>CM022397.1:76746910-78071753 GCA_011833715.1 Carcinoscorpius rotundicauda | reverse complement strand
TACTCAAAATACTATTACTAAACTAATTTTAAGCTACTGTTCTGTGACAAAATATCAATATTCCAAATCCCAATTACATCATCAAGGTTCAATAACAGCACATACATCAAATGTGCTTGGAAAAACATTTCATATTATAAAATGAACCTTAGGGAATTTTAAATATATATATAAAAGATTTACACCAAATGTTGAACTACAAAGGAAGTTATACAAATGTCACTGGTAATCATACAATGCTTGAAAGCTACCCCATGAAAGCCAAAATTTAAACACACCTTCGTTTTTCAGGAAATAAACTATTTCACTCTTAACATTTTTTCCAACCTATTCTCTATTCTAGCTATTTTATTAATTTATTTATTTCAAAGTTTACATGTTACTGTACAAGTTTAGCTTACACTACAATTAAGAGATTCTCCACTCCTTATATAAATATTAACTCTAGGGTGATAGATTTTCCAGCCAATAGCCCTGTTGACATATGGCTCTAAAACCTAGTTCTCAACTCTGAGCACAGACATAAAAAATTATAGTTTTTATATTCAGTCTTCTGACTTGTTATAATTCAATGCTTTATTACCCTTAAGACTTTAAATAGAACAACATATACTAACTTCTTTCTTTGAAGTTACACACAATGAAGTCATTATCATGTTTAGTTTATTACTCATGTCTCAGAACTGTAAGAAAGCTTACTCAGTTCTTTACATGTGCACTTCTATGGTCAACATGAGTTTTTCTTTGTACCACTGAATGTGAGCTAAACAGTTTTTATATTCTTCATTAGCAGGAGATTTATCTATTTTCTTTGCTAAAAAAACTTTAATGGTATAAATAATAATGATTCCAATAACATAGGTCCTTGTGGATATTCGCCACATGCAAACTATATTTTTATTTTTATTTTTTTTTACAAAGCCTAACAAACAGTATTTAAAACTGTACAAGTAGATACAAACTATACCACACTAAATCTGAAAATTGTAACTGGTTTACTCAAACAAATTTGGCAAAAAAACCGGACAATCAAGCACACACCTGCATTTACAACATTCATGTGGCAGTGATCCAGGAAGAGAACAGAAACAAGGATTAGTCAAAATCTAAACATGAGGTAAATGCTCCAAATTAAAAAACAGCTTTACTAATCTTGCTAAAAGTTAATAAAGTTGCTTTAATTAGTACTTGTCTACACATGAATGTATGTCAGTGAACAACCTGAGTCAAATCTTGATGTAGTAGTCAGACCTACATATAAGATGACTACAGAATTTCTAAAACTGAGGAAAATATATATGCTGCATGTGATGGTGTGTGTGTGCACGCGTGCAATCATCAATAAGTATTCCATAAAATAGTTTATAATTCCATAACGTAAGGTTACAGATATACCATCTATTACTTTCATAATAAAACCTCAAAGTTACTCAGAACATACTATTTTTCATATTGCTCAGTTTCACGTGTCAAATTCATATGTAAAAGAAAAATATGAGCCCAAGAGAAAAAACAAGGCAATTATAAAATGATTCTAAATCATGTTATGAAACACACCAATTCTAGTTGTGTTATCACAGCTTTGAGTAATAAGTTAGAAACTAATGCACCAAAATATTTTGGTTTAACTTGAATGCTTATATTCCATTATATGTGCAACTCAAAAAATTAACTGTACAAACAAAAATACAGATTCTATTTTAAAGAAATATTTTAACCAACATTAACTTTTCTTCAGAAAAATTAAAAATCCACCTACAAGTCTGTATACCTAATAACTCTACTTTTCTAATGTTTCCACTTATAAAGATTTGAATGTATTAATCATGAAGTGGGCACTTCCAATGCTAACACCATTTTTGGCCATAACCTCAATAAAATCTCTCAAAATTTGGTGATTTATTTTGTCTAATTAAGCTAACAATAAAAATCTTTATAATAAACTTATAATATTAAACAATATGCAAAACTAAAAAGTGGCATTCAATTACCTGAACTGGTACTTCAAAGTGCAAGTACTTTTAAACAATTTTAAAAGTTGAAAGAAAGAAAACCAATCATTGCATGAAATATATAAAGTGTATATACACACGCAATTTTGAATGTGTGTTTATAATGAAATTCATATTTAAATTTAAATGATAGCAAAAATAATAATGTTTGATAGCTTCAACAAGTCTTAAGATTTTTAACCCTCATCAGCATGTGGACCCCAACAATTTTTTTCATTGTGTATCTTTTTACATAATTATAAATTTATGTAACTGCCCAGCAGGAATCCCGAGTCAACATGACATTGTTGTTTTCAAAATAGGGAAATAGAGTACATAGCCATAACTGATACTTACCTAGGATCCATACAGGCCCTATACTGTCACTTACCACCACTATGCATGCAGTTCACCTAACAGCATATGAAACAAATTTTGAAACATTGATTTCACTATAAGTTTTAGAGGATGGTTCAAAGTATTGCAGTATCATCTCATTTCTTTGTTTACTATATTGTTATAAGCATGTATGCACATCTCATTCAATAAGTGTTCTATATGATGGATGCCTTATTTTAAAGGAACCATGTTTTAATGACTATTGCAAATATCCCACTTAATGAATTTACAAAATGTAATCCACAAACATCAAAACTTCACAATAAATACAAGGAGTAATGATGAGTTTTTAATTTAGCAATGTAGTTCAATAAAACTTCCAAAAGCATTCCATTTTCAAAAACATAGATTTAGTTCTCAATTACCTAATTAACATGAAGTCCATAACCACATAATTGTTACTTATATCTATAGCCTTAGGACACTGTTGTCCTTAGAGAACTAACACTTAGCCTAGGGTACACTGCCTTTCAAAAACCTTTCGGTAAGATTCCACAAGGAATATTATTTAAGAAATTTACATTGTTAGGGGGTTTGGAAAAGCCTATTTTTGTATGCAAAAACGGCTGTTCTGGGCCCAGAAAACACTTCAAATAGAAGAGCGAACAACGTGAACCTGACGATGACCGAAGAAGGTCGAAACGTTGTTCGCTCTTCTATTTGAAGTGTTTTCTGGGCCCAGAACAGCCGTTTTTGCATACAAAAGTTCTCAACAAGTGGGTTTCTCGACATCACTGATTGTTTGGAAAAGCCTAGTTAACTAGACTGTACAACTTTAGTGTTGGAGTCCAGTCGAGCTGGAACCCTGTTACTAGCGTTGAGCAAGTCACTTGAGCCATTGATTGAGGTATTGTTCTATTGTTAGTAGTAAGGATAATAAAATTTTAGTTGTGTTTCTAGATTGACAAGAGCACCCACAATAAAAATCTACCTTGGCTTGCAAAGGGTATGAAAGATGAAATTAAATAAAAGTACCACAAGTTTAAGAAATTTAAACTGACTAGTATTACAGAAGATAAAAACAGTTGGTCAAACAGGAAATTTAAACATCCAAAAATACATATGAAAAAACATCTGGTTTAAAACAAAAATTAACAGTAAGAATTTTTTAAGTACATTAGGGATAAACAAAACACTAGGATGGAAATAGAACCCTTGAGGGATGATAAATGAAGGCTTGTATCTGATGGTTATGAAATGGCTAGGCTATTAAATTCTGCTTTATCTTCAGTTTCTAATAATAAAGACTCAAGCAGTATTCCTCATCTTGGGCAAGTAATGGATAAAAACAAAGTTGCACAAGACAACTGCATGAATTATGAACTTGTTAAAACTGGAAAGTTTAAAGAATGATAAGGCTCCTGGGCCAGATATTTCCCTGAGGGTTTTAAAGGAGATGAAGGATAAAATATATGAACCACTTGGCACAGTTATCTGGAAGTTCTTAAATAGCAGACAAGTACCAACATATTATAAATTAGCAAATGTCCCAGTAATTATAGACCTATTAGTCTTACAATAGGCATAGGAAAAATTTTGGAAAATTTGATGAAAAATACTTTGCAAAGTCTTTTAACAAAGTTTATAATTTTATTGGATAGTCAACAAAGTTCCACTATGAGTAAATATTGTAAAGTGCCAAATAAAAAGTTTGTAAAGAAACTTGTCTCTATAGGCATGAGGGATAAGTTAACTAAATGGAGAGAAAAGTGACTTGATGAAAGAAAGCAGAGAGTTGTTAAAAACAGAGTTTAATCAAATTGGATTAATGTTGCAAGTGGTGTACCTTAGGATTCGGTCTTAGGACCACTGTCCTTTTTTATTATTATATTAATGTCACAGAAGGAGGAATGGTCAATAAATTACTTAAATTTGCTGATAATATAAAGGTCTTGGGTGTTGCTGGCTGTGAACAGAATGCTACAGCTTTATAAAAGGATTTAGAAATTTAGTGAGTTGAACAAAAGAGCAGCATGATGGATTTTAATTATGATAAATGCAAGATATTGCATATGAGTATTCATAACTTTAATTACAAGTATAATTTGGATGGAAATAACCTTAGCAGTGTTATGAAAGAAAGGACCTTAGTGTTGATCAGTGTACTGTTACAAGTGGCAGGACAAACAGAATTTTAGGTTGTATCTACAGAAATATTGAATACAAGAGTAAAGAGGTTATAATTTCATTGTACAAGTCACCGGATAGAACAACAAGTACGATGTTCAGTCTTGGGCTCTTCAGGACATATGAAGAACTGTTGGAAAAGGTCCACAAAATGTGTTGGTTATCATATGAGGAAAGGTGATTCTTAAAATTGTTTTCTCTTGAAAAGAAAGAGTAAGAGAGGATCTGATTGAAGTGTTTAAGACTGTAAAAGGAATTGATATAATGTTGATGGATCAAAATGTTTTACACTTAACAGCAAGAAATATAGACTAGGGTACACTAATGCAGGCAAGGTAAAAGCCATGTTCAGCTAAGTTTTAATTTTTCAAACAGGGTGGTTGGCTTATAAAATGGGTTCCTTTTGGATGTTGTGAAGCCAATAAATTTGAGCAATTTTTTTTTTTAATTATAACATATGTGAATGATAAGTTATGGCTTTTTTTTATCTAATAGTTTTAGTTTGGATTAGAGGATGGCACAGCCAAGATGGACCAACAGGTCCCTTGTTGTCCCTAAACATTATATGTTATACTTATTACAAGTCAAAAAAAATTGGTTATACAAATCACAAGTGAGGCTTCACTTCAAATAATGTGTACAGGATAATCTTATGAAAGAAAATATACTGTCCCTTGTTGGTAATGGTTCAGAAAAGTTACACTAAAGCAATTTTTCAGATAAAAGTTACCTTATAATATACTATTATTATTATTATTATATATAACTATAAACTGTACAGTTATTGAACTAACACTGTCAATAGTATAGGTTGGCACTTCACAACAGTGTAAGACATAAGACTCTTATTTTGAAGGTAAACGATATATTCCCGTAAAACAAAAATTGAAACTCACCTTTTTAACTTTATAGTATAGACATTCAAGGACAGCCTTCAACAGATCTTTGAAAGACCATATGATTCCTTATTCAAATTGTTATACGTGTGTTATATCATGCAATAATTAGTCTTAAGATAATAAAAATATAAAAATCTATTAATCTGGACATAAAATGCAAAATATTTCATACGGTAATAAGATTAATGGTTATATTATTAACAATATTAGACAACAGTACGAGTAGCATCACTATTACAATTAGTAAGCCTATTCTTCTAATACAAACTTCAATTTACAGTTTCACAAATCAAACACTAATTTTTAAAGTTTAAAGTGGAAAGCAGATAATGAAGAAGGTTTTTTTACTCACTTCAAAAAATTATTATTGACGTGTAATGTGAAAAAATAATCAGTAGTTATATCCACAGTAACTTTATCAAAACAACTAGTCACACACATACGCACACAACCGTTTTACTCGAATAATTAAACCAATATCTGAAACGCGGCAAATATGGCTGCCTTTTTTTTGGGGTGTGGTATCAGCGCATGATCAGTAATAAGTTAACTTCCTGTAAATGGTGGGTTGTATAACAAGTCTAAACTTCCGGTTTATTATAGCATAAAATCATGGTACAAAACGCATATATATTAAACACCTCAGACGACAGTAGACTTTATTTCATTTATAACATTCCCGAAGTCGCGATAAGTTAATATACCTAACACAAGAAAAATCGACTTGTATCCAGTATTTTGCTTTTGTTTATTTATTTTGCATTTAGATTAACCATTAATATTTACAAAATAAAGAGTCACAACTGACGAAAAAATTATTTGAAATAGTTTTTCTGAATTTACAATAACCTCGAGTTTTGGTGAAATTATGCCTGTATTATTTATGGAAGAAACTTGTTTGATTTGGTTTGTGTTGAATTTCGCGCAAAGCTACACGAGAAGTTTCTGTGTTAGCCGTCCCTAATTGTTTTGTTTTTGGAATTAAGAATAAAACTACAAACTGGGCTATCTGTGCTTTACCCACCACGGGTATTGAAACCTGGTTTTTAGCGTTTTAAATCCATAAACATAACGCCGTGCCATTAGGAAGGGTTTCTTGTAGGGAAATATCCTAAGGTTTCATCTGAGAGTAGTAATAAATTTGTATCTTTAGCTCCTGTAATACTAGAGCGTGCACTCCTGTCTCAGCCAATAATATGCGTTATGCTGGCATAAGGAATCCAAAATGGGAAGCGAAGAGAGAGGTGTAAACAAACATAGGTGCGCAACAGCACTATAAAATTGCTAGAAACTTCTTCTTGAATTTCGTCGTCAAACCTCAAGTCAAGAATTCAAACTGTTTGTTTGAAATTAAGCACAAAGCTACACAATCATTATCTGTGCTCTGTTCACCACGTGTATCGAAACCCAGTTCCTAGTGGGGTGAGTCCGCAGACATCCCGCTATATCACTGGGGAGCACATGCGCGAATAGGGCAGCTTTGATGAATTGATGGCGTTTTAACGTAGTTTTGTCTTTGATTAAGCAATTTACGAATACCTATTCATTACCTTTGATAAATAAGTTATCAAAGTTAGCCTTCATGTTGTTTATTCAATAAGTTTTTTTGTTTGTGTGGTTTTCTTTTACCAATACCCTCTTGCTGGGGAAGCTCCCCTTCGGTGAGTGTTTAGCTGAAGCTACTGATAGCTCCAGTTTTGATGGCCCCATGAAATAGCCTTAACAGAAATTCTGAGTTTCTCTGAAGGTTGAGATTTTGCTGACAGGCTCTATAGAGCTACCAAGTTTGCCAATTTGCCATTTTCTTAACAACTTTCTTGTTGGTTTGTTTTTGAATTTCACACAAAGGTACTCGAGGGCTATCTGTGCTAGTCGTCCCTAATTTAGCAGTGTAAGACTAGAGTGAAGGCAGCTAGTCATCACCATCCACCGCCAACTCTTGGGCTACTATTTTACCAACGAATAGTGAAACTGACCGTCACATTATAACACTTCCACGGCTGAAAGGGCGAACGTGTTTGACGCGATGAAGATGCAAACCCGCGACCCTCAGCTTACGAGTCGCACACCTTAACACGCTTGGCCATGCTGGGCCCCAACTTTCTTCCAAAGACAATCATGATAGATAACGTTTGGCTTGGATCACCTATCTTTTGGTTACAGTCAATCACGCCATTGATTCTTTACAACACATAGCCTCTCACAGGACTTGCTTAACTTTGGACCTCATCTTTTTTTGTAGTAGGGATTGTACAACCATACCGCATCACCTCAATGGCATCTAATCTTATAAATAATACAATTTTGACTCTTCTGATTATTAGTGAAGATGTCGTACTTATAGTAACTTCACCCACACTAACTTCATTATTGCTTACAAATATTTCTAAATTTTAAAGCAATCAGAAACATACTTTAATTTTTAATATTTCAAATTATATTAAAATGAAAATTTGGACATGTTTATCTTTCGTATTGAAGCATTATAGTAATTTCAACACAGTTTTAATGGATTTCTGTACGTCCGTGAACTTGCTAAGTCAGAAACAGCGTTTTGATACCCGTGATGGGCAGTACACAGATAGCCCATTGTGCAGTTTTCTGCTTTACTAGAAACAGACAGAACTAGAACGAGAATACACAGTCCGATATGTTAATCACTGGAACTTGCCTGCTCTCATTTATTTATAAAAAATTCATTAGAATTATGTTTCAATCCGAAATAGTAAACAACATATCCAAATTTTCTTTTCAACATGAATTAAAATACCGAAAAATTAAAATAAGTTTCTGATTGCTTTAAAATTTAGAAATATTTGTAAGCAATAATAAAGTTTAATGTTCGTATTGCTATACCTCAACTTAATTCTGAGAATTTTATATAAGAAAGGTTGGTCCGTGAGTGGTCAGATTGGACTGACATTTTGTAGATGGCTCTTCGTTACCACCAAACAATAAAGAATTGAGCTTCTTACTCTGGCTATGGGTGCATTATAAAGGTGACAAACAAATCTCATTATTAGGGCTAGAAGAGCAGCCCAAAAGTTTGTTGACTAGCTGCCTTTTCTAACACAAAAAACCATGATAGCTTTGCGCGAAAATTATACAAAAAAAAAAAGAAATCAATGTTGAACTGTGAGAGACAGTGCTGAAAACTTTTCAGTTTCAATATTACCTTCCATAGAAAAAGTTTTACAAATAGATAGGGATTACTATATATGCATGAAATATTTCATTCATTGCCCTTTCTTCAAAAAGTATTTCTTTTCATCTGAACAGGAAGAAAAACGAAGTGAGTGTGTTGTGTGTGTTCACTGAGTCATGATACAGGAAGCGTGGTCTATCTCATTAAATGAACAGAGTAATTAAACAGTTGACACAAAACTCAACTCTTCCGCGTGCTACTTGGAAGCACCTCATGTTGATGCATTTAGAATGAAAAAATACTAATATGACGATCACGATCTTTACAAAACTAAGAAATTTGAGAAAAAGTGTAAGTGAAAAAGGAAAAATATATTGTACCTCACAACGAATAACAAAACGATCACCCTAGCTTGAAGATAACTGAAGACCATTGGTCGCAGTCCAGCATGGCCAGGTTGGTTAAGACGTTCGACTCGTAACCAGAGGGTCGCAGGTTCGAATTCCAGTCGTACCAAACATGCTCCCGTTTCAGCCGTGGAGATGTTATACTGTGACAGTCAATCCCACTATTCGTTGGTTCAAGAGTAGCGCAAGAGTTGGCGGTGGGTCTTGATGACTAGCTGCCTTCCCTCTAGTCTTACACTGCTATATTAGGGACGGCTAACGCAGATATCCCTCCAGTAGCTTTGCGCAAAATTCAAAACAAACAAACAAACAATCCATTGGTCGCTCAGAGATAAGCTTGAAGGCTTTTACTAATAGATGGCGCAGTAGAGATAGTTTATTTTGCAGCTTTTAATAAACGAATAAGACTACAACAAAATTAAAAGTTTTGCATGCAATTTATAAGTAAGCAAGAGGGAGAAATAACCTCATTTTAAAAACAGCACATAATTAGTGATCCTACAAAATACTAGAAAAAGATAATTTCGTGGTGAACGTTTTGGCCAAGCGATCATTGTCAGAACCGAAGAAGAGAGAGATTAAAAGCTACTCTGATGAAAGAAGCTAAGCAAGTCAATTCATACTCGCTCACTTTTTTAAATATTCTAAGTATTACTAAAATATTTAAGTAAGAGACAACTTATTATAAAATCAAAATGCAGTGTCATTTATGAATAGTTCATACTACAAGTTAAGAATATACAACTTAATCAGATTCCTTTATTTTGATGGCCTGGCATCGTCAGGTGGGTTAAGGTGTTTGACTCGCAATCTGAGGGTTGTGGATTTGAATTCCCGTAGCACCAAACATGCTCGCCAGGGGAGTATTATAACGTTACAGTCAATCTCACTATTTGTTGGTAAAAAAAAGTAGCCCAAGAGTTGGCAGTGGGTGGTGATGACAAGCTGCCTTCCCTCTAGTCTTACACTGCTAAATTAGGGACAGCTAGCGAAGAGAGCCCTCATGTAGTTTTGCGCGAAATTCCAAAAAACAAACAAACCTCTATTTTGTTTTCTGCATTTGCAATTTTTTCTTCGTTATGTAGGATTCTTAAAGTTATAACAGAAATATTAAACATAAATAAGAATTTAAAAGTCCTAAATAAACAATAGAACTACAACACCCCATTCGATGGGAATATTATGGAGAACACAAAATTACGCAAAAATAATGTTACAAAAGATACTAGCAGTTGGTCATGGTATTAAAAAGCAGTGTAACTAAACTAGAATAAATTTTATATCATTAGTTAAACGTTGAGATCTAACTAGTTATTCAGCAGGAAGTAACTTCATAATGTGCAAAACGTAAATCAGTAACTAAAACAACGTAAAAAGTAGATACGAACAAGAAAGGCAATCAATAGAGCACAAACCTTTGACACTCATGCAAGTTTGATCATATTTGGCTCTCAAAAAATGCGAAAATGTGTCCATAGGTCTGTCGTTATTTACGGACACGGGTAATTTTTGTAAGAACACAGAAATATAATATTCTACATATGTCCACAATATTTCATCGAAATCCAATCATTTTTGACTGAGCTATAGAACAAAAATAGTGTGAAAAATTGGTCCCCATGTTAACAAATAGGGATTGTTTCGGATTTTCGTAGTCTTGGTGTGATCTTGATCTTTGATAATAACAGTCCAAAACTTAAACACTTGTACGCTGTTTCATAGTCCAAATGTTTACCAAGTTTGATCCAAGTACATTTAACCGTTTTTAAAAAAATGTTGCTGACAAACAAACACAAACAGAGGAGTGTGTGTGTGTATAATTGTACAGTACAGTCTCATCTGGCTAACTGCTTTGTCCACGGACGGAAATCGAAACCCTGATTTTAGCATTGTCAGAGAAACTATAAAAGCTCTTTTTTTTATGGATCACAACTGGTTGCATACAGTTTCGGTTACTAATAGATAAGACGTAGTATGTTATTTTATCTTGTTTCCTCGTAGTGTCTGTGGATGTTTGAATAAACATACATCATGTTTTACGTTCTGTTGGCGATATCCCTCTACAAAGAACCTTTAGTCGAGGTGACAGTGGTTTGTTTTATTTGTCATAGATTAGTATCAAGTTGCCCGCCTAAGTTATGCTTCTACAATAAAGCATAAGAAAGATAGTTTGTTTGTTTGTTTTGGAATTTCGCACAAAGCTACTCGAGGGCTATCCATGCTAGCCGTCCCTAATTTAGCAGTGTAAAACTAGAGGGAAGGCAGCTAGTCATCACCACCCACCGCCAACTCTT
This sequence comes from Carcinoscorpius rotundicauda, assembly GCA_011833715.1. Taxonomy (NCBI): domain Eukaryota; kingdom Metazoa; phylum Arthropoda; class Merostomata; order Xiphosura; family Limulidae; genus Carcinoscorpius; species Carcinoscorpius rotundicauda. Next base: position 78,060,491 of record CM022397.1, on the reverse strand, counting down.
GGGCTACTATTTTACCATCGAATAGTGGAACTGACCGTCACATTATAACGTACCCACGGCTGAAAAGGCGAGAATGTTTGGCGCGACCGTGATGCGAACTCGCGACCCTCAGATTACGAGTCGCACGCCTTAACACGCTTGGCCATGCCGGGCCTTAAGAAAGATAGAGAAATACTACAGATATATTTGGGAATGTATTCATTATATAAAAAACTATTAGAATATAATATAAATAAATGCTCTGCAATTTATGAAATCTTCATTATTGATATTTATATCTACAATGATTTGTTGACATATATTCCACTGATTGTTGTTGTTCTGAATTAAGCGCAAAGCTACACAACGGGCTATCTGTGCTCTGCTCACCACAGGAATCGAAACCCGATTTTTCGCGTTGGAAGTCCGCAAACATACCGCTGATCCACTGGGGGGCCATTCCATTGGTAATTAAGTGGTAAGAAAGAGATTAGCGGTCTAATCAACCTTAATTAAAATGAATTTATTTTGAATAAAAATCAAACACCCTTGTCTCTTTATGACATCATAAATAAGTTATATCTTCTTCTACAAAACTATCACAGTTCTGTCCCTTTTCATGAGGATACTGGCAACTACATTTTACGTTCTCTTGTATTTGTTTATGAATAATTTTATTAGATAATTACACAAATAAAACCTGCACGTAGTCGTCCACAATGTTAAACTAATCGACTTTTGAGATTTGCTCGGCTCGGATAGGTGGTTAAGGTCGCGGGTTCGAATCCCCGTTGCACCAAACATGCTTGCCTTTTCAGGCGTGGGGACGTTATAACGTTACGGTCAATCCCACTATTCGTTGGTAAAAGAATAGTCCAAGAGTTGACGGTATATGGTGATGATTTACTGCCTTCCCTCTAATCTTACACTACAAAATTAGAGACTGTTAACATAGATAGCCCTCGAGCAGATTTGCGCAAAATTCAAAACAAATAAACCAAACCCCTTGGTTGGCTCAGCAGTGGCCTGGCATGGCCGAGCGCATGAGGCGTGTGACTCGTAATCCGAGGGTCGCGGGTTCGCGCCCGCGTCGCGCTAAACATGCTCGCCCTTCCAGCCGTGGGGGTGTATATTGTGACGGTCAATCCCACTATTCGTTGGTAAAAGAATAGCCCAAGAGTTGGCGGTGGGTGGTGATGACTAGCTGCCTTCCCACTAGTCTTAAACCGCTAAATTACGGACGGACGGCTAGCACAGATAGCCCTCGAGTAGCTTTGTGCGAAATTCCAAAACAAACAGGCTCAGCAGATAGCCCGAAGTAGCTTTGCTGTAAGAAACACACACACACACACACTATATCAATTAAAATGAGTGTTGCTCTTTCAGTTGGGAGGATGTCACTGATCTCATCTTCAAAAGTGAAGGTAGCTACGCGTATGGCCTTTACGTATGCGAAATCACAAAATTTAAAACCACGCAGTTTTTATAAAAAGTATAAAAGTATTTCAGCCCGACTTTGATGACATTTTTACACTTTACATTTGTTGGCATTTCTGCTGAGTTTGTGTGTTTATAATAGAACTGATTCAGTTCAGACTTTATGATAACGCGTGGTGTATAATATACAAAAGTTGTCGAAAAAAAAAGAGTAATATCAGAAATAAAACGTAAAATGTTCACCGCTTCTCGGCATTTCAATAAAATATGTATCTGAAAAGAAAAAAAACTGTTTATTTTTGTTTAAGTTAGTTTGTGTTTAAGTCAAACGAATCGTTCATAATACTTTATAATGTATAAATCATTATATACCCACCAAAAACTGAATAATCATAAGCGTAAGAGTGAATTGGTAACAAGTGATGTTTTAAATTGAAAATATTCAAATAAGTTATCAAATGAAGCCTACATATTGCATTATACTTTACAATTAGCCAATTGCGTAAAGTTTATAAGTCGGTCGAAGGGCATAAAACACTATACTATCTACATAAGAATCTGTGGAATTTGTTATAAACAGGCTTTCCATCATACGTACAACTATTGGGTTATCATCTCCTCGCGTAGTGCCTATTCACAGATGGAATGAGTATTCGATAACTAAACTATTAGATATCGTTCAGAATAAAAAAGACACCGAAAATTGAACTAAGCTTTGTTAAGCATGAGGATCTGATAACAATACGTATGTGTTGTAAGATCATAAAGAAATGAAAATTTTATATGCAAAAACGGCTCGTTTGGGTTCAGAAAATATTTTAAATAGAAGAGCGAACAACGTTTCGACCTTCTTCGGTCATCGTCAGGTTCACAAAAAAAAAGAGGTAACTGACCGGAAGCTGACCACATGTTTGGAAGGGGTTGTGTAACTGAGTGTCGCAATGTAGAGGGCGGAATTAGATGTTTAAATATATAATTTTATCTATAATATTAATATAGGTATAATGGCGTTCCTTTATATTGGTTTATTTTGGGTTTAAGTTGTTGTATAAGCAAGGCTTCTTTAATTTTGCGTTTGTTTATGTTTGTTTCTTTATTTAGTATTTTAGTGTTTTCTATGGTTATGTTGTGTCCATTTGACTTGCAGTGTTCGAAAACGTGTGAAGGTGACTTTTTATGTTCTTTGAATCTGGTTTCCATTTTTCTACTTGTTTCTCCAACATAGAAGTCGTGGCAGTTATCACATTGTATTTTATAAATAATGTTGGTGTGGTGTTTGTCAGTGTAGTTCTTACATAGTATGGACCTTAGTTTTGTGCCTGGTTTTTGAATAAATTTAGTGTTAACTGGAATGTTATATTTTGTTACTAGTTTTTGCCAAATGTTGGTTATTTGTTTGCTGATGTCAGGAATATATGGTATACAGCAGTATATGTTTTCGTGATTTTTTGATTCGTGAGATATATTTACTTTTGTTGGTTGATTTTCCTTTCTGTCTAGGTGTGTGGGTATAATGTTTTCATTTCATGAATGGTTTTTGCATATAAAATTCTCAACAAGTGGGTTTCTCGACATCACTGAAAGAAACGAAAACAAATATAATTGTCTTATTCCGCAACCAAATTTGACAAAATAATTGGTAAGCCACAGTTTCTTATCTTACACTTTCTTCTGACTTGATTCAAATATATGATTTTTTATTGTTAAGCGCAAAGCTACACAATAGACTCTCAAAACTGTACTCATAAAGAGTATCGAAACGCGTTATAAACCTCCTGACTTGCTGTTAAGCCACTGAAGTGCTACATTAAATTTATTGCACTTAACCGAAAGAAACAAAAATATCGTTAACAAATTAATAGATACTGACACCAGTGGATAATTAGACTTCATTTCACCGGTTTTTCTTAAACATTAGCCTAATGTTCAATCCCATCATTCTTTGGTAGAAGAGTAATCCATGATTTGGCGGTGGGTGGTAATGAATAGTCTGCTTCCCTCTAGTCTTGCATTACTACCTTAGGGACGGCTTGCGCAGGTAGCTCTCGTATAGCTTTGCATGAAATTCCAAAAACACACATTTAATCCACACAGATTATTTTCCTATAATACTTCCCACACTTGCACAATGCTAGGTTTATTTTCTTAAGCCTTTAAATAAAATTTTGCATTACTCTTTTAGTCATGAATATTCCGAGTATTATGGACAAGATTTATAAACTTTCTAAACCTAGTACCATCTTCGTGTAAGCAGCTTTCTCTAGCAATAAACTTAATTAATTAAAGTAATTAAAGTATAGTTTGCAAAACTATCAATCTGTGCGTGACTGGTAGGTGTACAACATTCAGTTATCAAACTGCAAAGAAATCAGTCAGGGAGTAGCAAGTAATATTGTTAAATGCTTATATTTTGATCCGATTCAATGTATGTATAAACATTTGTGTTGCGATGAATCTTTTCCTGATTGAAGCTATGTAGGTGGAGTCGCAAACAAAGCGTAGGTTTTCTATTTGCGACTCTTGTTGACCCTTAAATTACGCCATTGTTGATAACTATTTATACTAGAGTCGATTCCGCTCATATTTATTTGCTAATATTCCTTTACGTTACAAGAACATCTCTTTATTTAGGTCCAAGCATTCAAACGACAGTTTCTATTAAACTGTACAGTTCAACAAATAAACTCATGACGTACTAACAATTGTTACTTTTAAATTTTCCTGTGCGATATACATAATTCTGATTCACTACACAAAAAAGCCATTATAACATTGGTATAGCTTCAAGCGTCTATTTGATGTTCTTGACAGTTGTAATACCAGGTTAGAAAATCTTGCCCATGATGTGATCGGTATCGTATATGTTCAACCGTTAACTCGTCCTGTTTCATATATGTTAACTTCAGATATGATATCGATGGCTATTATTTCTCTATCTTATATAAATCTAAAAATCTACTTACGTTTAAATTCCATTAACCTAGATATTGACTATAAGAAGGTCAAGCTGACTAATTAAGTACAGTATACAACATACCTAGACGAAAAAATACCGTTCACTTTTCCATCCAAAGCTGATGAACTTCAATTGTGAATGTGTGTGTGTTTTCTTATAGCAAAGCCACATAGGGTTATCTGCTCAGCCCACCAAAGGGAATCGAACCCCTGATTTTAGTGTTATAAATCCTGAGACATACCGCTGTACTAGCGGGGGGCGAACTACAATTATCACACTGATATTTTCAACACAAAAAATCACGAAATGTGCCGATTAAATACTGAAGTAGATATAAATGCACCCACGATCATCGTGCGTCACAAAATACTAAATGAAACAAACTGGTATCAGTTCACTTTATGATTAAATCATAAAAACTATCCTAACGATTTCTGCAAGAATTCTAAACGCCACACAAACAGTGGTTTAAACAACACACACTGGTACATAACGAAAGACGGGAATATTCGAGCAAATATAAAGCTGACGATTTTAATACCTATCTTCAAAACTCATTTAAAACACTAAACGATAGCTACATGGACAACTTTTCTTCGATAAGCACAATAACGGCTATTTATTCATATCCTACTTTTAGCAACACCCATACTTAAGCATCCGCAGACATTTTTCTTGGGAGGGGTAAATTTTTCCGAAGGGGCGAGTAGTGTGAAATTGTTAATTGGATAAAGGCTTCATACACATATGCATAATGAATAAAGAAATAATTATGTTTCTCATTTTTCAGGGTGGAAAAGTTTTATCTTTTACTCCTCCGCTGACACTCACGCACCCACACTTGATGGTAATAAATTAACAAAGCATTGTTGTTAAGCACAATAATATTTATTACAGAAAATACAATACATAATTCAACACTACTTTTGTCTGTCTTCTTCAGGTATAGCCCAAAAGATTAAAGAAAATCGAGAACTTATGGGTAGATGATACTCTCAAGGATGTTTATAAATTAGGATTTCATTAACTCTAGTACTTTTGGTGAAGAGAACATAATAGTAGGGATTTCAGGTTACTTGGCGCGTTGCAGATGGCTTAGAAAGAATCTATATTGGAATGACAGTTTTTATTAATAGGCCGATGTGTTAGGCAGAGTAATGAGAGAATGTTGTGAACAAGGTCGGGACACAGCCAGAGAGAAAGTTTACTTTAGATTATATCGGTACTTCTTCTAATGATTGGAACCCCCTTTAAGGCTCGGGTTTTTTCTAACTTCTTTAACTAAGGTGTTTTCTTTTTGGTGTACTGATTTTCTTAGGTACAATTTGGCTTCTTTTGTGTTTACGGTACTTGATGAGAATCACTCTTCAGGTCGTGGGTAGTCGTACCTTTCTTAGGCGATATCCATTTCTATAATAGTTTTTTAGGTATGGCACAAAACTAAGCATACAAGATTTCTATCTATATGATGTTTGAGAATATAAGGTTTGTAGATCAAAAGAATGTTGTCGTGAGATTGCGTTGAAATATTATAAGCGAGGTTTTAAAACGTAAGAAAACTGTAAATAATGATCAAGCATGGAAATGTTTGTTTGTTTTTAATTTCGCGCAGAGTTACACAAAGAATATATGCGCTAGCTGTCCCTAGTTTAGAAGTGTAAGACAAGAGGGAAGGAAACTAGTTATCACCACTGGCCGCCAACTCTTACGCTCCTCTTTTACCAACGAATAATTGGATTAACTATCACATTATAACGCCCCCACGGCTGAAAAGGCGAGCATGTTTGGTGCGACAGGGATTCGAATCCGCCACCCTCAGATTACGAGTCGAACGCCTTAGCCCACCTGGCCATGCCAGGCAGCATGGAAGTGAAATATCAAAAGAATAAACTCAACCAAAATGCGTTAATTGTAAGAATTCATTTCCTGTATTTCCAGAACCATTATCACAGTTGAGAGCAGAATTTCAAGTTAACGCGTAACTAAAGTTTAAAAAATTTAAGTTTGATTTTCTTTGACATTAGTTTTACTAATTGACATTGCAACAGTAAAAAAAGTTATTACTATTGACCTTGCAAATTTAGAAAAATAATATTAATCCATGCATTTTATTATAAATACTAAGAATGCAATACTAATTAGTATGAGGGGTAATAGGCCAAACTACCACTAATAGTAAAACTGGCAATAATAAAAGATATTACTTTTAGCTTCAAATAGAGCATGTTTATAATATTATCAGGAACGTATTAATGTTATCTTAGCAATAGTATTAATATTAAGTACAAAAATAGTATTTTGAAGAGATTTATGAATATATAAGTTTTAGCAGGTTTATGCATTCAATTTTTTATGTGTAAAGAATGTAAGACATACCTCACTTTTGCTTTATACTTTTGATAATTTCTGAGCACTCGCATTCTTTTCTCTTTTTTTTTCTGGATGGGTGGTTAGGAGATAAACTACAAGTCATTATTTGTTAACTTGGTACTTTATTTACATATACCATAAAAACTTTTCTAACAACAGGTATTATCAAATTTACACAAAACGTGAAAAATAAAACCCCGAGGCAAGATCACATACAGCTTATTCTGTTTAAAATATAATCAGAAATTACACAAATAACTCACAGCTATCATCAGCTCTTCTGTAATATCAGGTGACATATCTATGCTCTTGAAAAGAAGTAAATATTGCAAAGTACCGTAAAGGAGAAAAGCCGACATATATATACTTAACATTTACAAAACCATAAATATTACTAACCGTTTTTCGAAGCAACTCACTATTAATCTACTCACATTTCCAAAATTAATAAATAAATTGTCGGAAACCTAAAATATGTTCAAAATTAAAAAAACGAGTAATTTGTGTAGATTAGCCAAAGAGTTTAATACAGTAGTATAATTTTTTTGAATTACAAAATTGTTATGATAGTGTTTTTTGTTTTTTTTTAATTAAGCACAAAGCTTATCTGTGCTCTGTCCATCACGGGTATTGAAACCCGGATTTTAGCGTGTAAGTCCGCAGACATACCGCTGAGCCACTGGGGGGCATTGTGATAGTGAATAGCACATTGAGCAAAAATTTAATTATCTTAAAATGGACTACGCAAGAATATTTCTGGATGGTAGGAAGGTTAGTGTAAATCTTGAAAGCACGTGTTCTGAGAATTGTGTATACTAGTCCATTTCTGCTAACCTACCATAATCATTTTACTAATTATGTGGCTTTTAGGGATAATTCACTAAGTTTTTCAATGGCTACAACCAGCATTCAAACTCTCTTAAATATAATAAAATAATTAATGCTCTTCATGCCAAATTAAAACAAACAAACAAAAACTTATGAGTAAGTCGAACAAAATCACCCGAAATTTATCGTCCGTTGTAGAAAAAATTTGAAAGTAGATTACAAATTTATTTTCTTTTAAATAAAAAAAGAAAGTACTGAAATATTACTTTTCAAAATTTTGCCACTATAATGTTTATTTTTTGAAATTTCACGCAAAGCTACAAAACTAACGCATATAACTAGAATATGCGCTAGTTTTCCTTAATTTAGTAGTGTGTAAAACTAGAGGAAAGGCAGCTAGTCGTCTCCATCAACTGTCAATTCTTGAGCTACTCTTTTACCAACAAATAGTTGGATTGACCGTCACATTACAACGTCCCCATGACTGGGTGATCATGTTTGGTGCGAGTGGAATTCGAACCCGCGACCCTCAGATGACGAGTCGAACGCCTTAACTCACCTGGCCATGCCGGGCCCCAATATAACTTGAAAGCCTTGCAGTGGTGCAACGATAAATTGAAGGTAAATCAACTGGTTTGCTCTTTATCTTGATAATAGTAATTAAGAAGATAATGTTAATATAATGAAGACATAACGTAAAAAACAAGAAATAAAGAAAACTAAATGCAGTCTAAAATACGAAGTGGCGTGTTTTGTAATGATATTAACAATATTCAGAGACGTCGCCATCTATTTAAAAATTTGGGGATCGGGTACACAGGCAGGAGAATTTTTGGCGTTTCAGTATGATATCGATCATGGGTTTTTCTATTCTGCTTTTTCAAGACACCAACTGTGGATTCGTGGTACAATTAAATAGAAATGAGGCACGATCCCCATCTGCCAGTGACTAACGACTCCTCTGACGATACCTTATTCTGCAATGCAGTATTTTAAGTTTTTAAAGTCAAGTTTAACCTCAATTTAGATGGTTATAGTTTTGATATTAACCAGAAAGAAAAGATTTAAATGCAAGTATTAGAATTTACTAAGTTTAGACACCATAAAAGAAGTTACTGTCGAAATATGAAGGTAACTCGTTAAGAAAGGTTTACGTTGCCCCCCAGTGGCTCAGCGGTATGTCTGCGGACTTACACGCTAAAATTCGGCAGAGCACAGATTGCCCATTGTGTAGCTTTATGCTTAATTCAAAATAACAAACAACAAAAAGCTTTACGTTTTTATTCAGAAGTAGTCGCTGATAAATAACAAAGTAAATAAAATAGAAATTACCTTTCCAATAACTAATTGCAGTGGCGTTTTAGGAATTTTTTTTAAAGAAGAGAGACAAAAAATTAGCTTAAGGTACAAAATATAACGCATTCCTATTCGTGGGAATCACAGTGTAAAGAATGTAAAAACCTTAAAATAAAATACTATATCTCAGAAGGGGAGAGGGTTTATTGGAGACAGAGCTGTCTGGTGAGGACCTGCCGCCGTCCTGATGGACACACCCTTCATCAAATAAAATGAGGGATTTTCGCTCCGTACCAAGAGGGTATACTAGAGATAAGAAAATCCTTAAATTATGAATGTCTGATACATACATTGTTCTTGCCAGTTTCAGAGCAAAGTTGCACAATTGTCTTTTTGCTCTATATGCACCACGGTTCCTGCTAATGATTCACTTGTATTTTTGAAGTCTTAAATTCTTAAATTCGGGTTTAAATACCTGCAGATGGTACAGCACAGATAGCTCATTGTGTAATTTTATGGTTAATAATAAGCAAGAAGCCAAACAAAGCTATCTTTGGAAATCGAATTCCAGACTTAAACACTGTAAGTTCGTAAACTTATTGTTGGCCAACAGAAGGTCATTTGGAACTAAGGAGGCTCAGAAATTATCTACTAGGAATTAGTCACTGCATTATTCTATTATTGATGAAGCCCGGCCAGGTGGTTGAGGTACTCGACTCGTAGTCCAAGAGTCGCGGGTTCGAATCTCCGTCACAGCAAACATAATCGGCCTTTCAGCCATGGAGGCGTTATAATGTAATGGTCAATCCCACTATTCGTTGGTAAAAGAATAGCCCAAGAGTTAGCAGTGGGTGGTGATGACTAGCTGCTTTCTCTCTTGTCTTACACTGCTAAATTAGGAATGACTAGCGTTGATAGCCCTCGTGTAGCTTTGCGCAAAATTCAAAAACAAACAAATAATTATTGATGCAGTTCTAATAATTGAAAATGTATTATATTTTACTTAAAGTTCTGTTGTGAAAGTTAGTTGTCGTTTTTTGCACTTATGTGTAAATTTATACACAATACTGCTTTATTACGAAATTTACAATGCATTAAAAATAAAACAAATGCACACCAGTTATCTTCGAACATTGTTTATCTACATTCGCGTCGAGAATTTTATATGAAATTTAGATGGAAGCACGAACTACAAAAATGGACGATGAAACGCTGATGGGTAAACTTGAATGTTTGAAAGAAATCAGGTAAGTTATCAGTGAAATGTTTGTAAAAATGCATATCTTCACAGAGACTACTTAAAGCAAGTAGGTGCAGAGTTGTACGTAATTAATGTACAAATATTAAATGTAAGTTTAAGCCTGTACTCGGTAATATCTTTTATTATTGCCAGTTTTACTATTAGTGGTAGTTTGGTTAGGCCTATTACCCCTCATACTAATTAGTAGTATTGCATTCTTAGTATTTATAATAAAATGCATGGATTAATATTATTTTTCTAAATTTGCAAGGTCAATAGTAATAACTTTTTTTACTGTTGCAATGTCAATTAGTAAAACTAATGTCAAAGAAAATCAAACTTAAATTTTTTAAACTTTAGTTACGCGTTAACTTGAAATTCTGAGTACAGAATTTACTACGTAATAATTCTTTTGTTACAAACTTTTAGCTTCAAGTAGAGCATGTTTATAATATTATCAGGAACGTATTAATGTTATCTTAGCAATAGTATTAATATAAAGTACAAAAATAGTATTTTGAAGAGATTTATGAATATATAAGTTTTAGCAGGTTTATGCATTCGATTTTTTTATGTGTAAAGAAAGTAAGACATACCTCACTTTTACGAAGTTTTCGTCATAGTAATTGATGTATTAAAAAGATCTTATTATTGGTGTGAGTTATATATATTTTTAGTATTCATTAAATATGAGATATTTTAAGGGAAGTGGTGTGTGACTACAATGTATATGAAAGAAATCTACCAACATCATTTTCTGTGACAATGTTACTCATAAAAAAACTATTATTGATTTACAGTAAATGCATTATTACAAGTTATATATGTACATTTTACTTGATGAAAAACGTTTGTATACAATTTAATTAATGTGTCTTTCATCAAGTACAGGGAACATCCATAGATGGTTGATTCAAATTGCAAATTAAAGACCTATACATTATACATACTCTAAACTGAAATTTAAATTTTCTTTCACAACAAACCTCAGTAAGAAAGGCTATAATAAAGTTCTGCATATGCCTATAGTGAGATTAAACACATATTGAGAGATTTTCTTGGCATCCCAAATTCATTCATGACTTTTAAAGACAAAATTCTTGTTGACTCCACATGACGATCTCATTCAGTTAACTAAACTTTATCAAAAAAATAGGGAAGGCAAACCTTACTGTTTAAATATTTATCAAGCCTTCCCTTCATTTGTATTGAACTACTATCTCATGAATTAATGTAATTAAGTTTAATAACAAACTCTAGATTATAATTCATATTTTTATATCATGCATTACATAAAATATTTTAATTTAAAAATAAGTATGAAAAATAAACATTGATTTTTGTGTCATGGAGTATCCTGAATTCAGCACTAATTAAAATTTGGCATTTGTGATGTCAAAATACGAACTCGACAGATTCATATGAAATAAGAACTCAAATTACCCATATTAGTAAGCTAGAATGTAAAATAAGTACCTACTACCTTTTTTGTTTACTGAGATGTCCCTCGTGTTGAATTAAACACAGTGGTTGTCTTACCTTTTTCCATTTTTGGAAATGGCCTCTTTGTTTGCTGAATTGTGGATATGATATGTGAATGACCTATCAAAATCACAAAATGTCCTCCTGGTTGCTTTCTCATCTATTTTCATGTATTAGGATACCAATTTGTTCTTTCAAAAGAAGATTTAAAGAAAATAAGTTTTGTCTTTGGTCTGCTTAAAATTTTATTTTTTTTAGACTGAAATACAGCTTAGTTACAAAACATGGTAAATTATAATGGAATTCTAAAGATCATACTATGATTACTCTTGTGAATACTTTCAAAGTTATGAAAATTACGCATAGAGAAACTCATTGGTGTCCATGTGAACCCCAGGTGTGCTGGTGAGGGTTAACAGGTCTTTTTAGTAGTGCCCTATTAATTGCTTTCTGAAAAAAACTGGATCCAAAGTTTTATCAGGAAACTTCCAACCCTCTGGCATCTGTCTACTATTGAAGGACTCATAATAAAAGATGATAGTAATAAGTGGCTTGCATGTCCAATTCTTAAACGTCTTCAAAATCCTTAAAGAAAATTATCTAGCTCACAAGCCTTATCATTCATTACACTTCCAGTTTGTCTTTTTAACAAACTTATTAATGTTATTATTCTGTTTGTTTCCACCAAATAGCATTTTGGAAGGAGGAATGTTATTCATTAGAGAAAACTAAAGAAATATTTGTGTTTAGTAATTTAGCCATCTTATACTCATTAGAAATTAGCCCTTCTTTATCATCCTTTGAATTTCATACTTTCACCCTAACATTTTCATTTATCATTAAAATATACAAGACATACATTAGACCTGTAATAGACTGTGCAGCTCCTGCATGGATCAATGTAAGTGAAAAACAAACACAAACCAAACTCCAAACATTACAGAATACACTAATTACATCAGCTTACAGAGAACCTAAAACCACTTCTTCAAAGTCTATGAACAATTACTCAAATACATAAACAATACCAGATGGACTTCTACATAGTACAATAAAATATTTGGATAAAAATTGGCGAAAAAATGAGTTGTTATGCGAACTAGACATATTGCATATATGATGAAGATAGACCTAAACACCTCTCCTCATTAAACTTGTACATCAGATCTTTAAGATAAAATCAAATTTAAAATAATAATAATAATAAAATAGTGCTAAAATAAAACAGGCCACCTATGTAAATAAATTTTAAAAAAATGAAAGAAGAATATAAACAGACATTGTCCTGCGAAGGACCAGACTTAAGTTATGATATTACTTCAGCCATTTTGTATTTACTATAAATGAATTAATTAGGCCATTCCAACTAAGGAGTGGAAGGAGGAAGAGGTTTATGTACTTGACCCTTGTGGATATACAAATATATATATATATATATTGAAACACCTAGAGAGAAAGTGGGAGATTTTGTTTATTGTAACTGTATTTAAATAAATCCTTTCTGTTGGTTGTAACATTGTCAGTTAATCTTTCTCCACATATCATTTTATGATTTTTATCTTTTTTATTCAACTTCCAAATTTTTGTAATCCTCCTAGTAATTCATCCCAAAAGGTAAGTTCTTTAAATGTGTATCTTTTTTCCTTAATAGAGTGTGGCCCAAAATTATCCTTCTTATTTTAAAATTTAATAAATAACTAAAGAAATAGAATGACAAGATGGTAACTGTGTGAGAAAAGGCTTAGTGTGGTGGACTGATTGGAGTGGACCAATTCTGTGGCCTCTGTGTTTGCCTGACATCACTAGACTTCTTTCTTTAGTGTTATGTTAAGGACGTTATGTATGTTACATCTACAGCAAACACCACTGAACTGAAATCCAGGTAATGGATGACATCATCACTGTAACTGGACATATTCCAACAAATATGGACTGAAATCAAATATTGATTTCATGTGCTGAGAGCCACAAATGGTACACATGAAAAAGTGTGATGACATGCAAATAAAAACTATTTCAACTGGGCTAAAAGATGTTGAAAACTGTGTGGTTATATTGCTTTAGTTATTTAATTATTAAATTTTAAAATAGGAATGATAATTTCGAACCACCCTCTGTTTATAGTGAGTTATCCTGATCTGTTTCATGCAGCCACATGTTTATCATCTATGGAACATGCCTATCTTGAGTATTTAACAGGTCATTTTTAACCTATTCACTATGAGTAGGATGTATATATCCCAGTGCTCCCACACTCTCACATTGTGATTGGGACAAATGTTTTCAGCAATTAATACTGTTTACATCTTCCTCTGCTGGATAAAGGTTCATCACCTTGACTTTCATTATTTTCAATATCTTTAGAGCTAAGTCAAATGCATCAAGTGTATTTATATGACAACTAGTGTTACTACTAGCTGCTCAAGCAGTGTAGGCATGGTGAGTACACGGTGATCAAATTGGTTACAGAAGAGCTGAGTAGAAAACACTGAGAGAAACCATATCTTAACATTAGGTAGGATACCAGTAAATACTTTATAACTAATTTTACTCCCATACAACATATGGGGAAATTTTGAATAACAGTTGGAAACATTTGTCCAAGTTGCAGTGTGAGGGAACACATTAAAAACACAACTGAAAAGCATCTCCATTTAACTTATCATTCCAAATTGTTGGAGTCAATTTCTATCTCATCTCATCAAAATTAACCTTTTCAAAATTTGGAAAAACAACAAAATACTGTTTTTTTATCTTGTATAATACCACCTCAAACTAATTGCACAATGGTCACCTGTAGGGTTGCTCCCATTAGTCATATCCACATTGGAGGTTAATAACAAATCTAATAAAACAGAATAAAATTTTCTCAGGAAGGTTACATAATCATTTGATGTAAAAATACCTTTAACCATTTCTAAGATTCTCTCACTCTTTCAGGTTGACAATAAAGTCATGTCAAAACATCTAAGATTAAAATCCTTCATGATTAAAACTCTAGCTTCTGCATCCTTGATTTCATTAAAAATAGTTTTCATTAATTTCATCAGTCCAGTCAGGTGTTTATAACAGATTCCAATTAAAATCATTTTATTTCTTTATCTATAAAGATTCTGATTCAACCAACCTTTTTGTTATTCTCTTTAATGTCCTTCAACAGGCTAGAGTTCATACCTTGTACACTAAACTGTTCCTCCCATCATCATCTTTTTTTGACTCTTATCTATATTGATATATAGTTGTGTATTTCAAATAGATTTCTGTTATGAAAGTTATCTAAACCAAGCTAAATCTCATTGCTTTTCATAATAAATTTTGTGTTCTTATTTTTACACCATGACTAGTATTCAGCCTTAGAGATCTACTTAGATTCTTGCCTTCACAGGTAATTTATATTAATAGCACAGAAAAAAAAGTTCCTTCTTTTTTTCCCCATGTGCTTTTATCAACCTCCTGTTCTTCTTGTGTAACTTCTAAGTTCCTTTTCAGCATTATCAGTTCTATGTACACTATTAATATTGTATCATTGCTAACAACCTTAGTTTTTGTAAGTTACCTTTTCTCTCTGTTTGTCCCAGAGATTACCCTGTCAACATGCTTTACCAAAAATCATTTATATTTAAAGCTTCCTTAAGTTTCTAAAATCAGGGGTTTGATTCCTTTTGGTGGACTCAGCAAATAGCCCAGTGTGGTGTTGCTATCAAAAAACAAACACTCCTTTAAGTTTTACCCCTCAGTGTGGATTCCTGTACGTGATGACAGGACCTCCTGGGAAAGTTTCTGTTCTTTCAGTTTACCACCTCTGGGATCTAAACATTCATCCACGTGTTTGCCATGACCCATGAAGTTCAACCCTAACACATCACTTTGGCCTTGAATTCCTGTAAATGGGCAGCCTTGGGATGCCCCCTTCCCTGGGTCATTCAGCTGAACCACTTGGGCTGGGGTCAACCAAGTGTTGGTTTTTCTCAAAAGGTGTTGTGGACATTGTATCTGATGCTAGTGTTTGGGTATAGTGTTTACAAAATCCTGGAGTTGCTGGAGTGTCCCCTCGTAGGATTCCATAGTGGGTGGGGTCAGTGGGCACCAAAATTTTCCTTTTTTATTATGGATCCTCCAAATAAAACTTTAAATAAAATAGTGAAAAAAACAGTCTATAGGTAAACGATCATATCTTGAAGATTCTGAGCAGCAATCTTCAACATCTGTACCACCTGTTGTACCTCATTTTCTTTCAGACAAACCTTCAGGACAAATGTTTCCCTTTTTTATTCAAAAGGGATTGGAGGCTCTTGCTGGCTCTCCAAAATCAATTAAGAAGCTTCGATCTGGTGACATATTGGTGGACACATCCACATTTCAAAACAGTGAACTTTTCTTGCACTTAAAGAATTTGTGATTGCTGATATCCCTATTGAGGTTACACCTCATGCAACTTTCAAATCATTATCAGGTGTTAATGTTGAGAAGGACTTGAAGAACATCTCCAAATCAGAGATTCTCACTGGTTTCTCTACTCAAGGATTTTTTTCTGCAGTGAAGTGTATCTCCACTTGCAAAGATGGAATTACAATCATTCTCTTTGATACTGGTTCTTCCAATTATTTTCACATACTTAATCAGTAATCAGTCCTTTACTACTATTGATCTCTCAATTTTCCCCTCAGAGTGGATTCCTGTACGTGGTGAGGGGACCTCCCAGGGAAGGTTCTGTCTGGTTACCTTCTCTGGGATCTAAACATCCACCCACGTGTTTGCCGTGCATGGAGACCCGTGAAGGGGAGGAGAGGATCCTGGTGGTTGAGGGGTCCAACCCTAACACACCACTTTGGCCTCGATTTCCTGTAGACTGGCGGCCCTTGGGTGACCCCCCTTGGGTCAATCGACTGGTCCACCTGGGCTAGAGCCAACCAAGTACCAGTGTTGGAAGTTCTCAATGGGTGTTGTGGACATTGTGCCTGATGCTGGTGTTTGGGTATAGTGCCCACGAAACCCTGGCGTTACTGCTTTGTCCTTGCATGACTTTGTAGTGCGTCCCCTTGTAGGGCTTCATGGTGGGTGGGGTCAGTGAGTACCTTAAAAATGACCACCATGATACAATGGAACTGTCGAGGTTTACGTTCTAATCTAGATGATATCAAAACGCTGATTGCTTCCTACCAGCCTGTTTGTCTTTCTTTACAAGAAACATTTCTCAAATCTGCCGATACAGTCTCCATTCGGCAGTTTTCTCTATACAGAAATGACAAGTTGGGTGATGGTCGAGTACATGGAGGTGTGGCACTGTTGGTTGATCAACATGTGCCCACCCTGTCTTTGTCACTCAACACACCCTTGGAGGCCGTAGCCATCCGTGTTTCCTTGGGTCATACCATCACTGTTTGTTCTCTGTACCTGTCCCCTGGAGAGACATATGATCAATCAGACCTTGATGCTCTCGCTGAACAGTTGCCATCTCCATTTCTAATCCTGGGGGATTTTAATGGACACTATCCCCTCTGGGGAAGTGCTGTTATTGATGGGAGGGGTCGATCTGTAGAGTAGATGCTTTCTGATCACAATCTTTCTCTTTTCAGTACTGGTTCTTCCACTTACTTTCATGCACCAAGTCAGTCCTTTACCGCTATTGATCTCTCAGTTTGCTCCCCTTCATGATTCTCCCATTTTTCATGGAGGGTTGACAGTAATCCACTAGGCAGTGATCATTTTCCAATCCTTTTGAGAGAGACTGGCCATGGTCGATGCCACCCTACCCGCATGCCCCGGTGGAAGCTGGATAAGGCAGACTGGTCCACTTTCACTGATCTCGCAGAACTTGATCCTGCCATCATAGATCAGCCATCAATAGACGACTGTGTTGCAGTGGTAACTGATTGTATTATACATGCAGCTGCTCAGTGTATTCCTAAAACTTCGACATGTTTTCCACGATATCCTCGTCCATGGTGGAACTCTGCTTGCCACTTAGCACGGAAGGCTCAAAAACGGACCTGGGATACTTTTCGTAGATATCCGACACTTTCAAATCGGGTTGCTTTCCAACGGGCCCGAGCACATGCTAGGTGGGTAAGACGTCAAAGCCAGAAGGAATCTTGGATTAAGTTCACAACTAGCATTTCTTCTACCACTAGTTCCAAGATCATATGGGACAAGATTCGAAAGGTTAATGGGCACTACAATTCTGTTCCCCTCTCGATCTTACTCTCTGATGGTCAGGAGGTGACTGATGTCCGGAACATCGCTAACACTCCAGGTGAAAGCTTTTGCTGGGTATCTAGCACTTTTGCTTGCTCCTCCACCTTCCTGGCCATCAAGACTTGGGCAGAGGGATCACCTCTTTCCTTTCGAACTGACTGTTTCTTTGACTATAATAGCCCCTTTACCCTGGTGGAACTAAAAATGGCTCTTCATCGGTCTGCCAGTACGTCTGTTGGAACTGATGATATTCATTATGACATGCTGCACCATCTATCTCCTGCTTCTCTTGATGTCCTACTGATTATCTTCAACCAGATTTGGCAGGGGAATGTTTTTCCTGATGCCTGGCGCCAGGCTATTATTTTACCTTTCTCTAAGCCAGAGAAAGATCCGAAGATTCTCTCAAACTATCGTCCAATTGCTCTGACAAGCTGTCTCTGTAAGACCTTAGAAAGGATGTTTAATGCTCGTCTTGTTTGGTTCCTCGAATCAAACAACCTCCTCTCGCCCACCCAGTGTGGGTTCCGTCGACAGCACTCCACCACAGACCACGTAATTCATCTTGAAACATCTATCAGAGAGGCCTTTCTCAACCGCCAACATCTTGTATCGATATTTTTCGACATAGAGAAGGCTTACGACACAACATGGAGGTATGGCGTTTTGCGAGACCTCCATACATATGGGTTACGTGGCCATCTACCCATGGGCTGTATGTTGATGACTTTCACATCTCATGTCAGTCGTCAAACATGAGATATATTGAGCGGCAACTACAAACTGCCCTCATTCGTGTACGGAAGTGGACTCTGGCGAATGGCTTTAATTTCTCTCTTTCCAAAACTGTATGCATGCACTTTTGCCGTCGACGAGGTATTCACCCTGATCCTGAACTTCATATAGGTGAAGTTTTGCTGCCAGTGGTCCCGGAGACAAAGTTCTTGGGGCTTATCTTTGATTGTAAACTGACCTTTATACCACACTTAAAGCAGCTTACAATCCTCAACGACGGCAATACTTTAAACATATTTTTTCCCAGCGTCAGTCTGTAACATTGGACAGAGTTATTGGTGATGGTGACTCTGTCCACCTTGATAACGTTTTTAATTTTTTATTGGCCATTAATCTTTTTCATCTCATTTAAGTGTGGTATATTTATTCATTACACCTTTTTAATTGTGGCTCCTTTTTTACAGTTTTAATCTCGCTCATTCAATGTGACATTAAACAATGGCCAGAACATTAAATAACTTGACACCAGGACTGGAAAGGCCAACTTCAGGTGACTAACACTTCTGTTTGAACTATTCGTTAGTCTTCCTGGCGAGTTACTATTATACTTTTCTGCATATTATTTCACACTTTTACAACCTTTTTGTACTGGCCATATTGACTCATAACCTGGAACCAGGACGGAAAGACCAACTTCAGGTGACTGACAGTGGTTTATATACTACCTGTTAGTCTTCCTGGCAGGTTATGATCATTATCATTATGCTAGAGTAAATAGTTTATAACTTTGAAGACTAGATATCACCATTGGTTTTTACACCATTTTCTGTTTTAATTGCTGTTTTGTTTTTACCTTCATTTACTTTTACAAATTTTACTCCATTTACATGACTTTTCTCTTTTTACTGGACATTTGGCTACTCTTTATTATGATTTTGCTGAGTGTCTTTTGAAACTTTTATTCCATTACATTTTGATAATAGCTACTATGACACATAACCCAGAACCAGGACTGGAAAGGCCAACTTCAGGTGACTGACGGTGGTTCTTGAACTTACTCGTTAGTCTTCCTGGCGGGTTATGATCATTATTATCATGATAGAGTAAATAGTTTATAACTTTGAAGACTGGATGTCACCATTGGTTTTTACACCATTTTCTGTTTTAATTGCTGTTTTGTTTTTACCTTCATTTATTTTTACAAATTGTACTCCATTTACTTGACTTTTATCTTTTTACTGGACATTTGGCTACACTCTATTACGATTTTGCTGAGTGTCTTTTAAAACTTTTATTCTATTACATTTTGATAATAGCTACTATGACACATAACCCGGAAACAGGAATGGAAAGGCCAACTTCAGGTGACTGACGGTGGTTCTTGCACTTACCTGTTAGTCTTCCTGGCGGGTTATGATCATTATCATTATGCTAGAGTAAATAGTTTATAACTTTGAAGACTAGATGTCACCATTGGTTTTTATACCATTTTCTGTTTTAATTGCTGTTTTGTTTTTACCTTCGTTTACTTTTACAAATTTTACTCCATTTACGTGACTTCTCTTTTTACTGGACATTTGGCTACTCATTGTTGCGATTTTGCTGTGTGTCTTTTAATACTTCTATTCTTTTACATTTTGATACTGGTTGCTATGACACATAACCCAGAACCAGGACTGGAAAGACCAACTTCAGGAGACTGACGGTGGGTCTTGAACCTGCCTGTTAGTCTTCCTGGCGGGTTATGATTATACCTTTTTGCTAGAGTATAGCAAAAAGTATACCTTACAACTTTTTACACTCTGCCTTCTATCTTAACATTGTAGACTAGGTGTCAACATTGGTTTTATACTTTTTTGTTTTACCTTCATTTACATTTATGTCTTTTATAGCATTTTTACATTTTTACCGGATGTATGGCGCAGATAGCCTCATAGCCTTGTGCCATAAAACACTAAATCAATCAATCAATCAAAACTCTCAATTTTATCCCCTTCATTATTCTCCCATTTTTCATGGAGAGTTGACAATAATCCACAAGGCAGTGGTCATTTTCCTGTAATTTTGAGAGAGACTGGTCATGGTCGATGCCATTCGACCTGAGTGCCCAGGTGTAAGCTGGATCACACAAACTGGCCTTCTTTTAATGCTCTCACAGAACTTGATTCTGCCATCAATAGATGTCTGTGTGGCAGCAGTATCTGACTGTATTATACAAGCACCTGTTTAATGTATTCCTAAAACCTCAACACATTCCTCACTGTATCCTCATCTGTGGTGGAATCCTGTCTGCCACATGGCACAGAAGGCTCAAAAATGGGCTTGGGATACTTTCTGTAAATATCCCACACTCTGCATTGCTTTCCAGCAGGCCTGTGCACATGCTCGGTGGGTAAGATCAAAAGTCAGAAGGAATCTTGGATTAAGTTCACAACCAGCATATCTTCTACTACCAGTTCCAAAGTCATATTGTACAAGATTTGAAAGGTCAGTGGGCAACATAATTCTGACCCCTTCTCAGGCTTGTTTTCTGATGGCCGAGAGGTAACTGATACCTGAAGCATCACCGATACTCTGGGTGAAAGCTTTTGCCAAGTATCTAGCACTTCTGCTTCATCATCTACCTTAGCCATCCAAACTCGGGCAGAGCGATCACCTCTTTCCTTTCATGCTGATTGTTTCATTTACACCAGTGGAACTCAAATTGGCCCTTCATCAGTCTGGCAGTACATCTGTTGGACATGATGATGTACATTATGAAATGCTGTGCTATCTATTCTGGTTCTCTTGCTATTCTTCTGATTGTTTTTTTAAGTTAAACTGGCAGTAGAATGTTTTTCCTGATGCCTGGTGTCAAGCTATTGTCCTACCTTTCTCTAAGCCTGAGAAGGATTCCAAGATTCCTTCAAACTACTATCCAATTTTTTTGATGAGCTGTTTCTGTAAGACCTTAGAGAGGATGGCTAATGTTCATCTTGTTTGGTTCCTTAAATAAAAGAACCTCCTCTCGCCTACCCAGTTTGGGTTCCATAGACAGCCTCCACTGTGGACCGTGTAATTTGACTTAAAACATCAATCAGAAAAGCCTTTCTCAAATGACATTTTGTATCAATATTCTTTGAAATTGAGAAGGCTTATGATACAACATGGCATTTTGCAAGACCTCCATATATATGGGTTATGTGCCCATTTGTCCATATTTATCAATTTTTTATGGACAGGAGATTCAAGTTTGTGTGGGTTTGACACTTTTCCATTCTTTCCTTCAGGAACTTGAAGTCCCTCAGGGCTGTGTTTTGAGTGTCACACTTTTCAGTATAAAAGTTAATGTCATCACTGAACAACTCCTATTCGTTGTTCCAAACGGATTTTTTGTTGACGACTTTCACATCTCATGTCAGTCGTCAAACATGACGTATATTGTGAAGCAGCTACAAACTGCCCTGAATCATTTTTTGAAGTGGACCACATCAAACAGCTTTAACTTCTCTCTCTCTTTAAAACCATTTGTATGCACTTTTGCTGCCAATTTGGTATTTACCCTGATCCTGAACTCTGTATCAGTGAAGCTGTGTTGCCTGTGGTCCTTCAGACAAAGTTCTTGGGGTTTATTTTTGTATGTAAGCTGATCTTTATACCACACATCAAGCAGGTACGGGTCAAATGTACAAAAGTAGTGAACATCCTCCATGTCCTCTCTTCCACCACGTGGGGAGTAGATCAATGTTCTGTGCTAAAGATACATCATGCTCTTATCCAATCGAAACTCGACCATGAATCACTGGTCTATGGCTCTGCCTGACCCACTGCTTTAAAAATGCTGGACCCCATTTATCATCAAGAACTTTGGCTCTGCACTGGGGCTTTCTGCACTTTTTTAGTTCAGAGCTTATACATAGTCTCATGAACTTTCTTTGCATCTCTGCTGTTGGCAACCGTCTTTACTATATGCTTCAAAACTTTGTTCCTTACCAAAACATCCTACCTGGGGTTGTGTTTTTCAGAACAGATGGTCTGCCATTGCTCCTCTTTACCTTCATATTTAGGAGCAGTTGGATGAATTGGGTCTGACCTTGGATAACATTACTGCATCCACTGGGCAACCCATCCTACCATGGCTTCTTGCAGTCCCCAAATGTGACCTATTTTTAAGTCATCTGAAAAAAGTAGACATTCGTGATTGGAAATACTGTCTGCTATTTGCTGAACATCTTCTGAACCATCCTTCTGTTCCTATTTATACAGATGGTTCAAAATCAGGTGTGTGAGTTCTGCCATGGTTTGTTGTGTGCAGAATCCCCTCTGCAGGTTTTGTGTTCATTGCTGAACTGTATGCCATTTTCCTTGCCCTGTATCACATAGAAGCTAAGCACTTCTCAAACTGCACTATTTATACTGGCTTGCTTATACCTCTATTGGTCCTGGAATCATTTCATGTTGGTTCACACCCTGTTTTCTTTGCCGATATTCAAAACTGACTGACTCATTTTTCTTTAACATCTGTTCAGTTTTCCTGGATACTAGGCTATGTTAGTATTTGTGTCTGTTCCATATATGGACTATGGTCCTGCATTTAAGGCTTGGCTCCGTGCCAGTAGGCAGTCGATGTTGAGTGAGCAACATGAAAACACTTTTTCAAGTAAAACCCGATATTGGACTTTGTCCATCTTACTTTCATAAGGATCAGAAAGAGGAAGTTGTTCATGTTGGTTACAGTTTTTAACTCATTGTTTTCTTTTATCTGGAACTGATGCACCTGTGTGTAGTCTGTGTGACACTCAGATCATAATGAGCCACATTTTACTGTCTTGCTGCCATTATGACTCATCAACAGCACCATTTTAAACATGTTCTATCATAAGGTTTGTCCATAATGTTAGACATTGTCATTGATGATGGAGACACTGTGCACCTTGGTAATATTTTTAGTTTTTTAAATGCCATTAATATTTTTCACGCCACTTAAGTTTTTTAATTTATACATTAAACCTTTTTTAATGGGGTTCCCTTTTAAGAATCGCAGTCCATCTAGTTCAATTTGAAATTACACATTGGCTGTAATGTTAAATAACTAGAAATCAGAACTAGAAAGACCAACTTCATCTGACTGATGGTGGTTTTTGTACTTACCTGTTAGTCTTCCTGATGAGTTATGATAATTACAATTATGCTACAGAAAGTCCTTTACAACTTGTATTACTGCAGTTTTTCTCTTAACGTTGGAGACTAGATGTAAACATTGTTTTATGCTGTTTTGTTTTGATTTACCTTAATTTCCCTTTATAAATTTTAATAAATTTAATTTTAACCTTTTATTGGATGTTTGGCATGGATAGCCTAACTGATATGTGCCATAAAACACTAAATCAATCAACTAACCTTTAATTTTTTTCTTACCTTTCCTCTCGGTTACTTTTGTATTTGTACATCTTTGTTACTCATCTGCAACATCTAAAGGCTAAAATTTGTTACGTCCTAGAATCTACTCATTACAATTAAATTCATTTTTATCCTTTAGCATTATTGCTCCTTCAAGTAATACTGTTCGTAACTTTCTGAAATTCATTTTTATCTTCTGTAACACTTGCTTGTAAAAGGTAAAGCTCATCTTTTATTCCTGCTTCTTGTTCCAACAGTTTAAACTTTGATTTTTATATTTTCTACACTGTTCAGGGTAGCCTTCAATGTATTCACAAATCTGCAATCTATACAAACAGATTACATATTTCAGTGATGTCAAGAAAATTCATACGTTTACGAACACTGCAAGTCAGATAAACACAACATAACCATAGAAAACACTCAAATACTAAATCAAGAAACAAACGTAAACAAACGCAAAATTAAAGAAGCCTTACTTATACAACAACTTAAACCCAAAATAAACCAATATAAAGGAATGCCTTTATACCTATATTAATATAATAAAATAAATAAAATTATATATTCAAACATCTAACACCGCCCTCAACATTCCCACACTCAGTTACACAACCCCTTCCAAACATGTGGTCAGCTTTCGGTCAGGAACCTCTTTCTTTGTGAACCTTACGATGACTGAAGAAGGTCGAAATGTTGTTTGCTCTTTTATGTAAAATATTTTCTCAACCCAAAGAGCCATTTTTTGCATATATATTTCTCTACAAGTGGGTTTTCTCAACATCACTGATTATTATTTCATCACGGCGATTTTATGAGAAGTGTAAGTTTTTGTGTTTTTCTCAGTGTATTTGTACTTACCTGTTACCATTATGTCTGAACTAGCATACAGTACATGCTCACACAATTGTTAAGAAACTAAGAAATTTAAACCATCGAATTATCAATAGAAGAAATGACATCTATTTTATTTAACAATGTAGAAAGGAACAACTAACCCCTAATTTTGTAAAGGTAAAACTTTCAAAAAATTTTAATAAATACACAAACATTGTCCAAAATTCACAGAAAAAACTACTTAAAGCCATGTTGAACACAAAATACAAAGAACTACATGACTTACAAAAAATGAACCTAGACCATCAACTGGCATGCTGCATTAAACCAGAGATTTACGGATTTATACAATGAAACATAAACCAAATCAATACTAAGAACGACAGAGACAAAAAGATCTGCCACAACAAAAAACTAGAAAAACTATGATGCAAACAACAGAAAAGACACCAACACGACAAACGTTGACTAACCTCATAATCAACAGATCCAACCAAGAATTAAACACAGACAAGATACATCTACTTAACAGAGGAATCAACTTCGCAATAGCACCTCAGTACACTCCAACCACAGAAATCAAAACATGTTTAGAAGATCTAGCCAGGAGACTTGTGATACTTTCTACAGAAAACAAAAACAAGGAAACAACCAAAAACTACCAACGGAAAAAAGACAACTTAAAAAATTTTATTGACATCCAACAGTCAAACTTCCCAGGTAAAATTAAAAATTTATATTTTCCAGAAACACCTAAAAACAACGTCTTTTTTTTCAAAGAATTTTCTTACAAAACCATCAACATAATTTCACAAAACAGAAAACTGAAAAACAACCTCACAAAATGAGACATTAATTCCATTAAAAACCTAAAACAAGAAAAAAAACATAAAAATTCTAAAAGCAGATAAAGGTAATGCTATAGTCATAATGAACATGAATGAATACATCCAAAAAATGAAGAACCTCCTATCAGACACAAACAAATGTAAACTAATACATGCAAATCCAACAAAGACACACGAGACACAACTGAACAAATTACAACTAAAAATGAAAAAAGCCAACACAATTTCACAAACACTTTATTCCTACTTACATAAAACCGACTCGCGCACACCACAAATATACAGCATCCCCAAACTTCATAAACCAGATTGTCCATTACGACCAATAATGTCAACATATGAATCGTTTAATTACAATCTTGGTAAATACATAGCATGGGCATTCTCCAAATATGCAACATCAGCCAGCTCATTCATCAAAGACTTTTAATTTCAAGTCTAATCTAAATCAACTTAATCATAAAGTCTTAATGGCCAGTTTTGATGTTATATCCCTCTTTACAGAAGTTCAAACCATTGAAGCTTGCAAGATAGCCTTAGAACTCTATATTCAAGACCCAAACCCAACAAAAGACATTTCCAGCAACCAATTAGCAACCCTCATAGAATTCACAACGATGAAGACAAACTTCATATTCAACAACCACAACTATATACAAATGGCCTAACCATAGGCAACCCCGTATCACCAGTTCTAACCAATATTTTTATGACACAAGTTGAAACACAAGCAATTAACACAGTATTACATCCACCACTATACTGTTACAGATGTGTAGATGACACAGTTGTGGGATTCAAATCTACAGAACACATACTTAATTTTTTCAATCACATTAACTTTATACATCCAAACATTAACTTCACATGTGAACAGGAAGAAAGCAATCATCATTTCTTAATTTCAAAATTAGAAAACCCGACACACAATTCAAAACAGAAATCAACCGAAACATCACCCACACTGGACTAAACATTTCTTGGGACTCAGCACATGAAACAAAATAAAAACTCGACATACTAAGAAACCAAATAAACACAGCCATAAAACTATGCTCACCAGATAAAATTTACCATGAATTAGACAAAATAAAACAATACTTTATCAACATCAATAAGTTTCCTTCACAAACTATGGAAAACATTATACGCACACACCTAGACAGAAAACAAAATCAACCAACAAAAGTAAATATATCTCATGAATCAAAAAATCACGAAACCATATACTGTTGTATACCATATATTCCTGACATCAGCAGACAAATAACCAACATTTGGCAAAAACTAGTTACAAAATATGACATTCCAGTTAATACCAAATTTATGTAAAAACTACACTGACAAACACCATGTCAAACAAAATACAATGTGATAACTGCCACGACTTCTACGCTGGAGAAACAAGTAGAAAAATGGAAACCAGATTCAAAGAAGATAAAAAGTCACCTTCACATGTTTTCAAACACTGCAAGTCAAATAAACACAACATAACCATAGAAAACACTCAAATACTAAATCAAGAAACAAACGTAAACAAATGCAAAATTAAAGAAGCCTTACTTATACAACAACTTAAACCCAAAATAAACCGATTTAAAGGAACTCCTTTATACCTATATTAATATAATAAAATAAATAAAATTATATATTTAAACATCTTACACCATCCTATGTATTCTGACACTCAATTACACAACCCCTTCCAAACATGTAGTCAGTTTCCGGTCAGTTACCTCTTTCTTTGTGAACCTGATGATGACCGAAGAAGGTCAAAATGTTGTTTGCTCTTCTATGTAAAATATTTTCTCAACCCAATTTTTTTTTTTTCATATAGATTGTATATTTGAAGTAATGGCTTTCTTAAAAGTGTATGTCAATCCCAGATTTTCAAATAAAATCCAGTATTTGCTTCTACACACCTTCACTGTTTTCAACCATTGTAATCTTGGAGTAGATAACAGTATAAACAAATTATTATAAGTAGCCTATTGACAACACTATCAAGCTCAGTAATGCTACTTTAATTTTGCTCTTAAATAATCAAGTTGATTCTTGAAACATAAAGGTAAAAATAACATGTCTTCAAATAATGTGTAAGAATTCAATTTATTTAACCTGTTCTATAATTATCAAAGAAACTGATTACAGTTTAACTAGTGATGCACTCATATTACTGCAAATAAAAACTCTTCAGAATTTATTTTTCAAAGATCACAAACTAGTAGCACCCTCTTCTTTGTTGGGCAACATTAAGTTCTGATGAAACTGTAGAATGGATGGCAACTGCCTGTTGTGGAGACATAAGTGTAGAGGACAACATTTCAAAAGTCTTCTGCCTTTCATCTTCAGGTTAGTGTATGTAGGTGTTGTTGGTCTTTTATAGTGTCATGGGATTGTGGAGAGTATGTTATGATTGGTTGGATTATCACTGTTTCTGATTGGAGGAGATATTTCCTGTAGATTCAACCAATGGCAGCCACCTCTAATTCAGAATCTCTGTTTAGTAAAGGTTTAATAGTGTAAATATAAAACGATTCTTTGATTTTTCTTGTCATCCAGAATTTGTCTGTGTCAATGATTCTAGTTTTCTCCCAATTTATTCTGTGTCCGGTTGATGTGACATGCTCTGCAGTAGCTGAATTTTGTGTTTTCATGAGTCTTGTACTATCTTCATGTTCTTTTATTCTTGTTACGAGTTTTCTTCATGTTTCACCAACGTATCTATCATTGCAGGAACATGGAATTTCATAGACGTTTTTGAGATTCTCTTTGGTAGGTCGCTGTATGTGTCATAGTACTTTGTCTCGGATGTTAAATTGTTGAATCCATTTAATAGCTCTTTTTCATCTCTGGACATTGCTAGGGAAGATTACCTAAATTATTGCATACATCCTGGAGGCATATATTTTAAGAATGAAAAATTGTTGATAGTGTTGTAGGCAAACAATCATATTTTCATTGTTTCAAAAATAAATCATAGTTTATCTCTTTTTTTTAGTGTTAATTTAACTTTACTATTTATCATTTTATGTTATAAATGTTTTGTGAGGATTATTTTAAATTCCTAGCTTGGTTTATGAATTTAAATTTAACTACAATCCCCTAAGTTAATTGAATCTTGAGATATTTTTGAAATTACAACTAGAAATATCAATAAAAGTGCTGTAACTCAAAAGATATAAATCAATACTTCCTTGTCATTATAATTTAGAATGTTACATTAAAGTAGTTATTAGTTTAGTTTTTAGATCTATAATCAGAAGTTAATATTTATGTTTCCTAAAATGATGAAGTTTTTTAAATGTTTATGTATTTATTATAAAAATTCTCATATTTTTACTCTTAGAACACGAACAATTCACTTAGAAAAGCTTAAAACTCGACTTCGTCAAGAAGTTGATTCAACTGAAGGAGAAGAAAAATGTTTGCAGGAGTATCGTCAGGAGATGGAATTACTGTTGCAGGAAAAGCTGGCACATGTTGAAGAATTAAGACAGATCCATGCAGACATTAATGCTGTAAGTTGAATATCTTCATTAAAATACATGTTGGTATGTTTTAATATAAACTTACAATTTCAAAAGATAAATGTATTTCTTCTGAGTTTTTGCTTTGTAAATGCAACTCATTTAGTAATTTAGGTTTTATTTTTCACTGTTATATGGTAGATTAAAGTTGTTGTTTTTTTTAAAAAGCTTATCATTTCCAGCATTTTTAGAAAAGGCTCTTTTTGAGCACAACAAAGAATTAGGTTTGTGTTTTATGCTATTTTTTACTTTTTATGATATACATATAGTATAGATTACTGACAAATGTTTTGAAAATGATCATCAAAAGAATATTACACTCAACTGTAATATTCTGAACATCCTTTTAACTAGTTTTTATGTTTTTATACTTAGTGTGATCATTATTGAATACCAATATGCCAAAATCACATGACCTCTTAAGAAATCCATTGTTTGTAATCAAATTTTGATCTTTTATAAAGGAATGAAAAGTTTTTTTGCTATAAAACACGTATTGAAGTGAAGCTAAATTATCATCTGAATATACAAGTACAAATAAACCAAAAGTTTAGATATGTGGGAGGTCAAAACAGAGAGAAATTTAATTGAGGAAAAATATGTTGTAGGTTAATGGTTTTAAGATAATAAAATAGATTTTTAATAAGCCAGTGATCAAGGCTTAAAAGTACAAAAAATAATGTAGGTAGTTAATTAACTTAACATTCAGAAAATGTGAAACATGAAATAAAAATTAAAAATGACATTTATTAAGGGCTATGATCAGATAAAAATATGCCTGTTGAAAGTTTATTTTGTTCTTTTCTCGTAATATTATAAATAGAAAAGAAGTGAAGTCTGTAGTTTTTCACTTTAAAATCTTTTGAATACTTAAACATGATGCTTTGTGATTATCAAAACTACTGTGAAAAAGTAAACAGTATTACCATAATGGGGAATAAAAAGCATTTATTTGTTTACTGTAAAATTACCTGTTTCATAAGATATTTTGTGTACTCATATTCAGAATTTTTAAAGTGCATATGTGTGTGTATTGGTTTGTTAGAACCAAACACAAGACAAAACAAAAATAAAAAAATGCACTAATTGAAAGGATCCCAGGGTAGAAACTGTAATGTTGGATATAAAATGCACCCTAGGGTTTGGAGGTGACTGAAGAAATAGAACCACATTGCAGTAGGGATCCAACATTTATCAGTCTTAACCTCCATTCACCAGTCTCACAAAGAAATAAAGTAAAGAAGGTCAAGATGTGGATGCTCAAACCCACAATGTCTCGCACCTGTATCACCCTCCACAGTCTGTAGGCAGTTTATATTAATTTACTTAACTTTATCAATAGTAATATTCTCTAAAACAATATATATATATATATCTGGAAAGAGAAACAAAATCACAGCCACAATACAAACATCCAAAGAGTACACACATACATGTGTATCCCAGAATGAACACAAGAGAAAATATCTTCTGAATACTTCTAGGGTTTGTTTAATTTAATTAATAAGCTTTTGTATGTGTTCCATCATTAGCTATAGTCAGTTTTATTCTGCATTCAAAATCTGAGAACACTTTTTCGAACACGGCTTTAGGTGTGTATAAGACAGCAAGCAACACAGTAACAAAGTTTCAGTTCCTCAAGATTCCTTGGTTTCTTATGGTAGACATTTGTTTTCATAAAAGTCCAAAGATAAAAGTCTAAGGGACTTAATTTGAGAGAACTCTTCAGAAGTTGTCATTTTACTTGAAAGCAGGATCAGTTCTGAAATCTGAAGTAAGAAACATTCATAAATAATGATGATAAATGACATAAGTAATAAAATTATAATTAACATGAATAAAATTTTTAAGCCTTCAGAAAATATTTTGTTTAGAATTTTGTTGTTATCTCAAATAAAAAGTTATTCAACATTTTTTTTGGTACACTGTGTGTGTTAACATTTGCCTCCTCTGCCTCTGGAAATTCGTGGATGGTGAAAAAAGATAAATTAACCTTATAAGTTATTCTTTCTTATATCTTTAAAGTTCAGTTAAAATGTAATCATACATAAAATTGCTATGAAATAATGATTAACATTCATTTATTTTGCTGAACAAAAGAAATATTTTCCAAACAGAGATTTGGGATTACCTTACATTGTGTTTTTGTTGTTAACTGATGATGTAGCTTTTTCTTTATTAAGTTTCAGTGAAATTTGTAGAGAAAGATCACACAACTATTTAAGATACTTTTAAAATTCATAATTTATATTCTATTTCCTTGAATTTAGATGGAGACTGTTATTAAGCAGTCAGAAGAAGATCGTAATAAACATCTTGATACAGCAAAACACCTACACCAAGAATACCGTCCTTTGAAAGATCTGATAGACAAACTGAGGTGTGAAATTGGTCTCTCCAAGTTACCTGAACTTCATGAAGAAGATAACAGCTTTAATCCAGAGTAGGACATTCTTTTTACCCTTCGTCTCTAGACAGAGGTTGTGGTTCCATTTCACAAAAGTGTTTGAGGGGTACACACACTCATAATAACTGAACTAACTACTATAAATATTCTAATTTGTTTTTCAGGGAGACATTTATGGCTGTTTAAACCTGGTTCTGAGATTAGATGTTCAGTTGTATATTGGTTACTAAGCAATAAAATATCAAACATGTAATACCTATGAATGATGATTTGTGCTAGACATTGTAACTCAAATTATATTTAAATTACAATTACTTTTGAGAGCAAAAAGTAGTTTAACTTGGTAACCAGGTTTAAGTAAACATACGAGGGCTGTTCAAAAAATACGCAGACTGACGTCATAAAACAAAATGTACTTTATTTTGAAGTTACAGCTCTGGGACCACTTTAAAGTACTCTACTCCCCAACGCACACACTTATCCTAACAATGTTTCCACTTGTTGAAACAGTCCTGGTACGCTTCTTTTGTAATGTCCTCCAGCTGCTTCGTCGCATTTGCCTTAATCTCGGGAATCATCTCAAATCTTCTTTTTTTCAAGGGTCTTTTGAGTTTGGGGAACAAGAAAAAATTTCAAGAAGCAAGGTCAGGTGAGTAGGGGGGCTGAAGAACAGTGATCGAGTGTTTGGGCAAAAACTCGCAAGTTCTGAGGCACAAATTTCGCAGTAACGCGGTGCATCTACAATTTTTCAGTTAAAATCTTGTAACAAGATCCAACTGATATCCCACACTCTTCAGCAAGCTCCCTGACAGTCACATGTCAATTTGCCCGCACCAGGGTGTTGATTTTGTCAACGTGTGGGTCGTCAGTTGACGTGGAAGGACATCCATCTTCAATGGACTGTCGACCATCCTTAAAACGTTCATGCCACCTCAAACATGCCATACACTTCATAGCAACATCACCGTAAGCCGTGTTAAGCATAGCAAAAGTTTCAGTCGCAGATTTTCCAAGTTTAACACAAAATTTCATAGCAAGTCGTTGCTCCTTCAGGTCATTCATTCTGAAATCTGCCAAATGAAAAAATCGCACTTCACTTAAAACTGCATAGCTAATACACAAATGAAGATATCTGCAATCGGGAAATGGCGTCACAATCAGCTGATCTGTGAGAACCTAGCAACACCAAGCGGATTCCCCTGTAACCAACTAGAGCCGCGCAACAGTGCATATTTTTTTAACAGACCTTGTATTAAAAAAATGGTCATGTAGTTTCAAAATCTTAAGACGGGCAAAGGGGTATTTTAATGAGTGTTTATGAACAATATTATGCAAGAAGAGATAAAATTCATTAGTTATTATAAAAGTTAACCATCAGCCAGAGAACTTTTTATTTTTATTTCAGATGACAAAGAATTGGTGGTCTTTGTTGAATTATATCCTATGAATAATTTAAAATACAACTGTACAAGGAAGATAGATATAACTCTAACTTGTGAGATGAACAACACATATAGAGGTTAAAAGTATGGTGTAATTGTGGATTTTTCTTTATAACTGTTTTTAACAGTTTTAATCTAAAATACTTTCTCATATTATGACTTATAATTTGATCCAAAATTCTGTTTAACAATCAATGATTAAAATATAGTGAAATGTAAATCTTTCACATGCAAATGCATGTTATAAAAAAAGGAATTTTTCACAGCAAATGTCACTGTTGTGTTGATGATATCCGTAAAACTTTTTTTAAAAGCATGTGAGAACTATTGAAATACCCGTTTTTTTAGGTTTTTTGAGAAACAGAAGACTGAGTGGCAAAGTGAAGTTTCCGAAGGAGCTCTTCCCCAGTCACTCAGTATAGTATCTAGTGGAGGTCAACAACTTCAGCAGAATCGTAATAAAAGTGGTCAAGACAGACCACAACCTGCACCCTTTAGACAGCAACCTCCTCCCATGAAGGTAAGTATAGCTTTAAACTAAATAGCTATTTATCTAATATTTACTTTATTAACTGACAGTTCCACATTATTCAAGGTCAGAAAGATATAACCCATATCTTTTCACTCTAGCTAGTGTAATATTTGTGTACAAATGTCTGTGCAATGTAGCTAAGTGTTGTATATCTATGTATGTATTCATTTGAACTAATATTTTCAAAGCCATCTAAAAACATTGACTCTGGTAAAGTCGTGGAAAGTAAGCTTTAAAAATCAGTACTGGGAACCCTGGAAAAGTGGCTTGTTTTAAATCATGGTCCTTAACAAATTGTGAAATTTCAGTTTCAGTAAAAAAAAAAAAATTTCTTGGAATAATTAGCTTAATTAAAAGATCAAACAAAATTTGGTTGTATTTCTTGTGACCACTGTGAATCTGTGTCTTTGTGAGGCTTATGTAGTCTCTGCAAGCAGGCATATTTGACAGATGTCAAGAAAGTGTGACATGATTCGGGTATTTGAATATGGATCCTTGGTTTTGTTTTATCAAGTCTATGAAATCCTAACACAATGAATGATATCAAGGTCTCATCTGTGTATATTCATTTATTTAGTAATACAAAGACCAAAACTGCATATTCATTTAATTAGTGTACTCAATGTCTCATCTGTGTATTTTCACTATAGTTAATGGTATCAAGGTCCCATATGTATGTTGTCTCTCTTTTATTTCAACTAATATCATAAATCCCATATTTGCTGCATTTTCATCATCTATTTATACTGACATTTTGTTTTGAATGTTGCTAGTTTTTTTATGTACTTAACTAGTGTCATTTGAAAGCAGTAATCCAGAATTAATTCTATACTTGTACATTTCCAACTGTGAGAAAACTAAAACTGCTGGAGATCCTTCCATGTTATCAGTTGTGCAGACAATTGTTCTGTTTTTGTTTTCTTTGAGGATTTTAGGGATATGATTAAAACTTAAAAATTCACAAAGGAAAAGGTTTACAAGTGGTCTACTAATCTTGTGAGCTGCTATCAACTGTGACAAGAACTCGTGTTCTATTGTTACATGTATTGAAGAGGGACTTACATGATTACTGTATAATACTATCAATTATGTGTTATCTTTTCAGGCAGCTGTTTCATTTTGGATGTTGAAAGGTTTTTATATCCCTTTTGAGAAACTTTCTTCACCATATGCAAGATTAAATTTAAACCACTTTTTCTTTTTTTAGTCATGCTTGTCTTGCCATCAGCAGATCCACAGAAATGCCCCAATTTGTCCGTTGTGCAAGGCCAAGAGTCGATCAAGAAACCCTAAAAAACCAAAGCGTAAATTAGAAGACTGAAAGAATTGTACTATCATCTTTTATTTTTCATTCAATTCTTGATGTTGTATCTCGTAAAGTTGTTTATTTGAATATTTTTAGTGTTGTGATGGATCCTAAAGTTCCTGTTTTGTGTGCTTTTTTGTTTTACAAAAAAAACTGGACTTTATTTTTGTGCTATGTTAAAATACCAGACATTTGAGTGGTGTGTTCATTTGATGGGTTCAGAAAAATCAAAAGCGAGATCTGTCATTACCTCAGTTTCAAAACTTGTCCCAAGTACTTCCAGTTTTGATTTATGTGATAATAT
The DNA here is from genome assembly GCA_011833715.1 of Carcinoscorpius rotundicauda. Classification (NCBI taxonomy): domain Eukaryota; kingdom Metazoa; phylum Arthropoda; class Merostomata; order Xiphosura; family Limulidae; genus Carcinoscorpius; species Carcinoscorpius rotundicauda. Next base: position 78,025,388 of record CM022397.1, on the reverse strand, counting down.
TATTTAGGCTTTAGCTTCTGTACTGTACAGTAAAAGCATAAGAAACTGCAAGTACAGATAAGATTTAACTCTCTCACTATGTTTGGTATAGTTTCCACACTTTAACTTTTAATGCAGTATGTGTATCTTCATGATTTGCAGATTATCAATAAACATCATAAGGCTTCAGTACACAAGATAACAGATCTTGGAAAATAACAATTTGCTTGTGTATTTCTTTTCCCTTGAAGGTTGACCTCAAAATTATAAGAATCGACACACAATTCAAAACCGAAATCCACCGAAAAATCACCCATACTGGACTATACATTCCTTGGGACTCAGCACATGAAACAAACAAAAACTCAACATACCAAGAAACCAAATAAACACAGCCATAAAACTATGCTCACCAGATAAAATTAACGATGAATTAGACAAAATAAAACAATACTTCATCAACATCAATAAGTTTCCTCCACAAACCGTAGAAAACATTATACGCAGACACCTAGACAGAAAGCAAAATCAACCAACAAAAGTAAATGTATCTCATGAATCAAAAAATCACGAAACCATATACTGTTGTATACCATATATTCCTGACATTAGCAAATAACAAAATATAACATTCCAGTTAATACTAAATTTATTCAAAAACCAGGCACAAAACTGAGGTCTTTTCTATGTAAGAACTACACTGACAAACACCATACCAACATTATTTATAAAATACAATGTGATAACTGCCACGACTTCTATATTGGAGAAACAAGTAGAAAACAAGTTTGAAACCAGATTCAAAGAACATAAAAAGTCACCTTCACACGTTTTCGAACACTGCAAATCAAATGAACACAACATAACCATAGAAAACACTAAAATACTAAATAAAGAAACAAACATAAACAAACGCAAAATTAAAGAAGCCTTACTTATACAACAACTTAAACCAATATAAAGGAACGTCATTATACCTATATTAATATTATAGATAAAATTATATATTCAAACATCTAATCCCGCCCTCTACATTACGACACTCAGTTACACAACCCCTTCCAAACATGTGGTCAGCTTCCCGTCAGTTACCTCTTTCTTTGTGAACCTGACTATGACCGAAGAAGGTTGAAACGTTGTTCGCTCTTCTATTTGAAATATTTTCTCAATCCAAATGAGCCGTTTTTGCATATAAAATTTAGTCTAAATAATTTAAATCTCATAACATTATGCTATCAATATATTTTTATTTTATTGACTAACATTACAGATGCTACAATGATGCAGCACATGTGTACTTGTTACCTTATTTAATAATATAAAACTGGCCTCCACAAAGTGACCTGGCTTGGTTCAAGTGGACTAGTATTTTGTAAAATACAGTCACATTTCAGTTATACATGTGTATTTATTATAACTATTTACAATTAAGTTCTTACATCTTTGTTAATTTTCTTAAAATGCAGAACAGTAAATAAAAAATATAGAAAACGATTCTCTTTCCACTTACAAACCTTGTACTCATTGTCCACTTGCCATGTTTGGATAACAGTTTTACTTTTCTTTAGGTTAGATATAAAGAAAGTACCTTGGGTACTTCCCACCTTTTAGAGGCTGTGAAAACCACATAGGGGACATTCTGAGCTTTCAGTTTATTTTTACACATCACAGATAGAAACTGGTGTACATAAGCATTTTTAAAAATGAAAAGGGCAAGATGAAGCCCACCATGTTCGATTTGCTAAATGTAGTGAAATCTCAGCAAATGGAAAAGATGGGATAATCTTATTTTGTATCATAGCTTGCCAGTATCAGTTGTATGAGTTCTAATTCATAAGAAGCTATAGGCTTTGTATTTGAACATCACAAATGTATCATGTGGTATATTGAATGCAATTTTGGTTCGAATTATGCATTTTTGATGCACACAAAAATCAATGTATAGGTGTTTTTTTTTTAAATATTTTCTTTTAAGTAAAGTAATTAACTGATATATAATCCTGCAACTTGAATTATTCACAATTTGACACCAAACTTATTGACATACATTCACAAAATCATACATTAACAAAATTTTGAATGTAAGTGTACATATCTGATGACAATCCCTTTGATCGCCTAATCATTGGACGATCCTTAGAGGGAAAGTTAATCGTATTTTCTCATTTTGATAGATTTAAAATTTTTGATTAAATGATTGAATAAGAGGCAGTTTGTGTAAATTATGTTTTACTTTTGTTGATATGTTTTACAAGCTTGTCCATCCATGTCACTGACTTGAAAACACTAAGTTTGGATAATTTTTATCATCACACAAAAGACATTCCCTTTCTAAAAATTTACCAGTTTCTAGTTTTAGACAACTAATAAAATATCAGGACTCGTTTGTGTGTTTGTGTAAAAATAAAAAGTGACCGTGGGAGAGTTCTTTATCTATAAATGTGAAAGTTAAACTGTTAATAAAGAATGTACAAAGTCAGTGACGTTAGTCATAATTAACTCATTAAAAATACATTAAAATTTTTTCTTTGTGGTAGAACTTTTTAATTATTATTTGTTCTTGGTCCAAGTTTTAAAATATTGTGCTTTTTTATATTTGTAATAGATGTTATAGATGTGTTGTTTCAAGGGTCTTTGTAACAGTAAAATTTGGGTTTATTCTTATGCTCTTGCACAAAGAAAAATATCTTATATGCATACCACTGCTTAAAAATAGACATTATAAAGTGAGAATATGTTTTTATTCAAAAAGTAAACTTCTATTGAAATGAAATTTGAATTTTTATAAACTTTTTGGAAGTGAGAATTGAATAACAAAGGAATATATTCTGTTTAAATTCTGTTAATTTTACATGGCATTTAAAGAGATGTTTGGCATTTCATTCCATTTTCTTTATTTTTATGAAAATATTTGTGTAGAAAATGTGCCAAATAACAGTTGTCTCTAATTCTATATTTAGAAAAAATAGTTAAAAGGTCCAATCCAATCCTAATTCATCCAAACCATTTTGAACACAAAAGTTTGTTTACAAAAACAGAATTTATGTAAAGTAAGAATAAATACAACTTGAGATTAAATCATTTGTCAAACACATAATTAAAAAAAATTGAACGTTTTGGATTGACCACTTAAAGGTGGTTGTTTATACAGAGAATCAAGTGTGATAATACAGTTTTAGGTACTTTAATGCATTCTGGATATGTGCGAGTTGGGAGTGTACACTTATTCTGTGACTGTGCTCTTTCATGTATATTGTTGTATGTTTCCATACTTATTTATTGTATACATAATCTTTTGGCCTAAAGTTTGTTTTAATACCATGGTTTCATTTTACAAGTGAAATGTTTGGTAAGATATTTGTGTTAGGATTTGATGAGAATGAATAACTATCAAAACAACATTCTTTACTGTCCTTACAAGTACACAAAGTAGCCTGAATATCTTGACAATATCTCACCTGAGTAGCTTTATTTTATGATGAAATTTATCATTAAAACATTATTACTCAGAGAAAACGACAAAAGTTACATTTTGTGTTTTAATAATTTAGGATGTGAAAACAATTGTGCTTTCACATTCAAAGTAAATTAAAGCTTTATTTGTTGTTGTTTTTTATGATTGAACCAAATAATCAAGAGCTTTATTTATAGCAATTGTATTCTATATGTGGTTTTCTACTATTTTTCGTATTTTTTAAAATCTTAGTTGAGCATAAAGTTTTAATATAAAAAACAATTTGTGAAACATTTTGACTGTCTTTTTATTTGTATTGTTAAGATTCTCCACTCCCTGTCCTTGCATGTAGGATTATGCAAGTTTTGTCAATCACAGTGTAATGTTGTGATAAACATGTCTAAAATAAGGTTTTTGCATCTGATTGTATTAAGTCTAATCATTAGTAGGGATGTAAATGAATCATTAGACCATGGACATAATAAAAGATGAATTACAATTACTTTATAGCTTTTGGTTATTTCATTTGAGGCAGCTGTTGCAATATAGAGTTTGTTGTCATCTGACATTTTGTCATGTTATAAGTTAAAATGTTTATTGTAAAAATCTAATAATCCAAGTACTTTCGTGAATTAGGGAAAAAATTAAACATTTGTGTTCATGTTTATTAGTATTTTCTTCAATGTATATCAATCGAAAAAGAAATCTTTAATTGGTGAAATGTCTTGCATATGATGCAATAAGTTGTGATATTTACAGATAAAACCATAATGAACAAAATTGCAACACTGGAGATTTGAAAGGAGTTGTACTCTTAGAATAAAAGCTGGCTGGTGGAGTAGAGAAAACTTCAATACAATGAATGAAACAAAAAAAAACTGTATTAATTACATAATTTTAATCGAACTGTAGTCCCAGTGCAGTATTCAACAATCTTAGATTACACATGTCAGAGGTTGCTCACATATTATAGTTTAAAGAATTTAAACACCCTGCTTATATTAACCAGTGCCAATATCAATATAATCCTTTCACTTTGGTGTGACCCTCACACAATTGTGGGAGATGATGTAAGAAGTTCAAACAATGTGAACTCTTATGAATGTGTGGCCAAGCGTGTAAGGCGTGCGACTCGTAATCCGAGGGTCACGGGTTTGCGCCCGCATCGTGCTTAACATGCTCGCCCTCCCAGCCGTGGGGGCATATAATGTGACTGTCAATCCCACTATTCATTAGTAAAAGAGTAGCTCAAGAGTTGGAGGTGGGTGGTGATGACTAGCTGTCTTTCTTCTAGTCTTACGCTGCTAAATTAGGGACGGCTAGCACAGATAGCCCTTGAGTAGCTTTGTGCGAAATTCCAAAAAAACAAAAACAAACTTGTGAACAATCTCTTTTGTGATTCTCGCACCACAAGACAACAATTATAATAATGTAAAGTTCACTATATTATGTTTTGAAGGATGGCTGTAGGGAAGTTTTTAACATTAATTCAGATGTAACCATTTTATGAGGTATAGTAGGGGTAAAATTTGTGATTTTTCAAGTGCTATAGTATTTCCTTTTTCATTTCTAGGCTTTCTTAAGCCAACACTAATAATTAACATTTTTAACAAACAAGTTTATTAATATGTTACTCAACTATTCTTTTGTTCAAGTGTTCACCACAATGATACTTAAACATTAAACAAGGAAATTATTTATTCAGGTTGCAAAAGCCAACAAAACACATTAAACTGTATGAAAATGCAAATTATACTCAAAATTATTTAAACATGACATAGCATTAATAAACTTTAATCAGTCTTTGGAGAGTGAACTTAGCAAAATTAAAACTCAAATTGGGACAAAGAAAACAGAATAAACTTGATAGAACGAGAACACAATTATAGTTAAAATTGAGATATCTTAAATATAATGCTGTTCCATACAAATACATACCATTAAATTACACCCTGTGGCAGTACCTGTAAAAGTGAAACCATTGTACAAGGTGTTTGGAGAGTCACTGTGCAGTTTTGTAATCATATTTTATTCAGTCAATTTCAAGCCAAAAAATGATAGCGGGGTTTAGAAACAAAATAAGAAGGATCCAGGCCTGTATTGATGCCAATGGGGTTCACTTTCAACATTGTTAATAATTGTCATTCACATTTACCTCCTGTATTCTATATTGAAACATGTCTGTTAATAAATATATAAGTGCACAGTGACTTTCCAAACACCCTGTACATTGTATTAAGTTATGGCAGACATTATTAACCCTCAGACTGTTTTCCAATTCATTCAATCATTTCACTTTTTTTCTGCTCCAGCATTTAGTTTTATGTAATGGCCTTGACCAACATTACTGTAAAATAATTTTTGTTAGACATGACACGTACCTGGGACAAAATCACATGCTGTTGTAGTTGTCCCTCCACAAACATATCAGTCATGATCCATAAGTAACATTCTTGGAAAAGCCTTCCCCAGGTAGATGTTTCAGTTATTTACCTAAATAGTAATCTTATTGGGTCAATGCCCTTAATCCTTGAATTTGGTGTTTAAGGAAAAAGTATTCTTCCCCTTTTAAAATTGTAGTATTATGTGCATCTTGTCATATATGGTGTTCCCATACTACAGAGAGATAAAGGGTAACCACACTTTTGCATCAAATTCAGTAAGTAAATAGTCTTGCAGCAGTGTCAGTCCACTTTACTGGGACTCCTGACTATCCCAAGCATATGCTGGATCATAGTGAGATGCTGCCGATCCACCCAGTAGTTTATGGCTTTTCCTGATAGGTTTTGTCTACTATACACTATCTCTCTCATGATTCAAAGGCAACCATGATTATTCTTGAAGTAGCTAGTGCATGTCTAGTTACTCGTAAAGACCATCCCAGTTGGTTCTATGATGTATCATCTGATTGTTACCATCATGATTAAGTCTTGATACCTTATGTTTCTACATTTCAGAGAAAACTAAGATAAACTGATAGAAGAGCATGAATGTCTCCTAGCTGTCTTTCAACCCTGAAGATGAATGGAGATTGTGCACACAGACCTCCTCAAAACTATAAACGCCCCTAATCCAGAAAAGAGATTCTTGTAAACCATGTAATACTCTCAGGTCATGCCCCAACTTTTACAGGAGCTTTCTTTTCCACCACAAGAGGTCTCAGAAAGTAATATTTCTTGATTTTCATCTCGAAATAGGAAGTGAAGTAAAACAAAATAAACTTTTGTGAAGAACCCTTGGTGACAAAATGTTTCTTTATAACATCGTATGTTGTATTCACAGGCAAAACTGGGAAACAAATGAGTTAAAAATCCACGATGCAGAAGGCTTGAAATGAAATGTATTATAATAAATAAACACGAACAGCATAAATTTGAAATAAAGATTCAGCTAAGAAATATTTGTCACAGCACAATAAGATGTTGGTATATTATCTAACAATGCTAGCTGGTCAGCTTACATTGCCCTAAATAACTTGTGGCTGTTGAAATAGGAAAAAACTGAACAATTCTTTTTTTTTCAAATATTGCATTTTTGTTTAAACTGTGGTTTTAGGCTAGTAATGCAGTATCCTTTTGTCTTAGGTTACTTGCATCAAAGATCATGCTCATATATTAGAGAAGATAAACTTAATGCAAAGTCTCGCATTACATTTTCACTTGGATATGATCTACATTTCAATGTAGAAGACAATTCACATGACCAAATAGGTAAGTGTAAATACTCTTCAATGACTACCACAGTATGCATATTTTATCTAAGATGGTAATTGGAGCGAGGTGAGGTTGGTTACAAATCCTGATCAAAATTTTTTAAATAGAATGAGAACGCTCGCATAAAAAATCGCATATTTACCCGAACGATAAAATTAATTTCTAAGTTACAGGTTAATAAAACCTTTATAGTTTTCAATCATCACGGAATTGAGTGCACTATGTGATTATCCACTGACTCATTCTAAAACTTCATAATATAACAAAGTTTTTATTTTATTTTTCAACAACTTAGGATTGATCCTACTCCTTTCAATAACTTTCTCACACATAGTGTTAAATATCTTAACTATGAACATAATTTTAATTATAAGGCCCCGTCATGGCCAAGTGGGTTAAGGCGTTCGACTCGAAATCTTAGAGCCACAGTTTCGATACACCGTTGTACCAAACATGCTCGTCCTTTCAGCCGTGGGGGCGTTATAATGTGATGGTCAATTTCACTATTCATTGGTAAAAGAGTAGTCCAAGAGTTAGCGGTGGGTGGTGATGACTAGCTGCCTTCCCTCTAGTCTTACACTGCTAAATTAGGGAAGGCTAGAGGAGATAGCCCTTGTGTAGCTTTGCGCGAAATTAAAACAAAAAATGAGATGAGCTAGAAAACAAATTGAGGGGATGCGCTCTGCATCTTAGGGGTACACGTTCTGTAGTATTTAGAAAATGAACGAATTTTAATGGCAAGCATTTTTCATTAGGTGTGAGGGGTAAAGGAGAGGCTAAGCCTTAAGGCTATCACTAGCTGCCAAAAAACGCTTAACTGAACAAACTTCGGTATTTGAACATACGTATTTAGTTTCTCTTCTAATCCTTATAAGCAATAGATTAATGGTTGCTTATCGAAGGAAGCCTTTATAAGTCTTTCACTTAACAGCTCTAATCTAACTGTAGCGAACATTTGTTATTAGTTTCCACTCAAGTGTTATAGTTTTGAACTAAGTCTTTTATAAAAGTTTTGTATTAAGGCTACAAGTATTCAATTAATTTTCTAAAATCCTCAATTATTCCTATACTTTACAACTGTAATGATTAATTATCGCTTAACGATCTACTTCTATATTGTTAAATTACCTTAACGTTTAAGAGGTTGTGTTATGTTTACTTTGATAGAGTGAAGTGGATTTTCAATAGATTTTATTGCCTTCCTACAATCAAAGGTAATTCGATATTTGTATATGGTTGCAGATAGCAAAACAAAGAAATTTATCCTGATAATGCATTCACTCTCTATAAATGACGACTGAAAGACGACTGAAGTACTTGACTCTAAAAGATTTGAACAGTAGAGTATATAATTATCTGAATCCGGTGCTTGCCAAATAATGATCCGCCTACTTGACTGTTTAACAGTAGTAGCGGTGAACACTAGCCTTTGAACTGATGTGTTTAAGAGCTTGGGACGGTCCTTTGTGCTATAAACCCTGAAACCAAGTCTTGAAATTAGCATCTTATTAAAAAGTAATCTTAATAGCCGGTACTAATCAAGTGTAAACGGTAGAAACAAAATACAACCTTAAAACTGATGTTTACATTTTCAATCAACAGAAACAGAATCTTGGAATTATCTCGTGAGTGCAGTAGATGGCCACAAAACTATTATTCCAACAGGAAAAAAACAAACTACGAGCTAAATAACTGATAAATAAAAGAAGCAAACTAAAACCTAGAAACTGGTAACAGTACACGAGACACTATGTACCTACTAAACTATTAAACAGTAGAAACAGTTGTTGTTTTGATTTAAGCACAAAGCTACACAATGGGCTGTCTGTGCTCTGCCCACCACGGGTATCGAAACCCGGATTTTAGCGTGTAAGTCCACAGACATACCGCTGAGCTACTGGGGGCAGTAGAAACAGACTATAACCTTGAAACTGGTGTATGATAAACATGGCCCATATTCAGTGTCTTATAGTAAAAGCAAACTACAACTTTGAAACTACGTTTGACAGACAAGACTGTTTACTGCATTGTTAAAAACAGACTACAATCTTGTCTGATAGACATGATGACCCACTTACTAAACTATTAAACAGTTTAATAGACAAGAAACTAACGTATCATAGACATGACTCACTTACTGATTTGTTAGACATACACTTCAACCTTGAACTACTGATATCACATGGTCCACGTGAACTATAATGTTAAACAAAAAACACAATACGGCATTAAAGCCGATACTTCAAATAAAAATCAACTTACTTTTTAAAATGTGAAAAAGAAAAGATATAAAACTATAATTTCAATTGCTCGTAGCGAAACCTCATAAAGTACTGTAAACAATAGCAAACTAAAATATTGAAACTAATTTCTAACAGCAAATGATATGATTTATGAAAAAACTCTTAACCACGAGAAACACCTACACCCGTGAAACTATAGCTGTTAAACAAACATGGAAATAAATTGTCCAACATGATTGCAACCTTGAAATTGATAGCCAACTATCAGCTATAGCTAACAAACTTGAACATAAACAGTAAAGTCTTGAAGCCAGTTTCTAATAGCAACACTCCATTCACCAGCTTAAATGTTATACAACAGTAACAAGTCTCTGATTGCAAGACAAGAACCACCTCATAAGCTACAGAAGGTGCTTCTTGACATGGACCAAACCACCTTCTAATTATGTGCTTCTCACGAACCGAACGCATAATCTAATATGTAAATTAATACCAGTCACATAATTACAATCCGACTATATCATATTTTTTTTATTATTACAGCGAGTTTCAAAATGACGCAATATTAAGTCACTTCACTCTTAGCCAAAGCATAGCGGCTTATAGAACGGTTGAGTTGTTGTTTCTTTTTTTTTTAATACAAACTTTTAGCTTATAGCTCCGTTATCTCTTGACCGATTTGGAATCCAATTAAAGTTTTGGATTCATGGAGTTCAATTGATGTTTTACGCTGTGAAGAGTTCCTTCACCCAGATGTGACGCCCAAAGAGTTCCATGGATTTAAAACGTTTAAAAATCACTGTTTTGTGCTATTATACAATACAAACTAATGTTCAGATATAAAACATATCCTAAACTGTTATTCAGTACAAACTAATGTTCAGACACAAAACATATCCTAAACTGTTATACAGTTGAGAGCACATGTCATGTTTAATGACAATGAATCTAGCAGTTCGTCAATTACAAAGGGACACGCACACACAAACTTTTGTCATATATTTTTTTTAAAAATTTCTCCATTACACAATATATTTATTGAGCAATATCTTCTCATTTCTTTTCTATGAATTTTATGTTTCATAAATGAAACTGTTGTTGTTGTTGTTTTGAATTAAGCACAAAGCTACACAATGGGCTATCTGTGCTCTGCCCACCACGGGTATCGAAACCCGGATTTTAGCGTGTAAGTCCGCAGACATACCGCTGAGCCACTGGGGGGAAAATGAAACTGAAACTGGTATTTTATTTAGATATTAATTAAGTTTCGGATAAATTATTTAAATGTGGCCTGGCATGGCCAAGCGCGTAAGGCGTGTGACTCGTAATCCGAGGGCCGCGCTAAACATGCTCGCCCTCCCAACCGTGGGTGTGTATAATGTGACGGTCAATCCCACTTTTGCCCCCCAGTGGCTCAGCAGTATGTCTGCGGACTTACACGCTAAACTCCGGGTTTCGATACCCGTGGTGGGCAGAGCACAGATTGTGTAGCTTTGTGCTTAATTAAAAACAACAACAACAACAAATTATTTAAATAGTTTAAAAATTTATTATATACAATTACAAAATGAGAAAGAGACATAGTTTAATTTCGTAATAATATCAGCCTATTGGAAAAAAAATTATATTTTCAGATTGATTGTGTTGTTTGTTTTTGAATTTGGCTCAAAGCTACAGTGGGTTATCTGCGCTAGCCGTCCCTAATTTAACAGTGTAAGACTAGAGGGAAGGCAGCTAGTCATCATTACCCACCGCTAACTCTTGGGCTACTCTTTTACTAATTAATAGTGGGATTTACCGTGACATTATAACGGCCCCACGGCTGAAAGGGTATGTTTGGTACGACGGGGATTCGAACCTGAGACCCTCAGATTACGATCCGAGCACCTTAACCCATCTGATTATGCTGGGAGTCAGATTGTGATAAATATGATGAACACGTGGTTGCTTTTCTTTTTTGTAGTGAATATTTAATTGTTGTTGTTTTGAATTAAGCACAAAGCTACACAATGGGCTATCTGTGCTCTGACCACCACGGGTATCGAAACCCGGATGTAAGTCCGCAGACATACCGCTGAGCCACTGGGGGGCGAATATTTAATAAGGAATAACAGCTACAAGCAAAATCGTTGCTGTTACGTATTTTTTATGTTTTTCGTAGACTAAACGCAACAGAAAAACACAGATAACAGCTTGTATAATTTATTACACTAAACTGTTAACAGATATAACATAAATTATATAATAACAATGAGAGATATTAAGCTCAAACCTTCAAAATTAATTACAAGACAAAATGGTACTAGTTTCAACCTTCAAAATTAATCACAATAGAAAATGGTACTGGCCTGTATCTAATATAATGATCTAAAATGAAAGTCTCAAATTCCAGTCTAGGGTGTGAATTTGGTCCCACGAAGAAATTCCGAAGTTTAAATGAAGAAGTTCAGAAACAATTCACAGTTCAGTAAATTTGACGAAGTTCTTTTCACGATGCCTCCGATGAACGTCGGCCTGGCATGGCCGAGCGCGTTAAGGCATGCTCTCGTAATCCGAGGGTCGCGAGTTCGCGCCCGCGTCGCGCTAAACATGCTCGCCCTCCCAGCCGTGGGGGTGTATAATGTGACGGTCAATCCCACTATTCGTTGGTAAAAGAGTAGCCCAAGAGTTGGCGGTGGGTGGTGATATCTAGCTGCCTTCCCTCAAGTCTTACACTGCAAAATTAGGGACGGCTAGCACAGATAGCCCTCGAGTAGCTTTGTGCGAAATTCCGAAACAAACAAACAAACCGATGAACGTCACAAACTTGCCGATTCTCAGCACAACCAGTAATTCAGATGAATCGTAGAGATTGACGAAATAAAATCACAGCTTCTGTAGATCTAACTTCAGTCACAAATCCAAGTTGAATAATCACAGCAAACACTTAATCTTTCTCAAACGAATGACTGACTCTTCTTTTCTAATGACTCTTCTCTTGAATAAAACTAATGTCTGACTCTTTTCCTTTTTTCTCGCATCTTCGTCTGTTTATATATTGTAGGCCTAGACTCCTCGAAAAACCGCGAAATTTCTATAGATCTCCAGAGCAATCCGCGCATGACCGTTCTTGCACGAGACTTCTCGTCCAGACACGAGGCCCCCAACCTTTCATTTACAAACATATGATTGATCTACTTAATTCTAGAAAATTCTAAATGTTACCCTAAATGAATAACAACATATTTTATTAGTTTAAACTTCGAAACAATAATATAAATATGGAAATATAAATAATAGAAATGAAAATTTAAACACAACACGACATGTTGTCGTTTACAAAATATTTACATGACATTTACATAATTCCAAATTCACAAACACAAAATTATGGTATTTTGATTAGTTATATAAACATTAAAAATACTTAGAGCCCCTCAGTAATACGGCGATATGTCGTGACCTTAAACGCTTTAAACCTAGTTTTGATACCCAGGATGGCAGAGTACTAATTATGTAACTTTGTGCTCAACTTCAAACAATAACACATATAACTTTCTTGGCCTTTTTTCAAGAAAATATTAAACAATACGAGCATTTATTTCTTCTTCTTGATAAAAATGTGTCACGATTTTAAATGACTTAGAAGATCCCCTCCAGAGTGAGATAAACAACTCATTAAAGGGATGGTGCTATTTCGCTTTGTTTTTAAAATAATAACGTTCTATTCTTCCCCTGAATTTATGTACTAGATCATTCTTTTTCAATATGTTTAACTCCTTCTCATCTTCTGTACGCACTCCTTGAAGTGTATGATGTTTGTAAATTAGTCATTTTCATATTCTCTCAGTAACAAGTGCTTTTGAAACAAAAATAAGACCGTCATAACTGATCAGACAGCACACAACTTCATTGTGAAAGCTGAAGTTGCAGAGCATTTGGGCTCAGAGAAAATGCCTGACCATTTATTTTGTAATGCCCAGAAAACCCTCATGTTTAATCACATAATTGTGAAGCACTGAGCAGAGTGTGAATGAGACACTAAACATCATAAGATATACTTAGTTTTTTTGTTAATACCACAGTCAGTGCAAGAATAATGCACTTGTCTGCATTACAATACTGATAAACCATGACTTTCATGACAGATCTTGGAAAAAGGCAAATGAAAATGGCATCCACATTTTGCCAAAGAAGAACAGATCTGTAAGTCTAAAGATAAACGCTTTAATCGGTTAGCCATCTCATATGCTATTGACCTGTATTATTGTGATGATGTTGTATCACTTCCGGAAAAGTTTGAACATGTGACAAATTAGTTGACATACGTTGTTCGATGCTTTTTAGATTGTTACTTTTTGTGTTCTTGCTCTTCTTTGAGTACACCTTGAAAAAACATTCTTGTCACTCACTATATCCAGTGCATCTACTTACTCAAAACTCGTACCAGTCTTCAGAGAACTTTACAATGAATTAATGGGAAAAATAAACGAATTAATTCTATTGAAATGATAGAAAATAGCCTTTAAGTTTGTGACAGTGGGTAACTTACAGCATTTAAAGTACAAGAATCAGATATGTTAGGCTGATATCTCAGGACTACAACCAACAAGCTATAAAGCTACTCGGGCTCATGTTTCCAGCATTAGGAAAAGCATTCCGGAAATGAAAAGAAGATATATTTGGATTTGGTGAACATAATAAGAGGTCACAACATCATGCTCTATCCAAGATGGACGATGCAAAATTTGACAAAGCACCCATTCATAATCTCGATTTAGAGAAGAGTGTAAGAGTGATCAATTTTGAATTGCCAAAAGAAGAGCAAAGCAGTTATGTTCATCTTCATCTTTACAGATTAAGGCAAATCAAAGAAAAGATTGATACAGGATCATACAAACAGAAGGAGAAGCTGACCAGAAGAGGCAATTTGATCTCTGATCCTTACCTAAAGTGGAATTCTATGCAAGTAGAGCTTGAGAAGAAGAGACTTGAAGACAGAAAATAACCAACCTTAAATTAATGGTTTGGAAAGTCTGAAAGCTTTAGATGGTCCCTCTATGTCTTCCAAGCAGGTAGATTAATATCTTGAATCGGAGGCAGATACCGATACACAAAATTCATGAGGCTTTATATAAAAGTTAGGTATTCAAAGGACACCTTTCTATCCCAACTAAAAAAATAGTGATATTTTTATACTTATAAAGGATGATAAGAAGCTTCTTTTGCAAACATATGTTGCAAACTTTTAGCTGTATCGAGAAACGCAGTTTTAAATGGTGAGGTCACCATAGAGGAAATCAACAGAGCAATTTATTATAGTGATGAAAAGTGACAGATGGCAAATTTGATAATGATTGAAGTTAGTTTTATATGTATAATTTCTTATGTCAAAACAGCAAACTGTCTTTGATAACATTTTGGAGGCACTAAGTTCAACTGATCCAGATTACATTGTGAATGATGTAAGCAATGTGACGATATTTTAGATTTAGATTTAAAACATGATATTATGAAAGGAAAAACGCGAGTATTCTACCATCACTATGCTTTGAATAAACTTCATTTAGAATTGCATGTAGAAATCATGTATAGTGGAATATATGTCTAAATATTTCAATAATTAATAATTTTTTTTAATTTTTACTTGTGTTAGTTTCCAGATGTACTGTACAGTGGGTTATATTTTTAAAAAGTTTAGAAAATTTTTTTTTCATCTCCATATTTTGGAGGAGGTAGAACGTGAAATTGGTATTAACCCCCTTCCCCTAAGAGTTACATTACTGGTTTTGAGGTAGTGTATTTCACTCATTTAAAATTATCAATGTATTTTATATGATTCATTCAAGAAATCAGATATTTGTCTTTCTCATTAAACATTTCTGAATCTGGAAGTTTGCCAAGGGGAGGATACTGGAATTGTTGAGAATGTCTTTTAATAGAGCCTTAAGTATCTGTTATCATGAAGTATATGATAAAATAAAATAAAAAAGTGCTTTATTGTTGATAAAATATAACTCTGTTGTTATCGTAGTAGCGCCATTCAGTAATTATTTAGATAACTAGTGCCAGCCTCAGTAAAGCGATATCACGTGACAGTCCAGATTATTGAACTCTGAGATTAACTTTTATGCATACTAACTGTTCAGTGGAGGCTTGTTTCATCACTCCAACATCTGAGAGCCGCAGAGACACATCATTCAGTGCCTGATTCAGTATTAACACAGGTGAGTAAATGAGAACTTGTGCTTTTTCTATGGAGTTTTAAGGTATTATATGACGTGATAAACTAAAACAAAAACCAATGAATATTTACTGCAATTCAGTTATTATCGATCCTTTATAGGCTTAATTTCTATGACAAAACGTTGAAAAGTATAATCATAAGTAATTTTGTTTGCGTAAAATTGGTTTATTTTTTACCAGACGAATAAAATAAAGTAGACATCGTTTTGCTAAAATGCTTGTTACAAATATATATTATGCATTGAAGTGTTTTTTGTTGTTGTTGGTTTTTGGATCGTGAATTCTATTATTGGCATGGGTTTTGGTTACTGTATTGCTTTCATAAATAAGAGTGAAATTCTGTTGGTGTCGCGAACCAGAAAATGACATATCAAATACAAAACTTTCAAACTTTGGATATTATTAGTTTCTGTCCCCGTTATAACAGACGCCTGATCACTTGAGTAAGAGTTTGAAATGTGGCTCGGTATAGCTAGGTGGTTAAGGCACTCGACTAGTAATCTGAGAGCCGCGGGTTCGAATCCCTATCATCCCTCACATGCTTGCCTTTTCAACCGTGGTGCCACTATTCGTTGTTAAAAGAGTAGCCCAAAAGTTGGCGTTGGCTGTTACGACTAGCGGCCTTCCTTCGAGTCTTAACACAATTAAATTAGGGGCAGATAGTCTTCGTATAGCTGTGTTTGAAATTCAAAAAATCAAACCATATGTTGACTGAATTATACTTTGTACGCATAGTTCGTGCATCAACCTATATCAGCTATCATAGAAATTTTAATGTTGTAGCGCTGATAGCCCGAGCCGTCCCTAATTTAGCAGTGTAAAACTAGAGGGAAGGCAGCTAGTCATCACCACCCACCACCAACTCTTGGGCTACTTTTTTACCAACGAATAGTGGGATTGACAGTCACATTATATGCTCCCACGGCTGAAAGAGCGAGCATGTTTGGTGCGACGGGGATGCAAACCCGTGACCCTCAGATTATGAGTCGCACGCCTTAAACCAACTGGCCATGCCGGGCCCTTATTTATTGGCCACAACTTCGTGACGATATATTAATGTGTAAAACAGATTATTTGCTTTGCTCATTTTAACAACTTATATTTAAGTTACGTTTTACTTTACTACTCATAACTAAAACACGCTAACGGGTTGTGTTTTGAAATACGAAATATATGTACTTACATAAGTTTGAAAATAACTTCTTAACATACTCGTTAACATGGAACATGTTTGGGATTGATATTGTGCTCCATTTTTTCCAGACAGGTTATCATGTCTTACAGATTAATCGACTATGACTTCACTACTGAAGCCGATTTGGCTCGTTTGATTCTTGATTACAAGGGGATAGAGTATGAATCTGTAAGATTGAGCAAGGCAAACGCTTCCGAAGCAGAAGCAAGTAAGATCTTTCTAAATGTGTATCATTAGTCATAAACTAATAATTTTATCACCGCCAAGTGTGTTTTTTTTGTTTTTTTTTGTAAATGGGTTCAACATTTTCAATACAGGAGGCAGTTAAAACGAAAAGTACTAATTATTTCCCACAGTTAACATCTCATAATTCTAATACTCTCTCTTGTTGGGTCAGCCATAATGTTACGGACTTACAACGCTAAAATCCAGAGATCAAATCCTTGTTATAAATTTAGGACAGATAGTCAATTATGCGGCTTCGCGCTGAGAACAATTCTCCGGGAATCGGCAAATATCCCACCCACCCCCAACAACATCAACATCCTCCAATCAGTGATGTCGAGAAACCCACTTGTTGAAAATTTTATATGCAAAAACGGCTCGTTTGGGTTCAGAAAATATTTTAAATAGAAGAGCGAACAACGTTTCGACCTTCTTCGGTCATCGTCAGGTTCACAAAGAAAGAGGTAACTGACCGGAAGCTGACCACATGTTTGGAAGGGGTTGTATAACTGAGTGTCGCAGTTACACAACCCCTTCCAAACATGTGGTCAGCTTCCGGTCAGTTACCTCTTTCTTTGTGAACCTGACGATGACCGAAGAAGGTCGAAACGTTGTTCGCTCTTCTATTTAAAATATTTTCTGAACCCAAACGAGCCGTTTTTGCATATAAAAATCAACATCCTCCGTTTGAAATGCATGCTAAAAACAAACAACAGCTGAGCTACCTAGTGGCAAGATAGTAAACTGTGGACTTACAACGCCAAAAATCGGGTCTGTATACCCGTGGTGGCCGATTGTGTGTATTTATCTACAAACGCACCAAGAGAAATATAATCTAAAATTCATTTTCAATTTTTACAAGGTTCTCCAGTTAAAATTTTCCCTAGATTTTCTTGAACGAAATTCAGCAATGTTATTACATTTATTTTTTCACACGTGGAATAAACAACTGAGCCTGTAAAAACATCAAATAGCTCGAATTTCGTATGCAGAAATGCCGGCTCTTTGGTCATGTTCAATGTTAGAAGTTTGTGAAGAATTACGGCACGCATCAATGTGTTCGAAACCGAACTTGCAAGCAAAAATTAATAAACAATATAAAACTGGTGTTTGTTGCATGTAATATATATATATATATTGAGTTATCAATAACAGAAATGAGGATATTGAAATTCATGCAACCTACTGTTTAAACAACTACCTGATGGTTATAATAGTAAATAAATTAGCTACTTACATGTACAGAATAAACACATGAACTGTTATTTACACTTATTTTACACAGAGTATGTATCACTGTACGGGTTATTTTTATATACGTTTTGATGGGAGAATATGTTTTAACTGTAACCATATAATTAAGCATATGCCTGAACTTTTATATATAAATAATTGTACAATTATATCGTTCACACACGTGTACTGCATTTTAAAACTACCTTTCGAAGTCTACTTTCCTAATTGGTTACTTATTAGTACAGCTTCTTTACAAAAAATCAAAATCAGACGAGAGTTTGCATCACAAATTATGCCAGTCAGTGTGTGGTCCTTGAATTGGGAGGGGGAACCCTCTCTCCAAGGGTTTTTCTCTACACCGTAAAATTCTTGAATTATGTTTATAAAATCATGTAGCCCACTTTCTTCTTTTGTTGCCAAGTGCTTGAATTTTCATCTTCGTTTTTACAATTGCTTTCACATTTTTAGGGTTGTGAATTACATATTTTAGTGTTTCTATGAATAGGAATTTCGAGTAAATGGAATCAACAAAAACTGTCTGAAAAGCCAATTTAATACCTCACTGCGTTGTAATTAGCAGTGTAAGACTAGAGGGAAAGCAGCTAGTCATCACCACCCACCGCCAACTTTTGGGCTACTCTTTTACCAACGAATAGTGGGATTGGTCGTAACATTATAACGCCCCCACGGCGGAAAGGACGAGCACATTTGGTTCGACCGGGATTCGAACCCACCACCCTCGGATTAAGAGTCGAACGCCTTAATACACTTAGCCATGAAGGGCCCCTTTTTGATGGTATACAAGTAGCTAACAAATAAAATGCAATATTAAACAGATATAAGTTACAAGAATGCATTAAATCAAATCTAAGTATAATCATACATTATCCAATTTAATGAATTTAAACAATCGCTTTTTCTTTTGGGGTACAACATAATTTTAATATAAATTATTAAAGCTGTATAAACAATGCCGTATCGTAGGTGTTCTTTCATTGGGTTAGTCTTTTAGATTTCCTGGTGAGGCTCAGTCCACATAACCAGGGCCTCATTATTTATTAGGCACAGTGCTTAGGGCTACGAAAACTATGGGTCCATGAAAAATTTCCTTAAAAGTTATTCTTTGGTTTAGCTTACATGGCTGGCACAGCCTAAGCACAAAAGGTGTCTTGATTTGGCACTGCACATAACGATAACAAATTAGTTTGCTTCTTCCACACTGTTTGCCACAGGTTTCCTTCACATGCCCACAATTGTATCAATTAGTTTATAAATAACATTTTCGTTTTCTACAAAATGTTTTTTTCTAACTGGTTCCCATATTTTATTCAGCACTACATCACAGTTCGTATTTACAAGGTATCCTTGTTTCTGTTTTGAAAAGCATGTCTACAGTTAATATTTATGAAAATTCTAGGAATACTTTTATAAACTTTCTAAATATACTATTATCATCCTGTGTCTTTCTATCAAATAACTAAATTAAAAGATTAAAAGTGCTACT
Organism: Carcinoscorpius rotundicauda; assembly: GCA_011833715.1. Lineage (NCBI taxonomy): Eukaryota > Metazoa > Arthropoda > Merostomata > Xiphosura > Limulidae > Carcinoscorpius > Carcinoscorpius rotundicauda. The sequence goes on along the minus strand of CM022397.1, from coordinate 78,005,614 downwards.
TACAACAAAATACTTACTCGAAATAATGTTTTTTTAAACGCTTTCAGTTTAGCGATTTTTTTAACTTTTTCTTGAGGTGTTTTGTTATACACTAATCTGTTGCATTTGTCTCAGATGCCCCCTTCGGAAAGTTACCAATCCTGGAAGAAGATGGAGAAGTTACTGTCGGAGGGCCTGTATTACCATCGTACTTGGCAATGAAACATGGTAAAAAATATATCTTAGGTTTAATATCCACATTATTTTGCTAGAATATATTACTGATTGATTAAAGTTTAATAGCAATATTACTGATGATATGTTCATAAGATTTTTGTTTTTGTTATTTTGCTGTTTTTCTTACTTGCAAGCGTAAAAGCTTTAGAGTCGAGTTTGTAATTTATAGAACTAAATCTGTTTCGAATGTAATCGCTTTCATACATTTATATATTGTTGCCTCATTATATCAAGAAAATTATGAAAGTATAATATTTTAGTGATGAGCAAAACTGGGTTTTACTTGATCCAGACTTTGCAGGATTAGACATCAAACAAAAAGGCAAGTGTGCTACAATCATCGTTGGACTTCGTGAGATGTTCATTAAATTTCGACAGGAAGATATGATGAAAATGACTCAGGAAGAGAAGGTGTGTTTGTTTTATTTGAGCATGAAATAATTAGGAAGTAGTTTATGTTGTTTTTTTTATAAAAAAGCCCCCAGTGGCTCAGCGGTATGTCTGCGGACTTACAGGCTAAAATCAGGGTTTCGATACCCGTGGTGGGCAGAGCACAGATAGCCCATTGTGTAGCTTTGTGCTTAATTCAAAACAACAACAAAAATGTCCTAAAAAAGTAAAAGTGCATTTCAAAAATGTTACAAATAATATATAATCAACGTAAAAGCTGATTCTAAAAATATTCTATTATAAAGCCAATACTCTAAATCTGTGATAAAAATATTTTTTCTTCATATTCCTATAAATTTGTCCATTTTGCAATCCATTTGACAGGCGTAAAAAAAATTTTAGATCTATATTTTATTTCCCACAAGTTACTACGCCGTTTGTTAAATTCCATTACACATCATTTGGACTAGACGGTGATTATTCGTTTGTTTTTGAATTTCGCGCAAAGCTACACTGCGCTAGCCGTCCCTAATTTATCAGTGTAAGACTCTTGGGCTACTCTTTTACCAACGAATAGTGAAACTGACTGTGATGTTATAACGCCCCCACGGCTGTGAGAGCAAGCATGTTTGGTGTGACGGGGATTTGAGCACGCGAACCTCGAATTACGAGTCGAGTGCCTGAAGCATCTGGCCAAGTAGACGACAAAACAGACTATTTTCTGACTATTTACATACAGAGTAAAGAACTTTACATTTCTGTAATAACTCTAAACTTTGACACTGGAAACCAATAGACCTTTGGTTTAACATTTCAAATGTACAAATTAAAAATAAAATGTAACAATAACATTTGATGTTTACGCGATTTTTATTACAAAAGCCTATTTTACCTTCTTTCCCCATATAAGTACTAAATTAAGTAATTTGCTTGTATACTTGGTTTTCTTACGTCACTTCTATTTGGCACATAGATATTGCTTCATTGTTCACCTTAAGGAAATGGAACTTAGGATTTTATTATTGTAAATCTGAAAATTTATTGAGGACGATACATCACAAAAAATTTGGTTTTATCTCATTTCTTCTTCTTCACTGAGATTCGGGCCATGTTGCATTTGTAACTAATAACGCAAAACTGCTCCAAAACATAGTAATTCTCACAAGATATTATGTATATATTTCAGTAGTAAGCCAGACATTACATAATTCTTTGTTTTAACGATGCTTCCAAGAGCCAGGCTCGCAGTATATATACATACCAGACCTTTATATATAACTTAATTCTTCAAATGAAATTTCACACAAAGTTTTACTGATGAAATTGTAAATTTAGTGATGTTATCGCAAGTTGTTGACCCCCACCGAGCACAGTAGTAAATTTAATATTTTTGGTGTTCGTCTACCGCAGATGTACGTTCGGTTGTGTTGCCTTAACCTCTTGATCTCTTGGCTAAGATTAAGCATAGTTTGTCATGTTCTTAGCTATTTGTTCACGTTCTTTCTCTTTACTTTCAGAACTGATACAAAACTTTGACCTTGGCGTCAGTGAGATAATTCTAATAATCAGTGGTATTCTACTACTTTCAGTGCAGGTCGTTTACAGTTATACTGGACAGAACGTACTGTAGCTTCTTACTGAAACCTAGGTTCTCCAGTAGCCAGCGGTATGTCTGCGGACTTACAACGCTAAAAGTGGGTTTCGATATCCGTAGTGGGCAGAACACAGATAGCTCATTGTGTAGCTTTGTGCTTAATTCAAAACAACAACTGAAACCCAGACTTCAATCGAGGAAAGTGCTATTTAGTTGTTTCAAAAGCTTATTCTCCAATCTTCAATTTCTCTTTCACTTTTTGAATGTTATCCACTAACGTAGCAGTTAAAGCATACGTTTTTTTCTAAATATATTTCCCTGAGATAGTCTATTGCACATTGTTGGCAGATGAAAATAGTTTTGTATCACATTTCTTACAATTGTCGCTTCCAGTCACGTTCATAAGACCAGATGGATTTCCTTGGAGTACACTGGTGCAAAGAATCCTAAATAAAGTCATGCAGAACGCAAACAATCGATTGTACTTGTCAAGAGCATTGAAACTTGGTGACTTTTGTCAAACTTCTTCATTTAAAAAGTTTGATGTCGCTGTGGTTCAGCACCAAAAAAATCCAAATTGAATAAACAACGCTCCCACGCCCTTGTTGGAATACTAAAACAACATATTGCTTTCACACTTCAGTTCTTGGATTATCTGCCTGTTTCTTCGATGTCATGAAATCCATGGGCTCTTTAGAAGTGTTACTCTTCAATGGAATATCACAATCAATCCTTCCTATTTTTTCTTTTATCGTGCTTTTAATTTGCCCTTTGGCTGCTTCCTACCAGCTTTTTGTGGCATTTTAACCTCTGGGTCTAAACTGTTGCATCCACATCGATAACGAAGGCATTTACCACAAGTACTGTACATGTAGATACCTTACATTTACAAGCTATTTTCTTCTTTTCCTGTATTAACATTGCTTTACCAATACAATATCAGTACAGTTATTCACTGAGTGTCGATAGTTTGTCGATATCTATTGTGTGGCTAGCTGTGAATACGGTTTTTACAAAGGGTGAGGCAATCACCCACTTTTTGTCCAGTCAAAGTTTTGGCAGAAATGTTAGTCAATAAACAAACGATCCGAAATTACCTGAAAAATTTGGATCTACAAAATCCTGGGTGCTTTGGCCCAGATAGTTAAGAGGTAGGTCTGAGAAATTCTCACGCCAAAGATCGGATTTTGACACTCATGGTGAGTATACATAGCTAGTCCACCTTGCAGCTTTGCACTTAAAAAGAAATAAACAAACGAAAATCATATAAAAAAGTACAATACGATAAAACAGGTAATGTCTGACGAGAATGCAAATTCAACTAACTATTGAAAGATATTTATCAAATGCGATGAGAGTCAGCGTGATTTGAAACATATTCTAACATAATTTTGTGTCGTTAGTTGTTTAATGTACTGTTCTTTTATGAGGTGGACGGCGTCTGCCGTCCGTACTGAACCTGGGGTTCAATTTTCCCAATACTCCCTAGAACTCAGTAACAGCTCTCCTATGCAGAGGCTCAGCATGGCCAGGTGGTTAGGGCGCTTTACTCGTAATCTGAGAATCTCCCATCACTCCAAACATGCTCGCCTTTTCAGCCGTGGAAGCATTATAATTCGACGGTCAGTTCCATTATTCATTGGTAAAGTAGTAGCCCAAAAACCGGCAGTGGGTGATGATGACTAGCTGCTGTCCTTCTAGTCTTAAACTGCTAACTTTGGAACGGCTAGCGCAGATAACCGTCGTGTTGCTTTGCGAGGTATCGAAAAACAAACAAACAATCCTCTGTGTAAGTCTAGTGAAATACCAAGTTGGCTTCAAATATCATTTGCTTTCTTGCCATTTAAATTTGGATTGAACATAAATTGGTACCATCACCTAGAAAAAGTCTTGATACTCCTGTAACCTTGTGTCTCGTCACATACTTTATTCCGAATTTTTTTGAAAACTAAGGTCTATGTCATACATTAAAGTTAAAATAATAAATCATTTAAGAAAATTTAACTCAATAAATGTAGTGTGTTTTCTATTCAGAACACCATTTTTTCACGGTGCGGTACGGCCACGTGTTTGACTCATGATCTTGAGGGTCGCAGATTCGAATTCTTGCTACGCCAAACCTGCTTGCTCTTTCAGCCATGAGGTGTTATGCGACGGACAATCCTACTATTTGTTGGTAAAAAATAGCTCAAGAGTTGACAGTGTTTGTTTTTGGAATTTCGTGCAGAGCTACGCGAGGGCTATCTGTACTAGCTGTCCCTAATTTTGCAGTGTAAGACTAGAGGGAAGTCAGCTAATCATCACCACCCATCGCCAACTCTTGGGCTACTCTTTTACCAACGAATAGTTGGATTGACCGTCACATTATAACGTTCTCATGGCTGAAAGGGCGAGCATGTTTGGTGCGACGGGGATTCGAACCCGCGACCTGGCATGGCCAGGTGTGTTAAGGCGTTTGATTCGTAATCAGAGGTTTGCGTGCCAGTTGGCAGTGAGTGATGATGACCAGTTGCTTTCCCTCTCATCTTACGTTGCTAAATAAGGGGTAGCTAGCGCAGATAGACCTCGTGTAACTTTACGCAAAATAAAATTTAAAAACAGAACTAAAACTTTTTCTCTCTTAATGACAGCCGCTTTAAGTATGAGAAACAACTAAATTTTTTTTTCATTATTAGAAACTTCGACAGCTAGTTCATCAATAATTTTTGTTATTATTTGTTGTTTTTAGTTTCGCACATAGCTACTCAAGGGCTATCTGCGCTATATTATGTTATAAAATGTTCGCCTTACGATGTAAAATCTATAATACATTCTAAAGTGGCCAAGCACGTCTTTATGGTTAACTAGCATGGACTGCAAATCTGAAGGCTACTGCAAAATACGCTTCGAAATTTGGAGCTTTAGATGTTATTATAAGAGTAATGTTCAAATGTCACTACTACTGGATCGCCCAAGAGATGGTGTTTGATAATGTCCTGCCTCCATTTTATCAATTCAAAATTCGGAACATTTGTGCACATACAAAAATCTTACGTACTTGTGCGAAAATTGTAAAACGAAAATGTTCTCTGGACTATTATTAAATTAAGTGAAACTGAAAATTACTCTGTTCATACTTTCAATTTTTTTAGGTTGTGATTTGGAAGAAACTATTAGAAGAAGACGTTCCTGTTTACTTGGACCATTTTGAAAAACTTCTAAAGAAAAATGAAGCAAACGGCGTTTTTGTTGGAGATCAGGTTGGTGATTTATCCGTCTTCAGAGCTTTATATTGTTGTATTGGTTAGCAACCTGTACAATCAGTGAAGTATAATTAAGTATTTACTACTTTGTTTCCCTTTTTTAAAAATTTATAACCAGTTTTATCTTAACTGGTCTGGCAGGGCCAGATTGTTTAGGCGCTCGATTCGTATTATGAGAGTCGCGGATTCGAATCCCCGTCACACGAAACACGCCCTTTCAGCAGTGGGGGGTGCTATAATGTTACGGGCAATCCTACTATTCGTTGGCTAAAGAGTAGCCCAAAAGTTGACGGTTGGTGGTGATAACTAGCTGCCCTCCCTCTAGTCTTACAGTGGTAAATTAGGAACGGCTAACGCAAATAGTCCTTGTGTTGTTTTGCGTAAAGTTCAAAATCAAACCCGTTTTATTCTATAACTTGGATCTGAATCTGCTGTCGTCCTCCGGGAAATCCTGAGGAGTAAGTTTTTGGTGGTGGATCGGTATCATAATCTGACTGATGTGCTATTCACTTGCCTGGTATATATTCTATTTGGATTTTAATCAATTAACCTGTTTGAATTTTTTCTAGGGGGATAAACATGTTTTGTTGACTTCAAATTCTAATTTTTTATTAGATGAATGTAGAAGGATCCCTTTATTTTTCTTATTTGTGGTACAAATTAGTTCTAGCCGAGATCTTAGAGGGTGTGGCCCCTTCTAATAATTGTAAGGAAAGCCAAAATATTACTTCTCTTCACTCAGTATTTCAAAAATTTGTGTTCCAAAGAGAGAAATGGCAATCACATGGTGCCTCTAGAGCTATGGAACTATAACTTATGGAAGCCAATGCCTCTTGCTGGCTGGCCGGCGGGCCATGTATCTACCAAAAAACAATTGTTTCATAATTGTACCACATTTTCTCTAACGTGATAAGCTATTGGTTTTCTAATATTAAAAATAAATTCCAGAGAAATAAGTGGTAGTTGTGTGATAGCTCTATAGTTACATTACTATAATTTATATGATATAGGAGAAACCACTGGACTGATTGCTTATATGTTGACCAAGAAAGTATTGTTATATTTTTACTGACACAATGGCCTTTTTGTATTACCCAGTTTTCTGTTTCTTATGCTTCCAAATTCTAATTTTTGTTTCTTCAGTATATTGGAGTTAATATTTGCAATTAATATGTGTCAACTGAATTCTTATTGTGTTGCATCTTCTAAATACTATTTTGACTTATGCTGTTTCAATGTTTACTGTGTGTTTTAAACTGAAATATGATTATCTTCATCACAGTTTCTAGATGTCTATTGTTGATCAGGGTTATAGTGGTTTTTTTCTTGGAATTTTCATAATTATAACTGAAGACAGTAGAAAATTAGAAGCTTATGAATTAGTTAATAATGTAAAATAGAAATAATTACAGAGGTTACAAAGGCTACTAACCATAACAGTATTTAATGTCATATTTTTGCAACTCTACCATAAGTACTTTTTTGAGGATGTTTGCAAGGGTCTACTATCCCATCCTATTTATAAACAGCATAGCATCATATCATGATGGTTTTCACTGTTGCTAGTGTCAACTTATTCTATAAGCAGATTATCATTAAAAGTTTCTTAACTGAAGCTCAGTCTATCTTATCAAAACCTTAAATTTATTCAGCACAAAGAAGTTAGTTTTATCCTGCTGATTCTACAGAGTATTGTCAACTTGAATTAGATTACCTCTTTCCCTTCTCTCTTCAAGAGAAAATATCTTAACCTATCCAACCTTGGTATGATCCTAGTAATTCTCCTCTGAACCCTTTTGAGTAAGTCAGTATTCAGAATGAGTAAATTAATGATTTGTACAGAAACAACTACCTCTTTCAATTTTTAATCAGTATGTTTATAAGTAAACCCTAAAATTCCATTAGCTGTACCACCAGTAACTGAGTACCGTGCTGATATCTTAAGTGACACATCTACTGTGTGCTTTTTTCAGTTTTGTTAGAGTGGGTTTTCATCTATACTAAACATGTCATCCAAATTATGATAATCTGAAATGGACCAAGATGTATTTACTCTAATGTTATTTGGCATCTATATATATGTAAAAGCGGCTGATTTGTGTTGAGAAAATGTAGAGGAGTGAACAACGTTTTGACCTTCTTTAGCTTCAACCCAAACCAGCTGTTTTTACATATATATTTTTCTCTGCAAGTGGGTTTTCTTGTAATCACTGATTATTATTTGCCACCTATTTCATAATCTTATCAACTGATACAAGTTAGTCTTTTTGCCAAAAATCCTTTTTGATTTCCTTTTCTTTAATTAGACCTACAACTTCTCTGTAGTTTTGTAAATTTTCCTGTATGTTAATTTAAACATTTTGATTAATGTAGTATTATCCCCACTTTTTCCTCTGTATCCTTAATAAGCTAATTAGGTTTGATCTTTTCCATTAAACTTTCTTCTTTTTTTTTGAACATTTCTATCTCAAATTAGAAATAATTTTTGGGATTAATACTCAGCTTGTCTGTGTAAAACTTAAATTCATAATTTTTACATTCTGATTTTTTCTTTTTTTCTGTAGGTGACATATTGCGACTTTGGAGTAGCTATTACTTTTCATGCTATCTCTCGTCGCATGCCAACGCTACTTGATAACCACCCTTTGCTGAAGACTCACATGGAGAAAATCATGGCTATCCCAACCGTCAGCGAGCATGCAAAGAAACGTGAACAAAATAAGTGATCACACCCTTAAACTTTGAACTTATGTAATTGAACAGTGAACAATAAATACCTGCTGAAAGCAACACGTGTTGAAACTAATTTAGTCCAGTATCAATAAGTCTAATGCCTTATTCTATTTACTGTGGTTTTCAGTAACTGTTACAGGTAACACTGTCTCTCATATTAAAATAACTAAGATATTTCCAAATCAGTAAGTTCTATCATAATACTTGTAACAATATGTTTATTAACAAATGTTCATACTACAAATCACTGTTGTTGGAATGTCTCGATTCCAAAACAAATGTTGGGAAATACCTGCTTAAATTTGTTGTCATGGCGCTGCTATTTTTAATTACTCTAGTGTTTAAACCTGATGCACAGCATCCTTTTGGAAGTTATTGTTACTTTGAAATGGTAAACAAATAAAACAATCGATGCATTAACTATTTCAGTTCTGTGAAAAAACCAAAACAAAGACATTTACATTTATTTCGATATTCCTTCTGAATCCATCTTAAGTTTCCATCCTTAATGAAGCTCAAGTTCTAATTCAAAATTGTATTTTTTTATTTAACGCACATGAATATGCGAATATGTGAAACAGACCATAAACATGCTTATAATAGATATCTTTATTTGAACTCATATCACAAAATTATACTTTCAAAATGGGCATTAAGATTCATATTTCATCTGAAACAACAAAATTAATTACTGTAATTATTAGGGTTGAAGTTAATGAATCCTGTGATTATGTTATAATTATGGTACCAGTAATTTTACACTTGAATACTGTATGAAATATATTTGACTGGTTACTAAAACTGAATATTTTACAGGAATGATCTCTGAAATGTTTACAAAATGAAGATGCGTATCAGCATCACAAATGACGTTAAAACTCTGATACTTTAGGGTTCATAACAAACAGATGTATAAATGAACATATTTATATCAAATTTTTTTATCCTACTACACTAGTAACCAGTCCATCCATAAATACTTCATTTTATCTCTGAATACAACTAATGCTTACTTTATCTTCAATAATGTTTGTAAATAAAATAACTTCTAAATTGGAATGGCACATAAACCCAGCAAATGCCTGGAAAAAACATACAAACAAAAAACATTACATTTAAGTCATTCCTTTAAAGAATTTCAACTTGAAACATCAAACTACATTACAAAATCACTTCTTATATTACTTAAACATAACAAAGTTAATTAAACTTTTCCCTATTATACAAAAAAATGCAAAAAAACATCTGCTTTCAGTCTTTTTTTAACACTTATGTAGAATTACATCTTATGTGAATGGGATGAATGATGCAGGAAAATTGAAAAATGAGAATATGTATCTCTAAATATAGTTTTACATTGTCAAGAGCAAGATAATATTGGTATTCTATTATACAAATAATTACCTGAAATAAACAGATAGCAAATAACACAATAAAAAGTTTTAAAGAAAATAACTTAAGCATATGAGGAACAGTAGAGATATGCTTTATATGTCAATGAAAAGGAAAAAGGATCTTCATTTGCAAAACAGTTTACATTGAAGAAATTGGTGTTAATTAAATTCTTATTTCTCTTAGCCATAAAGGCTCAAAATTTTTAACTTTTCAACAAACATTTAAATCTGATACTTCAAGTAAAACCTTTCCACAAATTTGTTATACTGGGCAAAAAAATAAATTAACCAGTAACTTCTAGTTAAAAGGCATATTAGTTGTTTTCTTCATTACAAAAGTATCACAAAAATAATGAAGCATGTTTTAAGGCTAATATAGAACAAATTAACTTACTTTTTAGTTTTAAATAAATTTTAGTTTCAAGTTATTACATGAAATCAAAAACTTTTGACCACTTTTTTTACTGCAAAACTGTCAATTCATGTTCTTTCCATAAAGATGAAATAAAGCAGTTTCCTTGCCATAATATCATTAATATTTCCTCTCATTTGTCCAAAATTCTAGGAAGAACATTATGAAAGTCAATATTTGCCATTTTCTGTAACTTTGCAATGCTTCTTGTCAAAATCAAATCGACAGATTATGTTACACAAATGACAAATTTTAATAAAAGACCATTCCTCCAAAGAAGACCTTTTACAGTCTCACCTTTGTTACTAAGTTAAGCTCAGTTAAGAAATCAGAACTGCAACACAACAAACAACAAGTCTGGCAAAAAAAATAAAAAATAAACATAAAACCAAAAACCTTCAATGCCAGACAGAAATTGAAGGAGATAGAAAACGTTCTTGTGCATGAGAACAATGAGATGTACCATACAATGGAAAATACTGTACTATAAAATCACATCACTGAGATCAGCAGTGCATTAATTCTGGAAATGTTATTTTTAATCAAATTTGTCACATAGTTGTTTCAATGAATCTAAGCACTCCTTGTATCATACGGATCTAATACTGAATTAACTTACTACACACACCTGCAATTTATATTAACAAAAACAATCACTTTAAAATGAACCAAGCACCCCCCCCTCCCATGCCCAAAAGAGATGTCCTACAAAAAAAACTTTTCACACACATTTAACACTCATTAAAAGTAAGTTTTATAACCCACTGAGGACTGGCTGGCAGAGTAAGACACAACTAAACCTGTAACATATTTAAAATTACTGTAAGAGGTATACAGCTTAAGCATGTTCAATTTGTTGTAGTAATTATATGAAGTTCTAAAACACTTCATTGCAGGTATTATGTTCAACTTTAATGTACTTCAATTTGATATAAGAAGTACATGGAGCTGGAAGGTACTTCAGTTTGGTATAGGAACAACACAAAACGGTGAGATATTTCAGTTTGTTGTAGGAGCAATATCAAGCTGGTAGATACCATATTTTGTTATGGAGCTGTTAGATACTTTGTTATAGAAGTTATATGAAGCTGTTAGATATTTTAGTTTATTATGGAAGCTATATGGAGTTGTGAAACACTTTAGTTTGCTGTTGGAGCAACATGGAACCAAAATATTTGTTTAGTGTTGAAGCTGTGAGATACTTTAGTTTGCTGTAGGAGCAACATGGAACTGTAAGATATTTTAGTTAGGTATAAGAGCTATGTGGAGCTATAAGATACTTTAATTTGCTGTAAGAGCTACATGGAGCTGTGAAATACTTTAGTTTGCAATAAGTTGCACCTGTAAATTTATTAAAACATTAAATCACTGGCCCATGAGATGTCAAACTGAAAAACCATTTTATCATTTTTGTGCTTGTTATATATCATGAATATTGTATTCTCTTAGTGCATATTTAGCTTTCGCAAGATAATTTTTATAAACCACTAAAAAAACGTCAATTGATTATTCCTCGATATATACATTAAAAATAACAATTTATCACACACAATGGAATGATACCAGCAAATCTGTATATAAAATATAAAGACACAAAACAAGGCATAATAAAATAGTAATATCAACTGAAGTAAAGAAAAAGGCATGCTAGTTCAGTTAGTTATACCTATATATATATATATATTTTTTTTTTAAATATTAATATTGTCTCCAAGCTAGGAGGCCATTAGAAAAATTTAAATGTTTTATAGAATAAAGCACAATAACAATTTTACTAACTTGTTAATGTGTATGCATTACAGTATATGTTATTTTAAATGTCAGACAAATTTATTAAGTTTGTAAGTGTTGCTTTCAACTCCATTTCTAGTAGTATATGCATTTATTTTTATTTTTTATCTACTATAGGATTTCACAAGACATATAAATATCTTTGTTTTTATACTTAAATACTAGAAGATATCAATAAACTTTCTGGGAATAATATATTTGAAAAACTTATTATTACAGCCATTACTCTCACTTAGCTCATGAAATACAAATTTGTAGTTGACAGATTAAAAATATGTTTATTATTTCATCTTTTCTCCAAATTGTTTGATTCAAATTCATACTCATATCTGGAAAATCTAACATTTATTAATAATACAGAAGAAAAGCCCCTATTATATTAACTTAAAGAGGCATATCCTCATATAAGACTGGAGTTACTAGACATAAACTATTACTGAACTAACTTGCACCAGATAATCACACTGAATGTGATATTTACTACCAGACATATCACTAATGCTTCTTGATGAACTGTAACAAATCAAAAATATGCTTGACCATCAATGGCAGTGGAATAGTTAGTCATCATAAAATATGATTACTTCAAAATGCAGTTACAATTTCCATACTGATATCTAAGGTCATTCTGTATTACAAATACAACTACTTCACAGCACATGTGAGGTAAAACAAACACAAATGTTAAAATAAATGGAGCAAACTTGGAAATGTGAACTCCAGGAAGAGAGGAATGAATTTATCTGAAAACTTTCTTGATTTCAAAGCAACAATAATGACTCCAGTGTATTAAATGGTGCTAGTAATTTACATATTTTCACAACATATTTTTGTCATGTAACAAAAAAAGAGTTGCTTTTATTTCTTTACACTAATGGAATAAAATATGCCTGATTTTTTGCTGTTATTTTTAACTCCTGTTAAAACTGTAAATAAAAATAAGGTTTAGCAAAGTGGTAACACTATGATGCAAAAGGGTACTACTGGTTGAGACTATAATAACTCTAGTACCTCATTATAAAGATCACTATAAGAACAGTAAAAACATGAAATTTAACATTAACAACCTCAAAGTCAGCCCTGGTTGATATCTAGTTAAATCTAATTATTTCAAAATGACTTGAGAGACTGAGTACATATGAATTAATGATGAACTTACTTATCCATCAGGACAATATCCTGTCTTCTTTTTAAGCATTAGTAAATCATAAAAGGTACAAAATTTTCTCACAGTACGGCTCATATTCAACATACGTAATACTATGTATCTTTACTGGTGCACCAGTTTCTATGAATAAGCTATTATTTCAGCAACATTCTATAGGAAGTAAACCTCAATAAATAGCTACAACTTTGGGATTTAAGTCAGTAATTCAGAAAGCCTGGCCATTGATCCTTGATTGCTATAAGAACATTTACTTCAGCTTATGACTTACTGTTATCAAAAATACAGTAGCTTTGTACACAAATTACATTAACAGTGACAACAGCATTATACATAAGATACTTGGCCCTTAATATAAAGCCACTAACCACCTTTCATGATTCTAAAATATAAACTACCATATTGCTGCTAAAATTATATCTTTCCACATCATTAATAATTTCTTAATTAGATAAAGTTCTTGTATACTGAAACACCAATGCAAATAAAGCATTCATTAATCAATAATGCATTTAAAGTACAAACTGGTACAAAACTATGTATTTATAATCAAGAAGTAATATTTTAGTCTCCTTGGAGATGTTTTAAATACATTAATTTGAATACAGATGCTTCTAAGACTTCTCTACTTCACCATTATTTATCTTTGATAAGATTTGTCTTAAAAGCTTCTTTATCTATAACGTTGGTAACAGTTAGTTTTAAAATTATTTTTTCATATGTCTTTATCCATCTTTGATAACAGCTTTTTTCAGAATTTCTTTGTCTATACATCTATTTATGTTTGATGACAAATACCTTGGAAATTTCTCTGTTCATAACTATTTATTTTTGATAACAGCTACTCCTAAAATTTCACTATTTGCATCATTATTTGTGTTTGATAACAGCTGTTTTTAAAATACCTGCTTATTAAATGTCATGATTTTGTTGAGTTTACTGCTGGAAATAGTTTCCGATAGAGACTTAAACTTATAATGTTACTTGGATGAAGCTATATATCAGAGTTACATATGAAAGTTACAATGTTGAGAGTTTACTGCTGGAAACATTTTCTGATAGAGACCTAGAGTTACAATGCTATCTGAATGAAGAACTACATTAGAGTTACAATGTTACCTGGACAAAACTCTATAGGTACAATCTTTCTTAGATTATAATGTCACATAAAAATTTATTATTTTTATCCAGTAAAGGGTTATCATTTAATAATTTCCCATTAGTGTGTTCAATTCTTTCTTTTAACAACATATTTTCAGTTTGTTCTCAGTATTCTGTGTCTAAAAATCTAAAGTGAGTCTATAACATAGAAGTTTAGCAGACAGAGAATATAATAGTATAACATAAAATAATAGCAGGGAATTATCTTAACAAATTACATGCTTTTTAATCAGATCACATGGATAAAACTGTTTCTTGCCTTAGACCAGCAGTAAACCATACACAACACGCAACACAGAAAAATGTTGAAAATATAGCAATAGTTTCTGTTTCAGCTGGAAAGTGACTACCAATTAACTAGATTGTACTTACATCCATTCACAGAATTTATGTGTTATCTCACTTAACCCAGTTAAAGCTTTAAAAACTTGAAATTCTTTCTGAAGCTAAGAAAAATAAATATACTTCATTGATTGCCATATATTCTTCTGTAACTTGTTCAGTTTTTTCTCACCATGTAATAATCAACATCTTAGTCTGATTTCTTGGAAAATCTCAGACTATCACGACTTTCAGACCAAATAAAAAATAATCTCCATCACCATGGATGGTTTGGATAAGGCAACTTTGCTTCCTGAAATGATACAATTAAGCCACATTTTATTCTGTTTTGTCTAGTTTTCAAACAGTAGACGTTAGTTTCTTTATTCTGTCAAGTTCCACTTGTAATGCCATACGAAGTTTCTTCTCCTCATCAACTTCCTTCATGAGGTCCACAACAAGTTTACTGTAGTGCTTTTTCTGCATTTCTACTGAATCTTCAAGTTGTTTAACCTGGCAATAAAATGTTAGTTTCATTATCTGATGTGTCAATCCCATTACTTAATTTTAAGTTACTTACATGGCACGATAATCATCATTACTCATCATTAAAAACTTTACATAATGATACGAAAAATATCATTACCAAACAATACCTTCTTCCATTGACACAATATGTAACTCCACTCTTTATTTTTGTGTTCTTCAGCTCAGTAAAGTGTTATGTCAAAAAACACACAAAACAAACATTATAACTGAAGAGCAATAAAACCATTTTATTACCCAATTTACTGACAGTTTTTGATAAAGGCTAGCATCACAAATAAGGTTTTTTGTTATATCTCTGCTTACTGACTTACCAGACAAGAGACTGACAAACAAATAAACTGGAAAACTTAATTAAATATCAGTTCACATCATCTTAACTGTTTCTGAAAGTTTGTTTTGTTACTTAGGTACATTTGTAACAACAAAGTATTTATTCTCATATTGTGCTAAGGTTGATCTCACTTGTTTCTGAAGATCATTATAATCTCCCTTGTTGACACTTGTGTTCTTTAGCAAATTCATCTCTTTCTTTAAGTTGTCAACTTCTTGCTGTAAGGTCACCACATCAAGGTTAAAAGACGATGGGCAGTGAGTAGAAGGAGAAGACTGAGCACTGCTGGACAATGTCGGACTTGAAACTGGCTTGATTTTAGGCTTATTATCTGTTAAACATACAAAGGAACAAAAATAATTCTCTAAGCAGGAATAGACTCCTGTTCTACTTCCTATAACTCATTAAAACAATAAAAATTAGTATCAAGTAAATAACAAATAAAAATATTTTTTCAACCCAAACGAGCCATTTTTGCATATAAAATTCTCAACAAGTGGGTTTCTCGACATCACTGATCACTAAATAACAAGCTGTAACTTCCGTAAGAAGCCTTATTCAACAAATACTAGTTAATAAAATTTGTAAAACAAACTAAAACAAATTGAACTTGAAACTTACCTTCATCTTTAGTGGAAATCAGAGAAAATTTTGAATTGTTAACTTTAGCTGGTAATATCCCAGTCTTTGCTTCTTTGATAGGAGATGTTTCCTATAATTTAAATGACCATTTAGTAGAATGTCATATAAAAATTCATTAGATGTAACATTTGCTCATTCAAAACAATACCAAATTCATTGAATTAGAAAGTAACAACTATTTCTCTAAAGAGTTAAAACTGTAATATTTACACTATAAAAACAGAAAATCACATTATTTCACATTTTCCAGACCAACAATTAGACTGATTATAGGTGTACAACAAAAACAATTGGCAATTGTTTTAACACCACAATGTACTAATAATTCTTTTTCAAACAGTAAATATGTGTGTATCACCAAAATCTTTTTGGATGATTGTAGAAAAGTAAAAATAACCAGGTAATTTTAAATTTATATGGAGTAAAATTATGTAGATTTTTGTATAGAAGATATAAAATACAAATTTAATTATTAATACATTTTTTATCAAATATTTGTTATAATGATGTATTAAGAAATCTTGATTTTATACCAGCCTCATTACATTACTAACAATTGATTAATTGATTGATTTAGTGTTTTATGGCACAAAGCAACGAGACTATCTGCGCCAAACAACCGGTAAAAATGTAGTAAAAGACATAAATGGAAATGAAGGTAAAACAAAAAAGTATAAAACCAATGTTGACACCTAGTCTACAAGGTTAAGATAGAAGGCAGAGTGTAAAAAGTTGTAAGGTATTTACTCTAGCAAAAAGGTATAATCATAACCCGCCAGGAAGACTAACAGGCAGGTTCAAGATCCACCGTCAGTCACCTGAAGTTGGTCTTTCCAGTCCTGGTTCTGGGTTATGTGTCATAGCAACCAGTATCAAAATGTAAAATAATAGAAGTATTATAAGACACACAGTAAAATCACAACAATGAGTAGCCAAATGTTCAGTAAAAAGAGAAAAGTCACGTAAATGGAGTAAAATTTGTAAAAGTAAATGAAGGTAATAACAAAACAGCAATTAAAACAGAAAATGGTGTAAAAACCAATGGTGACATTCAGTCTTCAAAGTTATAAACTATTTACTCCAGCATAATAATAATGATCATAACCCGCCAGGAAGACTAACAAGTAAGTTTAAGAACCACCGTCAGTCACCTGAAGTTGGTCTTTCCAGTCTTGGTTCTGGGTTAAGTGTCATAGTAGCTATTATCAAAATGTAATGGAATAAAAGTTTTAAAAGACACTCAGCAAAATCGTAATAAGAGTAGCCAAATGTCCAGTAAAAAGATAAAAGTCAAGTATATGGAGTAAAATGTGTAAAGGTAATTGAAGATAAAGGAAAATGGCAGGTAAAACAGGAAATGGTGCAAAAACCAATGACGACATTCAGATGATCATAACAGGTAGTATATAAACCACCGTCAGCCACCTGAAGTTGGTCTTTCCATCCTGGTTCTGGGTTATGAGTCAATATGGCCAGTACAAAAAGGTTGTAAAAGTGTGAAATGATATGCAGCGAAAGTATAATAGTAACTCGCCAGGAAGACTAACGCGTAGTTCAAACACAGTTCAAACAGAAGCGTTAGTCACCTGAAGTTGGCCTTTCTAGTCCTGGTGTCGAGTTATTTAACGTTCTGGCCATTGTTTAATGTCACATTGAATGAGAGAGAATAAAACTGTAAAAAAGGAGCCACAATTAAAAAGATGTAATAAATAAATATACCACACTTAAATGAGATTAAAAAGATTAATGGCCATTAAAAAATTAAAAACGTTATTAAGATGGACAGAGTCACCATCACCAATTACTCTGTCCAATGTTACAGACTGACCCTGGGAAAAATATGTTTAAAGTATTGCCGTCGTTAAGAATTCTAACGATGGCAAGAAAGTAAAACGTGGCTGATAGTGATTTGAGTGTTACACAAACTACACATTGGTGCATCAGTTCCAGATAAAAGAAAATGATCAGTTAAAAAACTGTGACCAATGCGTAGCCTAGTGAGAACAACTTCTTCCCTCCAAACTTTACGGAAGCTAGATGGCCAAACTCCAATTTTGGGTTTGATTTGAAAAAGTTTATTGTCGCGTTGTTCACTCCAAGTGGACTGCCAACTGGCACGGAGCCGAGCCTTGAAGACAACACCATAGTCCATGTACAGAATAGGCATAGGGGTGATGGTGCTGAAGCAGACATATTTAGCTGCCATGTCTGCAAGCTCGTTCCCATGAATACCAACATGGCCTGGTATCCAGAAAAACTGGATTGAAGTAGCTGCTAATGAGAAATGGGCCAGTCAGTTTCGAATATCTGCGAGAATAGGATGTGAGCTAATGTGAAGTGATTCCAAGGCAAGTATAGAACTAAGCGAGTCAGTATAAATAGTGCAGTTGGAGTACTGCTCAGCTGCAATATGATCAAGGGCAAGAGATATGGCATACAGTTCAGCAGTGAACACAAAAGCTGTAGAGGGGATTCTGCGTGCAACTACTGACCCATAGCAAACCATAGCAGAGCCCACTGAATTACCTGATTTGGAACCATGTGTATAAATGGGAACTGAATGATTGTTTGAAAGATATTCATTGAATAAAAGACGGTACTTCCAGTCTGGAGTATCTGCCTTTTTTAGGTGATTGAAAGAAAGGTCACACTTGGGGGCTGTAATAAGCCATGGTGGGATGCGTCGACCTGTGGAATCTGCAATGTTATCCAAGGACAGACCAATTCATCCAATTGCACCCGTATGCGAAGGCCAAACGGAGCAATGACAGATCATCTGTTCTGAAAAAGTACTGCCCACCGAGGAAAGAAAAAAAATTCCCAGGTGGGATGCTTTGGTAAGGAACGAAGTTTCAAAGTATATTGTAAAGACAGTTGTGAACGGCAAAGGTTCAGAGAAGGTTCACGAGATTCAATGTATATGCTTTGAACTGGAGAGGTACGGAAAGCTCCAGTGCAGAGTCGAGGTCCTTGGTGATGAATGGGGTCCAGCATCTTTAAGGCCGAGGGTCTGGCAGAGCCATAGACCATTGATCCATAGTCAAGTTTCGATCTAATAAGTGCACGATATATCTTTAACATTGAACGGCGATCTGCCCCCCAACTGGTAGAAGAGAGGACACGGAGGATGTTCAGTGTTCTTGTGCATTTGACATGAAGCTGCTTTAAGTGTGGTATGAAGGTCAGTTTAGGATCAAAGATAAGCTCCAAGAACTTTGTCTCCGGGACCACTGGCAGCAAAACTTCACCTATATCAAGTTCAGGATCAGGGTGAATACCTCGTCGACGGCAAAAGTGCATGCATACAGTTTTGGAAAGAGAGAAATTAAAGCCATTCGCAAGAGTCCACTTCTGTACAAGATTGAGGGCAGTTTGTAGTTGCCGCTCAATATATCTCATGTTTGACGACTGACATGAGATGTGAAAGTCGTCAACATATAGCCCATTCGTAACGGTGAGAGGGAGTTGTTCAGTGATGACATTTATCTTTATACTGAAGAGTGTGACACTCAATATACAGCCTTGAGGGACTCCAAGTTCCTGTACAAAAGAACGTGAAAGTGCCAAACCTACACAAACTTGGAATCTCCTGTCCATTAAAAAAATTTTAATAAACATGGGTAGATGGCCACGTAACCCATATGTATGGAGGTCTCGCAAAACGCCATACTTCCATGTTGTGTCGTAAGCCTTCTCTATGTCAAAGAATATCGATACAAGGTGTTGGCGGTTGAGAAAGGCCTCTCTGATAGATGTTTCAAGACGAATTAGGTGGTCTATGGTGGAGTGCTGTCGACGGAACCCACACTGGGTGGGCGAGAGGAGGTTGTTTGATTCAAAGAACCAAACAAGACGAGCATTAACCATCCTTTCTAAGGTCTTACAGAGACAGCTCATCAGAGCAGTTGGACGATAGTTTGAAGGAATCTTCGGATCTTTCCCTGGCTTAGAGAAAGGTAAAATAATAGCCTGGCGCCAGGCATCAGGAAAAACATTCTCCTGCCAAATCCGGTTGAAGATAAGCAGAAGGACATCAAGAGAAGTAGGAGATAGATGGTGCAGCATGTCATAATGAATATCATCAGGTCCAACAGATGTACTGGCAGACCGATGAAGGGCCATTTTTAGTTCCACCAGGGTAAAGGGACTATTATAGTCAAAGAAACAGTCAGTTTGAAAGGAAAGAGGTGATCGCTCTGCCCGAGTCTTGATGGCCAGGAAGGTGGAGGAACAAGCAGAAGTGCTAGATACCCGGCAAAAGCTTTCACCAAGAGTGTTAGCGATGTTCCGGACATCAGTCACCTCCTGACCATCAGAGAGTAAGATCGAGAGGGGAACAGAATTGTAGTGCCCATTAACCTTTCGAATCTTGTCCCATATGATCTTGGAACTGGTGGTAGAAGAAATGCTGGTTGTGAACTTAATCCAAGATTCCTTCTGGCTTTGACGTCTTACCCACCTAGCATGTGCTCGGGCCTGTTGGAAAGCAACCAGATTTGAAAGTGTGGGATATCTACGAAAAGTATCCCAGGCCCATTTTTGAGCCTTCCGTGCTAAGTTGCAAGCAGAATTCCACCATGGACAAGGATATCGTGGGAAATGTGTCGAGGTTTTAGGAATACACTGAGCAGCTGCATGTATAATACAATCAGTTACTGCTGCAACACAGTCGTCTATTGACGGCTGATCTACGATGGCAGGATCAAGTTCAGCGAGAGCAGTGAAAGTGGACCAGTCTGCCTGATCCAGCTTCCACCGGGGCACGCGGGTAGGGTGGCATTGACCACCATGTCACAATCATAGGCATCGTGGTCCTTGCCTCCACAACAAGCACATGTCAGGGAACCACGACAAGATGTCTTTGAGTGGCCGAATCTCTGACATTGAAAACATCGAAGAGGGTTTGGAATGTATGGCCGAACCCTGCAAATGAGATAACCTGCTTTGATGGTGGTGGGTGCACGTGGTGAAGTAAATGTTAAAACGAGGGTATTTGTTGGCAGTGTAACTCCATCTTTGCGAGTGGAGATGTGCCTCACTGCAGAAACTCCTTGAGTGGAGAGACCAGCGAGAATCTCTGATTCAGAAACATTCTTCAAATCCCTTTCAACAATAACTCCTCGTGAAGTATTCAAAGTAGCATGGGGTGTAACCTCAATAGGTATATCGCCAATTGCCTTTGATTTCAAGAGGAGTTCACTGTGTTGGGATGTGGATGTTTCAACCAATATGTCACCAGATCGAAGCTTCTTTATTGACTTTGGAGAGCCAGCAAGTCCCTCTAGCCCCTTTTGAATAAAAAAAGGGGACATTTGCCCTAAAGGTTTTTCTGAAAGAGAATGCAATATCAGAAAATGAGGTACGTGTGTTACTGATGTTGGAGATTGCTGTTCTGAGTATTCAAGACGTGGTCGCTTACCCATTGACTGTTTTTTTACAATTTTATTTAAATTTTTTGTAGGATCCATAGGAAAGAGAAAAAGTTTCGGTACTCACTGACCCCACCCACCATGGAGCCCTACAAGGGGACGCACTACAAAGTCATGCAAGGACAATGCAGCAACGCCAGGGTTTCGTCAGCACTATACCAAAACACCAGCATCAGGCACAATGTCCACAACACCCATTGAGAACTTCCAACACTGGTACTTGGTTGGCTCTAGCCCAGGTGAACCAGCCGATTGACCCAAGGGAGGCCACCCAAGGGCCGCCCGTCTACAGGAATTCGAGGCCAAAATGGTGTGTTAGGGTTGGACCCCTCAACCACCAGGATCCTCTCCTCTCCTTCACGGGTCGCCACGCACGGCAAACACGTGGGTGGATGTTTAGATCCCAGAGAAGGTAACCAGACAGAACAGAACCTTCCCTGGGAGGTCCCCTCACCACGTACAGGAATCCACTCCGAGGGGCATTACTGACAAGCCTCATATAAAAAATACATTGGAGTTACACATTTGTAATGAGAATAATTTTTGCTCTAGCATTAAAAAATATCATCAAAAGTTATATAAAAAAAACATTAGGCTACAGCCTTTCATGAATAATAACTCATTCTCATGTTGAGTTTGTCAATAGAACTCTTAACTATTTATACTTATGTTGAATTTGATTACATAACTCATGACAACTCATTCTAATGATGAGTTTTGTTATAAAATAAAACCCATAATTACAATATCCTTACGTTGAGTTTGTTTACATAACTTGCAACCATTTATCCTCCTGTTGAGTTTGGTTAAAGAACTCATAATCACTCATCCTTGTGTTGAACTTACAGGAGTTACAACCACTCGACATCCTGTTGAGTTTAGGTTTCAGAACTCATCCTCATATTGAGTTTAATTTAAAAAAAATTATCCAATAACCAAACAAAAATGCACATTTTCAAGTGAGTGACAAAAAAAGTACAGGTTTCTTTACATCTTGGGCAAAACAATGAGAATTATAAGAGTGATAGGATATTTCTATTATCTCTATGAAGCTTCAGGGGTATCACTGTCAATATGTTCCGTGACAAGACCATGTATTAAGCATGAGCCTACCAGTGTTTCTTTAATTAGATTATTATTAACTAAAAAGACTTCCTCCAGAATGACATAATACAGTAACATATTTATGGTTTACTTTAGATTCCACTGATGCTGATGAAAATATATTTATAGATGTATAAAAAGTTGTCTCCAGATACTAATTTTATAAAGGTTTCTTCTGACATTCAAATAAGAAACACAAAGTCCTTAAAACTTCGTGATTTATTTGCAGAAATAATGATAAAAACATAAAGTTTACCCACATTACCAAGCATTATTCCAACATGAAATGTTCGATAAAACCTAATGTATGAAACATGGAAATTAAACCCTTGCCTTAAAACTTGCAATAAAATCATATAAACTGCCATTTCCTTTTTTTCCTTATTCCTCTTTAGTTCTTTTTTATTCTGGATTCTGGCATGTAAAAGTAACATTTCAGATCTGTCACAAGTCATGGACAAAAGGCTTTTTGTTAAATACTAGAACTCTTCAGTTAAGCCAGTATAATAGTTCTAAAGTTCTGTTATTGAACAAAATATCTCTTGAGCAAAGATTTATTGGAGATAAAAGAAGAAAAAAAGTGACACTTCTTTTTACATTCTTCCAATTTTTAACATAAAATGCAGATATTAAGTAAAAGGCAGAAAAAATTGAAGCTGAGATTGCTTTTGTAACAAATTTTAGGCACATCCCTTTATTAATGTTTCTCAGCTTTCTGCATTTAAATAAAAAAATCCTTGTCTTGTTATATTTACGAGAAAAAATAAAACCCCAAAATACCAAACAGTCTGTTAAGCTACAAACAACTTTGAAAAAGTTTGTTGATCAGAAACAAAAATAAACAAATTAATAAGAAATAGATATTTCTAAGAAAACAATTAAAATACAACAAAAAATGGAAACCACTAGTCTTTTTAAATACCATGTTTCAAAATTCTTCAGGTGAAAATGTATCAAATAATGAGCAAAAACAGTTTCACTCAAGCACTAACAATCGTCAAAAACTAAACAGTAAAATGTGTACAATGGAAAAATGGGATAAAAGTTACAAGACTACAGATTGGATCCAATTATTACAGCAATTAAAAAATACTGTAAAATATTACCAATACTTTAATGAAAAACTACTTTATAATATGTTAGACAACAATAAAGCTTACCTTATTGTCTTTAGTTTCAGCATAACACTGACTCGCACGTTTTGACTGAGATTTGAGGAGTTCACATAACCAAGGTGGCTGTTCTGTACCCAAAAGATCTCCATTTTCTTTTCCCTGTAAAGAAATGATTAATTTTAAAAATATGGGCAAACAGAGAAGAAATAAGGAGTAGAACAATCAACTGAATAATGCATGTGGTACAAACACCAATATGGTTCTTGTAATGAAAAAATACAAAGGTAGGATAAAGATACAGAAATCTCAGAACCATCACAGGTATTAAAAAAATGATGTTACTTTCTCTATTAAATGGCCATAGCAAAGTATAAGAAATATGTATTTTTAACTGTAAGCAGTACACACGACAGAAACTCAATTCTGTATTAGTTTGGATTATGTTTTAAATGTTTTCTGCCTAACTGTTCATTTACCAGTTTATAATTTTCTAATAGTATTTTAAAGTATAACAAGTTATTCTGACATTAAATAAATCATAAACTCCAAGACAATAACAAAAAATATTTCCTACAAGAACTTACCGTTTCTCTACCAAGAAACTGGGACGGAGGTCTACGGTTGGGTGCTTTAGCTCTGCTAGCTGTTAGGTGAGTGAGTTTGTCAGGAAAAACTTCCACACTATCAAATGCTGACTTATCTGTCCAAAATAAAATTAAATCTGCCATACAACAATACATAACATTTGTATAAAAATAGAGAGATATGTCACTGTTTATATATGTGCTTATAAGTATTATTTATTGTACATAAATAACATCATTACTTACTACCATTCTGCAAGTTGTAGAGTGTACAGTAATTAGATAAGTTCAGGTTTCACCAAAGAATGTGCTTCTTACCATCAAACACTGTTTCACATCATATTAACTATTATGAATTTTTGTACTAAAGCAATATGCTTATTTTAATTTGTTTTACACAACTTCCTCCATTTTATATTCACTTGAGTGGATTGACCGTATCAATACCCCATTATTTTACTACAAAAAACAATCTATATGGTTTGAAAACCTTTTTAATGTATTTTGTATATACAGTAACAATACTAAAACTAATACACATAAAGTGCCTATTTTGTTTATTACTTTACCAAGAAAATTAGGTTTTTAATTATTATATCAACAAAACATGAATTTATACACTGAATTTTTCATATCCTTTTTTCTTATGAATTTTTAAACGCGGGGCTACAGTTTTTATAGTCTACCCTACACAAAAGATTTCTGTACAATCCAAAAAATTACACAAAATTTAAGGACTCGCGTATGTACCAAAATAAACTAAAATCTAAACCTAGAATACATTTTTGTTTGATGAATTTCAGACAAAGTTACAAGAAGACTATTTTTGCTAATTGTCCCTAATTTTGAAATGACAGATTAAAGGAAAAGCAGCTTATCATCAACACAACCAATAACCAGCTTTTGAGCTACCCTTATTATCTCATGGAGTTTGACCAACACAGTAATAAAAAATCCATGACCTCAAATAAGAGTACTTTTTTTTTGTCATCTGGGGGTAACGGAATGTAAACTATGAAACCTCAGACCCAAGCTTAGCATACTATCCAGTGGTCCATGATTATTTCTAGGGCATGTTAAAACTACATCTCCAATGTATCTTCTATTTAAAACAGCAAAAATTCTATCTGTATAATTTAATGTTCTTCATCCTCAAACCACCACCTTGTTTAATACTATTTACCAAGAAGTAACTTTGTGTTTATGCCTCTTACACTATTCTGTGCAAAGATCTGACCAGGACAAGCAGTTGTCAATCACAGCTTTTGTTATGTGAAAGGAACCCTGGTAGTAATTGAGACCAACTGAAATACTGATGACATTTTTGTTTATATTTTTTTGCTATATGTTTATTATTTGAAACTCCATAAAAAAAAAACATCACGTCCTCACAGTTTCTACGTAACTAAATAATCACCTCTGTAAATGCAAAGTGCTGAAAAACCTAATAACTTAAGGAAGTCTCTGTAAGCTACTGTGTGATATTGGTAAATAAATGGCTCTGGATAGTGCACGGTTGAAAGCAGAAATCTATAAAGGGGTACTACTCTTGGAATAAGACAGAAGAGACTGGCAATATTTTATAATTCTCACTGAAAATGGTGCATTTTAATGGCATCTGAGACCGTTTTTACATATTTTAATGTGGTATTCAAGACTGTTTTTACACATTTTAAATATGTTGCAATCATAAATATGGTGAAATTTAAAGAATATGATCTTACCCACTCCACTCCTTTTATACACATGCAATATGACATGATACTTGAATGCTGACAGAAAACAAACCAATGAGGTTAAGCTTTATTTATTGAGATACTTATCTTTATCCTGATTATAGCCCCTACGATTATTCCACGAGGATACAAAATAAATTGATTTCAGCACAATTTCAAACACTTATTAACCAATTGTAAATGTATGCATGGTGAACACAGACTAAATGGGGGTAAAAAAATTCCAGGACAAAATTGTCATTTCTAAAGACCAAATTTACTGATTTTATTAGAAGATAACTCCATCAGATTAAAGTAACTAATGTTTTATTATATTTTACAAAAAATACAGTAATAGCTCGGCTAAACATTCTAGAAACACTAGTACAGTAACAACTGAACCATCACAAAAATTTTATTCAAGCAACAAAAAATAGGCCACTGGAAAATATTCTAAATGGCTACATGCTACTGAACAAATAATTAATTAATTCTTAATAAATTATAATCCCCTAAAAACATATTCTAACTTTTCTCAAATTCAGTTTAGTCTGGGCCAGACCACAGTGTTTGTAAGGAAGATAAAGACATTTCTAAAATTCAGTTTAATATCAAATGATAAAAGCCTTGTATCTTCCTTACAAACACTGAGGTCTGGCCCAAACTACAACCTTCAGCATTTAACCAGAGCCAAATGTTATTTCAATATACCAACAATACAGCAAGTCAACTTCTACCTAACTTGGCTATTGAACATACATCACAACACATCAACTAAGCAAAGATTTGCAATCATATTGTTAAACACATTAACAGTGTTTGTACATCCAAGATTTTCCCACATAATTGCATTCAATTATTTTCAAATGTTTTCTCACTTTATTGCTTATATTTCCACCTTGCACAAAACTTTTCAAAGTGTTAATCTTATGAGTGAATAAAACTTTTATAATTCAAAATGGTTTTCAGCCTGTAAGCTTTCTTTTATGATAAAAACATTAAAACAATGTTTAAAATAATTATTATACTGAAGAAATTTATTTGTTGACAAAAACATCATCATGTGCATCAGTTATCATAAAATGTGATGATTACATTGAAAATAATGAGTAAATTTTTTAAAGAGGTGTATTCATTTCATATCTAAAATAAAAAAGTAAAAACATAGAGGGACAAAGTAATATTAATACCATGCTTCATAATATGCGAATTCTCACTATCCTTCAACTTTATGAGAAATTGTCCAGATTTACATTTGTATATCTTTAATTACAATCTGAGAAAGAGCACTAGCTTGAAACAGCACCTTCCAGAAAAAATAAATTAGAACATCCAAATAAAAACAATCAAATTTTCAGGATTTCCAGCAATGAACAATTTGTTTACAAAACTCCATGACTTTCTAAGATTTTATTGAGCTGAGCAAACCCTATAAAAACACATACTTCTGTGTACAGATAACATAATCTGTACACTTAACAATACCTTCTGGTTTCTGTTGCTGGCACTTAACCTTCATGTCATCAGTTAAACGTTCTGTTGTAACTGGTGATACAATGGGTGTGGAACCTGAAGGAGAAGCAACAGATGGTGAAGGAAGCTTACTTGTTCCTGGAATCGAAGCAGTAGAAGCTGACGACATCAGAATGGAAGAAGTTGGTGGTGTCAATAATGTTGAAGGTTTGACTAGAGAGACCGATGATCTTTGAGGCTTTTTCTTAGATTGAAGTAATGGTTTCTTACCTGGTAGTGGTGGAGCTGGCTTGTCTTCTGAGAGGAAAAAAGAAAATGAACAGCAAAAAGAAAATGTTAAAGAACTAAAAACTCAATACAAATATAAAAAAAAAATTAATACTTTGTAGACAGATAAATATATTCTAATATACTACAAGCTCTGAATGAACCACTTAACTTTGAAGATAAATGCTTTTGTTACTTGATTTGATATTGTTTAAATACATATCATTCAACTAAGTGGTTTTAAAGCCTTTCATTAATTTTTACATTGGTACTAGTTCACTACATTTTACTTCTAAATGTACTTGCAGCAATAAATGCTAAGATTAACTTGCTAATCTGCATTACTATAATTTAACTTGAATGACTGATTGTTTGTTTCAGATATTCTCAAAATAGCTACATCAAGGCCAATCACGCTGGAATAAGTGGCAACCTCCTTTTATAGAAAAAAAAAAGTGTAGTGACTACATTTCAAATGCCTTCTATCTTCAGAGCAGTGTGTGCATATAATGTAACTATGTAACACAACAGGTACGGCAGTTAATTTAGGTTTTATATCTAAGAAGCCCTGAAGTGGATTGAGAGATAACCAGGGGTTCTCAGAAAGTGTTGTTTCTCCTTACCCCACATGCAATTTTAAGATTGTAATTATATTGGATAGTGATTATTTTAAAAACACAATGACAGGAATGACATATACCACTAGTTATAATAATATTAAGGTATTTTATAGACATGTAAAAAACCAATATTTAAAGATCAAGTGCTACTTCACATTGGTATAGTTATATTTAGCTATACTGTCACCGTAGCATTGAGAAAAGCTGAAAAGATTGCATTGCATAAAAGGATGAGATAAGATGAACTTGTCTTCATTAAAGCTTAAGGCATGGAAAGAGAGGAGCATGTAGGAAAATGCACGTGTGTTTGTTTACAGGTGTTAGTGAAGTTCAGTTGTGAAGGCTACCACTGTCAGAGATGTAAACAAAGAGATGCAGCATGCCCTGCTGAAGTGAATCATTTAGTGAAACACAATTGAGTTTTAACTTTTAAGACATTACATTAAGTTGACATAACAGAAAAATTAAACTTATATTAGAAGAAGATGGTGTAAATTAGATTTGAGTTTCAGATTAGACTTGTAGGGCAATTTTCAATGTATGCAAGCTGTTGTGAGTCTTTCGTCCTGGTATCTTGGTAAACTGTAGAGGACTTGTTGTGATTGGTTGTTTATCCTTAGTTCTGATTGTTGGAATAGCTTCTTGTTGCTTTAACAAATTGTTGCCATAGGTTATTCACTTCTAATACAGAATACCTTTTTAGTGAAGGTTTTATTGTACTGACAGAGAAAGATTGTTTATTTTCTTGTTTACTAACTGTTTTCAAACTAAAGGGAAGGCACATAATCAATGTCACTTATTAACAAATATTGGTGTAATCTAATCAAATAGTGTTATTTAACAGTCATCTTATTAGGCACCCATGGCCCTTAATTATATAGAGAATATTTTGTAGTAAACCATAGATCCTCATATCCACAATCTGCCATATTAATCACTAGGTCACATCTAACCTGATTTGAACTCAACATTTCTTTATCTGGTGCTCAAGCAATCCCTTTTTCTAGAAAATGTGCTACAGTTTATTTTATTTACATGTATTTCTTAAAACATCACGACATATTTAAAGAACTATAAACAACTACATGAACAACTCTGTGTTTTGTATCAAATAAAGATGCACAAACAACAGCTACCACTGACAAAACCAAAATCATTTCAAAAATTCAAATTTTATCACCCATAAAATTAATTTTACAAAACTGAGGATAAATATTAAAATTTCAATTTGTCAAAGATTTTTAATATTCTTTGTAATGATGACATCTTGTATTAATACTTTCATTCAAAAAGCCATCCCATCAACAGTCAGAAAAAAAAAAGAAATAAGTGCAGGAAAGATTTAAAGTAAAAGCAGGAATAAAATAGAGCAATAAAGGAACACATTTATAGAAATGTAAATCTGAAATAGGACATTAAGAAAGAAATTTAAAAAGAAAGTGAAGATGAACTTTGACAATACAGGAAGACAGAAAAGAAGTATGACAAATACAGGAAAGTAGAAATGAACTACGACAATACAGGAAGGCAGAGATGAAGTATGACAACACAGGAAGATAGAGATAAACTACAACCATACAAAAAGGTAGAGATAAACTACAGCCATAGAGGAAGGTAGAGATGAACTACAACAATATAGGAAAGTAGAGAAGAAGTATGACAATACAGGAAGGCAGAGAAGTATTAAAATACAGGAAGTTAGATATGAGGTAAGATAATACAAGAAAATAGAGAAGAAGTATGACAATACAGGAAGGCAGAGAAGAAGTTTGACAATACAGGAAGGCAGAGAAGTATTAAAATACAGGAAGTTAGATATGAGGTAAGATAATACAAGAAAACAGAGAAGTAGTATGATGATACAGGAAGGTACAGATGAAGTATGACAACACAGAAAGGTACAGATGAAAAATAACAATACAGGAAGGTAGATATGAAGTTTGACAATATATGAAACATTTAAGAGAAACATCTGGATGAAGTACAGAAACAAAGAATGGATTTTAATGAAAGGGTAAGTGTACAGTAGAAGTAAGGAATGACTAAGACTTAATTTTACTTGGATAATTGTTGTTGTTTTTTGTTTGCATTTTGTGGATCCCTCACAATGTAACTCTTAAAACACATTTATATTATATTCACTCTGAACCTGGCATGACCTGATGGTTAGGGCACTTGACTTACAACCTTAAAGCTAGGAGTTCAAATCCATGTCGTTAAACATGCTCCTCCTGAATGGATGCTGTCTGAACTGATAAAGTGGATGTAGAAGTTCTTGGCTAAAAAAATTCCCAGCCAATCTCAAACTAATTGAGATGAGGATTGTTAAGGGGAATATAATGTTATACTTATTTTGTGACAACCCACTTTTATGTATTTCACTTTTTTATCTTTGCAAAACCAAAAGGCATTTCCTGGTTATTATGCAATATTATTTTAGATATTAACAGTCTTAAATTAATCAATGACCTTTGTAATTAACTAATTTTTCATTAAAAATAATAATGTATTACAACATTTAGGTTCACCATATGGTGCCCTTCTTCCTGATAACCTCACATGTATTTTAAGCAACAGGTTGCAGACAGTATGATGAGGAACAAATGCAAAACAAAGTAAGATACTCTAACAAAAATTCATGATTCTTAAAAGTAAGCAAAAGGTGTGGAATCAAAATTAAAATCATCACATCTCAGCACGAGACTACATCACTCAACTTTTTATAACTATGTTGTCAACATTAAGGTGGAAAAGCATTGTGAAATCCCAGAATATGTATGACCAATCAATGGAACTCTTGAGCAATGAGTGACTAGGACACAACAGGCTGTAGTGATAGTTCAACTTCATCCAACACTAGGCGGTATCTTGAATGATACATCAGAACTTCAATAGGTAGAAGATCATCTTCCTCTTCACCTCAACATGAGAACTGATAGGTAAGACAAGCTTTTGTACCAAAATCCATCTCCACTTGTATACATTTACAACACAACCAACACCAAATCATGCAGGAATTGATATCCAGTGGACTATAGGAAGGTGGATGACATTTCTGATCCAATACCTGGCAACAATGGATATGGTACTTCCTGTAGGAAAATGTGTTGTATTAAGCTATAACCAATCAAAGATCCCATGGAAACTGGAAGCCAGCAGATGGAAGGAAGAAGGACTTCAAACCTGCGGTGCATCTTCAGTCCAAATTTGTCATCCAGTTTGCAGTAGGAGAAGGGTTACTAGCCTGTTCACATGTGAAGACTTACTTAGACCATCTCCAACCAACACTGTACTCAATGGGAATATACATCCTGAGAGAAATATTTCAATTATATATATTTGTGACAAGGAAGAGTGCTTCAACCTAAACATGGCAGCATCTGGAATTATGCATCAGATCCACGGTAGGAATAGCTATAATGTAACTCGCCGTCAAGCATAGTCACAGGATAGAAAGTGCAGTACAGATTTTCAAAAAAACAGTACACCTGGTCAGGCACCACTTGCCACAGAGTGGGATCCAATCTACAATACATTAGCCAAAATGCCCCTAAAAAAATAATAGTTGAAAAAAAAGCATCCTTATACAATTAAAAAAATTAAACAAATAGTAAAGAAAACTAAGTTTGTAGTACAAAGACAAATGTTGAGAAATATGCAAGCAAAAATCAGCGCATCTGGAAAGAACTGCTAACTAAGAAGTAATACATACATAAGAAGAGTGCTTGGTTACAACAGGAATTGGGGGATAGCTATTGCACAATCATCTGCATGTGGATATGCAAAAGCAGAAAGTGGAAGGCTAGTAAGAAGCATTAAAAATATGCACCAACAGAGGGCAGAAATAATCAAGAATTGTTTAGTAATAAGAGATAAGATACTGTATATCAGAATTATAATTTTGATGGTTAAGATTCTTTGTGGTCTAAAATATTCCTGAAAGCAAAAAGAAAAATAGCACAAAATATTTACTTTGGCTTTGATCATCAAAAGAATTGAGCCCCATAACACAATAAAAAAATACATTTCTCTCTATCTCTACCATTTATAGAGTATCAGCACAAGTTCAATTCATTTTTCCACTGACATGCAAAGGCCCAAAGAATTAAAATAACATTCTGTCAGACTGTAAAGTGTCTTAGAAGAACAAGCAAAGCAATATTCTTTTCCAAAAAATAATATGGTTTGTTTGTTTATAAATGTATGGAAATGTGCAAAAAAAATCAAGATGTATTTTAGCTTGTATAAACTATTTGAAATTTTCAACATTCTTCTTATTGTATATAAAGGGAACTTTCAGTGTTTGAAACATTTGAAGTGTTTTTTACACAATATATGTGACTTTCAATTTTGATAAGATTTTATAAAATGTTTTCCTTGGTGTGAAAATATTCAATATGAATATTTATAAGAGTGAGCAGAAACAATAACAAAACAGTTTAATGAATAAACAGAAACACGGTAACACAATAGGTTTAAATATTCATTTAAAAAATATAAAAAATATGGCAACGTTATAAAGGGTGTCTACCACTGCTTCTAATTTTGAATTACTAATGAATAGGCAGATCATTCAGCAACACCCTACCACACCTTCTTAATGATGAGAAACCCACTTGAATTAAAAATGTATCCCACAATGGCGGGTATGGGTATTAACAATTTTAATGTTTTGACCTTTCTCGGCCATATTCAGGTTAAGAAAGAGAAAGTGTTAACCTGAAGATAACCTAGGAAGGTCAAAATGTTGTTCTCTCCTTATGAGTAACAGTGTTAATACCCATACCAGCCTTTATGAGATACACCCTACCATACCAACCACAGCTTAAGGTGCAGGTAAAAATTTGTGGTATTACTTGAATTTGAACCTGGCTCATCACCTGGAAAATCCAGAGCTCTACCACAATGTCTACCTGCAGTTTTCAAAATATTTTAAATTTTTCTTGTACCCTCAATAAAAGCCTCCCATGAATTTATCTTAATTTTTAAATATGTCTGACTGTTTAACAAGAGCATCATAGTCACATGGCCTCAACAAAGTTTCTTTTTTGCTATTTTTCTTTTCCTTCCCAATTTTTGCCCTTTTCTCCTTTCCCATGACCCAAAAATTCTTCTCCTATCATATGGACACATATTCAGAAGAATATTTTTAACATAGCACATCAGTAAAGCAACAACAGAAATAATTCCACACATCATCAGATTTGAAAATGAATTATGTTCAGGATGCATAGAAGAATAAAAAAAAATCACACCTTTCTTTGGTATAGCAGGAGGAGAGATTTTGGAGCTTGCTGTACCCTTCTTGGTTACTTTCTCCGTCATTGGACTGTCCACTGTACATGATGAAGCATTTGTCTGAGTAGTTGTATGTACATTTGTAGCTAAAATAGCAACAGCAGGCTTTTCTGGTCGTTCTGGCTTTTTTGATTGAGCCTAAATTGTAAACGAAAGGCATTAGAAATAACAACACACAACTTAAACCACAAAGAAAATATTCTACTACACATAACTGATGAGTCTGTAATACAAAGTTAGTAAAATACAGATTGAACAAAACTACATTGTAGTTTCAATTTTTTTTTCTTGAATAAATATTACAGTAGTGGATGAATCACACATTACATGATCTAATTTATCTTGATACTGCTTTATTAAACACTCCACTTTCAGATTTCTTCTTTTACATTTTCTATAAAAACAAGACAAACTTTGGTTTATTTTTAAGTTTATTTACCAACTACAAAAATGGGGTTGTTCTTTACAAAACATGTTAAAAATTGATTTGAAAATAAATATATATGTATATATTTTTAAAGTATCTGTACCTCATCTGCTTTGAGTACTTCCACAAAATTGTCTGGGAAAACTCCAATTTTTCCATTTAGTTCCCCTTTCCACCAACCTTTATCTTCTACATCCTTTGTTACAATCGTGATAATGTCCCCTTCTTCTATAGTCAGTTCATCTTCATTCTGTGCCTCATACGAAAATAGTACTTTCACTAGTTCTTTAACTAAATGTAGTAAACAAATAGGAAAATATTAACGTAATGCCATAACTGCTTGTGTTTTCAAGGTATTATTCACAACAATGTTTTATATAGAAACAAAAACAAACATTTGTGAAGGTAAAGTATTTTTTAAAAAAACAAAAACAAGATACTGATTTTAAAACAAATTTAGCTTTGCTGATTAAAATACTTGATTTATGGTTTAAAATACACAATTTAAAACCTTTATTTTGAAACTATCATCAGTATCAAAAACAGATAAAACTCATGAGGATAGTGCAGTAACAATCAATACACTGGAAGTATCATTTCCATGTGAGATCACTGATGGTTTCAGAAGACAGATTTTAGATTGTGTGTTTTAAAAAAAAACAATCATGTTGAAAACTAAAAATTAATGCTTAATCACAATGAGTTAAATACATTTTTGAAATCTCTGTTAGATAGTGTGGTATTTTTAACAACACAATTTAAACACCTTTATTCAAAAATGTTTTTTTACTCCATTTTGTTTTTCAGTATTGAAATTATTTAAACATTATTTCCTACTCTCTATTTACCACAATAAATGTCTCCTTACCAGTACTGAAATGAACATTTGAATGTTAAAATTTGATTATAAAATGATGAATATTCTATTTGTAGTTAAATGAATTGACTGAGCTTTCATAAAGTTGGTAAAATTGTTTCCAAGACTATCCATTTTACTTTTTGTTTCAAATTTTGAAATATTCCCACATTCTGCATCTACTATAAGACAGCTTCAGTGTACTCACTTTAGATGCTGGCAACAGTTTTACAGCAGGATAGAAATAGCAGTATGAAGGAATACTTCAAATCATATAAAATCAAGTTGATTAACACAAAAACACCATATCAAACAGTTTAATGAACAAGTTCTAAAGTTAACATTTTTCAACACTGAAAAGGTATTTCTGATAGATACTTACCTCCTGTCACATAACAGCTTTCCTTGATTTCTACTGCCCTTTATAAGCTCAATTTTTGATCATTACTAGCCTACAGGCTCCCATGTAATATCATGTGATTACATGTGATTTAGCACACAAATGACCATGTGACAACCTTCCACCAATAGGAGTGTGACACACCATCCTGGTGCAGCTGCCTCTTTCTGCACTGAAGAGAGCAATCATCACTTCAAGATTAGGCAAAAGAAAAAGATGCACCAAAAAAGATGCAAATGTCTATCGGAAAGCATTTTCAGTGTTGGAAAAATGTTATCTTATGACATGACACCTTATCTCTTCTTATATTATAGCTAGAATCCTACATTGAAGTATCTATCAGAAAGCATTTTCAGTATTGGAAAGAATTTATCTTCTGATACGACACCTTATCTCTACTCATATAATAGCTAAAATCCTACATTAAAAAGATGGTGCAAAGTTACCTAAATGATCACTCTTCAGAAGGTATTAAAAGAGAACTCATAGTGTGTGACACCATAAAATATAGGGTCACACTTTAGGAAGACCATGTCACATAGTATCAGGATATACTCTTCACTCACTCTGAAGATTTTTGTCACTACTACAAGTGAAAAAGATACAAATCCACACAGTAAATGAACAAATCAGGTGACACAGAATGGCTAGAGTACAGAAGACCCTATTTGCAGTATCAACTTCAAACCAAGCAGTGTCTCCCAGGACACAATAGGAGGAAGGTCCCAACTATCTTCATTTCAAAACCAAAAAGTAGAAGGAAAAATAGCAACATCCATTCTGGCAACCTCGTCATGACGTGTGTGCAAATCCAGTATACCCAGCCATCTGTAAATCTGACATCTTGACAATAATAGGAAGGAAAATTAAAACAAAGTAGGCCAATTTCAGTTCAAAACCAGATGATGTCTAGGAATTTTCATCCAGTCTGTGATAATAGGAAATTCCCTACCAACTAAACGTGTGAGGACTTGCACTGGCTAGTTGTCTGGTCCTATTCCAAACCAACACTAGACCACGAGAAAAAGACTTCTAGGTGGCAGTATGATAGAGGAAAACCAGCCAGAAGGGTGGACTGTATGCCCTAGATTTGTCCAGTCTAAACTCAGGTTGCTGTTGCTGTTTTGAATTAAGCACAAAGCTACACAATGGGTATCGAAACATAACACCATTTCTCTACCTTCAACAGAATGGAAGTGGTCACACTCTGAAAGAAGCCTCTATGGTCTACTACCCCAGAAGCTCAGAACTGATAAGTGGCAATGGCTCCTTTAATCCATTAAACAAAATAGAGAAACAATGCAGTGAGGAATCTGAGGAACAAAACACCTCAAGGTTGTAATGGATAACCACAAAATTCCTATTTTTAAATACAGGCCAGTCCTGGTTTATTCAACTAGGGTTGTAGAGCAATCCCAACACTGCTTAATGCATAATAGGCCGTCAGTTGGTATGGTCTGGAAAATACTTTATTTATGAAGCAATATACAGCAAGAAACCCTTGAGCAGTCTTGTGATATACCCTATTTTCTCAGTGAGCATCATAGGCCTTCGAAAGGTTGCATGATACACATTTAACGAAGAAACGTCTATGAACCATCTAAAAAAATAAAAAAGTTCTAATAGATGAATTAAGAGACAGAATGTCATGGTACCAATGACCCAAGTTCATGTGACAGGTAAGACATGCCTCCCATATCATCAAGATTGCACATGGAAACAGGAGGAGACCCAGACAAGAGGAATACCCACTATTGGAATCATTTTATCAAGTCATCAGGTGAAGTTTTTGTGAAACAATGTCTTTCTAGATACTTCCACTGAAAAACATGTATATGTGCAAAGTTTTTGAAAGAAAAAGAAATATTTCATTGCACGACACACACACAAATGCCAAATCAAGAAGTGAACGTTGTGCTCTACAGCAAAAGGAGTAAATTGCACTAGGAAGATGAATTTCACTCCTATTGGTGGAGATCTGTTGTATGCTCATTTGCCTGCTATAATGCAGCTATACCAAATGCAAACACGTGTTGTTAGGTTAAAAGCTTCAAAACTAGCAGAAAGCAAAAACTGCAAATGTAAAAGGCAGTACAAATCAAGGTTTGAAGGTTTGTTTTGAATTTCACGCAGTGTTACTCAAGGACTATCTATGCTGGCCATCCCTGATTTAGCAGTGTAATACTAGAGGAAAAGCAGGTTGTCATCACCACCCACTGTCAATTCTTGTGCTACTCTTCTACCAACGAATAGTGGGGTTGACCTTCACAGATAAAAATGCGAGCACATTTGGTGTGATGTCAAGTGCCTTAACCACGTGGCTATACTAAGCCAGTACAAATCAAGGAAAGCTATTATGTGAATGGAAATAAGGCATTGTGCTGGAAGTATCACATTTCTCATTGTATGTTAAGTAACCAAAATAATCAGACATTTTTGCATTTGTCTTAATTATTAATTTGTTGTTCGTTAGTCATAGCACAAGTGTTACATTTTGGATTCAATGAAACTTCATAGTGACATAAAATTTCAGTTACTGATGAAGTAAAAGACAATTTTTCCTTGACTGTTTTGAGTCTAAGTTGTCAAGAAATGCAATTGCTGCATTGTTAAATAAAAATAGCATATTCTTTGAAAACCTTAAAAACTAAGAAAATATAAGAGAAACATAACACACTTTTTTCTTTCTTTTTACAGGAGTTCAATTTTTTGACATTGCATAGTAGTCAAGGATATTCACTTTATAAATTGTACAAAACCCAGTCACTCTTTGTTCATTCCTCAACAGGAATCGCTAATGTGAACAAAACTTCAGTGCATGTATGAAGTGAATAATGAAACATGAAATGAATAACCATCACAAATATTCAGACAGCAAAATAAGGTATTCATTTCAACACTAATCTTTATAAAAAGAAATGAAAGAATCAATCATGATTAAATTGTAACTTAAAAACATCTGAATGAAGAGTCTTAACTATAGGCATTTCTACTTTTAACTAAACATAGAGCAAACAAAGCTCATCTGAATGTACAACACAAACACAGATAGTAACATTCTGAGCTACAAATATTTCATTTCTGTAACATTCTTTTCACTGTTTTTTTATCAATATTTAAGATCTTTTAAAAAACCCTTTATGAAACCACATTCCTCCCTCATTCACCATCATTGATTATTAACTTATAGAGAAAACACTTTCCAAAAATCAAAGAGTCATGTTATTTCTTTCACTAAGTACACAGATAGTATGAAAAATAATATTATTAAAGGAAGTAATTACACTGCACAACAAAGTTTTTGCTTCTTGAACACTATTGGGTGTTCCTTATAGATTTTTGGCTGCTGATCACAAGAATCACATCCAAATTTGCCCATCATCTACCGTTTCATCAAAATCTTCAGTTTTGCTGCAATGGAAAAACGATATCAGGGCAACTGGAATTCATCAATGCTTTGCGACTAATGTTGGACACTGCAACGTGATGCACGGACATTGAATACAAACAAAAATCAGGAACAAAACACTTATAATTATATTGAACTTGACAGCATATTAGAAACATAAATGCAATTAAATATGTTATTGCTGGTAAACTGTTAACTGTCTATTTCTCAGAGTTCCTACATGATGAAGCAAAACCAAAACTATATTTGTACATAACCACCAGGTACCCGTTACAATCAGCAAAAATTTTTCAGGAAGCAAAACTTTTCAAAAAAATTGTTGTGTAGTGTAATATAAATAAAATCTTTTAATTTCATTCAACTACATAATTTGAAAATTTTTAATGTCAATAAAACATTACTTAAATATGAATCAGAACTTTTGTTTTTACAATGCACTCTGAAATAAATTCTTTTTTTCTAAAATCTAATGTCAATGTGTACAAGGAGTAATTGAGTCATGTAAAACATTACTTTGAACAAACTTTTTTGTTTTGAGTTTCTTTATGGATATTTACACAAAGCTACTCAAGGGTTATCTGCATTAGCCATCCCTAATTTTGAGATGATAGATTAAATGGATGGCAGTTAGTCGCCAAACTAAATTGGCCATCACTGTTTAGCCCCAAAGTGCAGAAAACAATATTTTTTTTATTGCAGTAAGTGGACACAAACAATGGACTAAAAATTCCACAGCCCAATATGCTATCCAATGAATCAAGCTCACCCCTCTTACAGTGAAAACCTTGAATAAACAAAGTAAATGATCCACTGACTAAAACCTAAGCTTCTTCCACTAGCACTGATTTCAAAATGAATTATGAAACCACAGACAGGACAATATTTTACAAAAATATACTAGCTATTGAAGTTTTGCTTCACAAAAATATGAGCAAATAGTTTTCTCATAGAGGTTAGATATGAACAAAATTATCATGCATGCACACTGTCAAATCTGATTATTTTCACTAACCCTAGGGCTGTACAGATGGTGTCTCGTATTCTGTTTAACATTTGATTTTCACAAATTTAATTACTTTCTAAAGAAAGTATCAGTTAGAGTCAGTGCTCAAAATGGATAAAATAACTAATGATATGGAAGATCACACAAGAGAAAAGTGGTAAATACTTAGACTATTTCAAAATGTTCAGTGAAATTATTAAACCACATTACATATAACATCATTTTTAGCAGTAATTATATAAATTTTGGTGTAAGCTTCTTAATTGTGGCTGACAAAGATTAACAACAGTGTAATCTTAGAAGGTGGATGAATGGAAAAAAGATAGAAAGCTGCAGGAGTGGATGAGTAAGTAGGACAAAAAGTTGATCTTCATAGCAACTGTCTTAATGAAAAACCTCAATCACAAGCCTTTTCACTAGATAGTAGATATGGAAAGTAGAAATCTCATTAATCTATTCATGTGCTTCACTAATCAGATGACAAGGCATTTGAATGCCTTAAGAGAGTTATAGTTACTCCAGCCGTTTACCAGTGCTTGGTTGAATTTCTTCACTTTGACATTCAGAGCATTGGGCGAAAATTACATTGCATCATAACCGTCCACGTGCGGATGAGTAAGTTGGACAAAAAGTTGATTTCAGTAGCAAGTGCTACAACTGTCTTAATGAAAAACCTCAATAACAAGCAATTAAGAAAAAAAAACAATAATGACTAATCAAAGAGCAATCTGAAGTTCTTTCATGTGAAGATGAAAGGTGCACCTTCATAAGGAGTTTCAGTCAATATTTTATTAGCTGGGAATTGTTTGGTTTTTAATTACTTAATTACTTAAATGAAGTAATTAAAGTAAAATCATCAGTTGAAGTAAAAATGTTAAATACTTAAAGAAAAGCTGAACAAAGAAATGATATTCATTTCAATGGTAAAAACAAGGTATTTAAAGAGCTAAAATGCTTTTGAAACCCAAGTAATGAGCTCACAAATTGATAAAGGCTTTTTGTAATTAGTTAGATGAAAAAAACAGAAAAAGGTAATTGTTTTTCACTTAACATTTAAATTGTTAATAATTTGTGATAAAACCCTAAAATACACGTTTTTAACTTCCAAAATTTGAACTAACTAAAAGATCTTAAAAACACAAATTCAACTCTGATACACATGTATTTTTCTGTTGGAGTAAATCTATGACACTGACACAAATTCATGTATTATTCTCTGTAATGGAAGCATGTATTAAACTGATATGCAAATAATCTGTTAATCATAATTAGAAATATCATGGTACTCTACACTTTCTGGCTTGTACATTTCACTTGTGAACAAATAGTGAAAGAAAAAAATTCAAAATTGATCACCTGGTTTGGGAGGCAGCTTTGGAGCATCTGAGTCTGTTGGTAATTCCAGCTTCTTTTGAAAAGAAGGATTCTAAAAGCAATGTAATGGGCTCACAATAAAAACTAGTTACTTCTTGAACAAGGTAAGTATAAAGAAAAAAGCAGATTACCGAATAAAACTATCTTACTTTATTTTCCACAGAAGTATAATACTAAATACTGTTAATTATGTAATCAGCTGCAACTTT
Organism: Carcinoscorpius rotundicauda; assembly: GCA_011833715.1. NCBI lineage: Eukaryota > Metazoa > Arthropoda > Merostomata > Xiphosura > Limulidae > Carcinoscorpius > Carcinoscorpius rotundicauda. Next base: position 77,964,390 of record CM022397.1, on the reverse strand, counting down.
GCTGAAAACTTGGAACTTTAACATATACTGGTTATTAACAATTATAAGTTTTATTTTCCATATCATCTTCAATTTATTCTAAGCATCATTTTACAAGTTCTCTCACAGCAACTTCTACTTTACATGTAAAGTAAACCAAGATTTTAAAAGCAAAAGAAAAACATAAATGGCTACCAAACTCTTCTACCATATTGAATAGTTTTTGATGATTTATAACTGTTACAAACAGTTATTATAATAATTTTTTCACATTCATACACATTTTTACAGAACAAAAATGCCATAACTTTTTACATGAACAAACGACCATATAAAATCCAGCTAGTACAATTTTAAAAAAATTCAAATGGAAACTTTTTTTACAACACATAATAACTACAAGGAAACTTAGAACTTATGATACAATTGCAGTAATAATGTGAAAGGAAAACTACCAACTTACTCTTTTAGCTGGACATGTAGGTTTTAAATTTACAATGCCATCTTTGAAAATGTTGCCATATCCAATTCCATGTACTGGCTTAGGCTTAACCTCTTCTTGTGTAGGAGAATTTGGTTGAGAATTCTCTGTGAAAAAAAGTTAAGAAAGAAAAACACAACCTGTGAAAAATACAATATTAATAACTGTGAGTATGAACAACCCAATACTAGCATATAGCAGTCATATGATAATTGTGTTTTAAGGTGAATCAAATGTGTATTGTTTTCAGCTGAAAAAAGATATATTAATCTGCTGTGAAAGTTTAGAAAGTCATACAAGTTGTAGTGAAGACTTTAATCAGGATAATTTTATGTTTTGTACATGAACTGCATAGAGAGTTTGGTCATTACAGCACCATGAGATAAATATTTATTTCGTGACTACCTTGGTCTCTTGATGATCTTTTGTTTTTAAAGATGGTATATTCTTAATAATATCCACTGTTTTATGAATCCAAGTATAAAATGTTTTACAATAAATATGTCATACTGATTTTTATCTCATTGTATTGCATTATAAAAACTTTGAAAATTATTGAAAAAAAGACAACAAAAATAAATAAATAACTAATGTTTCAAAAGGAGTTCACCAAGGCTTCTTGAGATGTGCATCAACCACTCCCAGAATATTGATCAGCAGAAGAAAAAAAAAAACTGGCAAAAAGGAAAAAAAAATCACACTAAGCAGCAGGAAGATGTTCACACTGGATTACATTAATATTGGATAATAGATAAGAATGCAAATTGGTCAAAAGAAAAAATTCCACATTAGGTTGTGGGACAAATTTCACACAAGATATTTACAATGGAAAGCACTCAAATAACTTAGGTTGTTGTTGAAAAAAAACAACAAGACACTGACATTAATTTCAATAATTTATTGATTGGATTGTACAGTTAAATAACACTGGTTTACAAAAAAATATTTTTTGTCTGAGGCAAGAATGTGAATAGGTGTTTTTTACTAATTTGGGTGTGCTGAATTCAAATTTATAAACAGTTTTGCTCTATCACCTCTAGTTTTCTGGCTTTTAAATAGTCTCATTTTAGTATATACAGAGTATATACGTGCTTATTTCAACAGTTGCAGCAGCTTATTACAGATAAAACAGGATAGATAAAGAACATTGATGAAATAAATATACTTGGATGACACAATGTACACAATTCATAGTACCGCAGACAGTTAGAAGTGTGTTTTCTTAGATGATCTGGTGTATTTTGCCTCCGGGATGTCAATGCAAGAGCATCCAGCAGAAGTCTCCCATCATGCTGGGGTTCCACTTGCCTTGGTAGTTGCTCTCCATCTTCGTAATGTCTTGGTGGAATCTTTCTCCCTGCTCATCACTCACTGCTCCAAGGTTTGGAGGGAAGAAGTTGAGGTGGGAATGGAGAAAATGAATTTTGAGTGACATTCGGCATCCCATATCCTCATAAGTCTTTAGCAACTTCTCAATACAGGCTTGGTAATTTGGTACGTGTGTGTTACCAAGGAAGCCACTACAGATTGACTAAAATGCTTCCCATGCTCTCAGTTCCTTTAAGGTAAGAAGCTCTAAAATCAGTATCCTTCAGCACTTCTTGGATTTGAGGTCCAACAAAGATGCCCTCTTTGAGCTGAGCAGCACTGAGACCTGGGAACACAGTAGACAAGTGTTGGAAGGCAGCACCATTTTTGTCCATGGCCTTCACGAAATTCTTCATCAAACCAAGCTTGATGTGAGGAGGAGGAAAAAGCACCTTCTTCATGTCAACCAGAGGATTCTCCTTAACGCTGTGTTCGCCAGGAACGAAAGTGCTTCTAGACCCCCAGTCTTTCTGCTTGTAATGCTGGGATACAGCTTGACTATCCCAGAGACAGAGAAAGCAACAGTACTTTGTGAAGCCCGCTTGCATACCCATAAGAAGACCAATGACCTTGAGGTCCCCACACAGACTCCACTGGTACTGGTTGTACTTAACAGCTTCTGAAAGAAGCTCCATATTGTCATAGGACTCCTTTAGATGGACAGAGTGTGCAGTGAAAATGCTTGGATATTTATTCCCGTTGTGCAGAAGCACAGCCTTGAGACTTCGCTTGGAAGAGTCTATGAAAAGATGCCAGTCTGAAGGATTATGTGGCAAACCAAGAAAAGTGAACAAGCCAGGTATATTTGTGCAGTAGCGCAGCTTGTTTTCCATGTCGAAAAATGAAGCAAGGTCTTTGTTCCGATTCCTGAAACTGGTGATCCGTCTTGATATATAGCTATATATATATATATATGTAATGTAATGCTATCACTTACATTTATTGCATAATAACTAAAAAAGGAGACATAAGTCACACAATATTAGAAATTAACCCTGAATGCATATATGCCTTTATGTACAGTATGTGTAAAAATGTACAGTATGCATATCTAAAAAACTAGAGGTGATGAGTAAAAACGGATTTCAAATCTGAATTCAGCACCCCCAAATTAGGTTAAAACAGCTATTTTTGTGCTTACCTCAATTTCTTTGTAAACCAGTGTAATGAGTCTTTGCATTTGAAGGGGACAGTTCTTTTCTTGTGTTCATTTAGTGACAGTATAAACTACAAAATTCTTGATAAAATCATGATTAAAATCCTCATTTCAGAACTGGTGGGCTAAAAAAAACACAAAGTATGAGATTCTCAGGAAGTCATAAGTTAATTAAGGAAAATAGTGATTTTTTCACTTTCTTTTCATTAAAAGTCTAGAGAATTCAGGCATTTCAACCTTCATTATAATCTTAAAATCTGCAAAAAAGTTCAATTTTCAATATTATAATGACTCATAATGGTTAGGACAGGTTAAAAGAAAACCCTTGTTGCAAAAAGGAGAAACACCAAATCTTAATAAAAACTTACACAGAGCAAAACTGAATAAAAATATTTATTAAGAAAATTATATTTATTATAGTGGTATATTAGGAGATTGTTTTCCTTTAAAATTGTCCAGAAACTGTTAAGAGTACCTAACTGACACTGTTGTTTTTTTTCTATACAGCTTAGCTATGCCTTGCTATCAGCTGTATCCATTAAGGTGAATTGAACCTCTGATTTTAGCTTTGTAAATCTTTAGTCTTACTGCTGTCCCACTAGAGAATCTGTTACTCTGACTGGTGAGAATTACCACATTTTTGAAGCATAACAATACAGAAAAAGTTATGTGGCAATGATGTTTTAAACATAAAATAACAAATAATTGTAAACAAAGGCCAAAAATCAATAGATGGAGGTAAACAGAAAAAAAATAACCTGTTAAAAGTAATACAAAATAAACTGAAAACAGTAACACTGATTTTAAAATTATACAAATACTGAAAATAAAATAACAAAACAGTTGTTATAAAGTACAGTACAAAGATAAAAAAAAAAGGTTTGATCTACATCTGAGTGGCTGTGTTGACTCAACTGATAAAAAACTGTCAGTCTTTATCTATTTTGAACTTTAGTCAGTGCATTTCCAGTATTAATTCACAGGCCACTGAGATTGCTCTTCATTGCTTAAATGTCATCCCATCAGTTAGACAACATTATGCTGTTTAATGTAACAGCAATAAACTTCTTGAGACTCTTTCTATTGATTAACCCTTATCTGTCACATGTACCACAACTATAGATATTCAGATTTCCAGAAATGTTACAAAGCAGATGAAACATTACACTCTGCAAATAAAATGCTATCTTATTGTAGAGGTAGTTTTTATGGCTTTTAATCTTACATAGCATTGCTAATGCAGCCATATGTACTGCCTAAGTCCACCACGACAAACAAAAGTAAATTCATCTTGATACAACAACAAGCAAATATAGATATCAACATGAACAAAACATTACAGTCTTTCCTGCTGTTTTCCTCCATATTATATCCTTAAAATTTCATAATTATTCATTTTATTATCATTACCTAATTGCACATAAAATACTAATGCCATTCAATGCAGATTGGGTGAATTTGATTTCATTACTCATGGTTTATGATGATGCTTTTACTTTTCACTTTGTAATTCAAATCACTAGCTGGCTTTGATGTCAACAGTATAATAATCCAAAACAAACTGCCTGAGTGATCAAAAGGTATTAAGAAGAGAAGAAAAGAACAGATGACATATAAGTAATGAACTGGTCAGACCAAAGTCTCAGTAGCATTCCAAACAAAAATTTGTGTCACTAGTATAAATAAATTAATAGAATAAAGAAGCCAACTAATCTATAGCAATTATGGATTTTGTATAGCAAATACTGAAAGAAATACCAGTTGACAGTGTCAACAAATATCTATTCCTGTTCAATGCTGTCACAGTTTAATTCAGAGGAAGGCCTTTTAAGTTAAGAGGGTTAACTGCACTTGATTTGTATGATTTTTGTCAATAATACAGTGGCATATCACTGCACATAAAAGATGCCAATGGCAACAAGATTAGCACCTCTCTTTTGATCATTCATTCTGCCTCCCTCTAATGTCTTGCAGCACTGAGGGAAGACAGGGAGTGGTTCCTTGCTTACTTGTTCATATTCTGTGTCATCATGTTCCCAAGGGTGATAAAGGCACCTTCAATCCACAGTCTGCATGGTTTAGTTTTCTATCCATTCATCTGTGTATTAAAGCTTTTTGTTTCAAATAATTTGTATGTTGTCTTGGTGACTGAACAACTTAACTTATTGTCTCTTGATGCACCTTTTCTCGTAAATGGCAAAATCCTCATGATAGACTTATGACTTGAAGAGCATAAAAAGCCTCTCCAACAGAAAATATTCATAAAACTAAAAGCCAAAGGAAACAATATTTCAAATAAGATAGCTTTCACTGCTCTACAATGGAATAAAACACTTATGCAGCAAAGAATTTAGGACATAAATTATTTTCAATACCACATGTAAAGTCAGTTCAGAACAATATCATCATGTGCAAATTCCAGGAAAATCTGTGGTTATAAAATAAATCTCTTCTGCCCACAAAAGGGCCACTTCAATGAAGCTGGATATATCTCCTGATACCATTACTTAATTTTGGATATTTGCACAAAGCTACTCACTGGTTATTTGCTCTAGCTCTGTATAATTATGAACTGATAAACTAGAAAGAAGGCAGCTAGTCAACAGCACCCATTGTGACCTCTTAATTAGCACATTAATGGGATTTGGGAATCACCCTTATGTTTTTGCTGAAATGTAACCTGCTGATCCATAGTGCAGCATAAGCCACACTCATCCCTGGTATAACTAACAAGATAATAAATGAATATTTGAAGCTGATGAAGGCTCACACGCTTCCAGGTATACCTATAAATTAACAACTCTTTTCATCAAACAAACTGATAAACAGGAAATAAGCCAGTAGACAACTTCATGTAATAACTTTTAAACTTGATTTACATGTAACCTTTTCATGTTTCTTTTTTTCAAGTGATTCTTTTTGTCCATTCAAGTAGTTACATAGGCCAAATAATTCCACTACAAACAAGGTCTAACACAGCATGCTTGGTGAAATTAAACAGTTTAGTGCAAAATGATTCAACTAAGCTCACCTCAGCCTGTTCCACACAAATGAAAGTTTTTTTCCTACATTACTTCAACATCATAACTCATATGAAGTATAAGATTATAATGTAAGCTTTAACAAAACCATCATGGCCATATTTGTAGTTCATATATATCTTTTCTTCTAGCAACCTTATTACCAAGTTAAATTTTATCACTATTTTTCTTCCAAACTGTATACAATGTTCCACTAAACTGGAAGTCCTGACAGCTTTTACTGTTCAAGAGAATGGACAAAAAAAAGAGGAGCTTTCATAATGTTTAGTTCAATAGCTTATGACTTTTCAAATCTGAGATATTCACAAGTGCATCATACTATGACAACTATGACTGAGGAACAGTGATTTTTAAAATTTGATAAAAGTACATTTATGTAGATGTTACAAGGACAAATATGATGAATACTGTAATCCAAGATGACAAGAAACCCACTGGAAGTAAAAATGGTATGTGTATTAAAACTTGAATTAAAATAAAGTACAGAACAACATGAAGATGACCTAAGAAGGTCAAAACATTGTTATGTACTTTATTTTAATTAACGTTTTAATACCCATAACAGCCACCTTGAGAATACATGAAGACTATTAAGTTTTATTAAAATAACTATCATACTTTTCTCCTGAGAAATTATAACTACCATACTACACTCATAAATATGTTTTGAAACATCCTTCAATTAATAAGAAAGACATCTACAGGTACAGCAATTTCGGAGCAAGCTCCTTTTCAGTTCTAAACCATTGAACATGAAAATGCATCATATGTATATGTAATTCAATAAAAACTCTGTAACAAGCTGAAAATATAATTAATAGTATCCTATATGATTCTTTTTATAATTTTTCTTGAGAATATTATAATAAAACCAAATAAACTAATTATTTGATAAAAAAGAATTGTGCAATAAAACTAGTAAAGACTGTTGTCAAAGTATGTGATATAATATAATTTAGCAAAACAAAGTATTGCTGACCCTTAAAAAAAGCAAAGACAGAAAAACATTTACTATTTGGCATGAAAACTTCTGATAATACTCAGTTATTTTTTGTAAAGATTAAAATGATTCAAAAGCCAGTAATCAAGATATTAAATGGGTGAAAGTAAGTAACATTAAAGCAAAGTCCCACCCAATCAGACACAAAATTCAGATGAAAGTATCAATGAAGAAAAAGAAAAAAATCTGTACAGGGGAAGAAAACACTCTGTCATACATGGAAAGAGAAAAAGTAATGGATGAGGATAACTTATAACCAGCAATGGTGGAGACCAGCAAACCATGGCCAACAATCAAGTAAAAAGGCAGAAAGGTAAGTCACAGTAGGACAACATGGAAGAAGGGAGTAGCAGATAAACCAATGATAAAAATCTTACCAATTATATTGACAGACAAAGTTGGAACATGATATTAATGGGATAAGAAGAAAAACCTACAAGATTAGTGAGTCCAGCCTGAAGAGTGACAGACTGGACAAACCCATGAATGGAGATAAAGGAATGATACTTTTAAATGGAAAATGGCTTGTGTGTTTAAAGCAACAGAGATAGAAAACTAGGTAGAGGAAGAGTAGTTTAGATGCCAGTCAAAGCAGAGGAAATGAGGGCTGAGCTGGTGAAAAGAGCACCACTTATAGGACCTACCAAGGTAAGTTGCATATCAAGGTGAAAACCCAAAGAAGAATAGGCATACATTAAAAAGTGAGGCCAGTCCTGAATGAGAGCATTGAAGGGTAATGCCAAAGAAATGAGAAACTGGGTTCCAGAATATAGGAGACTTGAAGTTTGACAAGAAGTAAAAGTATCCATGGGATGTGGGTTAAATGAAAAACAAACCAAAGAAAAACCTGGAGGTGAAGAAACTATCCCAAAGGCAAAATACAGATTGGCCATAAGAGGCAATCAGCCACAAGGTTTAAAGCCAACAAGCAAAAAGAAGAACTTTATGAGATAGAGTCCAGTAAAAGAAGTTCAACACCTGAAGGCAAAGAATCTTGGAGTAATTGCCCCCTCAACAGGTTAGATTAAAAGCAATTGTAGAATTGTCAAAGAGGATTATGACCAAATAATCTGTCATAAGAGGTAAGAAAAGGGAACATGCCTCATAAACAATAAGTTTATGTCAAAATGAAGTGAACTTTCTACTCATGCACAAATACCAGAAGACATGGTATCATTTAGGGGTGCACGACTACCCAAAATGAAAAAAACTGTGAAGAGATAAATATCTAGTGAAGGAGAGGTAATAAAGTTTTGGTATGGGCATATTCTAGCCATCAAGACAAATCCTCCAGAAGTTCAGAGTTGAGAATAATGGTTCCCAAAAAATATTCCACTGATTTCTTATGGATCTCTGGAAAAGACATGTGGGTGTACCCAAAGGAATCAGTAGTGGTTCTTGGAAAAACAAAAGCCCCCCCCCAAAAGCAAAATAATTTCATGCACAGGATAAATATGGGAAATGTACACCATGGTGACCAGATATTCTATATCTCACAGGCAAAGAGGTAAAAGGCTGAACCTGACCAAGATGAGGTTAGAAGAAAATGCCCACAAGTACAAAATATCGAGTTGGCATGCGAAAGAACTTGCAAAAAGTGACATATCATTTCAATCTAGCAGTATCCTGCTGAAAAAGGGAAGATATGGCAGTATATCTTCAAAGAATGGGATAGTAGAATCCAATGGATAATACAGAAACAAATATAAAGACCTAATCCATGAAGATGAGAAAAGGCCTTCATGACAAAATTGAGAACATAAAAAATTGATGCTATTCCAAAGGGAAAAATATATACATGAAAAGCTAGATTATAAGAAGAGTAAATTTAGAATAGTGGAGAGAAAAAGATGCAGAAGCAGAGAACTAAAAAGTGAAATAGAGGACAAAGGGACCTGCTCTCTATGCATGCAAAAGAGATTCCAAAGACAAGGTGTCGAGAAATGGCAAAGAAAAGTAGCTGGAAATCAAAACAAAAGAATCAGTAATGTGATGTGGGATTAAGCATGTGGATATGAATGTCAAGCTGTTAAAGAAAAGAATCAGCATGAACCCTAATATTTGGTAAAGGTGGAATGATAAAGCAATCCCAAGAACTGATTTCATGAAGTAAAGACATGAAGAATCAAAAGACACTACTAAAGATAATGAAAAGAACAGACCCAAGAAATCACATCAAGGTAAAATTTCAATGTTAACCACTACAAACCCTAGTGAAGAGGAACAGTCAATTAAATTTGTTGTATATCTGGTCAACAACAAACTGTAGAGAAAAAACATCAGCCAAAATGACAGGAAAAGGAGAACCAGTTTATCCACAGGAACTCACAAGTTGTACAATAGCTTTAACACTCTCAACAGCCAATAAGCCTCCAGAAACAATAGTACAAATAGGCCCTATATTTGTAACTCGGTTACTCTCACAGGACAAATCAAGTGTTACTATCACTTGAGAATTCATTATGTGTTAATCAATATTTTTCAAACAAAAACTATAGCAGATCAATAATGTAAGCTTCATAGATTATTGCAAATCTCAGTAAACTGAAGAAAGACCTGAAAAACACTAACACATCTTTAAAGTAATGTTGTGGAAAAAAAAGAAGTTACTCTGAGCGCAAGTGCTAAAGACAAGTTATTACACGTGGAAATTGTGTCATCCTCCTATTAATAGGGTTGTTGTTGCATGCTAATATCCTCATGTACCAAAGCAGTTCACATTAAATATGTGAATTTTAATGGAACTTAGCTCATGGCTAGTGGCATGCAAATATCAGAGACAGATAAATGAAGAATATAGATATTCTACGTGTGGAGATCTGTTATCGTCTTAGAAGTAAATAGCTGTTGATTTCACTGTGAATTAATGTTAGTAAATCCAGTCTCCACATTGAACAACTTAAAGTAAATCAATCTTTACACTATTTAATGATAAACATATACAATTTCCACACTGGTTGGGCATAAATTCAAACAATTTTCAGACTTGCTATATGCTTTCCTAAAATTTTTCATCACTATTTATGGAGACAAAATGATAACATTTTTGCATTACTAATTGCTTCTACAGTCATGGCATTATTTTTTTTTAAATAGTAGCATGTCACAGAATTTAAAATATGTTTCTTTAACCCATACCCAACTTTACTTCACCGATTTGTATCATTTACCATCATGAAGATTCACCTTGTTCAATTATAAATATTTTGGTAAAACTAATCTCCAAGTTTGCACCATGGAGCCAGTGACTACAAACACAACACTAATTAGTCGCAAGTTCCACATTTTAACTTGTCTACTGTGATATCCTAAAATTAAATGTAAACAAAATACAACTATGCATTGTTTCATAACTATAAGATAAAATTATGAATTTACTGTTCCTATACAGTGCTATACAGTTGCAACTTGAATGTTTAGTAGTTGAGAGATATATATTTAAATTTCACTGTCAATACCTTTAGAACAATATAAGTTAACATTCAGTACAAACTGAATATTGAAAAATATCCATTGAAAGTGATCTGTTTTCAATGTTAGTAGATAGACAGTTACTACCCACAGTAAAAGTAGTTTATAAGGTAAATGCACTATACAATGTTTTTTCCAGAATAGCTAGACAGAATGTCAAGAAATATGAAAATACAACTCATAGAGCTACTGAATGTCTAGACATTTAGTTTGGGCAGACATAGTGTTGCAGTTGAAAACATGCATACTTCCATTAAATGGAGCATGGAAGTGAGGTGTAAAGTATTAAATGTTGTTCATAATGGCCACTGTAACTTTTTGCAAGTGCTGTTATGCATTCCATTAAGTAGTGTTCAATAGTTGCAGTTGTTAAGAAGCACATGATATCACTGAGTATTTTCTGTGGCTCAAATGAACCACTGAACATCATAGCAGAAACCATGTACAAAAAAAATTAAAATTCTGTTCCCAAAAGCTTCCATATACACAAACATGAGCATCACACCAGTTCAGCAGAAATAGGTGGATAATCTGGAAATTTCTCAATCACCAATGTTCACAGGTCAGAAGGTTAAGAACCAACATGGTGAAATGGGAGTACTTCAGCAAATGCAGTGATAGTAGATACAACATCTACTTCTCTGCCCACCACTCCAGGACCCACACACAGCAAAAATAACAACAACAAAAAACCTTAATGTAGCTGGTAAACATGCAATCAGATGTGCAAGGCATTAAATGGAAACTATATGCAGATTGGTGGACATGATAAGAAGTTGTTTAACAAGCCACATTGTCTGTTCTTCTGGTTGCACCTTTACATCTGTTACAATCCACCCTGTGAAATATGCATGTGGTATCACTTATTTCAAAACACCTAAAGAAATTCCACAATGTTTTGATTTATAACCTCAAATTTCATAACAATTCAATACATTAATATGTACTGAAAATAAAGTTCTTATTTATTACAGTTACTTCATGAACTCTATAAACATTCCTACACGACTAACACTCTATTTACATATTGTGTACATTACACACACATCTGACACTATTATATTGGTATTGCTTAAAACTGATCACACATCATTACACAAACCATGCTTAGCAACACAAAACATGAGATGCAACTAAGAAACATTGTCTTACTTGGAGGAGCTGCAACAGTTCTTGGATCATTATTTATCTCGGATTCTTTCTCAGTTTTTCCACTCGACTCAAACACATTACCATTTCCATCTTCTTCTACAACAAAATTTGATGGAAATACTCCAACAAGTCCTTTTAACATTCCCTTCCACCAGCCTTCTTCCACTTCATCTAGAACCTCAATAATGTCATCCACTTGTAACTGTAGTTCATCATCATTGACAGGAGTATAGCTATAGAGAGCCCTTGCTCGGCCACGTTTAGCAGTAGCTACAAAAATGTTTGAGTCTCGTGCTAAATATATGAACAATTACATGCATAACAACAAGAAAGTTTAAAAACCTTGGATATTTAAGTCTAGTTAAACAAATAACAGTTTATTGCACATGCTTTGCTGAAACATGATTATATAATTACATCAAATTCTTGTCGACTCTAATACATTCTCATTAAACACAAATGTTTTTTCCTGACCGCATTCGTAAAAACGTTGTACATCCTAAGATATCTCTCAATAACAGCATCACAAAGATGCATAATTTGTGTATCAAATAAACACAAGTTGATATTACTTAATAACCAAAATATCTGTACAGAACAAAGATAAGTTTCAAGAAAGAATGGATATGTTGATAAAATAACTTTAAAAAGTTTCACAGAAATATTACAGTGATTGCATGAATTACTTCAATATAAAGCTGAATGTAAAAAAACAATGACACTACCTAAAATAACAACTGAAAGTTCCATCAAGGTAAAGAGAAGGTAATATAAAAACTGAATGAAAAACAAAAGAAAATTTCTTGAAGAGAGAGGGTTGTCCATTTCTCTTATCATTAAAATACAGTTTATATCATATAACAGAAAGTTTAATGAGAAAATATTAATTTATCTTATTCTACAATGAAGGAACTCAGATTTTCCTGAACTTCAGCTCCTCTCAGAAGACTGAAAACAAATCCTGTATTAATATTTTTCATTTATTCAGCAAAGTTTTCTCAGTTCCATCAACTGAGGAAGATTTGCTCAAGAAAATGAAACATTTTGATAAAGTACTGATAAAGAAGATGGATGTTTTTCAAAAGTTAAATTATTATATGGGGGAAATAAAGAACTAGATCTTTCTTTAAATAGTGCATTTCACAGTTGAAGTAATATGTTTATAGCAGAATATAAATATATACTAGCATATGTCCTGTCAGAAATGATGAGACATGTATTACGTCTCCCACATCATATTATATCCTAACCCCACCTTTCATAACTTTCTGCAATAAATAAATTTTGCAAAACCAAGTCTAAACAGAAAAGAACTGTATCTTTAAGATTTGATTACCATTGTTAACAATTGGTTAAACTATACTGTTATCAGTTGTTTTTTGCATGCAAAGAAAATAAAATTAAAATTAAAAATTTAGGTACCTCCTCAACTCACAAAAATAAGAAAACATTTAAAGTTATAAGCTTTAGAATTCTGCTTGGCATACCCAAGAGCACCTGAAAGTTTCATTGTGACTTGGGGTCAAAAAGTTCAAAATGTCTGTCACTACACACAGATATACTCACAGCCACTAGGTACTGGGAAAACAAAATGTTTACATCAAGAAGCTGACCAAAATGGTTTTTCAAGAAAACCACAACTCAGAATTAATACACTGACAATTTTTATGATTTACTGTGTACAATTCTAAGAACACATAAATATAAAAATGTCACAAATTGTAAAGCAGAATATCTTCTTACTTTTCCCAGCATTAGTAGCAGTTGGCGACTCCACTTCCATTCTTTCCTTCTTATCTCTTTCGGTACTAAACTGATAAAATATTTTCATTACATCATATGAATTGAACACTTTTTTTAGCAACAGAGAGATTACAAAATAAATCACACATACATGCATATGTGCCTACAGCATAGAGTAACAAATACAAATAAGGATAATCATAAATGATTTTATGACTCTTTAACCTGAAAATCTTAGTTTCAAATAATTATTTCAACACTGATAGAAAATGCATTTACTCCTTTCCAGTTCTCTTTTTATAATACCAGTAAAAATAGCATATAATGTTCAACATGAGGACAACATAGTGATTTGTATAGATACATTTCTTTTGACTTTTAAGGCTTGATCAAACTCAGTTTCTAACGTGTGCAGAAAATAAAAATCACCAAACTGGTCCATCTAAACACAAAACTAGCGCTATACTGTAGGATACCTTTCAACTCATTTTCTTGTTTATATATAGTTATAATCATGAAGACACATTATTTTCTTAAACTATTCATACAATTTGGTGGTAGAGCCACATGTTACTAAGACAAAAAATGCTGAGGCTGCTGGCCATTAATTTTTTATTTCAGTGATATAGTACTAGTTTTATACAAGTCTACATCATATATGCCTGATGTTGTAGCTTTAATGTCACAATTCCTTTCTGTGTATCTACCATAGTTTCTTCCAAAACTGGACTTTATAATGGCTCAGTAAAACTCATTTTTTCACAAATTTTTATACCTTTCCAGGACTTCTGCCTTCTTGCAGGAAGTCACTGCTTATTTTAAAGAGATAAGTTACAAAATGAAAGAACAATGTATCAATGGAAGAAACTGAAAAATCCACAAATTACGATAATATATATATATATACTTTATTTCACACACATTCACACAAACAAGAAAACCTAAACACAACAGTGAATCCACAAAAAATAATAATACAACTTTGGGCTTTCTAAACTTATAAAAAAATGTAGTTCCCATGCCAACTAATAATACTTACCCTGTTTTACAGAAATAACTACTATTCATTATCACAGAAAATACAAGAGCCATTGGAAACTGACAATATTTTTACCATTTTCCAAAAACTGTGTTTTAAAACTTAGGTACAGCAATCTGATACAGATGCTAATTCAATCTTTGTTCCATATTCCACATAAATATAGATCACAAATATGACTGAATAAAAAAAAATTAAAATCACCTCTTATTAGAATTACACTTTAATGCATGGCCACCTATAAAGCTTAATTAAAGTAGCATGCAATGTGAAAAAACTATAACACACCTACTTTGACAGTAACAGTATAAGATATACTAGAGTCTGTGAGTTACATTACACAGCAAAAGATTCCAACATAACAATTCATGTATATTTATAAGCAAGAAAGTTGATAAATAATTGTTGTATCATCATGACACTATTTATCTCATGAATATAATGAAGAAGAAAATAAAAACTTTTCACCACTGTACTGTTACCAAATGGAAGTGAAAAACAAAGTGTATCAGTATATAAAGCCCATGAATATATATGTGACAGGTTTCATGAGATTTGATACAAAAAGCAATTTCCTCTTGATAAAAAATGTCAAAGGGGGATATGACTGAAGTGTTCAAAATCATGAAAGAATTGACTGGAAATTGTCACATGAACAAAATGTCCCTATCTAGGAAAAAAGTCAATACTTCAGTGTCAAATACAATGTAAATAATACAACAGAAACATTTTTAAAGTTATTTATTGCAAAAATAGTATGATGTACAATATGTAGCATCACATGTCATACAGCCTATTTGTAGTATTATGTGAAAAGTACATGACATACACACATTGATAACACAACTCACATAGTTGTTGTACAAGGATACATATATATAAAATAAATGAGAATCATAGCTACTTGCCTAGCTTACCAATACCTGAAGCATGACTTAAAATCTGACCTCAGAAACTTAATGCTAAACCTGACCTGGAGGCAAATCTATCTGGATTACAATCCTGAATGCTCCTTTTACATTTTGTACATTATATATTAATTTTACTAACACATCTAACATAAACATTCCTCCATTTGTAAGATTCATAGGTTTTTTTTAAAACAAATGACACTAAACAGTCTGTTCATTTGTCAAGTATATTTATATATAATGCATGGTCAAGAGCACGTTTTAAACATATATGAGGTAAAAGAGTGGAATAACTATGAACTTAAAAAATTATAAACATAAATTTTCAAATTTGTATATTTTTCTTACATCTGATGCAACATCTTGGGTCTTTAATGGTAAGAATGGTACAAATAGTGGATATGGATTCAAGATTTGGCAGGATATAATGGGTCTCCAAATTAAGCAGTTAGGGTGGTTACCTAACTGAATAGACTGCTCTCATGTATTGAATAAATGAGGATTGTGACAGTTCAAGAGAGAGTTTGAAAAGATGTTGACAGAATATGGACAATTGTGTATTTGATTAAATGAATGGGAAAGCCACAATGGCCCAATAAACCTACTGTTGTCTTTCAGATATTATGTTGATACTTAAGTGTATTCAACTAATGTACTAATAAAAAAAAAACATATCAAATGATTCAGGTTATACTTCAGAGAAGATACCAAAGCTCAATACATATTTCTCACTCACCTTGGAAAACAAACCTTGCTGGCCCTCTAACTTTCCTACCCGCCACAGTTTTTCTTTACACGATTCATTTTTAATTAAATTACTAGGCCTGAAAATGAGTTCATTGCTCTTGGGCAGAAGCTCTGCCCGAGATCTTTTTGAAATGCAAAGCTGATGGTTATAAAGCCTATAAATGCATTCAGAGAGAATGCTTTTTTTGACAACTTCCATTACCCTTGCTTATGATCTAATGTTTCTCTTCTTAATCACAAGTGTAATGCTGTCATTTTACTACAAAGTAATTCAGAGGGTCAGATCAAATACCTCTTGTGAGTTTTGAAGCAAAATTTACCTACAAAACCTTTTTCACACATTCTAAACAGCAAGTGATACACTTTTAACCAGTATAACACCACACATTCTTTAACACCGTGTCCATAAGAGAACTAGAGTATAGCTTTAAAACAGGTCAGCTTTCATTACAGAAAATACACAAGTACCATCACATAGTAATTATTTAAGCTGATCTGAAGGACAGAACAAAGGAATCCAAGAACAGATATACTATTGACTTGTGTTTTAGCTCTCTGTGAAGCAATTTTAAGAAGTTTGTTGCACACCTGTACAGAGTGTTATTTGCATGGAAACCTCCACTCCCAGCTCATCAGAGTGAAACAAACACAATATTCAGGAAGTACATACATGTTGTAATGACACTACAGCTGTTAAACAAGACAGCTTTACTGACCCATGACAACTGACATATCAATTTTGCTTTTATGTTAAAGTACGGCACCAACTCTGAAACTAAACACTACTACACCCAACTATTAAATAATACAACTAAAACATTTTATTTGTTAACTTCTTAAATGCTTTAATAATTAATAAGTTATACAATTTTGTGGGATAAGTTTATTAACAACTGGGTAAAATAATTTAAAAGTTAACTGCTTAGCCTCAATCAAAAAATTCTTGTGTCAAAGAGATTTTTTCTCTTTTTACCTCTGAGGATTGAAGGAAAACAATGATACCTGAACAATCCACATAAACAAAAGATACTTTACCTATCTGTTTAAGACACTGTGTTGATTAGAGGTATACATGTGATACCTAAATGATCTTATTGACATAGAAGAAAATGATTAAACACAAACAAAATACTCTAACATCATTAGAAAAATACTTGATAATTGTGACATTAAAACCCATTTAACACTCTTGTAAAAACTGTGTATTGTAGAAACTGTGTATTCAGGAGTTATTATTATGCTAAAATAATAGAACATGTGCTTCAAGCCAAGGGATGATGTTACACCCATCAGGTCTTGCCTTTTCTGACAATATAGTGCACATGGAAAAGTACTTAACTGGTTCATAAAGCAATAAAGTTAGTGGGTTTTATCAAATATTTACAGAAATCTCTTAACATGAGAAAATTTATAATGTACAACACTTAAAGAAAACTGGAGGGGCCTGTTGGTCAACTGAAACTGTGCCATTCATGAACTCCTAAAAAAAAAAATTCCAAAGCTAGCCTATACCCATTAAATATTTACCAAGTTTACTCTTAAATTCTCCAAATGTGCTTCATCTAAATGATAGTGAGATTATCAATGTTTTTCATTTAAAAAAAAAAGTGCGTAGGGAATAAGAGAACTGTATTCCTATTAGTCTAGCTCATTCAAGTCTGTCCACGCACAACCAACCATTATCTTTCAGACATTACATGTTCCTCTTTTAATAATTCTAAGGTTGTTGTTGTCTTATAAAATACTGGAAAATATATCTGAAATATGTTTGCAGTTTTGGTACCCTTAGTTTAGAAAAAAATATCAACAACTGAAAAGAGTGCAAATTGAGGCACAATTTAAAAATGATATCTGGCTTAAGTCATTAAATGTGAGGATAAGCTTATTTGTATAGGCTTAATTTACTTATGGAACAGACGAATTAGAAGGAGCTTGATATATGCATTAAACATTAAAGGTTTTGCCATGAAATCTTTTTTTTTAATAACAATTCTGAATGGTAAATAAAAGAGAAAGTTAAAAATATGAATTTAATTACAACAGGTTGGTTGGTTAGGGCATTCTAGGGTGCAAAGCAACTAGGCTATTCATGCCATAACAGATAGATTTAAGCCTTGAATTGTTTCATTTGTTTTAAACTAGCGGAATGGTTTGTTTTTCTTCTTGTTTTTTTCTGAAAAGGTGCATATATTTAATTGGGTTCTTAACTAGATGGTACAGGGGTCAACAACCTCCAGCTCTATTCTTCTTATGGTCCAATTACGGAAATGCATTGTTGATCTCAGTACCTTATGTTTACACTGAATTTTAAAAAAAAAGGGCTCTTCTTGTTATTACTTGGATTGTCAACCCCTGTCATAGTATGATATTGTGTTAAATGGGTTTTTTAAAGTTGATAGGCTGTGTTAAAAAGTAGTTTTTTTGTTTTTTAAACTTTACTAAAATGCAATTGACCAACTAGTTTTTGTTCACAAATTTCAATTTTCATTTACAACAGAAGTTTATATTTAAAAACAATAATTATCAGTTAAGACCAGTATGATATCGTGAAAGTGTTATGCAAGTTAGTATACTTTGTAGTTGTAACTTAAATATTTCATTGTTGAACTGTGAAAAATAATATTTGTTACAAATGTACAACCCATGCTACAACCAAATTAAAACTACATTAGTATAATTCAGTACAAAAATGACATATTTTATCTGTTGCACAAAATAGCCACTGAAATCAAATATACTATCTACGTTAGCTGAGAAATCGGATACGATATATATCACCCTAGTACTAGTATTACTATTAGCAGCACTGCCACCAATGGTAGTAGTACAAGCTTTATCCTGCACTGCAGTTTTAATGATTACAAACTTTAGTCGCACAACACGATCAACTGCTTACCGTTTCTTAACGTATCATATAAATGAAAACATACGGATAATTTTAGTTTATCAGACAATACAAATTCTACATTCATATATTTCAATCTAACTTTTTAAATTAAAACATCACCTAGACTACTGGTACTAACGTTTGTTTCACCGACCACTATCATCACTAACGTGTTCAATTAGCTATTCATAAAACATGTTGACTAATTTTTATCATTCAGTTATCTACACACTTTATCAGCTTATTATTTCTAACTAAGCTATTTATTCGTTTGTGAGAAAAGAAATTATTTAATTTCATAATTGAAATGCTCTTAGATGCTTGAAATGTTTTGAAATTTATCAAATGCCTTTTTTAATACTAAATAGAATTATAAATTTTATTTTATTTTTATATTTCAGTTAGCAATTCCGTGTTTTTTCTAATACTTAAAGACAGTTTTTGAAATGTGTTACATGTATGTTTGATGGTACTGTTATATAAATTGTGTATATTTATAGGAGCATTTAACAAAAGGAAAATAGATTATTTACAGATAATTTGTTCATTTTCGACGATTTAAATTCTGAAATGGTCATACGCAAACATTATTGGTGCTGTCATCTGTGGACGTTTAACAACATCACAAATTGTTTTTGAGAAAATATTTTACATTTTCTACCATCTACCGGTCTCTGACATCGGTCTGAAGAGAGTTTGCCCCACTCCTCAATGCAGAATTCTTTCAGCTGTGAAATGTTTGAGGGGTTTCTTCCATGTACAGCCCGTCTCAAGTGACCCCACAGCATCTTAATGGGATTAAGATCTGAACTTCGACTCGGCCATTCCAGGACTCTCTATTTCTTAGTTTTCAGCCATTCCTTGGTGAATTTACTGGTATGTTTTGGGTCATTGTCGTGTTGTAGGGTCCACTTCTGTTTCAGCTTTAATTTTCGTACAGATGGTCTCACATGATCTTGAAGCACACTCTGATACACAGTAGAATTTATAGTGAATTCCATGATTGTGAGCTGTCCAGATCCTGCTTAGGAAAAGCAGCCCCAAACCATTACACTTCCACCTCCATGCTTTACAATTGGTATGAGGTTCTTTTTCTGGAATCCTGTATTTGGTTTACGCAAAACATGTCATCTATTCTGGTGTCCAAATAATTAAATTTTGGACTCATCTGTCCAAAAAACATTATTCCAGAAGTCCTGATCTTTGTCTGCATTCTCTCTGGCAAAATTCAGTCTGCCCTTGATGTTTCTCTTAGAAAGCAAAGGTTTCCTCCTTGCACACCTCCCATGCAAGTTAAATAAACTTGTACAGTCTCTCTCTGAATGTAGAGGCATGCACTTTCACATCAACAATTGCCAGAGCCTGATGTAGGTCCCGTGATGACATGTTAGGGTGTTTGGAGACCTCTTTTAGAAACTTGCAGTCTGCTTTCGGGGTGAACTTTCTTGGACCATCAGATCTGGGCATGTTGATAGTTGTTTTGAAAGCCCTCCACTTGTTGACTATTTTCCGAACAGTAAAATGGCTTATTTTAAAATCTTTTAGGACCTTTTAAAATCCCTTACCAGACTCATAAGCTGCTAAAATTTTCTTTCTGAAGGCCTCAGACAGCTCTTTTGCTCTCACCATGGTGTTTACTCTCACTTCAACAGTCAGGAGCACACCAAACTAAATGTCTGAGGTTAAGCCTCGTTCAAAATGCTGAGTAACGATCTTCTAATCATGTGCACCTGGTGTGATACACCTGTATATCAGTTGAGCCATTTTAAGTGGGAATAAATGTGGGGGTGTCCTATCTTTTTCCTCAGTTAGAATATACATTTTTGTGGAATTACATTTACAGAAGATCTTGAAAAGTCTTTTCTTCCGTTTTAATTGTTAAAATTGAGATTAAATATCTATATATCCAAAAATATTACAAAAATACACAGGCTTTCATAGGGTGTCGATAACTTTTTCACATGACTGAATATCCTACGTTGTCTTGCAGATGTGAAACTAATTTGCCATTGTAATCAAAAGCAAAAGCTTCCTTCATCTCTATTACTTGTGATTAAATGTTTCGACTGGTCAACTAGTGGAACAAGATAGATCTCCAGAAAGCAGAAATAAAGTTTCCATTTAGATTCGTTTCTGACTTCAAGGAGTAGAACATACTGGTAAAGTTCTGACCCTGTTTACAAAATTCACAGTGTTTGTTCTTTTACAATGGCGTGATAAGCTGTTGTTCCAGTGTATCTTCTGTTTTATTCACTAATTATATATCTATATATTAAAATCACAGAAACAGACGGAGTTGCTACAACTTAAAAGATTGGGAGCTCGAGCTCACTGACGTGAGAATTTTCGGCTTTTCAAAACAATATCGATTATGGCTTTCATTTCTGATTTTTTAAAATACCAACTTGTGATTCTTGTGTTCTTACCAATCAAATTACATAATTAGACCTAGATGTAGGCTTTTTCAGTAGCCGAAATGTACATCTTTAATATAGATGTGCTTCTAAGCTTTTCGTAAGTACGAGTCAGTAAGCCTAAGTATACATGCAAGGCTTGCAAGCACTATCACAGAATCTACCTACGTTTTGTACGTTGTGTAAAACTAAGTATAATTTTTATCACAACAGATTCAACAGAGCATGAAATTCGAAAATATTACTTTCAAGCGTAAACTCCTGTGATCTAGACATGGCAGGCCATTTTTAGTTTGTAGCTGCATCAATCTTATGTGTACATTGTGCGGTTTTCCTATGCCATTTGTTCTTATGCATGTCTAGCCGGTTTTATTGTCAAACGCCTCACTCTACTCAGCTGCCGAAGTCGCTGACCATAGTGTACAGTTGTTGTTGTTGTTTTGAATTAAGCACAAAGCTACACAATGGGTTATCTGCGGTCTGCCCGCCACAGGTATCGAAACCCGGTTTTTAGCATTGTAAGTCCACAGACATACCGCTGAGTCACTGGAGGGCTAGTGTAGAGTTAACGAAGGGCTCGGGCCGCTCGGATCCAGACGCGCCCTACATCACCTCCCTCCGCTCCCTTTTGTCTGAGCCTCGATTTTACAACAGGGCTCATTAGATCTGTGTTTGTGGCTTTCATTAATCCATGACATTTCAGATTATCACCGCCCTTTAACAAAGTGCTGGTTCATTATGGTAAAATAACAATATATTCTCTTATTATAGATAGTAAATATATTGTTTTTTCTTGTATAATTACAACACAAAAGGGGCGATTTCAACGGCCTGAAGCCTCTTCTCGAATTGTATTGCTAGTTTTTGTTTAGGTGTTTTTATTTAACAGACGTACTTATAGACATTATATCACAACGTGTTTGCCTTTTGATGAGCTTTAACGGGAATATAATATATTTTTGATTGTTTAAGTATTTTTCGAGAAACTTCCAATTACTTGTGTTGTAACTAGCACACATTATTGTTCCAGCGATGTCCAGGCGATCAGTTGGCTCGATAGTCACTGTGAGGTTCGCGCGTCCGACTTAAATACATTGTACAGTTTAGTCTTACTTCCATTCTTTTCTATCTTCTTTTGTTGTGCTTTACAGTTTTTCAATAAAGACTGCATTTTAGCCTGTTGAGTCATCTGGGAAACAGATTCCAATTATGACAAGCAAGCGTCTGAACTTTTCCGACATTAGACATCTAAGCAAAGGAATAGAAACTTACCATACAGAAGAAATACCATGTTCATCACAGGACGAATCTCAAAATGCTTGTGCAACTATTTCGCATCATGAACCACCAGATAGTTGTCAAACAAGTTTGTGCAGTAATGAAAAATCTGACACTCCACAGATACACTGTAGAAAGCCATATCACCCAGACGCACAGCTAATATCACGACAGAAAGAAACATCTCAAAATATCAACTTCCAGGGAAAGTGGTTTGATAAGTTCCCATGGATGCACTTTGACAATCAGACTCAAAAAGTCATATGCTTTCATTGTCCCAAGGCGGAAAACAGAGGCCTTTTTACAGGGAAATTGGAGAGGTCAAGGAGTATACCTTCATATCCATCGATTTTTGCAACTGGGAAAAGGCGAAACAGAAATTTAACAAACACCAATCCTCCTCTCAGCACAGATTCGCAATATCTCCAGAAAGATCACTTGATGTGACTCCAGTGATTGTCCAGCTACATGATGGAAAAAGAAACAGCAGGAAAAATGCAAAAAAGTCCAACCAAAATGTTCAGAAGTTTATGTTTCTTACTGTGTCAAGGTTTAGCATTACGTGAACATACTGATACGGAGGGGAACTTCCTGCAGTCAATGAAGCTCCTGAAAGAGGAAGATCATGAGTTGATGGCCTACTTGTCAAAGAAAACCACGTTCACATCACCTGAGGCTCAGAATGAAATAATGGAGATGTTCAGCCATCAAATACTGATGACACAAAGTGCAGCAAAGTAAAATTTTTGCATTAATGGTTGATGGCACTCAAGATGTTAAATGTGCTGAAGAGGAAGCATTACGTGTACAATACATAGATGAAAACCCTGACGTCCATGAGATATTTCTTGATTTGTACAGTGTTTCCAATACAACTGGTGAAACAATATCCTCAACGATACTTTATGTACACACTAGACTCAATTTACTACTGTGAGGATGAAGAGCACAAACTTATGATGGAGCCGCTAACATGAGTGGTGCGTACAGTAGATACCAGGCAAAAATAAAAGAGAAGCAACCATCAACTTTTTTTTTTTTTACTGCGGAGCACACAAGGCCAATTTAATAATGCATCATGCAGTTGAAGCTTGTGGATGTTTTCAGGATTCTATCCAGTGGGTACATGAACTTGGTGTCTTGCTTTAGAGGTCAGACAAATACAAGACAATCTTTGAAAATATTGTATCGTCAGACAGCCACAATGGTCCAGTTAAATACATCCCACACTGTGTCTAACACGCTGGTTGTGCCGCCTATCTGCAATTACATGTGCTAATGATCACTACAGTGACATTGTTGATTCTTTGTCTGAATTAGCAAATGCAAAATCAGACGTAGCATGAAAGCACGAAGTCTGCTAGAAGATTTGGCAAAGGAAAGACAATTTTAGGATTGTTGATGGCTCAGCATCCATTAGCTGCATTAAAGGAACTAAACCGCGCTTTCCAAGCAAAATCAGCAACAGTATCTGGCATGATTGAAGCATCTGCAATGACAGTTGACCAATTGCAGGTATTGCGAACAAAGAGATGTGTAATTTTCAAAAGCTCGCAAAAACATTTTAATTATTTTTATCAAACAACACGAATGTTTTTTTTCTGTAGATATGAGCTTATCAAGGGTAATTACTAATTGTATTAATATTTTAAAACATAATTTATGCAATGAAAGTTATTAGTAATGTTGTCAAGTATAATGGTCATCTTTTATACTGTGCAGTGTGCAGGAATAAATTCATGTGGCAGTTAATTTGTGACACATTTGTCTTTATTCTATTAACATTTTGAAAACTGTTCACAACACTTCACTTATATAAACCTACATGGAAACTTTGAAGTATCGTGGCAGCAAGATTACTATGTGACTGCATGTTTACAGCTTTGAAGTTCACGTAATCAGATATTATCAATTTGCAAATTGAACATTCCACATAAGTGGTTGCAAAAATCATCCTCCCCATCGGGTGTAAAAAATCTACGCCCTTAATTTTCATCCTTTCTTGGACTGAGTGTTTATGCACCCAACTGTGAAACTATGATACCGTTAATGATAGTCTCAAATTGCCATAAGTTACCTCGAATTAGGAAAGAATAGAAACCATAGACTATACTACAAAATCGATTCCTGAATTTCTAACCTTCAGACTGAACCTGACTTGTAAGAAAGAGACTGGTTACAACTCAAAACAAACTTTAGTGTATCCTTCACTAGGCAGAGAGACACAGAGAGAAATAGTTATGATTTTTCATAACCGGTGATATTTATTTGTATACTTACCTAAAGTATATGATATTTTCTATCTCTGAAGCAAGTGTCTACAGCTTGATTTATCTGAATCCTTTATTATCATGTAGTCTCTTCCTAGCTTCTAATAATAATTGAGAAAACCCGTTTTTTTTTATACACAAATCAAACAAAGGACAAGTTTTTCAAGATATGTATATTAATCGTACAACTGAAGATACTGTCTATTTTGGAACGCCATGAAAAAGAAGCTAGAGCTATCTTAACTGCTAGACAGCATATGTGCCACTCTAGTAAAGTGGCTCGATTCTATGTGTAATTAAAGCGAGGACTTGTTTTGTTGGACTTTCTATATCGAGAGTTAAACATGCACAAACATTTTGAAACACTATACCTTATGTAAATTAAAGGGAGAAGAGAAAACATTATATCCTTGCACAATAGTGGGGTTGACCGTACATTATAATGCCCCCACGGCTGAAAGGAAGAGCATGTTTGGTGCGACGGGTATTCGAATCTGTGGCCTTCGGATTACGAGTCGAACTCCTTAAACCACTTGGCCATGCCGCACTTCAGAGTTCGTTCAGTCACTCGTAAAAACTGTGAAGTATATTTCTAACCGTAACTCATTTATAATACTGTTATTAATATAATGTTTTATGGGTCTTTTTTCTAATATGTTCGAAAGAGTTAAGTGATATTTTGATGTTTTAATATTACGTTCCTGGTCTAACTTTTGAAAATGTTTTAAATGTTACCGCAATGTCTAATTTGGCCATGCACATGTGAGAGGGCGAAAGACAAAATCGTTAAAGCGGGTGGAAAGAATTATTATAAAATTGGAAGTTGTTGGAGTTTAACTTTTTTAACTGATGAAGCTTCATTCTTTTTAATGTGATTTTTAACACAATGCTTAGTATATATATAACTATACTATTACGGCTATAATTGTAAAATAATGAAAATGTGTCAGTATTCTACTTCTACTATGTACTACTAGTAGTAGTACTAGGCCTGATATATAAGTTGACCAAACTAGTAGTAACAGCACTACTGGTAAATAGTAAGTTTAAGATTATGTTACAATTTACCATAATCAGTGTAAGTTAGAAGGCTCAATCCTAGTCTGAACATTTTTAGATTGTGTTATATCGTGTAGTGACAGTGGTACTCTACTAGAGAACTAGTGCTAATACCAAATAGAGGTTTACACTTGTTTTTTTTTTAAAGGTAATAAAAAGTAAAAACATAGTTAGTAAATTACAGACCGACTTTTAGAGATTTCTCCGGCAAATATTTAACTTTAAAATCATGAAAACTACTACTAGAATAATAATACTAGTTGTTGTGGAGTTAAGTTACAAAATGTAATAACAGTGTTCCAAGACATCTAGGCTGTATTCAGGATTTTAGACATGGTATACATAATGAAAGTGATGAAATGAGCCCTCATTAATTTCAAGTAAATTTTTCTGATCATGTCTGTATAAGAATATGTGACATATTATTTTGATTTCAGCACATTTTGTATAGTAATTTTTGGCATTGTATTCAGAACCAACTGTCAGTTCTATAAAGTCATCAGATGTACAGAGCCAAGTGTATACCAAAGTCAGTTGAGCTTTTGGACCTCATTATAATGTTTTTTCATCACAATGTAATTCCAGTAACAACATGCTTAGTTTTTGAAAATGGCTGGCAAGGAAGGATGTGTTTTTTGAATAATACATGCTTCCTGGTTTGATATCTCCAGATGAGACAAAAAGTAAGAAAGAAAAAATATAAAGGCAGTGTATTAAATAATATGTATCAAGTATTCAATAGAGTTGAAGGATTAACATTTGGTAATTGATTAATATAAAGGCTCAGTAACTGGCTCTATGTAATAATGTATGAGTTAGTACATGAATCTTCCTCATGTATAAACATGAAAATAAAATGGTCTGTTACTTTCACAAGTTTTTCCAATCACTGCCTTGTTCTAATAAGGTATTGGTTTTCCTGTTTTCTTTCACCCCAGTTATACAGTTTTTATATCTGGTATTTAAATTCAAAATGATGAAAATTAATAAAAATGACCTTGTGAAGGGGCCAAACATTGTATCTAATAGTGGAAGGACATCTGGATTAAATCAAAAGTAATTCCTTGTATTTTATGTTGAGAAGATTGCTAAGTTCCTAAAATTTTGATTGTATAAGGTGTCCCATTGATTGTGTAGTGTTCTTTTCAGTAATTATCAGTGTTAACTTTTGCTGTCAAGTTTTCCAGTAGCACGAATGTGTTACTTGAAACAGTTGTGTATCAAACAACTGTATTCACCTTGTATTTGTGGCTGAACACTGTTTGTGCAAGTTAGTGTTTTTAAGTGTGCAAGACTTCTCTAAACCATGGGAATTTGCAAAATGCATTTTGCATATACATGTATTGTTATTATTACAGGCTAAACAAGTATATCCTTTAGTTTTCTACAAGTTTTTTTGTATGATTTTGATATTCAAACCAGGTATTCTAATCCCTTGTTGAAGTTTCTTTCACAAAGAACATAATCCATGAAACAATATCTTGATCTGGTAGTTTCTTTTTTTGATACCATATGTAACTATATAGGTAACCATTGGTTAACAAGAGCTTTTGAAGTTTTGTCTTGGCTTGCAGGTTTTCTCAATTTTATTGACCGATAATGGCACCTCTTCTGGTAGTTGGTAAACAGTGGGAGTTGGAATGTAGAGTAATAGATTTAGCATATAGTTCAGAATGTATGGAAGTAACAAGTTTGCAGTTTACAACAGTGAATGTGGTGTCAAGAAAGGGTATAGATTTTTGTGTGTTATCAGTATGAATGAATGTATGTCGGAATGTTGATTATTAATGATTTCAATCCATTCCAAAAGAGAAGGTAGTCTGTGATTTCATGTACTGAAAATATCAATATATCTGTACCATTTAGTAGGTTCAATATTAGTTTCAGAATTCCTTTGATTAAGAACTGATGATTCTAAGAAATGCATAAAAATAGAGGCTATAACAACAGTGATATCATTGCCCATAGTGATGCCTTTCTTTTGTTTATAGAGTTGAATCAGATTTGAAATAACTGTTATTAAGGATAAATCTGAGAAAATTTTCAGAGACTTCTATAGGAATATTAATGGTAGTATAACAACTGGTCGATCTAAGAAGTTTCATAACCAAATTCATACTTCTGTTGGAATGGAAGGATGTATAGAAAAAGGACATCAAAAGAAAAGATGATAATTTTTAAATTTATTTGAAAATCACCTCTGCATAACCTGTTGAGATAAACATTGGTGCTATTAAGGTGTGAAGGTATTTTACTGAGGGTGAAGTAACTTGTCAAGTAGCTGTGATACAGATGTTAAAAGAGAGTGGCATATGGAAATTATGGGCCTTGTATACAGTTTGATATTTGGGTAATCCACACGGTTTGGAAGATTTTGAATGAGTTGGTCTGAGATTATTGAGATGTCACATGGGTGTAACAATGAATTGTTTCAAAATGTTTTCAGCAATACTTTCCAGTTCTTTCATAGGGTCTTTTTCATGAGGTTTACAACTAGACATATCATTCAGATTTATCATACTTTTTTCCATGTAGCTGGATGTTACAGAATCAAAAAAATCTCTAACACCATGGGTGGGAAGGTGCAAACCAGGATCAAATTTCAAATGTTACTGTTGTCCAATGGCTTTCTATATTACTAACATATTTAACAGTTTTATCTTGCAAGATAATAATGAATAGCATGATAAAACTTACCACATTAACACATTTTCATGGATTATGTTCTTGGATGAGCCTTTGACTACTGACCTTCATCAAGAGATTAGACAATCTGGTTTGAATATTAACTTCACACAAAAAACCGAAGGATATACTCATTTGTTCATCCTTTAATAACAGCAATACATCTAAATGTAAAAAAGTGCTTTCGAGTGATGAATGACTTTAGAAAAGTCCTGCATATTTAAAAACTGAACATGCATGTGCAATGTTCAGTCATTTGTGTAGGGAATATAATTATTCAGTACATGATTGTTTCAAAGAACACGTTCATGCTAACAGAAATCTTGATGACAAAAATATTTCTGCTGAACATGACACAATCAAAATTACAGGAATTTGTGACAATCCTCATAGAAAATGTAAGAAATTGCTTTTCATTCAGTCCAGATGCTCCTACATTAATAGGTACAAATGTCTGGCTCTTTTAACATCATATTATTAATTTTATCATTTTGATTTTATTTTTGTTGTTATAATTTTCTCTGTTTTTAGTATCAATGATTTAAAACTTTCACATTTTTCTGTTGTTTTGACGTGACTGTGTTTTGTTTTTGGTTACTGTAATTTAAATTCATTTGGGTAATGTGTGATTTTCACAGACCCTTAATAAAGACATAAGACAAAATGTTGGATACAAGTAATTAACCTTTTTTTTTTTTTTAAAGTTATTTGCTTTTACATGATGGGGTCTATCCTTAAGTCAGCACTAAAAAGTAGTAATATAGTGTTTTAATTTCTTATGGTTTTGTATGTTAAATCTCTTCTGAAGGTCACTATTTCTGCATTTAATGAAAAGTTTTTTAAATATTGTGCCAGAAGTTGTTTTTAAAGAAAAACTGGTCATTTCTTTTGAGAATGAAATGCTAATTTCCTCAAATTACCATGTGGTTACCATCAAGTTTGTGTTTAAAATATACAGTTATCCCCAACTGGTTTTCTGAAAACCAAATTGGTAATTACAGTAGATCCTTGACATTAAAGGTGCTCTTCTGACTGTGTTCAAATGCTTTTAATATAAAACATGAGCTACATAAATCTGTGTTTAATTTTGATGGTACCAAGTGCTTAAATTTTAAGACCTTCACATTTTGTTTGATGTATGCATTTAAAGTTATAAAATCATATTTCCCTTTAAACAAACTTGTTTATCAACCAGTAAGTACTCTTTAATCACAAATGCTTAAATCTTAGTTATTTTGATTAAAACAAAGAAGAATAAATAAAAAATAGTTTAAAAAATAAAGATTTTGAGTACTTGTAGTGTTGTAAGTAACGGTAAAGTTATTTATTAAAAGTTTGAAAATAACTAAGATCATAATGTACATACAAGCATGCCTTAGCCTGTCTACTATTAAAAGGTTAACTGTACTTTTTATTGAGTGCCCACCTAGAAAATCAGATGAAAAATGCTGCCTTTAATAATCCAGAATATCAAGTCACTTATTATTGCAAGATTAACCATAGTAGTGTTCTAGTTTAGGTGAATCAGATTAATTATGTAGTCCTAAAGTAACTTAAATAACCAGAGTTAGAATTATTATATTCTGTAAATGGTTACTCAGATGGGTTACTCAGTGAATTTAGAGCTTATATCTTTCTCTGTAGTAATAATTGATATGAAAGTAGAGTAGTTATAAAGTAATTATTTCCCAATTTATGACTAATGTTAATTATAGCTTTAGTTTTTTTATAATCATATTCAGACAAAGATTTATAGCTTTGTTAAACAAAGAACATGTTATAAATTTGTTTAACGACTTGGTATTTGTAAAGTAATATAATTTGCATTTTCACTTATTTTTGTATAAAAAATTACAAAAAAAAATCTTTTAAAATTCTGACTTCTTATTAATGAAAAAAATTGTTTGTGTAATAAGTATGTTATAGTTGTTGTAAGTGTCCTTAACAGCATAAACTTTTACAAGAACAATTCTATAAAGTCTAGACAAGTTAGTGTCTACAGAAAGCCAAGGCACAGACATTTAATTTGACATTATTTGGTTGATGTTATCGTTGTTGTATTAGCTTAGAAATAATTATTTACTGGCTGAGGTTTTAAGTGGATTGCTGTAGATTTCAGGTGTGTTTATTTTAGAACCCTCACTCAAAAAAACAAACAAACTTTTGCTGTAATTACTAGCTTAATCAAATAAAAACACTGGCATTTTATGTTTCCTTGTAATACTTAATGGTAATGTATGAATGTTTGGCCTTTTATTAGTATCTGAAATTAGACCCTTTTGCTAGATTTTTGCCTATGTATAGAACATTAAATAATAAGTTACTACTATAAAAAATAGTGGAGCCAGACATTGAATCTGACTCTTAGATACATGCCTACATTGAAGAATATGGCTATTAATTTCTGAAAAAAAATGGATGGAGTCTGGAGCCATCTAGAATTGTGCATGATTGTGAGTTGTTAATGTGAGAAAAGTAGTGAGTTTACCTTTTTTGATATTTAAGTAAACAGATTTGGGTGGGTCCCAGCAAATTGTCTTCCATCTAGCTAGCAATTCAAAATTAGTATTAGTGGTCGATAATTTTGTAGCTTTATCATGGGAAAAACAGAGAAAGTAAATATTTCCTGCAATGGAAAAACTTTCAGTGAGTGTGATAAAACAAGTCGAAGAAAATCACTTAGTAAAATATAAAAGGAGATAGCATACAAAAAGTAAATCTTATCTTACGTAGCTATAAATCATTTTTAAGGATGTTACTTGCCTGAGTGATGGAAAGAGTATGGACTATTTGTGTTTAGATTGTCAACAAGTTTTTAAAAGGTGCCATAGAAGGTTAGCTAAGAAAGTCAGGTGCTACTAGTGTGCAGTCTACATAAATGTTTACACTGTAGTGTGCAGGCAACCGTATACCATTGTCATAACTGTTTTAATGATTCACTGAAACATAATTTCAATTCATGTTTTTCTTCAGTAAGTAATAAGTTGCATGTTTCAAAAAAAATACAGCAAATTTAGGTAATTGTGCTAGTTCTGATTGTTGAAAGTTATTTCATTCTTCTGGTATTTACTGAAAAAAAAATTATTAGTTTAAAAGCTTTGTTTATAAAAAAAAAAAAATGGTGCAAATTGCAAATAAACAAAAGCTAAAATGGTGGTGTTAGTTTCTGTGTAGATCACACATTATAGTGTAAATATTTTTGTAGATTTTATGCTACAGGAGCTATGATTTTTAAGAAGTTTTAAAATCATGTAGTATGGTTTGGAAAAAGACCAGTTAATTAGACTAAGATGGTTGGATGAAAGATGGAAAAAGATGGCAGTGACTAAAAATATTAAGTCATAGACCCTCAACTTTCTAGAATAGGTGATGGAGCTTAATGAACTATGTTCTATTTAAAATAGTTTGTATACAAAAAGAACGGTAACAATGTCAGAAAATATCAAGTACTATTAAGGCAATTTGTTTGTCTTTTTTTCTTGATATATAAAATTAGTACAAAAATTATAAATTTCTATCCAACTTTATAAAGATAAGGGATGTATCAGGATAAATGTCTGTGAGAAGTCTTTTCACCAAGGAACAATAGATATGTTAAGTCATAATGTTTTATGTAAGACCATAGATGCTCCAATGGATTCATAGTGGGTAACTATTTAGCAAAGCATGTCGTATATTCATGTTTGAAATGTTACCTTTTTGTTTATTTCTTTGTCCATTAAATATTTGATTTCACACATGATATTTGTGCAAAGCAAAGCTTTTGTAGAATATCTCAGGGTTAATGCTTGGATCATTACATTTTTTTATGTACCATTACGATACTGATATTGTTATAATTTGAAAGTTAGTAAAGTTTGTTTTAGCTGATGATATGACTAGGGTATATCTAGCTTTATTTAGGATGTTAAGGTAATACAGAATAACTTTAATCAGTTGGTAAATTGGACAGTTATTTGACAGATGGTCATCAATTGTAGAAAGTGCAAGGATAATGCATGAGTTATAATTTTAATTTCAAATTTAAGATAATTAGCAGCTTACTCAGTACTGTAACCACAGACAAGGACCTTGGCTTTGAAGTAGGTAGATCACTCAGTACTGTAACCATAGACAAGGACCTTGGCTTTGTAGTAGGTAGATCACTCAAACCATTGAGGCATTTCTCTGTTAGTTATAAAACTAATAATCTTTTAGAGTGTACTTATAGATTTATTGAATATAAGTTAAAAAAAGGTAATCTTCATACAAATAAATAGTTAGATATCAGCTAAAATAATGTATATATTTTTTGCTCTTTTATCTAACATTATAAGTTATTGAAAATGGTTCAGAGGTCAGCTACTAGAACAAGAATGATTCCATAATAGAATGACTATTTTTAAAGATGGGTTAAGATCTTTTTTTTATTGAGGAAAGAAGAACAGTCTTATTAACATTCACTTATTGTGAGATATATTTATAGGATAAAGGCCTTTGATTTCTTTATATTGAATTTTGAAAACGGTGGGAAAAGTTGCAAATTTATAATATAAAAAAAAAAGTCTATGCCCTTGAGATAGTTTTACTGCCCTAGTAGGATGATTACTCTATAGAATTAATTGCTATCATTAATAGAGTTGGTCAGTATTTTACAAGTTTTTACTTGAAAAGTAAATTGTGGATTTAAATTGTTACTTTTCCTAAAGAGTTGTGTGTGTGTGTGTGAGGATAGTTTTGGAGCCTTCTCCACATCATATCAGAGCCAGTATGTTTCTGTCATTTCATTGATCTTTAATAGTTACGTAGCTTACCATATCCTCACCAGTTCTACAAATAAGGTTTAAATAGAATTTTTCACATAAGGAAATTACTTCTTTGGAATGTAGAACTTCAGATTGTTTAGTATCATATGGAAAGAATGCATTCTGTGTTAACCATATCTTTTAAAAGTTGAAGTCTTATACTATTGAGCTTGACATTGTTGGAAGTATAAGTAATATTCTCGGTGTTATTATCAGTGGTTATGATTTTTCAGTTCAACTATATACAACAAATTGCTTGTAAGTTTACGACTGTTGGTTATAAGGTCATTAATAACATGAAAGTCACAAAACAAAATACCATCATTATTGCACTTAATTCCACTAATTACTCATGAGGTTCCATTTATAATTTGCACAGGAAATGGCTAATTTAACCCACATTTCCCATCATTTCTTTCTACTGAATGATGGTGCAGGGAATGCAAAATTATATGTATACCCTGTAATTATGAATTAACAAGAAACCAAAAATAAGTCTTCAGTAAAAGATGTAAAAATATATATATATATATATCTTAAACTGTTTAGAGTAAGAATCAAATTGATGCTTCACTTGAAATAATTTATTCTTAAAGGTTTTGAAAATAATTAACCTACAATATTGTCACTGGGTTGAAGATTTTAGCTTAGGCTTTAACATTACGTATCCTAAACTAAGGGTTTGATTAAGTGTTATTACTGTCATAATTGTTTGACACTGTGAGATAGCATGTGATGTATTCATACAGTCAATGAAACTAATGTCAGTAAATTGAAAGTAACTCGATAGCCGAGACATAGAGGTATGTTTAAATGTTAATGGTAAAAACTTATCTAGGATTTAAAGAATTTAATCACATTGTAAATATCAGAATGTAAGCTTATGTTAAAAAGTCAATTTGAAAGCTTTAAGAAATTGTATATCATTGAACACTTGATATTTTATGGAATAAGGTAATCACTTGTTAGTTATGTTTACTTTGTTTTCAGTTTACAGGTTTTGGTTACATAAAAGATCCATGTTCCAACACAGAAGTTATGGATACAAGTAAAACTAGAAAGATCAAATCCCTTTTGTTGCAGGCATGGAGAGAACGTTGGACTGATATAAAATGGGGAATAAACATTAAAAATGTCTTGCCACGGGGTGTTAGCGGAGATGTTTATGATTTGGCAGATTGTATTCTACAGCAAGCATTAGTAGGACCAGGTCCAAACAGCTTATTTTTGTCCTATTTGACTCACTGTCTTAGCTCACATGTTGTTTCCTATGGAGCTGTATTGATCAGTATAGGACGGTACCAAAGTTTCTACAAACCATACTGTATTATAAGTTTGCTTGATCTCTTAAAATCAATCCAGCCAAGAATTAGTTGTCACTATGGGAATGAGGAGGAATGTATTGGTCTTTGTCAAGCAGTTGTTAATGTTACACACTGGTTATATTCTTGTGTTCATCATTCACTTTCAAAGTTAGCAGAGCTTAAACAAAGTCCAGAAAACATATCTATACTAGAAAAGGCTATAGAATCCCTTAGTTTCTTTAGCAACTCCACATTTCTGAAAGCTCTCTTATTTGTGGGAAAACATGAAGATCAGGGTATGTATTCACAGCTTGTTCAGAAACAGCAAGAATTAGAGAGTAAGGTCACTCAATTACAAGGCTTCAACTTATCTAAAGATCATATAGAAGTAACTCTGAGACTTGTGAAGAGTGTGGAAGATTTACCTAATATTTCCAGTAAAAACACCCTTAATAAGTGTTTGAGGCCCCAGCCAATAGTATGTAGTTTGAATGCTTTGATTGCTATTGATGCAGTACTTAGCCCTGCAAGTGATATTCAGGCTTGTGTTGATCAGTTGCTACTTGTACAAAAACTAGAGAACCTCTCCCTACCAGAATTTTATTGTGAAATTATAAGGGCTTGTTTCATGGGCCTTGCTGATGCAGCTGGGAGCTCAGAAGATCTTAAATGGGCAGCTTTTACCTTTTTAAAAGTCCCACAATTTATTGCCAAAGTGCATAAAGCTTGTAAAGAAGACCCTTTGTGGAACATTGGAGAAGATTCAGTTCCACTTGAACAGGGTTTGGAACTGTTAATGCAGTACACTCCTTTACTAGATCTTACTGACACCAGAAGTAATTGTGATTGTTTGCAGTTTCTACTTCACGAGCTTTGCAAAGTGAAACTTCTGAGTGATGCCCAATATGATAGATTATTGGCACGCAGACAGAGAGAATCATTACGGCAAACACTTCCTCGTTCAGATCAACAATCCAGTCAAGCTGGAGCTAGCTTGATACTTCGAGCTGAACCTACTGTGACAAGCATTCTTAAAACCTTAGATTCTGATTATTCTAAAAACCAAGATGCTCTTCTTGGAGTATTGAGTCATATGAACACTGGAAAAAGCTTTGAACTGATTTTGTCTGCTGCAGCAGCTACTGGTAAACTTCATAGTTTTGCAACAAAACTGATAAAGTTCAATGAATACAACAAAGAAAATTCTGGCCCACCAGAAGATTTCAAAGCTGCACAGACTCGTGCATTGTTATTTGACATTACTTTTTTAATGTTATGTCTAATTGCTCAACAATATGGAATTGAAGCAGTTACATCTAATCCAGAAACAAAAAATTCTTTCTTCTATACGTGGGTTACAGAATGTTTAGCAGAAAGTGGCAAGTACAAAAACCCTGACACTGTTTTAAGTAGATGTGATTCATCTGTTGTTGATAATTTGCTTTCCCAGTTCACTAACCCAGACCAGGAGTTCAGAACTACTCTTGTCAAATGGCATGAAGTGTGTATAAATGGTCCCATGGCCATCAAAGAAATCCTTGTGGCATGGCAATATGATGCATTACCTACTGCAACTGTTAAAAATATTCTTGATCATGTGAAAAGCAAAATGTGCTGTTTGCCTGTTTGTATTTCAGCTTGGTTGTGCAATTATGTGAATATTCTCCATCATGATGAGAGATTAAAACCTGTGAACATGATACAGCATTTTACAACACCATACTCAGGAGATGGTCTTGGAGGAATTTCTTCAGGTCAGGAACAGGTAAATCAGTACTATAAGGAAAGATCAACCTTAATGATCAACATCATTAAGAAAATGATGTATGACTTGCACCCTCCATCCCAGACAAAATCCAAAGGTGCTCTTGCCATTTCTCAAGGGCTCACTGTACGGACTCCTCTATGGGAAATAATGGATGGAATTTTTATAATTGCCCATGGTAGAGGCTGGTTAGATCTTAAAACCACCCATAGTCTTGATACATTGATGTGTGTTGGGGGACCTCAGTGGTTTTGTGATACGCTAGTGAGACAGGCTTTGAAGTTTGATCATCTTGATGACTTGCACCGTGCAGTGGAACTAATATTTGGTCTATTTTACATAGACATTGAGCAGTGTGCATTAGCTTTGTTGCTGCATGTTTTGCCAACTTACATACGTTCTGAGTCTCGTCAACATTTCTTAGCTGAACCACATGGATCAGCCCTTGCTAGACTTGTAGTACTTACTATATATGCAGCACTTCAAGCCAGACAAAGTGCTAACCAGCATGGTGGAAGGAGTGGGAGAACAAAAAGACCCAGGCGAGACATGGAAATGGAAGAAATGTATGCAATTTTTGATAGAGAGAGGCCAAGTAAGATAAGAAGAGGAGTAAGTGACATGGAACTACTAGATGAAACACCTTTTGGTTTACAGTCAAATTACGAAGAGACACGTGCTATGGCATGGGATCCTTTGAACAGAGCAATTGCAGATACTATGCGCATGTTATCACATATTGCATCAGACAATTTTGTTAGTCAACGTTCCACATTCCCACTCCTAATTCTTGAACAGCTTGTTCTTTGTGCCAAAGAGCAAGCCAGTGCTGTGCTACAGTTCATGCCACTTGGACTGGTTCCTCATATGGTTAAAATGATGCCTGAATTCTTCACCTTTGAACTGGTACTTGCTGTGAGCAGTTTACAAACAGCCCGTGCTCGGAAGGTTGCAGCCAGGACCCTCTGTCAACTAGATGTTGCACGAAGTAAAATAGAAGGTTCATAACTCCAACAGATTTTCTGATGTTGAGTTAATTGAAAACCATATTTACTCTGCATTCATAAACATCATTGATTTGAAATGTAGTTGGGACTTTTTCAACTTTAATGCAGACTGTTGCTTAGTAAGACAGGACATGTAAGTTTTAAGTACAAGTGAGGAATTACTTTACATAATCTTATGCAGGAAATGACAAGATTCTGTTAAAGGTTTTACCATCATATTTTGGACAGTTAGTTTTGTGTTTTTCTCTTTCACTGTAAAGGTAGAAAAAAATGTTTTAGGTGAATTTGTAAGGAACCCAAAAACTTCCTGAAAATTCTAAACTGCAAAAGTCTTGCCACATACATATGAAACTTTACAAATGTGTTTCTCCAAATCTCTTACCTAAACTACATACACCAAAACACGTATTCCTTTAATTAACAAACTCAATAACATACACAGTGACAACTATATTTAAATTAATGAAACAGTATTGTATGAAGTACATAAAATTTGACT
Source organism: Carcinoscorpius rotundicauda (assembly GCA_011833715.1). Taxonomy (NCBI): domain Eukaryota; kingdom Metazoa; phylum Arthropoda; class Merostomata; order Xiphosura; family Limulidae; genus Carcinoscorpius; species Carcinoscorpius rotundicauda. Next base: position 77,926,350 of record CM022397.1, on the reverse strand, counting down.
TTGACTGCTAACTCTAGGTAGAATATTCAACATAAGAAAAGTAGCAAAAGCATGGCAGCACTTACGTCAACTTTTATCAATTGTATGTATAGTATTTTACATACTGTAAAATGTCACACACACACACACACACACACACACACACACATATATATATATATAAACAAATAATGAAAAAAGGATGGAGTAAGGATAGCATTGCCAAAGAGTACAGAAACAAGGTCGGGATGAGTTTTAAAAACCCTATGCAAGTGGTTAATATTTTCAAGAAATACTTTTATCAGCCTCTGAACGTTAGTCCTTTTTCTTGCATGAATTCAGGTTCAAATTAAAACATTTAAACTGAATAATGCTATAAAGTCTTAAAATAATTAATTTCATTAAGCTTGTAACATTGACTTGGTGGCTACTTATTTAGGGATTTTGTATGGTTTTGTTGTGGCTTTTTTTCTGTACATTGCCATCTCTGTATCTTAAACTTTTTTATTGTTGTCACATCATTTTGTAAACAATACCAATGAGTATTTTATAAATAATGGGAGACACTATGAAGGCAGCAGTTATAGCCTGGCTTGATGAGTTATTTTAACAGACATCGTGGTTTGAAGTTAGTGAAATGCTATACTGTTTTGCACTTTTGAAGTTAAAGTTCAGTGTTCTTTCTTTTAGACAAGAATTTTTTTAAAAATTCCACATCTGTCTAAGTGCATTAAAACTGATGGTTTCAAAAACTGAAGACTGACTAGTAATACAGTACCATGAATCAAAAATCAGTTTAGTTTTTTGGTTATTAAATTGTGTAGTTAGTGTGTGTTAAAAAACAGAGCTGATTGCATAATTAAATTTGAGAAAAAAAAATTTTTCTTATTGAAAGTGATGTGTAAACTTTTACAAATAACACACACGTATATATTTAGTTTTATATATTTTCCATTAATAAATTCTGTACTTGCAGAATAATTACAACTGGTGCTGCAGTGTAAGTGAATAAAACATTATCATGGAGAGAAACTGTGTAAAGATTTACATTGAAAATCAAACTTGAATGTGCTAATATACACAAAGCTGCTCCAGAGGATGTTCAGAATCTCCAAATAATTTTGAAAATAAATTTTATAATAAAATATTAACTTAAACACTGCAGATATCAAATATACTTATCATTTAACTTTATAAAAGTAAGAAAAAGTAGTTATCCATGTTAATCAATTTATTTCATATTTAAGTTGAAAAATGATATTTTTGTCAACAGGGCAAGTCGTGGAAACCTAAGGATAATACTTGAATCTTATATGAAATACAGATATTAATAAATTAGCAAGGTTCTGTAAAAAAATACTTGCTGTGGTTGTTTGAGAAGGATGAAATTTATATTTTTATCAAATTTCTAATTAAATTGGACTTAGCAGGTTTGAGGTGTACATATGTATTTTTGTCCTCTGATTAACTTCGTTTTGCACTGAGATGTTTGTTTTTTTCACAGCTCTAAGTTTAATTAGAAAACGTGTGTGAAAGAAAGAATACATTTAATGAAAACTCCTCACACTTTAGAAAGTTTAATGTGTGATATTTTATTAAACGTTTTGTGTGGTTTATGAAATAGTTTTGATTTTTGGTGTATCATCCAGAAATAGTATAAACAAATAAACTTCTGGCATTTAAATTTAAAAAATTGTAACAACTTTAAACAGCTATAAGTTTTAATGGTTTTATGTGGCAAAGATATGCAAATCTCTTAGTTTTATGTTTTTGTCAATGATATATAAGTTGGTGTAATGAAAGCTGACATCTTAAATGTTATCTAGGTCATTCAGAACATTTTGTACATTTTTTTTTTTAACAAGCAACGAATGTTTTAATTGATGAGGACTTGGTTAGATATTTTTGTAGTTAGATTTGGCAAAATACAAGCTGTGTATACCCTTTTTTAACATACATGCATATGCAGCAAGTAAATGTGTTTTACAAGTTAAAAATTTTATCTTGGTATGCTTTAACTTTTAAGAGTAAGAAATCTGTTCTGATTGAAGTTTCAACCTTGGCCCGTCAGTTCACTCTTATGGTCTAAAACTTGTATTGTATTCCTTTGCTATCTGAATTATGAGCTTTTAGATAACTAACCAGAGTACTCTTCATTTTGACCACTCAAACAAGTTTCATCTTCAAACTAACTTAAAATACATGACTTCTTAAGAGTCAGAACACATGTGACATAACCCATCTTTTGTACTCATCAGTACTACATAATACATGTGCAGCAAACTAGGCCACTTTGTTGTTCAAGTATGTGTGTATATTGTTTGATTTACTAACTATTTTCAGATAGTCTTCAAGGGTGAGATAACTATATGTTGAAAGAAAATATGTGAAAATATAAAGTAATGTGCATTAGCCAGGCTTTGAACTTGGAATCCCTAGCTGATCTTATTGGCCTTTCGTTGTTACAAACTGAGTTTGTAGGTTTAAAGGATGCAACTCTTCATCTCGACTATTACAGTAAATACAGGATTTTAAATATAAGCTTTTGTGATAAACAGTATTAAGTTAGTTGTCATGTGTTAGATTTAATAGTTGTGAAAGCTACAGTTTTGTTTTTATATAATCTAATAAAAACAAACTTATTATTTACTTTTGTGAAAAATAACTTTTCTGAAAAGGGAGTGGCAAACATTTTCAGTGCTAGAAATGGTTTGCTTTTTTAAATAGTTAACTCTGGTAAAAATTTGTAGTTTATAGCTAGTTGCATAAGCAAATAATTTAAATATTTCTTTTATAAAAAAAATATTGCATACAATTTTACTTATCATTTGAAGACAGTTTTTTAGCTGACAGGATCACCATATTCACTTTTGTATTAAATCATGTTCTGTACAGAGAAACTTTTGTATTAAGTCATGTTCTGTATAGAGAAAACTTTGTTTTTGCTGAATGAAATTAAATTTTATTGTTATTAATCTGCATGAAATAAACTTCAGTCATTACATAAGTTTTATAATCAGAATGGATAAAATAATTCATAATTAACTTTAAACAAGTAAGAGGCAAGACTAATATTTGTTACTAGATTTTACTAATTGCTTTTTATGCCTTTTAATGTGTACATATGATTTTGTATAACAGGTTAAACATTAAACATGTTTTCAAAGGGAGTCCTTGATTGTGTTTGAAAGGGAATATTTTGAGTACATGGATATATAGCAATCTTATTTAAGTAGCTTAGATTAACAATACATAAACTATTAAACATATCACTGTACAGTATTTCCCAGTTTGCTGTGTAAGGTGTATCCATTTATGAAATGACAAATTTTTGGTAATATTTCAAGAGAAATTAATGGGGTAGAATGAAAACCATTTAAGGAGAGTATCTTAAAACTGAATTGATTTTACCTGGTGAATTGTACACACAATCAAAGGACCATACTTTGTCTATTATTTCAACCAGTTGTAGTGTTTTTCTGGTTAGTTTTATGTGGAGATAGAAGATTCAGAGACTGATTCTTCCTTTAGTGATAATAGGGTTTAACTTGAAGAAAATAGTGACATGGTATTATGAAAAGTTGTACTGAAGCTTACTAATATAGTTTCAAACAAAGTCAATACTTGTAAAGCAGCATTTTTTTCAAATGTGTTATTTGTTTAACACTATTGTTTCACTAACACACAACACATACAGACATCCTACCCTATCAGATGCAAGAATTATTATTTGTTGTATTTAACAGTGACTAGAGTTGAAGTACAAAATATTTTTTGTTTTTTCTTTTTTGCACTCATAAATACTTAAAATTACTATACAGTACTTCCCTCCCTCGCAAGATTAGCTATTCACATTTTTGCTGCCCTTTATATGCAACCTTTTTATTACTTCTGTCACAAACCTTCTGCAACCCACCCCCATACTTAAATATAATTATTCCAATGTGTGAGTGTTATGTAAATTGGGAGATTTGTTGGCTTTTATTCACAGGAACGATGAACATTAAATGGGTAAACCACTTTATCAGAACCTGTTCTATTTCCTCCTGAACGTGGAACCTAGGCAAAATGACAAGAACTTTTAAGTGCCTGTTTCCATTCACCCCATATATTTGCTGTGTCTTCCCATGCCCTTCTTGATGATTCTGTTCACTTTTCCACAGTTTGAACTTTCTTCTGTTTTGTGAAGCTTTGTATCTTGCTTCTATATTTTATTGCCAACATCTTTCATTATTACAGACTATACTTTCCACCCCTGTTTGGTTTTTCTCTCATCCTCCTAATATTTGGATTCATAGTGACCAATTTGCATTTCAATTGGGAAATAATGTTGGCATGTCTCTTTTCCTGTAGGCTTCTGTTCAGTATACCACTGTATGTCATAGGGGTTGCTTACAGGGCTCCTGGTGTGGATTCCTTTACATGGTGAGAGCACCTCCCAGGGAAGGTTCTGTCCTTTCATTTTACTTCCTCTGGAATATTAGGCTAGATGTAAACATTGGTTTTATGCTATTTATGTGTTTTTTTTAAACTTTGTTTTGTTTTACCTTAATTTCCTTTCATAAATTGTACTAAATTTACTTTTAACTTTTTACTGGATGTTTGGCGCAGATGATAGCGTAGCTGTTTTTTGCCATAAAACACTAAATCAACCAACCAACCTCTAGGATCTAAAACATCCCCCACGTGTTTCTCGTGTATGGTGATCCATGAAGGGGGAGAGGATCCTGGTGGTTGAGGGGTGCAACCCTAACACACTACTTTGGCCTTGAAGTCATGCAGATGGGCAGCCATTAGATGACTGCTAGGGTCAGTAAGCTGCTCCACGTGGGCTAGGGTCAACCAAGAATTAGTGATGGATGATCTCAACAGGTGTTATGGACATTGTATCAGATGTTGTTATTTGGGTATAGTTCTCACAAGACTGGTGTTGCTGTAGAGTCCTTGTTTGGCATTGTAGTTTGTACTCTCAGCTCCATGGTGGGTGGAGTCAGTAGGCACTGAAAAATTCTTTTTTTTATTATGGATCCTTCAAATAAAAAGTTAAATAAAATAGTGAAAAACAGTCCATAGGTAAACGACCGTATCTTGAAGTTCTGAGCAGCAATCTTCAAAACTTGTACCACCTGTTGTAGCTTATTTTCTTATACTACATTCTCTTTCAGACAAACTTTCAGGACAAATGTCTCCCTTTTTCATTCAGAAGGGATTAGAGGGACTTGTTGGCTCTCCAAAGTCAGTAAAGAATCTTTAATTTGGTGACATATTGGTGGAAACATCCACATCTCAACACAGTGAACTCCTCTCAGATTCAAAAGTGATTGGGGATATACCTATTGGAGTTGTGCATCATGCTACTTTGAATTCGTCACAAAGAGTTATTAATTAGAGGGATTTGAAGAACATTTCAAAGTCAGAGATTCTTGCTGGTTTCTACACCCAAGAAGTTTCTGCAGTGAGTGGTATCTCCACTCACAAAGATAGAATTATGATGCTGACCAATATTCTCGTTTTAACATTTATATCACTGTGTTTACCCTTAACTGCAAAGTGTGGCCATAATTTCAAATCCTCTTGGATGCTTCCAGTGTCTTCAGTTTGGTCACTTGAAGACATCATGTCATGGTTCCTTGACATGTGCTTATTGTTGTGGCAAGGACCACGATGCCCATGAGTGTAAAACGAACTCATTGCATCAATTGTAATTGCTCTCGCCCATCCTACTTTCCTTCTTGCTCTAAATTTGTTGAAAGAAAAAGAGGTGCAGTGTTTGAAGACAATTCAAAACATTACTTTCCCTGAGGCTCGAACATTGCTGTTTACCATTTAATCTTAGATGTAAGCTGCTGCACTTCGTTCATCTACTACAATGGGAATGTAGATGGATCTCTTTGTGCATCCAAAAGAATCATTTTCAAACCTTACAGAAAGTCTTGTGACCTCCATGCTAAAAAAAGTTAATGAATAAACATCAACACCCATATCTTTTGCTAGCATTCTAGCAAACCCCAAGATCTACTTCCTTTGGTTCATGGCACAGACATTTACTCTGGTACGTCTTCCACCCCAATATGCAAAACAATCATTAGTCACGTATTCAGTCTCTGGAATACTTTTTCAACAACAAAAACCTGCACAAGCAACCCAGGGCAGGATCCATGGAGGTCGATAGACCTCCCTTGAATAAAGATAGTAAAGAAAAAAGATGTGATAAACAGAAGGGTTCTCCACCCAATTCGCTTACACATAAATAAAAATGACCACCTTGATACAGCAGAACTGTCGAGGTTTATGCTCTAATCTGGATGACATCAAAACACTGATTGCTTCCGACCATCCTGTTTGTCTTTTTTTAAGGGAACATTTCTGAAACCTGCTGATGCAGTCACTTTTTTGCAATTTTCTTTGTATAGAAATGACAGGTTGTATGATGGATGAGTGCATGGAAGAGTGGCACTGTTGGTTGATCAGCATGTGCCCACCCTATCTTTGCTATTTGACGTACCTGTGGAGACCTTAGCCATCTGTGTTTCCTTGGGTCATACCACCACTGTTTGTTTTCTCTATCTGTCGCAAGAAAGACCAATGATTAATCAGACCTTGATGGTCTCGTTGAACAGTTGTCATCTCCCTTTTTAATCCTACAAAAGTGCTGATATTGATGGGAGGTTGCTCAGTAGAGCGAATGCTTTCTAATCACAACCTTTATCTTTTCAATACTGGTTTTTATACTTATTTTCATGCACTTAATCAGTCCTTCAGTACTATTAATCTCTCAATTTATTCCCTTTCACTATTATCTCACTTTTCATGGAGAGTTGACAATAACCCACGAGGCAGTGATAATTTTCCTTTAATTTGGAGAGAGATAGGCCGTGGTCGATGCCACCTGACCTGCATGCCCCAGTGCAAGCTGGATCAATCAAACTAGCTCTCTTGGAGAACTTATCCTGCCATTGTCTGTAAGCCACCAATAAACAACTGACAGCAGTAATTGACTGTATTATACAAGCAGCTACTCAATGTATTTCTAAAACCTCTACGCATTTTCCACGATACCCTCTTTTGTGTTGGAATCGTGCCTGACACAGCAGAAAATTCTCAAAAATGGACGTGGAATACTTTTTGTAGGTATCCCACACTCTCAAACCACATTGCTTTTCGACAGGCCTATGCTCATGCTTGGTGAATAAGACGTCAAAGTCAGGCTCATGTTGGTCGTGAGCTTAGTCCAAATCTTTTTTCACCAGTTCCAAAGTCATGGGACAAGATTCAAAAGGTCAGTGGGCAATATAATTCTGTCCCCCTGTCAGTCATGCTCTCTGATAGCCAGGAAATAACTGATACCTGCAGCATCGCCAGTTAGTCCAGGTGAAAGGTCTTGCCAGCTGTCTAGGACTTCTGCTTCATCCTCCACCTTTCAGCCACCAAGACTCGGCCAGAGCAACCACCTCTGTCCTTTTGAGCTGATTGTCTATATGGCTATAGTGATTCCTTTTCCTGGTGCCAAGCTATTTTCCTACTTTTCTCTAAACCTGGGCAGGATCCCAAGATTCCGTCAAATTACATTCAAATTACTTTGAATAACTGTATCTGTAACCAATTAGAAAGGATGGTTAATACTCATCTTGTTTGGTTTTTCGAATCAAACAACCTCCTCTCGCCCAATTTGTGTTGGTTCTGACGACAGCACTCCATCAGTGGACCATCTGATTTGACTTGGAAAATTCAGTCAAAAAGTCTTTCTCAAATGGCAACATCTTGTATCAATATTTTTTGACATTGAGAAGGTATATGATACTGCACGGAGATGTGACATCTTGAGAGACATTTATTTATGTGAATTACGTGGTCATTTGCCCATTTATATAAAAATTTTAATGGATAGGCGAATCTAAGTTCATGTAGGTTCGACATTTTCTTATCCTTTTTTACAGGAACTTGGATTCCTTCATAGCTCTGTTTTGAGTTCCACACTTTTCAGTATAATGATTAATGCCATCATTGAACAATTCCTTATTGCTGCAAATTGGCTCTATGTCAACGACATTCATATGCCATGTCAGTCATCAAACATGAGATATCTTGAGCAGCAGCTACAAACTGTCCTCAATAATTTACTAAAGTGGACCACAGCAAACGGCTTTAACTTCTCTCTCTCTCTAAATCATTTTCATGCACTTTTGCTGCCAACGGGGTATTCACCCTGATCCTAAACTCTGTATTGATGAAGTTGTGCTGCTTGTAGTCCCCGAAACAAAGTTCTTGGGGCTTAATTTTGATCAAGCTGACCTTTGTACCACACATCAAGCAGATATGGAGCAAATGCTCAAGAACACTGAACATTCTTCGTGTCGTTTCTACTTGGGGAGTGGATCGATGTTCTGTGCTAAATATATATTGTGCTCTTATTTGATCGAAGCTCGACTATGGATCACTGGTCTATGGCTCTGCCAGACCTTCGGCCTTAGAGATGCTGGGCCCTATTAATTACACTGGTTTACAAAAAAATATTTTTTATCTGAGGCAAGAATGTGAATAGGTGTTTTTTACTAATTTGGGTGTGCTGAATTCAAATTTATAAACAGTTTTACTCTATCACCTCTAGTTTTCTGGCTTTTAAATAGTCTCATTTTAGTATATACAGAGTATATACATGCTTATTTCAACAGTTGCAGCAGCTTATTACAGATAAAACAGGTTAGATAAAGAACATTGATGGAATAAATATTCTTGGATGATACAATGTACACAATTCATAGTACCGCAGACAGTTAGAGATGTGTTTTCTTAGATGATCTGGTGTATTTTGCCTCCGGGATGTCAACGCAAGAGCATCCAGCAGAAGTCTCCCATCATGCTGGGGTTCCACTTGCCTTGGTAGTTGCTCTCCATCTTCGTAATGTCTTGGTGGAATCTTTCTCCCTGCTCATCACTCACTGCTCCAAGGTTTGGAGGGAAGAAGTTGAGGTGGGAATGGAGAAAATGAATTTTGAGTGACATTCGGCATCCCAAATCCTCATAAGTCTTTAGCAACTTCTCAATACAGGCTTGGTAATTTGGTACGCGTGTGTTACCAAGGAAGCCACTACAGATTGACTAAAATGCTTCCCATGCTCTCAGTTCCTTTAAGGTAAGAAGCTCTAAAATCAGTATCCTTCAGCACTTCTTGGATTTGAGGTCCGACAAAGATGCCATCTTTGAGCTTAGCAGCACTGAGACCTGGGAACATAGTAGACAAGTGTTGGAAGGCAGCACCATATTTGTCCATGGCCTTCACGAAATTCTTCATCAATTTAAGCTTGATGGGAAGAGGAGGAAGAAGCACCTTCTTCATGTCAACCAGAGGATTCTCCTTGACGCTGTGTTCGCCAGGAACGAAAGTGCTTCTAGACCCCCAGTCTTTCTGCTTGTAATGCTGGGATACAGCTCGACTATCCCAGAGACAGAGAAAGCAACAGTACTTTGTGAAGCCCGCTTGCATACCCATAAGAAGACCAATGACCTTGAGGTCCCCACACAGACTCCACTGGTACTGGTTGTACTTAACAGCTTCTAAAAGAAATTCCATATTGTCATAGGACTCCTTTAGATGGGCAGAGTGTGCAGTTGGAATGCTGGGATATTTATTCCTGTTGTGCAGAAGCACAGCCTTGAGACTTCGTTTGGAAGAGTCTATGAAAAGACGAACCAAGGAAAGTGAACAAGCCAGGTACATTTGTGCAGTAGCACAACTTGTTTTCCATGTTGAAAAATGAAGCAAGGTCTTTGTTCCGATTCCTGAAACTGGTGATCCTTACATCTTCCTGGACTAGGTTCCACTGTTTAAGCCAAGAAGCCAAGAGCTGTGACTGCTGTTTTGACAGATACAAATCACGAGCAAGGTCATTCAGGACTTCTTGCGTGATCCAGTGTGGCTCGTTGCCACTTGTTCCTGAATAAGAAGAGTCAATATCTTCGGAAGAGATTGACTTGGCAGAATCTTCCCTTGGAGGCATTTCTTCATCTGATGAGGAAAGAAGATCCTTATTTACTGGAGGTGTTGGGACAGGAAGATCATCTGAATGGAGAACGGGTCTCATAGCAGATGGAAGGTTGGGATATTTGATCTTTTTTTTTAGAAGATGCATTGAAACCAGTTATATTTGTTAGACAAAAATAACAATCATCTGCATGGCTTCGTGGCTCTCTCCAAACCATCGGTACTGCAAAGTTAAAAGCCGCTTTCTTGCCATTAAACCAAGCAGTTAGTCCATTGTAGCAGGGTTTACAAGAGATGTGTGGAGCCCAAGATTTGTCCTGATTAACGATTTTACAGTCAAAATAATGAAAGTATGCAGTTCTGAGGAGGGAAGTGATGGTTCGACGCTGTGCAACTGTCGTGAAGTTCCCACACGCGTAGCAGAAAGAATTGGCCTTGTTGAGGCATCCTCGGTGTTTTGACGAGCTTGAAGCCATTGGAGAATCTGAAAAAAAAACAAACAAAGTAAAATTAAATCATATGTAAGGCAATAATAATTATGTGCGTTATTGGAAATTGTAATACAAATATATACCCAAAAGATTGTGTAACACAATTGTCGAGGGATACCAACCTCCTGCGCTGACTGCCAGTGCACTGCTGGCTGTTGATGGAGACGTGTTGGCTACGCTTATCTGCCAAAATCCGTCTTGATATATAGCTATATATATATAATTTAATGCTATCACTTACATTTATTGCATAATAACAAAAAAGAAGACATAAGTCACACAATATTAGAAATTAACCCTGAATGCATATACGCCTTTATGTACAGTATGTGTACAAAATGTACAGTATGCATATCTAAAACACTAGAGGTGATGAGTAAAAACGGATTTCAAATCTGAATTCAGCACCCCCAAATTAGTTTTAAACAGCTATTTTTGTGCTTGCCTCAATTTCTTTATAAACCAGTGTTATCAAGGACTTAGGCTCTGCACTGGAGCTCTCTTCTCTTCCCCAATTCAAAGCTTATACATAGACTCATGAAACTTTTTTTACACCTGCCATTTTCAGCTGTTTTTACTATATGCTTAAAATCTTTGTTCTTTACCGGAGCATCACATCTGGGGTTGTGTTTTCCTTTCTCGTTGGTCCATGCTTTTTCAGAACAGACGATCTCTCATTGCTTCTTTTGACCTTCATATTCAGGCACAGTTGGATGAATTGGATCTTTCCTTGGATAACATTGCTGTATCCACTGCTCAATTCATCCGACCATGACTTATTACAGTCCTCAAATGTGATCTTCAAGTTATCTGAGAAAAGCAGATTATCCCGATGGAATTAATACCGTCTGCTATTTGCTTGAACATCTTTTGAACAATCCTTCTATTCCAATTTATAGGATGGTTCAAAATCAGGTGAATGTGTAGGCTCTGCCATGGTTTGTTGTGGTTGTGCGCAGAATTTCCCATATAGCTTCTCTGTTCACTGCTGAACTATATACTATTTCTCTTACTGTGGATCACATAGAAGCTAAGCAGAACTCAAGATGCATTATTTATACTGACTTGCTTTGTTTTTTACTGGCCCTGGAATTGCTTCGTGTTGGTTTACACCGTGTTCTCGCCGATATTCAAACTGACTGGCCCATTTCTCTTTAACATCTACGTCTGTTCTGTTTTTCTGAATACCGGGGCGCGTTTGTATTCGCGGGAACGAGCTCGCCGACATCTGGCACCATCACCGCTGTGCCTGTTCCATACATGGACTATGTTCCTGTATTCAAGGCTCTGCTCTGTGCCAGTTGATAGTCGACTTGGAGTGAGCAATGTGAAAACATGTTTTTATCAAATAAAACCCTCTATTGGACTTTGGCCGTCTTGCTTTCCTAAGGATTAGAAAGAGGAAGTTGTCCTAAGTAGACTTCTCATTGATCACAGGTTTTTTATTCATCGATTTCTTTTATCTGGGACTGATGCACCAATGTGTTGTCTCTGTAACACTCAGGTTACAATAAGCCACATTTTACTGTCTTATCGTCGTTACGACTTTTGACGACGGCACCATTTTAGACATGCTTTGTCCCAAGGTTTATCCATAATGTTAGACAGTGTTATTGGCGATGATGACATTTTCCACTTTAGAAATATTTTATAAATTAAAAAACTAAAATTAGACCTCTATAAAATGTTATTCCATCATAAGAGTCAAAATGCATCTAGTTCGATTTGAAATCAGTAAATAGCCTAAACATCAAATAACTCGAAACCAGGACTTGAAAGGCCAACTTCAGGTGTCTAACGCTGATGTTTGAACTACCTGTTAGTCATCCTGGCGAGTTAAAATAATTAAAATTTTGCAACAAGTCTATTTAAATTTCTGTAACTTTACTTTCTGAAAACGGCAATAACGTCAAATAACTCGAAGCCAGGACTGGAAAAGCCAACTTCAGGTGAGTAACGTTGATTTTTGAACTTATCCATTGGTCATCCCGACAAATATCTACATATCTTTTTGGTGTCTGTTTCTGGCAGAAAATTTCAACGATTTGTGATACGTGAAGTGAAAATTAATTTTGACAAGTATCGGGTAGATATTTGTTTATACCGATATTATATTTATCTGCACATTATGTGATACAAAATACAATATCGGTTTTCTGATCTGTTTTGGAGGCCAAAGTTCTTTTGGTTATGAATTTTGGTCATTGTTGTAATGCCTACGGGCGTATTGTGCTTGAATGTGCATCAATAAAAATGTAAGCTTTACAAATCTTATTAGCACTTGTAGGTTTGCTTATGTGCCTTGCAAGTAATAATTCATTTTATTCCACTTTTCTTTATAAGTTTCAAGTATGCGCTCGTAATCCGAGGGTCACGGGTCCGCGTCGCGCTAAACATGCTCGCCCTCACGGGGGGTGTATAATGTGACGGTCAATCCCACTATTCGTTGGTAAAAGATAAATTTTGTGGTTTTGTGCAGATAAATATAATATCGGTATAAACAAATATCTTTTTGGTGTTTGTTTCTGGCAGAAAATTTCAACGATTTGTGATACGTTAAGTGAAAATTAATTTTGACAAGTATCAGGTAGTACCCCTATCAACTGCAGATTCGACACCCTAATTATATGAACTATCATATCGTTAATCCGCTGTTACATTTAGATAAAACCAGCAAAGGATATTACAGTCACTTGGGTGCTTTATCCTTTTAGGCATAAAAGACGATATTTACTATAAAGTTTGTTTTTTGAATTAAGCACAAAGCTACACAATGGGCTATCTGTGCTCTGCCCACCACGGGTATCGAAACCCGGATTTTAGCGCGCAAGTCTGCAGACATACCGCTGAGCCACTGGGAGGCTTACTATAAAGAACAAAAGTAATATCAACTTTTTAGACCATTTTATCTTTTGGGAAACCTGTGTACAACCAGATAAGTAAAAAAAAATAAAATAAAAAAAATCACAATTCCTTTGTAATGAAAGAAAAGGCAGCATTGTTTAAGGATGAAGACCCAGTTTTCAGAAATAGATATTTGGAGACTGCTTAATTCGGTAATAGTTTTCAATATCAACAAAGATTAATGGTTTTTAGTACAGATCAGGCAACTGGTGTTATATCTTCGTTCGCTGTCCACCGTAACAAATATCGATTGGATTCATTCTACTTCTGAAGGTGTAACATCATACTATGTTTCAGCATATAAAAATAGATTATTAGAATTATCTTTCGAGCATGGAGTCCTACTTCATATCGTCTTAATTATTAAAACTGTTTAACACTGCAATTGAAGATTTAGTTTTCTGGGAACCTTTGTTCAAAAGGAAAATCAAATTTAAATAAATATTAATTATATATAAATTTTTTAAATTACAAATTTCACTTTTAATAAAAATGTGTATTTTTCCTGTTTATCCCTCCAGTAGCATAAAATGGAAGTAGAGAGCTGAGTGGCTTGCATGATGCGGTTTAGTTTTTGATTGGCATTTATTGCTTTTATTTCACTTAAAAAATAAGTCATCAGATATCGTTTAGACCTAAGGTTTGTTAGCATTTTAGACATGTTTTATTTGAAAAAGGAAACAAACAAGCAATTTTGGCATATCTTGTATCTTGGCTTACGCAAATAAATATTCACGTTATTAATTTTAATAATGTTTATCATTGTTTGCACCAGTAAAAATTATCAGTAATACATATATGTATTAATTTTGATATCAAACTTTCAGATTACTTTCGTGATGGTCGTGCGAAACCTGTATTTGTTCTCAAACTTATTCATTAATATTATCAAAGATAGAAGTTGGAACTCTTACTTGTAAAACTAAAATCTCAAAAACAACTTTGTCACTAGTGTTATTGTTGAATTTACAAAAGAATGTTAACATTTGCGTGGGTTAGTTGTAAGTATCCATTACTTCAGCTTATCCAGATTGTTACTCAACACGGTGTTATGCTTTTGATGTAAGAGTTGCCAACATATCGTACATTGTTGATTTTGTGGTAAGTCATGTTTGAGTAGATAAAAACCCGATATATTCTGAAAACAACAACATACCATAGAAACTGGATATGCCTCTAGGAGGCTGTAAAGGTTTTGCAGCTGTAATTTGCAAACTGTGTGATGGACAAAAGTATTTTTATTTTTCACATCAATATCATTTTGTACTCTGACTTGTCAGAGTTTGAGACAGGCCGACTTCAGCATTTCACAGACACATTTTTAATACAAAAACTGTAGTTAAATATATTTGTAAAAACAGCTCGTTTGGGTTGAGAAAATGTTTGTCTTGAACAAAAGGCACCAGATCACCTTTGATGTATTAGAGGAGAGTATTTTGAGGTATTATAAACATTATTAAGGATATTAGTTTAGATGAATCTGGATGAAATAAGGTAATTGACTGTGTAAGTCAAATATCACTTCATAATACAACCAGTTAGTTACAATTAATTATAGTTTCTACTTTTATTTATAAGAAAATATTCTAATAGGTTCTACAGTTTTCATTATACAAAGTTATTAAAACATTAGTTGTTTTTTGTGCATAGTAAAGGTTAATAAGTATTTTTGCCACTTTTATGAACAATTTTTAATAAATAAGGTAATATTTCATCAAAAAAAAATTTGTATAGATGTTATACAATACAGTTAAGTGATAGCACATAAGTCATAAAACTAGATTATATGTCAAATTCATTTGGACAAAGTAATTTACGTTACAAAAGTAATATTTTATGAAATAATTCATTTCAAGTTGCTATGATTTTTATAGTCTTTATTATGTCAAGAAAATGAGAACAAGTACAGTGAGAGACCACTCCATCAGGCATCATACAAGGTTAACTATTTTCTGTCCAAACAACTAGTAATTTGTCTGAACCTAAATGAAAGTATAAAGGTTTAGATCAAACTATTCACTCTACTGAAATATACGTATGGTACTGAAGTTTTAATTTCTAATGATAATTTAATTATGAAGAAAAAGGGTATATTATAAAATTTATATGAATTTTGAATTATTAAAGATAAGAAAATATAGTTTTTACAACAAATTTTAAATATTGTAGTTGTAATAAAATTCATAATATGTAGAAAAAAGTTAACAAAGGAATAAGTTTTTTTGTTGTTTTTTAAAAGTTGCTGAACAAAGACAACATAACTTATTGTCTGGAAGTATGCCAATGAGAACTTTTTTGTTTCTTTAAGTATAGAGGATCCAGAAAATATGAAGCTTATTAGTTTGATAATGAGATTTGGGATACTATTACTAGGAATAATTAAGAAGAACTTTGTGAAAGTTGGCATTTAATAAAGTATTCTCTGTACAATTCTTATGCCTTTCTAACTGAATTGAACTTGTTTTTTCATGACAGGGAATTTTCTTGCTATGGATAATGATCCCCATTAGATTTGAACATCTTTACTTTTAGTAAACTTTGATAAGATGACAAGGCTGTCCATACACATCCACCTTTGAAAAGAGTAAAATTCTAAACCAATCATTTCTTTCCATCTTAAATTTTTTAAAGCACTGGCTTGTACTACTGATGGTGGGAATATTAGAAATATAAAACTATCATAACTAGCATGTCTTTTCCCAAATCTTAAGTTTGTGTTCTATCATTTTTTTATCTCTAAAATACAGTACACAAAAATTAAAAGGTCTTTTTTCCCCAAACAATCTTGTATACTTTAACCCTGTTTTCATGAGTTGGAGTCAAAATTGGACATGCCATGACCTTTTTCAGAGTGCTGTGCAACTGTTAATTTTCCCCTACATGGGTAATTTAGCAAATGTTTATGGTAGTGGAGAGTAAATACTATATACATTATATGTAGAGGGATGTGGAAAAAACACTACTGTAGACATGCATATTGGAGGTTTTTGAGGTTATGCAAACAGATTGTGTAAACTGAGCAATATACAATTTTTTTTCATTCTTTGCATGAAAATTATGTTGAACTCGTTTATGTGCTGTTGCCTGAATCAGACTAGTGTCATCAATTCACAAATGTTTTATGAGTACAAATACTTTTTTAGCATATCTGATTTTGTGTGTACAACTTATCTGTACAGCTTACTAAAATATCACATTTAGTATAGACACATAGTAAATTTGGAATTATGGTCAGCTTAACTTTTTAATATGGGATTGGTCCACTGGACGATTATCCACTTGCACATTTATTAATGAGATCACTTTTTGCTCTTCACATGAGTTAAAAAAGTTGAAATATTATAATATATTCTTGTAAGATAACCATTCCATCTCTAGGGTCATACTAGAGTTTTCCACAATTGTTAAGATCCTTAAGGAGTAGATATAAATCACTGGATGGTGATAATGTTTTCACAATAGATAGAAGGTGGTGAATTGGTCCATCAGGTGTGTATTTGTGTGGAATCTTCATTAGTGATTGTTTGCATTACACATTTAAAAAAAATACATGGGAACAAATATTTCTGAATTCAATAGTAGTATTAAGATACTGTTACAGACTACTGTAAGAAATTTTTTTTTAATACAGAAAGACTTCAACTCTTTTGAAAAGCGTAAAGTATGCATATGGGATCTAAAGGTTTGGAAAGGAGCTAGTTTCCTTTAGATAAATGTTAGGTGTAATTTCTGGTAAATAGAGTTCTGGTATGCTCTTTTAAAACTTTTCAGAATATGAAAAGTTACTGTAACATTGTGTATCACTTTATTGATAGGTAATACTGTACTGTGATCAGTTTTAGTTTCTAAATTGCATTAATACAATATACATGCTAAAACAAGTGAAGATTATGGCTGCTCCAGTCCTCCTGTGCTCAAGAGAAACAAACATTGAACTCTAATACCTGTTCTTTTAGCTTGAATCATTTAAACCAAGTTCTCTACATTTTTCCTGCAATAAATGGACCAAAACTGATGTGTTTTAAACAGTTTTTATAATACAGATTTCCACAGGTAGAAACAAGAACTTTATTATATTTGTTTTCTTCATTACAGTTATGTGTTCTAAAATAGTTTTGGAATTGTGATAATGATTTTATTTGAACCCTCTCCTTCTCTTTCATGATAACAATTCTGTTTAAACCTCTTCCTCTTTAATGATAACAATTCTGTTTGAACCCTCCTTCTCTTTCATGACAGCGATTCTATTTGAACCCTCTCCTTCTCTTTCATGACAACGATTCTGTTTGAACCCTCTCCTTCTCTTTCTTCCATTATCTGCAAAGGTTGTTTTTCTTTTACATGAAACTTAGTTTCTTTCCTGATTTTCTACATCCATGTACATAATTTACAATATTTAATGCTAGATCTTTTTTTAGTTTTTATTACCAGATTTAGTGAGATCTTATTTGTAGTACTGTGTTCAGTTTCAATCCTCATATTATAAAATAAGAAATATTGATTTATTTGCAAACATTTTAATCAGCTTACCAAAATGATTTCCGGTTTCAAACATATAGGCTCTGAGGAGAGAGAGAGAGACAAAGGTACAAACTTCTTTTATCTCGAGCATACAAGAATTAGAAGTTGCATGATTTAAACGTGTAAAACTGGGAGGGGTATTGTGAAGTTTTTTTTTGACTAATGAAAGAATAAGGTTGGTGTTCAAAATCTTAAATGTTATGGAGAAATAAGTAAAAAAATTTAAATCTTATATCCTGGCCAGTTACTGCAATTTTTTTAACTGTTAGAGTTCTTAAATTGTGGAAGGAAATGCTCTTTGTTTGAATTCTGTAAATCTTTGTTGAATAGTAATTTTATGGATGACAGAAGACATGATTAGTTTAGGCTGGTTTCTATGTTGGGTGACCTCAATAGTGTAAATGACTTTGTGTAACCTTTTCTTTTTAATTTTTTAAGCCTTTAGAAATTTGGAAAGCAAGAAAAAATGTTTATAAAATTATGCTGAGAATATTTAGTTCAATGCCAACATTACCAAATCTTTTGAATGACTTTTGACAACAGGTTATAATATTTTTCCAACAAAAACAAATTAATAGACCTATAATTTACCTATATCATCTTATGACCTTATCATTTTGAAATTGTGAATAATCATGGCAGTTTTTCCAGTCACAAATATTTCCTTGGCATCAAAAGGCAGAGAATATTTGGTAAATAAACTCAGTTTTGTGCTAATGTTCAAAAGCTTTGGGATAAATATGATTGGTGTTTAACAAAATATGGGCTTTTTTATAACAGCCCTCTCAAGCTTTTCGAAAATAGCTGGAGCACTTCAGTAGAAATAGAACGTAAGATGATATTTTCTCTTATTTTATTCCACCTTCAGTAATTATTAGCTTTGAAATTCATCATATTGTGAAAATCAGCTGTAGACAGATTATTTTGCCTGTCTGAGATTTCCCATCATAATTTTAAAATCTTTACTGTGGTAATTTACAAAAAGTTTGGGTTATATTTTTACATTTTAAATTTTAGAAACTGAAGAAAACTACTTTTCCACATATTAATTTCATTGTAATTCTTTCAAGTTGAGAGAAATTTTGACTTGCAGCTTTAATTTGGGGTCATAAACAAACAGCATGATTGAAAGTTTTGGGACCATCCATAAAAACAAAATACAGATAATCCAGGCTAAATATAGTACTTTGTATTATTTTATCTTTGAATTAAATTTATAAGGACAACATAAAGCATGTTATTTAACCTACCTTTTACCAGTTTGTAACTGCTTGCACAGATACTTTAATTTTTTATATTAGCACTTTTGACCCCAAAGTTATTAACAGGACCCTCACGAGCCAGTGGAGGTCATTTTCATTCAAAAAGAAAAAAAATTACCCAATCTGGTTTATCTTAATTTGAACTGAAATTTTCTGAACATTTTTACTGGCTGAAAGGCAAGCATTTCTCTCACTCATCATGAGCTTAACAGCCAAACATGGAAGTCTCCATATAGTATGCAGAAGTATTCAGGAACTGTTTAGAACCACTTTGGTATATGTGTGTATGTGTATATACATATAGTGTGGAAGATGAGTACAATGTGATGCTTATCGCCGCTTTTAAAGTGTTTTTGTCTCCTTATCCTATTGTTGACTATCATGATACTTCAACCTTTCCTACTGAAGTGCATGTGAAATTGTTTTTATTTCAGTTGAAAGCTAAATGTACAGTTAAAAGGTACTGAAGAAGCACAAAAGATTGGCAATTGCTTTCTTACTGATGTTGAGAACATGGCTTTATTGATATATACTGAATTTACTCCCAGTCCATACTAGTCAGTATGGAAATTTGAAGATACTGTATTTTGTTTAAAAATTTATTATTAGTCAACAAAAACTTCTGACAAAGTTACCTGAGAAAGATGCATCCAAAACCAGTTTCTTTGGGAATTTCTGAATTGAACTTTTAATATTCAACAAGTTGAAATGTAAAGGAATCACTTGGCTTATGAGGGATTTATATATTTTAAATACATTTCAAATTTCTAATCAGTGATGTCAAGAAAACCCACTTGCAGAGAAGAAATATATGTGTAAAAGTGGCTCATTTGGTTTGAGAAAATTTTTTTGCACAAAGGAGCAAACAACGTTTCAACCTTCTTCAGTCATTGTCAGGTTCAAAGACAACCCCAACGAGCCGTTTTTACATATATATTTCAAATTTCTGTTTGACAACCCATCTGTTATCTGCTTTTAAGCTAATTCATTAGAGGATTAAAGAATGAGTGTGTTGGATTGTACAATTTTATCATTTCTGTAATTCTTCGTATGTTTTTTACACACAGGATTTGAAAAATGTGCACTTCATTATTGTGTGTGTGTGTGTGTGTGTGTACATATATACATACATACATACATACAGAAGAACATTCTCTAGTATTTATACTGGCCATGTAGTGTTTTACAATATTATTTTTTGCATTTTTTCAGGATGTTTTATACACCATAAGTTTCAAGTGTCTGAAAAAAAAGAAAAAGTAAGATACATTTTTGTGTAGATTTATAATTAATGTTTTTGTTCATTTACTGTAAATATTGTAAGACTGAGTTTTGTTTATCTTTGTGCATGTTTATATGTTTGTGTAATTTTTTGTAGCTAATGAATTTTTTAAGTTACCAGTGCATGATTTTTTATATTATTTTTTTACACCTTATTTATAGTTGAAAAGTTATAATTATAGTTACTACCCAGAGATGATGCTATTTTTTAGTCTGTTCATCGTTTTATTTGTTTAACTTTGTAATGATACTTCCACTGTAAGTGTTTAAGCAAACCTTTAAGGTAGACTGACTTGGCACTGTTGGAACATTTGTCTTCTGAAAATGGCTTGTATTCCATTCCACTGTGTGTTTTTTAAGGTAAATAATTTATTAAATAATAAAAATGCTTGTTCTTCCAATAATTATTTTCATTCATTAATAAGTTTCAAGTAAAATGTCCAAATGTGGTGAAACCTTGTGTCCAGTTGTACACCAGATCTTATATTTCAACATTTACATGATGTTTGATTGTTTTTAATGGCGAACATTGATGTTTAAAGTTTTTTTAATTTGTTGTATTGTGTGTGAAGAGCCTGTTCAAGTATGGATTGAAAATAGTAATCCTGTGGTATTTCATATTTTATTTATTTAGTTAAAAATGGATTATGACTTCAAGATGAAAGCTACTGCAGAACGAACAAAAGTTGAAGATTTATTTGAGTATGAAGGATGCAAAGTTGGTAGAGGAACATATGGTCATGTGTACAAGGCTCGTCGAAAAGACGGGTGAGTTTTTCAGATTTGGACCTTAGCTAAGAAAAGAGCAAGTAATCAAATTGACAAGACTATTTCACTGCTACAAATTGTAGGCCATGTGAGGAAATAATTCTTTATGAAATTCAACCATATCAACTTTTCTTATTCCAGTTATGTAGCTTATGAGGATAGGATTGTTAAAAATATTAAATGTGCAGGTACCAACATTCATATTTAATGATTTATTGTATATTATTTGCAGTCACATTTTTATATATTATTTTGATGAAAAACTCGTCAACAAACAACAGTAAAATTTTTGTTTAAGCAGTGTTCCTAAATTATAATTACACTTGTCACAGTTATTACAAATTTGTTTGACCAGAAACCTATCATAATTCTATATAGATTATAGAATATAGTTGTTTAAATAACTTGAGAAGGTAAAATATCAAAGGAATGTCAATTCTTGTCTTCCAGCTCAGATCCTAAAGATTATGCCTTAAAACAAATAGAAGGAACAGGAATTTCGATGTCAGCGTGCCGAGAAATTGCAGTAAGTCAAGATTATTACAGTAATTGTTTGAAATATATGAAATGTGGCATAAGGTTATCAAAATAATTCATAAGATTTTGCTGGAAGTATTCTTTATTTTGAAGTTGTAGGATTAAGCAGTAGTCTAGTTAAGCATTTTCACCATTATACAAACTTGTGTGGTTGAATGTAGGGTATCTTTAACACATAATTTACTTATTTAAGTTGTCATCTCATTTTTCCACAAAACTCTCATAACTTGTAGTCAAGCAGACAATTGTAGTATGGTTATAATTAATAAAATAATAGGTCATACTGATTTGTATGTATTAATCATTTTTGAAAAGCTGTATGGGAAATGGAGGGTGTGATTTAATTAAAAGAGGGGAAGAACTAGAGTTATTATGTGCTTAAGTAAACAATTTTTGGATTAATTCTGATTTCTTACATGTTTGTGTGTATGTGTAACATAATAGCAAATTAAACATGGAATCACTTACGGGAAAAAATACTATTACATTAAATATCATGTTTCCAGTAGTTAAGAAGATGAAAATGATCTTTATGTAGGAATAGTTAGTGGTGGTGCATACTTCTTTATAATGGAAGTGTATTGGGGTTTATGATGTAGAAATAGATGGTGGTGGTTGGTGGTGCATGCTTGTGTATATTACAGTACAATATGTATGGTGACATGTTCTTACTTATTTGTTATTTAATATTAAAGTAAGTTATACATTTCATTTTGGGTCATATAGAGGTGCTTGGACTACTTTCTAGTGTTGAAATGCTTCATCTAGGCTTAGTTTTAGGTCTATGAGCAATGTCATCTTTGGCTTGGAAGATGCAGGGTACATTTTTGAGGCTTATTTTTGGGTTAAAAATAGCATCTTTGATGCCAGAAAATACTGTAATTGATCTAATTTTTTACTGCCCATAACTTTCACACATGAGGTGGAATCCATTGAAATGTAATTGGGTTTTTGAGAATATTAGGGTAATCTGGGAAGTAGTTTAGCTGTTGCAAGAGATTTGACTTTGAAGATACATAATATTGACAATAAAATGTAAGCTATACTAGGTGTTTTGTAACTATGCAATAAAGTTAAAACATAAAATGCCATCAGAACTACACTTTGGCAAGCCTAGCAACATGATGTTCCTCTTGCTGTTTTCAGCAAATCCATTAGTGGAAATATAATTTATTGGTTCTCATTATTTATGGTTGATATATTGTAACTTGAGTTGTAAAAAAGTGATTTACTAGCAAGTTGTAGTAGGTGAAACTTTAGCTCAGTTGTTGGAGCACTTTCCTGGCATATAATAGGCCTCAGGCTCAAATAACAGAATTAAAATTACCACATATACAACAATGAAAATGTAATTTTTCAAATGGTTTCTTTTATTTTCTCAAGTGCAAGAGAATGTAGACTGCAGGAATCATGAAATCTCTTGAAGTTGGTTTTTGAGGTCAACTGAAGTGAAAACACTATGGTCCATAGGGTATCAGATAGCACACTATGTATTTTATTTTAAAGGTGAAACCACCATACAACAAACCAAGCCACTCCAAGTGGTTTGATTTTCCTCAGGTTTTCTCTAGATATTTATTTCTTGTAATGGTGACCTAGACCTTTTGATCACAAAATCAATCTAGTTTTACCTCATCAACCAGAGAAGTGAGATAATTATGAGGTAATCAGATGCGTGGAGAAGATAACTCAGCAAGAAAGCTAACAGTCTTGTGGAATCAGCCATTTGGTGGTTACTTTTATATTTTAACTTTCATTGTGCAATATTTATGTGACATTTTCAGAACATTAATCATCTTCATCACTATTTAATGAATCATGCAAGCTGTTTTGTTTAAAGATTATAATGAACAGTAATGCATATTTTTACAGCTACTCAGAGAACTAAAACATTCAAATGTCATCCACCTACAACGTGTATTTTTGTCTCATGTAGACCGCAAAGTATGGTTGTTATTTGACTATGCTGAACACGATCTTTGGGTGAGTATTTCTTTCATGTATTTATTAGTATACATTTCATATAATAACTTAGAACAAATCATAACAGTATTCATACAGAAGCAAACAATTCTTTGTTTTTTATTTCTATGATTACTTTTTTGTAAATATTTAAATAAATATATCACTATGCATAGTAACATTATTCTAATTAAGTGTTTTTATTGTAAATATGTAACTTGCATCTATTTACAAATTGTGTGCAAGGTGATTCTCATTTTAACTATAATTATACTTTTTTATAGTTATTATAATCTTATAGTTATGTGTTTTACTTTCATAATCTCCAGGACTTCTTAAACGAATATCAGATTTTTTTAAAGTTAAATGTTTATATTCTATTTTTCATTTTCTCTGCTGTATCTTTCACTCTAGCTATTATAATTAATATTTAGTGCACTAAAATAATTAAAATTAGGAAATAGAAAACAATACATACCTGTTAATGTTCTGTTGATTATCTTTAAAGGTTTTCGTTTTCTTAAATTTACAATATCAGGTTTTTCTTTTTACATGTTAATTTTTAATGTTTTATTTTCCTTTCTTATTCTTTACTACTTATTATTCATTTTGACGCAAGTCAGTGAAGCTCTTAAATCATATAACAGTGTCTCTGGCATACATTTGGAATCATATAACAAAATGTTTGTGTTCTGCATAATATCACAAAAGCTATGAGAACTTATGCATAGGATGATGTACATTTAAAAATATTTAAACTTTTTTGTTATGCCTTTTAAGATATAAATAATTAACTAAAATGTAAGAGTAATACCTAAGTGCAGTACTAATTGTATCTCTAACTATAACATATTAAGTTGAAAAACAGCATTACAATCAGATACATATGTACTATATGATAACAACTTGCACATCATTTTTAAAATAACAGTGTAGTATAAGCTTTCTCTAGTGGCTATACATGTGTGTATGTGACATCTATATGTAGGCTATAAAACTAAAATAAATCTGCTGTAAGTGGGTGTGGCAGCTGTCAGGGAAGGTTGAAAAAATGTATTACTTTATTCAGTTGCCTTCATTTAGAAAACCTTTAAATGTACAAGTTAAAATATTTTGCAAGCATCTCGTACTTCTGATATACAACTTCATAACAGACATTGTTTATTGAAGCTACAGAATGCCAAAGTAGAACATTTTCATAGTTCTTTGATCATGTGAAATTACATCTGAAGTATTAAGTAGTTTTTAAAGGTTTTTTTTAAACAAAGAACGTAAAATTTAGATAGTATAAAACTAGGAATCATAACAGACATTATGTTAATTTCTTTCACATGTGTGTGTGGGGTGGGATATGGGCAGGTTGGAATATTCTCTACAGTCTTGATTATAGTCATATTTAGACATTGAAACTATTTTTTAGACATAAGGCCTACAATAGCCTCCTCTGTAAAACATCTGCTATACATGTGAATTATGATTCTAAAGTAGGCTAATCTTGGTGTTGTTATTTATATAATGCATAATATCGGTTTTTATTAGAAGCTGATGAAGGATTTTGGGTTGTTCTTTGTGGTGATCTGTTTGTTATAATCTTTTATGAAAGCATATAATTAAGTTCCATCGAGCAGCTAAAGCGAACAAAAAGCCTGTAGCAACTCCAAAGGGAATGGTTAAATCTCTTCTATATCAGATCCTTGATGGGATTCACTATCTCCATGCCAACTGGGTTCTTCATCGGGATTTAGTGAGTTGGTTTTAAGTAATTTACAAAGTGGCATTTAAAAATTTTTTTTTTTAGTTATTGTGAATATAGTTTTAGGACATCACTGGTCATTAACTTTACTGTGTTTAAATACATTTAAGAAAAGGTCAGTGTTTTTAAGCAAGTGATAAAGTTTTCATTGCTTTCTTTTGTTAAAGTTTTACTTCTTCAGTTTGTTAACTAGTTTTCACTTATTTGAGATTCTGTGTACAGCAAGTTTAGTTACAAGAACTAGTGACCCAGCTAATAAAACCAGTTTGATTGAATATAATATTTTTCTTGGTTATTTTTATCATTGATTCAACTTCATTTTTGAAAGATATTATGTGTCCTTCAAGAAGATAAATTAAAAATTTGTGAATAGCTCACACACTTTCAGTTAACCACTGAATCTGATTCATTATTATGTTTTGTCATTATAGTAATTTACAGTAATTTTTTCTTGTAATCTTATATTAATTATATAAATAATTAGTTTGCGATATTCATTTTCCTTTGATTAGTTTTTAGTCATCAGCACATGTATAACTGTATAAATTCATAGTTTTAATTAAACAGACATTCTGAGTTTTAAGTACATTTAAATATTTCATAATATAAAATGTCTATAATGGGTCTTAAAATTTATTTTTCTCTGTGTATCTAAAATACATTTATATTTGTTTAGAAGCCAGCTAACATTCTAGTAATGGGTGAAGGTCCTGAAAGAGGTAGAGTTAAAATAGGTAAGTCAATTAAATAGAACAACATTTTAAATAAATCAGTGTGTATGTGTACATATATATAATATTGGAAATCATTATGGAAAGAGTTGGTGAGAGAGGTATAAAATGCAAGTATATCATATTATTCTCCTATCATATTAAAACCAAGTGCACCACAATACAGTCATGTGTTGGTAAGTTTAAACTGCAAATTGCTGTCATTCCAACCAATCAGAGTGTCACAGAAGCCTAATGCTTTTGAAAGTATAGTTCAATCATATTGTTTCCTGTATTAATGTGGTGATTGTGCATGTATGGATTTTACAGTATAAAATCCAAATGATAAATGTTTATAAGTTAAAGTTTTGACTGGTGTTCACTTCACCTGACAAACTGAAGTGAAATATATTTTCACAAAAATTTTATTGAACTTCTGAAGAGGATATATAACACTAGTAATGTTGGTCGAAACAGAAAGCTTAATCTCTTCTAAAGTGATGATGTTAAGTAACTTGGGATTTTTGATGTGTTACATGACAGTCCAATAAATATCTTTTCAGTGGCCTAATTTTAGGAACCTATGTGAATATTACTTCCAGAACAGTAGTATACAGGTTAGTATAAATGGCCTCAGTAAATACACAATTGCTCCCAAACCACTGCTAAGGAGAGATAACCATACCAAAAAAACTGAAATGATCATCAGATTTCATACACTGAAGAGAACAATGCCTGGAAGCAGGTGCTCTTTACATAAAAATCCATATTTAAATTATTTGATAAAAATCAATAATTTATCCAATGACAGCAATGAAGATGGTATCATGATGAGTATAAAAAATCTCGAATTATGCTAGAGTACAAATACAAGTTTGAGTTGCATCTTACTAAATGGCTTTGGAAATGTACACAAACTTGAAGACTGATTCCCTTGGAAACAAGATCCTCTTGGATAGGGAATTATATTCCAGTAAAATTGTGATCCAAAGCATGTAGGAAATGTGTTGAAATGATATCTAGAAGGAATGAGAGGTCAGTAAAACACTTGTAACCATAGTTTATCCTAGATAAATCCCTTTTATGAATATTATTATGACTGTATGGGCTTGTATGGAAACTCAGAAGATCAAATGACATCTAAGCTTGACTGAATTTTGAGGAATAATATCAGACATTTGTAACAATTTTTCACAGTCATACATTGAGAAATTTACAATACCATAAAAAGCAAAATGTGTAATGTATTTGAAGCAAAGAAAAAATGCTAGTGCATTGTTTAGCTTATTCACTTTTCTTTAGCATTTTGTATAGTAATTATTGCACTACTGAATTGTTTTTGATTTTGTGTGTCATCTTTACATTTTTGTAAATTTTACAATGCTCTACATGTCACTCATCTAAGGTCTAGAAAAACCATTAAAGAGAAAAATGAAATAAAATTATTGATGAAATATATCTTGTTCATTATTTTTTATTAAAACATTGGTTATGTCATGTATCTGTGCTCTGATTTCTTCATTTTAGAATCTTCTAACTTCAGCAATAAGCTTCTAAGTTTTTCGATAATGTAGGAACAGAAACTAAACATCACGAGCAAAAACCAAAATTTGAACATGCTGATTTGTTGATTTGCTAAGATTGCAATAAATGAGTCAAACACATCAAAGAAACCCTCCTTCCTTATCTTTCTGACTTTTGAGATTGTTTACTAATCAGCTTTCCACAGCTGATGGATCTTATTGCCAAAAGATAGAGGAGGTTATCCTTGATATAAATTTTCTGAGCTGTTTAGTTTCCCACTGAAGAGGTAAGTTGCATAAATTGTTTGGTTTGTGGTGATCATACGTAGTTGCTCTGAATGTTTAAGGAATTTTTATTTTATTTTATATAATTATAGTGCAATTAAAAACTAAAAATGTAGAGCTACATGAACCCTTTATTTTGGACATCTTTACTCTTGAGATTCAATTGGACTTATGGAGGAACAACTTCCATTTTCACTAAAGTGCAAACTGAATGGAATGTGCAGTGAGTTCTACATATACTTGTTTTAATGTATATATTTTATTTATTATATATTTTGTTACAGTAGTAGTAAATACACAAATAAGAATCTTCTCAGCTTTGACATACCCACAGTAAAGTGAAACATTTAAGATTTACAAGTTATATCTCCAGAAAACCTCACAATTACATGATGTTTATATTAACTCTAGGAGGAGTAGTTACTGGGCTCTTTCAGATGTGATAGTTATTACTTCAGTGGGTGAAATAATATAGCATAAGTATTACCAAATTGAAAAGAAAGATGACAAAAGCTCAACGATTGAAACAGTAACTGTGTTAAGACTGAAGTCCGTGGTGAGGAACAAAAAGATATTAATCATTGTATTTTGTATTTTCAAATTTTTATTTCACTCTACATTTATTATTATGTTACAGTTATTGTAAGGATAGAGAAAATAATAAAATAATATGAAGTTTCATTGGAAACCAACTTGATATTCATTAAGGAGATTTTAGAGATTATGCCAGTGGTTCTTTACCTTGTTGGAGGAACTGAACTCCGGAAGTTTCGTATTTGTATTCATTGAACCCTTTGTAATTAGAAAAATAAAATATGATTTTTTCAAGTTCAAAACATAAGTAGATATTTTATCAGTGTGCAAAATGAATTGTGCATCAGTTGCACACAATATCACTTTGTTCAAAGAACAAAACCAACAAAATATGAATTTCACACAAACAAAAACATAACTCAATGAATATTTACTGCAAATCAATGTGGCTTTTGCTGTTGCCTTTCAGAGACAAGTTCAGAAATGCACGGCTTCACCTTGGCAAGTGCTACTCTTATATCATTTTTGCAACATAGTCTGTTCCTTTTCATCATTTTTGTCTACCATCCTCGAAAAGGATTTCTCGCAAAGATACGTTGTAACAAACGGTATGAGTATCTCAAGGGCTTTCTTAGCAATAAGAGGGCTCACTACGATTTGGTGACACCAAAACGTTGCAAGCATTGTTGTTTTGAGAAGTTTCTATTGAACCTGGCTCTGCTGAAGTTCAGTGATTTCGTCGAGGTATTCATCATTGGCATCTGCTGTTGCAACACTAAATGTGAACTGCTGTTTCACCCATGCTGGATATGACTCTCTGGTGGGGAAATATCTGTCAAGAGACTTTGCAAGCTCATCTAAGTGCATGGCAATTACATGCTTCAGTTCCCCAGGTACAGAAATGTCTCCGATTTCAGACACATCTTCGATCTTACTTACATAGTCGTCCATCAGGGGAAAGTTTGCAAAGTTATCATTCTCTGTTCATTGTTTCCATAATGGTAGCATTTTTTTTAAAAAGTCTTTAAGTTTTCTTCCACTTTAATGATGTTGATTCCACCGCCCTACATTTGTTGATTAAGATGATTGAGAACATTAAAGATATCGGCCATGTTCACCAAAATCAGAATGAACTCAGATTTTTCGA
This sequence comes from Carcinoscorpius rotundicauda, assembly GCA_011833715.1. Taxonomy (NCBI): domain Eukaryota; kingdom Metazoa; phylum Arthropoda; class Merostomata; order Xiphosura; family Limulidae; genus Carcinoscorpius; species Carcinoscorpius rotundicauda. The sequence goes on along the minus strand of CM022397.1, from coordinate 77,896,711 downwards.
AGCAATCTGCATGACAATGTTGGTGCTCTTGTAAAAACGGGGCTAATTCCACACACATGGCAAAAACATGATTCAGCACCTTTCCCTGGGATAACCACTGAACATTAGAATGGTACAGAAGTATCTCGAATTCAGAGCCCATTTCATTACACAGGTCTTTGAAGATGTGGTGCTTCAGGGCACTATTTCACACATTCCACTACAATTTTTAATAATTCTGCCAGTGTTGAAGGCAAGGTTTTTGTTGCCAACGCATACCTGTGCAGAACACAGTACATTACAATTATGTTTGGTGCATAGGCATTTGCCAGTGCACCAAAACCAGAGTTTCATCCCAGCATGACTGGAGCTCCGTCTGAACAAACTGCAGAAACCATATCCCATGAAAGATCATTGTTTCTGAAGAAGTCATCTACAAGTTTATTCACATCAGCTTCCTCAGTTATTGTTGTCGGAGGCTTACAAAATAAATCTCCTTTTATCTCGTCATTCTTCATGTAGTGTATGAGTACAAAAGCTGGCTTAGATTGGAAACTTTGTTAAAGGCTGAATATTGCTGGGCTTGAAATCAGATCTACAACTACTTGAGCCAATATGTTATCACTAGTAATCTATTCTGCTGCTGATGGTGTCACTTAAAAGAGGAATTTGGGATAACTTATTTTTAGCAGCTTTTCACAACATGATATTTGCCATCTTCAATGTAACTTGTTTTATGAGTGCTTCACCAATGGTGTTGGTTTGCCCTGCTTTGTGATCATGTATGCAACTTCGCACGATACTGTGAGGATTGATTTGTCGATGGGTACAAAGCTGAAAACAGGCAAAGTAGCCTTTTCATTGAACCTGGCTCTCTTTACCTTGAATTCAGCAAGCGTTGTGTTCTTGTATTTCTCATCTCCATGCAGCTTTAGGGAGTGTTCTCTTAGTTTTGCCATTGCTAGACTAGAATTGCTCAACTTGGTATTGCAAATTATGCATTGAGGATGCTGACTCCCATCGTGTTCCGTTATACATGTGAATTCATATTGTACATATTTGTCCGACCATTTTCTGTTTTTGCTGGATATAGTTAGTATGAAGGTGATTGAAAGATTAGGAAAAAAATCACAAATGACACACGATTACTACAGTAACAAGTTGACTGCTAAGCGCATGAAGTTCCCTGCAGCACACATATTAAGTGATGTAATGTGATCAGCTGCAGTTAATGATGGCCAAGTGGGGCATGACGTCATGAATCATACTAGTGGGGGGAACGGAACGGACACACAGACGGCGTGTGTGTCTTGACCTCCACCAAACCCCTGGGGTTTGATTGAATCCAGGTTAAGAACCACTGGATTAGGCAAATGAAATATGAAACATTTAAGATGAGAAGTATTTTATTATGAAAAATCACTTTTCACTCATTCTGACTTTCTAAATTCACAGATATAACTTTAGTAAACATACTTTGTTTCTTAAATAATTAGATTTTTTATGCTGTATACTTGTAATGTTGATGAAAAGCTTTAAATTTCACAAAAATACACATGGTACACTCAGAATTATGGTGAACATTAGTATGTGTAGGCTCAAAGTCAGTTTGAACAAGCCTGTGAACAGATGGTTAAGCTAGCATTTTATAAATATTAAACAAGATGTCACACAAATAACTTTTTTAGTTGAAAGAAAATTATCGAGCATTTACATTTGAGTTTTTTGGTAATAAATTTGGTTATGAATAATTGTCCTGGAAATTCCTGACCAGTTATGCAGGATAGGTGCATCATGTTAACAGAATTCTGGTTAAATCTTTTATACAGCTGACATGGGCTTTGCTAGGCTTTTCAATTCACCTTTGAAACCTCTGGCTGACCTTGACCCTGTTGTAGTAACATTTTGGTATAGAGCCCCAGAACTTCTCTTAGGAGCCAGACATTACACTAAAGCCATAGGTGAGACTCCTTGAATTCATTTATTCCAAACTTATAACACTAATTAATAACCACATAACAAAGCATTTGTGAATGCAGTGGCTTTAACAATATTTATTTAAAACTGTAATATTACTGTTGGATTCTTTTTTTGCGTGTGAAGATTTCTGATAAAACAATTTAATGATGCATTTTTAGTTTTCAAGTCTTTTTTTTTATTATTCACTTGCAATAAATATTTTTTCTTTTGTAGATATATGGGCCATAGGTTGTATATTTGCAGAACTTCTTACATCAGAACCTATATTTCACTGCCGACAGGAAGATATCAAAACTAGTAATCCATATCATCACGACCAACTTGATCGAATATTTAATGTCATGGGATTTCCTCAAGGTTTGTTTTATTCTGAATGAGTTTCTTCTTTGTATAATGTAAAGAGATCAATTTGAGTTTGATAGCAATTCCATTCTTCTGTAGTTCTGTAATATTTACCTGTTTGAGGTTGAGTTTGTACTTTTTTCCCCTGATATGGATCAGCAATATCAACTATTATATATCTTTATTTGCACAAAAAACAAGTTTTAAACGTTGCGGTAGCTTACAACTTCTCTTTCTATGTATAGAAAAAGATTGGGAAGATATTAAGAAAATGCCCGAACATGGAACATTGTTAAAAGACTTCAAAAAGACTCAGTGAGTTTACAACCATGTTTCTGTGTTGGAAAAAATTAAAGTGGAATATAAATGATAATTTTAGTTTGGTTAGCCTATAGTCTTGAGTTTTGTGCTTAAAAGAACTTTTACCAGACACTAGATTTTACATACAAAACTTTGATTTATATGGTAAGTGAATAATCAGTGTATTGAATTTTGAATTACAAATATTTATTGTTAACTATCGAAAGTTATAGGGCTTTCAGTTTCAGTCACTAATTACTTGTTGATCTAAATGTGTATATATATCCAGAATTGCAGATATTACCTCATAAAATGTATTTAATGTTTTTCTGGTGTTTCTGTTGTTAATTATTCATTATTGCAGTTTGTATATACATCACATTTCTGTAACATGTTAGTCTAATATTTATCTTTCCAGAAATCTGTTGCATGTTGTTTTATTTGTATAAATAGTTAGAGTTAAAAATGGAAGTATATTTCTGGTTGGTTTTGTAACAATTTTATGGAAAATGCAGCTCAAACATGAAGTTAATAATGAGGTAAATAATTATTGTGAGCTGGTTTTATCATCACAATATTAATCTACTGTTTGTTTGTGCTAAGTTGAGATCTTGAGAAACCATTCTTAAATTTTAATGTTATCCTATCTGTTTATAACTTCTAGGTTCAGATAGGGCACTAACCTATTCTCATTTAGTTCTGTTCTCCATATGAGAACCTTTTTTTTTTACTCATGCTATGAACCTTCATTTCCTCTTCTATTGAAATTGAAAGGTCCCAACCTGTCTCTCATGCAAATCATCATGTGTCACTTCTTAACCAAGAGGAGCATAACCTGCTCGTGTGAAGCATGTGGTTCCCTTCGCTTACCTCCGGCAGTGCCAGTTTTTTGTTTTTCTTTTGTTCCAGCTTCAACTTGAAGTGGTTTACTTTAACTTACATTTCATTTTCAGCAATTTTCGTTTTCATTGTGAAAGCATTATCTTTCTTTTGTTTGTATGATTTTGAGCATGCATTCCAAAGTTCACATTACCACTTTGAATCCATCTAATTTGTCCAAAACCATACTTCAGGCCACAGGTACACACAACTTGTCAGGAATTTAATCTACATTTATCCATGGGAGTTTGAGAGTTACACAAACAATCTTTCTCTTATCTGAGTTTCTTCTGTGATACAGGCCATTCAAAATGCTGTCTGCTCTTTCACTTTCCACTAGCAATGTTCTATCTCCTTTGGGAATGTGTAATTTGATGATCCCTCTCGTACCTCTCAGTCAGGCTGATATAATGTCCACATATTGGTTTGTAGTAGAACATTCTCTTCTAATCAATGTACTTAAACTCTTTTATGAATTTTGGGCTTTAGATCATTTCTTCCTATCTCCAAGGGTTGTTTGGTCATAATCCACTTTGATGATTCAACAGAGGTAGCTCCTATTTGTAACCAAGAGTGCACCTGGTTGATATTCCAGTGTTTCTCACTTTAGATCCAATTTTTTGTGCCCCAGATCATCACATTTGTTTAATTTGCATGTGTTGTACTAGATGCTTTCAATCTTGTAGCATAATGTCTTTTTGGACCTGTCTAAGTTTACCTGATGGAGTGGCCCCTTCATGACTTTGTTTTTCAGTGGCTTTGTGATCCATTCCATTACTTTATCTCTGTTTGAGTTTGGTGACTTGTATTCTTTGTTTCACTTATCCCTCAAAACATCTCTTGGCCTGCAGGTGGCACCAGTCAGATATGTTTGTCTGCTATAGCCATCTCTTACACTGTACTATCCAAAGTCGTTCCCTATCCCTTGAATGAAGAACTCGGTGTGATCTGCTTTTCAAAATGAAGTGTTGTGGTCATTCATTGCACTGTCTCTTGGGGTGATACTTCTCAAGACTCACCAACAGTTTTACCCTCTTCTTCAAGCAAAGAAAGGGAGAGTGGTGTAGATGTAGTGTGGCCTTCTTTGGAGTTGATTCATCATTTTCTGAAATGATATAGCCTTCTGACACTACATACATGATCACAGGAGTTGGTTTGATACCTTTCTGGATGACTTGTCCACCTGATACACTATTTACATATTTAACAATACCCACAACCACTGGAGTTGATCCATAGCCATACTGTCTGATGTGGCCTCCTATTACACATTCCATTCCACCTGGAGTTGATCTGTCACATGTGCAATTCATCCCATTTGACTGAAGATCTCATCCTTTCTTCATGTAGACATTGATTCCCAGTGTTGAGGTGTTGGAATTGAATTAACCAATCAACACAAGTTCCTTGCACAAGTTGAATCCATTCTTTTTATGGTGGATGACCAGTCCTGGATTACTGTAGGATATTTATTTTTGTATTGTACCCAGGAATTAGTGCTGATCTTAATCCCTGATTCACAGGTTGGAGATGAAAGTGGCATGATCAGGATCCTACCCTAATATTGTTGTCAGCACCCCATAGAGGATATCATTGACTTGCCAAGTACGGAGTGTGGTTCCACATGCCTGAGCCACTATACACTTTGTGATTTTTGATCATGTGTTTTAAGAATTTCTACACATGGGCAAAGAGTTTACCTGGCTCAGAAATGGTACAGTTCTCCGACTTTAATCTCATGATCTCTTTCTTTCGTGGCAGCACTAGTCCCTCCTCATTCTCAATGTGGGATTCTTGTCAATCTTGTCAGAAGAAGTAAATGCTGCATCAGAAGTTATAGTTTTGTACACTGAAAATATATTTCCAGAGCTGTGAATGTCCCCCCAAGCACCATCACAAGGCTATGGAATTGTCACCAACAACATGGAACGACTCGTGACCGTCCACGATCTGGCAGACCTCGTGTGACTACACCGGCACGTGATCACTACGTCTGGTTACGTCACCTTCGGGATAGGACCACCACTGCGACGTCTACTGCTTCAACCATACCAGGGCTGTGTAGAATTTCCGATCAGACCATACGCAACCATCGACGAGATTCTTAGACCCCATGTGCAACCCATCATGGTGAATGTCAACGACGTTTTTCAACATGACAACACCCATCATCACACAGCCCGACTCACCACTGTCTTCTTGAAACACCACAACATCAACGTTCTTCCCTGGCCCTCCAGATCACCAGATTTAAACCCCATCAAACATCTTTGGGACATGTTGGACCGACGTCTGCTGTGGCGACAACTTCAAATGCAGACTCTACCTCAGCTTGCAGCAGCTTTACAGGCTGAGTGGACAGCCATTCCACAGGATGTGATTCGTTATCTCATCGCTTCCATGGATAGGAGATGCTAAGCAGCTATTGATGCTCACGGGGGGCATACTCGTTATTGACGTTGAGTGACGTTAAACTTCAACTAGTGAGCATGGACTTCTCCCTTGCAGACTTTGGATGTTCAGCGGTGAATATGCAAAGTTTCACACATGTCATACAGAACTACTCGGAATAAACTTGTTAACAATATGTCTCAAATTTTCTCTTTTGCATTTCTTTTTTTTGCATGGCAAATTCCAAACCATTCAACAGTGGAGTGATGCTAATTGTAGATATATGTTTGCAGGAGTCTATTTTATGTTTTTAATAGAGGATATTCACATTATAAAATAGCAAAGAGAGTGCAAAACGTGGACACATCAATCTTAGAGAGTTGTCTATAACATAATGATCATCAACAAGGAAAGATCAGCACATACTGTATGAGAATTTAGAACTATTTTAACAACATCCCACCACATATAGTATCACTGCAATGGTTATTAAGTTGCGTACAATGTTGTCAAGGAAGACTTCTCATTTAGAAAGGAAATACACTGTAACTCACAAGCTGCCCCTAAATATATTAGTGAAAGAAAAACTGCATAAGCTGTAAATTATAGCTGAGAGGTAGAAGGAGTTCATTACAAATATTGAAAATTTCTTGAATTTGCAACAAAAAGAGTGATTTTATACCATACAATAGATGACGACTTTTCAGCGTGGTACAGGTAATGCAAAGAAAGCTTTTCATTGTACTTTATTGTTGATACAGATGTCCCATATAATGGGAAATATAACTTCATAAAGTGTACAGTAGAACAAAGTTTACAGTTTGGTTCCATCGTTTTCTTTATTTGATCTACTCTTCATAGATTGTACTGCATTTTATCTCATCAGATTTGTTACCTTGCTCATTCCCTCACCACTTACTTCTGAGAGCTATGTGAGATCTTTCAAGCTGACATGTGGAATACTTCTCACTTCTTATCATTTTTCATACGGTACCACCAGGTGGCTGATGCTACCTCCCTGGCTATACTTATTTCCCAAAGTTATTATCCCAGGATAATGGAATCTGCTCTGGTTCCGTGTATGCCCACTGAGTAGGTTAGGGTAATCCTCGTGGTATATTTCTATGTGTGACTACTGTTTGATCTGGATGATACCTATTCCATGGATTATTGTGAGAAAAGCCAATACAAGAGGGTGCTGTGCCTCCTTCCCTGGCTCACACTTGTTGGATTTTCAAAGTAAGGACGTGCAGTCACCCATTGCACTGTCTCCAGAAAAAGACCTTTTCAGCTGAAATAAGACCAATGAGGATTTGCTCGTGGACTTTCCATAAAAATTCCTTCCCATTATTTCTTTGAGTAGAGCATAGGAGACCCTCTTTGCTCTTCAATTCCAAGCTATTGAATGGACTTAATTATTGAGGCTAGAACAAGGGGTTATGATCAGTTTGAAATGGGGTAGTGTCACCTTATATTACTATATTTATGCCACTTGTGCCTTAAATGTGTTCAGTAAAGTTAAGTACTTGACACGATTTTGTTCTCCTGCAGCTTACAACTGTCTAGAAGAGCTTAGGAAAGCATTTTACAAGATTTCTGTCCTCTTCTTGCAGTCTGTAAGTGTCCACTGGAGTCAAGGTTAGCACACCATTATACCATACCCTTTGAATGAGGTTGTGTTCATTAATAGAGTTGAGGTGAGCACTCTCAATACATGTTTTCTCCTTTTGCACCATATCTGTTCAGTTGAGTCAAGACATGCACATTTACTATTACATACACTGTAACACAAATCTGTGCCATCCTCCTTCTGCACCTGGTATTGGTTTGATGATCTGACAAAATACTGTCTGAGAATTTATTAATCAGTCTACATTTACTGACTTTCTCACCTCTTGTATGCAAGTACTTGGATGACCATGCTCTTATTCTACTCATCTCTGAAAGACATTGGTGAAGAGTATACCCTAGAAGAGATGAACTGTGGTTTCCCATGGGTGTGACCTATGAAGTCCCTGATTGTTTATCATTCCCTATTGGCTTTTTTAGGTGCTTCCTGAAGGCAGCTTGTCAAGGTAAATCTTTGCACCTCTCTCTCTCCACCACTTTAGTGTGAGATTTTAGCTTAATTGTGTGAAGAGGAAGGTGTGTATTATTTCAGAAGTTAATATTTTCCTTTGCTGTATCTCTGCACATATATTCTCACCTTTCTTTCCCATTTCCAGTGCACTTTAGTATTTCTTGCCTCATCAAAGAATGAAGATTCATGAAAGGGAGCTAGTGACCAGGAAGGTGTTTTGATTCCTCCTATTGGTCAAAGGCTTTTGCTATATAATAACATCATTATGCAGTAATGCACATTATGAGATTAAATAGGAGTTGCCTAAAAGCTGATGCTGTGCAAATCTCTGAGGAAGTTGCATGGGAAATGTAGTTTAGCTGTTTAAAGAGATGAGTATTTATCAGAAATGCATTTTTTAGACAGAAAATTGTAATTTGTTAACGTTAGAACTATTTCCACATTAAAGATATGAGTGAACATTTCTCTTTGTGTATTAAGTATTCTAACTACTTAATGTAAAGTTATGAGAGAGAGAGAGAAATTTTTTTTATTTTAGGTATTCCAGTTGCTCATTGGTAAAGTACATGGAAAAACATAAAGTGAAACAAGACAGTAAAGCATTCTTGTTGGTAAGTTATCTTGCTACAATTATTTTTACTGTATACAAAAAATTTATATTTATATGGTTTATAGTGCAGTAAGATTGTGGCTATCAGATATTGATTGCTGTTATATTTAGTGGCCTTTTTGAATACCTAAGCACTAATTAATTGCTAGATGTTTACCAGTTAATTTGTATTGTATGTTTGGACTACTAAATTGTTCACGTCTTCAACCTATTGACTGTTTGAATGGATCCTAAAGAGGGATTTACAGGTTTTACTGATTTGTATGCTAGTTTGATTAGGTGTGTTTTATCAGTTACAAGCAAAAGTATTTGTCTCAAGTGAGGGTAAAAGTTTAATTTATTAATTTAAATTATTTCATGGACTTTAAATAGGTTACTCATGTTACACTCTTGGATTAACTCAGAGCTTTGTCTCTGAGCCATGCTTTGAACCACTAAACAATAACATATTGTAAATTTGTGCTTTTATTCTTTACATTATGTTACTTAATAAAACTTGAATGATAGTGTGATTAATTCCTAACACTTTAGTGTTAAATATCCTGCTTGCAAAATAAAATTTGGCATCAACATTATTAACACCTGTTTTCTTGTCATTTCAAAAATGAATATTGAGTGCAAAAGGGAAACAGATGAATGTTTAGAAATACACCATGGTTTACAGTATATACAAGATTTGAATATGGAAGATCACTTTGATCTTTTTTTTTCTCGTGAGTGATTCATGTTTCCTTGTGATAATGTTGTTCCAGTTTATTTTATGATATTCTTTGGCAGGATAAATTGATGCAGATAGTTCATCATTGACGGATCTTTTATATTAATTCTTGACCTAAAGTCTGACTTTAGTTTATGTTTCTCCATTGTACAGGAGTTAACATTCACGAGGAAATTAAAAATGGTATTTTTTTTCTACATTGCATTCTTAGCTAGTTTTTACATGAACTAACTGTTGTCACATTGTGACTGTTGAATGCCTTTTTGACTTTTCATTGTTTATATATCTTCTGTGTATTTTCAGATAAATCTTTGATTTAAAGGAATATGGGTGTTGTGTCTGGAATTTCCTTCCTGCTTATTTACAGTCCTATATCACTAAAGGTTGCAGCAGATCAGTAGCCAAAACTTGAGTTATAAACTAATTGCTCACTAGTATCTGATAATAATGAAGTAGTAATTAATATAATCAGTAATTATATTGAGGTGATTGTATATACTACCAAACATGACAGTGACAGATGTCTGATCTTACCATAAGTGTTCAACGACCTTGTGAAATAATAAATTTTGTAAGGAATTTAGAGTAAGAAAGATTTGCTTGTAAATTAGGTGAAGGAGATAATTTCAATTTCCTCTATAAATTTAGACAACACAAATTCATTTCTCAATGTCAAATCATCTGTCAACACTCCAAGATGCCATCTAACTCGGAACCTTAAAAAACTTCTGATCAACTAAATATATACACTCAAGACAGAATAACTGTCATCTCTATCTGAATATAAGTAATACAACAGGTAACATAGACTCTGTCAAGATACACACAACTCTTAAATCTTCATAGCAATGCACATTCATGTAATAAGGAAGTTTATATGTAAAAACTTTTTTCGAAATCCTCCTAATACTACAAAATTATTTTAAAACATACAGTACTAAAATTTAGTAAATAGACACTAATGAAATGATGCAAAATGTGTACTAAGTAAAGGAGTAAGTTTACCCTGATACATAACAAAATTCCCATCTTAGATATAGATATATTTGGAATAGAGACAGTCAAACAACTAAACAGTACAGACCATACATAAATAGCTATGGTCTACCTAAAATTCATGAATAAATCTATCCTCTCCATCTCAAGCTTAACTGTAATGGATTCACCATGCCACCTATTAACTAGACATTTTGAACAAGCAATATCATCTTAAATGGTCTGGCAGGGTACTTGCAGGTTCAAATCCTTGTTACACCAAACATGCTTGCCCTTTAAGCTGTGGGAGCCATATAAAGTAATTGTCAATTTCACTATTCATTGGTAAAATAGTAGCCTAATACTTGGCAGTGGGTGGTGATGACTTGTTGCCTTCCCTCTGGTCTTATGCTGTTAAATAGGGGATGTTTATTGCAGAAAGCTCTTGTGTAACTTTGTGCAAAATTAAAAAAATAGTCATGAACTAGTAAAAAGATTCTCACATCAGAAACTTAGTTAATTTTATAGAGATTATGAAAGCAACTATGGTAGCCTCACAGGATACAATGAATAATTATTCACAATATAACAACCCAGATACTCCACCATGAGCTTGGAAAGAATGCAGTTAAATGACAATATATGCAACATACTCCTGACACAAAGAAACATACTATCAATACTTTGATGGTCAAGCCTTCAGAATACTCACTCCATGACCAAGGATTGACCTTGGATATGTTGATGACACTTTTGTGTTATGGTCAGTCATCAAAACAAGTTTCCAGAATTCATAGATCAGCTGAGGTTAGGCAACATTCAGGAATAAGATTTGTGATAGAAACAAAAAAAGATAAATGTCAATTACTAAATGTGAGAGACATCAGCATGTGTAACTTTTATACCACAGGAAACACCTAGATACAGATTAGATTATTCCAAAAAAAGGGGAGGATTATAAACTAACTAGTCTCCAGAATAAAGAAAACACATCACTATCTTTCTTTATGATGGAAATCATGAGCATTTGATAAAGACAAAATAAAGATAATTGCTGAGACTAAACATCATGAAAATTAGAGAAACACACACATACTTTTCCATACCAAAGGTTTTTAAAATACTAAATCACTTAAAGACTCAATTTGGAACAAACATGCTATTTACAGTATCCCTTGTGAATGTGTAGGCACAAATATTTGTTTTCACCACTACCCTTGACTTTCTCACACATATTCACGAGACATCTGCATGGTTTCATGTAAATGATCAAGCAGAACCCTCCAGAGTGTGTAATAACTCCTATTGTAACTAGCACCCTCTCTTATATGCAGCCCATAATCACTTCTCCATTGGCAGTTATTCTGATAAAGTTGTATTTTTGCTGATGCTTTTGTACTGGTTGTTTTAGTTACTTGTTCTATCACTTTACTAACTTTAAAATATTATTGCAGAGTTTTCAAACCACATTTCTTCAATTTTTCACTCTTTTGGAATTGTTTTAAGAGATATAATTCTCCTTTTCCCCCAGTCAACTCCATTTGCAATTCCATATGGCAACTACCACTGCTGTGACTACTACAGCTGATCTGCCTGCCACTTTAATGGCATCTGGACAAGCTTTAATTATTCAGGAAGTAATTGCTGTGGTTTGTTGGAAATTGGATACCTTTATGCATTCTTTTGAATTGCTTGGTGATGATTCTCTCAAACCTGTGCAGAGATATGCCTGACTATAAAGATGAGGATTTGACAGCTTGTTTCCTCTATCTGCCTATGCTTCACAATTACATTTTATTTCAGGGGAGATGCTCAGACCTCTTCCACCCTTTGTAGACTTAATCAATTATTTGTTTTATTTTATCTTTGCCTTCTATTTCCTATGATTCTTCATCTGATGAGTCAGTGGAACAGTATCTAGTGTTTCCTCACTCACCAGGAATTGTGGCTCATGCAAATCATTTTGAGGACCAGTTACTTTTGGGGCTCAGTATGCTCAGACTTCCATCTGGAAGATCCTTCGGAGTTTCCTTACTTAAGATTTGCAGTATTTAGGGTCATTGACCACTTGTGGAGATCAGACCCCAATTCTCTAGTTTCCTTTTCTAAGCTCCAGTTTTCCTGAATTTGTCTTACTCTCTCCTCCCTTCTTCATTCCTTATTTTCCCAACACCTGTCAGCTGAGGCTTTTCATCATTTCCGTGAGAGATTGTCATTGGAGACTCAGAATCTCTTGTTTTATACTTAGGATTCACTTGTATATGTATTCAAATAAGTTAAATGTATGTACACCAATTTTCTTGCATTATAGAGATCATAGGCTTATCATAAACACAATATATAATTTTTTTTCTTTTTAAAAGTCCACTTAGGCATATTCAGTTGCTTTAGAATTTCAGTTGAAAAGTTGAACTATCTTTCTTTATTCATATCATACAACTATTCCGTGTGTTATTCTTACATTGTTATTGAGTTACTACAGTGGTATACTGCTCTTTCAGTAAATATTTGTTTCTTGCACTCAGACTGTTTCAATTACTTTAGAACTTGCTTTGATGAATGAACTATACTTGCCTACTTTAAAACTGTTAATTTTTCTGTTACCATATTAAACATTAAGCCTGTGTTAATTGTTATGCCTATCACTTTCAGTGCAATTATCTTCACACTGAACTTTTCCATGACTACTTTCTTCTGTTATTGTCTTTGTGTGTCTCTTCCTGCTCATTTCATGCTGTTTATATCAGGTTATCCCTTAAGTAATGTCCAGTTTTAGGTTCAGAAAAAGAGAAAGGAATTCAAATGCTTTTAATGTTATTCAATCAATAATGTTCTATTATTATTAATTACTTGCTACCAACAATTTACAAGCTTGTGAGTGCCACTTCTATAAAATTCTTGGAGTTTGGAGGAAAAGAATATAGAGGGAGTGATTTTGACATTGTCATGTGTTCCAAGTTCTTTGCCATCAAGATAGTTTTACAAACTTTGGAATAGATGATAATTATAATCAGATGGGGCAAGGTCTGGAGAATAAAGAGGATGTGGAAGTTTTTCACCTGATCTGAACTTCTTAAATCACCTTTGACATTTTCTTTCATTGAGAGAGACTGCTCCATAAACACCTTGGATGTTTCATGTTGTTTCTATTGTACTACTGTTTTTCTCAAACTCAAAGCATTATATGCCTAGTGTGCTCCTCAAACACATCCATCTTTATGAGGGCTTATTTGATTAATGATTGGAAAGAGTAGAGTTGGTTAGTTTCTTTTATTTGTCTGAACATTTTTATACACATCCTGCTACATATTTTAGTCATTAAAGCCTTCTACAAAGACAGAAATGCTGCATTTTCTGTCTTAAATTTTCAGACATAACTTATGAAATGGCCTGATATATTTATCACCTAGTCACCTGTTCACCATATTCTTGATACCAATGAGTTACAAACACAACTTCCAATAATTGTCTGCTTTTAACTCTTTTATTTAAAAAAAAAAAATCACTCATAAAATACACTTTTATATCGTATCACATGAGTGTATCAGGAGTAGTGGAGGTAAATATTTATTAGGAATACATTTTCAGTGCAGAAAAGGGTTAAATTTCAGAAAGAGAGACTACATCTTACAAAAGAAAATGCCAAAATATTTGGAGATTAACTACACATACTCAGAAATGCTCAAAAATAAACTATTGAAGAGAAAGGGAAGCTTTGTACATCCACCTAATTGATAACACACTCAGTCAATCTGGCATAGAAGTCAGCAAGATCTAGATTTGTCTCTCCTCTCTGAAACCAACCAAATAGTTGATTCAAATGTCAATGAATGATAGTCAAGACAAGTTGGTAGCACCCTAAACTTTTTTCTAACAAGAACACTTTGAATCAAATCTTTATTCCTATAACTACATACAGTCCTTTTTCAAAACTGCCCTGAAGATAACAACAGATAAGCAGATGAAGTGAAGGACATAAACTAATTGGCAATTATAATATAATAATAATCAACCAGTATTTCAACTTAGGTGATCATATAGGCCATCAACTATGACAGTGTGTTTATAAGTTTCTAAAAGTGCTTAATGATTAAAGACAAATTTTAAAGCAGCATGTTTATTGTATTATATATCATAATGTAGATAACTTTGGTACATTGAAATGTACAATATAAATAATGGAATAAGTCTGATTATATGTATTAGAATACATATGAAGGTGAAGAAGCTTTGTGTATGATAATAGCTCTTATTTTATTTCATCCTTACATGATAGAGGTAAACATTGGACAGTTATTGACTAGTTATGAGAGCTATGAATGATCTGTTGGAAAAAAAATCACCAATTAGTAATTGTTTCATTCCACTTTTTTTTCTTAAATTATAAAATCTGATCAGTTTGCACTGTTATATATTGACCTGAATCCCTGAGCTTACATGTAAATTTTAAAGTTTAAAATTTCTGTGAATATTTTGATCTCATTTTAAGAATCAGTAATAAATCAATAAAAGTCAAAAACTGTTTACATTTTAAAATATTTTCAGCCCATTATTTGCTTATACCAAAAAATATAAATATGCATATGTTCAGCTGCAGTACAAAATATGCCAAGTATGCATACAAGGCTTGAAATATTGGTTGTAAATTAGGCCTAAATTTTTCCCATTGTACTACAAAAAAGTGTTGTCTACAAAGTTCGATTTGAATTACTTCACATTGTAAGTAATGTTAATCATACAACATGTTCATTTTATGTGTTTAATCAAACATTTTGTAATTAGGTCTAGATCTATGAACTTGTTTTCAGTGTGCTGTAAAATTGTCATTTACACAGTTCTACTGCACTTTGGTTTTGCCTTAACAACTGGACAAAATTTGTTGCTTGGCTCTAAAAACAACAGTAAAAAGGTTTCATATCATGTTTTGTACTCTTTGTCAGTAAGTAAAGAAGTCATGTTAGAGGTAGAATAGTATATCCTTAACCCTTTTGCAACATGTTCCCCCTTTTAAACCCTTTTCTGTGTGAGTCATTGTGTTACATTCAGAACTAAATTAACACTTTCTCAATGGGTCAGGAGTCAAAGACCATGGAATTGCATTTGTTGACCTAAATTCAAAATTTTGTAGTTTAATTCTGTGGTATCAGTGTAGTTATTTATGATTTTTTGTTACTCAACTGTATATATAGAACCTAAACAAAAAATTTTGTTTGATATCATCCATGTGCAAAATTTTATGTCTTACCAACCAAGTTCAAAGGTCACGGTGAGAAGAGATAGTTGTTTGGCATACTTTTTGATTTATTGTTCTATATTTTAAGAAAAATAAGTTTAATACTATTAGAAATACATAATTAATCTATATACATATGTATAATAATTGAAATGTGACTGTATATTGCAAAATACTAGTTCACTAAGAAACAGTCAAGACAGGGAAGGCTAATGGTCAGTTTTATATTAGTGGATACGTAATCTAAATGTGCGTGCACCATGTTATATAATTTTAGAAAGGTGTGACTGGAAGTTCGGTATAGTAAAAAATAAAAGAGATATACATGTTCATGTATATCATCATGAGACTTAAACTAAACATTTGTATGTTTGTGTTATACTATGTAGTCATTCTAGCATGAAAGAAGAATATTTATTTCCTAGTTTTTTATGATGGTTACAAGGTTGGTCAATTGACAGACCCCACATACTTAGAGTATAGTAAATAACACAAAATATAAAGTCTCGTTGAAAAAAAATGCTTGAAATGTATTTAGGAGGTTTTAGAGATTACACAAATTTGAGATTGTTGAGGTGACAATGTTTTTTTTAAAATCATAACATGAAATCACTTTGTATTTACACTAGTAGCAAAACAGATTCTATTTTTACAATCAGATCTTTAGAAAAATATTTCATTAAAAAAATCTGAGTTTTTGTGTACAAAAAGCTTGAATCCTTACTAAAGTCTTAAATTTTGTGCAGATACGCATATTGTATCAAAAGCTATAATACAACTACTTAATGTGTGCAAATGTGTAAAGAAATTTGTGTATATTATACCCGAGCCTTTTAGCATCAACATACATGAATAAAATTATGATGTATGATTTTGAAATTGTGCACTATCTAAATTTGAGTTTGTTATTTAAAAAGGAACTTTTAAAAAACTTCTCAAAACTTGTGTATTGTCAAATGACCAACTTATTACTTTTATATTGTAATTACTTATATTATTTGTTTTGAAATGCATAATTGATAGGTTTAAAATTTTTTAAATTATACATCACACTTTACATCACTTCTCAAGGCTTATGATATTATACAGTGCACAAAAATATTGCCAAAAGGTTGCATATGTAAAGCAGAGACACTGTTATGTGCTTTACGAACACTGTTGACTTGTGTCGAGATGAATACAAGTGGTAAAGAAGGAAAATAAATCATAAAATTTAACAAACTATGAAAAGGAAAATGCCTAAAGTTGTGAATTTAACAAAAGTAAAATCTTTAAAGATAATCAACAAAAAAATTAAAAGTTATAGACTACTTTCTATTTCTGTAATCATTTCATTACATTGTATGTTGATTATAATAACTGGAGTTAGTGATATGGTTGAGAGAAAGAATGATAAAAAATAAACATTTATCTTGAAAACGTGTGATAATTACTTTATAGGTTCTAAGGGTTTATGCAAATGAAATATGAAAACTATAAGATGAAGGGTACTTTTACACTTAAAATAAAGCTCACCTTGTAAACTCTTTTAACAGTCTGAGAGCAAGTATCTGCTGTAGATAAATAACATTTTTATTATAAAGGCATAATTAGAATAATGTCATTCTTTGTTTACAAGATACTTATAAACTTTATAAGTTTAAAATCTTATGAGGTTTTGTGAGGAATACACAGTTACTGTATTTTTTGTTGCATGAATGTCCTCTGGTTGAGCAGATGGTAATCATGACTACTTGTACTTGAAAGGTTAATAAAAAACTTACAGTAAGAACATACATAATACCCATTATTAACATAAATACTAATGTATGGTTAGGAAACAATGTTTGAAAAACTTTTTGAAAAGGAGACATCTTTCAAAACAATTTTCAGTATTTTCATTATTTTATAATGCAGTAAATGATAAGCTAATGTTATCTTACTAGTCAAGTAAGTCACTCACATACATGACAAGATATATAACACATTTTCTACTAATATAGAAATAACAAATTTTTATTTTCATTAATAGCTGTGACTCTTAGTTACAGAAGGTATGGAAATTACAGTAAATGATCTGTTTCTAATGTCTTGTAGCTACAGAAGTTGTTACTAATGGACCCTACCAAGAGAATAACATCTGAGCAGTGTCTTCAAGATCCATACTTTATGGAAGATCCTCTTCCAACTCAAGAGTAAGTCTTCACTTTGCTAACTTTTTAGTAAAATTGAGTTTGTAAACGTAAATAAATGTTCCATCATATGCATGTGAACAATATGTGTATACTGATATATAGGTATACAGACATACATTAATTGAAATAATTATGAAAATGGATGATAACTTTATTAATGCATCACTGTGAAAGATTTCAGATATATTGTATTACTTCTGACATTTAAAATAAATTGTGTTTGGTTGCCATTTGATAACATTTGCAGCATGTTTGAAGTCATTATCTTTCTGGAAGGTGAATTTCTGCTCAACATATCTTGTTTTATGAGGGAATGGTGTGATAGATAAGTTTGTGGTTATACCTGTCAGCAGTCAAGGTGCCATTATTTTATTCTATACTTCCAATTTTATTGGCTGAGACACAACCCACACTTGTATTTGTCCCCCAGCATGCTTCACTGTGGATATGTCATACATTGTCTAAGATGCTGATCTCTCTGCTGTCAAACATACTATCACTGACTGTGCTAAACAATGTGAATTTGAATTCATATATAAAGCACACTTTCCTTTGCCTTTGTCCATCCTAATTTTTGATGTACAGTGCATGTGTCAGCCTCTTGGTTTATTTATTTCTCTTAAGAGGTGATTTTTGAGCAACTTCACATCTATTGGAGTATCTCTGTTATAATGTTTATTTTAGAGTTCAGGAGGTAAGTAATTTGCAGAATCTCTAGTGTATTAACAGGTAACATGTAAATGAATAATCGAAATTACATAACATCACTTGAAAAATTTTGCCTTATTATCTTGACTGATTCAATTATCAATAGTATTTGTTTCTAATACCTTCTACAACAGTGGCTTTCAACCTTTTTATCACCAACAGCCCTTGAGTAGCTTTGCACAAAATTAAAAAACAAAACAAACAAAGAAATTAACCTAAAAAATTCATCAGATAAACCTTTTTTTATGTAAAATATGTAATTATCAAGATGAATTGAGATATTGATGTCATATTGTAACATTTTTTGTTATTTTTATATTAATGGGGAGTTTGTAACCAAATATTTTGGGAAACGCATGTAATTTAATGCATAAATAGTTTTAAAAAGTTTGTCTAAAAAAACTGATGGGTTTTCCTGTAAATTAACCTTAACAAAATCAATTACCTCTTTGTTGAATGCACATTAAACTATCAGATTTCAACTTAAAAATACTAATTGTACTTATTGCATTTCTAAAATAAAATTTCTAACT
The DNA here is from genome assembly GCA_011833715.1 of Carcinoscorpius rotundicauda. Classification (NCBI taxonomy): domain Eukaryota; kingdom Metazoa; phylum Arthropoda; class Merostomata; order Xiphosura; family Limulidae; genus Carcinoscorpius; species Carcinoscorpius rotundicauda. Next base: position 77,877,809 of record CM022397.1, on the reverse strand, counting down.
AAAAAATATTTAAGAATTAACATCAGTAATTACTAATGTTAGATTCACATTTCATTACAGTTATCATCAGTCTTGTCTGGAAAAGTTTCTATACCTATCTCAAAGTATAGGGTTCATTTTTGCTATACAAGTATACCCATTGAAAATATAACTGGGCATGTCTGTTTTCTGTTGTGATTTTCTTTTTGTGTTTGATATTTTATTATTTTAGCCCCTTTTTCTAACTATTTGTAATTTTATAGCATGGTATTTTCAAGTAAACAGATGATTTAAGTTGGTTCACTGTGTATAACAGGAGACTTGGCAAGATAAATTGTGAAGTTATACTAGATTTCACTTGAACTGGCAGAGTCTGTGCTAAGAGAATGGAATGACAGTGGAATGACAAAGAACAAAGGAAGCAGAAACAAAATTAAATTTGACACAATTACTCACCCGGATACTGTTTCCTCTTCCAGTTCTGCCACAGAGATTTTCATGCCACCAATCATGTGCAACTCCAACCTAAAATTCATATGAAAACATGTGGATTTATACTATTGTATGATGACATATCATGCTGCAAAACCTTTCAAAAATAGGAGTACAACATACCTTCCTATATAAATGCTCTCTCTGCATTCATCCACAAGGTGAGGTGCATGGTAAGGAGAATCTGTTACAAGGTTGTGAAGTCAAAATGAATAGTAACAATGACACCAAAGTGAGAAATGTGTATTGTATTTCAGCACACTAAAAAATGGTACAAGGGTGACAGGAGTGGGAAAAAGGGAGAGTTGCATGATCTGGATGGTGGTATGGAATATCCCACAGGCATAAAGGGATGTCATGCCTGATGAAAGAGCAGTATGTGAGGGTGAATCAGAATGAATTGAAAGTTGGAAAGGGAATGACTAGGCTGAGTCTTAAGGAAGTAGAATAATAGAAACAAGGTTTGGATAGACTGTGAGGAGCCTCCAATTGGACCCATTAAGGGATTTTCCAAAATTGAGTAAGAATCAGAGAGAAGAGATGGAAAGGTAGACTTGTACAGAAAAAAAAGTGGAATAGACAGCCAAGGTTGAGGATTGAGGTAAATGAGATCAGAAAGGAAGAAATTAGAAAAGATGGAAATAAAAAAGCAACAAAATGAGGAAGAATAATAATAAGGTGATCAACAGAACACCATTTGGTGAGGAACTAACCTGTGAACAGGATGTGGTTATGTCAAGAAGACAGCTGACAGTGATGTATAGTGCCCGTAGAACAGGACGTATTACAAGGACATTTAATTGACATAGGCTCTTAATCAACTCTGAACACTATCTTCTATATGTGTATGTAAAGGAGTAACAAAAGTAGAGTGGACATTATCCACTTGGGATACACAGAATAAGTAGCTACATTAAAACATTGATTATTTGTGACACTGTTTGGAACAAGCAATTACATCTAAACTCTACCTTCTAATGTTATGTGAAGTAGTAACAATTAATCAGATCTAAGCATTATAACCCGTGTGGAAGTGAAGGAATAAAGATTTAGGATGAAACATGATCTACAATGTGTACATGCAACTGATTAATGAACTATAGCAAAATAGTGTTGTCTGTGTGTGACTTGTCAAGGAATAATAGACAAGAATTAAACATTGTAATGCATGGGCACATATTAAACAGTAGAAAACTATGACAAAACATTAATCATTAAGTAGACATGTTAAGAAGTAGTGAATGAAGTCTATATATCATTGGTAAAGTATTGTAAATTAAGAAGGAATAAATGATACTGAAATATCTCCTATGACAGGAGACAATTAAGGGACAATTAAACTGAACTACATGTGCACTTCTAAGCAGGCACGATAAAGAGGAACTTATCTATTGTGTGTACATATTAAAAAGTAATTAATTACAACTAAACAGTACCCACTAAGTCTAGTTTTGAAGGAATAATCAACTGTGATGAAACATAATCTTTTAAGTGACATGAGTAAGAACTAGGACTAAAGATTAACATGGTTGTGTATATGACAAGGAATAGTGAGCCAAATGAAGATGTAATAAAAAAGAACTAATGCTTAGCTTACAGATATTCTTGTTAAAGATAAGGAGCTAGAATCAAACATTAATAGTGATGTGTACATGACAGGGTATCTTTAATTAAGAATAAACATATGAATAGTACATGTGAAGAAGAGATGAATGAGATTTAGACATTACATACTATTTGTATATATCAGTTTATTAAAAAAACAATAAATTAGAACAAAATATCAAAAGTAGCGTGTTACCTGTGAAAAATAACCAGCTGTAACTAAACATTAATATATATGTGTACATTGTACAGAATAGGTAAATATGGCCAACCATCAATATCTGTGCAGACATGAACTGTGACTAAACATAATATATGAAGTAGTACATGTTAAGTTATTATTAAGCATTATAGTCTTACAAGTATACAGATTTCCATCAATGACCATTTGTCAAATCAACCTGCACTTGCGATGGTTGGGGATATTCATTTTTTATTCCTTCCTCACCATTCTTCTGTTTTTAATCCAACTAGGTTTTCACTGTGCTGCTTCACAGGATACAGGTACCCAAAATTCTGCTCCAGACCAGAGTAATGAAAAGTAGTTGGACTATCCACCATGGCCTAGTCAGTGTCCATTGTGAGGTGGGGTGCTCTGCAACACCACTGGAGTTCTACTTATGATGTTTATATATAACTTTTTCCAGTCCGGTTCAGACTGTGCTCATTCTATGGCCTATCTTGAAAATGCCAACACCAGAATTGTGCTTCTACCTGCTTCTCTGGCAAGTACTTGCCTGCTTTTAAATATAAGGTTTTGTGGTGAAAAGTTACACTGTTTTCAGTTAAAGACCATTCCATACTGAAGAAGGATACAGGTGCATTCTGTGGGTCTTCTCTAAACAAATTCACCACCACCCACTTTGGGCAGAACAGGAGATTCTTACAACTTACCAGCCACCCAGTTACTGGGGTGGTGGACAATGAAGAATCTCCACCAATTGAAACCAGACAGTGGGTGCTGAAATACAGTCTCTTGCCACAATGAAAAGTAGGGCAAGGTGATTCTGGAGTGTGCTACAAACCATCCAAACCTGTCTAGATTAATCACAATCTCCCAGTGAATTTCAGAGATACCTCTACCCTTTTCTCATTTTTCAACTCTTTCAAGGAAATAACCCCATTAACTTTGTTTGCATAATTATTGATATTTCCTATTATCCACCTGTGATTTATCACACACAAACTGTTTTCTCAGCATGTAAAGGGTTGATATTGTCTGATCATTGAATATGATTTCATAAGTATTTTTATTTTCCAATACCTTTCAGACTTCTACCTGTTTTTATCCTTCACTCAGGAAAAACATTTACTGTGATTGAGATAAAATGCCCTTATATAATCCCTTCTATAAAGTTCTGTACCCCAGTAAACTTCCTGATAGCAACCCTTAAAAGAGGTTCTAGGTAATTTCTCCATTACTCCCCACATCATCTCAGCATGAGATTCTAGCTAATCTTTGCATGGTGGTAAGTTATAATATTAGAATTTTACATTTTCTCTGTTTAAAAATGTATTTCTTCTTCCATGCACATTTCCATTCTTCATTCCTGCTTTTCTTGGTTGCTTTCTCATAGAATGAGGATTTCACATGCATGTGAACGTAGAGGAGCATTTGTGCAAGGAGATGTCTCACAGTGCTGTTGATGAAAGAGTTTGTTGCATGATAATTCGTTATGCGAGATTTCAAGTTATGTGTTTTCATGTGAATTTCATGTGGGACTTTAACGAGGCTAGCATGCAAATCACTAAGGTCAAATAGCGTGACTTCAACAGGCAAAAACTAATCTAAGCACAAAGGACGAGATTTTATTGGAAATACATTTGGAAGTAAGAAAAATGTTAATTTTAACAATTTTGTTGAGTAAGTGTTATGCAAAATTTGGACATTCCTAAAATAAGGGATACACCTAAATGTACATTAAACAAGAGAGAGAAAAAAAAGTTATTGGTATGCCTGTCTACCTCAAAATAATAATAGTCTAAGCAATCACTTGCAAAGTACATCCCCTTGGTGTGGATTTTTGTACGTGGTGAGAGGATCTCCCAGGGAAGGTTCTGTTCTTTCAGTTTACCTCCTCTGTGATCTAAACATCCACTCACATGTTTGTCGTGAGTGATGACCAGTGAAGAGTAGGAGAGGATCCTGGTGATTGAGGGATTCATCCATAACACACCATTTTAGCCTTGAATTCCTGTAGATGAGCAGCTTTGGGTGGCCCACTTGGATCAGTTGGCTGGTCCACTTGGACTTGGGCTAATCAAGTACCAGTGTTGAATGTTCTCAACAGGTATTATGGACATTGTATTGGATGCTGATGTTTGGGATAAGTGCTTATGATACCCTGGCATTGCTAAAGTGTCCTTGCTTGACAATGTAGTGCATATCTTCGTAGGACTCGATGGTGGGTGGGATCAGTGGGCTCTGAAAGTTCCTTTTTTCTTGTGGATCCTTCACATAAAAATTTAAATAAAACAGTGTAAAAATAGTCCATAGGTTGACAGTCAAGCTGATTGTCTCTATGACTATAATCATCCCTATACACTGGTGGAACTCTAACTGGCCCTTTATCGGTCTGACAGTACATAGGTTTGACCAGATGATGTACACTATGACATGCTGCGCCATCTATCTCCTGCTTTGCTTGCTATTCTTCTAATTATTTTTCACTGGATCTGGCAGGAAAATGCTTTTCCTGATGCCTGGCACCAGGCTATTGTCCTACCTTTCTCTAAGCCTGGGAAGAATCCCAAGATTCTTTCAAACTACTGTCCAATTGCTTTGATGAGCTGTTTCTGTAATATACCTTAGAGAGGATGATTAATGTTCATTTTGTTTGGTTCCTCGAATTAAACTATCTCCTCTTGCCCACCCAGTGTGGGTTCTGACGACAGGGTTCCACTGTGGACAGGACCATCTGATTAGACTTGAAACATCAATCAGAGAATCTTTTCTCAAATGACATCTTGTATCAATACTGTTTGAAATTGAGAAGGCGTATGATACAAAATGGAGGTATGGCAATTTGCGATACCTCCATATATATGAGTTATTTGGCCATTTGCCCATTTTTATCAAGAAAATTTTAATGGACAGAAGATTCAAGTTTGTGTGAGTTTGACACTTTCTCGTTCTTTTCTACAGGAACTTGGAATCCCTCAGGGCTGTGTTTGAGTGTCACACTTTTCAGTATAAAAATTAATGCCATCACTGAATAAATCCCTCTTGCTGTTTCAAACAGGTTCTGTATCAATGATTTTCACATCTCATGTCAGTCATCGAACATGAGGTATATTGAGTGGCAGCTACAGACTGCCCTCAGTCATTTACTGAAGTGGACCACAGCAAATGGCTTTAATTTCTCTATCTCTAAAACCATTTGCATGCACTTTTGCCACAACGGGGAATTCACGATGATCCTGAGCTCCATATCGTTGAAGTTGTGCTGTCTGTTGCCCTTGAGACCAAGTTCTTGGGGATTATCTTTGACTGTAAGCTGACATTTATACCATACGTTAAGCAGCTGTGGGTCAAATGTACAAGAGCACTGAACATCCTCAGTGTCCTCTCTACCACTATTTGTAGAGCATTTCGATGTTCTATATTAAAGCTATATCATGCTCTTATGCAATTGAAACTCAGCTATGGATCACTGGTCTATGGCTCTGTCAGACCCTCAGCCTTAAAGATGCTGGACCCCATTCACCATCAAAGACTTCTGCTCTGCTCTGAAACTTTCTGCACCTCCCCAGTTCAAAGCTTACACATAGAGTCTCATGAACCTTCTTTGCATCTATGCTGTTTGCAGCTGTCTTTACCATATGCTTCAAAACTTTGTTCCTTATCAAAGCATCCCTCCTGAGGTTGTATTTTCCTTCTTCAGTGAGCCATACTTTTTCAGAACAGATGATCTGCTGTTGCTTGTGTTGACCTTCGTATCCAGGTGCAGTTAGGTGAATTGGGTTTGGCCTTAGATAACATTGCAGTATTCACTGGTCAGCTCATCCTACAATGGCTTCTTACATTCCCCATATGTGGCCTTTCTTAAAGTCATCTGAGAAAAGCAGATACTCCCAATTGGAAGTAGTTTTTTATTTACTGAACATCTTTCAAACAATCTTTCCATTCCTATTTATATGGATGGTTCAAAATCAAGTGACTGTGTGGGCTCTGCCATGGTTTATTGCAGTTGGGTGGTTGAGCATGTGTTTACTGCTGCACTGTACACTGTTTCTCTTGCCCAGGATCACATAGAAGCTGAGCAGTACTAAAACTGCACTATTTATACTGACTCACTTAGTTCTGTTCAGGCCCTGCAATTATTTTACATTAGTTCACACCCTGTTATCAACAATATTCAAAACCGACTGGCCCATTTCTCTTTAACATCTACACATCTGTACAGACATGGCAGCTGAATCTATCTGCTCTGGTACTATCACCGTTGTGCCTGTTCCATACACGGGCTATGATCCTTTTTTTAAGGCTCTTCTCCGTGCCAGATGGCAGTGAACTTGGAGTAAGCAATGCAAAAACAAGCTTTTCCAAATAAAATCCTATATTGGACTTTGGCCATTTTGCTTCCATAAGGATTGGAAGGAGGAAGTTCTAATTAGACTATGCATTGGCCACAGTTTTTTAACTCATCGTTTTCTTATATTTGGAACTGATGCACCAGTGTATAGTCTGTGTAACACTCAAATCACAATAAACCACATTTTACTTTCTTGCCATCAATACAACCCTCAATGATGGCACCATTTTAAACATGTTTTGTCCTAAGGTTTGTCCATAACGTCAGACAGTGTTACTGGTGATGGTAACACTGTCCACCTTGGTAAAGTTTTTTAAAGGCCAGTAATCTTTTTGATGCCATTTAAGTTTTCTAATTTATATATTAAACTTTTTTAATATGGTTCCATTTTAAGTTTTAACAATCACAGTCTCTCTAGTTCAACTTGAAATTCGAAAGTGGCAGTAATATTAAATAATTTGACACCAGGACTGGAAAGGCCAACTTCAGGTGACTAACAATGCTGTATGAACTGTTTGAATTACCTGTTTGTCATCCCGATGAGTTATTAAAATTTTGTTATAGGTCTTTTAAAACTTTTATTACTTTACCTTTTAAAAATGGCCATAATATCACATAACTCTGAACCAGAACTGGAAAGGCCAACTACAGGTGACTGATTGTAGTTTTTGTACTTGTTAGTCTTCCTGGCAGGTTATGATAACTACCATTATGCTATAGAAAGTCCTTTATGACATCTTTTGCTCTAGTTTTTCTCTTAACGTCGTAGACTAGATGTTACATTGATTTTATGCTATTTGTTTTCTTTTTAGTCTGTTTTGTTTTACTTTAATTTCCTTTTGTTAATTTTACTCCATTTACTCTAATTTTACCTTTTTACTGGATGTTTGGTGCAGATAGCCTAGCTGCTTTATGCCATAAAACACTAAATAAACCAACCAATCAACAAAGTACGTCTTTGAAAAATGCTTGTAAGTTAAGTTTAAATACATTTGAAGAGAGCAGATTATATGCTATTTAAAACAGCACTTAATGAAAATATAGTTAGTTTGGGTTTTATGATAAGACCCCCCACCTCCTGCAAGAATGAATTTTGAAATCTGAAGTGTTTGAAAGACCTTTGAGGCAAACAACAGCCATAGAATTTTTTATACTTTCTTTAGATATTATTTTCATTTCTGAAAAAATGCTTTTCCATTAAATTATTTGTGTTTGAAAGGTATGGAAATCTTTTTAGGCAACAAAACATCATATAAACTTTGTTAGGTTTAGCAAGTATGGCACGTGATTGTAAACTATTCTTGTGACTCAGTTTCATATTTGTTGAATATCTTTATCAAGTTTTATCTTATTCAAACAATATAAATAAGTAAAATAGCTTGTCATTTACTACAAAGGAACAATATTTCTTAGAAAAAAAATTGATTTTGATAAAAAATTCATCTAGCGTGATAAAGGTAATGGTAAGTGATGCCAATGTGAAATGTTACTTGGAAGTTGCTGATAAATATTTGTCAATTCTTGCCATATTTTTTATTTATAGCAGGAATTTGTAGATTGCTACAGTGGGCAAAATAAAGTATCAATAAGAAATATGTTACTGAGTACCAAGTTGAATCTGACTGAAGTTATCAAATGAAACTTTTTGCTCAACTGTAAAAGGTACTGAAATTGTAAGATGAAAGGAAGTAATTTTAATGTTTTTTTAAATAGTTATGGGAGAAACTGTAAATTTTTCAGCATAAAAGTGATAAAAATGCTAAATCTAATTATATTGTTGTTTAAAGCTAAAATTAAGTGTAATAAAAACACACCATATTGTGCCTTGCAGCCAAAAAATCAACCTGCAGGATACACTGTGTTATTAAAAGGAGTGGTAGTTTAGCCATTTTTCATGTACTGTACTTCATACTGTAGAAATCCAAACTATCACGTATTTACAGCATATGTGCTCTAATGGACTGTATCTTCGCATACCAAATTTCAAGGCAATGAATTAGAAATACTCAATGTAACATCTCCAATTTTGATTGAATTTCTTAACAGGTGTTTTTTTCCTTGCACCAAACACATGGAAATTTTATTTGATAGAAAAACATAACTTTTATGAATTTTTTCTAATTTGATATGCTGGTAGATCTTTACAAACTAATATTAAGAGCCTCATTTGGAGCAAATATAAGCCACGTGTAAAGCTTTTCAACAAACACAGCTAAAATTTACCGAAACTATTTGTGCACACCTGTTCAAAAAGTCACTTGAGCTATTAATCTAACAATTTTAGTACAGCTTTACCTAAGAGTAAAATTGTACAATTTTTTAGTTTTTTGTCATTCAAATAGAAAAAGACTGATTAAAAGCACCAAAACTTTTTAGTGAAAGCACTTAACAGGTAGATAAGTATTGGTGAGGTCATTCAAAGCAGATTAGCAGTTTATAGGCCAAGTTTTCAAAAGAATCATACAAGTGACTGATTATTATTGGTTATTCTTTGCCAACTTTTGATCATAACTTTGCTCAATTTTATGAAGATATCCTAATTAAAGAGTGATCAGCATCACTTGAAATTAGCTGGAGCAATTAGCATAAATAATTATGCATCATACAGCTGAACCAATTGTACATGGGGTGATGACAAGAAACTGTTCATCTAAATTCCATGGCATTTGAATAAAGGGAACTTTTAACATAGTTTTAGAGAGGAAAACTACCACCATGTATTTCAAAGAACCTGGTTGGTTGTGTAAAGGTTTGCTCCAAATAATAGGGTTGCAGTCCTGAAACTAATTTTTAGTATTAGGTGTCACATTCTTATTTGGTGGTTTTTGTTGGTGTGTATTGACAAAAAGTCACGAAATTTGAACAAAATTATAAAGTGTGAAAAAAAACTACTAATAAAGGATTCAGCATCCACCTTAAAGGAATGAAATGAAAATTAGCAGACAAACTGGTGACTGATGAAGAAAGGTGAAGAAGGCTGATTTAGAGCAGCAAACTAAAGTGTAGGTATATTTGGTTAGATTTAATGAGCTTCTGCTGAGTTTCATGAACTTTGCTTCACTATTTCCTCTTGTAAGAAAAAGAAAAAAAATTCAGCAAGTGTCATGACCCTATTCACCACACATTCCCAATCTGAAAAGAGTTAAACATCTGACTTTGAAACTTTTGAGAATAAAATGTTGTGTACATTTTTAACCCTTTTGACACTGAATAACGACTTGTAATGTTTGGCATGGCTCTGAATATGTTTGATACTTCAGCTAATTACAGTATCAGTACTAAAAGCATGATATCTCAGCAATAACTCAACAAAAGTCCCTGAAATATTCAGTGATATAGTACCCAATACTCTATATGTTAAATTTAATACATTAGAGTAACAGGAATAAAGGAAGGTTGCCTGTTGTGCTGAGCCTTCAAGTTTACTATGGTCTCCAGCTACACCAAAAGGGTTAAACATCTAATGATACTACTAATGTATTTGTGCTTTTTCAGAAATTCCATTTTTTGAGATATATGTGACTAGTTAATTTTTACTCTGTTAATCTTGATTTTTAAACAGTGTTTTTGCTGGATACCCCATTCCATATCCCAAAAGAGAATTTTTAACTGATGATGAACAAGAAGACAAGTCAGATAATAGTAAAGTAAGTACAAATGCTGCTTAAGACTCCAGTTCAATTTCTAACAACTGGTGTGCAACTGAAATATTTTGAAAATATGTATTGATACAGTAAAAAAGATAGCAAGTTATTGTTTGGTACATATGCTTGGACAAGCTTCATAAGAACTTATATTACAATGTAGTTGAAAATTTTAGAAAAATAATTGTATACAGTTCCATGGCCTGATGGTGTCTGATACCAGCTAAAACTTTTGAGTAGTAAGGGCACCAGAAGCTGGTACCTCTAAAAGTCCTCCTAAATTTAGCATACACTGTATATGCAGTAGAGAAAATATTGATGAAATTATTCACTTAACTCAGTGTTTTGCTAATGTAAACCAGTTTTATACTGCAGTTGTTACATAAATTATAAAATAATTTAAGAAACACACATAAGAAACACTTAAACAAAAAACACCCCATAGAACAAGGAAAAAATAATTGATTGCACTATTTCATATGTAAAGCAATATTAACATACCGTTATCAGGTATTTGGGAAAGGCTAGCTCCTAAATATAACCTTAACATAATACTTAGATCTGTTTTAACCCTGGAATGAAAATTAAAGATATTTTAAGAAAACATTTACAAAGTGTAACAGTTTCTCAGTCAACTTCTTAAACATTGATTTAATAACAATAAGATAATTTGAATGTTCAAACTGTACTCAAGTCTTATAGGTTTCTTTGTTATTTTAGAATAAGGTTTATTTTTAATATGTTTAAGTAAGTTTTATAACCTGAAATAATTATTTCAGTTTTAGGATATTTTAAGAGCATTTAGATTTGTGAAGATATAAAGTATAATAATTTAATATTTCTCTCAGACAACAGCAGTAAACAACCAGGGTAATCAAGATAACAATAACCATGGACCAAGTGCCAAACGTGTACGGATGGCTCCACCCCCAGCAACCACATCTACAACATCTACCAATCAGGTTCAAGCATATTTCCTTTTGAAACACTAATTTATTTACTCTTATTAATTGGATATTAAAAGTAATTATTTGTGTTTGTTGTAAGGAATAACATTTAAGCCTTAAGTTTGTAAATAAAATTTGAAAAATTTACTAGAAAATTTATTCAAACTGACATAGTACAAATATTTTACCCAATTATATTTTGCTGGTAATATTTATAAATGTGCTCTTTAGTGTTACTTGATATTAAAAAACATAAAATATAATTTTGGTTTTTGGTCAGTTTTAATATTAATATATTTCTATTTCCAGTCACATGGTTTGGGGGGAGGTGTACAACAAAGTCAACCTACTATGCCTTTTACGTCGGCAGCCAACAACCCACAGACTGCGGGAGCAGCAGGTTTTCCACAGCATTTCTAGTCCTCTTCATCTGTGATAAATAATTTGCTTCCAGTGCTTGGTTTCATTGTCAACATGAGGGTTTAAAGGTTGTATTAAGAAACATTCCTGTCTATACAAAGGTGTGTTCTTAGTGTGCTAGGTATCTTATAAATATCTAGTAATCAGTGAAAAAAAAAGGCAGTGTAAGAGAATAAAAAGCAGAATGTTGTGAAGCGAGACATTGAAAATTAAGATCTGTTTTATATTATGAACTAAGAATTTGTAAAAATGTGTTGTTTTTTTAATTGTTATTTTAATGTGAAAATTCTGCACTGTAAATAAAACAACAGAAAGTTGCTTGAATGGGTTATTGTGCTTCATAAAATGAACACATTTTTATATCTTCATTTATGTTGATAATCAAACCTAATTAATATTTTGTTAGTATATTTCAAAAGAAACAATGTCATTTTTGAAATGAGAAAAAATGTAAGGTTAGTTAAAAAAAAAATTTAACTAAATTTTAAAACATCACCTTTTACATGTATTATGATTATGAAGGCTTTGTTAAAAACATTATATAAGTATTTGTCTATGTGATTCTATGAATCTTTTTTGAAATTTCCACGTATAACCACTGAGCTATGGAAAAAGACAGAAATAAAAAGTATTAAAATGTGTCAACCAAACCAGGTTTCTTGAGTTACTTGAAATGTAATTCTGTGGGTATCAAAATACGTATTGTATCATTATGTGTAAAAGATATACAAAAATTGCATGTTCTGCCATCTTTTATTTTTTTATTTCATACATGTCCAAATAATGTGTTTTTACAAATATGTAAGAATATTTAATTCACCCGAAAGTGTTGGAAATTGTTAAAAATTGTGGAAACTTTATTAAGATTATTGTTTCAAAGAGTGCTACAATGGAGAAGTTTGAATAGTTTAGAAGTTAGATGAGCTAAAATAATGCTGAGAATTATTTGCACATTATAAGAATGATGATGTAGGTCCCTGTTGCCTTTGAAATAATTTTCTTTGTCATTGATTATTAGGTCTTATGGCTATGGTAATGTATTGTTTTTTTGATAATATAACAAGCATATGCAGAGGATGAAACGGTTAGTCATATCTTAGACTTTTTTTCTGCACGCTGATTTGTACCTTAAATACTTCATTTAAGCAAATCAAAAACACAAAAGTCCTTGGATTTAATTTATATTTTTGGGTTGGAAGGTTTTTGTTTGTAATCAGGTTGTTTTTTAACATGAATTCAAAGCTCTTTTTTATTCTGATTACTTTGGCAAACAATTTGTTGTTCTTTCATGGGGAACATTTATTGCCCCTTCAAAACATTTTTATTGGATTTGGATTTGGCAGTCTAATTGTATGAATATTTGTTCTTGGAAGGCACTGTGACATATCTTCCAATCTCAAGTCTACAAATAATGGCATTACACTGTCAAGTGTATTGGAATTCACAGTGAACAAACTGCATAGATGCTATTTGCATTACTCGCTTTGCTTTAGTTGGCACCTAAAGCAATACGTTTCAGCATGCTGATAGCACTGATTTATCCTTAGGCTGACAAGGCTAGATAACATGAGATTTGTCAAAGTATTTACTGTGAAATAATTCTTTATTTTTTGTTTGAATGGGTTTGTGAGAAGTAAAAGGAAAAGGAAAACAAATATACAATAACAATTTTTATTCAACCAAACAGTGCTAAACTGTGCCTAAATTGCCACATTGTATAATTTTATTTACTGGATAGTTAGGTTTGAAGACATAAGCAAGTCTAACTTTGTCGAAATCCAATTTTATACTGAATAAATCTCATGTTACATAGTTAACTCCAACTTCAGACTTGCATGGAGTGACTATTACCACCTAAATGACTGGTCATTAGCAGTGGAACATAAGAATGGTCATAACTCCCAGGGATCACCTGACTGCCAGTATAAAAGATGACTGGAAACTTTATATACTAAAATAACAATGTAACTCTTTATCATGGAAATTTAAAAAAAATGCAACTTCAGGTAGAGATGACACAGCACAGTAGGTTGTAAGAGCAAAAGAAGCTTAATGACCTTGATGAACATGTTATGTGGAAACTTCAAATATTAGTACACAAATTATGAAAAATTCCTGTGTTGATATAAGGAGGTAGAAAATGTGGTATATGTATATACCATAAGAAGTCATTCTTATAAAGTGTATTTAACCACTCATATTTCTGAAGTAAATGTTTACATTTTTTTTTTCCATTTACCAAGTGTATAAAGTAAATTTATTTATTGTAGTACAAATAACGCGGTATGGAAGTTTTACTAGCAGTGTTTTTTGTATATTTTTAATTTTATCACACTGCGTACAACAGAGTTTTTCTGAAAAATTGATCTATTTTATAACGGTTGAACAGTTTTGAGGGTTAAAGATGCAAAGGATAATTTTTAACAACCAATTGGAAAGCTTGTACTAATAACTCAAACACTATGGCAAATAAAACTAAGATTAAATACTTAATGTTATGTGTGTTTTGTTCCAGTGTATGACAAACATATAGAATAATCAAGAAACACTTCTAAAATCTAAATCCATCGTGTTAACTACGTGCTATGTGAGATGGCTCTAAAGTACTTAGGCTGTATATGTTTCAAGGTTTCCATTGTTATTTAATGTCCATCTCAAAAGACATTGATTATGAATTTAGTCATATATCTGAAGTCCTTTTGTTTTGTATAAAACTATTAAGTATATTTCAGATGCCTTGTTCATAATGTTGAGTTTGTTAACATTATGAAACGATCTGAACATAGTGTCAATAAATTTTATTTCTTAAATGTGGTGTTCCATGACTTTTTAAAGACAATATGAAACACAGTGAACTGTAATAAAAATGGTTTTAAATAAACTTCTTTTTTTCTTTCTTAGTGGCATTTGGTATAAAATTTTCTTCCAAAAGCAGCATTATTCACATCAGTGTTCTTCCTGTGACTATTTTATGATGGCATATTAGCCATACAACAGTACTGTAAGGTAAAATGGAGACAAGTTTATCTCAAGTTAAATGTAATGACTGTTACCTGTAAATATAATTGATACAGGAACTGCAATAAAATGGTTTTGTTTAATAGTCCGTTTCTCACCAGTAATAACCTAAAATGCTTTAGGTGTTTGGATAGTGTGACATGTTGCCTCTATCAGTTTTTCAGTGGATTAACTGTTCATTTATTTGTGAATTTCTTTTCTTAACTAAAATATAAATTCAAGTGAAGCCCTAATCTAGTTTTTTATTTGCTACTTTTACTGAAGCAAATTATTTACATTAAAGGACTATAAATCAAAACCAAACACATTGCTTACATTCTACTACTACATGGGGCCTTATTTATTTATTTGCTTCTCTCTTCCATGTAGCATTGATGAGTTGTGAACTCGGCAAAACTCATCCAGTGTAGCAGAAGTAGCAAGTCAAAGAATTATATTAGGCCACTGCATCATTTTCTTCTCACTGATATTCACACAAAAATTGCATTTGAAGTTAATAAGACATATATATATATATATAAATTTGAATTTAATTTACTAATAAGCAAATCATTCAGCCACTAATTTTATAACTTAAAAGGTACTTCTTTTTTTTTAGTAAGTTTATGTTGAAGCTTTATTAAAGTATGCTAGTAGTTATGATTCTAGTGAAAAAGACATCAGCATCCATTAATAAATATGTTGTGGAGAATCATGAAGCACTGTTTTTTAATGCATAATTATTTATTTTACAATAAATCTTTTCTGTTAGGTCTTCAGAGAGATTTAGATTTTAAAATTATTAGTGATGTTTACTGATGCTACACATGGAGAATTATAAACAAGAGCTAATGCATGTTAGTTGAGACAATAATTTTAAGCAGAGTGCAAGAGTTAAATGAGATATTTGATGTCAATATTACAAACATCAGGTTAATTGTTTATTTCATGGAAGGAATGCCTTCAGTAAGTATATCATTTTAAACAGTATGAGAAATAGTGCGTTTTGTAAAGGGGCTATTCAAGCTACTTTTAAATAGAAGAAAAAAAAATTACTTTGATATTGGGGTTTCATGTCATTGGTTTAGAATATTTGAGTACGTTAGATGACATAGTTTGAGCATTTTGTTTTTCATATTGACAGAATAATTCTTTATAACAAGTTGTTTGAATTAAACATTTTGATTTTAGATAGTAAGTATGGTAGATACCATTGCTGGTGTTGGATTTAAGTCAGATGGAGATGTTAATATAAAGTATTTTGAGGTATACAGAATATACAAATAAAATGGAGAGGATTAAATTTGCTTGTTAACAGTAATGTTGGTGTTTTGGGCAGACATTTGAAGGTTCCTGAAAAAAATGGAAAACTAGGTACTTATTTGCACTTCACACTGGTCAACAGGTTCAATGATGTTGCATGCTGATAAGTTGTGTTACTAACAGAATTATACTTATTATTCAAGAAATTTTGGTTTAGAAAAAACTGTTTGGGCAAGTATGTTTTATTTTTTATAGTGGTAAAGAAATTCTTGACATAGTTGAATGTTTGTTTCAAAGCCTAATTGTGAAGAAAAAAATACACATAGAAACTTGTTATTTTAGACTTTGTTCATACTACTGTGTAGTATACGAGTAGTTAGGAAGATGTAGAAAAGTGCTCGAGTTCAAGCAGTTTTAGCAGGAACACTTTGATGTTTTTATTAAAACCAGTTACTTGTAAAGTTGTTAGGACTAGAAAACTTTTAAATCAGATTAACTGGGAAATATTTTAATTTTTTTATATAATTCAATTAAACTATCTGAAAAGAAATGGATTGTTTTTTTTTCCAGATTTCTCAATTAAACCAGAAAAACTTTTTATAAATAAATGAAGACAATCCAGATGGTGTAATAGATATATATTTCATGCATTTTCCCATCTCTTTATTATAATAGTATTGTTAAGATTTTTTTTATTATTTTGTGATGTGATTACTTTAGGTCATGACTCTCTTAAAGCTTAAATGAGGATGACTAGTCACATAGTTAACAATAGTGATATTACTTTTGAAGTAAAGAATACTGGGATTAAACAGCCAATTAAGCAAGAGTTCTTTCCTTTATAAAAAATCAGTAAAGTGGATTTTTGAATCACCAGTTATTCAATGAGCCTACAACATTATTATGAGGAAAATTGACTCAAACTAAAAATATCACAGTGTTACAAGAAAAAGAAAATTTGGATGCTACGATCACAAGATTTCTCATCACAAAGGGTTCTTTCTTCTACTGACATCTGTATTAGCAATTACTCATGCTCCTGTTTTGAAATGTTAAAATGTTATGACACTGTAGCATAGGCATTTTCCACATCCTGAAGAACTTTAGAGCAAAAGGAAGTGATGGTCACTTGAGAGAAATGGTTGTTTGATGGAGTTGTTCAGTCTAAAAGTCATCTTCTGGACATTAGACATTTTCCAATGCTGCAAAACATATGGCTTCCATCTTTAGTAGTTAATGACTCAAGAAAATGAGCCATCAGTGCTTAGTGCACCCAGAATATGACTATTCACTTTTTTCATCTGAGGATTAGCCTCAGTTCAAGATAAGCTTGGATGACAGAGGTGCTGTTTGTAGACAGTGTCTTTCAACAGGTCTAATCTCATTGGCAAGTGAGAATATAGGCATTGAATAGTTAAGATGATGAACTGTGGTGTAATGGAGTAGTCTGTGGTCATACAGAATTGATGAACAGGCTGCTAAAGAAAATTTGCTTCTCTGGATTAGAGGTAATTTAATTTATTCATGCAAGGGTTGGAGTCTTTGAGCTAACCTACAATGCTTTACATACAAAGATACTTCAGTCAAACAGTTGCCAATAAGTCATGAGAACGAGGAATCTGTCCAGTTACAGTTCTGTCAGTGACAAACAATATATCACTCCTATGAAATTCATAGGTACAGGGAAGGAAAATCTGGACCAATTCCTCGGGCATTTCAGGTAAGTAGCTGCTTCAAATGTTTGGTGTCCAGAGCATGTTCTACAATGCATGATTTTGTGTATGGATGGTCTGACTCATGGAACACTTAAGGAAGGCACGACTGGAAAGATAACTAAAGGTTCATTAACCCATTGGGAAACTTATCAGTTCATTATACCAAGTTCAGTGGTTGAAAGATGGGTGGCACAGAAAGTTTGACCATGCTCTCTTTGCATGGTAAAGCCTACCTTGTAACAGCTTTGGCAAATTATGAGGATATTATCCTCATTAACAGCTATCCAGTTAAATGATGAAACACCAAATGGGTGTGAAAGTTCTTCACAGAAATGTATAGTGATTTGATACAAAATGGTAGTATCTTGGATAGATCTTCCTAACCTATCTAACCCAGCTAAGGGGTAATAGTAGTTACTCACACCCAATAGTATCCAGTGAATGGGCAGCATTATCCTAATCCTCAAATGATGTATATGCCACATTCTGTGCTGATGATGCCTCTATCCAGACATCATCCTGGAAGAAAGAGGCAAAGTGTGTCCTTTACCTGTAGAACACTGGGTTACTTTTGAGTAAACTACTTGTCAAGCAGCAAGGTATATGAGAGTACATGTTCTGAAAGATTGTTCAGTAGGTACACTAGAATAAGCAACAAACAGTGAACAATGCCATGACAGCTTTAAAAAATTAATGGATCTCATGTCAATCCTGACCACTAACTTGGTAGATGCAGAAGGTATCTTATACCATAAGGTTTTGTAGCAAATACAACTCTGGATAAAGCTTTTTACATGCCTGTCAGAAGGGCAATATTTAGAGTTTGTAGTTGGTACAAGAGTATCTAGTATTAACATTGATTGTATAATAGAAAACTAACCTTTTCAAATGAACAGTGATTCACTGATATGTTTGATGAACTTAAAAATTTTAGAAGCGATAATAATATTGCAAGAGTTTAGGCTAGTTGTTCAGTATCATCTTGACCTCTAACATATAGACTAGTTGTACAGCAGCACTTTAGCCTACAATACAGAAATGCAACTGGAATTTCTGACTGTCTGGTGATTCCTAGTCCATTTATTAAATTTCCGTATCCTAGACACTTGATAGGAATTGAAACTATTTCTTCTGTAGTGACAACAATCTGTACAATAGGATATTCCACTTGTTCATGGATGCCACAAGTAACACTTAAGGAGTTTGGGGAAGAGCAACTAAACAATTAGCATGAGTGCTTATCATGCAGCAAAGTAAAGCCCTGCCATCTAATATTAGGGAACATAGTACAGACCCACCTAGCCAATGGCACTTGTCTGAACAGTTTTGGTTATGGGAAGATGCACTGGACCATTATTCTTGACCTTTACATCTTGTGTTCCCAACTTCCTTTATACACAAGATACTTCAGACTTTGAACAGCACCAAAGTGTTCCCTGTAGTTGTGTTGATGTTTTTATTTGAGTTGAGATGTCCAACACTATAAAGTGTGTGCAACCTAGAATAAGAATTGGCCTAAACAGGGTGAATTGCAGCAGAGAGTTGTTATTATCCCTGTATGGGATGTTGATTATCAGATAAACTCCATCAAAAATCCTTACTTTCTGAGCTACCAAGTAAAGTTTTTCTTTAAAAGTTATCCATTGGATATTGAGAGATTGCTGCTCAATTAACACAATTTAGAACAACTAGTGTTGGTAGATGTAAAGCCAGGTACATAAACAGTTTGAACAATTGTAGATGATAACTAGGAGTTAAGAAAAAATATTTGAAAGGGTGTTATAACATTTACATTTTTAGCTGTAAAGTTTATTGCTGTGTTGAAAGTCATCTTGATTATTTGTAAGAATTATTGACCTATTCTAGATGAGTGTTGATTGAGAGTTCTATGGAGAATACTGCATGGTCCTTGCCAAATCTTTCCTTGTATACTTGTGAAACATATGCAATGAGAATGTTGCATTTTTGTGTGTGTATAATGATATTTTATAGTAACAGCATAAATATTAATTTTGGCTGATGAGAATTTTAATTTAACAATTTGGTTTAATTGAATTCTGCCAGTAACTTTTCATCTTGCAATATCTGAGAAGAAAATTAGCTTGATTGCTCTTAGATGGCAATACACTGCTGTGCTGCAATTACTGAGAAATTGTCAGTATGGTGTTACAAAAGAAATTTGCACAGAAGCTTGAGAAAGTATTATTTAAACTAGTAGTGTATGTGACAACATGTAATTCTGATGTATGTAATGTGTTACCTTCCATGCGTTTATGAACATTATGCAAGATCATTCAAGAGTGTGTAACACAAATGAATCAGTGACACAAAGACGTTAACTGTTGTGTAACATACAAATGGGAACAAAGGATTTGATCTTGTTATTGTTAGTATGTTGAATTCACAGCAATATCTTGGATATCTTATCAAACGTAAACTTTGGTTATAATAATATATTTTCAATCATGCAGATTGAAATGTTTTAAGCACTCCCTTTTCTAAATAGTTTCTTACTTTGTTTCAGTTTCTGTATATTAAAAATGCAGTATGTAAATGTACTGCTGGAGGTTGAAAGTAATGCCTATATGATGAAACTTTGAAAATATAACCTGGATAGTACAAGAAGATAGTTGCCAGGGGAAGGTATGATAAAAAATTCATTTGATTTCAGTGATCAGTAATATAGGTTTGTGTCTGCTAACCAATGTCAGCTTGTGTTTAAGAGTCAGTATTGTAGTTGTGATCCTGTTTCTTAGCTACTTACAATTTGTGAATAGTTCTGGATTAAAGAATGTATTACTGTAATTAGTTAATTGACAGTACTTGGTGACAGTTTTGTCATGTTCTTTACTTATGAAATAATTGATGTGGGAAGTGTGTGCACTCTATGTGAGATTACAATATTGTATTTTGTATGTATTTGTTAGCACTTTCATTCCTTCAAGTATGCCATTTTCATTCATTAACATTTTTTTGCTGTCAAAATATATTGACAGTGAGAGAAGTGTATTCTGTTGTCTTTGTACATTCACCTTTCTTTTGTGTTGTAATTGAATAAAGGTGACTTTGTACTTTTTATACTTTATTTGACCTTCTTCTAAAGCTTGACCAAAATCAGACATTTAAATCTAATTCTACATAATATTTTCTGCCAAGACTTCTGCTATCTGTGGTTACTAATCTTATCTATAAGTTGAAATTGTGTGCCTGAGAAAAGTGCAAACATACACTTAAATTTGTTTGTTTAGAAGTTTCTGGCAAAGCTGTAAAACTGTTAGTGTTAGCCATATCTAATTTTGATCTAATAACCTTGATAGAAATTAGTTAGTCTACAGTCCACATTTGGACTATTTTTATCTTATCAAATAGTGGGATTTGACCATCACTACTACAGTTGTGGTATTCAGACATACTGTTCATTTTCTACTTTCTTACTTTAATGCAGAATTTGTCAACATTTATGTTTTTTCTAAGTATGTATAGTTTTTGTACTGGAAATTACCAGTTATGTAGGTTGCACTGTTTGCTTTGGATAGTCTGACATTACTAATTCACCTATGTAATGTGAGATTTATTTAGTGTCTGGTACAACAGACACAATGTGCAATATCATCTTGAGTGAGTCAGTCAGTTTTAAAATAAGTTTTGTGAGAGTAGAGTCAGATTGATTAATTCACAAGTCAAATAAAAGCAACTGAACAATGTTCAATGCAAGCACATAGACCGTTTTCTTTGCATATCATACTTTGTTTTCAGTCCATTTATGTCTTAGCATGGACTTAGTTATTTTTAGCAGAACTCAGTGCTAATTTACAGTTTATATTGTTGAATCTATTGTAATATAGTAGACCTACTTAATTTTTTTTTTTTTATTAGTTTACCTGGAAATACTGCAGGATTCTTAGATTTTTTTATGCTTTGCTCACAGGATATTATTTCAGAGTTTTCTGTTAATGTGTGTATTACCTTTGTTTGAACTTTTGTTTTATTGTTTTGGAAGGATGCTGCTTAGTTGCGAAATGGAATTTACTAAAACTAGAAATGCTCATGACCAAGTGGAAGATATGTCATTGAAGAGAGTCGGTTGTCATGTCTAGGATAAGTGCTATATGTCTAACTTTTGCTAGTGTTGCAAAGGTCTATGCCTTCAATCTCTGCAGTGACTGACTTAGGAAGATCAGCTATCATTTGTATAAAATAAGCTACAATTAAGAAATTTGCTGCAAATTATACACCCACCTCAATATGTGGTTAAAATTGCAGTTTGCTTACCTTAGCTTAACCAGCAAAGCTTTTAGTATGAGCAGGTTTCTTTTAATTTTGCCATATCTAGCAACTCATTTGGTTTATCAATTTGCCAGACAAGTATTAACACCTTCCTCTTCATTATAATGTGAGTCAAGATGACTTACGACAACACCCTTATCCTCTTCTGAATCATTCATTTCACCTACAGATTCCTGGTCAAACCAATATACCAAGGTCTCATTCCTAATGTATGGACACAGCTTTTTAACATGCTTTGCACACTTTTATGTGCCTTAGATTCACTATAATTCATATTTTAAAGGATCACTTTGTTGATGTTTTATGTGTGGACCATTCCAGTTATATTAAAATTGCTTTTATTCAGCTGGCATATATCACAATCATGCCTAGTTCTCACATTAGAACTTTCATTTTTTTCACCATATGATCATAACACTTTCATTATTGGGCTAACTTTCCAAGTTGTTGTTGGGCAAATTCATGTGCATCTCCTATCACTGATTTTGGCCATTCTACATGCTACTGGGGACACAGTCTTCTCAGGGTAGGACTCTCTATATTATATCCATAGGGTGAAAAACTTTGTGCCCAAACATTAATAGGTTTAGCAAAAAGCCCGTTGATTCTTCTGTTGCTTTATTTACCACCATCACACATGACAAGTACTCATCACAGTTGGTGACTGTCAAGGTTTACAAACTTTGCAAGTATCTGCTTGGTATTACTTGTTCTGTTAAACCATCAGTGTGGAGTAGTAAGGTGAAATATAAGCTTTAATCACTTCTAACAATTTACACAACTTGATGAACAGATCTGAGGTTATGTCTACTAGACTATTGACCAATGAGTGAGCTTCAGCCAATTTTATGAAATATTCATTAATAATGAGTATGTATTTTTGATCTCTTGCAGTCTCCAGTAATATCAAAAACCAAACTGTGAAAAGTAAAATACGCATCAGTTCATTGTTTGAGTTTACCCTGTCTCAGGCATTTTTTTTTTCTGTGTGTGACATTGTGTTTGATACTCACACTAACACTGAACATCTTGACTTACTCTGTTGGTGTGGACAGAACAACTGTTGTTGCACTTCAGCACAGGTTTAAAGCCTCAGAGTATGTTTTGGTGCAAAACTCCAGAGACTACTAGCTGGAGTGCTATCAGGGCATCATGCCTTATGGACTGAAAACAGTGGTACAGCATAGTTTCTTGTGCTTGTAACTACTTGTAAAGGTGCAACAGGCTACACTGTCCTTGCTATACTGTCCTTGCTATACTTCTCCATTAGTACATGTTGGACCTGATATTGCTAGACAGTAAAGGGCATCCATGCTAGATCAGAATGCTTCAGTTACTCATCCTAAAGCTTGTGAAATGTTAACTTTAGCATCTGTTCTTTGGTAGAGTTGTCTACTTCATGGCTGAAATGGTTGTGTTTTCATTTTTCATGTGGCATCCAAGGTCATGACATTCCATTAATAGACACGGTCTTGTCATAGATAGCACTCCCACATTTCAATGCTATGGGTCCAGGTGATGAACTTTGACAAGGCATTTTCTTGCAATATTGTTATCAAGCATTCAGCATCCATTATGGATTTTTAAAGAGTACTAATCATTCAATGAATCATGGTTCACCTAGATGGTAAATTCTTTCAGGCACAAATATTAGTAATATTGTTTTATGAAGACAACTATTACAAGAATCTTGTGATTTGTCACACATAATCTGTATTTGATATCCATGAACATATGCAATCAACTTTCTACTCCATCCTTCACACTGCTTTGACAGTTGATGTCTGAGAGAAACTGTGTTGGAATGAATAGCACCCACCAGTTCTAGCTTTAGAGACTGGAATGCTTACTAACATTCTTTGCTCAATCTAAACTGAGCTTCTGTTTTGTGAGAGTCAAAAATGTTGCTGCTACAGTCCAAAAGTTCACAACAAATTAATGACATAAAATCACAGAAACAGCAAACATCTTGTCACAGGATGAAATTGACTTCTAACTACAGCTATCTTAGCTGGGTCTGTCAAGACTCTATCTCTCCCCAAAGTATGTCCAAGAAATTGCATAAACCTTTTCATACATCCAGGTATTCAACTATTCATGGTTAAAGGAATAAATCAGTGTTATTCACAATGTTCATTTATATAAAATCAATACAGAAACTTGTTAACCTTTTTTCTTCCTCAAGATGACCAAAGACATTTTGAATGCATTTGACTCTATCCTACAGCATCAGTTATATTGCACTACTCACTACCTCCTTTGTGGTGCAGAGTAGTCAAAATAATATTTTATTTAATCGTTGTGCATCATCTTGGTCTAGTTGGTGTTTAGTCCTAATTATTCAAAGTATTTGGCTGACCACTTTACACAGCACTTATATACTAGACATTTTCTGATTCATAACACAAAACACTATTTGTGTACATGGAAAAAATATAATTCTCTTCACCCCATACACTTCTAGACTCCTCTGATTCTGAGCTCAATCTTGGTGGCATTGGATGACTTTTTTGTGGAATATCAACTAACCATTTAAAGAAAGAGCTGATGGACAAACACAACAGATTCCAGATGTTAGACCATGGTTGACTTTAATTCTATAGGTTACATTTCCCAGATTTCTTCTGTAATATCTAGTCTCTCATAATTCACATTAAAAAAGTCAGAATTTACTGGTCATAGTGACAGTTTTACTGAGAGAGAGGGCTTGGAATAACACAAGATTGACTGAGATTTTTATTACTGTTGTGTCTACCATCTTACTCTTTTTAATACATAATAAGCTCCACCTAACCTTGAAATAAGCAGCTGGTTGTTAGCTAATTTAGGATCAAACCCAGGACTACAGTGATATCTGGGTTGCATTCTCAACCATTGGAGCTGCCACTTCAGGCTTCTTTTGATCTAATGATCAATTGAACTGAATACTTCAAAGTGTGTTACAATAAACACTGCTTCCATGAGAGTGAGGATGTTCCTCACTCCCAGGTGCTGACTCATTAGCTGACTGGAAAGTCCTCAATGAACATATCAAATCATGATATCTTCCCAATCTCTTAAGGCTATGGCATTTGGCACAGCTACCACTTAGGTGATAAGTCCTTCATTGTTGATCCTTTTCAAAGCCTTAAACTTGGCCTTGTAGATTATTTGATTCTCTATTGGGTTAAATCAAAAGTGCAGCTTTTACATGATGTTTCCTAGTTGTTCTGTTACTCCTCGTCCAAATGTATGATAGCATTCAACAACCGACAACTGTATCCATACATTCCATTTCGTAAACTGTCTGGAACATTTGGGAATATTGTCTAGATCCTCTCTTGCTGTCCCTTTGATCACTGGAGCATAATCTGCTTAAACTTTCTCACAGGGGCATGTGTGTAGGGCCAAAGAACCTCTCCTTCATATTTCAAGTAGATGTCAGAAGGATATACTACCAATATCCTTAGTTAAGGTTAGAAGTCACTCACAGGATATGGATGCTGCAGTCACAGACAAACCTCCCTGAATTAGTACTTGCAGACTGTTTAATACCATAGACTTTTGCAGCATCTGTGAAAGTTGTGTTTACAGAAGAGTACAAAAATCACTAAACAAAATGGTGTGAAAAGCTGAGAAAAACAAATGTATACAGCATTCAAGCTTTTGCCCTACGATGCTTACAGATAGTTGCTATACTTGAATTACAGTCTTATTTGAGCACATAATCGTCATAATAAAGCGTTTCACAGCTTATGAGTCTCCCAATATTAAAAGTGTTGCTAAAGTGTAAAACTAGGAACTACCTGAACAGCCAAAGAGCTCTTTTTTTTTGTCACACAAACCAAAAAAAATTGTGAAGTTTTCTCAATAGCTTCCATACAACAGAAAAACATTTTAGGACTACTTGAAAATACATTATCACCATGCATGGTTGTATAAGCTAAAAAAACAACAACAAAAAAGTATGTTATCATTACCCCCGTGAAATAAGCTTTCTTACAGAAATAAATGTTCTTTCAAAAAGCTAAAGTACATGATGAAACTGAAATTACCAGCTAATAATACAGGAACATTAGATGACTGTAACATATAGATACTCAAAATTTTATACACTATAAAATCGGCATCTTTAGGGAGCCAACCCCTATATTATGTATGAAGTTAATGAGTAAAAAAAACCAATTCACGTTAATATTAAATTTTACTATACACATTCATAGAATACACACACTTTCAGTTATGGAAATAAAAACGTTGCAATACAAGCAATAAAAACCATTTTGTAAATGTAAAATGATATATGTCATTCCACAAGTGCAAGAAGAAACTGACAAAATATATATAGATAGTCAAACTTTTCCAAGAACATGGCCAAGCGCGTAAAGTGTGCGACTCGTAATCCGAGGGTTGCGGGTTGGTGCCCGCGTCGCGCTAAACATGCTCGCCCTTCCAGCCGTGGGGGCGTAATAATGTTGCGGTCAATCCCACTATTCGTTGGTAAAAGAGTAGCCCAAGAGTTGGCGGTGGGTGGTGATGACTAGCTGCCTTTCCTCTAGTCTTACATTGCTAAATTAGGGATGGCTAACACAGATAGCCCTCAAGT
Organism: Carcinoscorpius rotundicauda; assembly: GCA_011833715.1. NCBI lineage: Eukaryota > Metazoa > Arthropoda > Merostomata > Xiphosura > Limulidae > Carcinoscorpius > Carcinoscorpius rotundicauda. Next base: position 77,851,340 of record CM022397.1, on the reverse strand, counting down.
AGCTTTGTACGAAATTCCAAAACAAAACAAACAAACTTTTCCAAGAATAACTTTCATTTACAACTTAAGTTCTGCCAGTTGCATGAATTCAGGTTTGAATAAAAATATTTGAAGTGGTTTTTGTTTTTAAATTTTGCGCAAAACTGGTTTAACGGAAATACTAGTATTAAAAAGAGACCCAAAGCGCTCGAGGTTTGGGTCTCATTTAAAAACCATTACAACTTTTGTGTGCGATCCTGTGTGATTTGGTTTGTTTTGAATTTTACGCAAAACTAACCGAGGGCTATCTGCGCTAGCCTTCCCTTATTTAGCAGTGTTGGACTAGAGAGAAGGCATCTAGTCATTGCCAACTGTAGGGCTACTCTTTTACCTAAGAATAGTGGGATTGACCGTAACATTATAAAACTCCAACGGCTGAAAGGGCGAGGATGTTTGGTGTGACAGGAATCCTGTGTGCTGACTTGTTAATCAGCACCTAAACTGTGAATAGTTTATAGTCTTACAGTGGTTAATAACCATAAGCTTGTAAGATTATCTAAGTACTTGCTGGCTACTTATGTAGGGAATGTCGTGTGGTCTTAGGTTTTTAACTCTCCACATCATACTTAATTTTTGCAAAAAAAGGTTTTACTACTTTTAAAGAAAAATAATGTTTTATTTTGTATATTCACACAAAGCTACAATAGGGTAGTTTGCGTTAGCAGTTTCCAGATTTGAGCAAATACATTTTTATATTTTTAACTTTTAGACTAGAGATGAAGTAGCTAACAGAACGTCTGCGTCTTCTGCATGGATCGTTATTCGTTCATGTTGTGCGGGACCTAAGGGGTCGGGTGCTAATTAAAGCTTTCCTCCCTCCTTTTAGGGGCGTCCGTAGTAGGGGCAAGTTCCCCTCTTGTTCCCTGAAAAAATAAAAACATAATTCATTTTTTGTTTATGTAGCATATGTTTACAATTGTTTATATTTCCAAACACTTCCCCTCTCGCGGAAAACTTTGTTGCTCCTGGAAAAATTTCTGCGGACCCTAATGTCTCCTTTTTTGTTTACGTACTGACTATGAAATGCTATACTATTACTCCATGAGATCATGGCTCAAATATTAAGCAAATTACACTGATCCTTCTTGAGTGCAATGTCCACGAATATTAAGTTTATAGCATTTAGAGATTTTTTTTGCTACTTCTCTTCAACTGGTTGCGTAACTGTCTCACACTCACAAATAGTTCTATTTGCAAATCGTTACTTTGACAGCATTTTGTAACACGTGTATATGGTATCAATTCCATTTTAAATACACTTGATATTTTAATATGAACGACATCGTATGATCTAGTATAGATGTTCTTTTTATGGTACACATTGAGTGGAGAGAAATACTCATTGCTTTCATCACAATGTATGATATAATGAGTTATGTGGGCTAGTAAATCATTTTTTGTAAAGCTTTTTATTAAAATATTTGAACAAGTAATCTATGAGTATATCGTGAATTGTTTCTATATTTGTAGATTTATGTATAAATTTTGTATTTGTTGTTCTGAGTACACTAGATGTAGTGGACATTATTGACTTCCGTATTCTTATAATATATTAATATATGACGGTGTAATGCTACTCCATGCCAAATAGGCATATTCTGTTTGTAAACATAAATGTTCTGTATAGATTTTTATAATATTCTTTGATGATGCTCTTATAGAGTCTCCTAGCATAACCTTCTCGTTGCTATACTTGTAATCTGGGTGATGTGGGCTTTCCATGGTAACTGCACGTCAAGGACTATATTTTCTACTAAAACAGTAACGCTTCAAGATACAACTGTATCTTGGTCGTCGTATACCAATCATTTTCTTTTTCTGTAATCGATTTTACGTAGAAGTTTCATTCAGTTCGGTAAGAAGTGTCGAAAGTCCAGCTTATATTATCATGTACTGTGTAGTCTCACTAGCCAGACTTTTACTCGTAATTTCTAGTAATTTTCAAATGGGTTTATGGTCAGTATGATTTTCTGATCCTTCTTTCTACAAAATGCTTTATTTTCAAATCCACTTTCAATTTATTGTTCCATTTCTTTGACACAAGGGGACTTGTTTGTGCTCAAAACCATGTATTGATTTGAATAATTTGTGTGGTATGGATATTATATTTAATTTCTTTAGAAGCGAAAGTTTATTGCAAATTTGTTTATGAAACATGCGTTGTGTAGCGTGCACACTCAAGTTGTTATATGTTGACAACTGTTATACTGTTTTGTCATGTTACTAGAGCTTTCTGAAATTTTCTCACTACTTTAAATGTTGCTGCAAAGGACCTAATATTGCGTGGAATGTTCTATACTTCTAGAGAGGTATAAATATGTGTCGAAAGATTGTTATTTAGATCTAGACTGTGTTATTGAATTCAACGATGAAGAGTATACAATGGTATTCTTAAAGGAAATTATCACCGACTGTATTGTTGTAAAATAGCAAAGAATAGTATTTAATTTTGTCAGTTGTGCTATAAAAGCAGTTGAATCAGCCTGTGTGTAATTTAATGAAAAAGATACAATTATTTAATGCTCTGGATCAAGCTGTAATAACCAACATTTGTATATTTAGTTTGTGTTTGATGTTTGTTTATTACAGAAATTTATTGCGAACAATTTGTTTTGTCTTTTGAATTTCGCGCTACACAAGGGCTATCTGTGCTAGCTGCCCCTAATTTAGCAGTGAAAGACCAGATGGAAGGCAGCTAGTCATAAACACCTATCGCCAACTGTTAGGCTATTCTTTTACCAACGAATAGTGCAATTGGCCGTCACATTGTAACGCCCCCACGGCTGAAAGGGCGAGCATGTTTGGTGCGACGGGGATTCAAACCCACAATCCTCAGATTACTAGTCGAACGCCTTAACCTACCTGGCCATGCCCGGCAGTTATATTGCCAACAATCATAAATACTTACGATAAAGAATCTTTTCTACAAAACTTTACAGTCGCAATATGACTTCGATGTCACAGTTTCAAATTTTAAATGAAACCAATGAATGCGACTATTTCAAACCTAATAAAAAGTGCTAATCCTTCAGCAGATTAATGTAGACTGTGTATAAAACGTTACATAAAATAAGTAGTTTTATCATAGCTCTATAAACATAATATTTTTAATCAAAAAAAGGTGACTCGGGTCAACCCCTCCACGCATGCGAGATGCAAGTATGGATCTGGTCTAATACGTATTTTAATTCATTTTGAGAATAATAACAGATTTGTTTGGGGAGTATTTATGTGCTTTTGGCAGTATTAAGATATTCGATATACAAGTGGTTGTGAATGTGTGGCAGTTATTGAAGGTGTAATAGAACTCTTTCATTATCGCCACATCGTATGCGAATTGTGAAGTAAGAAAAATATGAATCTGTCAGAAGCATGTCGCTTAGATACATGATGAAGGGAATACGACTAACCATCCATTTCTGGGAAACATCTGCTTCAGGTGTTACATACTCTGAATAGGGTGTCTTCCATATTCACTCTACATTTTTCTTAAAGTTAGAAAACCAGCGATTCAAACCTGTCAGTAATTCCATTTGTTTAATGCAGTAACATAGTTCATTATGCTATACAATGTCGAAGATTTTTCTCGGAATTGAAAAGCAGGCAATAGTGCATTTGTTTTTATTAAAGCTGTCTCTATGGCTTTAGATAATCGAGCTTAAGTATCTGTGGTTTGCCGAAATTGTCTGAAACCGTTTTTTAATATGATCTCTAGAAATGTAGGGATTTTATTAATTATTATTCTTTTCAGAATTTTGCCTATACATGTGGCCAGGATTATTGGTCGTAGCTTTATGGTTCATTTGCTGGTTTACCTTCGATTAAAAACATATGGACATTTGCTTACTCCCAAGAGAACTGGATATACTCTGAGTTGATGGATAAGTTAAATAGTGCTATGAAGTAGTCAAAAAACACTGGGAGAAGATGTTATGATGGTCAATCATTTCAAAAAGGGCACTCAGGGGTTGTTTTATACATGTGATTACCTCTATTTTGGTGCCTGTATTTTTAATTTTAATAGAAATTTAATAATTTTAATGGAAATATTCTGGCTTTGTTTTGTTTTGTTTGTTTTGTTTTTTTTGAATTTCGCACAAAGCTACTCGAGGGCTATCTGTGCTAGCCGTCCCTAATTTAGCAGTGTAAGACTAGAGGGAAGGCAGCTAGTCATCACCACCCACCGCCAACTCTCGGGCTACTCTTTTACAAACGAATAGTGGGATTGACCGTCAAATTATAACGCCCCCACGGCTGGGAGGGCGAGCATGTTTAGCGCGACTCGGGCGCGAACCCGCGACCCTCGGATTACGAGTGCACGCCTTAACGCGCTCGGCCATGCCAGGCCTATAAATATTCTGGCGTAAATATGTTTGTTTTGTTTTACATACACATTTAATGTATAAAATAGTAAATATCCACATAAAGTTCATTATGTGTTTTGAATACTTACCTTAATCTTTTTTGAAAACTTTTGTTTTTATGTTTGTTTAAGCTATCTTGTCTTCATGGTTTAAAGTTCGATATGTTTTGTGGTGTTATGGTTATTTGTAAATTGTGTCATATGTGACCAGAATTTATTTGGATCTGTATGTTCGTTTCACTGGGAGCCTAGCATGGCCAGATGGTTAGAGCGCTCTACTCGTCATTTGAGGGTATGGGTTCGAATCCCCATCATACCAAACATCTCACCCTTTCATCCGTGGGGGCGTTATAAAGTTACTATGTTTTTGTTTGTTTGTTTTGGAATTTCGCTCAAAGCTACTCGAGGGCTATCTGTGCTAGCCGTCCCTAATTTTGCAGTGTAAGACTAGAGGGAAGGCAGCTAGTCATCACCACCCACCGCCAACTCTTGGGCTACTCTTTTACAAACGAATAGTGGGATTGACCGTCACATTATACACCCCCACGGCTGGGAGGGCGAGCATATTTAGCGCGACGTGGGCGCGAACCCGCGACCCTCGGATTACGAGTGCACGCCTTAACGCGCTATCAATCTCACTATTCTTTAGTAAAAGAATAACCCAAGAGTTGGTGGTGGGTAGTGACGGCTAACTGCTTTCCCTCTAGTCTTACACTGCTAAATTAAGGATGATTAACGTAGATAGCCTTTGTGTAACGTTGCGCGAAATTCAAAACAAACAAATGTTTAATTGGCTAACAGAGTCTGTCTCTGTTTATTTATAATTTAAATTTCAGCGCGCCCTCTGCGCCCTCCTAATAGTTCTTAACCGTAACGCAAATACAGAGGCTAATGGCGGAATGTTCATCGCTTCATTCTTGAGCATTATTGTTTGTACGAAAACACCTCTCCGAATTAGTTATAAAGCATTAGGTAAAGTATATTAATGACAAAAGACTCTTTAATTATTTGATGTGAAAGTTAGTTTTGTAGTGGTTGCGTAAATGTATAATATAAAGTATTGTAATGATGTAAATTTAGGCTTACGATACAATTGGGTCCGACTCGACTTGACTCAACTCACTATCTGTAACGCGGCAACTTCCCAGTTACACTTACAGTCACGCGCGTTTTTTCTGTTGTTTTGATACTTGAATGACGTCATCGTGTGAATAACAGGTATAACAATTGAATAATAAAATTTAGTGTGACTACTAAAAAATAACTGAAAGTTCCAGTGTTATTATTTTATTTATCAGTGTAATACGTTATGATTGTGAAATCAAGATAACTGTAAGTATGGTGATAGAATTAATATTTATTTGTTGAAGAATATTTTAATTTGAAAGTTTCAACATCAAACTATAAGAATCGCCCTTCCGTATGCTGTATTTGACTTGATAGGTTAAGACATAACGAAATTAATGTACGTACGGCTGTAACAACAGGTGCAAAATTATATAATGTATTTGTTTCAACAAAGAAATAAAAAGATACAGTAATTGTTAAAAATTAGGTTGTGAACAAAGTACTTTTTGATGTTTAGTTTAAGTAAATGATTTGTATGTAATTTGATTGTATTTCAGTGGTTAGAGGAATAACAGCAGACATAAACTGTTTCATTACTACTACTGGAGAATATCTTAAGGTTCCAAATGTGAGATTTCATAGTGATGAAAGTTGATACACCTCACAGAATGACAGCTATGATATATATTAAGCTTAACTGTAATACAGATTTGAAAGAAGAAATTTAAGAATGTACAAAGTTTTTTAAAATGTTCTGCAAGATATTCTCAAATTCTGCAAGAATTTTTTAGTTTGTTAGTAGGTATTAAAAATATAGATAACTTGAGTTCTTTTTAGGAGATTATAAAACTAAGATATGAAAATTTTAAAATACTGGATTTGTTGACCTTTTCACCAAACTTATGCCTGCCATAAGAGTTTGGTGTTCTATGAGAATTAGATCTCTCAATCCAAAAACATATTTTGGAAACTTTAAATTCACTACATTTAAATTGTCCACTCAAATTACACCATACTTTTCTTCTTTTAACAGTAAGGCATGATAAAGGTGAGAAATATTGTGTATAGGAAGAAAATGACACTAAAATCTGGTAGTTTAGTACAATAAACATGTATTTCTTGATTTCTTGTTGAAACCTTAAAATTTAAGCTTGGCAGTCACAGAGCAGATACAACTGAATCTGCTCAGACCTCACTTTTCCACTTTGCACTGTCTGTAACAAGTCTTACAACCAGTATATAATGCAAATTTAATTCCTGTCATTGACTTATTGGTGTGGTAAAATTATGGTTAATTTTCAATTTGGCCTGGCATGGCCGAGCACGATAAGGCATGCGCTCGTAATCTGAGGGTTGTGGGTTCGCATCCGAGTCGCGTTAAACATGCTCGCCCTCCCAGCCGTGGGGGCTTTATAATGTGACGGTCAATTCCACTTTTCGTTGGTAAAAGAGTAGCCCAAGAGTTGGCAGTGGGTGATGATGACTAGCTGCCTTTCCTCTAGTCTTACACTACTAAATTAGGGATGGCTAGCACAGATAGCCCTCGAGTAGCTTTGTGCAAATTTCAAAAACAGACATATAATTTTCAGTTCCTCTGATATCACACTGATACACATGTGGGTGTATTTGTTACCTACTGTAAATACATAAAATTATCATAGTGTTTTGAGTGTCACACTTTTCAGTATAAAAGTTAATGCCATCAGTGAACAACTCTCGCTTACTGTTGCAAATGGGCTCTATGTCGACGACTTTCAAAATTTGTGTCAGTCATCAAACATGAGGTATATTGAGTGGCAGCTACAGACTGCCCTCAATCATTTACTGAAGTGGACCACAGCAAATGGCTTTAACTTTTCCCTATCTAAAACTGTTTGCATGCACTTTTGCTGCCAACAGGGTATTTATCCTGATCCTGAACTCCATATCGGTGAAGTTGTGCTGCATCTGGCTCCTGAGACTTAGTTCTTGGGGCTTATCTTTGGCCATAAGCTGACCTTTATACCACACAAATAACAGCTACAGATCAAATGTACAAGAGCACTGAACATCCTCCATGTCCTGTCTTCCACCACTTGAGGAGCAGATAGATGTTTTTTGCTGAAGATATATCATGCTTTTATTTGATTGAAACTCATCTGTTAATCACTGGTCTCTGGTTCTGCCAGGACATCTGCCTTAAATGTGCTGGACCCCATTCATCATCAAGGACTTTGCATTTCCCCAGTTCACAGATTAAACATAGTCTCATGAACCTTCTCTGTATCTTTGATGTTCGCAACTTTCTTTACTATATGCTTTGAAACTTTATTCTTTACCTAAGCATTCCATCTGGGATTGTGTTTTCCTTTCTCAGGGACCATGTTTTTTCAAAGCAGAGAATCTGGTACAGTTGGATGAATTGGGTCTGTCCTTGGACAACATTGCTGTATCCACTGATCAGCTCGTCTACCATGGCTTCTTACAGTCTCCAAATGTGACCTGTCTTTAAGTCATCTGACAAAAGTAGACATTCCTTATTGGAAATACTGTTTGTTATTTGCTGAACATCTTTGGAACCATCCTTTCATTCCTATTTATGCAGATAGTTCGAAATCAGGTGACTGTGTATGCTCTGGTATGGTTTGTTGTGGTTTGGTGGTTGCATGCAGAATCTCCTCCACAGCTTCTCTGTTCACTGCTGAACTGTATGCTATTTCTCTTGCCTTGGATCACATAGAAGCTAAGCAGTACTCAAACTGCACTATTCACACTGACTTACTTAGTTCTCTGTTGGCCCTAGAATTGCTTCACATTAGGTCACACCCTGTTCTTGCCAATATTCAAAACTGACTGGCCCATTTCTCTTGAACACCTACTTTTATTCAGTTTTTCTGGACACCGGGCCATGTTGATGTTTGCAGGAACGAGCTTGCTGACACAGCAGCTAAATCTATCTGCTTTGGTACTAGCACTGCTGTGCCTGTTCCATACGTGGAAATATGGTCCTGTATTCAAGGCTTGCCTCTATGGCAGCTCGCAGTCAACTTGGAGTGAGCATTATGAAAACAAGCTTTTTCAAGTAAAACCCTATATTGGACTTTGGTTGTCTTGCTTCTGTAAGGATCAGAAAGAGGAAGTTGTTTGAACTAGACTGTGCATTGGTCACAGTTTTTAACTTGTTTTTTTTTATCTGGAACTGGTGCACCAGTGTGTAGTCTGTGTAACACTCAGATCACTATAAGCCACATTTTACTTTCTTGTCATCATTATGACTTTCAATGGCGGCACCATTTTAAACATGTTCTGTCTCAAGGTTTGTCCATAACATTAGACAGTGTTATTGGTAATGGTGACACTGTCCACCTTGGTAATATTTTTAGTTTCTAAAGTAGGCCATTAATTTTTTTAATGCTATTTAAATTTTTTTAATTTATACACTAGACCCTTTTTAGTGTGATTCCCTTTTAAGAATCAAAGTCCATCTAGTTTGATTTGAAATTGGGAAATTGCTGTAATGTTAAATAACTTGAAACCAGGACTGGAAAGGCCAATTTCATGTGACTAACATTGCTTTTAAAACTACCCATTCATCATTCTAGTGAGTTATTAAAATTTTGCTACAAGTCTTTTAAAATTTTTATTTCTTTACTTTTTGAAAATTTGTACTTACCTGTTAGTCTTTCTGGCGAGTTATGATTATTACAGTTAGTGACAGAAAGTCCGTTACAACTTGAGCTAGTGTAGTTTTGGTGTTGTAGACTCGATGTAAACATTAGTTTTAGGTTATTTATGTTGTTGTTTTTCTTAAACTTTGTTTTGTTTTACCTTAATTTCCTTTTATGAATTTTACTGAATTTAATTTTAACTTTTTACCAAATGTTTGGTGCAGATAGCCTGGCTACTTTGTGCCATAAAACACTCAATCAACCAACTAACCAACTTGAGAATTATGTGTATCTGCAAAATAAAACTCAACAGTTTAGTGATAGGTCAGATGTCAAAGGCCATGTCATTTCAATTGTTGACTTGCATTCAAAATTTTATTGAAATACTATTTTATGAATTTGTTTCAAGAATTCTGGTATCAAATTGTAGATCATAAATCAAACTGTAATGTTATATATGAGTTAATTTTAAAAGTAAATTTCAAAAGGACATGCCTAAGTATTGATTTGTTTGAGTTGTTTAGTATGTTAAATGCAGTACTGGTTAAAATTAGATATTTGTCAAGTTGAAATACAAAATGTACAGTTTTATGTGAATTAGGACCAACACTGACAAGCTAGAATATAAAAACCTTGTTTCTTTTTATTTTCTTGAGATATGGCTTATGTACTGATTCAAACACAGTGACCCTGCTCATTTCCTTCCATTTTTGGAAACAGTCCTTTATATACACTCACTTCAATATATGATGTGAAAAAAAAAATCAGTCAATAGCTTTGATCTCCCTTTTATGGTTTTCTCAACTGTTTTAATCTGTTAAAAGTCTTCCATGTTTTCTTGATCTTTGGTTTAAAGAAGGTAGATTGTGTCTTTAGTCTGCTCGAAGTTTCATATTTTACTTTGATCTAAAGACAACTTAGTTATTTAAATTATAGGTAAATGCTTGGTGAATGCAATGGTAATAATATAGTAATTTGTGATTTTTTTTAGTTATTTAATTGTATATTTTATACTAAGAAATATATTGTTTCATATCTTGCATGTATGAAATTTTCAAAGGCTTAGTAACCCATGTTCAGTAGCAATCAGATTGAAAAGTCGTAGCTAGAAGAGAGAATTGTTTGCTTTACTTCTGTATTTGTTGTTTTGTATTTAAAAAAAAGCTAATGACTTATTTTTAAACAGTAATATTGTATACATATGTGTGTATGTATTTAATGTGTAGTAATTGAAATGTGACAGTATATTACAAAATACCAGTACACTAAATTGTGGTCAGGATATGTAGTATGGTCAATTTTATGTTATTGGATATGGTAATGTGTGCATGTGCAGCACATTAGTACAAACAATGTAAGGTTAGCCAATGTAATAAAAAATAAATATATACTATTATGATACTTAAGCTGCTTAGCCTGAACATTTCTATTTTCATTCTATAGTCATTCTAGCATGAAAACAATTATAATTTATATTTATTCAATTTTTGTATACAGAATAAAAACTGTAAACTTTACTAAAAGTCTGTGAAATTTTGTGCAGATATACATGCTACATCAAATATTTTAGTATAAATACATATTTAAGGTGTGCAATTGTGTGTGCATACAAACTTGTTTATATTATACCATGCCTGTTTCAAAACTCGCTGTTTTAAATTTAGGAAACAAGTTCGGCAACATAAACTGCTAATTTATGTCAAAAAATCAAAAAAATCTACTCTGAAACCAGACTAACCTCTGTATTAGATTAGAAAGCAAACAAGGTTATAAACTTGTTTTTCCTGATATACAAGAACATAAAATATCTTTGTAAAAATACTTTTGAAGGACGTAATTGGTAATTTTATGGGAAATTTTTTGATGGCTCTACTGGACATAAAACCCATCAGAACTATCCAAGAAGAAAACTGTTAACTTATTCTTGTACAGTAACACTCCTTTCTAGAAGATAAACATGTGGATTTTCTCTGGATTATATTTAATAACATTTTGCCAAGTAGTTCATAACTACATTTTGAATGTTTAGCTCCTTTTTCAACATTTTCTTCATGTCACAACTTGTCAAATTGTATGTGTTGCCATCTACTTCAGTTATGTAAACATGCTTGTTGCTTGTATGATTTTTAGAATGCATTGTAATTATTTTTTCCAGTAAACTAGTCATATTAATTAACTAAATTATGAAGTACAAATAACTTCCCAGACATGAAGTGGGAAAACAAAAGGAAACTTTTGAAATTAGAAACACTTGATTATTAAAGAAGCTTTGTTCTGTTATCATTAAATTAGGAGGGAAGAAATAACTTTATTATTGCCATGTCTAAGAATATTAACTTCAGTTATTCCTTCATTGTTGCTGCTTAAACTTACCAGTTATTTTATTTTTTTTTAACAGAAATACTTTCCATTTTGTAACCACATATAGCTCTCATTCTTTTATGACTAGTAAGTTTAATTAATAAGAGATTGTAGAAAGTATTGGAACTTAAACCAAAATGTCATTATTGGAGTTATTTAATGATTCATTTGTTGTCACTTTTTCTTGTCAGGCAACTTTACTCACCAAGTACATGTAGAAGATTTAGAAACTTGCTTAAGTTTGTACTTTCCAAGTTTCATGGAAGACATGGTGTTTTATGGTGAGATTTGATTTTTGATATGTAAAAATGTACTTAATCTCGTACTTAACACTAAAATTAGAATTGTATATATTCATATTGGTTAAGGTGTACTCTTTAATCTGTTTCTGAACAAACACCTTTTACACTTCACATAACTTTTGTTCAAGTGAATTATTTTGTCATATTGAGAATATTTTCCTTTGAAAAATTTAATTGTCTAAATTTTATTTATTTGGTTTTCATCTGTTTAACTTTTTCCCCTGTATTTTTAATAATTGTAGAGAGCAGCCACTTTTTAAAGCTCTTAGTGAAACTAACTAAAAATTTTTATTAAATGACTTCTGTCTTTTAACTTTTCTCATCCATTTAGTTTGTGAAGCATAAATGTAATGCTTAATGGTTTTGTTGTGTTATTTAAATCAGTTTGTGTGTGTGTGTGTGTATACAGACTCACTTTTTTGTTCGTGAAATGTATAATTTGCTCCTCCTAAAATCAAAGCTGTACTTACTATTTCTTAATTTTGTTTTTTATTTGTATTTCAGTGTACTTTAGTTTTGGCATCCCTGTACATACTTTCCTTGAGAAATCTACAATGTATTCATGGTATTTCTGAGTTTTGTGCTCTTTCATTTAAGACTTAGTTTTATTTCTTTATGTAAAAAATCTGCATAAAACTTTTGGTGATTCTGTGTGTGATATTTTGGTTAAAATAAGTTTTTATTTACAAAAGGGTCTTTCCTTTCTTACACAAAGTTATCTTAACAATTGTTGACTCTCTAATGCTTGCTGAAAACATTTTTCTCTTAGTAGAGCAGTGTTTATACCCTGTCAGTTTTGCATCATTACTGGATATGTACGTATCATGTGACTATTCTTCACCAATGGTATTTGCCATCTATACTAGTTCAGCTGGCTCCCCTTGCTACTTTTGTTGAATTCTCTGTTTCTCAATTGGTATATCATTGTTTAGATGTGGATACCATTTATGAACATGATTTTTTGTCATTTCAATTTAAACAGTTTTCTTGTACTTTGTTTGCATTCACTCGTTTTATTTACAGGAATTTTGAGAGAGACTAACAATGGTCAATGCCACCCGACATGTGTGACCTGGTGGACTCTGGATCATGCAAACTGGCCCTCTTTTACTGCTTTCACAGAACATGATCCTACCATTGTCTGAAAGCCATCAATGGATTACTGTGTGGCAGCAGTAACTGACTGTATTTTACAAGCAGTTACTCAATGTATTCCTAAAACCTCGACATGTTGTCTAGGTTTTCCTCGTCCATGGTGGAATCCTGCCTGCCCCATGGCACAGAAGGCTTAAAAAGGGACCTGGAATACTTTCCATAGGTATCTCACACACATGAACCACATAGCTTTCCATGAGGCCTGGTCACATGCTCTGTGGGTAAGACATTAAAGCCAGAAGGAATCTTGGATAAAGTTCACAACCAGCATATCTTCTACCACCAGCTCCAAAGGCATATGGGATAAGATTTGAAAGGTCAGTGGGCAATATGATTCTGTCCCCCTCTCGATCTTGCTTTCTCATACCCAGAGCATCACTGATACTTCAGGAGAAAGCTTTTGTCGGGTATCTAGCTCTTCTGCTTTTTCTTCCACCTTCTTAGCCATCAAGACTTGGGCAGAGTGATCACCTCTTTCCTTTCGAGCTGACTGTCTCTATAATTGTCCCTTTACACTGGTGGAACCCAAATTGGTTCTCCTTTGGTTTGGCAGTACATCATTTGGATTTGATGATGTACATGATGAAATGTTGCACCATCTATCTTCTGCTTCTTTTGCTGTTCTTCTGATTGTTTTTAACTGGATCTGGCAGGAGAATGTTTTTCCTGATGTTTGGCACCAGGGTATTGTCCTACCTTTTTCTACGTTTGGAAAGGATCCCAAGATTCCTTGAAACTACTATCCAATTGCTTTGATGTACTCTTTCAATAGAGTACATTTTACACAGTCCAAACACAGAGAAAGTTTAAGAACGGTTTGAAGGAAGTTAAATAAAATTAAAGCTAACGATAAACTAGAATGAATCTTATTACTTGTACAGGTTTACTGATTTTGAAATAATACTGAATTACTTTAATTCTGCTTGATTATTATACTTAAAGATGTGTTGTGGACATGGTGACATGTAGTCCTTCTATGTTTTTTTAATTATACTATTCATTGACATAACAATATGATTATCATTATAAAGAATATGCTTCAGTAATAGCCACAATATTGTTGGCTTGAGAATTTTTAATTACATCACTTTCTAACTTCTAAAGTATTGATCCTCACATTGGATTTTCAACATTTTTAGACAACTCAATTTACTGAAAAAAAAAAGGTTCTGTTTGATGATGTATTAAAATTACATTGTTATGTGGTATATTTTATTTTCTATTATAAAATCAAAAAATTTTACTTGTATATAGTCGCCTATAAGAGAATGATAGCATTTTGAAAAAAAGTATTTTTCTAGGGAATTGTTTAATACAATATTCTGCTTATGTAATACTACATTATTGGAATACTATATCAGAGTTGCAAGCAAGAGAGCATAATAGTGATCAGTTTTTTTTGTCACCCTTTTAACTGTATTTATACCTTTATGAATTTGTTGACACAAAACATTAATACTTAGTCTTGTGACCTCATTATAAGGTTTTGCACCATACAAGTAATGGTGTTGAACCTTGCTCTGTACTGTTACCTGTTTTTTAATGTTTGATCACATTATCAACCAAAATTGTTTATTGCAGTTCTAAGTTTGAGCAGTGATAAATGGTTATTCCAGCTCATCATGCTTTTCTTGTTCTTGCCTTTTTAAAGTCATTTTTATTATGTTGCCTTGGCATTGTTTTCATTGAAAAATGAGTCTCTTCTTAACTTGCTTGGGTTGTCTTCCTTTAAAAACCAAAGTAAATTACTTTACCATCTTACCAGGTAAACTTTTTTATTGTTACTTATGTTAGGAAGGAAATGATTAGATGTTTTCATCTCTGATGTTTCTCATACTTTTTTTAGGAGGGCTCTGTATTTGTGTACTGTTAGAAAATGCTTACCAAGAGTTGGGTAGTGTGAGGTTACCTGTTTGTTTCTTTTGCATTTCCCACTCTGGTTGACTCTGATTCTCATTCCACAGAATGTTTTCGATGTCCTATCAGGACTGTTTGTTGTTATCTTGCAAAAACAAGATCCTTTGTGGGGGATCAAAATTATTTGTGCTTTATGTCAAATCTCATAATTTTCATTATAAGAGGCTCCATTATAAAGCTGACACTTTCGAAACAGTACTGTTATTTGAGTGCTTTTCATAAGGCATCTGCTGTCTGAAGATAAATTTACCAGCACTCATTTCATTTGTACAGAAATCCATTGGCACAGCATCTGGCAACTTGACCAGCATGTGATGGTATGGAGTAGCATGATATTCTTTCATTCTTCATCTACTTGAGGTATATGACAGATAAACAACTATGTTGTGGAAACAGCTTGTGTTAGTGTTTCAGATGAAGATTCTTCATATGTTGCATACTACTGATATTTAGATGGCTTTGCCGTTGAACTTTGTGTTTATAAATCCTCAACTTATATATAAAATGCAGCATTTTCTTATAATTGTTGGGGTGTGGTTTGTTGCAAGCCTCTTTCTTGATTATCCTTGTTCTCCAAGTTTACCCATGCATTTTTGTTTTCTAGTGCCATTATCTACTCAAGATCAATATGTGAGTTACAAAATCTCAACCTGAATGCATTTCATGGTGTGGGAGTAAGAATATTTTGTGTTGGAAAGAGCTCTTACTTACTTTGCTTGAAATGATAAATCTTTATGACATCAAATTCACTTCAAGATGCCAGACATTGTAAAAATATAATTTTGACACATAGTAAGAGTAGCCCAAGAGTTGGCTGTTGGTGATGATGCCTAGTCTTTCCTCTAGTCTTTCACTGAGAAATTAGGGATGGCTTGCACAGATAGCCCTTACAGAGCTTTGCACAAAATTCAGTCCAAATGGTGTTTTTATATTCAGAAGTTTTATTTCGTAATTATTAACTACTTTTTATTTCTTGTGCGGTTTACTTGTGATGCTTAGTGAGTTTGTTTTGTCTTCTCAAAGTGATTGTTTTTATATATCCGTTTTATATTTTAGATTTCCTAAGGACAAATTAGTGTTTCTGCTGTTGGTCAAAGAATCGTTAATGTGCATGTGTACCATATCTTTTGCTCAAGTTCTGAAAGCAGCCTACCAAACTATCCATCATGTCTGGTAGCGGAATTAGAGGTATGTTCCTAAAATGATTGTGTGCTGGTAAGGAAACCTAGGGATATATTTGAGAATGTAAATATTTATCATCAAATCAATAAGGTTTTATATTAAGTTTATCAGTTTAAAATTAACTATTTCTATACTTTTAAATTTATCTTGTGAAGAATTTTTTGGCTCTATCAAAGTCTTTATGTATATGTATGTGTTTATATTTTCTTTCATGTTCAGTGTTTTGGTTGATTTCCTCCCAGATTTATGATGCGCAAAATTATTTTTCATTTTTTATTGTACAATTTGTTGGGTTTTTAATGCTTTAGTAAAATTGTTGGATGTTTTCAAAAAGTTCTCTTTAGGGATGTAACACCAAAAAGTTATATAGAAAAGATGATCATAATTCATATTTTTTTCCTTTAAGTTACTTCTTGGAAATGTTTTTTGTTTTCTTGTACATCTACTCTTGATTTAATGCAAAATTTAGTTTAAATGATGTATAATTGTTTTTGCTGCACCCAGTAAAAAGTACCAGGGAAGCTAAAGTTATTCAGGAAATCACATTTTTTCACAATTTGTTTTCAGTGATTTATAGAATAAATTTGTAATGCTAATGTTTACAATAAAATTTGTATAAGAAATGACATTCTAATTCTTCAGAAACATTCATGCATGGCTTAAAAAGAAAAAGGTTCTCTAGTGTAATAGGAGAATGTAAAATAATTATATTTTAAGCACAAAACATGTAATAAATTATTCACATGGACTGGGGTCAGTGAAATGTACTGAAACTGTCCAGATTTGAAATACTCATCTTTAGTTTTAGGCCATGTATACTGATTATATAATTCAAGGGTATAGGCTTATAGCCCGTTACTTAGCTTTGTATTGGAATGTATTGACAATAGCTCAGACAGAGTGTAATTTTAATGGCCTTCAGTGTTTATTTGGTTAAGGAGTTATGACATGGACAACCAGACCCTTCTTGTCACACTCACCTGTTACTTCCTGTCTTTTAGGAATTGCCAGTAGTTCTCCTTAATGCTCAATACCATATTATGTATGACTAACAGGAAGCTAAGGTTTTAATCTATCAGTGACATATTTTGTAACATTGTTTTCTGTTAATAGAATTGTTAATATCACTTTCACCTTACACTTGATTCCCTCTGGAAATACGTTGACGAGTTTAGTTTAAATGTTTACTCTCTCAGTACAGATTTGGTCACAGAATCGTTCTTACTTGTATATAGTCAGAATATTATAACTTTTAACACAGTGTGTGTGTCTTCATAATGTGTGGCAGACTCTTATACATTACAGGTATTTTTTACATGAAAGACCATTTTTCTAATAAAGTATATTTACGATAGATTTGTCCATAAACATATTGCGTATTTGTTTTGAATAATTCATGTGCAAAGTAATTTTCATATTAAGATTAAAACTTTTCTTCATCTCAGAAATCTCAGAATATTATAAGTTTGTTTTCACTAAAACTTTATATTTGTTATTTTCTCTCTGTTCTAACTGCCCTCTGTCTTCAATTTGACCAACCTCATAACCACCAAAAGACTTAATTTTTACCAAAATTCTACCAACTTTTTTGAAGCTACACTATCAATTAGAAGTTATAGTGTGGAAACTATAAATATACATGTACAAAATTGTTATAAATTCAGTCAGTTTGATTGATTTTGTATTGAAAGAGTTAATGAACTGTTCTTAATTATGTTTTGCTGACTTGCATTTCATTTTTGGTTTGAAGACATGAAGGTAAAACTGTAGATAATGATAAAAAAAAATTAATTTGAGACGTGTTTATTATTCTATAGTTTTACTCCTAGCTTTGTTTCCATAATAGGATCATCAGGTAAAAGTCGAAACAGGCCATGTTGTGCTTGGTGTGAAGAAGCTAGAAGAGATCTTCGATTTTCAGTCACAGTTGGTCATACTAAAAAGGAATTTTGTTCGGAGTCATGTCTTGCAGAATTTAAAAAAGCATATTTAAAGGTGATGAACTAACACATGTTTTATGGTTATTTAATATTAAGTTAGTAATATACTTTGGCAACTTTTTATGAAATATTTGAAAACATTTCATTGTGATGCAAAACTGAAAGCAAAGTTAATTTGAGAATATTGAACACACACAAATGCTGGTGGTAACTGGACTTAGGCTAAGAGTTATTTCTCTATGCTACAGGGACTGAAGAAAGAGTGTATGTGGCTGCAGAACTATTGAATTTTGTTTATGTAGCATTGAGAATAAAAGATGATAAACATTATTCTTTTTCAACACAAATTTCTAATAATTCTTCCATGTAAAGGAAGCCTCATAAATCAGTTTTGGAATGGCTAGTATCATTGTGACAAGGGGATGGGATTAATTCATTGTGTTACTTCTTGGTATGAGTTACGTCAATTTTTTTTTTTCAGAAAGTTACTCAAAATTTCCTTTTTAACTTTTGGATTTATTATAAAGTAAATACAAAATAGTAGTCTCATGGTAGGTAAGAATGCACTCAGGCAGAAAGGCTTATGGGTGGTTAACTTTACAATGAAAAGAAAACTTTTAGTCAACAAATAATATTCTGCATAATTTATTCACTTACATCTCTTATATGATACTACTATTAATTGTGCTTTTGTTGCTGATTTGTATCCTTCTGACATCCATGTCTGAGCAATCTTGACCAATTATTCAATAACAAAATCTGAAATTTCTCCTCCTCAGTAACATAGTAATCTCCATGGGGAATATTGTAGCCAAAAATATTTCCTGGTATGGAAAAGTTGCTTATCTCCAGTAAGAAAAACATACAAAAATGAATGAGATTCAAGTGCCATCATTGGTTCATATAAATAGCAGTATAGTCATCTCTTAGGTATGTTAGTTGTTAAGGAAGCTCACATTGATATTAACATTCAAGAGGCCAGTAAAGATTAACTGTAATGAAAGATGTAAAATAGTTCAAAATACTTAAAGAAGGAAGCTTGTGTTTATTTTATTATGTTTTGTTAGGTTTGTAGTGTGCTTAAGCCAGAAGTCAAATTTATTTGGTTTCCCGTAACTTACTAGTGGGGTGGTAAGTCAAGATGTGACATCATAATAACATAAGCTGTTCGAAAAACAATTTATGAAACTTCCATAAGATTAGCAAGGAACATATACTCTTCAAAAAAAGGGATATTTTTTTTTATTTTAAAGAGAAATATACGTAATAACGTTACAAGTGCAGAGTATTTGATGTTACACATGTTTAGGCACTGATTGTCAGACCAAAAAGACAATAAAAGTTGTGCACTTTGAAAGCAGAGGAAAACATCAAAATTTTCGCCAAAATGCATTTGTGTCCAATAAATTTGTTTGAGAGATCTGCATGTTCTGCAAGTGCAACATGTGCAAAATCCCTATAAAAGTGACGGGTTCTTGGTTTCCATATCTCAGTGTTAAGCCATCAACATGCAATACAGTTATGCCAAGACTGACTGAAGCACAACGCAACAATGCCATTGGTCGCTTGGAAGCAGGCGAATCTCGATCAGATGTTGCCAGGGCTGTGAATGTCCACCCAAGCACCATCACAAGGCTGTGGAATTGTCACCAACAACATGGATCAACTCGTGATCGTTCACAATCTGGCAGACCTTGTGTAACATCCGGATACGTCATCTTCGGGACCGGACCACCACTACGACGTCTACTGCCTCAACCATACCAGGGCTGCGTAGGATTTCCAATCAGACCATACTCAACTGTCGACGAGATTCTTAGGCCCCATTTGCAACCCATCATGGCGAACATCAACAACGTTTTTCAACATGACAACGCCTGTCCTTACACAGCCCGACTCACCACTGTCATCTTGAGACACCACAACATCAATGTTCTTTTCTGGCCCTCCAGATCACCAGATTTAAACCCCATCAAACATATTTGGGTCAAGTTGTACCGACGTCTGCGACGGTGACAACCTCAACCACGGACTCTACCTCAGCTTGTAGCAGCTTTGCAGGCTGAGTGGACAGCCATTCCACAGGATGTGATTCGTCATCTCATCGCTTCTATGGTCAGGAGATGCTAAGCAGTTATTGATGCTCATGGGAGGCATACTCGTTATTGACGTTGAATGACGTTAAACTTCAACTAGTGAACGTGGACTTCACCTTTGCAGACTTTGGATGTTCAGCAGTGAATGTACAAAGTTTCACACATGTTATGCAGAACTACCTGGAATAAACTTTGTAACAATTTGTCTCAAATTTTGCCTTTTGCATTTCTTTTTTTGAAGAGTATATTTACAGCATCATCACATCATTTTAAATATTACACAGATTTGAATTTTAAACAACAGTGCTGAAGCTCGTGTAGGAAATGACAAATTCACCTTTTAATTGTACCAGTATGGTTTTGTTTTACAGTGGGTTCTATTAAATCCTTGAATATTATGAAATAGATTGAATGTGTTTCAGATTTAATGGTGGAACTGTAATGCTATACTGTAGTTATAAAATTTGAGGAGGATGTTTAATGACACAAAAAGATTAATTTAGTAGGTATTAGAAAAAGTAAAATATAAATTTAATTGTATAAAATATGTTGTCAGAATACTTTACTAAAATTAGGTAGTTAGTATATTGAAATGTTAGAGTAAAGAGAGTTAAGGAAAATAATGTTAAATAAGGGAAAATGCATGCACAGTGCCAAAAGATTTAGTATGATTTTTATTTCTCAGTATTCTACTAAGGCTGTGCATCTACTGAAGACTTAAGTTGTAATAGTGATTACAGTGCACCTTCTGTTGGAACCTGGATTGTTAAAAGTATCATGGCATGTTCAATGGAAAAATCATAATAAAAATCAATTTTTTTTTATTTCAATTATAATGTGTAAAGCAAACACGAAGAAAAATCTGTGAATTTATGTAACATTCACAATTTAAAAAGTTTTAGAAAATCCTTTATGTTCATTATGATACAGTACATCTTTCCACTCACTTGTATCAATATTCTTGTTCAATATATATGTAAAAGTATCTTGTTTGGGTTGAGAAAAAATTTACATGGAGGAGCAAACAACATGTAGTCAGCTATCTGTCAGTTACCTCTTTCTTTCTTTGTGAACCTGATGATGACCGAAGAAGGTCAAAACGTTGTTCGCTCCTCCACGTAAAAAATTTTCTCAAACCAAACAAGTTGTTTTTACATACGTATTTTTCTTACAAGTGGGTTTTCTCGACATCATTGAATATTTTTGTTAAATTCTGCTCTCTATGTGCAAAATTGTTTTTGCTTCCTACAAGCCTTAAACTCCTATTATCCCATAATCAATGTGGTTCAACTGTGTCTTGTATGAAACAACCTTCCATCAATTGAGTGTGACACACCCTCTTGATTCTCTGTTAGGTTCTACCGAACTGAAGCTTTTTGGGCAGTGATCTTGTACTGGTGTTTTTCAATTGTGCTTTCATCATGTATTTTCTTTAAAATTTCTGCAAAGTACTGATGTCATTTCAGTATTTTACTACAATTTGTTTTCTATACTTTTGACATAAGTTACCTTTACACATTTTGTTTTTTTAATTTGCACCATTTTTGATGAATTCCACTACTTTTGATTTTTTTAACCTACTTCCAGCACACGCAGGCTTCAAATCAGGGGACCTTGCTAAATAATTTTTAGTTTTATATTGTCAGGAGAGTGAATTGTAATCTGATTCAACCTTCTCTTGATATTGCTTGACCCTCTTGAATCTGCAAAACCTGCTCATAATGAGGAGGGTTTTGACAGCCTTTTCTCTGCATCTAATTATTGCCACATCTTCCTTAACCTCTCCTGTGGAATCTGCTATGTCTAACTTGGAGGGATACTTTCATGTTAATGTAATTGTCATGTTGAGCTCTTTGAATCTGCCCCTTTATAAGTGGTTTCTTTGCTGTTGGGAACTTTTTTGGAAGGGTTGCTGTCTTCTCACAGATATATCTACTTTCCACTTACCTTCAAGACTTAGAGATGATTTTTTTCCATCTGTTTGTTTCTG
This sequence comes from Carcinoscorpius rotundicauda, assembly GCA_011833715.1. Taxonomy (NCBI): domain Eukaryota; kingdom Metazoa; phylum Arthropoda; class Merostomata; order Xiphosura; family Limulidae; genus Carcinoscorpius; species Carcinoscorpius rotundicauda. Next base: position 77,829,280 of record CM022397.1, on the reverse strand, counting down.
CTAATATTTCATTTTTTTGAAATCACATGTGAAATCTGTAAAACAACATTTGACCCTTTCATCTTTGGTTGTTCGTTTGTCTCATACTGAGCCCTACACTCTCCTGTTCCCCATTTTGCACACCATCATCCTTTATTTATTTTTACCACTTGGTATTCAACTGTTCCTCATGTTTCTTTACATAAGTTTCATCATCTCCAACAGTACCTGTAACTATTGAGCGAGGGCACGTTTAGCTGATTCTTTTCCCGTATGATGGGTATGTGGTTCCTATCATTGAGTTATCCAGGTTTTGTCTGAAGGACTTTTTACCCATTTTCTTTGTCCTCCATTATCTTTTGTACCTTTGTCTTGTCCTTTACCTTGGGATCCTACTGCCACTCAGTATCTATTCAAGGCAGTGCAGACTTCTATCACAGAGAGCTGTTGAGTATTTCAGCCAACCTTCTCCATGTTTTTACTACAGTCTTTTATGTGGTCTCCAAGAAAACCAAGGACTTGTGTCCTGTGATCCATTTGTTCTGCCTCATTGACTTTTTGGATCTTCCCCATTTTATCATGGAGCCCTTTCTCGTGCTACAGTGTTTTTTTTCTCTAGGACTTCAGATGATCAAGGTAGATGTTTTGTATGGTTATCTCCATATTCGTGTTCCTTATCAGTCTAAAAGCTATTTCCAGTGTATTCCTCATGGAATTATGTCTCAGTTTTGTGTCTTTTCATCATGCTTGCTTCATATGCCATTTCTTGGGTGATCAAAATTTTTGCCCAAATTGTGCGTGCTTTGGAATTGTGTTTACACCACTACATAGACAGTTGGCTTGTGTTAGCTAATTCTGAACTGGAACCTTCACAACGCATTCATAATCTTCAAACAGAAACAGCTCAAATGAGTTGGATTCTCAAGCTGTGAGGTCTTTTGTATTACCTACTCAATATCTTACCCATTTGAGTGTCTTTTCCAAAACTCATCTTAGTTGACCACCCTTCTACAACTCCACTTGGTGGAGCTTTCAGTTCTTTATGCCCTTGCTGCTCTTTTTTGGAGATTTGGGCTTCTGTGGAGGAATGTGTTCTGTTGGGTTTGGCACACATGCAATATCTTCAGTGAATCTTGCTCAGTATCTCTTGAACTCTCTCAGTACCCTTTTTCTTTTTTAAATGATCTGCAAAGGTATTTGAACAACAACAACATGATGACATTTGTACTGTCTCTTCCACCTTATGCAGATTTGCATCTATTCACAGTTGAGGGTAATGGGTTGATCAGCAGGAGGCTTCAGGATAATGGTCTCTAGCTGAGAGTATTATCATACCAACTTCTTAGAGTTTCTGGGAGTACATGCTTTGGATCAATGTTTTCCTTATGTATGGAAATTACTTGACATGATCCATTATGATAGTTCCACATTTGTGGCTTATATTAATCAGTAAGGGTGCTTGTTCTCTTTGTGTTCAAATGTCGGAACTCTTTTTTTTTTTCTTATGCCATCTAAGGAGGTACATCTGAAGTTCCAGGTGCTTTAAATTTTGTGCCATATCACCTTTCCAGACCAGACAGAGTTTATCCCATGGAGAAATCTTTTTACCCTCAGGTTTTACAGTGGTTCTGCAGTCGGTGGGGTATTACTCTTCTGAGTGCATTTGTAACATTTCTCAATAATAAGTTACTTATTTTATTTGATCTTCAGTTCCATACTCTCAGGCCCCAGCTATGGATACTCTCAGCTAAGACTAGACCAACTGGCATCTTTATATTTATTTTCCCATCTGTCTTCTTCCCAGAGTGATTTCAATCATCCATGCCAAATTCTTCTGACTTCTCCTTACTTGCTGGTACAGTCTTGACATCTTCATCTTCTTCAGACCCAAACTACTCAATTGCTTCTTCCTCTCACTTCATCTCAACAATGTAAGTCTCAGGTATCAATTCTTCATTCTGCCCTTTCTACCTTTTGTTTTCATCCCTGGCATTTATCAGGTCCCAGGCAAAGAGATTTGGATTGTCTAGATGTGCCACTACGTTTTGAGCACAATCCATTTGCCCTTCCTCCATGATGGTTAGTTGATGTAAATGGATTGTCTTCCATTGTTGGTTTTTGAGTAGGGGTTTTCCTCTTATAAATTTCCTTACACGACTGTTTGATAATTGGACTGATGTTTCTTGCATAGTTGGCTATTAACCAGCCTTATCTTACACCTTCTAATGTTTCTAGTATCACCTGGTGTTTTCCTTTCTTACCTTTCTCTTTTTGTTGTGTTACTTTTGGATTCATTGACCTCCTCATCAAGCAGTCCTTTTGAGTGGAATGTTTTTCACTGCCTTACTCTACCTCTGTTGGAACTTTTGTTTTTGTTCTTAGTTTCAGTTAGCTCTTGAGTCTCATTTCCTGCTTCTGTTAGCCTCTGGGCATCATTGCTATGATATGTTTGCCATCAAAATTTCACATACATTGTACTATTCCATGTATGTTCTTCTTTACCTGGATTAATCTTTTGTCCCCAGAACTTCAGTGGCTTATGAGCATAATTCTTCCTTCTCACCAGTTTCACTTCCATCTGTGTCCCATCTTTATTTCCAGTCAGACCTGTATTGACTTTTATGTTCTGTGTATGCCTTTCATTGTTTCATTGCCCATACAACTTCTCTACATCACTTTCTTGCCTTTTTATCCCCTGGCAACATTTGTCTGTTTGTGACCTTTATTTCTACCCTTACCAATTGGGTTCAGCAGTTGATTCAATTGCTCATGTCTCTTACTTTTCAGAATTTGTTTCAGTCATCATCTCATTGGATCTGGTATCTTACCTTTTCTTTGTTATCTCATATCCATCCTCCATTGGAGGAAAGTTTTCAATCAGACATGGGGACCACACCTCATACATGCATTTTCCACTGTCTTCAATGAATAACTGTTTTTCCTTGTTGGGGTACTGTCTTCCACCTGTCGCCGTTCTTTTAATTGTGGTGAGGCTGTCACTGGCTAAATTATCTTTTTTATATTTTATTTAGGATCCTGCCCAGTGGTGAGCATTACCTGTAGAGGTATACAAATACAAATCCATATTCTACAATCAGATTGTATGCCCATGACCTATAATTCACATTATTGAGATGTAGAGTTCCATAAAGTTACTCATAAGTTGCCTTTCTATATGTTTGCTTCATAATTTGCACATTTTGGACAATATTCACCTATGGATGTGATCTGCTTTTCAAAATGGATTTTTGGTCACCCATTGCACTGTTTCCAGTGTTGGGTTTTTTTTCCAGACTCTCAATTACATTTTGTTCCCCCTTGTATTTCTAATGAATTATGAGAGTCCTTGCCACTTTTCAGGTCTCAGATGCTTGTGTGGTAGACCTGAATGTGATTGCTTCCATTTAGTTGAGAGTAGAGTGGTGGTGTTTGCTGGTGTAGGTGGCATTTAATCCTCCAGTCATGCACTCCACCTCCAGGACTTGCCACATGAAGGTGGAGTGCATGATTTGAGGATTAAATGCCACCTACACCAGTAGAACACCACTACTCTACTCTAAAATATGCTATTCACTTTGATGCAGTGAAACTGGAAGGTGGCATTGCACTCCAACTTCTGTGGTTCTATTCAAGGGATGATGTTGTGCATATTTACAAATAAATATGTTCCACCTTTGTGAGGTGGGTCCTAGAAGTTGATGTTGCATGCAGTTTCTGTGCATTTCTGTCTGGAAGGTGAGGTTATGCATATTTTATAGATGCAGCTGACTTTCTGTATGGTGAGACTTGGAGGTTGTAATTGTGCTCCAGTTTTTGTGCAGTCCTATTTGGTGGATGATGTTACTTTGGAGTAGATCCATTACATTATAGTTCACCCCTTCAATTTGGATCCCTCATCTTACTATTACCTGGATATCATTTTCCACTGAGTAGCTTTGAATTATAGCTGGACCAATCAGCATAAATTCTCATGCATGTTGATTGTGTTTCCTTTTTTTCATTCAATTTGCCTCAGAATTTCCACCTCCATGAGGTACATTTGGGAGATTGATGCTGTGCCTAGCTTCTGTGTGGTTTTATCTGAAGGGTGAGGTTGCTTTATATATCTTCAGGTGATTCTTCTGTAGTGGTGGGATCTGGAGGGTGATGCTACATATCTGTGTAATTTTACATAGAGGATAAAGTTGATTGGGGTGATAGTTCTCATGCTACACCTCAGGAAGTTTTCACTGCATCAGATTGATGTTGTGCAGTGAAGTAACAGTATAATTAAGTTTGAGTTTGATGTGGCCTACCATGTTAGCACATTTCTTGCTACCATCTTTTGGATGTGTGATAGGTTATGAATTTGTGCACATGCTCCTGTTTTGTAGATCAATATGCACAGTATATTTTTTCCTCTCTACTTAACTTGAGATGAAGATGGTGTGGACACTCCTTCTACCATGGGTTGAAGATTTTTTTCCTGTTGCTATTCAGATTTGGACTGGAGTTGACTGGTTGTGTACAGCCCATCACATCCTAGCCATTCTACACCTTGAAACATATCTATTTTAGCTTTCTCTACATTCCTGTCTGTAGATGACTCTTCTAGAATTTTTTTCTTTGGGATCGAGTCTCTGATATACTGTAGTTCAGATTCCAACCCATTGGTTTTCTCTTCCTTTTGTTTTTGTACTCCTCTCATTTTCCACCCATGTATGCTACACCTCTTTTCACACAGGATGCAGATTATACCTGGTACAAAAATGGTAAAGTCTCTCATATGTGTTTATTTCCCAGTGGAGATCACACTCCAAGGTTTTTCTTCAGATACTTTTTAAGGATGCTTCTTTCTCTCTCTCATACCTATTCCTTTGCCAATTGGATATGGGGTTTTAGCTGTACATGTGAGAAGACGAACTGTTCCATATCTGAAGCTGTTTTCCTTTACTGCAGATGTATTTCTCACAGTTACTTACCTTTGCCCGCACTTCCTTCTCACGGCTTAATCTCAAAGTAATAATTTGGTAGACTAAACTAGAATGTGTCATAGTCACAATGGTGGAAGATTGTTGCAAGATGATTTGTGTGAGAAGTAGTTGAACAGTATGAGAGTCCAGTGCTTTTGGCATGCGAAAAAAATGTAGGGGCTAGTACTGAATGAGAGGAGGTAAGTACCTATCAGAAATATATTTCAGCATAAGAAAGTAATAACATCCAATATCATTTTCATAGCTAAATATAAAACTTATTATTGTATACAAAATTTAAGAGGGTGGTATTTTAAAAACTTTTAAAAATCTAGAATTTGATCTGAACATAGCTTTTGAGCTAGATGTGTTAATGAAAAGCTCAGTTGTTTTATTTATGGTTTTGAAAGTTAGATCTTATAACTTAGAATTTTTAGAGGATAATATGGCATATTTCTGGTGTAACAGAAGAATGATATTTTGTTTAGAAAATTGAACTTTAAAGTCTGTACCATTTATGATAAGATTTATATACATTTTTTAAAGCTGATAGAGATCAAAAGATAAATATGTGACATTACTTGATGTAAGCCCTTTTGTGATGGGCTTGGTATAATATACACAAGTTAATCTACTCATTTGCACATGTTAAGTATTTGCACTATAACTTTTGATACAGCATGTATATCTTCACAAAATCTGTTATACTTTTTAGTAAAGATTACAGGTTTCTACACACAAAAAGTCAGATTTTATAATGAAATATCTCTACTAAAGATTTGTTTTTGAAGATATTCAGACTATTTTGTTACTAGTCTGAGTGCAAGGTGATTTTATGTTATGATCAAAAACTATACTTCATTTCAAAAATCTCAAATAATTTTTACATAATCTCTAAAACCTCATAAATACATTTCAAATGTTTGTTTTTAGGAAGACTTTATATTTTGTTATTTTCTCTACCCTAACTGTGTGGGGTCTGTCATTTGACCAATGTTGTAACCATCATAAAAAGATCAGGAAACAAATATAAATTATGCTTTTTTCCTTCTAGAATGACTTCATGTTATAACACAAAAATAGAAATGTGTAGTTTGATCAGCTAAAGTCTCATAATCCTGTATATTTGCATATGTATATATATTTATTATTTTTTATTATATTGACATTCCAGTCACCCCTAGCTAATGTAACATAACTTGCATTGATGTGGTGCCCATGCACTCATGCTACATATTCAGTAACGTAAAACTGACTTTCGTCTTCCCTGTCATATTATACATTATATGTATAGATACATTATTACTCTTTAGAAATAAGTTATTCAACTAATGTTTCTTAAAATACAGAACCATAAATAAAGAAGTAAAGCAAAGAGTTATATTATCTTTCATCTTTGACCTTTGAACTTGGTTTTTGCTGCTGGACATAAGTTAAGTCTTTTAAAATTTTGTATATGGAGAATATCAAACAAAAAATGTTTTTTAGGTTTTATATATACATTTAAATAACCAAAAAATCATAAATAACTATACTAACACAGTAGAATTGCACTATAACTTATTAAGCTTAGTGATTAAGATGTATTTAGGTTTAAAAGAATTTGAAACTTTGAACAGACTAAATACACAACCCACCTTCTTGAAATCTTGGTTCAAAAGAACATGTAGCCTTTACGCTGGTTAAAATGACTGAAAAAACCCCTCGGGGGTTATTCTGAGCTGTCAGTTGGTTATTAACATGTTGTATATTGAAGTGTAAATAAGAGGCCATTTCTAAAAACAGGAAGAGGTGAACAGGGCCACTGTGTATGATTCATTACATAAGCCAAATCTCAGCAAAATTAAAAGATATGAAGTTCTTATTTTATATTCTAGCTTTTTAATATTGGTAATTTAAGTGTCTAATTTGTACCAAACTACAGACTTAGTGTTTTAACATCACAAACATCTAATTTTAACCATTGCTGCATTCACCATACCAAGTGACTCACTAAAATTTGTATTTAGACAGGTTCTTTTAATGTTTACTTTCAATCTACAATAATTAACTCCTATATAATGCTAAAGTTTTAATTGTAGTTTACAGTTTGATTCTAAATTTATTGACATAAATTCATAAAATAGTACTTAATAAAATTTTGAATGCAAGCCAACAAACATGATGACATGGCCTTTAACCCCTGATCCATTGTTACAGGATTAAAAAAAATACTTGAAATTGAATAAAAATGTTTATGGGCTTTAGTTAGGGATTAATTTAACTACTTAAAAGGTACTGGTGTTTTACCATATCCTATTAATGGTGTTCTTACTGTTTATTTTAATAAATAACCCTTTTAACAGTGTTCAGTATTCTTTTTGCATTTCAATTAGCTTATATTTATATACCTTATTTATCTTACCTTCCCTGTAATTCCTTTCAATGCATGTGTCATATTGGTTTGTCTGTTTTACAGTACCCTTCCTTGTTCCTGAAATATAAAATATTTCTCATTTTTCTGTTTATTTTATGCTTTTGACCATTGTTGTGTTTTATTGCTATTTATAAAAGTACAGTGTATGCTTTACCTTTTCAACAGTCATTTATTGTTTTTAATATAGGTGTGGTCTTTAACTGTTTTGCATTGCCTTTCAATAGTAGTCTTAATACAAGTATGATGTATGGCTTGGTTATCTTCTCATGGAAGTCAGTTTTCAGGTATCTTGCACATTATGTGACAGTGTGATCCATGGGTCTCCTGTGAGGTTAGAAGAACAAGGTCATGTGAAAGATTTCTGTAGCACTGACTGTCTGCAGAAACACAGACTTAAAGAATGCAGTAATCCCCAGTCAATATCAGACAAGCCTAAAGGAAAGCAGTCAAATGGTGCACAGTACCAGTATGAAAGTACAGGTAAGTATCGTCACAGATTTTGTTAGGCTCAAAGTGCTCTGTTGTGTACATTGTGTTTATGATTGTACTTGCCTTTGATTTTGTTTTAAATTATTTATTTCACTTAGTTTGGAACAGATTAAGTTATTTTTAGGCCTGGCATGGCCAGGTGGCCAGGGAGCTCGACTTGCTATCTGAGGGTCTTGGGTTCATCCATGGGGGTATTATAATATAACAGTCAATCCTACTATTCATTGGCTAAAGAGTATCCCTATAGGTGGCAGCGGATGGTGATGAATAACTGCCTTCCTTCTAATCTTACACTGCTAAATTTTGGGAGGTCAGTGCAGATAGCTCTAGCATGCCTTTGTACAAAACTGAAAACAAACCAAACTGTTTTGTGGAGATTTACAAAAACTGTATTTTTTGTAAACATGAAAAAAAAATGAATGTTTGTTCTAACTTTATTGATTTCTCAGTTGTTATTTTAATATGATTTTTTTGGTATGTTTAATTCTGCAAAGCCCAAAAACTGTTTTAACATTGTGAAATGGAAAAATATAATTGTGTGTGCTTATGGCTGTTTAGCTTGTTTCTTGTATGTTTCATAGGTTACTTTGACTGGGCTGAATATCTTAAAGAAACAAGTTCAGATGCTGCACCTGCTTCTTGCTTCAAGCAGGTAAAAAAAAAACTAGTTTTATTTAAATAGAACTGATAATAGTTGTTGAAAATAGAAAAATAGTTCTATTATTGTCTTTTTTCTTTCGTGTTATTCAATCTTATGGTCATATGCATTTCTGCATTTCTTTGTGTGTGCATAAATATTATGTATGCTTTTGAACTTGTACATTTACAGTAAAATGTTTATCCAATTACTTATAAGAAAGTAAAAATCAAATAATCTATTGACCTGAATTTATCTGAATTTTTTTTATTATTACAGATAAAACAAGAAAATATGTAAAAAATCATTGTAACATTTGATCGCAATCTGAGTAGAACAAACTACCAAAAGGAAAATAACTAACTACAACCACATACGTTTTAACACAAGCAAAGCACTTTTATGTATTGTACTTCTCTGTGTGTTTATTTGTCAGTCCAATACATTCTAAAAATACTTATAACTGTTTGCCAGAGTGCAAGCACATATCCTTGTGCTTTTTACATTCTGTATAATTATGCTATTATTTACAGGCTGTGTTAAAAATTATAAGTAAACTTGTAATATAAGTAAATATTACATAGTTATATAAAATTAATAAATAAATGTTTATGTGAATGCATAAAATTGTTGAACTCATCAACTTGTGTAATACTAAATAACAAATGATTGAAAAAAATGTTCTTGATGGTGTTAACTGTCCTCACATAAGTATAAAATCAAAAGACTGTCTAATTAGAAAGAAAAAAAACTATATTTAGAAAATATCATAATACATCTTTTAAAGGTGTTTGATGTAAAAATATTAGAATTAAATCAGAGATACATTGGAAAAATCCTTGATATTCATAAAATGTAACATAGTGGAAACAGTCATTAACATCAGTAGATTACAGATAATTTATTATATGTTTAATGTACTGTATTCTAAGTATAATTAACCTGTTTTTATATACACTTGCTAAGGATTTTAGATTTTAATACTGAAGGTTTTGAGATAATTTAACTTCGGTCCACAGTCATTCTCGTTAAATTTAATTTTTAGATTTGATTTTGGATATTGAGGATTCAAATCAAGTTTTCCTGTGATTGTAGATTAGGAAAAGTAATTTATGAAATTAGAAATGTAACTGTGATATTGAAAATATGAAAATTTCTGGGTAAAAATGTTTTATGAAATATTGCAATGATAAAAGCTTGTTTGGTATTGATTTATAAACAAACATTTCTCTGTTTTAAATTTATTCAAAATATCAGAGAATTGGGTTATTTTTTCGTTCAGTTAAAGGGTGGTATTGTAAGAGTTTTTTGTGGCATAAAACTTTTAAAGCAATTGAGAATTAAAGAGTTACAAGGATAAAAATATTTTAATACTGACATTTAAATAGGATTTCCTGGAATCATTTACTTGTAAATTTTTAAAAATTAGTTTACTTTAAGTTTCCATATATTATCCTTAATAAGAATTTTTGGGTGAATGAAATAGAACTGTAAGAAATCCATGTAATTTCAGTTAAAAAAAAAAAAGGAAATAAGTCTTGTGTTATTAGAAAGTAATTATTTGTAATACTTGATTGTAGCATCCACAACCACCAACTAATGAGTTTAAAGTTGGTATGAAACTGGAAGCTCTTGATCCTAGAAATGTAACCTCTACATGTATAGCAACAGTTGTGGGTATTCAGGGTCCCCGTCTGCGTCTGAGATTAGACGGAGGAGACAATAAGAATGATTTCTGGCGTCTAGTAGACTCATCAGAGATACATCCTATTGGTCACTGTGAGAAAAATGGTGGAATGTTGCAGCCTCCTCTAGGGTTCCGAATGAATGCTTCCTCCTGGCCCATGTTCTTGTTGAAAACTTTGAATGGAGCAGAAATTGCACCAGCCAAAATATTCAAAAAGGTAGAATATTTCTTGTATTTTGAATGATTCTGTGTATGTTGTTACATATAACACATTTATAGAATTTATGCTTTTGTCAAACGTTGATGTCTTGTTTTTGTAATATTCTTTTAATAATAACATTTTTACCAACTACACGAGAAGAAGAAATTCAGGTGAGTTGAATTTCTTAATGTACCAATTTTTGATTTCAGTTAATTTTATCACATATACAAGTGTACACTTAATATTAAGTACCACTGAATAAGTACTTTAAATGTTTTAAGTATTTTTACAACAACATAAATGATTAATTAGTTACAATTTTCTTAGTGTATTTTAATAGATTGGCAACAAATAATTGAAGAGCAGAACACTGGCAACGTAGCAGCCAGAATCACAAAATTTGCACATGGTTTATGATTTCTATAAAAAGTTTTTGAATATAATCAAAACCTGTTCCATCTTGCAAGAAATTGATTACAACCATAATAGATATATGAATGAAAGAATGTTTAGAATGTTTCTGTTCCAAGTGGGATTTGAACAAATAACTACCTCATTTTTAAAAATTGAAACTTTTAATCTAAATGAAAATATACTTGGAAGAAGTCTGCCATCTGGTTTTAAATTTAATTAATCATCATACCTCACATCGAGAGCCCCTCACTGGTACAGCGGTAAGTCTACAGATTTACAACGTTCCCCTCGGTGGGCTCAGCAGATAGCTCGATGTGGTTTTGCTATAAGAAAACACACGCATCAAGTGGTAAGATTTTAATCAGATATTCAGTGGTATATGTGTAATTTTATTTAGCATTTGAAAAAATTGATTTTGTGTGTCTGTGGTTACAATTATGATGGTGAAGTGTAAATAAGTCAGTGGTTTAATTTTGTCTGTTAACTGCTTTTAACTGAATGATAACTAATTTCACTGAAAAAGAGGAAAAACTTATAATTAGCTGATGTGTCAGATTATGTGTTAGATAAAAAACAGCATGCTTTAAAGGGTTGTTATCATGGGCAGAATTTGTGAAGTGATAGTTATATTTAAGAGAAAAGAAAACCGAGTTAGTATCTGATCCAATAAAAATAGAGATTTTGTATGCTATTTTTCAATGGACCTTGGTTATGACTCTACTGGAAGAAATGTATAGCTGCTAAAATGTGTAGAATGTGGTTGAGTTGGCAGAATGGGAAGTCTGACGGTAGTTTCAAAATGGCTGATATAGATTTCAATTTTTATGAATATTTTTATCTATTTAATTGGTAACAGCATAAAAGTATGTGAGGTTTTTATATCACTAATTAATGTAATATTTGAAATGGTTCAGGTATGTGGTCAAGAAGTAAATTTATTGATTTAACTTCAGTTTGTAATAGTTTTAAGTTTAATTAACACATTATTTATGTTTTTACATTTTATGATAATGTAAGATTGGTTTTTAATTTAATTATTTTCTAGTTTCAACTTTAAAGAATTTCTGTCTATACTTTTAAAATGTCTAATGCACAAAGATTACTAACAAGTTGATTACACATATTTTCAACTCAGGTTTGACTATACATTTTAGTGATGGCTGGGAAAATTATGATGTGTTTAAAATAAATCTTTATATTTCTGTCAGTCCATTTATAAACATTTAAATTTTGATATTAAAAGGAATTTTACTTACTCTAAATAGTGTTCAGTACAAAATTCTCGCTTTTCTCGCATAGTGATGGACTTTGTGGATCCATTAACTAAAACTTAAGTTACTGTTATTACAGTATTTAAAATTACAGTTTTAAAAAGACTGCTATCACTTGATATATGGAATGTGCTGAATCAAAACGAGCAGTTTAAAAGTTTTATCTTCTTTTTCTTTTCAGTTACCATGACAGTTTTACACAAAAACATCTTATAGATGTTTTATTTGTGTGTGTGTTTGTGTTTATGTAGATGTAAGCACATACAGCTGCGGGAATAAAGAGTAATATGTATTATTAGACATATAAAAGTACAATTAAAAGTCTGATAGCTTTAGCTCAAGGTGGTCAGAATGGATCTTTATTATTATAGTTACAAAGAGAATAATTTGAAAATTTCTTCAGTTATAAAGGGACCAGAAGAAATTTATAGATTCATTAGTAGAATTATTAGCATTTTAAAAAGACATGCCATGCCCTCTGGTGTTACATTTATGTTTTTTTAAATAGGTGACACTAGGGAGTGGTAAACTTATTAAAACCATAGATAATAAATGTATAATTTGCAGGAACCAATGACACCAAAATCTAATAACTTTAAAGTGGGCATGAAGTTAGAAGCTTTGGACAGGAAAAACCCACATCTGGTGTGTCCAGCTACAGTGGCAACTGTAAAGGATGACATGATTTTTGTTGCTTTTGATGGTTGGAGAGGAGCATTTGACTACTGGTGTAAAATTGATTCAAGGGACATATTTCCTGTGGGCTGGTGTAAAGCTAGTGGTCATCCTCTTCAACCTCCAGGGTATAAAGGTAGTACTGTTATAAAAGCACATGTGTTCTGTATTTTCTTCACCTTTGTTTGTTTATAATATACAAATCAAGTTTGAAAATCAAGTAATAAAATTTATTAACTGTAAAAAATAATTGTTTAAATATTTTATAGGTAATTGGAAGAAAAGCATGATATTTGATCTGCTTTGTGAAACAAAAATAACTAGTTTTAAAGTGTTGCATAACAGTTTTAATTTTCTGTAATTCAAAATGCTAATGTTTTGCTCCCCATTAAGGAAGTAGAAAATTATTTTTGAAAAATATATGATTCGCTTCATATACTGTATTTTTCTAAAACATGTAAATGTGAAGATAAAACTTGCAGACACCTATAAGTTATTAGAACATGCAAATTCTACAAGAATTAAGATTAAGATGTGTGCTGATACTTATTTTTAATTGTTGTCTAGCTTTGCCAGGAAGTAAGCCAAAGACACAGGCCAAAGTTAATATCCCTCAGTCTGTACCTTCTGTTCCTCCTCCTCGACCTCCATCACCTCGCAACACCCAGAGTCCAAGTAGCAGCACTCGAGCTAGGACTTCTACCAACAGCAGTCAGAACTCAGATCCTAGTAGCAGCACTCGAACAAGGACCTCTACTAACAACAGTCAGCAATCTGACAAACAGTCAAACTCTGCAACATCTGTGTCAGCTGATTCAGAAGAAGATTCAAAGCGATCTCGGTCACCAAATGTTTTAGTTACAGAACCAGACACTAGCACTGTTGCTAAACAAAATCCAACTGGTTAGCCCTTTTTTTTCTTTTTTCTGTGCCAGCTGTTGTTGAGCTTCATTTGAAAAATTAATTAGGTTGCTTGTTTTACAAAGCTAACCAGTTTTTGTTGTATGGTAGATATATTTTTTAAAGTAACATAGAAACTACTTATCAGTTGTATACACACATACAAACACAGAAATCATGTTAACACAAAACTGTGCATGCGCATATTAAGACAGATTCTTTCTGTATACAAAAATTGGCATACATAATTTATAATTTTGTTATAATGTCTTCATTTGGCTGGACATGTCAGCAGGAGTTCTTGTAATTCACTCTTTACAGTTGTTGTCACTTAAAGCTCTTTGCTTTCCCTGCCACATTTTGTCTTGTTTGTGATGACAGTCTATTTAAACAGTCAACCCCTCAGTGTGGATTCCTGTGGAGGTTCTGTTTTGTCTGGTTATCTTCTCTGGGATCAAAACATTCACCCACATGTTTGCCACCTGTGGAGACCCATGAAGGGGAGGAGAGGTTGCTGGTGGTTGAGGGGTTCAACCCTAACACACCACTTTGGTCTTGAATTCCTGTAGACGGGCAGCATCAAGGCAGGTTATCTAATTTGTAGGGTACAACCATACATTCCAAACCCTCTCCGATGTTTCCAATGTCAGAGGTTCGGCCACTCAAAAACATTATGTCGTGGTTCCCTGACATGTGCTTGTTGCGGTGTTAAGGACCACAATGCCTATGAATGTGATATGGACCCACATTGCATCAACTGCTATGGTTCTCACCCTTTCTGCTTTCGCTCTTGTCCAAAATGGTTGGAGGAAAAAGAGGTGCAGCGTTTGAAAACGACTCATAACATTAGTTATCATGAGGCTCAGAAATTGCTGCTCGCCACTCTATCTTGGACATATGCTGCTGCACTTCCTTCCACAACTACAGTGGGAGTGCAGACAGGTCTCTTGGTGCCTCCAAGAGAATCATTTTCAAAACAAATGAAAAGCCTTTTGACTTCCATGGTTAAAAAGGTTGATGAATCGGCTTCCACACCCACATCTATTCCTCCCATACATTCCAGGAAATCTCAAGATCTACATCCTTCAGTTTCCAGTACATACATTTTTTCTGATACAATTTTTTCTCACACCCCAAGAGGCAAAACAATCATTTGTTAGCATCCTCAGTTACTTTAATCCCCCTTCAATAACAAAGACCTGCTCAATCGACCCAGGGCAGGATCCATGGAGGTTGATAGACCTCCTCCGACTTAGGACAATAAGGAAAAAAAGACGTGGTCATAAACAGAAAGGTTCTCCAGCCACTTCACCTACCCATCATTAAAAATGGCCACCTTGATACAATGGAACTGTCGAGGTTTACATTCTAATCTGGATGATATCAAAACACTGATTGCTTCCTACCATCCTGTTTGTCTTTCCTTACAAGAAACATTTTTAAAACCTGCTGATTTAGTGTCACTGTTACGTTTTTTTTTTTATGTTTTATGAACGCAACAGAAAGTCACAGATAGCAGCTTGTATAATTTATTACAGTAAACTAATATATATGTAACAGATATAACATAAATTACATATTAACAATAACAGATATTCAGTTTTAACATTCAAAATCAATTACAACACAAAATGGTACTGGCCTGTATCTAATATAATGATCTAGAATGAAAGTCCAGAAACAATTCACAGTTCAATAATTTTCATGACGTTCCTTTTACGATAAATGTTCCAAATTTGTTGTTTTCCAATTTGCCTCGGTTTTTCTTAAACAGTCCCGTACATGTCGACACTCAGCACAACCAGTAATTCAAATGAATCACAAAGATTGATGAAACAAAATCACAGTTTCTGTAGATCAAGCTCTAGTCACAAAGTTAAGTTGAATAACCCCACAGCGAACGTTGAAAACTTCTCGAACAAAGACACTATTTCTTGAATTAAATATAAACTAATGGCTGACTCCTTTCTTCTTTTGAATAAAACTAATGTCTGACTCCTTTCTTCCTTCTTTCTCGCATCTTCGTCTGTTTATATATTTGTAGGCCTCTTTTCTCAAACATTCACCGGAACTTCGACAGAGTAATCTGCGCATGTATGTTTTTGCACGAGACTCTACGTCTAGACGCTAGGCCGCCAAACATTTCCATTTATAGTCATATATTTGATCTACCTAATTCTAGAAAGTTCTAAATGTTATTTTAAATGAAGAACAACGTATTTTATTGTTTAAACTTTGAAACAAAAATATAAATATGGAAATATAAATAATAGAAATGAAAATTTAAACACGACACGACATGTTGTCGTTTACAAAATATTTACACAACATTTACATAACAGTCACCATTCGGCAGTTTTCTTTGTACAGAAATGACAGGCTGTGTGACGGACGAGTACATGAAGGGGTGGCACTGTTGGTTGATCAGCATGTGCCCATCCTGTCTTTGTCACTCAACACACCCTTGGAGGCTGTAGCCATCCACATTTCCTTGGGTCATACCATCACTGTTTGTTCTCTCTACCTGTCATCTGGTGAGACATATGATCAATCAGACCTTGATGCTCTCACTGTGTAGTTGCCATCTCCCTTTCTACTCCTGGGGGACATTAATGGACATTATCCTGTCTGGGGAAGTGCTGTTATTGATGGGAGGGGTTGCTCTGTAGAGTGTATGCTCTCTAATCATAATCTTTCTCTTTTCAATAATGGTTCTTCCACTTATTTTCATGTCATTACTTTACTGCCATTGATCTCTTGGTTTGCTCCCCTTCATTATTTTCTCATTTTTTATGGAGGGTTGACAATAATCCACTAGGCAGTGATCATTTTCCTATACTTTTGAGAGAGACTGGCCATGTTTGACAGCACCCTACCCGTTTGGTCCACTTTCACTGCTCTCGCAGAACTTATTCTTGCCATTGTGAATCAACCATCAACAGACGACTGTGTGGCAGCGGTAATTGGCTGTATTATACAAGCTCAGCATATTGCTAAAACCTCGACACATTTTCAATGAAAACCTTATTCATGGTGGAATCCTGCTTGCCACTTAGCACGGAAGGCTCAAAAATGGGCCTGGGATACTTTTCATAGATATCTCACACTTTCAAACGATGTCGCTTTCCAACGGGCCCGTGCACATGCTAGGTGGGTAAGACATCAAAGCCAGAAGGAATCTTGGATTAAGTTCACTACTAGCATATCTTCTACCACCAGTTCCAAGGTCATATGGGACAGGATTCGAAAGGTCAGTGGGCACGACAGTTCTGTCCCTCTCTCGATCTGACTCTCTGATGGTCAGGAGGTGGCTGATGTCCAGAGCATTGCTGATACTCTAGGTGAAAGCTTTAGCCAGGTATCTAGCATTTCTACTTGTTCCCCCACCTTCTTGGCCATCGAGACTCGGGGCAGAGCGTTCACCTCTTTCCTTTCAAACTGATTGTCTCTTTGACTATAATTGTCCCTTTACACTGGTGCAACTGAAAATGTCCCTTCATTGGTCTGGCAGTACATCTGTTGGACCTGATGATGTACACTATGACATTCTGCACCATCTATCTTCTGCTTCTCTTGATGCTTTTCTAATTGTCTTTAACCAGATCTGGCAGGAGAATGTTTTTCCTGATGCCTGGCACCAGGGTATTATTTAAACTTTCTTTAAGCCAGGGAAAGATCCCAAGATTCCTTCAAACTACTGTCTCTTTAAGACCTTAGAGAGGATGGTTAATACTCGTCTTGTTTGGTTCCTCAATTCAAACAACCTCCTCTCGCCCATCTAGTGTGGGTTCCGAAGACAGCACTCCACCACAGACCACCTAATTTAACTTGAAACATCAATCAGAGAAGCCTTTCTCAAATGCCAACATCTTGTATCAATTTTCTTTGACATTGAGAAGACCTATGATACTACACGGAATGTGGCATCTTGCGAGACATCTATTTATGTGAATTACGAGGAACTTGGAATCCCCCAGGGCTGTGTTTTGATTGTCACACTTCTCAGTTTAAAGATAAATGCCATCACTGAACATCTCCATCTTACTGTTGCGAATGGGCTGTGTTTCAGTCGTCGAACATGAAATATATTGAGTGGCAACTACAAACTGCTCTCAGTTGTGTACTGAAGTGGACTATGGTGAACATCTTTAATTTTTCTCTCTCTAAAACCGTTTGCATGCACTTTTGCTGCCAATGGGGTATTCACCCTGATTCTGAACTTCATATTGGTGAAGTTTTTCTGCCAGTGGTCCCTGAGACCAAGTACTTGGGGCTTTTCTTTGACCGTAAGCTGACCTTTATACCACACTTAAAGCAGCTTCGGGTCAAAAGCACAAGAGCACTGAATATCCTCCTTGTCCTCTCTTCTACCAGTTGGGGAGCAGATCGATGTTCAGTGTTAAAGGTATATTGTGCTCTTATTTGATCAAAACTCGACTATGGATCAATGGTCTATGGCTCTGCCAGACCCTCGGCCTTAAAGATGCTGGACCCCATTCATCACCAAGGACTTTGATTCTGCACTGGGGCTTTCCATACCTCTCTAGTTCAAAGCTTATATGTTGGATCTCATGAACCTTCTCTGCACCTTCCCAATTTGTAACTATCTTTACAATATTCTTTGAAACTTCATCTCTTAACAAAGCATCCCACCTGGGGATGTATTTTCCTTCCTCAGTGGGCCATACTTTTTCAGAACAGATGATCTGCCATTGCTCCTTTTGACCTTTGCATCCAGGCACAATTGGATGAAGTGGGTCTGTCCTTGGATAAGAATACAGAATTCACAGGTCAGCTGATCTCACCATGGCTTCTTACAGCCCCCAAATATGACCTTTCAGTCATCTTAAAAAGGCAGATGCTTCAGATTGGAAATACTGTCTTTTATTTAATGAACATTTTTCAAACAATCATTCCGTTCCCATATATACAGATGGTTCCAAATCAGGTAATTCATTGGGCTCTGCTATGGTTTGCTGTGGTTTGGTGGTTGTGTGCAGAATTAATTCTACAGCTTCTGTGTTCACTGCTGAACTGTTTGCCGTATCTCTTGCCCTGGATCATATTGCAGCTGAGAAGTACTCCAACTGCACTATTTATACTGACTCGCTTAGTTCTCTACTGGAATTGCTCACATCTTGTTCTCACTGATATTCAAAACTGACTGGCCCATTTCTCATTAACTGCTACTTCTATCCAGTTTTTCTGTGTACCAGGCCATGTTGGTATTTGCAGGAACGAGCTTGCAGACACATGAGCTAAATCTATCTGCTCTGGCACTATCACCACTGTGCCTATTCCATGGATGGACTATGGTCCTGTATTCAAGGCTCATGCCAGCTGGCAGTCCACTTGGAGTGATCAACACAACAATAAGCTTTTTCAAATAAAACCTTATATTGGGCTGTGTCTGTCTAGCTTCCGTATGGGTTCGGAAGGTGGAAGTTGTTCTAACTGGACTACGTGTTGGTCACAGTTTTTTAACTCATTGATTTCTTTTCTCTAGAACTGTTGCATCAGTGAGTAGTTTGTGTAACACTCAAATCACTGTAAGCCACATTTTACTTTCTTGCCATCATTATGATTCTCAACAATGGCACCATTTTAAACATGTTTTTTCCTAAGGTTTATCTGTAACATTGGACAGTGTTATTGGTGATGGTGACACTGTTCACCTTGATAAAGTTTTAGTTTTTTAATGGCCATTAATCTTTTTAATCTCATTTAAGTGTTGGATATTTATTCATTACACCTTTTTAATTGTGGTTTCCTTTTCACAGTTTCAATCTCTCTAGTTCAATTTGACATTGGAAAGGCCAACTTTAGGTGACTGACAGTGGTTCTGGTACTTGCCTGTTAGTCTTCCTGGCAGGTTTTGATCATTACCATTCTGCAACAGGAAGTCCTTTACAACTTTATAGACTGGATGTCAGCATCGGTTTTATGCAATTTTCTGTTTTTTATTGTTGTTTTATTTTTACCTTCGTTTACTTTTACAAATTTTACTCCATTTACTTTACTTTTACTTTTTTACTGGACATTTGGCTTCTCATTATAACGATTTTGCTGAGTGTTTTTTAAAACTTCTATTATTTTACATTTTGATAATGGCTGCTATGACACATAATCTGGAACCAGGACTGGAAAGGCCAACTTCAGGTGACTGACGGTGGTTCTTGAACTTACTTGTTAGTCTTCCTGGCAGGTTATGATCATTACCATTTTGCTAGAGTAAGTACTTTACAACTTCTTTTACTCTGCTTTCTCTCTTACCATTGTAAACTTGGTGTCAACATTGGTTTTATGCTTTTTTCTGTTTTTCAATGATGTTTTGTTTTTCCTTCATTTCCTTTTCTGTATTTTACTACATTTAATTTGTTTTTACTTTTTTACCAGACATTTGGGCAGATAGCCTAGCTGCTTTGTGCCATAAAACACTAAATCAATTTATCAATCAATAAACAATCAACTGTGTAAACTTACCAATACTGGGGACTGAATTGGAGTGAGTGGGCAGCCTTGTGTACACAGTTTTCACTGTTTTTTCACCACTAATCAGAAGACACAAATTTGTGCTTTATTATTATTATTATCCATCCATCCATTTGCGGTACTAATTGTTTAAAACCATAAAATGATTTGATTTGAAGATCTTTTGAATAGAATAAACCAGTTTATAGTATTTGTTTTAATACCATGTGAGGTTACTCTAAATTATATTAGTAAGGTCTAATTTTAATTGTGAAGCTATTCTTGCATTTATTTTTTCCTGACTTTTCATAATTAATTCTGTTCATTAATTGCTGAGTTTATGCTGATATTTTTAGTCTGTAATAAATTAAAATGACAGTAAATGTCATCTTTGTAAATGTTTGGCTAAAGTAATATTTTAATTTGTGTGAGAGTTTTGATTAGTATAGTTTAATTTATATAGCAAAAGATTGTTATTGTTTGATATTAAGTTATTTTAATTAACTATAACTGATGACAAGTTGAAAATGGAAGAGAGAAATGAGAAAAGCAGTGTGTTGGCTTCTGAGTGATAATGGTTGTAATCTTTGTTATTTGTGTAAAAACAGGGTAATAGTTGTATTTCTTTGTTTTAGTCATCAGTACTTTTTTAAGGAAAATAGTCACAGCTAATAAACATTTATCATTGTATATACTGTTTTCTTTGTAGTATGTGTATTTGTTAACCATTCCTGTACTTGTGGACCTCATTTGGATCCTCGGAAAGTTTCTCAGCTTCCAATTCAATTTGGACCTGGCTCCATGAATAGAGTCCTGCGAGAGGCTATTCAGGCCTGTGTTGACTGTGCAAATAATGAGAAAAGTGTTTTTAATCTTCTTAGACCTGGAGATGGAAAAGTTATCATTACAGGTAAAAAGGTTTGAAAAACATCTGAAACAGAAAGTTGGCATGACATAATGTCAGTAAGTTTGTGTTTTCTAAACAATTTTACTTAAGTGGTGTTTGTTGCATGTAAAAGAGATAACTAGAAAATAAATATCTTATTATTTTACAAAGAAATAGTTGCTTTGTTACTGTTCCTTTTGATGCACAGGTTGAGGTGGTGCAGAAACTTTAGGTTTCATCTATTGAAGTTGTCTAATGAAATGTAGAATAAATACAACAGGTGTTCCCAGGAGTAACAAGGTTATGTTTGTACTTCTCGGCTCAGCATGGCTAGGTGGGTTAAAGTTTTCAACTCGTAATCTGAGGGTTGCAGGTTTGAATCCCTGTCACGCCAGATATGCTTGCCCTTTCAGCCATGGGGGCATTAGCATGTGATGATCAATTTCATATTCATTGGTAAAAGAGCAGCCCAAGAGTTGGCAGTAGGTGGTGATGACTAGCTGTCTTTTCTCTGGTCTTACCCTGCTAAATTAGGGATGGCTAGTGCAGATAGCCCTCATGTAGCTTTTCACAAAGTTTTAAAACTTGTTTTTCTTTCGATTATAAAAGCTTATAGTGTACTTTTTCATTATTTGTTGTTGCTCATGTGATTTCTTTTGTATTTGTAGAATGTGTTTACAGGTGTTACTTCGAATTATAAAAACTACATTGCTTTTCCATGAAATAAAAATTCAATTGAAATAAATTGCAGTGGTTTTCTTCCCTTTTAGCTGTCTTTGATGGAAAAACCAACACCTGCTGTTTACCTCCTGTTGATAAAATATCTACTTTTTGGAGCTTTTTGGAAAATCTTTTTGAAGACTTGTTATGCTGTGAAAATTTTTATACAAGTCAACCCTTGGAAGGTGGTTGTAACAAATGTAACACTAAGAGTATTGTAAAGAGGGGTAAGTGTATGGCAGGACTTCAATACATTGTTAAAGAAAATGTAATACTAAATATCTTGAAAAGATAAAAAATCTCCATTTAACCCTTTGAAAATTATTTGAATGTAAATAATACTGAATAATCTTTGTATGTAATCTGTAACAAATATAGTACTGTAAGCCTTAAAGAGCTAAGGAATCATGTAGCTGAACTTTAGTAGATTGCTGTGTAAATTTAATGCAAAAAACATTCTGTAAATATGTGAGTGTACAGATAATTCCTATAAGGTAGTTGAAACAATTGCAGTACTATAAAATTAATGGAATTATATATTAGTGTACAATCTGTAAAAGGTGGTTGTACCACTAGTAATATTGAAAACCCTGTGAAGATAAGTAAGTATACAGTCAAACATTAATATATTACTGTAGGGATCTGGTGGAGAAAGTGTTGTAATGATTGAACAAACATTAGAATATTGTGTTAAAGTTTTTTTTGTTAAAGACCCATTCTACCACTTTGAACTTGGTTGTGATGTAGTTAATATGAAAGTTCTTTTTAAAAGTTAATAATTATGAAAGTGGATGTGAAAAAAATGTATTTGATACTTGGTGGTTTTAATTGAGATATAAATCACATTATGAAATTTCTTTAGAATACTGTGTATAGAAATGCTATATTTTTTATGTTAAAAGGAGTGGTTTAACCTTTTCCCTGTGGGCCTGGTATAACATATATGAGTTTGTCTACACATTTGCACATGTTAAATATATGTACTATAACTTTTGATACAGCATGTGTATCGTTACGAAATTTGTTATACTTTTTAGTAAAGGTTACAAGTTTTTGCCTACACAAAATCAGATTTTGCAATGAAATATTTGTACTAAAGATTTATTTGTGAAAATATTCAGGCTGTTTTGTTACTAGTCTGATTGCAAAGTGATTTCATGTTATGATTTAAAAAAAAACTATTCTTTACCCTAAAAATCTTCTGTATTATTTGTCTTAATCTCTAACACCTCCTAAATACATTTTAGTGTTCTTTTCAGTTTGACCATGTTTTATTATTTTCTATACCCTAACTGTCTGGGGTCTGTCAATTGACCAACCTTGTAATCATCATGAAAAAAAGAAAGAAGAAATGAATATAAATTATGCTAAAATGACTTCATATCATAACACGAAAATACAAATGCTTAGTGTGAGTAGCTTAAGTCTCATAATGCTGTAAATATATATATATTTATTATTTTTTGTTATATTGGTCTTAGAGTCATGCCTGGCTAACATTACATAACTTGCATTGATGAGGAGCATGTGCACTCATGTTATGTATACAGTAATATAAAGCTAATCTTTAGTCTTCCCTGTGTTTCAGTGGACTAATATTTTGTAATATACAAGTTACTTTTCAATTATTATACATTATATATATGTATATAGATTATTACTATTTAGCAATAAATTATTAAACTTATTTTTCTTAAAATATAGAACAGTAAATAAAGAAGTAAACAATTACCTCTTCTCTCTATCAACTTTGTACACGGCTTGTACATCGGTTGCTAAGCCTTTTAAAATTTTGCATGTGGAGGATATCAAACAAAATTTGTTTTTGGGTTTTATATGTATACACAATTGAGTAATCAAAAAAACATAAATAGCTACACTGATGCCATAGAATTACACTATAACTTACTTAGCTTAATAACTAAGATGTATTTAGATTTAAAAAAATATGAAACTTTGAGTAGACTACACGCACAACCTGTCTCATTGAAATCTCAAACTGAAAGAATGTGGTAGCTTTTTAACAGATTAAAATGGCTGAGAAAACTATGAGGGGAAGTTTGTGTGCTGTCAATTTTTTACGTTGCATACTGCAGTAAGAGTATATAAGAGACTGTTACAAAAAAGTGGAAAGAGCTGAATGGTGCCACGGTGTTTGATTCAGTACAAAAGCTGTATCTCAGCAAAATAAAAAGATATGAGGCTCTTACTTTATATTCTAGCTTGTCAGCATTAGTAATTTGAGTTCCTAATTTGTACAAACTCATTGACTTAGTATTTTAACATTACAAATATCTAATTTTAAACAGTGCTGCATTTAACATATCAGCGACTCATTGAAATCTAAACTTAGGTGTGTTCTTTTAATATTTTAAATTAAGAAAAAGACTCATATATAATATCCAAAGTTTAAATTATAATCTACTATTTGGTTCCAAACTTAGTAACATAAATTCATAAAATAGTAGTTCAATAAACTTTTGAATGGAAGTCGACAAATGTGATGACATTATTTTCAACTCCTGACCTGTCCCAACAGTGTTAAAAATCATCATTGTGTGAAACTGAATAATTTGGTTTGGAAAAGAAATACAGTTTTTTATTTTTTAAATGTTCAAATTTAAATTTTGCACTTTAGGAATGCACTTTCTGATATCTTGAATTTTGATATTAAAGGAATATTTGTCATTCATGCTGTAAATATTATAAGGTTTTCTTTCTCAGCTGTAGGTTATGAATGGTTCATGACTTAGTGCAGTTTCTTTATTGTGCTTAAAACTAATTTAGTAATATTTTTAGTCTATAATAATATATGCATCTTAACTTTCAAATTTTAAGAAAACTTTTAAAATAATGAGAATAAGTAAAATCTTTTTCCACTGAGTGCTAGGAATGTGTTTCTAACATTTTGAACAATGTTTAGAATCCTTTGCTAGAAGCATAGAATATAAATACCAACTTCTTTTGTTGCAGAAGAAATGGGAAGTTATCAACCTACAGTTGAACCTTCCAGTCAGAAACGTCGATGGTCCTCGGAATCATCAGACTCTGGAGTTCGTTACCTTTCCTTAGGACACAAACCTGGTAAAATTTCCAGAACTAGTAGTGTGAAAGAGACTGAAGGTGTGTATTAAAACTTGGAATTCATTGTAATCTGAATAAAAAATTTTATCACCAGAATCTAGGATTCAAAATATTTTATATTTTGAGTGCTTACAACTAATCTTCTGAAATAGGTTAACAAGCATAAACTAATTCATGTTCCTTTTAGGTTTTTTTGTGAATTGAGTACTAATCTTATTAAATTTCATGACAACCTTCACATTTTTAAAAATCGCTATATGGAATTAATAATCATTTATTTAATGACTTGAAGTTATTTATTTTATTATAGCAAGCTCTACTACCCCTGTACCTGAAAAACCTCCTCAGAGCCCCTCAGAATGGGGTATTGAAGATGTGATTCGTTACATAACAAGCTCAGATCAGGGACTTGGTGTTCATACAGACCTGTTCCGCAGACATGTGAGTATTTGAAAAGAGTTCATTTTGTGCCATTCCTTAACCTGAAACTACTTAGCTTAGTTTTGTACAACATTTAATCCTTTTTATCATAAAACCAAAAATCTCTTATTTATATTTTGTTAGAAATTACTTTTCTATTTAGTGTACAGTTCTCTTGAAGTTAGTTTTTCATTTTTCTCTTTTCCACAGAAAGAAAACAAGAATAAAAAATGTGTAACTTGTTGTGTTTGAAACAGAATGTATCTTGCAACTATTTAACCCTTATGTAACTACAAAAAATTGAAATAGACATGTAAAGCCAATTTCCTTCATGTGCTCCCTTCTTGTTTGTTTTAATTATATTATACATCTGATATGTGTAGTAAAAAGTCTAGTTATTATTTTTAAATTCAGTATTATAAGGTGCTAAACTCTGATATGCCTCTTTAATATAAAATATACGACCCATTACAAACACTGAATGTACTTAATGTGTTCATGTTAATAGTTGAAGGGTTAAATACTTGTGTTTTTTTCTCTATATAGGAAATTGATGGAAAAGCACTCATGCTGTTAAATAGTGACATGATGATGAAGTACATGGGGTTGAAGCTTGGACCTGCCCTCAAAATATGCAACCTCATAAATAAACTGAAAGGCAAGAAGTCATTGTAACATTGATATCGTGAGAAATTTTATTATTCATGAATTTTTAATCTGGTGGAATCAGCTGGTGGAACAGTGTCAACCAAAGTGTATTTTTTTATTTTCTCTTTAAATTCCAAATGAAGAGTATAAGATAGTCTATGAGGCAGATTAATGTTTTAATAATTTCAGTTTTCAAGTGCTATTGTAACAGGTGGTTGGAAAGTGAGAAATTATAATACTGGAGGTTTTACAACAAAATAAAAATTAAAAAGGTGACTTATGAAATGTATATAAGCCAGTCATAGAAAAATCAGGTTCCTCTGGGAAGATACTACAAAGAAATTGCTAATATAATTTGTTTCATTTGATATATGTAGAAAAAGAGTGATACACATATATAGATTTGTGTAATGTGTGTTTGAAATTCATTCTATTTATCATTTGCACATTCTCATTTGAATTTTGTTTGTTTGGCCTAATCTCTTTTATCATTGAAGTTAAGATTTGTTTTGAGGGGTAGTGAAACCACTATTAATTATTTAAAGATTGTTGAATAACTTTCAAGGAGATATAATTTAATACTGATGAAGTCTGTGTGGAACAGGTAGAGCTGTATTAAAAATATTGAAGGCTGCTGTGGCTGTTTTAAAATTAAGTTGACAAATATTTCATATACATTTTAAAATGTAACACTGAAACTGTACAATCATGTGCTTTGTTTTTGATAACCAAGATGAAACCTTACTGGTAAGTTGGAATTTTGGGCTTAATTTTAAGTATATTTTAGAATTTTGATGGAACTTAAAAAATAACATTTAATTTTATCTGAAAATTAATAGAATATTTTAAATCATTTGCATTTCGAAGGCTTCATTATTATGCAAATCTGGTTTCATGTGGAATATTTCACAGAACATGGTCGACATGTTTTGATAAAGATCTAGGTTTATAGGGAATAAATGTGAAATCCCTTAAGGTGTAAGACTTGAGTAAAATATACAGTCCTACCCCATTTCTGTGTAGGCACATTTACATAGTACTTATTTCAGATTGCTTCTTACTGTAGTTGTGTTACAGACTTTTGTGTGTTGGTGTTTTGTAGAAGGTTGTGTTTTTTCCTTTTCTGTTGCTATTTCACTAAAGATGTTTCCTAATGCATTTCTCAGTTTTTAATTAGATATTTTTGTGAGGATAACTTGTTTTTTATTGCATGTTAGAAAAGTAACATCACATTTTAGTTGCAACTAGTAAAACAACATTTGAAAAACTGATATATTGGCTTTTCAAAAAGATTTATTTGAAACATTTTGCTGAAAAATTGGGTATTCAAATATTCCGAGTTACGGCCTAAATAAGGAACTGTCTACAGTTTCTGAAAATGTGCACAACTGCAGCAAATTCTCTATTTAGATAAGAAAGATTTTATTTATAAATATTTGTAACTTTACCTGTTCTTTCTTATGGTGTCACTGTCTGACATACCTTATATAAAAAAGTTACTTTGATACTTATGTTTATTGTATTACTCTTACTTAACCTAAGCTACCTGTTTTTATAAGTTCTAGGTGATAATTTTAATAATAGGTGCTAAGATTACCTTGTCCTGATGTAAAATATAAACAGTATGGGATAAAAAGAAAGACAGGTTTACCAGATTCTTTTGAACGGAATAATGTTTGTTGTAACTATATTGTTTAGTTTTATTTAAAAAAAAACTATGTTATTGTGATTTGAATTACAGAAAGATTCAGTACCCAGGAGATAAAGTTAGGATTTTAAGTTCAAAACTAGACTTACAGAAGTTTTATTTTTCTGTGTAACATATTTTGAGGAGCTAGTACAATTCAGGGGTCATGTTTTCTGAAGTTTTTATTTTACCTTGTAGAGTAGATATGTTGTGTGTTTTTTTCGTAAATGTTTTGTTCTGCCCTGTTACAAACTATTAAAAACAGATGTTTAAGTTCTAAATGAAGAACAGTTTTTGTTGAGAATCATATCATTTGCCAATATTTTTTTATTGAATTGTAAGTGGCTATTAATCATTGTTTTTTTAAGATTTAAGATAGAAGCAAAATAAGCCATTATACATGTATCCAGCATTGTGATTGTTTGTAGCATGTGTAAAGGTGTCAGTTGGTTTTTATTTTATTTTTTCTATATCAGATATTGCTTTACTTGTATATATTGGTTTCAGAATAATTCAGTCCATAATGGTCTTTAACTCTTATTTAATAGAATACTTGTAACAAAATACACAGACCTGACTAAAATAGACTAAATCCACCACTGATTTTGATACATTAACAGAATATTAAATTATGCAAGAAGTGCTCCAGATAATAATTCTACTATGTTATGAAAATTAAATGACTTGTTTGATGGGTCTGATGAGGCTTTGAGAATTTAGAGTTAATCAAGTATACAAATTATACAAAGCTGCTTTAAACAAATTGTAGTTTTTACAAAAGTGTTTATTAATTTATAAATAACACTTTAATGAAACTATATTAAGAGAGAGAGTATTTCAGAGGTCACCACACTCCAAAGTTTGTTGGATTAAACATTCTTGGAACCTAGAAAACCACTGCTTTCAAACTGTCAGCATGTTAGTTAGACATATGCATACTGATCCATAAATTATGGATATTATCATTTTTTTCCAGACTGTTATAAAGTCCAACAGAGTTGTCAGATAGGTCGTGACTTGTCTATGGTTGTCTATGGAAAATTATTTTAATGGTAATACCCAGCCTGTGATTTTTTCTTCATATTCCTGACATTTAATTATTATTTTTCTTCAATTAAATCTTATTTTGATAATTATTTGTGGGTAACTGTGTTATTTTGTGTATGTGAAGTGTGAAATCAGAAGTGTTTGAAAAGTTTTTTTTTTCTCCTGTATTTTTTTTGGCAGGTCGTAGTGTTACTTTAGCTTTTCTATGGGTGTAAATGCTAGACTTTAGGCCATGGAACTACCACGGGTCCAGTTATGCACTGTTTAGTGTATATGCTTTTCACTACAATATTTCATAGAAAGAATTTAAAGAATAACAAACAAGCGAACATTGCACGTTAATGCTTTTTTAAGTAATGTATAAAAACTGATTTAGTGCTGAGTTTCAACAGGTGTTTATACTGTTCATTAGCTGTAAACAGTTTGTGCGCAAACACTGGAGACATTATTTTGAAACTGACAAAATGTTTTCTTTGAACTAGTTTTATTTTTTTTATTTTAGAAAGTCTCAACGTACGTAACGATTAAACTACTGTTATTGAATACTCTTGTGACCTTTCTTTTATTGATTCGTATTTTCCTGAAATTTGAGTTGTATTCAAGGGGTTTTATTTCGAACTTGAAATTCGTAACGGACGAAGCCCCTATACATTTTAACGCTAAAGTATATTTTGTAGATGATTTTAAGGTTTTTGATAAACTTGTGTCTCTGGTTTGTAGTTCTTAGAATGTCTCAATTATTTTAAAAGGCGAATTATAATCACAAAAGGTTTCACAGCATTTATCTCCATATTTTTTTAAAGACACACGGTTGCTTCGAACAGGAGCCATCATCAGTAGTGCCATCTAATCATCTAATCTGGTACTATTTACAAATAAAGTTTTTTCTTTTATTGGCATTTCAATTTTAATGCATGACTTATGAATAAACGTGGCACTATGTAGGAAATTAACAGATGGCGCTGCATCAGCCATCTTCAGACCGTGTGCCTTTATATTACAGAAAATCATCCCAGAGGGTCAGACTTCTATTTTTCTATGATTGTTTGCTGAAAAACACCTTTCTGTCTTTCACTCATTTATGGGATATTGTAAATAAATCTAGATTGTCTTATTTTTGTGTGTAAACATCTCACTGGCACCAAAATGTTGGTGATTACTAGTAGGATAAAAATTAAATGAAACTGGCTCTTTATGTTTGAACAAAATTATTGTCGTGTCTTTTCAATCTAATTAAAGACAAATTTCGTGTAAGAATAAATTTTTTTTTTTCGTTTCTTAAAATCATGATGGTTTTTACTGTTAATCATAGGTGAAGAGGTTGAAAGACAAAACACACCGACAGAACCGAAAAAGAAAAAAAATGTTATCAAAAACATAACCTGAGATCCGCCAGATCATGTAAATGAAATGTTTGTCACAGTAATATATTTTATTGTATACGTAACACTTGTAAAGCACCCCCCAGTGGCTCAGCGGTAAGTCTGCGGACTTATAACGCTAAAAATCGGGTTTTGATACCAGTTGTGGGCAGAGCACAGATAGCCCATTGTGTAGCTTTGTGATTAATTCAAAACAATAACACTTGTAAATAGTTATTACAATCGTTGAATTATCAATGCAAAGAATTTTAACCGTTTTTCTAAAATGTTATTTGGAAAGCCAGAAATCTATATCATGAAGTTGAGCGAAACTTAAACAGTTTTATGCATATAGTAGGTGTGATAAATAACCCGATTTTCCGCCTATATACAGTATTGTTACCAGTATTATCGTCACAGACACATGTCCTATCACAAATTAAGGGACCGTGCTTCATTAACAAGAAACACTGTGTATCAATAAACTTTATTTTTTGACATTTGAAAGTAAGATGTCAAATTAAAACTTAAGTAATGTTAAATGGGTTTTGCTTATTTGTTTCGTACTGCTCGTATATCTAATACGAGTTTGAACTTAAATTTAGGATCTGTAACTGATAATTAAGACAGTTATCCATTCTGACTCTTGGTGGAAGAAAGCATTAGTTTGATTTAAGTACATGTTAAGTTATCTCAAGAGTAGACTTCCTGATGTTTCATTGGTACGTCTGAAAGCTCGTAACGCTTAAAATCGTATTTAGATACCTGTGGTGAGCAGAGAACAGATAGCTTTGTTTTAACTCCAAATAAAAATGTATATTTAAAGAAGTACATGTCAATCATTTGTGTGAGATCGTAATAAATAATAAAAGACAGCATGACCAGACTTCAGTTGAGCAGGTTTACAACTAAAGGAGGAAGAAACTATAAGTTAGGACTACAACATTTGTAATAGGTACGCATAATTTCTTCTTCTCAAGATGTCAAACTTTCCACATTACTTATGCCATCTTTTGGATATTGATTACACATGAAAAATGTTAGAAATTAAAATTTATTGTGTAATTTTAGGTAAACGTTAATTAATTTGATAATCTTTATGCATTTAGTAACAAACTTCAAAATTCAAAGACAGCATCTTTGGACTTTCATGATCCATATTTACTTGAAATATCATAATGATAAATGATATACAGCCTCCTAACATATTTAAAAAGTAAATGGTTAAAACTTTTTTTTTTCTTAATATCTTTTTTGTTTCACAAAAGACGAGCGCACCCTACTAGTTAGCATGACAGCTCTGTTACCGCCAAAAGATAAAATTACAGTGTGGATGGGTGCATTATAAAGAGTTATGATCGAAACATACCATTCGTTTAGAGTGCTTCTTGAGTTGGCGTTTACTGATGTTGTCTGACTGACTTCAAAGTTTGGGACGGCTGATGAAGGTAGCCTGAGAGTGGTTTAAAGTTCGCGAACTTCAACAAATAAGAGACGTTAGCTTTTTGTGAAAATTACACGTTTTGTTTGTTGATAAGCACAAAATTAAACTGGTAAATTTGTGTCGCGTCCATTGCGGGTATCGAAAACCTCCTATTAGTGTAATAAACCCTCAGACTTACGATTGAGCCATAGGGGGAATAAATATGTGTCTGCTGAGGTTCAGCGGTAAGCTTGAATGCTTATAACAATAAAAATCGGGACTAGATCCTTGGTTTGGTGTGTTTTGAATTTCGCGCAAAGCTGCTCGAGGGCTATCTGCGCTTGCCGTTCCTAATTTAGCAGGGAAGGCAACTAGTCATTACCATCCACCACTACTTATTAGGCTACTCTTTTACCAACGAATAGTGGGATTACCCGTATTATTATAATGTCCCCACGGCTGAAAGGGCGAGCATGTTTGGTGTGGCGGGATTCGAACCCGTGACTCTCGGATTACGAGTCGAGCGCCTTAACCACTTGACCAGACCGGGCCCCTCCATACTTGTGGAAAGTAAAGTACTTCGAGCATTGTGTAACTTTGCGTTTTTGAATAAAGTCTACCACTAGTAAAAGATTGATTTTTAAAACAACACTAGAGTTCGTCATAGGTGGGTTTATTTTTCAAAAAATATTCTACATTGAAAAACAAGCTAGCAAACAAAAGTGTTTACACCACACATGCATTGTTTAAAAAAATTATTTAAAACAGTTGTTGTTCAAGTACCACCTTAGTATTTAAATTGAGGTTTCGTGAGATCGAAACTCATCATCTTTCGGCCAGATGGGTTAAGGCGTTCGACTCGTAATCTGAGGGACGCGGGTTCGAATCCCCGTCGCACCAAACATGCCCTTTCAGCCTTGGGGGCGTTATAACGTTACAGTCAATCCCACTATTCGTTGGTAAAAGAGTAGCCCAAGAATTGGCTGTGGATGATGATGATTAGCTGCCTCTCCTCTAGTCCTACACTGCTAAATTAGGGACAGCTAGAGCAGATAGCCCTCATGTAGCATTGCACGAAATTCAGAGACAAAACAAACAAAGCTCTCCCTTTCAGCCTTGATGTTGTTACTTGTCTATTCATCAGAAATAAATATAATTTATTTATGTGGTTAATCTAATACGAGTTGGTAAAAAAGTGGCATAAGAGTCTTGATAGTGGGTGATGATGACTAGCTGCTGTCCCTCCAGTCTAGTTCTTCAAAAATAAAAATGGCTGGTGCAGATAGCCCGAGAGTAGCTTTGTGTGAATTTCAAAAAATAATAAATTATAAATTAACAAATGCATATGACGCCTCCCATGAATGAATCCACATAATACTTTAACTTAGATATACATGATTAAAATGTAATTTGGGATAAGCTAATAAAATATGCCATTTTTTAAAGAACGGTCTTGGTCTGCTTCGTTTCGACCATGTTCTTTTGTGTATAGTATTTTTATATTCTGTGGTACTTTCATTTCTTGTACCGATATGTCACTTTGAAATAAGATTACGAAAGAGAAATATGTAGAGAGACGCTAAAGTGGGTTAACTGAAGTCTAGATGTTTTTAACTAGCTTTGGATCAGTATATTTCATTTTTGGGTTAAGAATTACTGAATATTATGCAACGAATGCTGCTGGTTGGTTATTATCCACCTGATTAGCAACCTTTAAATTACAGGCATTAAGTTTGAAATCTTAAGCATAATTTACTGAATGTTAATTCCATGTGTTGCTTAATTAAGGATCTTTTTATGCAAGATAGAAATGTCAAATAGTGTAGGAAGGTTCCACCAGGGTGGTCGGAAGCGTGTAAAAGAAAAATGAACAAATATGTAGTAATCATATGTATGGATTTCCATTAAACATTTTATCATGATATGCGTCAGGATGATCACAGTTTAACAATGTTGTCAAGCAGAGGTCAACAACTTTGTGGTACGTGTAGAACCATATCAGGACTACACCTATTGTAGCCGTACTTTGTGCAAATTACACATCCTGCATCTCCTCAACAAATCCGAATCTGTCATTACCTTGAAAGATGAAAACTAGTGCTTCCTGCTTTAGCGTGCCGATTAGTTATTCCCCGATTCTTCATCCATTACCGTGAAAATATAATAAAATCGCACTTTGTATTTTAGAGCTGACGGTACGCTATAAGAGTGATAGTCGAAATTTAGGACGAGTAACACAGATAACTAGCTACAAGTGTTGCTTTGTGTTAATCATGAGAAATAACCATTTTTCATTGAATTTTAAAATAGTTATTATAATGTTGAATTATGCTATTTTATATTATTTTACTGTGATTTTGCTGCTAGCGATAATAATTTAAAATAAAAAAGTGTGGAAATATAATTAAATAATTTTAAAAATAATTTAAGTGCAGAAAAATAGGTGGTCTAATAAATTTTTAAACCAAAATTTTTGTTAGTATTATTAATTTGTAGGGCTATTTTCTTCTCCTTAAGACTCGTGGTTGTATGACGATAATGGTAGCTTGCAATTTATTTTTTTTATCCCTTGCACGAATTTTTACGTCGTGATTTGCCGAGAGCGCATCTTGTTATGAAGCATTTGAACTGTCGCTTTGAGAAGCCAGCCAACAGATCGCATGACTGCTGCTCAATTGTCAAGGCTCTTACCATGCGTGCATATGGTCGAGCACGTGCAACTTTCTTTCAGGTGACTCATTTAGGCCTAATTATAAATAATTTGCTCATTCCTGTACCATGAATATAAATATATACCTAATGGCGTGATATTTCAGGTACAGATGAAGACGTAGAATTTCATCGTACAAAAGGACAGTAAGAATACTAAAACCACAAATAAACTACAGTAGTATTCGAATAATACTGTGTGGAGGTAGTTGTGATATCTCTCCAGCTTTATTAGCAAAATTTATGCTAAGGATAGACAGGTTAAACGTGAAGTTAGTCTTTTTTTTGCAATCTGATATTCTGTGATATATTTATTGAACTAATGTGGTTCAATCTTTTATAAAATTAATTATTTCCCACCTAAATTTTACTTAATTAAATCTACGAAATTGACTTACGCTTTTCATAAACACGTTACTACAGGGTGTTCCGAAAGTCACTGTGCAGTTTTGTAATCATATTTTATTCAGTATATTTCAAGCCAAAAACTGATATCGGTGTTTAGAAACAAAATAAGAAGGGTCCAGGCCTGTATTGATGTCACTTTAACATTGTTTATAATTGTCATTCATATTTACCTCCTGTATTCTATATTGAAACATGTCTGTTAATAAATATATAAGTGCCCAGTGACTTTCCAAACACCCAGTACTAGTAACATGTAGACGAATAGTCACACTATAATTGCGTGTATTTTTCATTCCAAAATTGGAAGGTGGCGTAGAATTGAACAATTATTAACTGGTGATTTCAGGTGTTGTATTTCGTGAGGTTGGCAAACACCTGTTTCCTTAGGGCGAACGCGTGTAGATTCTTTTTGCCCCCCAGTGGCTCAGCGGTATGTCTGCGGACTTACACGCTAAAATCCGGGTTTCGATACCCGTGGTGGGCAGAGCACAGATAGCTCACTGTGTAGCTTTGTGCTTAATTCAAAACAAACAAACAAACCTTAGGGCAAAAGGAATATTTATATCATGTTACTTTTATGTGCTTAAGCTTAATTCTGTTTGATAAACTTATTGTTGTAACCATGGAGGGCAGTAATGGTTAAAGAGCAAAATCATTTCTCACTGAATAGGACTTAAAAAGAGTAGTTTGAAGAAGTGGCGGCAAGATGAATTCAGTCGCCATTTCCCATTTCGTTATTTTATTTTGATTTTGATAATGGCAAAAGAGATATAATAACTTATATTTTTACAATTTGCTTTCCGTACTGCCATTTTTTAAAACTGAGGGATCTGAGAAAGCTCAAGTGATAAATGTTATCAAGTGTAAAGCCTGTTTATTCAAAGCATGATGCCATAATTCTTTGTTTGTGTTGTCAGACCCACCACTTAAAATAATCTGTATGCACACAACTAATCAGTAATGTCTAATTATCTCATTAAGTTGGAGAAAAAATCAGTTTAGAAATGAAGCAGCTTTAAGCTAAGATTAGAAATACACATAAAAAATTAACAGAGGTATACGCCATCTTAAAAAGGTTACCGTATATACTCGTTTTACCGCCCGATCTTGATTAAAGGCCCGTTTGAATAGCCGCCCGTGTGAACAGAACATAAAAATAAATAAGGGCCCGTGCTTGAATACCCGCCCAGGCCCTAATCATAACTTTTAGGAAACTTTGTTTTTCAGTATGAAGATGTCAATTTATGATAATGAATCACACACGATATTAAAGCATATCTTCTTAGCTTTCATTTGACACATCGCTCGTTAAAATCCAATTTGGGAAACCATTTAAAACGTACTACCGTGAAATCTACGAGGACTGGTTGAATGATGGTGAAAAGGCAACAACAAAGGGCGGCAACATGAAACCTCCTACTCGTGTTCAGCTTGCGACTTTGGTAAAGGCAGCATGGGATAAGGTCCCCACAGAACTCATCAAAAAGTCCTTTCTTGTTTGTGGTGTATCCAATGCAATAGACAATAGTGAGGATAAAGATATCAATGTGTTGAAACCAGATGGGATTTTGTATGATTCACGTGACGATATTCTTTCCAAATTACAAAAGCTCACAGAGGCTAAAGGTGACTTGTCCAGCATTACTGAGACTGTACCCACTGAGGAAGAAGACGTTGAGGCTACAGCAGAAAACGAGCTTGGTGTTGATGAGGATGATGGGTACAGATAGACATATATAGACATATTTATTAATAATTCGTCATGGAAAAATTTGCGATCAAAGGCCATATACTTCCCAATTGAAAAAGATTAATGTCGTGAAATATTTGTCTTCAACGATAATTTTTGTGCATACCTAATTTTACTTTGAAAATAACAAGCGCCCGTGCTTGAATAAGAGCCCGTTTGAATAAGGGCCTGGTATTGAGTTTGGTTGAAAAAAATAAGGGCCCGGGCTATAAAACAAGTAAATACGGTAAATGTATTTCAGGGAACATTAAACTTATGGCAAGTAGCAAGCTTTAACTAGTTTCTAAGTATCCTTAATTAGCCATTATAATCAGTTGAGTGCTTTCTCTTCCGGTGGGAAAGCGGTAAATTTACGAAGGTATAACGCTAATTTCGGGGTTCGATTCCATTTGTTGGGCATAGCCTGTTGTGGCTTTCCTCTAATACAAGTGATAATCCAATGAGAAATTTAACTGTTGTAACCCTCATGGCGTTATTCTGTGCCAAGCATTACTTTAGAGAATGTAAATTTAAATTTCGTTACATTTTTTAACGTGTAAACTTAATGTTATAGTCATTGTTAATTGTATCATTAGCTACTTATCACTTAGGTTAATTTAATATTAATATTGTTTGGCATGCTTCCTGTTCTAATCACGTGGGTGGTTCTAACGGATTGTTAGCCACATACCATCTAGAGATATTTCACACACAACTTGCAACAACGATTTTATTTACGCCATACAAGCCAGAAAATTTTAGTGTGAAGAGATTTTATTGGCAATTTCGAGGTAGGTCAAGCTAATACACAATATAAATTGAGTGTTACTGAGGAAATTATTATTAGGAAGTTGAGATTAAATCTACAGGTTCAAGGTTCCATGGCACAAAATAGAACTGAGATATCAAGGCGTATGCTTTAGTAGCTCTAGTGGTTGTCATATCTCACTGCTTGTATTTTACCGTATTGGAAATGTTAGCTTAGGTTCTACTTTAACCAGATATCATATGAAACATTCGGTGGTACAATTAATAACAGCGAAGCGAAGCTAATGAATCAATGTTTTTTTGTTTCCTTAAGATAACATGTAGGGTGATATAGTAAAACTTCTATTGTATTAGGAAGTCATACTTAATTGGACTAATATAGGTTTCCAATAAGAAAAGTATGACGTTATAACATCAAATGACTTTGGAAGGTGATACGTGTCTAAAATTAATCAAATAAGTGTATTAAACTATTTTCACTTTATAAATTGAAGAGTAATCAAATCCGTAACTTATATAAAATTCCATTTCAAGACGTGTATATATATATATATATACTTTATTAAAAACGATAAACGTCTTTCGGTATTCTTAATTTTGTAGCTTCTGGCTTTTGTTTTAATATAACTTAAGTAAGTGTTTTAATACTTAAATTTGAACGCGACGTACCTACTAGTAACATACATGCTTATATTAATATATCCGAAGTGAGTTAATTGAGTTGTACAGTGTTCAGCTTCTAGTGTGCTCTACATGAATATTAAAACAGCCCCTAGTGGCTCAGCGGTATGTCTGCCGACTTACAACGCTAAAAACTGGGTTTCGATACCTGTGGTGGGCAGAACACAGATAGCCTATTGTGTAGCCTTGTGCTTAATTCAAAACAACAACGATATTCCAAACTAATATACTTTAATTAAGACAAGTGTAATACAAAACGTAATAAGATAATAATAAAAATAAACTACGAAATTCAAAATATACACATTACAACACTCTTAAATCAAAGATGAAATTCTCAATAAAATTTGCCATTACTCGAATGCAAATTCAACAAAGGATTTTGCTCATAAGTGCAATGTATATTATAATCTATTAAAATAATACATACAACTATTGATTTGATAGTTTGAAGAAAAACTTAATAAACAGGTTATTTGTTATTTTGAATTAAGCACAAAGCTACACAATAGGCTATCTGTGCTCTGCCCACCACGGGTATCAAAACCCGGATTCTAGCGTGTAAGTCCGCAGACATACCGCTGAGCCACTGGGGGGCATAATAAACAGGTAACTAAATTAAAAAGTTCGTAGCTGCAA
This sequence comes from Carcinoscorpius rotundicauda, assembly GCA_011833715.1. Lineage (NCBI taxonomy): Eukaryota > Metazoa > Arthropoda > Merostomata > Xiphosura > Limulidae > Carcinoscorpius > Carcinoscorpius rotundicauda. The sequence goes on along the minus strand of CM022397.1, from coordinate 77,790,977 downwards.
ACTTAAATCAGATGTCTCTCACCCTATTTTTTCGCTTCCTATTCCTTTGAATCACACACAAAAAGGCATTATACAAGCCATCAAGGGTGGTTACCTATTATAAAGAATTGGCCAACAAAACGCTTAATTTATATTTATTAACCATTTATACACATCTGTCAGAAACGTATTTTTGGTCGTATATGTATAATAATGTTAAGCTAAGGATTCTTCTTCAGTAGGTGTCTGTGATTTTTTGGCGATAGATTTAACAATAAACGAAAACATTCCTTCCACTTGTTTTCAGAATAATTATGTATTTGGAAGAAGATAAACGTATGCACAAACATTCTTTAGACTATGAAGATCATAGTTGTATCATAAACACTGTACAGTTAGTTGTCTTCTTGTCAAACGTTCACTTAGGCCAATTCAGTTGAAAATCCGAACTTTTTTTTTTCTTTTTGTGTTGCAACACTATCCGTATGTAAATCACTTACGCTTTCACGTGAGTTACCGTAGTTGTATCCTGAACTTCCAATTAACGTCTGCCCTTTATGAAAGTCCATACAGGCGGATTTAATCAGTTCAGAATACCATTTGACAAGACAAATTATTCTCCTTGTCACTTTCACTCTGTTAATCTCATTCTAACATATCAACTGTTAACTTTGCGTATTATTACTTTTCTTTGGCCAAATTTTTCTTTCATGTTTCTTTGCTTTTATTCTCTCTACTCGTCTGGTTGCAGCTATTTATGCATCCATCACCTAGGCCTTCTGGGCCTGACATGGCCTAGCGCGTTAAGGCGTGCGCTTCGGGTTCGCGCCAAACATGCTCGCCCTCCCAGCCGTGAGGGCGTTAAAATGTGACGTCAGTCCCATTTTTCGTTGATAAAAGAGTAGCCCAAGAGTTGGCGGTGGGTGGTGATGACTAGCTGCCTTCCCTCTAGTCTTACACTGCTAAATTACGGACGGCTAGCACAGATAGCCCTCGATTAGCTTTGTGCGAAATTCCAAAAAACAAAACCTAGGCCTTCTAGAAATCATCATAACCCCGACATAAGTGAATTACAAACACAACATTCTATAGCTTTGACACCAATGGATTATAAACATAAAATAATTAATGCTACTACACTTAACAGTCTTTTATATCTAATAACACCACAAAACCAAATAAGACTACCTAACTAGTTCAAACCTTTCTGTGGCTCAGCGGTTTGTCTGTGGATTTACAACGCTGAAAACCGGGTTTCGATACCCATGGTAGGTAAAGCACAGATAGCTCATTATGTAACTTTGTGCTTAATTCAAAACAACAACAGACAACTAGTTCAATAATTATTGGAATCGAATCTGATAAATAAGTTCCCATGATCATTTCGCTAACAAGAACTAATGCCATTAGTTAATTTACTGGTTCATTTGAAGTGTATTTAACGATTATAAAGAATGTGGTACATTATAACCATGTACATTATAACCAGTACAAAATAACACTAAATTCTTTTACACTACATTTTCATTAAACTAAGCCATTTATTGACGACATTCCAAACAAAATGAAAAACAGAAAAAGCATATGTACTTAATAAGTTTAATAAGAATGACACATTCAAATCGGCAGAGTGAAATTTTTTTTATAGAATAAAGAAATTGAAAACAAAATAATTTTATGAAACATACAAAATAATAAATATATATATTAACGCAGGTCTATCAAACTGTAAATTTCTTTCAGGTAAACGTAAATCCTCATACACCAACGTAAAATGTGACAGAAACATTTCTCTTTTTGGAAGATTATTTATCCTGTCATTAACTTTGATGAATCCTTGTTGACTGCATACTCTCAGCGTCGTAGTTGCAGAGAAAATTATTCACGAACCAGCTAGCTGACTTGTATTGCCTTCATGGTGGTGATGGAGAAGAATGTTTCAAATATTACCAACATGGTGTTAATATTAGCCAGACTTATCATGAATTCAGCTGCTTTTAGTTTTATCCAGGGACTTTCCCAAATATCTCCTAGAGCCCATTTGACCATTGAGAGGATCGGAGCTCTGAAAATGATTTCATTGGTTGTGAGATGTAATGCACCTGCAAAAGGTGTGAACATGTTTGCTGATAATGAATGATATCAAACTCATCGATAGGACATCTTACCAACAGGTCCTGCTTCTTTCTTGCTAGTGTGAGCTACTCAGTGGTATCAGCAGATGCACCTTGGATAGTGTTTGGCCATTGGTAGCTTCTATCCTCTGGGGTTAATGAGGTGGTTGTCATCATAACCTTCTCCATGACTGGTAAATTCAGTGGAGGCTTAGATGTTAACAAACTTTTCACTGCTAATAGGGATTTCTTAATCTCTGTTGTCTTAAGAGACAAGCTGGCAATAGATGATGTGAGTTCTTTCAAGTCCAGTGCATTAGTTAGCAACATACCTTCATCCATAGGCTCAGCTAAAGTAAAAGTCTGGCGGGTACCTTAAGTCCAAGGTTCGACAGCATATTCCACTTTTTCAGCGCAGGAGTCCTGTATTGTACTAGCCTTCATCATACCAGTGATCCATAATGCAAATTAAAATATCTGGCAAAGGACAGGTTACCTACTGGCTAGATTAAAACAAAGAGAGGGGGTGATAAAAACGCAATCTAAAATTACAAAACTCTGGATTTAAAATGCTATTTTAAGTGAATTATATTGGGTAAGTAGTTTCAGTGGAAGAGTAAATTGAAAATTGTAACAACTTTAGATATGGTCGTAGCTCTATACATCAGTTAAATGACATTTCAATAATTGCACACTATATCATCTCTAGAAGATGTATCCCTGATTCCATAGAACTTCCTGCTCTCTACCATTTTTGTTAGATAACAGATAGATGGCTTATTTTTAACTTGATCTCATTCTTATCCCTACCATCTGGTTATTGCATAAACAGGATTTTATTCAAATAGAAAGTAAAGGGGGTCGAAACTACAGTTGGTTCCAGATAAACTAATTTGGGTCAGATGATGTTAGTTATTATTTTGACTATAACACTGCACTAATTTTACACTGCCTGTTCTTAGGGATCTTTTTTTTTCAGTTACAAGTTTAGTAATAGTTGTTGGTGTAATTTATTAACCTTTTACCATGTAGGTATTACTTTTTACTATCATTTAGTACATTTACAGCCTGTATTTTCACTAGTTATTATAACATCTTGTACTGAAATATTGTAAAGAAAATATTTATTTTTATTACAATATTTTGGTTTTGATTACTGAAAATGTTGTATCATAAATCAAAATAATCTCGGTGTACAAAGTTTGTTTCTTATATCTGTATATGAATTTCGCACATTACTGATAATTTCTCTCTTTCGTTAACATTTCAGTTCTGTCTAACTGAAAATTTTGTACTACTTATGATGAACGATGTTTTTTTTTCAGTTATATGATAAATATCTTTGTAATTCTTTTCTCTTCTGTGCAATGCTACTACATGCCGAATATTCCAGTGTCAAAATTGAAACACTCCTACTGCTATTAATGAACATAACAGATGCACCGTGTTTTCAAATAATACCTTTCAGATTATTTATCACAGTTAATATCAATTACATATGCTTAATATTGAAATAAAATCTTTTTTACCTTTGGATGGTTGTTTAGTCTCATGTAAATGTTGGTAGCTCATTCGAATGTAACTGTCATTAGTCTCTTAATTTCAGTGTTTCCTCGTTTGATTTATCGTTGAGAGCAAGATAAGTTCTTTAGTTCCTTCTCTATTATCAGGTGAGTGAATATCAACTGAGATGGCATTCTCGTCGTTCTCTGATTTGTCAGTCTCAAACTCACTCCTGATCAAACCAATATATGAAAGAATAAACTATGATGTACAGATACAGATTATGGATGTGCTTCAGGCACTTCAAATCTGCTGTAACTAATACATCAGTGGAACAGTATGCTAGAGTATTAGGTATAGATTCATACAGCCTGATTCAAGTTGCTTTTTTGCTACTGACAGGTACCACAAAGAGACTTAGGCTTCATGCTGATGTATGTATTCATTTCTTTACTGTAGTGCCATAATACTTCTTTTACTGTCGATCCACATTTTAAGTTGTCAATGGGTGAATTAATCTGCTTTGATTAATGCAGAGTTTAACTGCTCCAGATGGTCCTGCAAATGTGAAAATCTATTCATTGGATAGAACATAAAGTATTTAAATTGCTTTTTATTTCATCGTAATATGTGGCAAATGTTAATTCAGTTCAGTTGAGCTGGGATTAACAAATGTGGCAAACATATGCTTGGTAGTGTTTGTTACTCATTTTGCTAAACCGTCTGATTAGGGTGGTAAGGTAAGCTACGCATTTTTACAGCATCTAGTACTTTACACAATTCAGAGGACAAATGGATGTTTAAATTAGTTACTTGATCCATATAGATCTCTTTTGATGCTATCAAGTGCTTCACAAACACATCAGCTATGGAATATACTGACGCGTAAACAAGTGGCTAAGTCTCAGCTCTCTTTATAAAGTAATTGACGGTATCAAGCGTGTACTGTCGACCTCTCTAAGACTTTAGGAGTGGACCAGTGACATCCATGGCTATCCTCTGAAGATAATACCCAACAATTCTTTATTCGTGTTTACTCTGTTTTGGCCAGGTTTTTTTTGGGCAGTGTACATCATAAAATATTCAAACCAGCAACAAAACATTTCGGTTATATACATTATAAGGCTTGTTTTTTACATGTTTAAACACTACATTCTTTATCTAGTGTCTTTAGGAATTTCAAGAATTAGAAAGTTTAAAATCCTTAAAGGACTAGGTAAAAAATGATGTGTTTAAATATATGTTAGCCTAATTCTAATGTCTTAGGACAAGTATAATTTTAATCATTTAATCAGAGGCATTCACATTATAACAACTGTTGTTGAATCAAATGGCTTATACAAATAATGTTCCGGCCACTGCTGTGTTTGTTGTATTCTAGTTGACCTGAAAAGCTCTGGATTGAATAGAAAATGTCATCGACAATGAATATGAGAAATACAGTGTGACTGGAATACCGTTATTATACATTCATCTAATTCTTGAAAATTTCTGAAGGTCTAGATCAGGAATGTAGTGTTTAAATAAGCAGAACCCTAATACTAAAGTATTGCAAGAAAGTACATGTAGTGTTTAAATAAGTAATAGGCCTAATACTAAAGTCTTACAAGAATGTATTGTTTAAATAAGTAATAGGCCTAATGTTAAAGTCTTACAGAATGTAGTGTTTAAATAAGCAGTAGGCCTAATACTAAAGTCTTACAAAAATGTATTGTCTAAATAGGCAATAGGCCTAATACTAAAGTCCTACAAGAATGTATTGTTTAAATAAGCAATAGGCCTGATACTAAAGTCTTACAAGTATGAATGTAATTATTCTTTGTCCGCTTGTAAAAGGCGTATACACTATAACAAAAACATTTCAACTCAAATGTTACTAGGAGTGGTAGGATAAGCTGAGAAGTAACTTTAATTTCGGTGGCGAAGTAAATATTGGAGTGCATTACATATGTGAAATTCATTAAATATGTTTAAATATACTGGTGTCATTTAAATAATCACTGACATTGATAATATCAACAACTTTGTGAGAGATTAATGTACTATTAATATCTATTATCTATGCATATGCAAATAGGTACGAATAAATGTTTTTTCATATGGGCTACTGTGATGTTAAAAAGCCAATTTTACGTTTCTACTTCGATTATGATAATTTTATAATTTTCTTTTTTAAGATTATGTCTTAAGAATATCATATTTTGAATTTGATTTGGTTCGGTTATTGTTAAATACAAAGCTACACAATGAGCAAAAGAATCGAAACCCGATGTTTAGGGTTGTAAACTTGCAGAATTGCTGCTGAACCACTATAAGCAATATTTTGAAAGTTATTTATATAAACTTCTAATTTTATATGTTAAAGAAAATTCATCACACTAGAAAAAATACCTATCATCCTTTAAGTTATGTAACTGGCTTCGCCAACTGTACAAAATTTATGTAAATACATATAAATAAAGATTACAAACCACGACTTTTGTCTATACTAAAATATTTAATGAAATAAATAGATTTATATTTAATTGTTTGTAATGCTTAAACTGGCGAAACGTAATTATTTATTGGTCAATAATTGGTGTGGTGTGGCATCATTAGGATTTCCAATTACCTTAACACTTAAGTAGAGTCGTGTTTCCTGAGTGGTGAAGCGTAAAAGTACTCATCATTGGACAGTTCGAGTGTGCTTACAATAAAGTGGCTTCTTGCTTGAGTCAGCTTATAATTTATTAAGTAGCTCCGTGCTTAGTCAATCATCTGTATCTTTACGTGTATGGATTTCTGGTAAAGCACATGTATAACATAAAATTTAATTTTCATACGTTTTGATGTTACTTGATTCCGCTGTTAAGACCTCAGGTTGGCTGAATTTATAACATAAAATTACATCAGCCGAATTATTATTTATGTAGGACCATAGATACAGATAACCTCAAGATTATGAGCTACCATAATTCCTGCAGTATTTCTCTTGTTATCCCTCCCTTGGAAATCTACTCCAACAGTTTGTTACAGTCATACTGAACAATAACGGCTGACCAATAAGTTTGAGACCACTTTTAACACTAATGTGAATAAATATTTTGTTTTTTTACGTTGCTGTCATGTTAAAATTCTCATGGAATTTCTTATATGTTTGTGGAACCAGATGGCCAGTTAGATTACACAATAACATGTCACAAAGACTGGTAACTTGTATCTGATAAAACAATTTCTGTCTGAGCTTTTTTGGAGCATCAAAGATGTTGCCATGCTAAAGTCAAGTGAATATATAAAAAAGGATATAATACAAGGTTCATGGAGCGACTGGTGATTGGTAGAAAGAAAAAAATGATTAGGTAGAGTCCTTGTGAACTGTAAATACATCAATGCACATAAATACCTTTCCTGTACTGTATTCAAATTATAGGAATAGGAAGGTATGGAACATGAACATGAGTTGTATATCAATTGATTGTGATTTCTCATTCCATAACTAAGCAGCGAAGGAATTATTTACAGTTGTATTATTTGTCAAGCATTATCGCTATTTCTTGTATACATCACTGAATTGGCTGATGAACTTTAAAAACCTGGAAGATTTTTTTATGCATTACATAAGAATTTTGCAAGAGTAAAACTTAGATGTACAATACTGCCTAAGTCAGCTGCATAGAAACGCTGATCATCTCACCAGTTTATGAGATAATGCCCATGTGTTAAATGGTCTATCTTGGTCAAAGTCGTTGCAACAGTAGTGGTGAAAATCTGTATAAGTATTACCAATCCTGAATTTGGATGGAGATCACAAATGACTAGTCTGGAAGTTTTTGGATGAGCAAGTGAAAGATCCAAACATAGACTGAGCACTGTTTTTCACGCAGCAAGATAAATAATAACTTCCACAAAGAAGTGAATGGAATATTGATGTAAGTTCAATCTTGTATGCAAATTACAAGTGCAAGATGGCATATTGTACGATCATTACACTATGAAACACAAATTCTGTTCCTGGATAATATGTGTTATTTCTTATTTGCTTATGTTGTAAAAGTACAGAAAATGGCCATTATTCCCTTCAAACCTTGCTTTTGTGACCTAGATAATGAAATATAGAAAGTAACCTATTTTCTATGTAAAAACGGGCAAATTTACACATTATTATTTGCATAAGGTCTGAATAAAACAACGTATGAATCAAGATTTACATGTATTTATACTAAACTTATACAAAAATGTTTAGAAGTGAGTAGTTTTCGAGATTTACGACTGTAATGTAAATCACTTACACGTATCAGTCCCTAAGTATAGTCTTCGTTATACGCTCCTTGATAGCAGCGTTCAAAGTCCAGTATATCTTTGTGGAAGCTCTCGCCTTGCTTCTCTGAGTATACTCCCATGTTATTCTTGAATCTATCAAGATGAGTGTCTGGGATATGGACTTTCAGGGACATTCTGCAGCCCATTTCACCGTAGTTCTTCACCAAAGCCTCAACCAGTTTAACATAATTTTCGGCTTCGTTATTGCCCAAGAAACCTCAAATCACTTCGACAAAGCTTTACTCTTCCTACTGAGCTTATTGGGGAATTCTATTCACTTCAGGATCTTCTTTATTTGTGGTCCAACGAAGACATCTGCCTCAGACAGCTTAGGGAAGTCTCGAAGGTACTTGAAGGCTGCAGATTCCTTATCAAGAGCTGTGACAAATTATTTCATAAGACCCAATTTTACATGCAGTGGTGGGAACAACACCTTCTGGAGGTCCACTAATGGCTAATACTTGACATTATGCCTCCCCATAGAGAACTCGGTCCGTGGGGCCAGTGCTTCCTGTTGTAGTGCGCTGCAGTGTCCTTGTTGTTCCAAAGGCAAATATAACAGGAAAACTTGGTAAAGCCTCCTTGGAAGGATCCACCACGCAGAAGTAGCAATTGCTTGAGTGGTCAGTGGGTTCATGCCAAATTTTTGAAATAGCAAATTTCATGGCTCTCTTTTTCCCTCTCTACCATCCTGCAAAAGATAAAAATAAAATTATTATTATGAAGAATAAATTTATTTCATCCACAACTAATGTGTAAGAGGTTTATGCAAAATATTTTATGTCTGATATTTTTTCTATACTATTGGAAATTAAAAAAATAAATTGAAAGATATTTAAAGTTTAAAAGGTCTAAAATTTGTATAATATAAACTCTTACTTTTCAAGCAGGCAAAAATTGTCCGTCTTACCTTCTATATTTTTTTTTTTTTGGCAATGCTCGCATTAAAATGAGGTGTCCAGGGTTTGTCTTGATCCCCAACGGGCATGCCCAAATGCGCTTTGTAGGCTTCACACATTTTAGCAGATGTTATCACAGGGTACTTTTTTGTTCTTGTCTTGATAAATTGACCACGTGCATAGCAGAATGCGTTTGGAGAATGCTTGTAGCTTCTTGATACCATTTTTGATAAAATCGGATAGATCTATGTGTTTACTTAGGCAGCTAGAACTAAACTGAAGTGGTGAGCCTCTGTATATATATATTGCTATGAAAAGTTCTACAGCATTCTATAAAATTCTCTATCAGCTACACAGCACTGAATCTACCTGGAATATTCTGGAAAATGGGTAAGTTTGAAAATTTCATTACCCAGGTCACAAAAGGAAAGTTAGAACAAAAAATAGGTCTATTCTATTTACTTTAGGTATAAGCAAGTAGGAAATAACACTTTCTGCTCAGGAACAAGAACAAGTAAAAATGTTGTTACATCGTGTTATAAATATCTAGATGTTGCATTAAACTTGTGATAGAGTTCGTAGTTTCAAGACTTTACATGATACTGAAGCTTGTGGGAAGGAGTCTTTAGAGTTCTGTGACTATATTTGAATTTTGTCAATGTTGTACTACATACATGAACCAGAGAAAAACTGGTATCACAAAATACATCAAGTGAAACTGACAGAAAGTTGGAGGCTCTACCTTGGAGAGAATCAACACAAATTTAGCTGGTTTTCTGCCCAAAGTGAGAGAGGTAACTGATATGTGCTGGCCATTTATAGTTACTTCTTCAAGTGGATGAAAACTTATCCATTTGTTTATTCATTATTACAGCTCATGGAAGATATTTTGACTTGACAACAGATATCATGCTTTGTGGTACTTATAGAGATTCATATAAACCAGGAAACCATCTTCGATAGCCAAGCATTTGCCAAGTGGTAAATTTTAAATATGATTAAAACACCATTCTCAATATCATAGTTAATTCATTATTTTTGTTGATGGGTGGTGCGGAATGTTGAGCATATGCCTGCTGAATTTGCGACCACTGGTCAAGTTGATTGGGATGAGCACCTACCACATCTCATGATGGATACTCTGCAATTACAGTGTTTTTTATAGTCTGATGACAGCTCAGTGAGATGAATTGTGAGATAAAGTAGCTGTGTGTGAGAAGTTCCTCCAGGGATTACACATGTATGAGCAGGTTTACTGATGATGGAAACATGTATTGCATGATTTGATCTTATTAGAGGAATTAGAATAAGCTGGTAGTACATATTTGACTCCTCACAAGGAATTTAATAAGAGAGCGCCAGTGAAGGAGCAATCCTGTAACTCTGATGATCAAGTAAGTCCTGCCATTTACTTCCTAACAGTTATGGGCTACTTAACTGTCCAACAGTCAAAGGTCAGTTGATTGAAAAAAAAAAGTAAACGTTATGACATTCGTGGCTGAAATTTTTTTTTTGTAGAGATTTGAGTAAGATATGTTTGAATGTTGTGTGATAACAACGAAATTATTATTCAGTTATTTAACTGAAAAATCGATAGTTGAAAGGCCATTTACCACGTTCTTTGGGCTGTGAAACAATATTTAGTAGCGAAATATTGGTATGATGTCTTGTGATGATAATTCGCTCTATGTAGCTGAACTGTATCGTTATTTCTTTAGAAGCTCACTAGTCAAACAAATTATGTTGTTAGATTAGGTCCAAGGAAAATTGACAGTTGGTCTCAACTATTGATGATTACTGGAACTCTGGCAAAAGAAACATATTAAAAGGACATTACAAACTTTGCGTTATGAGCACTTGAGTTAAGTATTATGACAAGTTATGATGAATGCTTTTAATAGTAATGTTTTAAATGAATTGACAACCTTGCATGCAAATCAGTGTGACCTTGTGTTATGTCACTCTGCAGAAAAGAACCTGGTGGTCTGTACTAGTCTTTGGAAATTTTAGTAAGTCAGTTGTTCTCTAACACACCATGTGAAACTGACATGAACTGTAAAATATTTATCATTTTGCTAGATTTTTCGCTCAGTTATTTTTCACATTTACCTGATGTAATGAGATTTTCACGACATATGTATGACATTATTAACAGAAAATAATATAATAATTTGGTTTGGAATTAAGCACAAAGCTACATAGTGGGCTGTCTGTGTTCTGCCCACCACGGATATCGAAACTCGGTTTCAAGTCACGTGAGTCCGCAGACATTTGGAACTAAAATACAATAATTTGAGATGAATATTGTGGAAAATAACATTTGTAATTCTGCTGTATTCTCACTACTTTTCACAATGTGTGTTACTTTATTTAGTGTAATTCTATACTATGTCATTCAAGTAGGGCTAGTTTAACTCGTTAGATAAGGACTGAAAGTTTTATGCATGTTTTAACACACGTAGGAAGTGAGACTGGTGGCGGTAAATAATGGACTAACTGCTGAAGTGTGGCACAATTTACCGCAAGCTAATACATGTGTGTGTTTTCTTATAGCAAAGCCACATCGCGCTATTTGCTGAATCCACTGCGGGGAATCGAACCCCTGATTTTAGCGTTGTATATCCGGAGACATGTCGCTGTACTATCGGGGAGCCGTCTAATACACGTCTATGTAATATGTAACGTCCAAATAGAAACGTGTATGAGCATGTTTGCGTTCTTTATTACACATGTGGACAAGTTATGTATATTTTATTATGTACACGATAGTAATATATGCAAAAGACAATTTTTCAGTGAATAAAGAATTCATCTAGGAATACTGAGACGTGGTATCTTATAGTGTTATTGCAATTTAATGTTGTAACTTTTGTATTTAATCAACTGTATGTGTTACAAGGGTTATATGGAAGTTGGAGATCATTACTATAAACAATTACCATGTTGATAGTTCCATATTTGACCTGCTAATGTTCAGTATTAAAATTCAGATTTAAGAAGACCTTGAGATAAGAAAGGAAGATCTAATGAAATTAACTATCAAAAGCATGGTAGTTCTTATAGTTGGAATGGGCCGGATGTGTAGTAAATTCAATAAAAATTAAAATCTCAAACACGCTGTAAACAAAACTTGATAAGCTGAGCAGTAAACAAACCAGCCACAAGCTGCCAAAGCACTTAAAAATAGCTGGTATAGTAAAAACAAAAATTTCACAAATTTATTGAGATGAGTACTCATTATATGTATTGCCAGATAACTTGATATTTTATCAATATATCAGTTAAGGAGTACAAGTAAATTCAGTACGTACTGAATCAATCTAGAATGACATGACAAGAATGAACACGAAGTTGGAAACAAAATGAAAATATGTGCTTGCTGTTTTACTTATACTTGACGATCGCTTTTACTGGTACTTCTATTTTAACCATTCATCTAGAGTGACTAGTGATACCCACATGAATGGCCATTCTATTTATAACACAGATGGGGCTGTAATCTCTAGATAACACAAACAACTGTTGAAGGATACTGTTGTCAACATCCTTACACGACGTGTCGTATTAAGCAGTATTCTCTTTGTATGGTGACGAGTGTTATCTACTGGAAAACAACAACAAAGAAATAAATATTATCTTATTCAAGATTAACTTGATGGCTTTTGTTACTGCGTGTTATGTGAAACCCGCATATTTTCGGAAAACATAAGAATTATTATAATATATAAAGAAGATAGAAACACAATATAGCCTTATACCCTAAAGTATTTGAAGAATTAGAACTTAGATAAAATTATTTATGTTTTAAACTTATTTTTTTCTGACCCTTAAGGTTAAAATCTAAAATTTTAGAATGTGTTAATGTAACGTTTAAAATATTGCAACACAAGGCATATGATCTCATATGGCAGCTTTTATTTAAAATGCAGTAGAAATACTAAAATTATCATAAGTAAATTGAGGAGGCAAAAGAGAGTACAGGACATCTGGTACTAAAATAGAGCATTTAGCCCAAACTTTATCCAAAGTGAAGCATCATGTTCGCGAGTTAAATATGTACTAGAAAATCGGAGGTCCAGAAAATAAATTACTGTTATTGGGATGTAATAACGACAGTTTACAAACTGTTTGTATGGCATCGTCGTAACTGTTCAAATAATCAGAATCTTAAAGCTTTTGAATTTCGCGTCTACAACATATCAGCTTTTTTTAAAGCACCACAGTTCCAGAAAAATATATAACAGTAACACATCGCTATCATTTCCAAGCAAAATATTGGGTTTCAAACAGTTATAGACTTCTTTCCAAACATTTATACTTATTAAAACGTCAACAAAAAGTACTATATGTCAGTAAAAAATAATTAAAATAGCAGTGCCGAATACAGAACAAGCTCGATAAAAAAAACCCTATAAAGCTATAGACAATTTCAGCTATAAAATACTTTAATTGGGAAATGATTAACTTAGCATTTGTTAATTACATACAAGGTAAAGCAATTTTATAACTAATTTATCATATTACAGAAGTGATACATGCATATGTGCAAATGGCCAAGCATGTTAAGGCGTTCGACTCGTAATCCGAGGGTCGCAGGTTTGAATCCCGGTCACACCAAACAGGCTCACCCTTTCAGCCATGGGGACGTTATAATGTTACGGTCAATCCCACTATTCGCTGGTAAAAGAGTAGCCCAAGAGTTGGCGGTGGATGGTGATGACTAGCTGACTTCCCTGTAGTCTTACACTGCTAAACTGGGGACGGCTAGCTCACATAGCTCTCGAATAGCTTTGCACGGAATTCAAAACAAACAAATAAACAAGCATATATACAAACATATATGGGGCGTTATTGAGTTTTGATGAGGTGCTTGTAACAATGCTGTTTGTTTTTGTGGCCGTTAGTTTAACAGTACTTTCCTGATAGGCCAAATAATTATTTATCTGCTTGATTACTTACAAAAGGCGGAGTCAAGTGTAATTTAATTAACATCTGTGGTCATATTGCGAGTGGCGACTGACCATATAAGGTTGGTTAGCACAAGAATACTGTCAAGCTTCTGTTCACAAGTCCAATAGATTCCGTTTACAAACGCTTAAAATCATGGGGTATTGATAATTCTGCTTTGGACTTAGGAGATTGAGGACAATTTATATACTGTATGTACATATATTAAAAGGGTAAAAGATCAAAAAGTTATACGTAACATCAAGATTTTTCTTGCCAAGAGTATAAACACATTCTAGACATTTGACACTACAAGAGGTTTAATACATGTTAACGTATATGTAATGCTTCTAATGCCACATGTTGCCGTGTGATTATTCAACCTAGTGAACTATAAGTAAAAAGAATTTTTCACAGGTCAAATTTCACTTCCAGAATTTTCGATGCAAAAGTTTGTTTTATTCTCCCTTTCCACTCGAAAAGATGATTAAAATTACACAATAATTAAAACCGGTTCCGTATGTTTCATTAATCATAAACCTGAAATTATTAATATTGATAAATAAAACTAATATGGTTTTAAATGTAAAGACTCATAACAAAATGAAAATTTTTTTTAATGTCAATTTTGAAAAATGATTTAAAATATACTGAATCAATTGGAAATTAAAAGTTGTATAGTCTGTAGTTAAATGCAATAAATTAAAATTCCTTTATATTATTTACTTAATGAGATATAAACAATGACAAAAATCCCAATTCAAAATTGCAGTATCCTTAACATTTTGTGATTATAATATATATTTCAAATGCACAGATATATATTTTGGATCACAATCAAAAATGGAATTTACATAAAATATCCTCTTGTTGAATTTGTATTTTGAATACATCCTTCATGATATACGTAACATTTTACTTTATTTCTTGGAAATCTTACTTCATTGTTAATAACTTATACAAATGTTTTTCTGCTGTTTCTCCGACAAAATTACTTTAAAATTCGTGAACACTTTCTTCAGTTTTGTGTATAGAAAAGAGATAATATTTACTTTTTCCCATTTATTTTCTTTAGTATTATATTTAACTTTAATCTACGTTGAATTATATTTCAGTTACCTTATCTGATACAACTATTCTTTAAAAAATCTATTTGTTTGAATCTTACTTTTCTAACTTTTTTTTTCTGATGTTCAGTTATAAATTATACGAGTAAAACTTATTAGCATTTTTAACTTGCAATATTTCGGGTAATGACTAAAATAAATCTAAATATCTATATGAATATGTAGCTTTATGAGAAATATTTGTAATCAATTTTCCGTTTTCTTTAAATAAAATACAAAAAACAAGAGCACATTTTTCTCACTCATCTCAAATGTGATTTGTATATTTTAAGTTATTTAACACTTTCTTACATTTAAAAACATTTATACTTATTATTTTAAGTTGAAAGGGGATCATCTGAATATCTCTTACTGATGTTTTTATGCAATTAACCTAAAGTAACATAATTTAACAAAATTTTATTTTCTATATTCGTAACTATATTTCCAAGTACTAGCCTGGAAAGTAATCAAAGTTACGAAATAGTTTCGAAAATTTAGATAACAAATTTACCATTTCAGATAGAAAATGAAACTAATTTTTGCTTGGGTTCATGTATGCATAAATAGGTATGTATGTATATATTAGTGCTTGTTTGAAACACTTTATAATCTGGCAAAGTTCCTAAAACTAGGAGAGAAGTACGCAGATATTTTATATGTTCTGACTATCCAATATCTTCCTTTTTAATATATATGCCTCAGCTGATATTAATAATTAGTCTGTGTTTTCATTTCTTATAAACTCATATAACAAACACATAATAGAGATTTAATGCATAAATATATTTGTTATATTCCATTGGGCTTGTATAAATTATTCTTCAGGAAATCATTTTGCATTATTACTGATTTAAACAATTCGTGGTTTAAAGTTAAAGCATTATTAAGTTGTGAAACTCTACATTGTTTTAGTTTAGTTTAAACCTGGGAATACTAGACGGTATTTAGTGTATAAGAATATCTGAGTAATTAATTAAACAACTTTATTACTTTAAAAGCTAAATATTGATCACCGTTGGAATGAGAATTTATTATTAATTAGTAATATATTTTGTGTTTGATTGTTTTTCATAAAATACTATTTGTTTTAGTTGAAGTTAAGCACAAAGCTACACAATAGGCTATCTGTATTATGCTCATCACGGGTATCGAAACCCGGTTTATAGCGTTATAAATATACAAATATACCGCTGTGCAAGTCGGGTGGGAGTTCAAAAAGATGAAAGTTTTAAATAAACCATCAGGATGGACTTCTCACAATGACGTAGCTTTGAAGTGGTACATATATACACACCACTCTCGATATCACGTTTAATTTGTTTGAATGCAATAAAATCTTCAGTGGGCTTGTGAAAATGGATAGTCAAGTTACCATAGTAAGTTATAAAAAAGTAAGGTCGTTAAATAAGCTACCAAGAGCAATTACGTTTTCAGAAATATGTCAGTTATTTACGAGAAATATTTGAACAATACATATAATCTACAAGTGAGTATTTACAGACTAGCATGAGCCTAAGAATAAACCTCCCCAGTGGCTCAGCGGTATGTCTGTGGACTTACAATGCTAAAAACCGGGTTTCGAAACCGTGGTGGGCAGAGCACAGATAGCCAATTGTGTAGCTTTGTGCCTAATTCAAAACCTAAGAATAAACACAAAGTTATTATGCCAGTGATGAATCTGTCAAATTCTAGAGCTAGTGTAAAAAAATAATACCTGTAAAGTTAATGTATGTAAGACTATATGTATTAAATAACATTGCATGACCTTGTGAAGTGTTATATATTAAACCTAATATCACACTGCTACCATTACTCACCTATCGAACACGAGACTCATGCACCTGGGTCTGTTGTCACGCTCACACATTAAAAATATGTTATGTTTTTTTCAAATTAGTAATTTTCTATAGTGCATTGTGGTTGGTTGACCGGCTGGGTTCCAGATCAAATTCATTATCACATTGGTTTAGGAAATGGGTCAGTTTTCATCATTGCTTCCCAGAACATTTTGGACGAACATCCCTTCTTAAAAAGCGAGCGCATTCAGCACTCACAGCAGTTTACCACGCACTAAAAGTGTTACTTAAACAAATTCTTTAAAGTTGACAGTCCTGAAATGAAATCACTGTAGTCTATGTTTTTAATTTAGACATTTGTATTACTGTTTGGCCAGGATGGGAGTTTCATGTATTGTTATATGCATGGCCTAATTATTAGAACTTTCTTCGAGATTTAGGAAATGAGTCTATTAAATTCCATTGAAGCTAAAATATTGAAGAATTGTTTGATTACGTTTATTAATGATTTCGTTGCAACATTCACTATTTTAATATAGTGATAAGAGATAGGAGTACTTTGTGTATGAGAAAATAAGTGAAAATTTTGTATTGGTATTTACCAATTTATCGGGGGAAATCGAACTCCTGATTTTAGCGTTGTGAATCCGTAAACTTACCGCTGCACTAGCGGGAGCAGCAAATAATAAAATAACATACACACTAAAATAAAACATTTTAAAATTAAACTGGCAAATGCAAGGATCAAGCTAGCCACATCTCTGTCTTTCTATGTTTGTTTAAGGTTACAGCTCCAAACATCATTAACTTTATCATATGGAATTGGAGAACCTATCTGGTATGCACTTGTTACTACTATTGTTTTGCTCTATATAACTGCTACTTCCATGGACTGCTGATACACTACTGTCTTATGAGGTTATATAATTTAATGGCTCAGTACTCCAAAACTATCGAATTGAGAAACTAATGGCCACTGATAGAGAAATATGATGACAAATGTTTATCAGATGCAGTTTAAAATAAGTTACCAAGTAACTGAATGGAATGATTAACATAAGCGTGTATCTTGCAGGTCATTTTGAAATACCAGTGGCCAGGAGGAGGAAGAACTCAACTCGTAATCCGTAGATCGCGGGTTCGAATCCCCGTCACACCAAACATGCTCGCCCTTTCAGCTGTGGGGGCGTTATAATGTGACGGTCAATCCCACTATTCGTTGGTAAAAGAGTAGCCCAAGAGTTGGCGGTGGGTAGTGATGACTAACTGCCTTCTCTCTAGTCTTACACTGCTAAATTAGGGACGGCTAGCACAGATAGCCCTCGTGTAGCTTTGTGCGAAATTCAAAAACAAAACAAATCATTGATAGCCTCGTTATAAAATATATTTGTTGTCTCACATCAATAGCGAGTTTTTTAAATGAAGTGTATAAGCAGAGTAGGGAGGAAGTATGTGATTTTACCTGAACTTACTTAAAATGTGAGACCCCCAGTGGCTCAGCGGTATGTCTGCGGACTTACATCCGGGTTTCGATACCCGTGGTGGGCAGAGCACAGATAGCCCATTGTGTAGCTTTGTGCATAATTCAAAACAACAACAACAACTTAAAGTGTGGGAAGCTTTGTTCAGTCACATTATCAAGACACTATGGGAAATGATGGGTTTTTTGGCATGTGTTTGATTCATAGATGACGTAGGTATGTTGGCATGCGAATTAGGCTAAAACAAATAGGTATACATCTTTAAAATTGATGATAAACTAAAAAATCATATTGGAATTATTAGATCATCAGATAAAGTTGTCTGAATATATTCACTCCCGTTGGAAATGTAGAGTAATTCAAATGATTGGTTGGATATAAAGTGTTTAGAATGAAAGGAGAGAAGGCGTTTCAACTGCAGCTTAGACGGGCATAAAAACAAGAATTGCAAACAAATTCTGTGAGAAAAAAGTTCTAATCAGGCATTATAAAATAGGAATCAAATGAATTTAGAAATAATAGGCAAAATTCAACTAAAATATTCCATCTGGCTCAATTGAAATATAGAGTCCCTTATATTTATACAATCAGTCAAAGAATCAGTGAATATTTTTTGAGAAGCCATGCAGTAACATACTGATTGTGCTGGTTTTACAGCTATCATTGTTTGACCCAATATGGTAACTAAGGGTTGAAAATTTCTTACAGAAAAGATGAATTTATACAAACTACAAGTGGCTATAAAGTTCCATCAAAAGGAAAGTTGAAAGTCGCTCTCACTGTTAAAAGCTTCTTTACGTAACATAACATATGGATAGTTGACGTACTATGAATAAACATTATGTAGAAATACGTATGTAAAGTTAGACTAACTTCAAATAGTTATAGAATTTATTTCCTACACGATAAGTAAAAAACCATAAGTTGAGCTTCCAGTGACAGAAGGGAGGGCAATTATTACACCACCAATTATTTAAGTATTCATACAAGGATTTGTTAGTAACTTTGCATCTTGTGATCGAGGCATGGTAGAAACAGAAACTCCAAATTGTTCTCATTGATCATTGATTGGGAAACTTATCTTCAAAGAATAATAGTTACATCACTAAGAAATAAAAATATCAAACCTCGACATCAAAGACCCTTCTGAGGTTATTTACAATGTGGAGGTCGACTATCTTGCAGGAGGTAAAAAGAAGTTCACTCAATGATGGCCTATTGATTCACTGTATTTTAATTTTACTAGCAAATCATACATTACTTTGTTCTACATCGGACTAATTCTCTTTGAATGTAAATGAAAATTGTCTACCTTGCCATTTTTGTTTCACTCGTGCAAAGAAGGTTAACATTGTGACAAAATTGACGTAAGTGCTTCTCTTGTAAACTTTTCAACTTACTATTTGGACTTTATCACTGCATGGTCTTGTACACACAAAGCGATGGTCTCACTGTGCACATGCTATCTACTATTCGTATGAGATGCAATTACTCCGAATAATTTTACATTATAGCCTTTAAATCTGTCAGATATTATTTTAATGGTGCTGGATTTGTGATTAATTACTTTTAGTGA
Organism: Carcinoscorpius rotundicauda; assembly: GCA_011833715.1. Lineage (NCBI taxonomy): Eukaryota > Metazoa > Arthropoda > Merostomata > Xiphosura > Limulidae > Carcinoscorpius > Carcinoscorpius rotundicauda. Next base: position 77,771,274 of record CM022397.1, on the reverse strand, counting down.
GCCATAGGAATGTTTCCAAAATGGATTCCACTATCATCCCAATGCTTCTGTTGAGAAGCTTTAATGCTCCATCAACATTATGAAAAATGTTTCACTCCATCAGATAATGAATACTCAAGTACTTCCCTTGGTATCTACTCTGCAGTAATCATTTATAACTATGATGACAAGCGACTTTTTACCATGGTTTTTAAACAAATGATAATGGGCATTTTATCCTTGTTCTACGTTTTCTTTATTCTATAGATGTATGAGATATCATATGTTTTGTTCCACCAGAGTGTATGAATTATCTCATCTGAGGTTTGAGATATCTGCCCACCAATAACTGTTTTTGAAATGTTATTTTAGACAATCCCTTGCTTGTTGTGTGTCTGCAGTCATTGCAGAGCTGAAATACAACAATTTTAAATGACAATAGCTTGATAATGAAATATGTTTATACTGCAAAACCTTAGTAAAAAAATTGCTTCCAAGCAGTTTTGGTATTCTGTAATGTCGTTGATGTTTGTGAGGTGATGAGGATAAATGATGTACATCGCTTGACCAAGTTAAAGCAAATGGATGTATTTTTTTTCAATATTATTTACCTTTATGGCACTCACAGTGATAATCAGTAATGCATAATGTAGAATTGACTGGACAAGAATAATACAGCAAAATCAGATGATGAACTTTAACTTTAGTTCATAATGCAATTTTCAGTACACTCATTCATTTGATAACTCTGGTTACCGTAGCGTTAATGTGGCTTGTGCAGTTGTCTGTTAAAGGTTACTCCTAGGTACTTTATTGCTTCTATCTAAGGGATAGAAGAGCCTAAAAAGGTTGGTGAGGGTATGTCCAAATCAGCAAGGCTATTGTGTAGTATGCAAAACGTAGCTGCAGCTTTGATAGAATTGAAAACATCCCGGTGTCAATGCACCCTTTGGCTATTCCACTAAGGGATAATTCTTTTCTTGTTTTTCAGTTTAAGCTGTAATATAGCCCTTTCTATACATTAGGATATCATCAGCAAAGTTTAGCATATAGCATTTAATTTAACTGTCAAAGTGGACTAACTTCATGCTGTACATGATTAAAGGAACTGGCAAGAGTGGTGATCCTTGAGGTAAACCACTATAAAAAGTGATCCATGTTTAAAACGTATCTTCTGGTAGTTAGTGCAGCTATGATCTATCTTACATGAGTTATAGAGATGCCTATTCAAAGCGTTATTTTGGCAGTAATAATGAACAGCTGGGCTCTACTGTATCTTCCAGATATAAAGCTACTGCAAAAATGTTTTGATATTCAAAAGTTTTCCATCTATCAGCTATGAACTAAGCAATGCTGATTAAGTGTATCTCCCATCATGTTTGTCACATAGTGTTGAGAGTAGCATTGGTTCAATTCGATAGTAAATCTTTCTAGGTACAGTCTCTTCTGGGTTCTTATTAATAATATTTTGTAGAATAATTATTAGATGGACATTAAAACGAGTGTAATATTTTAAGTCTTTGGATAAAGATTTTATAAAGGCATCATTCCATATTTCAGAGATGCTCCTGTTACCCGGCTATGATTATACTCTAATATTAACTTCAAAAAATAAAGTTTTCCAAATTTTTTAAAGAATACACTTGAATATGGATTATTTTACCTTTAACCTCAACTAGATGTCATCCTGGGCACATTGATGAACGTGCATGAAACTCTTTTCATCTGTATGGTGTAGGATACTAGCCTTTATATTTTTGCCAACCATAAACTTGAAGTGCTTGAAATATTGGTTTTACTGCATAGTACATTCAACTTTTTCTTGTGCTTTAAAAACTCATCATCTGTAGACAGAAGACTCTTCTGTGTTAGGCCTGACATGGCTAAATGATGAAGGTGTTCAACTCGTAATCTGAGATTCTCGGGTTCGAATCCCTAACGCCCCAAACATGTCCGTTCTTTCAGCCGTGGCGGCGTTGTAATGTGACGGTCAATCCAACTATTCGTTAGTGAAAAAGTAGCCCAAGCGTTGGCGGTGGGTGGTGATGAGTAGCTGCCTTTCTTCTAGTCTTATACTGCTAAATTAAGGATGGCTAGCGTAAATAACCCTCGTGTAGCTTTGTGTAAGTCCTCCGCTGGTACATTAGTAAGTCTTCAAATTTACAACGCTAAAATCAGGTGGACTCAGCAGAGAGCCCAATGTGGCTTTGTTATAAGAAAACACACGCTTTTCACGAAATTCAAAAACAAACAAACAAACTATTATCTGTAACCCTTGCTTATTCTGACAGTGGTGGGTCATGTTATTAATGCATGAACTCAGTCTTGGTTTCACTGCATGCCTTTTAGGCTTTATCAGTACCATGGTTCCACTACTATGAAGTTCTCTCTATGTAAAAGTTGTTGCCTTAATTTTTATCACTGAAGGAAAAAATATGAGGATACAAGCACTGCTAAATAGCTTGGCATCCTCATATAGGTCCCAAGTTTATTTTATACCTCTACATCTTCCAAACTTCATCTCGTACAGTGGTAATCACTATTGACATTATGTTCCTATACCAGTCAGAAATTATACTTAAGTTGGGGCTAGTCAAAGTAAGTTCTGTGCGGGAGTCTCTTTCCTCTACATTTAGTAATTCTCATTGGTTCTTGCAAGCTTAGTAGTGTGTGGTTGATAGTAATATAGTGGAAAGTAGAATATAAGCTCTTCTTGTTAGTGTTTTCATCTGAATTCCAGGTGAGGTGTTGTGTATGTTAGACAGTTCAGGCAAGAATCTTCAGGCTCCAACATAATGTACCGTACTTCCTTTAATGTGCATATTGGTGATTCACATGTGGGTGGAGGAAACTTCGAGTGAGTCATCTGGATAGTTTTGAAATTTCAAATATAACTTTAAGAATTGCCATAAAGTTCTTGACAGATATTGTTGTTGTGTTGAACTGAAATGGCCATCCAAGCCAGTGTATCAACGCATTACATGGAGTTAAAACCAGTGAAAACGAACTTCAATATCCAAGAGATTTGTCTTTTGAAAAATCATAATGATCAGAGGGCTCTTTTTAGATAATACTCGTGTCCTGACATTGCATTAACCTATGATAATGCTAGACTAATGAAGCATGGTGCGCTTTTTTTCGCGTACATCATTTAAAAGTCTGATGTCAGTTTTTCATTTCTTCTCCTGGTGGTCAGTCGTAGTCTTCTGTTGAATACACCGCTTCTTCCACAGGTACACTATTGTTGATGTTTTACTGTAGGAAAAAAATACAATATACAATTCAAATCTCCTATTCCTAGCTTTACCTTTCCAAACAAAGAAAATAAGTAATGGTTGAACAGTAGCTTATTAGAATATGGTTGCAAAACGCGAGTAGGTGATTACTGGCTAGTATGGTATAAATATATCCTATCACCTTCGAGAAGCCTCCCTGCTACTGGTCCGTATGCCAATCAACGTTGATTATAATTAGCAAACTAGGCACAGGTGTCATTTTGAGTCTCCAGTGACAGTTTGTCTTTTTTACTCATCTCATGGTTCCGATATAACACAATTAAAAAAATAATTTAAATGTGTTTAAAGCATTTTCAGTAACACATTTTATACAACATTTTTAACTGTAGGTATGTCAGTAAAGTTAACCGAAGTTTTAGGGTGAAAAGATGGAAAATAATGCGTATGACCAGTCTAAACCATGTGATATAATTATAACACTTTGTCTCAGAAAAGATAGGCTATGTACAAAATTCTTTCGAGTAAGGCATTTGTATTCGACTGCAAGATCGGAAATCCAGGCCAAAACGAACTTTATCGTGTACCTCGTTCAGTGCAAAACTTTATGTTGCACTTAACGACACAGTTAAAATAATAGATAAGTGTTACGTACTTAGTAGCTTATGGTTATTAAATTATGCTGTTTGTCTTTATTGAGGTTTATAAAATTAAAATTTTAGACTTAAAACAGGTAGATATACTGCTGTATGCAAAATTATCACAAAATTCAAAGAGGTAACATTAAAACATCATATAACCAAGTTTCAAGTTTACGGATTGGGTCATTTGAATTTTGCTTGGTAAAATTAGAAACGGATACATAAAGAAAACCTTGAGTAAGAAGTTTCTTCGTTAATGAATGATGTACATTCTAACACTACAAATAAACTAAGGCCTATTTTTATATGTTTATTAAAGGAAAGTAAACTTTATTGCAGAAACTATCCACATAGTTTCCCCTTTTACAAAATGTGTTATGTAAGAACGAGTCGCCTATAAAATCTTAGCTGCTTCAATGAAGAAACTATAAAAAGTTGAATTGAGCAAACTACTATATTAAATTACATACAAGTGTTTCCAGTTGTTATTCCTTACTTGAATATTACAGCCTGTGTATTCACGTATAAGTATTGAAGTTATCAAAATTTTATTTTCTGGATAAATACACAAGCAAAAACTGAGCCAGATGAATATTATTAAAATATTATATGCTGTCACGAGTTATCACTACTGTGAACATTTTTACTTGTGGTCAATATGCACAGTTTCTATGAAGTTGATGATAAACAATGACTCGCAGCTATATACAAAGTTTTATAATTTTGTCTAGTATTACAATCACAATCTTTAATAGAAATACATTGTGTAACTCCAAACTAAAATCAACACTTCACTTTTAAATATTTACAAAATATTGTTTGTTTTTGAATTTCGCACAAAGCTACTCGAGGGCTAACTGGGCTAGCCGTCCCTAATCTAGCAGAGTAAGACTAGAAGGAAGGCAGCTAGTCATCACCACCCACCGCCAACTCTTGGGCTACTCTTTTACCTATGCATAGTGGGATTGATCGTAACATTATAACGCCCCCACGTCTAGGAGGGCGAGCATGTTTGGCACAACGTAGATGCGAACCCACGACCCTTGGATTACGAGTCGCACACCTTAACACGCTTGGCCATGCCGGGCCGATTACAAAGGAAGCTGAACAAGTTGTTGTTTTGAATTAAGCACAAAGCTACACAATGGGCTATCTGTGCTCTGCCCACTACGGGTATCGAAACCCGGATTTTAGCGTGTAAGTCCGCAGACATACCGCTGAGCCACTGGGGGGCAAGCTGAACCAATCAGATTGTTTATAAATAAGTGAAGTCAACCAAATTGATAATTAAATTAGTGAGAAAAATAAAGAAACAGAAAAAAGGAAATGAAATATAATCATTGTAAAAGAAAAAGTGTCATATTGGTGTGTTGAAAACACAAAGAAAAACAAGTTATCAAAATAATTGTGAAGAGTTTAGAACTAGCACACTTAAGCTGTCTCAGCGTTAGTTGTATAACTGGATAGCCAAAAAGAACCTGAGGGTTACACACTTCGTTTATTTAAACTTCAGGCTGATATTTCTGGTGAACTTTATACAGATAGCCTAGGTTAATCTCAACGTTGGTGGTGAGTTGAAACTATAGGTCTATGTTAACAAATGACCAGAGAAGAAAAAGAAAGGTTAGTTGTATCACTGAACTTAAAATAAAGTTTCTTTTCATATAACGCTATCGATGGGACTAGTAAAGAAAACGTATAATCTCATTTTTATTGATCAGAGGACAAGAGATGTTATTATTCTATACTATTACTAATAAGTAGTATAAAAAATTAATGTTCCAAATTTGTAGCCCCTTTTGTATGTGAATAAAACCGATGTCCAAAAGAACTCACTTCAAAAGCAATAGACATTTTATTGATCGATAGCACAAACTTGTGATGGTTTTATTGTCTGGAAATTTTTACGTGTTCCAGAGTAATTCTTGTATGATAAATCCGTAAATATCAATTTTCCTTCTTTACGCACAGATTTTTCACAAAAATGTAATGTGAACGTTTACACAAGTTAATAGTTTTCATTGAATTTTGGTCACATTTTGTTATGCTTGAAATATTGATAACCACTGGTTATATCAGGTCATCCCTTAAGTAATATCCGATTTTAGGTTCAGAAAAAAAGAGAAAGGATTTCAGACGCTTTTAATGTTATTTAATCAATAATGTGTGCTCCATTATTATTAATTACTTCCTGCCAATGATTCACGAACTTCTGAATCCCACTTCTATAAAATTCTTGGTGTTTGGAGGAAAAGAATGTAGAGGGGGTAGTTTTGACATCATGTGTCGCAAGCTCTTTTCCATCAAGACAGTTCTGCAAACTTCAGAATAGATAAGATGGGGCAAGGTTTGGACAATAAGGAGAACGTTGAAGTTTTTCCCAGCCTAGCTCTTCAATCTTTGCAGATGTGATCCTTACTGTATGGGGCCGTGCGTTATCCTGGTGTAACAACCCCTTTACAATTGATCAACGCAGGTCTCTTTTCTCTCAGTGCAACATTCAAGCTCTATAACTGTTGACAACAGAAGTCATTACATTGATTGGCAGCAACTGAAAGTAGATGACACCAACAATGTCCCACCAAACGCTTAGCAAGACTTCCCTTGGGTGGAGGTTCATTATTGTCTATGCTTTAGCCAGTTTCCACAGATTGAGCCATTGCCTGCGGCACTTATCATTTTTATAATATAGTAATTTTTCATCTCCAGTTAATAACCTGTCCCAATAAGATGAGTTACGTTCATGAGAGTGCAGAGAAGTGCAAATGTCCACTCTTGCTCTAAGATTGGTTTCTGTCAAATCATGGGAGGGCTCCCATTTTCCAAATTTTGACAACTTTCCAAGCTGTTGCAGATGACGGTGAACTATCGAACGGGTTTAATGAAGTTTTTGTGCTAGTTCAACTGTTACAGCAGCCAGCAGCAAGTCATCATTAAACTCAAAAGGATGACCTGAACATGGCTCATCACTTAAGCTGTAGTCACCTGATCTGAACTTCTGAAACCACCTTTATCATTTTATTTCATTGAAAGACTTCGCACCATAAACACGTTGAATGTTTTGTGTAATTTCTGCTGCACTATTGCCTTTTTTAAACTCGTAAAGCATTATAAGACTAATGTGCTCCTTAGATACATCCATCTTTATAAGGGTTTATTTGATTAATGATCTGAAAATGTATAGTTGAGTTAGTTTATTTGTCTGAACAATTTTATATACATCTTACTACATATTTTAGTCATTAAATCCTTCTATAAAAACAGAAATGATGAGGTACCTTGTGTATTAAATTTTCAGACATTACTTATGGGATGACTGATAAAATACGCGATGCGAATCTCACCGATTGTTTTTGAACTACGAGCATATAAAATGATTAACACGCTGCATTGCGTATCATTTATGAATTGAATTTATTTGTATCTGTACTTTGACACCATTTTAAAATTATTTATTCGTCACTATGGCTACGAGATTGTGTAGATAAACATTTGTGGTAAACTTGTCGTAAAGAAACAAAAGGCAAAACAATAAAGAATTCGTCAAAAACAACGCATTACGCGTATTTTGGAATAAAACTTGGGACGAAGACAAATCACAGGTTTCGTTCAAAGTCTGCACAATTTGTGTTGAGGAATTGGTAGAATGGATTAAAGGAAAGAAAAAATCTGCCTTTTGGAATTCCCATGATTTGTTGTAAGCGTAGAAATTATGGAAGTAGCTAATAGTTTTGCTCTTGTAACATGCAAGACTACAACACTTGAAATAAAAAGAAAATATGTTATCCTAACCTTCAACCCGCTATAAGACCTGTTGCTTATGGACCTGAGGTGCTTGTACCTAATTCCACCCGCCACTCTTGAAAGTTTCATATGATTCAGAATGTAATGTTAATAAAAATAAGGATTGTTTTCACCTTGAAATGTCTGGTGAATAACAATTTTCACACAGAGAAAAGCGTGGATTATCTTTAAAAGTGTTGCTGTTAGAAAACAAGGAACCAAATTACAAAAATAACATGCTCGATAAGTTCAGAGTTGAGATGTAATGAGCTTGAAAGTTCATTTCTTACATTCACATACTGACTATTTCCCTGAAGATATCACTATCGTCTGAAAAAAAAACCAAAAAAAAACAGGGGGAAATGTTTCATCAAGACAGAGAAATGACGAGGAAATATCATGTAAAGATAACATCAGCATGATGGCTGACTGTTGCTGATTAATGAAACGAGATACTCCAGATACAATAAAGACACAACACTTAGTTTTGAGGTTAAAATACGTAATTTCATACACAAAAAATCGGTATGAACGAGACTGCTTATTCATTTGACATCAATGTTGTCTTTTCTTCAGTTTGTTTGTACTTTTGTTAACAAATAAAAGAAATGCTCGTTTGGTTAACGATATGTTTTAAGTTATCTTCCCAATTTGAAAAAATACTCATGCAATAGAAAAGAATATTATTTTCGAAATCTGCGTAGCTAAATAAACATAACCCTTTATTATCCTGAATAATAACTAACTATTCGAAAGTGCTCGAGTCTCGTTTTGAAAATATTACTAAATTTTTTTGATGAAGTCGCACACCTGTGGTAATTATAAATAACACCTACTCTTGTTAAAACGTCTTTTCACGAGAAATCAGAAGTAATATTTTGAAGAAATTTGAAAGTATTTTTTCTTAACCGAGTATTATTGTTTGATATTTTTTTTATAATTAGTTGAGCTAGAAATTCGTTGTAAAGTTTCTTTTGAAAGAACAGTTTTTGTAACCTATAATGTAAAATGACAGTAAATTATTGATCTTCACCCCTCAGAGGACAAAAATAAAAAAGATTAAAAGATCCTAAACGTTTTAAATTTAAAATAACGTGCATGCGCAATAATAATAAAAATCAGCAAAGCAGTTTGCTTGTCAAGAACTTTCTTTGGAAATTTATTTGCTATTTGAACAAACCACAATATGTAATATATATTTAAATAGACAGATCGATATACTTTATGTACAAAATCATCAATGTAACAGACAAAATGCAAAGGGTAATATAAACACTTCATAGTAGCAAGTTATGACCACTTAACAAAATTTACAAATCAAATCCTTTGCATTTTGTTCAGTAACAACAAAAACACATGTAGAAAAGAAACACTGAGCAAGATATTTGGCCACTACTGAGCAATTTATACCAACTGTACATTATATTTGTGGTATTACTTAAAAATATGTTGTACTGCATAGACCATCTGCATATCAGAACCTACAAATAACGTCTTTTGTAACAGCAGAAAATGCCACACCTTCATATAGCAAAAATTGTTATTAAAAGTGACAACTAATTTGAAATTCATAATCTATGAAATATTTTTACACATCAGTGCAGAAATAGTTTGAATTCAAGTTGGACTGGAACTGAAATAAAGGAATTCAGAAATTTGAAAAAGAAACTGAAGTGCACAATATTACTCAAAAATAGACAATGTTTCAGTTTTTAGAAATGTATACTTAAGTGCAGATAGAATTACATTAGAATGTTTTAACTAATTAAAACATAATTCAATAATTCTTATTTCCCTTTAATAGTTTGTCTCCTCTGTCATGAACTTGATCAGAGGAACATAAGACAATCTGTTATAATTGTGTTTACATGGAGAACATTAGATATTAAAGTCTTGTTTTTCGTTTCTTTGTATGCGAGACCTAGGGTAAAAAATTCTGTTCGTGATAAAAAAAAAACTTTCTACTGTTTTAATTTCACGTGGATGTTCAAGAAACAATCTACTATGAAGATAAAAAAAATATATAACTTACAAATAATAATCTTTAACAGTTGAAAAAAAAAAATCCTTTGAGCTTTTATAACCACTAACTCAGGTATGTGTTAACCTGAAAGTGTCATTTTTCAATTTAAAGTGTAATCTGGGCCATCTAAAATGAGAAGTGCGTTAATCATAAATTAGAGGTCATTAAATTTTTTTTTAAATACGTTTTTTTTTTCCCTAAAAAGCAAGGAACCTTGGAAAGAGAAATTGTCCAGGTAATTGGTACAACCAACCAACCTTGGTGAAATTCTGGGAAACTATTCCTGTTCTACTGGAAGGGTGAGCTCTTACCCAAAATGTTTCTTCCCTTTAGCAGTTGCATCAGCATCTGAACATGAGGATAAGATTTAGTCAAAAGCAGCAAAAATAAGTAAACCGACCTTTTTAAACTCCAAGATTTGAAATTTTAATCTATATTTATAAAAAAAAAAAAAAGTTTAACGTCCCCAGATTCTTTAATTCAAAACTTTTGTGCAAATCCATTTCACAACTTGTTACAACTCTAAAACTTTAAATGTTTTATGGTCCCACTCATAAATAACAAAACCTATTGTTCATAACATAAACAAACATATCAACAGTGCAAAAATAAAGATAGCCTCAGGAGAAATAAATGACAATAAAACAACCATCATCTAAATTGATATTTTAAATACTAAGCACAGTAAATCTTACGATGATTAATTATGTGATACATAATACAAAGACAAAATCCATCAACAATGAAACTGATTGGTGAGGGGGACTTGCAGCAAGACTGAATGTTCAGCACCTTATGGTTTTCAGCAATTATACATGTTATTCTCAGATAATCAACAGAAACATCAATATAAAATACACTATGAAAAAATATATCGTAGAGGAAACAGAAAAACAAGACCCATTTAGAAACTGGGAAAAATGTTAATAGAAATTACATGCAGAAACTGACAATTTCCAAAAATGTTTTAACGTTGTAAAACAAAAGGGATAAAGAATATCAAAATGTTTTCACATAGAACTAAAACAAAATACCTATAAATGCATTTATCAATTACTAGCTGAAAATTTCACTTCCTTATACAAAAAACAACGTTTTTACAATATCACTTATTTCTGCTGAAAGTTAGTGTTAAAGTAAAAATCTAAATTCTTTTTAACAATAAATTTGAGCAGAAACATTTAACTCCTATGTACCACAAAATCTGAGTTGGTTTTAAGCTAAGCTCATACCAAACATTTATATTATCTATCTTTTAAATGCAATAACTGAGAAGCAGTTCTGTTGTTGAGTGAAATACAATATCTCAGAAATGATAGAAACCTTAATTATAAATTAGTTACAACAAGTGTTACAATAATTAATTATATATTTTACATATGCTGCAATTCTTAACTAAACCAAACAGAAAATAAATTAAAAAGAAATCAAATCATTCAATAATTTTGAAGATTTTAAACAAAATTAATTTGGATTTGATGTTTTTCTCAACTCAAGCTAAGTGTACTTAAGTTTTTCAACTATTTCGGAAAATTTTACTTCGTTCTTTCCAGTTATCTATTTCAACATTTAATTTATCTCGGAATAATTACCTCTTTTTTTAAATGCACAGCTCCTAATCCTTTACTAACAAGAATCTCTGAACTTTCAGGTTTACAATTTTTCATAAGAATTCAGTCATTTTCACTTTTGAAAACATAAAACAGCTACACATACATACATACATACATTTATATATATAAAGCCTCATTTACAAAACTCTTGGTCCCACAACCCAACATAATTATCATAAATATTTATATTCACAGTCTGCTAAATGTACAAGTCACATAAACAAACCTCGTGTTTGAACACAGAAGAAACGTAAATGACTTGTGATTGTACACTCACTAGTCACAAAAGTCCCTGCCAAACCATAACCATGAAAACAAACAAAATAATAATAATAAAAGAAATCTTCAATGCCCTTTTTATAATGCACTTAAATGTGTAGTGAAAAGTGAATGTGATAATGAGACAGGACATGGAGTTATAGAGTTAGCTAGATGTTGAGTAAACTTACTGTAACCAACTCTACAGACATTCAAGAAAAGACTCTAAAGCCCAGTTCATACAGGCTGATAGCGAATGCATCTATTTTGCTAATCCAATATAATACAAGTTTTTAGACTTAAATTAGAAGATCAAATTTCCCTAAGAGGTGGCAAGAAGATAGTGAAATGTATGTTCTATGAACTGGATATTTATACAATAATTTGTACGAATATCAATTTTGCTTATACTCTCTTAGTATTATTTGTTATATTACGAGACTTCATCGAGAGTACAAAAAAGGCTACAAAACGTGAAATTGAAGTTCTAGACAATTTTGTATGCAAAGAATTAAATTTCAACCTCCAGAGACTGAAAACTTGCTTGCACCAATGACTGCCTATGGAATCCTTTACTAACCCCAAAAAACAATTTCTGTGAAACCTCTTGTTGTTGTGTGTTAACAAGATCAATTTAATATCAACCCTGGCCCAAAGACTCCATGTGTGCCATCGATGTTTAGGCTACTTTGTCAGTGATTTAGCAAACTCAAACAATAACAAACTGAAGCTACAGAGGGTACACCTTATCGCCCAAATAACCCACCCGCAACAGGTGTATGGTACTCTGTAAGTGGTGGAGAGGTGAGGGTTGTGTACTGATAGTCTGTGTATGGAGTATAATTATAAACTAAGCCCGCCTCTTGAGGGTTGATCAATGGTGGAGGGATACTGCCGTTGATTAGAGCTGCGCTTGTGGGCAATGGAAGTCGATGCGAGAGGATCAGAGGTGCTCCTATAGGTGCAGCTGTTCGCAGATGAGGACTCAAAGTCAGAGGTGGCGCCAAGACAGGCAGAGCTTCAGATTCTAGATAATGATACAAACCGAGTTTGTTGCCTTTTTAAAGAAAGAAAAAGAAAGATAAACATAAATAAAATAAACTTTATATATTGCTATATAACTAAAATGTGATACTAATACATTTTGGAATCTTATTTAAGAAAAATTACTTTTCCATTGTACACCAAAACTCAAACATGGCAGTTAACGTAATCTTAAAACTAGTTATACTTCTTGTAATTAACAAACATCAATAAATCTAGTGAATAGAAAGCTACTGCTTTATTTACTTCTTTTTACGTATTCCTATCAGACTTGAATATTTGTCAGTGTCAGCTACACAAAAAGCACAGAAGAGAGGTCAAACATACGTAGCCAATATCTTGCATTGTCAAAGACGCGCAAAACATCTGTGGCTAATTTAGTGTCTTTAAATATGGGATTTATAGAATAAAACAAATTCTAATCATACACACCGAAACCTACAAATACTTGTCTTAAGGCCTAACTTTGTTTTGGAATTACGCGCAAAGCTACACAAGGGCTACTTGCGCAAGCTGTCCGTAATTTAGCAGTGTGAGACTAGAAGGAAGGCAACTAGTCATCACCACCCACTGCCAACTCTTGGGCTACTCTTTTACCAACGAGTAGTGGGATTGACCATTACATTATAACGCCCTCACGGCTGAAAGGACAAGCATGTTTGGTGCAACGGGGATTCGAACCCACAACCCTCAGATTACGAGTCGCTTTAACCCACCTGGCCATATCGGACCTCAGGCCTAATTTTAAATGAGCCTTTATTAATCATGGTTTATGTGCGATAAACACGTAAAAAGCTAACACAAGTTATTGTGATAATTTACTTTAAGTTTAGCTAAGTCTAAACTTTAAACTTAATACTGTCAGTAAATATACGTAATGTTATTCTACGACATAGCCTTCGGTTTTTCAGACTTAAGTGTTTAATGTATTGTCCATAATGTCCATATAATTTTATTTATACGTGTTGAAATGAAGTGGATGTACATTTATATAGTAAGGTGCTAGTACACTTTTAAGACAAAGAAACTGAGTGTATGTTTTATATTCAAGTATTATTCATAAAGGCTTGTAAGAATAAATTTGAAAACGAAATGTAAACCGTCATTGGTTTAATTGGATTATTGTGTATTTCAGTAAAGAAATCTGAAACATGATTGTAAAAATTCTAGATGTTCAAATATATTTATATTCGTATTAAATATGCAATTGTTAAAAATAAATTTTCACTTCGAAGCAACACAACATTTACTGAAAATGTTACAGATTGGAAAATCCACGTACCTGAAGTTTTTGTTCCGCTGTCTCTATATGTGCCCCTGATTATGGCTAACTCCATGAGCTGTCTTTTTTTTAGTTCGTCTTCACCATCAGTCTAATTTAAAAGATCAAAAAAATTATTGTATGAGTAAGTTTTTCAAAATTCAGCAACAGCGTAAAAATCTTATGCTTAACATACGAGAGAAAGTGACGTATTATGCAGTTTATTTCACTGTCTAACGTTTGAGTTTTCACTCGTTATTTTCAGGAGAATTCTATTAGTACAAGGTTGATGGGAGTCTGTTATGTTAAGAATAAATATTTTAATGAGGCGTTGATTTTGCTTGCTAATTTCAAGAGGGTTTCGTTTGCCTCAAAGTTACTTTACGGTATAAAAAAAATGGATATCTACAATATTAAACTTTATTACCGAAGTACTGTTCCAACACTGAAAGTGTATTCGTTAGACACAAGACATTAATAAAATAGCATATTTACCACTGGAACCATCAGTCTTTTTACTTCTCTTACTGCACGATCCATCTTTAAATTGGCCCGATTTTGGCTATCGTCAACTTGAATAAGAACATGAAGTTCTTCATTCAGATGTTCATAGTTAGGTTTTCCCTTGTACTGTTCTTCCTGAACAATAAAAATTACCAAGTAAAACCACTTTTGGTTTATTCAGTAAAAATATTTTGTATTTTTGCAAAATAAACCTAAATAGATTTTAGATAATAGCAAGTAATAAATATACATACACAAGTAATTACTCTTAAATATAAATATTGTATAAACCCTTTAGTTCATGCTAAAGCATATTTAAACATTAACTTTCGATAATTATGACTAGTTTTCATAGGATAATAATAACAACAACGGCACTACTTTGCATTTAGGAAACTTTTCTTAGTAAACTGAAACTTTACTTATATTTGCGTCCACATTGACTATATCAGCTATGAGAAAACGGAACTGTACAGTATTTACTGTATGAAATATGTATATTTCAAACAGTAAGATCTTTCTCAGTTGAAATGACTTCATAGAATTGTTACAGTCAGTTGGTTCCAGTACACTGACAATGCATTTGGCATTTACAGTCATGATTTTGAAGCTTTAAATAATTTGCGATTACATTCGAATTATTCAACTATGAAGCTTATGTAAAGTTGTTTGAATAATACCAAAATTTGTTTTTTTTAACAATTCTGTGAAAAAGTGTTAGAACAAAGTCCAAAATTAGATTTTTGAATAGTGTTAAAAGAACAATGGGAGGTAAATCATATATGAAACGATTATGAAGTTCCGCATTTATTACAACAGAAAGTCAGTTGAAATGCTCGAGTTCAGCTTACAGTTAATATTTTGTATTCCCCTCTGGCTTTAATACCTGCAGTAAGTAGAACGATTTTAACAGCTTATTTCTTAACTAAGTAATATCTTCACAAGTTAGATGAGAGTTCGAGTCATTATCTTCTTGATAAGAGAATCATTTACTAATAATACACAAACCACTAGGTATATCATGACGGATAATAGTACTTGCACTGGTCCATTATTCCTTATATTTTTCAGAAGCATCCTCAAACATCAGTTCCTTCTCCATACTTCATGGTAGATGGTGTACACTTAAATAAGCATCTTTCTTCTGCCGCACGTGCGATCTACGCCTTAAACCAAATATTTCAAACTTGGACTCATCCGTCCATAACATCCTTTTCCCAGTCAACGACAGTCCAGTGTATGTACTTAACTAATTTCAGTCTCTTGATAACATTTGGAAATAAAAGTTTTCTTTTTCTTTTTAACTGTTACACGACCAAGCATTCCATTTTCGCTGAGTTTTCTTGATACTGTAGATATGAACACTTTTCCAACACTTGGTTCATATCTGTTTATCTCATGTCTGAGATTTACCTATTAGTCTCATGATCTAAGGTGTACCTGACAGCGATTCGGGAGTATTAAGTCTGCAGCAGTTTGTCAGAATCCAACCATTATCACCAAGTTTGTTTGTTTTTCATTAACTCCCTGCCCCACTGACAATTTATGACTTAAACTTAACAGAACAACAAAACTTTAGTTTTTTGTTTTGTTTATCAAGATTTCTTTGTGTATTGTTATTAAAATGATTTTCTCTAGCATATATATACTAGCACCATATCTTAGTTTCTTTCTATATAGTTAAAACAATATATAGGGGTACCATGACAGTTATTTCAGACCCAAGATTTGATCAGTATGTTCATTCAAGGAAAACCCTTATGACATGCCCTTCGTAGATGTATATGAGAATTCAAGTATTCACACCCTGGCTTATTCAACTGTCAACAGGTATCAGTGAAGCACTACCATGGTGTTGAACTTCACATTATGTAGGAGTATGGAAGAATGAAAATGTATTCTCTTGTACTAAGATTTTTGCACCAAACCTTTTGATGGAACGGAGTTATAAATGCAAAATTTATGCAACCGGCTTTTCCCGAATGAAGGTAAAAATTGTCCAAATTACCATATTTTTTGCTTCTAATGTTGCCCAAATGAAAACTAAAAATTTGCCTGGATGGCTGGGCCGTTTGTGTTTCAGTACTTAAGCCATTAAATTTGTTTTCAATCACAAAATCTTAAAATTACAAATAAGCGGTTTGAACTTGAATTTTCATTTAATTATTATTGTCTTTTATACCCTACTTTATGCGACTCGTATTCCGAGGATCGCGGGTTCGTATCCCCATCATACCAAACATGTTCGCCATTTCAGCCATGATCGTTATAATGTAACGATGCATCCCATCATTCGTTGGTAAAAGAGTAGCCCAAGAGTTGGCGATGGGTGATGACTAGCTGACTTCTCTCTAGTATTATACTGCTAAATTAGTGTTGGGTAGCGCAGATAGCCCTCGTGTAGCTTTGCGCGAAATTCAAAACAAATGTACGTGTTTTCTTAATTGCTTATGTTGTAAAAGTACAGAAAATGGACATTATTCCCTTCAAAAACTTTGCTCTTGTGACCTGGATAATGAAATTTAGAAATCAATTTATTTTCTATGTAAAAACGGATACGTTTGCACATTTTCATTTACCCAAGGTCTGAATAAAACATGCGAATCAAGATTTACGTGTATTTATACCAAAGCTATACAAAAATGTTTAGAAGTGAGTAGTTTTTCGAGATTTGCAACTGTAATATAAATCCCTTTCACGCATAACCCAAATATAGTCTCCCACCATGTTTTCGTTATACGCTCCCAGGTCACAAAAACAAAGTTTGAAAAGAAAAATAGTCTTTTCCGTTT
The DNA here is from genome assembly GCA_011833715.1 of Carcinoscorpius rotundicauda. Lineage (NCBI taxonomy): Eukaryota > Metazoa > Arthropoda > Merostomata > Xiphosura > Limulidae > Carcinoscorpius > Carcinoscorpius rotundicauda. The sequence continues at coordinate 77,754,143 of CM022397.1, read as the reverse complement.
ACATCAGGCATAAGCAATTGGGAAATAACACTTCCTGCCCAGGAACAAGTAAAAATGTTGTTACATAGTGTTATTCTTACTGCTACGATTAGCCAGTAGTTAATGACAGCGTACTGTCTGCTATAAAAGTTACCATAAAAGGTGGCTTAAACCTAAAAAAATAGATAAATATATATAAAAAAGCTTCAGTCAGTTTTAGTTGTACGTATAATTTATGGTAACTCGAAATTCTTATAAAAGTAAATATATTTACGACTTCTTTCACATACTATTTTAAGTTCCAGCTTTTACAGTATAGAATTTAAAAAAAAAAAACACGCATGAAGTTTCGATGCGATCATTTTCAAGTACACGTTTCGACGATAACGAAGGCTTAGCCAAACTTGTAACGGATTTACCGTTACGTATTTATTTTGATCCCCGAGTTTGTTTCGGTTTGATGCGCATGGCTTGTAATGATGGATGGGTATTGCGCAAGTCTTGCTTGTTTTCTAGCTTTATAGAAGGTCCTTGAGAGCAAGAATCAATAATTTGTTTTACGACAATGCTGGCGTGTTCGAACATTGTTGAAATTTCGAGAAACTCGCGCGAGTCGTATAAAAGCCACTAGCCGAGAGACAGTAGTAGAAAAATATTAGTCAGCTACAGTAAATGCACTGTAGGGCCTCGGAAGCAATAATTGTAATTGATGTTTATTATTCGGAAAACCACATAAATGGGCCAGGAAAGTTTATAGATTCCAAGAATTACAAATCGTTCAACTTCAGCGAACTACTATGGACATTATCATTTCTACGAGGACATTAAGCATCTTCAGTAAGAAGAGATGCTTGAAACTGGTGCAAAGCCAAACAAGCTAAGTAGCTTGAACGAGGCGCGACAATAAACTCAATTTGCTCGTCGTGAACCTGAATCGTCAATAAAATAATAAGTTCCAGACCGCATGCGAGTTTCTAAAACTCTTGTATATAAACCATAATTTGTAATAACTATTAATAATAACAGTTATTGTAAATTGTATTTTTTTTTCTTTGTATATTAAAATACATTTATGTTAAACGAAACTGCGTGTATTAATCTTGTTGGCATATATCATAAATGTGATATGTATTAACATTTAACTACTGAAATCAAATTAAAAATTTCCGGTTATTTGAAATAATACGTTATATACGTAACGTAATAAATTGGAGATTCGTCCGAACCAAATTATAACAGTAACAAAATAAATTTCTAGATTGGTTTACCAGGCAACTAACTACCTGGGGGGCCGGAGCCTTTAAAGCAATCTTAAAATTCGATTTTGAATTTTGTGTAGCCACTATGCAGCACGCGATATTGTCCGAGTTGATCCTTTAACACCAATTCTGTCTGTTTAGTACCAAAACGTTTACTGTTAAAACTAGTGCTCAGGAATAAACTCCACCAGATAACGGAACGTCGTACCTGTTTTAAAAATATTCCTTATTGTAAAATTTGAAACTTGAACTAAACACTTATAACAAGTAAATAAACTAAAAACTATTCTTCCATAATTAAGTGGGCAAGAAACTTGATACAAGATCTATATTTGATTAGTACAAATTGATGACAAGGATAGCTCATTACTTAGAAGGGATATGACGTTATTTCATAATAAATTCAGATTTTAAGAGTTTAAAGATATAAATTCGAGTACTTTATTTACCAAACGTTTTTTGAATTTACGGAAAATGTACGTCATAAATACAATGCTGATGGAAAAAGTAAAACACCTTAACATATATTATGTAATGAAAGCAAAAACATAATACAAGTACAGAATTATACTTACGTCACTTCCTGAAGCAGAAATAGAAATTTTAAAGTACATTATTACCATTGTCTTGAAAAATACATACAACTAATGATACGAATTAACAAGTTCCTTATTATGAAACACTAAATAAAAATAATGTTTTTAATTTAAAAACACACTAAATAATCATTAAACGTTTCTTATTATGCTTCAGCAAGACAATGGCCTAACGAATATTTAGTTAATAGCTTGGTTAGAAGAATGTTTTAACAAAATGACAAAATTAGGCAAATATTGATACAAGTTTACAAATAAAAAGGAAATGCCTCAAAGACTTGTGCCATTTTAACATGGAAAACAGGATATTCACAATATAATGTCAGGGCACTAATTGTAAACTATGCACAAAAGCAGTGAAACTACGAATGCAATTACGAGTTCATGTCTAAACTAAAACTTGCACGAGTTATAGAAACAATATAAAAATTTAGTTTCTTTATGTTGTTACAAATGTTAACTCATAGACATTATATAGACTAGAACGAAGTAATAGCTCACAAACCGAAAACTTTTCTTGAAATATACCAACTTATGCGCAAACTGACACTATTTTTCCGGAAGATAGGGAAGCTAGAGGCCTCGTTAAAAGGCAACAGGGATATCCATAAATAGACGGCGAAGTGTCGCCTTTTAGTCTTCGCGCGCAATGCATGAAACACGAGATAAGTCTTCCCATTTTCGTATGGTATGTGGGATGTTTAACATAAAATCAAAATATGTGCAATAAATTATCTTAAGATACTGCCTAAAAAGTCTAAACTGTATTTCTAAAGAACTGACACAGCATGGAAAATAATTTACCGGCCTAAATTTGAAGCAACGAGTTTTCCCACATACATTTTTTGATGTTATACGAATCTTATAAATGAGATTCGTCTGTATATAAATCTGTAATTTTTGTTATTATATTTAATAACGTAATTCATGATTTGTTATTTTTATTATAAATATTAAAATTAATTTAAAAACTTGCCTGTCCAAAGTAAATTTGTTGTAGAAAACATTGTAGACTACAAGAGAATATAATAGCGAGAAAGCTATAACCATATGAAAATAACGAAGGCGATGCGCAAAACTGTCCAACAAGTAGCACTACCATTGTTTCAACATTAAGAGGAGTCGGTTGCTTTAAGATTATCATTTTAAAATGTTACCACCAACTACATATCTCTCCATTTGATAGCTGTGAAACATTCTATGTATAGAGGGAATAGGAAGAAAGGGGGAAAAATACCTTCTTTTTGTCTCTCATGGAACCCTTGCCTCGTACCATAATTCGACACCCCGTTTCCTGTTCCAGCATCTTTGTTGTTAATCCTTTGGGTCCTAAAATCCTTCCTACGAAGTTGTACTGCATAGATACAATATAATGTTATTTTTGTTTCAATAATAGGCAAACAAAGTATGGGATTGTTTTAGGCAGCATGTTATAGAATGAGTTAAATTCAAATAATGGGAATACGAAAATAACTAAACATAAAACCTAGGTACGTTTTAGCCTTTTATCATTGTGGTACGATTAGACGAAGAAAGGTTAAGAAATAAACGAGTTTATGCTGGGCCTATAAACATTGTGCTCCAGTATGATCAGTGGTTTACATTTAATAGATGCGATTACATTTATTTGAAAAAAAAAATATCACGATAACTTATGCTTATGAATATAATAAAAACGTGAACTTTGTCCAACCTACATGTACCTGAGGCAATAGGGCTTCAAGAAATATATTCCCGACAACGTGATCTTTAAATAAAAATTTTTTTTTCATTTCAAACATGTATAGCTACAATATGAAATTAACCATTTTCTCATTGCATAGAGGGTAGTAGTAATAGACAAAAAAAAATAAGTAACTAGTAAATCATTCGATAAATTAATGAAACTAAGAAACACGTGGTGATTACGTCGTTGAAATTGCTCGTTATATGTACATTCGTGCTAACTAAATCCTTTAGATCTTATGTCTTCCGTGCATCTGGAACTTGTCATGGCGCGCTTCCCGGTCAGATGTCCTACTTGTACGCGCATGATCTGGAAGAGGTTATGCAATGATGCATAGGGCTATCTTTTGCTAAGACTAGTTCGTCAAGCGAGTGTTTATTACCCCGTTTTACGATATCTGTCTCGGTAAGGTTAATTTTCTAGGCGTGGCTTACTGGTTAACGTGCTCGCCTGTAAATCCGATTATTTGCTTCACTTTGTCGAAAAAAATGCGATCCATACATTGGGATTATGCACGAGCTATTCGTTCAGACAGGTGGCTCACCTCAAGAGTTGGCGGTGGTCATTAACTAATTAAGTGCTTTCCCGCTTGTACAGCCGTATGTCCACGGATTTACAACGCTAAAATTAGGGGTTCGATTCCCTTGGTGGGATCAACAGATAGTCCGATGTGGCTTTACTATAAGAAAAACACACTAATTAGTACGGCTATGTGCAGGTAGGCCGTTGCGTGCCAAATGCGAAAACCATGCAAGTGGAAACGGCTCGGCTTGGTATCGAAAACAAAAACTATAATAAATGTACGACGTATCGACATTTCATAATTTGTAACAATTTTTTTTTTTTTAATATCAAGCGTAAAGGTTAGTTTAGTATAGAATTCTCACAGCATTTTTTTTTTTCAGTGGCAGTATAGCTTAACACGTAGAGCAATCTATATAATACCAACAGAATAAAGAATTAATATTGCATTAGAAGTAAAATGAAGTAAATTATGGAAATCCGTTGAACTGCCGTTGCAGGTAATTAACCTTTACACATGTACAAAATGAGTTAATTTATCCTTAACCAATGGTTAAAAGACAACTTGGTTCTGGGCTTCTGGAACACTTTTTTCTTCTAAAGTGAAATAAAAGGTTCGTTTCTTAATTTTACAGACTAAGTTTAAATACTATATCAAATATATTTATTACAATTATTGACGTGGGTAGGTTGTTTATAGTACACTTAAAACCACCTCTTAAAACACACACACACACACACACACACACACACAGTTTTCGTTTCGGTGTTGTTGTAGTTCGTTTTGTTTGTATCAACATTTTTCATAACAAGTTTGCTTTTACCATTTTTAATGTTAATATTTACTCAGAGACAAAACATTTAAAATGGTGTCGTCGTTGAGAGTCGTAACGACAGCAAGAAAAAAAAATGACTTATTATGACCTGAGTGTTACACAGACTACACTGGTGCATCAGTTCCAGATAACGATGAGTCAAAAAAACTGACCAATGCGTGTTCTAGTTAGGACAACTTCCTCTTTCCGATCCTCACGGAAAGAAGACGTATATGTATAGAAGACAGTCCAATATAGGGTTTTATTTGGAAAAGCTTGTTTTCGCGTTGCTCACTCCAAGCCGACTGCTAGCTAACACGGAGCCGAGCCTTGAATACATGACGATAGTTCATATATGGAACAGGCACAATGGTTATAGTGCCAGAGCTGCTGTGTCGGCGAGCCCGTTCCCGTGAATACAAACGTGGCACAGTATCCAGAAGAAAGTAAATAGAAGTAGATGTGAAAGAGAAATGGGTCAGTCGGTTTTGAATGTCATTGAGAAGATGGTGTGAACTAATATGAAGTGATTCCAGAGCCAGTAGAGAACTAGGCGAGTCAGTATAAATTGTGCAGTTTGATTACTGCTTAGCTTCTATGTGATCCAGGGCAAGAGAAATGGTGTACAGTTTAGCAGTGAACACATAAGCTGTAGAGGGGATTCTGCGAATAACAACCACTGAACCGTAACAAACAATGGCAGAGCCCACACAGTCACCCGATTTCAAATCTGTATAAATAGGAATAAAAAGATGGTTTGAACGAGGTTCAGCAAATAACAGTATTTCCAACCAGAGGTGTCTGCTTTTCTCAGATGACAAAGACAGGTCATATCTGGGGACCACAAGAAGCCATAGTGGAATGGGCTATCTAGTGGGTGCAACGATGTTATCCAAAGACAGACCCAATTTATCAAACTGCACCTGGATACAAAGGCAAAAAGAGCAATGGTAGATTTTCTGTTCTGAAAAAGTATGATCCACTGAGGAAGGAAAACAACCCCAGATGTTTGTAAGAAACAAAGTTTCGAAGCACACAATACAGACAGTTGCAAACAGCGCAGGTGCAAAGAAGGTTGATGAGATAATGCATAAGCTGTGAACTGGGGAGATGCAGAAAGCCCCAGAGCAGATCCAAAGTCCTTGATGATGAATGGGGTCCAGCATCTTTAAGGTCGTCAGAGCTATAGAACAGTGTTCAGTGATGATATTAATCTTTTAACTGAAAAGTGCGACACGTAAAAGACAGCACTGAGGGACTTCAAGTTCCTGTTGAAAAGAACGGGAAAATGTGGAACCCATACCAACTCGGAATATCCTGTCCATTAAAAATCAATAAAAACGGGCAAATAACCACGTAACCCATATATAGAGGTCTCAGAAAAGGCCATACCTCCATCTTGTATCACAAGTCTTCTGAATGTCAAAGAATATTGATACAAACTGTCGTTTGAGAAAGGCTTCTCTGATTGACGTTAAGTCAAATAAGGTGGTTCACGGTGGAGCTGTCTTCGAAACCCACACTGGGTGGGAGAGAGGAGGTTTTTTGATTCGAGGAACCAAACAAAATGAGCATTAACCACCTTTTAATATCTTACAGATCCAGTTAAAAACAATCAGAAGAACAACAAGAGAAGCAGGAGATAGATGGCGCAACATTTCGTAGTGTACATGATCAGGTCTAACTGATGTACTGCTAGACCAATGAATGGCCAATTTAAGTTGCATCAGTGTAAAGGGAAGATTACAGTCAGATACAATCAACTTGATAGAAAAGAGTGGATAGCTCTGCCCGATCATCAATGGCTAAGAAGGTGGTGGATGAAGCACAAGTGCTTGATACCCGGCAAAAATTTTCACCTAGAGTATCAGCGAAGCTCCGGATATCAACTACTTCCTGGCCAAAGAATAAGCTGGAGAGGTGGGCAGAATTATATTGCCCACTGGCCTTTGGAAATTTGTCCCATATGACTTTGGTACTGGTGGTAGAAGGTATGCTAGTTGTGAGCTTAATCCAAGATTCCTTCTGGCTTTGATGTCTTACCCACAGAGCATGTGTACGGGCCCACTGGAAAGTGATGTGGCTCGAAAGTGTGGGATATCTACGGAAGAAATCCAGCCCCGTTTTTGAGCCTTCCGTGCCATGTGGCAGGCAGAATTCCACTACGAACGAGGATATTGTAGAAAAGGTGTCGAGGTTTTTGGAATGAATTGAGCAGCTGCCTGTATAATACTATCAGTCACTGCTGTCATTCAATCTATTTATGGTTTACAGACGATGGCAGGATTGACTTCTGTGAGAGCAGTAGAAGAGGACCAGTTTGTATGATCCAGCTTCCAACGGAGCCACGGCCAGTCTCTCTCATAATTATGGGAAAATGCTCACAGCCTCATGAATTATTTTCAACACCTCATGAAAAATGGGAGAATAGTGAATGGGAACAAAATGAGGGATCAATAGCAGTAAAGGACTGACTAGGTGCATGAAAGGGACTACAAACTCTTTTCAATACTGTTTCTTACACTCAAAGAGCACATGCTCTACAGAGCGACTCCTCCTATCAGCATCAGCACTTCCCCAAAGGAGGTGATGTTCATTAAAGTACTCCAGGATTAAAAATGGAGACAGCAACTGTTCAATGAGAGTATCAGGGTCTGATTGATCATCTGTCTCTTCAGGTGACAGGTATAGAAAACAAACAGTGATGGTACGATCCAAGGAAACACGGATGGCTATGGCCTCCAAAAGGTGTGTCGAATGGCAAAGACAGGGTGGGCATGTGCTGATCAACCAACAGTGCTACCCCTTCATGTACTCGTCCATCACACAGCCTGTCATTTTTGTACAGAGAAAACCGCCGAAAGGTGATTGTATCAGCAGGTTTCAGAAATGTTTCCTGTGGGGAAAGACAAAGGATGGTAGGAAGAAATTAGTGTTTTGATATCATCTAGATTAGATCGTAAACCTTGACAGTTCCATTGTATCTAAGTGGCCATTTTTATTTGTGTGTAGGCTTATTCGGTAGAGAACCCTTCTGTTTACAATCACATCTTTTTTCTTTACTGTATTTATTGAAGGCAGATCTCTCGACCTCCATGGATCCTGTCCTGAGTCGACTGGCCAGGATTGGAAGAGGATTTCAGCGACTGAGGACATGAATGAATGACTGTTTTCCATCTTGGGGTGGAAGAAAATGCATCTAAGGAAATGCCTGTACCCAGAACCAGAGGATGTAAATCTTGGGATTGGCTGGGATGTATGTAAAGGACAGAAAAAGGTGTTGAAATTGATTCATTTCTTTTTAGCCATGGAGATTTGTTTTGAGAACGACTTTTTGAAGGCACAGAGACATCTGTCTGCACTCCCACTGTAATTGTGGAACGAAGTGCAGCAGTAAACTTTCAAGTTGAAGTGCTAGACATCAACTTGCGAGCCAAGCCACCACAACAAACAACGACATGACATCTGAGTGACTAAACCGCTGACATTGGAAACATCTGAGGGGGTTTGGAATGCATGGCTGTACCTTGCAGTTAAGGTAACCTGTCACCATTAAGATACACCTCACTGCAGAAACTCCTTGAGTGGGAAAAAAAGCAAGAATCTCCGACTCGGGCATGTTCTTCAAATCCCTCTCAAGAATAATTCCTCGTGAGAAATTCAGTAGCATAAGGTGTACCATCACTAGGTATATCCAAAACTGCCTTTGAATGCAGGAGGAATTTATTGTTATGAGATATGGATGTTTTCACCAATGTCACCAGATTGAAGCTTCCTTATGGACTTTGGAGAGCCAGCAAGTCCCTCTAGTCCCTTCTGAATAAAAAAGGGGGACAATTGCCGTAAAGGTTTTCCGAAAGAGAATGTAATATAAGAAAATGAGGTACGTGTGTTAGAGATGTTGAAGATTGCTTTTCAGAGTCTTCAAGACGTGGTCACTTACCCATTGACTGTTTTCACTATTTTATTTACATTTTTTGAAGGAGGATCCATAGGAAAAAATAAAAATTTCAGTACCCACCATGGAGCCCTACGAGGGGATGCATTACAATGTCATGCAAGGACAATGCATCAATGCCAGGGTTTCGTGAGCACTATACCCAAACACCAGCATCAGATACAATGTCCACAACACCTGTTGAAAACATCCAACACTGGTACTTGATTGTCCCTAGCCCAAGTGGACTAGCAAATTGACCTAAGGGGGCCACCCAAGGCCGTCCATCTACAGGAATTCAAGGCCGAAGTGGTGTGTTTGGGATGAGCCTCTTAACCACCAGGATCCTCTCCTCCCCTTCACGGGTCTCCACGTGGGTGGATGTTTAGATCCCAAAGGAAGTAAACTAAAAGAACCAAACTTTCCCTGGGAGGTCCCCTCACCATGTACAGGAATCCACACAAAGGGATTTTTGTTTGCTTTAACAAGAATAATTAACAGAAGACTAGTCATCTAACGATAGGGCACTCATAATAATTTAATGTATTTCCAACAAAAGATAAAAATAAAATAAATGATCCAAGCAAAATAACAAAATTAAGTCTCAACAAGTGTGTACATCTCAAATTGGAATTTGACTTAATGCATTCTAGATTATTACAACGTATATAGCAGTTATATAATTGTTAAATTATAATTACAATATTTAGAAAGTTAACTGATTAAAGTCAATAAATTTGTGGAAAAAAATTATAGATGTGTAAAAAAAATAGTAACAGAACCAATTTCTCTGAATTCTAATAAGTTTCGATATCAGATATTTCAACATTTAGTTCAACTTCAGTGGAATATATAATAGTTACTAATATTCTTGTTATTTAACTAATTAATGTAGCCGTATAATATATATACACGAAATCTAAATGTACGCTTTACTTAAAATGTACGCGTGAAGAACACTAAGAAAAACCAAGAATATAAACGCAAACCTGTCAAGTTTATGGTTAAAACGGGTTATATTATAAAACATGAGTTGATTTTTTTGCTACAGGTTTGTTTGATATTAAAAAAAACAGTTGCAAATAAATCAGTCAAAAAAGAAGCATCGTAAAGTTTAGTGTAAATCGAAAAATTATTTGCATGTTTAAAGTTTAGAGCTCGTGCAAAATAAATGGATTCTAAGAACGCGCGCGCGTTTGTGTTCTTATAAAAGCCACATTGGGCTATTTGCTGAGCCCACCGAGGGGAATCAAACCCCTGATTTTAACGTTGTAAATCTGTAGACTTACCGCTATACTAGCGAGGGGTACACGTGTGCGAGATAACAAAGAATAGCATATCTTATGCTAACCACGCTGCATCTGCTATATCCGCTGCCGACCAGACCTTTCGCCAGTACCAAGACTCTTCAGTACGTCTAGGGTATGACAGACCGGTCTAAGCATTGTTCATATCCTTAATTTTTATGAACGACAGTTACTGTGTGAACAATGTTAAGTAAATCAGCACATTAGCCATTTTCTTATTTTACAAATTAAAAATTAACCTATTTTAAGAGAACAGTCATTTTATTAGTTTTCACTGAAAATATCGTTAGTTTAGTGTTTGGCGGAAGGTCTTGTATACACAGTATCTACTATATCTAGTGTGGTTATATACGCTGTACATATTAGTTTTGTTCAGAAATTTTTTATAATTTGTATAAGCGTAGTAGATAAATACCCTAGTTTTGAATATTTGATTACTTAATAAAAACTTCTTAAAAGTTTTAGTATTTCTCGTCCAAACTAATCTACTTCATTAATAATCTTAAAGTATCTGTAGAATTTAACTTGAATAGGCGAAGAGATTGTGGCAGAAAAAGAAGTTTGTTTGTTGGTGTTAAGGCATTTGTTTGGAGTCGTTTAATTTTACGTTTGAAAGTGCAAAGAAACACCTACTGAATAATTACTAAGAAACAAAAATCTGTCTTCAAACGTACCTAAAACGGAGTGATTCCACTGTAGAAAAACAAACTAGGCGGAGACAAGACAGTTACGTAACGATCCAGTTTAATTTCTATTTGCTCTAAGGTCATTTACTTCGTTTTAAATGTTTTGTTTTCACAACCTTTATCAATAACACTATGCAACAAATTTACTTTTTCTTGTTCCTGGGCAAAAAGTGTTATTTCCCAATTGCTCATGCCTAAAGTAAATAGGAAAAGGCCTATTTTTTTCTTCGAACGTTCCTTTTTAAAAAAAAAAAAACCAAGGAGCGTGTAACGAAAACATTATTGGAGACTATATTTGGAGGTTGATACGTGAAAGTGATTTACATTACAGTCGCAAATCTAAAAAAACTACTCACTTTTAAATATTTTTGTATAACTTTAGTATAAATACATAAATTTTCATTCATATGTTTTATTCAGACCTTATGTAAATGAAAATCTGCAAATTTGCCCGTTTTTGTTTTTTTTTTACATAGAAAATAGGTTAATTTCTAAATTTAATTATCCAGGTCACATAAGCAAAGTTTGAAGGAAATAGCCATTTTCTGTATTTTTACAACAAACAATTAAGAAATAACACATACTATCCAGGAACAAAGTTTGTGTTACATAGTGTAATGTTTGTAAATTACAGCCTTGTACGTTTTATAACTTAGGTACGAGTAATAGCATTTTTCTAGATTAAAATTTATTTAGGTTGTAATTATAGAAAATGTTTAACATTTCTAATATGTCACTAAACATTTAGAAAATACTATATATAAAAATGTTCAGTTGATTTGGGTACCAAGTAACCCTTTAATTTGTGATACTTCAGCGACTTCTGATACATCTAGCACCAGATTAACTTGCATCGTGTCATAATGCTTTCAACTCATTCATGCCTGTATCTGTTCATTACCCCCACAAACTTACGCATGAACTCTTCCTGCACTCACCTGTTCATTAACACAACTAAGAATCGGTTCTTCCTATTTGTATTTTTCAACATTCACAGCATTAAAAATAATTGACAATAAACGCCGTCCACTCTTTATGAAAACTCCATTTTTCTTGATCACATCTGCACAGATTAGTGTTTGTCTTGAAAGTAGTTTTGGATGGTTTGAATGCTGCTCACCTCAACCAATACGGTCATTTTTCCTAAGAGTAACCGTGGCAGTACCGTATCTCACCGAGACCCACAATTGCTGTAACAGCCATAACACGCATTTCAGCTGTGATATCGGTTATTTGGCACTTAAAAAGTGCCGAGTAAATTCGCAATAATTTAAAGTCTCTGGCATATATTAGCTGGCATACATACTGTTATCTTTTAGAAGATGCCAGTGTTGACGTCAAAGTACCTAAGTCTAGTAGTAACAGAATCGAAACTTGTGAAGTGGTTTTATCTAGCAAGAGTGCGCCTAAAATATTTTTAACTTTAAATGTTAAGTTGTATTTCAGAACGGCTAGTATGGGTTGAGGTTAACTTGAAGATAACCTAGGAAAGTTGATACGTTGTTCTCTTATTACCAATGAGTGTTAATACCCATATCAGCCATTCTGAGATGCATTTTTATTTCAAGTGGGTTTCTCGACATCAAGAATTATGTTGAGTTGATCTTGAAAGGTCAAAATTTAATTTAAAAAATAAAAAAGCCATATGTTATTGGTGTATGAAACAGTAGTGTTTACAATTATGCTATGTTAAATAAAAATTCTAGCAACTATAGTAAAAAATAAACACTCATGATAAAAGCGTTGGGAGGGGGCACGTTTAATTTTACATTTGTAAAAACAGTTACGCTTTTATCTTAGAATAGCATTCTCTTTAAGAAATATATGATAATTGCTAGATTTCTCACTAGTTTATTTACAAATAAACTATCAATGTCTTGTATAACCTTGTATTTAAAAAAGGAAAATTTATTATAAAGTAATTTAAAAACTGGGAGTTCCACTTACATCAGGATAGTCCTTTACGGGTACGTATACCTTCTCCTGAATTGTAATGTATTCACCAACAGGCTCTGGTAAAATCAGCGGTTCTTTTTTAGTTCCGTTGATTTGAAACAAAGAGTTTCGTACTTTTGTTATTTCTGTAATTAAAATATGAACAAATCATGTTTATTTCTACCTGATAAATTTCAAATTTCATTGTTTAGTTATATTTACCTTCTCGGGGATAACTTTCGATAGAAAACGTTTTCTCTTACTTTTATATCACACAGGGTCGGATACTTCGTTAATTCACTTCTATTATGTTTTGTAAGACGAATAACAAATTCCATTGTAAGATAATACATTCCATTCGTTGCTCATCATTGAAATAGTAAATTTCCAGAATTTTGTTTTCAGAAACTTAATATTTACAAAGAAAGTGCAAAACTTTTCGAGACGAAAGGAGAAAATAGGAGATACTTATTTAACAACTAGAAAATTATATTTTTCTCGAAATTTCACTTCAATGTACGTATTCTTGATGGCTCAACCAGGACCTGAGTAAAGTGTAGTACCGCTCTAGGTAGATTTGCTTTTGTCCCTCATGTCTCCAAATAATCGCTTCAGAAGTGAAATCTTTGTTCGATGTTTTTTAAAATTTGCAGCCACCTTTATATTTACTGCCCTAGAGAATTGGCTACTCTGACTATGCCCGGTTATAACATAAAATAAAGTTCTTTTCGGATGGTTTAACATTCATCCATCTACGTAGAGACAGACGAATTCAAACAACAAATATCACGAACTTTCTAAAAACTTTCTGGTGCGTAATGAAATATAAATAAACAGATCACTAGGTTTCCCTATCAAACATACACAGCCAAAAGAAAAAATACAATACAGTTTAATTTACTCATCTTTATTTCCCTTTATTTATCTTAACATTATGTATACACTTCACTATTAAAGCTTCATGGCACTTGCATGTTATTAAAGACAAGATACGAGTTTTAATACTTGATTTCTAGTCAGTCCAGATCAGAAATACTTAAAATATTAATGTAATACATTTCTTAAACGAAGAAATAATGAGCAATTTTTAACATCACCTTGAAGAAAAACCTGGAAAGTCAACAATAAAAAATTTTCTCCTCAATAAAATGTTTATATATATTGTTATAAGCAATGTTCATATCTTTTTGTTTTCTCTCAGACTAAAAAGTCTGATATTGTTCTGTAATTCAGTTATAATTAACTTAATACGATGGGTGTGTCCCTTAATGTTTAGAACTGAGTGTTTTGATAAACATATGAAAAGAGGTAATTTGCTGATCAGATAATGAATAACCAGTAGATGATTTAGTCTGTCATCATTCAATAGTCAGTTATTCAACATGTGAAAACTGTTGTGTTGTAGAAAGAAAAAGAAATTAGTATGAAATGTAATTAGTTAGACGTAGTTTTCTCAAAAATTAATTCTGTCGACTTGAGCTAAATGTGTAGTTTGAATAAAAGATTGTTATCGATACGCGGACTGAAGTTTATTAATCTTTGTCCCGAATAATTAAAGCAAAACTCGATCAATAATAGAAAAAGGTTGCTTCAGTATTAACGAGTTACAGGAAGAGCTGTGCTTCAGCTGTACTCGAAACTTCCGATTTCATATTCATTCCTTACTTATTAACAGATATTGTTTAAATTCAGTAAATAACTCAGAAATTTGTCGGTTGTTGGTGAAGCCTAAATTTTTAAATCTTATTTTATTAGGCTTCTGTATTAACTCACGTGCGTAATATTAATATAGAGGGCGTTATAGTATTTAAGTTTGAATAATATATTAAATTTCTTTTAATATTATTTCATACTTTCAGAAAACGTTTCCAAAGTTTCGAAGATGCCCGTCTTCATATCACATTCATTGCTGTATAATTAATTCTCACGCTATACACACGACTTATTTCAAATTGATAAATGGCAGGTACTTTGGCACGAAATACAATCATTTTCAGCCATAACTGCACCACACACACATTATGCCAGTGATAAAGTTAACAATCATGACAACAGTTTATCACTAACCTATCAACATAACTTTGGTAAAGTGATACTACGGTCAGACAGCTACAATTGATATATTCTCGGGTGAGCTAATTTGTCTAAGCGATGAATTCCAGATGTCAAATTCGCACAATGTTCAACACATCACGAATCTTGCATGCACAAGTAGTCGGTCGTTGCGGTTGCATCCAGGTTGAGTAAATTTGCGAATAATTTCGTATCAAAAATCATGGGTATTCGAGTCCAAGTATTTCAGTTCTTTACCGTACAGGTCGTTAGAAAATGCTATAGAGATATCAGTATTCAGGATTACCCCTTTAATGATGATAGTTTCTTAACAAAATAAAACAGAATAAGAATACACAACTAAAATAAAAGGTTTACAAATATAGAATTCTGAATATTGTTTTCACTTACTAAACAAGAGAAAATATAACAATCAACTGATGTATCAGCCATGAAATAAATCCAAACCAGAAACGCACTAGAACGCATCTCGGAGAATGCAAAATCCTAAGATGTCCCGCCTTCTCCTTCCAACCTCTTTATAAACATTGGACAGGCAGTTTCAAAATGTGGGCGAATATTATGTGCATAACACATGACATTTGATGTGTAACAAAAGCAAATTGGAAAAAAGAATGTGAGCTTATTAAATTTCACTTGCCTTTTTAAAAGTTGAAAGGACAGTTGCAACTTAAAATTAATTAATGAAGGCACCTCGTTCTCCGAACTGCGCAATGACAAAGGTGCTGCGACAGAACGCCATTAATGAAGGTAGGTGAGCGGGTGGCAGTCTCCTCCACATCTATTCAATTGGAGAAATATTTCTAGCCGATTCATAAGTCTAGTTACAAACAATTAGTTTACTCGTATTTTGTGGTATTTAATAGATGTGATAAGCCATTTAAAACAGCAATTTATTATTACTGCAAAAACAAAAAGATAACTTAATATGTTGCATTTATTTTCGAATAAAGTAACCGAGTGAAATAAAAGGAACAACAGTGTAATTTGATTTAATAGTTTTAGATATAACTTATCCACATTCTTTGTGTGGACTTTACATCTTTAGCAGTACTATTTCTTAAGAACTCGCCGATTTTTTTATTTTATAAAAACTTAGAAATTTCTAGGAGTTTTCAAAGCACAATTTCAACAAAGTAGAAAACATCTTGGATCAATTCTTTACAGTTTCTCTAATGGAACTGATATGACAGACTAACCTTGTATAGCTAGTTCATTAACCGTACCGGTTGAAATAGTTATAACTGTAAGGTATTGGTGCTTACATTGTAATTTTAAGCCTTTTAATTTATAAAAAAACTTACTACAGAATGTTTTATTTCTTATACGTAATGTCAGTGTTATTTTACGTTTGTCATCCACAGCGCCCCCCGAATTTTTTACTTTAGCGCTATGTTCATTTTGAAAACTTAAAATATTATATGACAGAGAAGTTTTATTATTATTATTATTATTTAGTAATAAACACGACCGATTGCTGCATATCAAGGCTTAGCATGGCCAGGTGTTTAAGGCACTCGACTCGTAATCCCGGTCTCACCAAACATGCTCGCCCCCTTTCAGCCGTAGGGGTGTTACAATGTTATGGTCAATCCTACTCTTCGTTGGTAAAACAGCAGCCCAACAGTTGGTGATGGGTGGAGATGACTAGATGCCTTCCCTCTAGACTTACACTGCTAAATTAAGGACGGCTAGCGCAGATAGCCCTCGTGTAGCTTTGCGCGAGATTCAAACCAAAACTCATTGGACTTCATTAGAACTAACAGGGCAGGTACAAACGGTTTTAACAAGCCTACATATAGACTGGTTTAATTTTTTTTATTTGGAGTAATAGGCCGTGTTTTGTTGTTAGCAACTGTGGTCTTTATAAGGAGACTTGTAGTTTTCTATTAATTTCAAAAGGCATCAGAACCTACAAAACATGTCAGTTAAAACGATCGAATATTATTCAGTTTCACACTGTACTGTGTGTAAAAATACAAAAAACATACACAATTAAATTAATTGCTAGGTACTAAGAAATCATAATATACAAAAATATTTCAAATTACAGCCAATACACATTATAGAAATTATGGAGTAAGCGTTTATAATTTACACAAAACTGCAGTCTTACTTTAAGTTAGTAAAGTCAAAATTAAATAAAATAATTCAGTAAAAGGTTGTGTGGGTGGTAGAACAATAATATTAGGACAAGTTTTAATTAGTGGGGGGGGAGGGTAAGTGCCCCAACTAATTTTGATGTCCGTGTTGAACATATTGCAGTTTCACGAATTATGCATTTCTTAACTGGTTCGTTTAGTTTTTCATATACTTAGAAAGTAACGTTCGTTTTAACATGATTGATGAGTTTATTCTACAACAGGTAGGAAATAATTATTTAAACCCTTATTTTCAGCCGTGTCTACTTTTCGAACATAAAATCATGTAGGTGAAAAGCTTTAGGATTGCATATCTTAATCGTACTCGTTAAATTAGAATAGTCCTCTAAGTTTTAGGAGAAGATGCTTACAATTTCTTCCCCCCCAGTTTACACCGGTCTAGCAATGAAGCACTCGTCTCATAAAATAATGAAAACTAGAATATATTGTAGATTCAGCATTTACTTCGTAAGGACAACTTTCTGTACTGGATCGTTGATAGGAAACCCAAGTTCATGATACTGTAACTATTTATGTAATTGGTTTGGTTTGGGGGTTGTTTTTTTTTCGAGGGGGGAAGATGTGCGTGCGTAATTTTAACTTCGTTACAGTTAAGTAACAGCCAATCAGCAGCCTCATTTGTGTTTGGTAGCATCACGTGTATTGTTTTAAAAAGTATTTGGGTTGATTAATTCTCCGTGGAGGGTTCTGTAGTACATGTCTAAGCATTAAGATTTCTTTAAAGATAATTTGCCATTTAACTGAAGATGTCTACAAGCGCGGGCTAATTCAACACGTCTCCGCCACCCAATCTCAACATGGTAACTTTTGACAGCGAGCAAATCTGAAAAAATCAAAGTCGAAAACTGTCTATATCATGGCTTCAAACCTACAAGGAAGTGTATTTGTACTAAATTCCACACAAGTTTGACATGCACGTGAATAGTTCACGAAATCCTCAAATTGAATAAAATACAAGTTCCAAGATTGTCTATATCTTTTGTTTGGAACATGTTAAAAATTATCATATCACATGTAAATTGGGTCGAAATACGGCTTAGTAAATGTCAAAACCACCCAAAATACTTTTACAGCTCAAAAGTTAAAGATTATGGTTCTCTGTCATTCCTTAGTTCTAGCTGCCTTCAAATTTATATGCAAGTTGACTGAATCTGTGTCGAGAATGTAAGCTTATTGATAAGCACGTACTATGCTTATAAGTGCCTTTAACAAATAATTACGGACTTGAGTAATAGGTGTACGAAAAATGTTGCTGGTTATCAGTTATGGTCTTTTTAAAGTCAGTACCTCAAATTAAGATATGTGGAAATAAATTATTTATAGACTAGCTCAGTTCATTTTAAAAATAATTTTGAGCAAGTGTTATTTTCGTTTCGTAATTGCCGATTCATACTTAGGCAAGTGTAGTTCTTATGAGTTTCGAATCTAAATAAATAGCAGCCCGTGCAATTTAAAAAGTTGCATTTTTATCAAAAAAGGCTGGATGCAGTTAAACCTAACTTCTATATGTCACCGACTGTCTGCACATGTTCCTTTATTATGTTTATCGTAAAATCAAACTAAATAGCAAAAATAAGTTTTGTATACTTTACGTCGTATTTTCATATAGAAAAAGAATAAAAAGATATATAAACATGCAAAAACTATATACGTAATGTAACAAGTCGGTCAATTTAATAATAAAAAACAACAAAACAAAAAACACAGGCGGTGCCCTTGAATTTCAGGTGCCAATCTCCGCAGTAATTGGTCGGTAAGGTGGGAATTCAAAGCCTTCTGACCACGTCTAATAGTATCTGGGAGGTCGTTCACTGCTCGCGAGCTGAGCCTCAGGGGCTGCGGCGACACGCTCGTAGTCAACGGGCCATAGGGGGCTAACATGCCGCAGAGCCCGTCTAGCCTGCGGCGTTCTCATCCGCGGCCTAACTGCATTCCGCGTGACGTAGCACCCTAACCGTGTCCACTACATTTATTTACTTCATTCATAACCAGGCCGGTCATGAGAAGGAATGTTCCGGAAAAACATTTGCGGGTGATGCTGGCAACCTGTATACATGAACAATAAGGTAACGTTATTTTAACTAAAACTTCTGAAACGACAAAGGTGAACTAGTACATCTTTGGAAAACGAAGTAACACCATGAAATATTTAATAGAAAAATATACTTGAATCAATAAATAAACAAAAAATGTTATATATTTCAAAAGAATGAAATTATGTTATAGATAACCATTTATCATCGAACGGTTGATAATTGTTCTCCATATACAAGTTTAAATTATGCGCAGTTTAGCGTCAAATGTAATGACTGAATAAACGTTTCACTTCTTACGTCTAGAAAATGACGTAATTGATATCTTCCGGCATTTCTTTTCCACCAATTTATTTGGCTTGGCGTGGCCAGGTATTTAAGGCACTCGACTAGTAATCCGAGTGTCACGGGTTTGAATCCCCGTTGCACCAAACACGCTCGCCCTTTCAGCCATGAATACGCTATAATGTACAGTCAATCCCACTATTAGTTGGTAAAATAATAGCCCAAGTGTTTGGCGGTGGGTGGTGATGACTAGCTGCCTTTCCTCTAGTCTTATGCTGTTAAATTAGGGGACGACTAGCGCAGATACGCCTTGTGTCGCTTTGCGCAAAATTAAAAAAAAAACAATTTGCTTTCCAGTGACTCAGTTGTAAAGCTAAGGATTTTAAAGCGTTAACGTTTTAGGTTAGATATCCACGGTAGGAAGATACAGTGCAGATAGCCCATCGTTTAATATTTATGAAACTTAAACCTACCACCAATTCTTTTGTAACAATATTTTTATGTTGCTTATAAATAATGTACATAAGAATGTGAACGTCCCCCTTTATATACTGAAGCAAAAAGCTGGAAAAAAATAAATTGTTAACGAAAGAGATCATTGGTTATTCATAGAATTGCTGTAAAGAAATGTATAAAATAAATGTTACAATAATACAAACAAGTGTCACTTTATTCCAGAATTTAGATATTTATAGCAATTCTACAAACAATCGGCGATCCCAACTTTCTATCCGTTAAAATTTGTTTCCCATTTATTTGTTTAGTCTTTACCTGTCTTAATAAGTCTATAAACTTTCAGTATAGCCATATCTTTGATAGCTTAAAACATTTACAATTATTAAAACCACAATTACATATATAAAATGCAATTCTTACTTCAATCTACAGTTAAGTGTATGAAGCTGCTAAAAAAATAGATACAAATCTTATAAAATAGCGATTGTGGTTTTACTCTTCGTTTCAGTACTTTTCATAACAGAATTCTTACTTCACTTAAAAATTTACTCTTGTTTGTTCACTTTATACGTTATAACTATACATTATTTACCTTTCAGAAACTGTCGCGTGTTTACCTTTTTTTTTTTTTTATAGCGCCACCTGTTTGGTTTAACCAAGTTGAAAATATTTAAGTACGTGCAGGATATATATCTACTATTTAGGATAAAAAAAATATTTATCGCAATACCAAAAACAGATACCAACAGACCAGTAAAGTAACCTGAAGAAATCTTGTAGCAATTGTCCGAACCGTCTAGGAGGTGGACCTGCTGACATGAACAAGTGTGTAGACGAAAAAGGTGCCGTTTTAATTATACCGAAAATATTTGTGAAAATATTTTTAGAGTATTAGTATATGTGTACACTATATATCGCAAGCAATACCATGAGTGGTTGGTTTTCTTTGAGAGATAGAATAGTGTAGTTTTTCGGCGCGTAAATTACTTGGAAACCCTGTTGATCTCTACTATTAAGTATGACTCAACCCAAAGGAATCTAAAAAGTGACGACGCACTCATAATAAACATTTATAAGCATGACGGGTTTCTGCATTTAAAAAGAACTTCCGAATTTTGCTTACTTTTGGCTAGTAGGGACTAACCCTGCAAAACTACACGTAGTATTTTGGCTTCCTCCAAAACACTCCCGAGGAAGCAAAACTTCCGACATACATGTTTGGTGTACGTAACGGTTTCTTTACGGGGATCTTCAGAACGTATGAGCATTAGTTCCTTTTGATACTCGGATTTACATAACCTACATACTTCAGTTACTTTTGGTAAGTCCCTCAATGGGCCTTAAATTATTCCAAGTACTCCATTGAGTCTAAGTAACATTTAAAAACTCCCGAGAACAGGTGATTTTTGGTAAACAGATTAAAAGATACTTGAAGGTTTAAAAGTAGTTTTTGAAAATTACTATTCTAGAAAGCCTACAAAACAGACAACTGCTAAGCACTACAGCTTCTCAAAAGACCTTCAAAACACTACTTTCATCACTTAGTAAGCATAATTCCCTTGGCAATGCACGTGTTGCAGTAAGCAAGAAGGTGAGCTACCTACCACCAAATTAACGCTAACAGCGAAAGTACCCTAATGAGGAAATAGTGTTTTAATATTTATAACAAGAAACCATTTAGTGATACTGATGACCAGAGTTGATTAAGAGTGAAACCAAGTACATGGATACTCTAATCAGAAGTTAATATATACAAAGGATTCAAAACCCTGATGGCTCGTCTAAAGCATACCGATTTTTGAGTAATAGATGTTAATATGTTTGCTTGAAGGCTCAAAACACTTCAGAGTGTTGTAATTAACACACTCTGCATAAAGGTTGGCTACAGTTAATGAACTCGAAAGACAATTATTTCGGAATTGACAAATTTTCCATTATTGATGGCGCAATTCGAAAACTGAAGTTCTGATGGGACGTCAACTTTCATATAATCATTATACACCAGCAAAGCCGTCGAGAAAGATTCAAATCTTAATTGCAATGCAGATAAAACTAATCTTAAGCACTGTCATTGCAAACGAATACTTAGTTTCAACGCTTCAGACACAATGTTAATAAACACTAGATGGAGTGCAAGTTTAAAAAACCGGTTAAATTAACTATCTAACAGTCCATCGTAACGAATTCCGAGAATCTTGGCGTTAAAGAGAAGCATTTCATTGCTTGTACTTGAAAATGTTAATTTGAATTGACTTTTATTTCGTGTACCTGACATATTTGTAACATACTGATATCGAATCCAAACGGATTGAAAAGTGTTAATGTCTTTTCTTACACTCGTTTCCGTAAATAATTATTAGGAGATGCGTCGCAAAATGTTCAAAAGATTCAAGGCTCTTGCCTCATGGGCGCGAGAGTTTTCGGTACTTCACTGCCACCTCGATCATGTTTTGTTGTTTTTTTCTATTTAGATTTCTCAAAACACCAACTGGTGATTCAGTGCACAGTCAAACAAAACAGGGCTAGCTACTAGTGACGTTTATGACTATTAGTTTAATATAACATTGGCAACCTGGCCACTGTTTTATATTTCTCAAAACTTTGTTCCTCTCGATTATTCTAAATATAAAGGAATACGACCACAACTTCGTCAAGAGGATCACCGATTATATTAGAAACAGAATTAACTGTCAATAAGTACTTGAAACTTGTGAATTAGCTTTCAACAGTATCAGGTAAGAAGTATACCTTCAAACAGGTTCAATAGAACAGAAGTATAGAAACTGAATCTAAAGCATATATGCTGATGATGGCCCGGCATGGCAAAGCGCGTTAAGACTCGTAATCTGAGGGTCGCGGGTTCGCATCCCCGTCGCGCCAAACATGCTTGCCCCTTTCAGCCGTGGGGGCGTTATAATGTGACGGTCAATCCCACTATTCGTTGGTAAAAGAGTAGCCAAAGAGTTGGCGGTGGGTGGTGATGACTAGCTACCTTCCCTCTAGACTTACACTGCTAAATTAGGGACGGCTAGTGCAGATAGCCCTCGAGTAGCTTTGTGCGAATTTCAAAAACAAACAAACAATAAGCTGATGAAGTGTATGAACATGAACTGTCATCTTCAAAGACCAATGACTCATCAAAAGGCACTCAGGAAACTTCTGGTTACGTTAAGTTTCCCGATATTAACGGTCATACATGAATTACTCAAAACAATGTCTGCATTTTATGACATTCTAGTTGCAATTAACCTTTAAAATCGACGATACAAAACCATAAGTAATGTCCTACCTTTCAGGCGGAGATAAGGGACTGATTACCGAGTTCGAGTATGACGATTTGATGGAAAGGTACATTATTAACGGGCTTATAAAGCGTAATATCACGTTATTATCCGTGCGGATTTCTTTGAGAATGAGCGCTTTGTAATAAATTCGGTATTTTAATTAGTCAAAGTTTACTGCGGTTTAAGGAAAATAGCTTACTATAGGTGTCAGATCAAAATACGAGACGAGGTAACAACAGTATTAGAGTATTAGACACACAACTTTATAATGAAAAACGTCCTAACACGCACCCACAAGGCAGAAGTCCTTTTAAATTCAGTTTTAAACCCACACGGGGGTTGTTGTGATTGTTATGTAAAGCACTTAAGGCCCACAGGAGTATACAAAGGGTAAAACAGTTCCCTCTTGATAACTGTATACAGACTCGGTCGTTTTGGTAGGCACTGTTTATCCCCGTAGGTACGATACGATGTATGGCGTGTGTTGGTTTATTTACAAACGAATAAGAGACTGTATGTATGTTTAATACCACTCCCACTAGCGATCAAATTCAAATTCCTGCGCACCAATGAAGCTAATAAATACGGTGTGAAATTAAGTGAAGTGTTACTACATGTAGGTTTAAAAAAAAGAAAACAAGAATTTGGCCAAGGTTACAGATATAATTATTTCACGTGTTTATAATAACTAACACACGAGATTTATGTTTACGTTAGTTAATAACGTTGCTTATACGTGGTTTACAACGCATCGTCACATAACGTTTCATAACAGTGAGAGGTTAGTCACTGACTACGCGGATTAATTGGTTACTTTACGATTTATTTTTTGTAACGATCTTATTAAAATATAATTCAATTACTAACTAGGAGTTTAATGTATTCATAGATTGTAGCATTAACTAAGACAAAACAAAAAAGTTATATTCTACATCTTTGCAAAATTTATTTGATAAAAATGTAAACTTTTATTCGTTGTGTTTTTACAAGTACTTAATTCATATACAATAACACAAGCAAGCATGCATACTACACACAAAATACATCAATAGGAGAAACTTACCTTCATCCAAAAGTCTTCCTAAGTGAGTGAAAAAATTTGGAAATGCCGCAAGCCTCGCTTTATCTTTTAAGAGTTGAGCTAAATAATCAGCCGTACTTTGGGCATTGTTGTTGTAATGTTCTTCCATTCTTACTCAATCAAAATTGTCTACAATCTCCGAGGTTCTAGATAACGTTGTCACAGTTCCAGAACACACCACTAACCTAACCACGAACTCATCAACTAGTATCACTGCAACATGCAGCAAAGACTTTAACTTCTTGGACTATTATGCGCACGCGCAAAATTCCAGACGAGTCTAAAATCAGAGAGGGGGGCAAACCAAAGAATTGTAAAACCCCAACCTATCGGTAAACTTTTTACAATTGAAAAACGTATTATGCCAATGGAACGTAAAGCCCTGAATATCTTATATCTGCTTTAAAAAAAACAACCACAAAAAAACTAATAACCACAATTTCGATATGTGCACTAAAAAGTCAGGTGCAGGCCTGTTCATGAATGTAATTACTTCATAATCTCATAGGAAAGTTTCTGCTGATATACTGAATTTGTCCATTTTCTGACATGTTTATGAAGGAAAAAAGAAATGGGTTTCAACTAGGTGTAAAGTTGATGACTGTGGTGAATCAAATAACCTTGTTCCGTCTTAAAGTCTGGTCTTGCTGTGTTTCCATTTAGCTTTTATAAACTATCTTATTTTTAATTATTTACAATTATTTCTGGATTTTTTTTCTCTATAGTATTTACTTGTGTTATTTATTTTCACTTTTTAAAGTTATTTACATTTATTATAATATTTATTTAAATATTTTAATAATTAATAGTTTCATATATTAATTCTCATCTATTAATTATTAGAATTCATTAGTTTTTCTGCTATGTCTTAGATTCGTTGTTGTAATTATTTTTATAAGTGTCACGCTTTTTGGTTGATTGAACAACTAGAAATGTTTCACTTTTTAGTAAAAAAGAACATTTCTTCAGTTGATGAGTTCAATTATTATTATTCATTTTTTTAATTTTTCGTAATTACACTGTTAAAATGTTACACTTCACGGATTGTGTACTTCACCAAATTTCTTTGTGTTTGTTATTGTCTGTATTCGGGCTTAATTTAAATGTATTAAAATTTTCGATATATTCACTCGGGTGTCACGTATATTTTATTCTTGCAAGCGTTAAACTTTTTTCATATTTTCATTTCAGGTTTTAATTTAACCTTGTCTTCAATAATGCCTTCAGAAGGTCGTAATTTAACCTTGTGAAACGTTAGTAACGTCTTCAAGTTGTTTCAACTTTATCTTGTTTCCGTATTTCAGTAGGTTTTAACTTCACTTTTCTTAATTTTCTAATGTTGGCAATCATCTTAAACTTGGAATATCTTCACCCGGTCGTAATTTAACGTTGTGAAACTTAGGGTGCAAAACACTAAGACTTCAATTTTTTTGTATAGTTAACTATAATGCAGTTAATTACTTTATGTTTGTTGCTATCCTCACTTCAAGCTTTTATCATCAGGCTTATTCACATAAACATACAGTATATTTAGAGACTTAACCTTAATAAATGTGTGGTACTTCCACCCAAGAAAATGGCGTAGTTACAGGTGGGGGGTCGGTCTGGGCGCAACACGGCTCGCCCACTCAGCACCCACACCCACTCAGTCTAAATACGTAATAGTAGCGTTATGTATTTTTTCTCCAAGGTTTTTAACACTTCCTGCCTGTCCAGCGTAAGTTGCCTAACATGGTCAGACGGTTAGGGCGCTCGATTCTTAACCTGATGGTTGCGGGTTCGAATCCCTGTCAGACCAAACATGCTCGCCTTTTCAGTCGTGGAAGCGTTATAACGTTATAGTCAATTCCACTA
Organism: Carcinoscorpius rotundicauda; assembly: GCA_011833715.1. Classification (NCBI taxonomy): domain Eukaryota; kingdom Metazoa; phylum Arthropoda; class Merostomata; order Xiphosura; family Limulidae; genus Carcinoscorpius; species Carcinoscorpius rotundicauda. The sequence goes on along the minus strand of CM022397.1, from coordinate 77,728,153 downwards.
TTTGTTGGTAAAAGAGCAATCAAAGAGTTGGCGGCAGGTGTTGATGACTAACTGTTTTCCCTCTATTCTTGCACTGTTAAATGAGAGACGGCTAGTGCAGAAATCCTAGTGTAGCCTTGCGCGAACACACAAACAAACCATCTAACTCCAGACTCACCGAAAACTTCGTACCTGGCTATGCCATTGGTTCGAGCTAACTTTGCCCTTAAAAAATGTGGTATTGATAGTTCAACTTCATTTTATACTACGTAATATGTAGTTTCTTAAGATGGAGTTAAGTGGATCGTGGCCCAGTGGTCAGCGTGCCGGACTGCGGAGCCTCGTTTACTTACCATACAGAAAAGATAGTGAATAAGATTTTGACTTCGTGTGTGCGATGTTCTTCTACCGGTTATTTTTTACTATCTGGTGAAAGAAAAATTGACAGTGGAAGGTGTTGACTACTTTCCTGCCCTGTATGGCCAGGTGGGTTAAGGCGTTGGACTCGTAATCAGAGGGTCGCGAGTTCGCATCCCCGTCGCACCAAACATGCTCGTCCTTTCAGCCGTGGGGGCATTATAATGTTCGGTCAATTCCACTATTCGTTGGTAAAAGAGTAGCCCAAGATTTGGCAGTGGGTGGTGATGACTAGCTGCCTTCCCTCTTGTCTTACATTGCAAAATTAGGGACGCCTAGCGCAGATAGCCCTCAAGTAGCTTTGGGCGAAATCCAAAAAAAAAAAACTTTACTTTCCTTCCATAAGTTCAAAAGTATGAGAGGTTAGCGCAGATAGCCCTCGCGTATCTTTGCGCGAAAAACCGAAAACAAGCAAATAAGTGTTATTCTTTATAACAATATCGTATGTGGCATTTTTCACTTTTATGTATTTAATTTTAAATTTATGACTTATGTTTCTTTAATTGTAGTTATCTCAGCGTTTTTAAGAGATTGCGAGTTTCATATGTGCTTAATTTTAAACTTTGAGCTATTGTCAGTTGTGTACATATATATATATATGTCAAAGATTTCTTTTCATGTTCACCAGAGATGAAATTTTAAGAAGAGAATCTGTAACGTAACTTCAGGCCGAACGCATTATTTGATTGGCCATACCTTCTGCTATGCACTACAGTTTCGTCTGTTCAAGGCTTGGGTCATCAAACCAAAGAAATAGGCAGGCTTCTTATGATGGTGTAGTATATACAATATCTAGAAAGAAAATATTTTGCAAGCAAAATATGAGAATGTTTATTTTAGGAAATTTAACTAAAATCTTGCGAAATAGCGTAAAATTTTTATTTATAGAAACTACTATCCTTAAATGTTGTTTGTACAAGTCTGATTTCATCTTATTTTGTGTGTAACAGTTACCGCCTTTAAAATATCATTGAAGAGTCAACAAAGGAAATATGTGAGAAGTATTCACACGTAACCAAAACCACTTCTTTGAAACGTGATTTCTTCATACGTAAACATTGTTCACCTAACTGCTCATTACGCAAATTGCGCCATTGTTATTCACACGCGTATATGACGTATTTAAACATTAGATGTTTAAGTACAAATTTTCCAAACATGGCTTTGTTATGCGAAGTGACTTTATGTAGCTTCAAACACAATACATTAAACGATTCTAATAATAAGATGGCGCCTATACTTGAAGCAGGGTTTCTGGTGGTTGCATTATTCGATCCTTACCCCTGTTAATTTTTCGTGTTATTGTCTAAACCACTGGCTCGTGCTGGGAGAAGAAAAAGGATTAACCCATCACCTATAGAGTGTTTTTGATCTGTATATATCGAGATATAATGTGTTATTAGATGCGATACTGGTCAATCAAAGCCACACCCTTCCCGTATTTAAACTGTAAAGGCAATTAAAATAAAACATCTTTATTAAATACTGCAGATAAAAGTAAAAAATTTCCTGAATAGTTGCACAAATAGATCAGAGAGGTAAGTCATTTTACTAAATTTATGCGCATAATGGGATAAATATATTTCTTATAATCTATTCAGTCAGTTATTCATTTTGTTTTCAACAGAGGTTTATCTTTAAAATATTGCCAACCAACTAAGATGAGTTGCAAAATATTATCAATCCAAATCCCATCTCCGGCCCCCCGCTAGTACAGCGGTAAGTCTACGAACTTACAACGCTAAAATCAGGGATTCAATTCCTCTCAGTGGACTCAGCAGATAGCCTGATGTGGCTTTGCTTTAAGAAAAACACACATACACCTATCTATCTTGGCTATAATGCGCATGCGTTTGCTCTAAACGAAACTTAAATATTCAGGACTACGAAAAAGTAATATAGACCTACAACTATCTTAATGACATGAGATATCTTTCCTTGTATTTCTTCACGTAGATTGGCCAAGTTGACAAACTAGTTCGTTTTCGTCCTGTTATATTCAATATCAAAAACAACAAAATATAATTAAAGATGAGAAGAACAGAAAATGGCACATACTGATGCCAGATGGGAAGGAATGTAACAGCACAGCGATATTAATGTATCTCTGTTATAAAAAAACAACAAATTATAGGCTATGGTGTTCGTTTGCTTGTTTTTAAATTTCGCGCAAGGCTACCTGTCCCTAATTTAGCAGTATAAGACTAGAGGGAAGGCAGCTACTCATCACCACCCACCGCCAACTGTTGAGCTACTCTTTCACTAACAAATAGTGGAGTGACTGAAATGTTATAACACCACCCCTCCAGCTGAGAAAGTGAACACGTTTGGTGTGACGGGGATTCGAATCCGTAACTCTCAGAGTAGAAGTCGAGCGCCATAACCACCTGGCCAGGCTATTGTAAATATCTGAACATCAAATATTCAATTTTTCAGTTGGTATAGTAGATAATGCTAACAAACATTGAGTTTTATGTAATTTTTTCTTCCCTGAATAATTTATTAAGACGACTGATTTTGTGTCTTTAACCAACTAAAATTAACAAGATGAGGAATTAATACTTTTGAATGTTAAACACTTTTATTATTAATCATTTATATAAAAAAAAGTTTAGTTACAGAGTAAATGTAATAATTGTTTGATTAATTAATAGTTGAATTCTGAAAGTTTCATACAAGTTAGTGCACGTTAAGACTTCTAAAATATTTTAAATTGCTAACCACCTACCTCACCATGTTCGGTGATTTACAACTAAGAATGACGCAACGCTACCTGGACAGCGCAGCAGTACCTGGACTGACAAATGTTATGCGACAGGTCTCCACAACTGGAGGAAGGGGCCCTATGCTTTGGACAGTGCAAAACTAAACACCTCTAGCGTATAAATGAATAAATAAGAAATCAATTCCGCATGCTTGTATTTCTAGTTTGAATCACCATAAATAAAAGTAAGCTTATCTAATATCCCTTTTTCGGAAAAGAGAAATTTTTTGTTTCTTTTAAATTTCACGCAAAGCTACACGAGGGCTATCTGCGCTGGAGAGAAACGATATTTATTCATCGAAGGGAGAGATTTCCAACACGCATATTTCATTCAGATTATGCATTTTGTTTGATCTTTATAAAAAGTATAGAAATATTCTAAGACACAAGAGAAATATTTAATTCTTTTTTGAGAAGATCATACAGTAATCCTAGAATTATCAATAAGGTTCGTAGTGTATTTTTGAAAACCATAAATAATTATTTGTAGATCCATGCCATGTATTGTTTGTCACAAGGTCCCAGCTATAAACTATCAGTATTGTAATTAATCCCACCAATTACTACCGAGATCCCCTATAATGACGTAACTTCAAACGTAGTATTCGCTTTAATAAGTATTATTAATTAGTAGTAACTGTAAATAAAAAGTTTTGTGTAAAGCATGTTATAATTACCCTTTGAAATTAGCTTTATTGCAGCACTTTGTAGTTTCTTGTAAAAGGTTACATACAGGGTGAAACTGAATTACCATTTAAGTTTGTTTGAAACCAAGCACAAAGCAACACAATGTCACCTGTGTTTTGCCTGCCACCAGTAGTGAAATTCGGATTCCAGTGCTGTAAGTTCACAGACGTACTATTCTGCCACTGAGATTTACAACTCTATAGCAAGAGATTAACAATAAATATTGCAGTTGGAACTTCATTGTATTTAGAACATTCCAATAAAAATTAAGTAAATAATAACTTTTCAAAAAGGAAGTAAATATCAAAATGGCTAACACCAATCCTTCAAACACGTTTATTTCTTTTTTCTAAAAGTTTTATTTTATTTTAGACTTGTAAAGAAATAACTATTTAACGTATTCACAGTTTTACTGTGTTATCTCTTTGTATTGGCTGCATAAAAACGATCCTGTTTAACCAGATTTTATGTCACAAACCACCTTAACGCTGCGAACGTTTTCGTAAACTAACGGAACCTAGTGTACGATAGTTGATTGACTGATCGATTTGAACTAAGCTCAAAGCTACACAATATACTATCAGTGCTCTACCCACCACTGATATTGAAACCCGGATTTTAGCGGTATGGGTCCATAGACATACCGCTGTGCCACTGAGGGGCATTGTAATCTACATGTAATACTTACAGAGGATATTTGTTTTTATATTTTTGGTGTGTATTTTTCTTACAGCAAAGCCACACCAGGCTATCTAGTGTGTCCACTGAGGGGAATCGAATCCCTGATTTTAGCGTTATAAATCCGTAGATTTACCGCTGTCCCAGTGACGTGTAATAAATATATTATAGTACTTCAGGACACAGAGAGAACAAACTGGTAATACTTCTGAACTTTGAACTCAGCCGATTATTTTAGCATGTCTGAGAGCTTGATTAATAGTCCTACATGTTTATATATGACGTTCCACCTTAAGATCCGGTGTTTCAACGTGGTAATTCTTATGCATGCTATAACGTCAAACGTTCCCAACACATGTTAAAAGATGTTAGCTGCACTTTAACAGTTCCTGAGATTACCTAACGCTGGTGAATGTCAGAGTTGGTGAACCTTCTTTTCAGGTGTTTGTACTAAAACAAAGGTATTATTTATGAAATCGTGACGAGAGTTACTGTTTCAAGTTACGGGATTGTTAAAAAATTGTATAGATGAACATTACCTAATTATTGGAAAATATTTACAAAACTTCGTGAGAATGCTAAGGAATGATTGGTAGACGGAAGCTTGTAATATATTAGAAATTATCGTGTTAGTTTTATTTCTCCAAAATTTAAAATTACAAGTACGTTATGTCACACTTTTCTCAACATTTAAAACACACTTTATAAATTTGAAACCACTTTCTAAACTTAATCAGTATCTTCAGAATAAGACACACATGCCCGGTATAGCCAGGTGGCGCGGGTTCGAATCCCCGTCACACCAAAAATGCTCGATCTTTCAGCTGTGGAGGCATTATAATGTGACGGTCAATCCCACTATTCGTTTGTAAAAGAGTAGGCCATGAGTTAGTGGTAGGTGGTGATAACTAGCTGTCTTCCTTCTAGTCTTACACTGCTAAATTAGGGGTAGTTAGCACAGATAGCCCTCGTGTAGCTTTGCGCAAAATTTAAAACAAACGAAACCAATAAAATACACAAAGGTCAACAAATTATCTTGCTCAAAGTTTTTCCTTGTATTCTTAAACCTTAAGTGTAATTTAAAAACTACTTACAGAATGTAATGAGGCCTCTTAAAATAAAATACACAAAGTCCAATAAATAATCTTGTTCAATGTTTTCCCCGTATTCTCAAACTTCAAGTACAATATCACAACTACTTACTGAGCTTATTCAGGTCCTATAGAATAAAAACACATCTAAGAAATTCTCACACCATCTTCGCACGTTAGTCACATTTAGGTGCAATATATAAGTTGTTATTATTCATGAAACCTCTTTGACTAAGAAAGAATTTTTAATGACACTGAATACGTTGCATATAACCCATCTAACGTTGACACACGTGTGGTTAATTTATCTTCACATCGGGTTAATGATTGTTGTACTATTTGAATGAATTTAAAGAAATATTCAAAATAAACAACTTTTGGTATTATGACTATACATTCTCCTGTGTTTAAAATACAATAAAATGTATTCCTTTAGATTGCAGAAAAGCATATTATTCTTCAAAATTTTCTAAACGCAGGTGGTAAGATGGGGTCATCTTTAATTATTTCTGTAATTATACTTCGGCATTGGACACCTAAGGATATCTAATTTCTACCGTAGGTAGGCAACACTGTTATGTATAAATACATGGTCATTTCCTTTCATTTAAGCCCCCCAGTGGCTCAGCGGTATGTCTGCGGACTTACACGCTAAAATCCGGGTTTCGATACCCGTGGTGGGCAGAGCACAGATAGCCCATTGTGTAGCTTTGTGCTTAATTCAAAACAACAACAACCTTTCATTTAAGGTTTAAGCGTAATAATATAGCATCATTTTAAATTACAGCTTTTCTTTAAAATTTTATGAACTTCATTTAATATTCTGCAGTGACGTCTAATTAATCGTCTACTCTAAAAATGTTTTTTGAACAAAGTTTACAGTTTGCTGCCAGCAATGTATACTGTTCGCGAAGACGGATCCCGCGAATACCTTATGCGTGTTCTACTCGCAACTTTGATTACGTTGAATTAAAACGATTTTTGAAAACATACTTCATGAAATCATGTAACAAACATAAACGATATAAAGTTGCGGAATGTGTCAGAACACCATTTTGACACCGTTTGACGTTAGATACAAAATGCGATGTCACCAAAATTGGTCGTTCCAAGACAGCCCTTTCCGACTTCAAATATTCATACACGCAGATTATAAAGATGCATTGAGATCAGGGATTTAGAATTCCTAATGTGGGACTACCCCTTGTAATGCATGGCAATAAATACAACAAAGATATATGGATTAACTTGGGACACCAAGACTATCCAGAAATAGACCCGCTACAAGTCAGACCACAGCTATGGTAGGCAAAGTATAGCAAAATTTATCGAGCACAAAGATAATTGGCCAAGCCCATCCATTTGTTCCAGTTAACAGTACTCAACATAATCGAGAAAGATCTTTGTTTAAAAAAGCAACACATTCGTTCAACTTTCGCAAACCTTCGCAACTAAAGAATGAAATGGTTATTCATGTTGTTACAGCATCTATGGATTTCTGTGCAATCGGACTGTTGATAAGGGCATTTGGAAACCATCTTCCTTGTATCCGGGTATATTATGTAAAGTATGTAAAGAGCACTTTTGTGCTTTTGACACGACATCCTTAAAACGAGGCCTTTTGCGATAAAAGCTGTGTTGCAGGCTGTTGCAAACCTGCGCGACCGTTAAGACACAGCATGGCTGTGGATGGTTAGATGGATTGTACAAAAACGTGTTGAAGATCCAAAATCGCTTTAATATAAATAAATAGATATTTCAGTCACAAGAATAAAAACTTTTACGCTTTTAAACATTCCTAAGGAACTAAAGTACAAGCTATAGTTAAGAATACTTTATCATTTATCTTTAAATTTTTACGTAAAAAAAATCCCATTATGCTACCAAGGTTTGACTTTTTAGTCTAAAACAAGGAAATATAAACGGTCTAATTTTTGACCTGGATATTTTTTTAAGGAGATCAATGTCATAGTTGATCATTTGGAATACTTATTTTCAAATAATTCGAAATTTTAAGTAATTCACCTGGAGTTGATCTATGTTGAAATTCGATAACTGAGACAACTAGTCACTATAAACACTGAAACATTTTAGAAATGCTGAAACATTATTGCCAGGCAACTCTTTCTATAAGTTTTGAGCCTGCTATAATTAAAAGATCAGTGTTAGAAACTTTGTTCTTAAGCTATCTGTACTGTTCTCATTGCTGGTATGAAACCCGGGTTTTAGTGTTTTAAATCCTGAAGCCAACTGGTGAGAAATTATACAATCTAAAAGCGTTTTATGAATGTTTCTTTCACCACGTGTATAATAAAATATTGCTTTGAAAATTGCGAAGGGTAACTTTGGTTTATTTTGAATTTCGCGCAAAGCTACACGAAGGCTATCTGTGTTCCTAATTTAGCAGTGTAAGACTAGAGGAACAGTAGCTAGTCATCACCAACTCTTGGGCTTCTCTTTTACCAATGAATAGTGGGATTGACCATAATATTATAACGCCTCCACGGCTGAAAGAGCGAGCATGTTTGGTGTGACGATGATTTGAACCTGTGACCTTTCGATTACAGGTCGAGTACCTTAACCACATGGCCATGCGGTTGGTAACTACAAAAGAGTATACAAGATAATATAAATAGCATAATTAGTAAAAGTTAACTAACTCGATCATTGGATTATACCCGGTTCTAGGTTATTTCATGCGATTGTGATAAAAACTGTTATGTGCGTGGACTTAACACTCCAAGCACGTACACTGCTGGCCAAAATCTTAAGGCCAATGAACATGAAGAAAAAATATGTATTTTGCGTTGTTAAACTCAACCACTTATTTTAGTAGTGCTTCGAAAAATGAAAATAAGAGAAGGGAAAATAAAAATAGAAAAATTAATATGGAAATTGTGAGCACTGTGAAATTAGCCTAAATACTAGTTGGTCAAAAGTTTAAGACCATACTGAAACAAACGTTAATCGGTAAACATGTAACAAAATTTAATCATTTGTGTTCAAGCATTAGCATTGTCAACATTTCCCACTGACATCTCTTGTGTTACATTGGATAAAAACATGGCAAAGGCTAAAAAGTTGACAGAGTTTGAACGTTACAGAATTGTCAAACTTCATAAGCAAGGTCTCTCTCAACGTGCCATCGCTGGTGAGATTGACTGTAATAAAACTGCTGTTACAAATTTCTTAAAAGACCCTGAGGGATACGGAACGAGAATTACAAGTGGTCGGCCCCAGAAAATTTCCCCGACGTTGAGCAGAAGGATTCGACGAGTTGTCCGGCAATACACCAGCCGATCGTCGAACCAGATTAAGGCCCTTACGGACGCAGAATACAGCTCAAGAATAATAAGACAGAATATACGAGAGAAAAGCTTTAAAAACCGTAAACGTCTTCAAAGGCCACGCCTCCTTCCACACAACGAAACAGTTCAGTTAAACTTTGTTGAGAAGCACCAAACATGGGACGTAGAAAAGTGGAAGAAGGTTTTGTTCTCTGATGAGAAAAAAATTTAACCTGGATGGTCCAGATGGCTTCCAACGTTTCTGGCACGATAAGAATATCCCACCACAGACATTTTCTACACGACACAGTGGAGGAGGTTCCATCATGATCTGGGCTGCTTTCTTCTTCCAAGGAACAATGGAGCTTCAGGTTGTACAGGGGCGTCAAACAGCAGCTAGCTAAATTGGCATGTTGAAAAGAGCACCCATATTGACTGAAGGCCCTCCTTCTGTGGAAATGACTGGATCTTTCAGCAAGACAACGCAGCAATCCACATTGTTCGCAGGACAAAGGACTTTTTCATGGCGATTAACGTGATACTTTTTGATCATCTAGCGTGTTTGCCTGAACTAAACCCCGCTGAAAATGTTTGGGGGTGGATGGCAAGGAAAGTCTATAGAAATTGACATCATTTCCAAACAGTGCATGATCTTCCTTAAGCCATCTTCTCCACTTGGAATAACATTCCAGCCAGACATCTGCAAACACTTATATCGATCATGCCAAAGTGAATGTTTGAAGTTATTCGCAATGACGGCCGTGAAACTCTTGTTGGGCATTTCCTACCCTGTTTAGGATTTCTTTCTAGTATAGTCTTAAACTTTTGACTAGCTGGTATTTTGGCTAATTTCATAGTGTTCACATTTTCCCTATTAAATGCTAAAAATATTTTTATTTTTATTTTCCCTTTTCTTATTTTCATCTTTCGAAGCTCTACTCAAATAAGTGGTTGAGTCTAACAATGCAAAATGCATATTTTTTATTTATGTTCATTAGCCTTAAGATTTTGGCCAGTAGTGTACTTTCACAATACAAATGTTTGTGTGTGTGGAATATAGGAGTAACCTGTAAACGTGTTTGTAAACCTCCTCTCATTCTGGGAACCACCCTTCTCTCTTCCCACATTCCCGCCATATCTGGCAGGGGACCAGTCCGCCTGTGCATGAACATTCTTTTCTTCATCATGGCCACCCCACACCACACATGAGGGCGCTTGCACTCAGCCTGGATGCCGGAACTTCACACGCCCTAGCAGAGGCTTACGGTCCTGCTGTCGAACACTCGAAAATTTATCTAAATCTATCATCACGTCTGATTTGCGATTTTAGGCACTTCTATCTCGTAACAAACAACTGTTAAACATCACTAAATTATATTGTAATGATTTTTTTTCCTGCCGGTTTACTTAGAATTCCATCGAAACCAATCCCCGTCCTACCTGCCAGATCAGTGGTAAAGATATCTCTGATCGTAAAAATAAAGACAGACTGGCGTTCAGAAACGAATGACTGAATGGGTTTCTTTCTATTTCTAATCTACACTGGAATCAGGAGGAATTAGCTGAACATTTTGCATGCTTACTTCAACGTAAATATCACTTGTACTATACGTATAAATCCCATGTTAGGGCATTCTCTAACTACACTATACACGTAATACACGAAAGCTATATCTCTATATATCTCACTTTTTAGAGTAATTTGTTCTGTAATTTTATTGCAATATTCTGACATGATACTTATCTCGTGTTACATATTTTGCACGTCAACCATTGTACTAATAAACTGAATGTATATTTTCAACTAAATTTAAGTAAACACGTGAAGCAAAAAATGAATCAGTTTCGAATGATGTATAGTAGTAGTAATAATGATAAATTTTATTTTCTTAAAAATGTAATTTAGTGCCAACATAAGCACACATTCAATGAGAATTAATAGCATAGTTTAAAGTTAGGGAATTATGCATCTATACTATTATATAAAATAATTAATCGATTACTGTATTCTTCCAGTTAAAATTTTAAAATTGAAAAATATTGAATAAATATAATTTTAATGTGAAAAAACGGTCAGCCAATTACACTGTAGCATTCAAAATTTTAAACCGGTAATATTGAGACACGAAACCAGTGAGTCAACTGCGAGTGTTTTTATTGGTCTAGAATTGCACGTATCTTAGAAACGTAAAAGTGTATTGTATATTTATTGTTTTCTGTAATAGCAGAAGATAGTAGGTTTAAAAGGTACTTGCCTTGTGCAAAGGCATCTACTCAAAATTGTAAACACGTTTCATTTGACGTCACACATGACGTAAGATATCGGTAAATAGGCTTGCAAAGTTTTTAAATGAACTGAGGATGTGGCTGTAAAAGAAATGAGTCGATGAAAGTCCATTTATGGTTTACAGATATTCAAAACGTACACTTATTAAACTAACATACACACACGTATATATGAAGAGAGAGAATGAGTAGTGGTAAATTAAAAGATATCGAATTAGTACTAATGTCTTAGTACAAACGTCTATTAGTTCAAATGCCTAGCACAGATAAACAATGTACTGTAATTACAATAAGTTATATCGTGTTTTGTAATTTTTCCTCAAAATCTTAGAGTATGCTAGACATAATTATCATTTTAAAACATGAATTGTTCACGCTCGAGCTTGTTGTTAATGTATTACCCAAACATTTTTATGTATATGAGTCAACAATGGCAGGATTTATCAAGCATATAAGCTGCTTTCTTAGAAAAGGTATAGACCTAACCAGCTTCCTATGCATATATTTATACATACACATATGCATATATACAATGGGAGTCATTTAGGAGTTTTAAATTAAATCTTTGAAGCTACCCATGTAAAAACCAAAGCCCCACCTTCCAAGGGTGTTACCAGCTTAAGCGCTTATATAATTTCCTTTGCAGTTTACTTTGTGGGCAAACAAACCCACAATGTATGAATAACTACAGAGAAGAAAGAGCTCGAGGGCAGTGTTGTTACTTCAAGGCGGTTCGAAAAAAAACAAACACACACACCAAGTGAAGGCAATTGCTAATCACAAGATAACAATAAAAATTAAACAGTTTATTTAAGGTTAAAAGTGACTGAATTTTCCTACTCATTTAGTTATTTTGAAACCCATACGTAAGGACTATCTTACTACTTTTTAAACACAAATTAGGAATACACATGCCAAGAAGACAGGTATTGAATCTGTTCTGTCTAAACTTTTTTTTTTTTTTTTAGAACGATTTATCATATCGACTTTTGTACTGGTTTTGTTATTTTCCAATATACATAATTTCTTGTAAACACTTAATATTTCAGTAGGTTATTCCAATCAGAAAGCCACCGTAGACGATGCATGTGTTACACGACTAGACCAGGCCTAACCACCCCTTGTTAAGAGCTGCTAGTCAGGGGAAAAACAGCCAGTCAACAGGTTTTTTGTTTTGTTTTTTATTATTTCGATAATATTAATGAACACGCAGTTGATATGTGCCATATTCGTTAACTCCCTATATGGTTCTCTTACGTTTGTTTCAAGCGCAGACTTAGTGAAAGACCTAGACCAGAAAAGTTATAAATGAATTTCATCGTTTTGATGATTATTTTTACGAGAAATATTTTTGTACATTTTTCTCGTTTATTTAAATAGTATAAAAATAATTGTTTATGTGTTTATAGACAGATAATATAAATATGAACTGCGTAAAATACAACGAAATCATGTGCACATTATAATTAGATAAACACAATTTTTTGTTTCTTTTTGCGTAGTAGAATACAAAACAAAAGACACGAGACACTGTTGCTGTTTAAATATCGAAGAAAGGCGAAGTGTTTGAAACCAATAGGCCTAACATAACATTTGTTATGAAAATAACATGATTATAGACTTTGTTAAACACGCTTGAATTTGTCCATTTCGGATTTCGAAAGTTTCGGACATATGCATAAGAAATTCATTGAAAGTAAATAAATAAGTACAAATATGTACATACTGTGTAGCTCCCGGGTGACTTAGTAACAAGTGTAAAGTTTTACAAACAAATACACTCAGCCTCAGCCATGCAAGATATTCTGGTGTATCTGCGGTTTGCGTCCTTTCACCGCCACTAATTTTAAAGAACTGCGCTACGCACCCAGGGGTGCATTGTAATAGTATTTTGAAATCCCACTGGTTTCACAAGTATCATTGTTAAATACCTCGCAAAGATATTCAAGGGTTACTTGCCTCAAACTCTTCTAATTTTAAAATGAAATAGTAAAGCGAGGAAGCTATTAAAAACCACCCACTTTCAACTCGTGTGCTCGTCTGATCGGACAGTTGGACCTGACTGTCACTCTAATAACGCACCCACAGCCTCAAAGTGCAGAGCGCGATATATTTATTTTTTTTCAGTAAGGGAGTACGAATAGCGTAGCTTCGAATCCACAATTTGATACGTTAACCATTGAATTGGTGGCGGATGGTGTTGACTAGCTGCTCTTTCTGTAAATTCCGGACAGCTAGTACGGATATTCCTCGAGTAGCCTTGCGGGAAATTACAGAATACAACTCTAAAACTTCACATTAATTTTAACCTAGACCCAAATTTAGCTCTATTTTAAAAGGGCTTTGTATGTAAAAGTAGGATTACGTGTGTGTCTGTATATATATATATATATATATATGACTGCTAAGTAGAACTGTATGGTGAACAAGAATTAATAGTACGATCATAAATGAGTGAAGTCAGTGAAAATACACGAATTAATAATGCCTCATAAACTGGATATGGCACGAAAAGTGGAACGGTAATTAAAACTGCAAATAATGGACAAAATGTAACATACTTTGAGTAAGACAACAGCGCAATGAAGGTTATTACCTAAAATTCAGTAACTATATAAACCAAACAGCAATTCCTGAGAGGGAAGAAGAGATAACAACGACCCTGACCTTCCCTGGTCCAAATCATGGACTGAATCTTAATGAAGTTTAATTTTTAAAAGAACCTTCATAAATTCGAAAAATATAAGCTGAACTGAACCCCTGATTTTAACGTTATAAGTCCGTAGACCTACCGCTGTCCCAGAGGGGGACCTTCAGGTAAAGACTATTAAAATTATGAGGAACTTATACGGTCATGTAAAAACATTCGTACGAGTAAAAACCTTACGTTTTTATCAAAGTTCAATGACTATGTCATTCAATTATCAAGTCAGTTTATTTGTTTTATAGTTGAGCACAAAGCTACACTATGGGCTATTGGTGCTTTGCCCCTAACGGGTATCGAAACTCGGTTTCTAGCATTGTAAGTCCGTAGACATAACGCTGTTCCATTGTGATGGAGGGTGAGGTTGAAACCAGCACATAAACCATTAAAATATGATATTATTTTAAATTCCATTGTGTTGATTGGGAAAGGAAAACCCTGGTATCATGTTTGTTAAATGGCGAAATATAATGTCACAAGCCAAATATTATATTTCAGTTAAAAATTGAAATAACAATAAAGTAAAAACTAAATAGAAAATTTAAAAAGGAAAACAAATCGTAAACGACAATACTGATTAATCATTTTAAATATATATTCCCCCTTTTTAAATAGTAGTTATTCATTTTCTGTTGATCACCGGATGGATCTCTTCTTGATATATTAAATTTACTGTAAATGTATAGTGGGATGATAGATTTGTTTGTTTCTTTGGAATTAAGCACAAAGCTACTCAATGGGCTATCTGTGCTCTGCCCACCATGGGTATCGAAACCCGGTTTTTAGTGTGGGGATGATAGATATATAAGTTATCCCAGTACGTCAGCTACATGTTGATAGATAGGGCTGGCATGGCCTAGCGCGTTAAGGCGTGCGCTTCATAATCTGAGGGTCGCGGGTTCGCGCCCAAGTTGCACCAAACATGCTCGCCCTCCCAGCCGTGGGGGCGTTATAATGTGAAGGTCAATCCCACTATTCGTTGGTAAAAGAGTAGCCCAAGAGTTGGCGGTGGGTGGTGATGACTAGCTGCCTTTCTTCTAGTCTTACACTGCTAAATTAGGGACGGCTAGCACAGATAGCCTTCGAGTAGCTTTGTGGGAAATTCCAAAACAAACGTTGATAGATTTGCTTTGTTATAATTCCAGGTTAGATTTCCTTCGGTGGACAGAGAATATAAGACCATTGTGTAGCTTTTCGATAAAAATATAATAGAACATTGATATCAAAGTAATAAAGAAATAAAAAAAAACATATAATGAGGAGAACAGATTAACAAGACAACAAGGTGTAAGAAGACAAAAAAGGTGCTGAAGGTGTGGAGAAACGTCCTATTAAATTATCCTTATTTCCTGCTAACCACCCATTTTTACCAAGGGCAAATATTCCTCAAACTTACCTCCTTAGAACAAATTCGAATTAAAATTAAAAGTAATCTTGTAGGTTTGTAACGCGACTAGGGCTTGGACTTCCAACACCACATTCTAGTACACTGACGAATTCTTTACCACCTGTGTTGACTTTACTCTTAAGCAATTTAAAAAGAAGATAAAGGATTGTTGTAACGATTTCTGTTGTTGGGCGGGATATTTATGAAGTTTCGGTTGAATAGCAGAATGCAATATTCAATCCACTTCAAGGGAACAAAGTATTTAATTTCTTTGTCTTCAAATCCTGACAATTAATAAGTTCCAAAGACTTACGTAATTAACAACAGGCATAACTTTACAAACAAACATCTAAACAGAAATTATATTTACCTCCTAATTTCTTGTCTCTTGTACTTCGTCGCAAACACAAACCCAAAACTTACGACACTGAACTAATTAATTGATTAAATAATTAAGTGGCAGGTAGGAAGCAATAGCCATACCGACTAAATCATGCACTGTTTACTTGTTAACTATAGCCTAACTTGTGGAGAAAATTTCAAAGAAAGGCTATGTATTTATCAAGAAACTTGAAATCTTTCCCTGGTCAAACAACACAAAACTTGTAGCACTCAAGTAACTAAGTGATATCAATAAGCACACTGACTAAATTATTGTTAAATTGCATTATTTACTCGTTAACTCTAGCCTAATTCTCTTTATATCTTATTGGAATTCTTTCTAAAACTTTGGAGAACATTCCAGCGACGGGCCGCCTGCTCATAGAAATATTTTAAATCTCCCTCTGGTCAAAAAACACGACGAAAATCTGAAATGAAATATGGCCTTAAAAATTTACCCATACAAGTATTTTGTGTAAGAAGTTATCTGTCTCCGGCTTCTTACGAGAAAAGGAATGGCACAGTTTCAACTAGAAAAACACATGTAGCTTGATGAGAATTTTCATTACCAATAGGTATACTTTATCGCACTGGTTGAGTAACAATAACAAGCAGTCAAGTCCACATAAGAACAGAAGATTCGAGTATTTGGTGGACGAGAGTAGTATCCAAATGTCTTTGTGTGGCAAGAAAGAAGGCAGGGAACAGTCAAATTCACATGCAAAAACATGTATACTGACAACTGCTTGCAACTGAAAAATAAAAATAATGAAAAACTAAATTAATCTAAAATTATCTAACTAGACAATTTAGGAACTCAATTAACTGAAATCTACTGTACAAACGTAAAGAGATGAACGCTAATAAATAACATACTGACTAGCAGCAAATAAGGAAGACGAGAGGAAAATTATAAAACTAAATTTCCTTCTTTAGAACCTCTCTGAAGAATGTAGTCCCAGTTTTGAAGAAACCAGTTTCTCTAAGGTTTAACCAGTCAACAATCAGAAACCTGGAATGTGGATTATCATATATGGTAGGTGCACATTTGAGGTTTTGCCATTCAACAATCAGGAGCTAGGGAATTAGACTATCACATAAGATAGGTGCACAGCTAAGGTTTAGCTAGTCAACAATAAGGAATGTGGTACATGGATTATCACATATGATAGGTGCACATCTGAGGTTTAGCCAGTCAACAGTAAGGAAATCTAGAACGTGTATTATCACATGTTGCAGATGTAATGGTAGCTTCACACTCAAGTAATAGTAACCACTGTATACAACTGCCCTATGCAGCAGACAAAATAATTGCGATTGGCGGCTGCTTTAAACTCTGCTTCTCAACAAAAAATACAGGAATAGAAACTTCAGAACTTTAGCACATTCCTAAATTTACTAAATATATATTATAAGTGGAACAATATATAATAAGTTTAAGTTTATATATTTTAAAATATCAGAATCATGCAGAAACCTTACGTTTCTATATGTCTATATGCCTACAAAAGATGTCCGTAGATTTCTCTTAAAATTTATGCGCAAAGCTACACAAAATATATTATGCACAACAGTACTTAAATGTAAACTGACAGAGGTCGTACTAGTCATCAGCACACATCCTTGCGTTACTCGTGCTTGACTGAATAGTAGAATTTGGTCTTCACCCTTATAAACTAAAGAGCAGAGCGCTTTCTTACGGCAGTGAGCCTCAAACCATGAACCTTCAGGTTCACAGGCCGAGCACGTTAACTTCTAGGTTATGTACGAGTCAGAAAGGTCTGAAAATGAAAGTTTAACATTCATCCACTAGCAAAAGAAGTGAAACATTTGACTTAAATATTGAAATAAGCACAAAATATTTCTAGTAAGAGACGCATTAATAGATTATTTCACTCGTTTCATGTAGAATCCTTTTTATAACATGCTTTTGGAAATAGTTATCATATACAAAAGATGTTAGTATTTAGCATAATTTGATAAACTTAGATCCCCCATCAAGGATGGTACAGCGGTAAGTGAGAATGCTTATTGTTTGTTTGTTTTGGAATTTCGCACAAAGCTACTCGAGGGCTATCTGCGCTAGCCGTCCCTAATTTTGCATTGTAAAACTAGGGGGAAGGCAGCTAGTCATTACCACCCACCGCCAACTCTTGGGCTACTCTTTTACCACGAATAGTGGGATTGACCGTTACACATTATAACGCCCCCACGGCTGGGAGGGCGAGCATGTTTGACGCGACGCGGGCGCGAACCCGAGACCCTCGGATTGCGAGTCGCAAGCCTTATGCGCTTGGCCATACCAGGCCAACGAGAAGGCTTATAACACTAAAAAAAAAAACGTTTTTCAATACCCATGGAGGGCACAGCACAAATATTCATATATGAGCTTTGTGGTTAACTACAGAAAAGTAAATAAATTCAGACTACTGAGAAATGAATACTTTTATCCCAACTGGTTTAAGTTTATTTCACTGAGAGACGGTAAACTGAGTGCTGGAAAATTATTAGCTTTTCTTGGTTTATTGTTATACTTAAGTGGTGAAGTAACTTTAAAACTTTGAAATATGTATGTGGTGAGCAAAATTAAATTGAGACTTTGAAAATTTTCTCACTTCACGTGCAGTAAATATATATGATCTGGATAAAGAGTATGAATACTTCTTTTAGATCGATAGCATCATCTGTTTGTTTTTGTTTTTTATTCCAAATTTTACAATTACGTAAAATTGTACTCATGAAAATGTAGATAGAAATGTATCAAGTTTGCATAAAACTTGGCACCCATTGAAATATCATTTTTTTTTAATTAAAGATTTTAAAAGCTTTAGAAGGTTGTGTATGGTGAGTAAAATATATTTCATGGCAATACTTACAAAAGTACTTTTATTAAAATCTTTGAATTACTAACCCTGATGAATATATTACGTCACTGGTCTTAGTATATAAAAATTAACTCAAAGGTGTGTATTGTCACGTTAGTACCAAAGAATCAAACGTTTGAATTACTAACTCTAATAAATATATTACTTCACTGGTCTAGTATATAAAAATTAACTCACAAGTATTGTATTGTTATGTTAGTACCAAAAAATCAAATGTTTGAATCACTAACCCGAATGAATATTTTTTTTTCACTGGTCTAGCATATAAAAATTAACTCAAAAGTGTGTATTGTCTCGTTAGTACCAAAAAAATAATTTGATTTTCATGTAATTTAAGTTGTTCATATACTTGTATACACCCTTGTACAAATTAATTGAAACAAATGGTCATTTTACAATATTTTCAGCATGGCGGCCGGTGTTGGCTCGCTGGACCCACTGATTTAATTTAATAGTCATTTTTTTCACACATACGGCGTAATTAGTTGTGTTTTGCAGTACGGTCGATCTATTTTGGGGATATATGACGAATTTTGAGGAATATTACGTCATTCGATATTGCGTTAAAAGGGCAAGGAGACCAGTCAAAAAACAACTTCTTACAACTCAATGAAGAGAAAACGGTATCAATGGGGTCTGAAATACAAGAACTGGACGTAAGAGCAATGGAGGAAGGTGTTATTCAGTGACGAGACTCATTTCTTCGTACAGGGTCAAAGAAGTCTGCATGTTCGCAGATTTCCAAGTGAGAAACTTCGAGAATCTCACATCAATTAGTTCGTAAAATATCCCTCGAAGAAGATGTTTTGGGGCTTTTTCAGTTACTATGGCGTCGGAGGCTTACATATCGTAAAAGATATGACGCGAGGACCACAGTACATCGAAGTTTTGCAGAAAAGAGTCGTTCCAGAATTGAAACAGAGATTTCCAAATGGATCTGGCATTTTCCAGCAAGATCTGGCTCCGTGCCACACATCGATACTTGTGAAGAATTTTATGACTACAACGTGAATAAAGGTGCTGGACTGGCCTGGAAATTCTGCGAACTTAAATCCTGTTGAAAATCTTTGTAAAGAAAGTCGTATGTATGCTTTTATAGACCAAAGCCACATCAGGCTGAGCTCACTGAGGGGAATCGAACTCCTGATTTAAGCGTTGTAAATCCGGAAACATACCGCTGTACAAGCGGGGGGCGTAAAGAAAAACTTCGGGGAAAAGAATGTATTACGAAAGATAAGCTAATTGAGGCCATAACGGAAGTGTGATACCGCGATCCAAAAATTAGTAAAGATTGCAGTCAACTCGTGAACTCGATGCCAAAGCGGATTAACGATCTTTTGAAAAATAAAGGCAGTCATATCATGTGTTAATTTGTAAGTAATTTTTGGGTTCTCAGAAATAGAACACAAAAAACTGAAAAAAATCGTAATTTTCCGTCTTGTTTCAATTAATTTGCACAAGGATGTATATTATTACCCACAAAATATTTTGATCCACGATTTTCTTTAGTAAAAATGGTATATGTTGTTACGTAGAATTTGTAATAAACGGTAATTAAAGGAGAAATTTAGAACATTGCGTAAAGCTACCCAGAGGCTGTTTTGTCAATAATCATAAGTCAGTAAATTCACAGTTTGAGCACGTTAGCTACTAGCCCAAACCTGGCCCTCGTTCGCAGAGTTTCGAAATTATATAGATATATGTGATACGTCGGATTATATAGTAATATTATTTATTGCAAGATGAGAAAAGTAAATCTGCGAAGGATAAGCAGACACTATAGTCATGTTGAGATGAAATAAAGTGAAAGAAAACATAAAGAATATTTAAGAAGAGAAAGAGATAATAGGAATAACTTAGATAAATTAGAAAGATGGAGAAACAAGTTGGTGAAAAAAGTTGAAATAAAACAAGAAATTTGCGTTTAAATCCAAGAATAAACTGATGCCAAGTAAAACGTCTTATGTACATTCACCCTTGGTTTTAAACTATAAATAATTTCCTTTCGTTTTTTATTTCGTCCACTCTTGGCCTTATCCTTCTTAAATAATTATTTCATTTTTTTATCACAGATTCAATTTCCCACGTGCAATTTTGTAATATTTTTAAAACAATACAATAGGCTGAAACATTTTTTACGTTTTTAACTTGTCCATTTCGATTTCAAAGTCAAATTGTGTAAAATAGCATTTCAATAATATATTCTTCTTTCTTCCGTGAGTTATGACCCATAAGGCTTTTCGTTCAGTACCAGAACTCGTTATTTGAATTAGATGATTACAAACAAAAGATACTCGGAAATACTATTGATATTATAATACTTTAAAAGTTACGTTTGAAACGGTGAGAACTCGCGAATCACAAAAAATTCAATAGGCCTAAAATTCGTGAAAATACAACAACAAACAAAAAACACGTAAACTTCAGACGATAATTTCATATTCATCTTAGTTTTATAAAGAAAAACAAAATGTAATTACCAAAACAAAAATACTGTGGCCGGTAAAAAGCTATTTGCCAGATTAGGCGTTCAGGAATCTGCTTTCAGGGTTCAAAAATTGTTCAGCTTCTTCATTATCAGAATTGACCACCAGATGTCATTACTCTGATAATGGATTTCTTACACAATTATTGATCTCATCAAGACTAGCAATCTGCTAATATGATCCCACCTTGGTGATCTCACCACTGAGCAGTGGCCAGATAGCCAGCCAACTTATAGAACACAAACTATAATGTGTAAAAGCAGCTTAAGTCCAATAAAGCTCTTTCCCAAACTAACATAACACCTCAGAACTAAGCCAGTTTTTGAACCTATGTGAAAGAGACATGGCCGAGCATACCAGAAACCCTGAGACTAATGAAACAATAAAGATGAAAAAAAAACAGGAAAAGATGAGAGAGAAGTTCTGCTCTTAAGGTGATAATCATAATTCTGATCATAGTATCAAAATTTTCCCATGTAAGTTATCTGTGGTATTACTGGTCACCAAAAGGGCACACAGTTGCAGTAATCAAGCTAGTGCAGGATTTATGTAACAGGTAAGATGCAGAAAGAAAAATGAAGAGACCATAATTTGAAGAGTACTGGAGCATGAAAGGCTGTTGAAAATAAAGTATATTGTAAAAGAATAAAAACGAACTTATGAGTTTTGACGTTATTTTAACACAAACAGTTGTTGTTGTTTTGAATTAAGCACAAAGCTACACAATGGGCTATCTGTACTCTGCCCACCACGGGTATCGAAACCCCGATTTTAGCGTGTAAGTCCGCAGACATACCGCTGAGCCACTGGGGGACAACACAAACAGACTTTATTAATGCTGGAATGTACACTGCGATGTTTTGATTTATTGGTGGACTGAACGTGAATCAGAATATTCACGTTAAAATATAATACTTCAATAACCGACCAGATCTCAGAATAACATGAACATTTTCATTATTTTAGTTGCTCACTATTAACATCAACGAACAAACTTTGTACATCACAAGAAAAAATTTAAGAAAGGCTGTGATCTCAGGATAATGCTATGTTATGACATCATTCAGCCCGTGTAAGAATGGATAAGGCTTGGCTTGTAGCAACATTATTTACAGCTGTGTAAGCTGCTTTTATAAGACCCCACAATAAGTTAAGTGTTACATTATTTTAAGTTTCATTTATTTTTCTTTTTACTGTTGTTACATTTTGCGTGCCTGTAACGTAGGGCGTTTTAACTCTAACTCGTTCTCTATCTTCTAGTGACAATTTTAACCAGTTAAAATCAATAGACAACTTGACTCTAGGCCCTGACTGAATCTTACTCTACGATCGAACGTTCAAGCTGATAAATGTGTACGGACAAAATACCTAGTGCAGCTACAATGTAGAAACATTTTTTTGTAACTCTCTGTAAAGAACAATTAGTTAGTTTTGGCCAAACAACCATCCACAGAATAATTCTCATTTTTATTTTTTACTTTCTGAACAGTAACTTTATCATCCATTATCAAAGAAAGTAAAAATAGCCATCAGTGAGGGATGAGACATATAAAGAATTCTACACTGTCTGTGAGGCATGGAATCTAAAGACGTTGATTGTAGTTTATTTAATATTTCAAACATATTATAATGAAAGCCGAAATAGCTATCAGAAATGGATATACACCTAACCGAACCTGTGCACACATAAGTTACGATTCATTAACATAACAATCAAATTTAACATCTAAAGGAAAGGCGGCCTAACATAATCTTGGATGATATTTCAAGATAATTTTGAACTACTAGACAAAAACAAAAAGGATTACACATTAAAGAAACAAACACAGACGCGTGAAATTCGGATACAAACTGCAGCGTGAGAAATCTAGAATGTACCTCAGTAAGAAAGGTATATGAAAGGATAAGGCCTATAGAACGGGAAAATATTTTTTTTGTCTTAAATTAAATATAAAAAACAAGAAAAGAGGATTAAAAACAAAACAGGACACAATAAATAATTCATTACCCTCTAAAGCCAGTGAACAGTCCAGCCTACATAATAATCGTATTATTCACACACCAGTAACAGTAATACGTGTAAATCGTTAACAACTATTTTAAATGGAATTTGCTCTCCAAATTCCCAAAACCATTTCTTCTATGTGATCAATATAAAGTCCCAGAAATGTTCAATTTCAACAAAAGCTCCACTCTTAGTCTCACTTTGTAACTAATGTCTCCACAAGAATTAAAGATAAAAAAGTTTGTTTCTTTAATTTTAGCACAAAGTCACTTAATAGGCAACTTACACTGTGTCCACCATAGCATTTTAACGTTTTAAGTCCTTAAACTTACTGCTGACCTACTGAGGATAATATAAGAAAAATTGCTGGACAGATTGTTTAGAGGCAATGTAATATCATAGATACTAGTTCCCAGACTGAGACTTAATATCCGTATATCTATTTTTCGATTGTTTTCAAGCCTATAGATCGCTTGAGGACGATTATTAGTTATTATTCTTAAGCCACTAATTACTGTTTGACTACAGGTAAATTATTAAATGTGTTGGAGGGAGGCGAGATTCGAACTTTTATATTCTTTTATTAGTAGCTTGTACAGTTCTTCAGGTCGCCTGGCATAGTCAAGTGGTTAAGATACTCAACTCATAATCGTGGCAGGTTCGAATCCCCGTCACACCAAACATGCTTGCCTTTTCAATCGTGGGGGCTTTATAATATGACGGTCAATCTGTAGACCAAGAGTTAGCAGTGGGTGGTGATAACTAGCTGCCTTTTCTCTTGTCTTACCCTGCTAAGTTAGGGACGGCTAGCACACATAGCCCTTCTGAAGCTTTGCCCGAAATTCACAAACAATCCAACCATAGCAGTCAGTCATAGACCCATCCCTAAATGAAATAGTCACATTTACAAATTACCCTATAAATAAATATGGGGATGTTTTTCATTTGTACGTTGGTATTCTGGCCTTTCGTTGCTCTCTCAGATTAATTTATTCTCCATATAACGTCTCCTGAGCCAGCTGTTGGATATCGGTGTACCTCAGTAGCATACTTTAAGTTATTTTTGTGTGATTTAACTTTATCACTTGGACACTCAGGGCGCTAAACTTAAAAACAAATGTATAAAAAAAAAACCAGTCATCTCACATCAGGTTATACGTAAATATTTACTTAACTCTTGAAAGATAGTCTCTGGTTGTTGTTGTTGTTTTGAATTAAGCACAAAGCTACACAATAGGATATCTGTGCTCTGCCCACCATGGGTATCGAAACCCGGATTTTAGCGTCTATGTCTGCAGACATACCGCTGAGCCCCTGGCGGGCCGATAGTCTCTGGATATTAGCGTTAAATTTCTGTTGGACCATTGATTTAAAATTATAAAATGTATTTGAATAACCCGGAAAAGTGCGAATAGTCCTCTATTCATTTATGATTCAAATGTAAAAGACATGTATATAGATATCTATATCATATATAAAAAGAAAAAAGATAAAAGTTAAAGTCGATCAATAGTAGAATTCGTTATTGAACAAATAAAGTTACATAGATTTCAAAAGTAAAGTTTTTTTTTTTGAAAAACATGTCCGAATTCTATTTTCTTTTTAGAAAAAAAATTATTTTTTACTGTCATAATTTCAAATTTCTGTCGTGTCGGGGCTTCGTTATCCAATTGATTCTTTACGAATTAGTGTTAATGAAAATTGAACTTTGGTCTGTCGTACACTCTCTCTTTGAACAACAAATCGCTGCATATTACACATTCTAGCATACATAAATATAAAAGATTACGCACAAAATTCCAAAAGTTTGCGTAAGTTATGGTTCTCCTTCTTTCTCTCTCTGATTACTTAAAATGGCAAAGGAAGAAATACCAGAAAATGTTTCAAGCGATTTTTTTTTAATTTCGCACAAAGCTACTCGAGGGTTATTTGCGCTAGCTGCCCATAATTTAGCAGTGTAAAACTAGAGGGAAAGCAATTAGCCATCATCACCCACCGCCAACTCTTGGGCAACTCTTTAACCAACGAATAGTTGGATTGAAACATTATAATGCCCCACAACTGAAAGAGTGAGCATGTTTAGTGTGACGGAGATTCGAACTCGCGACCCTAAGATTGCGAGTTGAGGCTTAGAGCAAATGTTTTTACAGGTAGCAACAGACTCTTGTACGGGGATGATCAGAGAATATTAAGTGCAGTAGTCGATGAAATGTCGTAAAGGCTACTATAATACGTGTAAACCATTAGCAACTTAATGCAACACTTATAGGTTTACGGCCATTTATCAGTGAGTATGGATGTATATCCGGTCCGGCCTGGCCAGGTGGTTAAAGGCGCTTGATTCGTAATCTTAGGGTCGAGGATTCGAATCCCCGTCCCACAAACATGTTCGTTTTTTTAACTGTGGGAGCGTTATAATGTGACGGTCAATCCCACTATTCGTTGGCAAAAGAGTAGCCCAAGAGTTGGCGGTGGGCAGTGATAACTAGCTTTCTTCCCTCTAGTCTTACACTGCTAAATTAAGAACGGCTAGCGCAGATAGTAGTCGTGTAGCTTTGCTCGAAATTCAAAAACAAACCATGTGTATCCGTTTGTCTATTTAGTTCTGTGACATCGCGGATAATGAAAGCAGCCCCTACAACACAATATTTAAGATACTATCAATAGCAGGTGTATGAATCACTGTTTTACTCAAACAAACGTTCGTCAATCGTAATACCGCTAAAGGAATTTCCCTCAAACATCTGTCACGTCATTTTAAAAATTGAAGGTCTTATATAAAGACATTTGTCAGATTAACGTACAATGAGTTTTAATAGAGAAACCTCCTCCCCCAGTGGCACAGGGGTATGTCTGCGGACTAATACCCCTAGAAACAGGTTCTCGATACTCTTGGTGGGCAGAGCATAGACAGCCCATTGTGTAGCTTTGTTCTTAGCTCCAATCAATTTAATAGAGAATGAAGAAACCTCCTGAAGTCTTTGTGAGAATACAGTGAAATTTATTGAACTTACTGATCAGTATAACAAATGGCGCAAGCGTTTAATTTAATTCTAACATTAACTGAAAACCATTGGAATTTAAATACTTTCGACGATATATTTATTGAGAATCATCAACTGTGTTGCGAAACAACAGTGTCACAGTGACAAGTATACGCCTAGAGAAATATGGCTAAGGTGCAGCGCAGGAATGATAGAATTTGTTCTAGCAGAAGGTGTTTGTGTAGGATGAAACTTGCATATTGATAGTAAAAGGGCGTCTTTCTGAGTTGTCTTTATATATGAAATAATGACAGACATAGCCTTTTAAATGTAAAATGACAATAACCTTCTGAGATCTGCTGGAGGAAGGTAATCGTTCCTAGTACAAATAGAATAAAATGATAATAAAAACGACCTTCTGAGGTCTGTAGGGGCAAGTAATCGTTCCTTGTACAAAAAGAATCAAATAACCACTAACCTTCTGAGGTCAGTTGTAGGAAGGCAGTCTTTCCTAGCAAAACAAAATAAAATGACCATCAACCTTCAGAGGTTAGCTGTGTGAAGGCAGTCTTTCCTAGCAAAATAAAATGATCATTGACCTTGTGAGGCCATTTGTAGAAAGTCAGTCGTTTTTGAAAAAGAAAGTAAAATAGAAATGACAATAAAGTTGAAAAGAATTTTGATTGATAAATACAACTTGGTAAGAGCGATAATTTGAGTGAGATTTTTTGTTCACAACTAATAGTTTCGTTTTGTGTTTACTTACTGGTTAATTATTATTCTATTGGAAGTTACAGGTTTTGGCAAACTGGCCATGTCGTGTGTTTGTTTATAGTTAAGCATAAAACTAAACAATGGTCTGTCTATTCTCTGCCCATCACGGATATCTAAAACCCTGTTTTATCGGTGTTCCACTAGGGGGCTACATAATGTGTGCTTGATTGGTTTGCTTTTAATTTCAAGCAAATCTTCTCGAGAGCTATTTGCACCAGCCGTCCCTAATTTAGCAGTGTAAGACTAGAAAGAAGGCAGCTAGTCATCACCACCCACTGCCAACTCTTTTAACAATGAACAGTGAGATAGACTCTCACATTGTAACGACCACACGGCTGAAACGGCGAGCATGTTTGGTGTGATAGGGATTCGAACTCGTGACCATCAGATTACGAGTCGAGTGCCTTAACCACCTGGCCATGCCGGGCAGGTGTATTTGAAACAAAATATATAACTAAACATTTAGTACACTGTGCAGTTGCGTAGCTGTAAAACGTGCCACCCCCGCGTAAAAAGCAAACGAATACCCTATATTTATTCTCCTTGTTGGCAACTCTTAAGTTTGCAGGCCCTTTGGGCCCCTCCTTTTGGCTCGGATCCCTGCAACTGTGGGGGCATACTTACACTGTAGTATTTTTTATTTTATATTAGCAATAGCTACAATTATCTTCAGGCACAAGTGAGCGAATTTTTGCTTCACAGCACTTAATAATCTTGTGATAGGAACGTTCTTCCTTGAAAACTGCTGTGAAATATCTTCTAGACATAAATCTACTGGTGGCAAAATTGAACTGTGGCATGGCCGAGAGTTTATCGTGAACATACATTGGTGCGTTGGCGGTGGCGCCACCACTCATATTTGCTTCGATACGTCACGCAAATCTTTTGAAAAAGTGCGAATACCTCTCTATTTATTTATGATTCAAATGTGAAAGACATGTTTATATATATTTACATCATATTTAAAAAGAAAAAAGATAAAAGTTAAAGTCGATCAATAGTAGAAGTCGTTATTGAACAAATAAAGTTACATAGGTTTCAAAAGTAAAGTTTTTTTTTTGAAAGACATGTCCGAATTCTATTTTCTTTTCGGAAAAAAAAAAATTTTTTTTACAATCATAATTTCAAATTTCTGTCGTGTTGGGGCTTCGTTATCCAACTGATTCTTTACGAATTAGTGTTAATGAAAATTTAACTTGGGTCTATCGTACACTTTCTCTTTGAACAACAAATCTCTGCATATTACACATTCTAGCATACATAAATATAAAAGATTACGCACAAAATTCCAGGAATGTGCGTAAGTTATGGTTCTCCTTCTTTCTCTCTCAGATTACTTAAAATGGCAAAGGAGGGAATACCAGAAAATTTTTCGAACTATTTATTGTTTTTTTTAATTTCGCGCAAAGCTACTCTAGGGTTATTTGCGCTAGCCGTCCTTAATTTAGCAGTGTAAAACCAGAGGGAAGGCAGCTAGTCATCACCACCCACCGCCAACTTTTGGGCAACTCTTTAACCAACGAATAGTTGGATTGACACATTATAACGCCCCACGACTGAAAGAGCGAGCATGTTTGGTGCGACGGAGATTCGAACCCGCGACCCTCAGTTTACGAGTCGAACGCCTTAACCCCTCTGGCCATGCTGGGCCTTGAATCACTATGGAGAGCCCCCTCCTTGGGACAGCGGTAAGTCTTCGGTTTTGCAACGCTAAAATGAGGGGTTCGATTCCCCTCGGTAAACACAGCAGATAGCTCGATGTGGCCTTGCTATAACAAAAAATTATACACTCCCTTTGGAAAAGGAAAGGCAGTCTGTGCCTTCACAGTCCTCAACGCCTGCTGCTTGAATTGTCAAATTTTTATCAAATGAGGTGATGTTGATGTTACTCTAAAAATGTACCCACGTCTCGAACTCCAGACCCTCAATCTGATAATAACTAATGACTTTATCACTCTAGGGACGTTTTTTCTTTGTTTGTTGTTTTTAGCTTACTGTGTTAGTTTTGCCTTGCCCGATTTTATCAACCATGCTTCGTCTGGCAACTGATAAGTTTAGAAGGTTGCGAAATGAACAGAACGATGGTCATGATTTATACCATTGTTGGTGAAAATAGTCAACAGTATTTCTGTGAAAAGAAAATGCTGAAAGTTTAAACAAGTAAAAATTAAATTTATACCCCCTACACGAATTATTTGTAATATAAGTGTTTGTTGATAAACGTTGATTCGAGCAACACGCTTTTACTAATTTGTTATACTCTACTGGCGCCCCCTAGTTTATGTTTAATATAAATATGCTTATTTAATGACAAGAGAAGACTGTGAACTCGTCATAAAAAGGAGTTCATCGTCTCTTCATATTTTTTTTCTTCTTCTCGAGTTACCATTATTAACTTATACAATTTTAGGAATTTATGTAATCACAGGCGTTTTACGTCAACTGTGACGTAAAATGAGAGTTCTTTCAACTTTAAATAGATGGCTAGTTCAAAACAAGTGCTTGAAAAAACGTCGGACATAAGACATCAGTAATACATATCTACATTTCTGTCACAGATAAAGAATATCTTGTCGATAATCTGTATTTAATTATTAATAACTTCATAACATCCGAGAGACTAATTCTCAAGTCCTTTTTTAAAGTTTTATATTTATATACCTGTCAATGTCCTCTGGTGAATTAGAAGTAAGTTCGGACTCTAAACAATAAAATCGGAGGTCGATTCTCTACGGTGGGCAGAGCGTAGATAGCCAACTGGATAGCTTTGCGATGAAACATCCTAGGAGTCTGTCAGAGCAGCCCTTTTCGTTACTTCAAAATTGCCTATTTATTTGTTCCTTTACTTCTATATATTACCTTTGCACGTGTTTGTATTGGTTATTTAGAAAATATTCATGTTTTGTGAGGTTTCTAGACCAATTACTTAACTGTCTCACAAAAGAAATCTTTATAATAACATTAGTTATTAATACTCTCTGGCTACAGTCTCTTGTTGAAAGATATTGGTCTGTTCAACCTGAACAACACCTCGTCCGCGCATGGTCAAAGATCTCAAGGATACAGGTATAAAATGTTGTTATGAACCAGTGACCGGCGAGAAGGAGCATGGCACGGCCAGGTGGTTAGGGCGCTTGACCCGTAATCTGAGGGTCTTTGGTCCGAATCCCCGTCGCATCAAACATGCTCGCCCTTTCAGCTATGGAGGTGTTATAATGTGACGGTCAATCTTACGATTCGTTGGTAAATGAATAGCCTAAGAGTTGGCAGGAGGTGGTGACGACCAGTTGTCTTCCCTCTAGTCTTACACTGCGAAATTAGGGACGGCTAGCGCAGATAGCTTTGCACGAAATTAAAAACAAACAAACAAATCGGCGGAAAAACAACCAATCAACAGTAGCTGCCGTCGCGAAAACTTTGTCCAACTTCTAAAATCGAATAAAATAATTGATTACCACTTTTAAAATACACTTGCAGCTTATTAAAGTGCGGAGTGTGTTCAACGATATCCAAGCCTCAAATCTTTGACCTCCCCATGCGGCCCAAGACATTAGTCACACCTAGTTGAAGTAGTAGTTGCAGTTTATCACATTTTTTATCGAGTGGATTTTACAAACTTAGCAGGAAGACATATAGCAGGATACTAGTTATTTTTGTTCTATACGCATTAAAGATGGCTTCCAGTTGTTTTGGGTGCAGCCACTGTATCGACTTTGTAGAATCCTAGAAGCAAAAACAGTTAGCGGGTTGAAAAATCTTCATATTAAACGCTAGAAGTTTACGTTTCAGTATTTTCCTATTATCGAGGAATATTTTGGTATATATTTTAGAATTCCTTGACATGTTTACATCTGTTACTGCTTTTAACGAGTGATGGGTTTTATTAGTTCAGACTTTCTTAGTCAGAACATTAAATATATTTATAAACAATATAAATAAACGCTGGTTTGTATTTGAATTTCACGCATAGCTACACGAGGGCTCTCTGTGCTTGCCGTCCCTAATTTAACAGTGTAAGATTAGAGGAAAGACAGCTAGTCATCACCACCCACCGCCAACTCTTTTACCAGCGAATAGTGGGATTGACCGACACATTATAACACTCTCCATGGCTGAAATGGCGAGCATGGATGGTGTGACAAAGATTCGAATCCGCGACACTCGGATTACAAGTCGAGTGCTTTGACCACCTGGCCATGCCGGGCCTATAAACGTTGGAAGCTTCTCAGTAAACATTTTTTTGTTTGTCGTTATTTTAATTTCGCAAAAAGCCACACAATGGTCAGCAGTTTAAGACCAGAGAGAATGCAGCCTGTCATCACCACCAACCGCCAACTCTTTTATCAACGAATAGTGGAATTAATCGTTACATTATAACGCGCCCACAGCTGAAAGGATAAGCATGTTTGGTACGACAGATAATTGAACCCGCGACCCTCAGATTACGAGTCGAGCACCCTAACCACCTGGCCTGTCAATAAACATAATCCGGATATTTAGTTTTTCTAAATTTGTCGTGTTTTTGCGGTTAAAGCTACGCCTAAACTTTACTGTTTAACACAGTAATTATTTTACGATAAATACATCACAATTCAAATACAGATACTGTACAGAAGAGAGAGAGAACGAGAAGTCATCCTTTAGTCAGATGAAGATTTCTGGATCTGAAGAACGTGCGTATTTTGTTTGTTTTATAGCCTCTCATCTAATATAAGGATCTAAAAGTTAAAAAAAAATCACCGTCTTTCGAGTGACTACATGTTTAAGATGGAATTCTATTTGAGTTCCAAATAAAATAATCTGTATATAGGTTGCTATTAAGAACTGAACTAAGAATTCTACTGTTAACGAATGGAAGAAATATATAATATACTATAACCTCATGTTATCAGTGCCAATTTCTCTAGAAATTCATCTTATTTTGCGAACTATCTTATTTTTATCAGTTAACTTTGTATACCATATGCTTAAAGCCCTAACAAATTAGATTAAAAGTTCGTTTCTCTTTGAATCAGTAGTTTGTTTTTTTCAAGTAAAATTTACTGTGTTTATTTATTATTGTATTATTATTGTTTATCAATTGTTTTCAATTTGAAACTCGACTTTCCACGAGTGCGCAGAAAGAAAAAAAAGTCCGGAGGTGGCACTTCAAAGATACTTCGTGATGCGCACAGGTGCACGAGACAAGTTCGACCGCACACTGGTTTCACAGGCGAGTTGTATGTGCAGCACGTCTTGTAGGGCCTCACCGTACGTCTCAATGACTTGTGGATCTTCTCCTCGAAATTCCTACAGTCATGCCGCAAGCCATTAACATTCCGGGCACCGACCGCCGTCAAACTTTCTCTACCTTGGACTGCTATGTCAAGCGCTGAATCACAGATATAGACTAAACTCTTAACAAATCGGACGAACGAGAAGAAAAAAATAAATAAAAACGAAACCAAAACCGTTAAAAATTAGGACAAGAACATTTCAGCGTTTTAGTTTTGGGTTTGTTAAGTGGTTAAAGTTAAAATCTCGACCCATTAGGTTAATCCTTTCAGAAAACTAAAAAATCAGCTATTCAGTACAATATTTTATTAAATACATACTATACATCAGAGAAGAAAAAGACATCATATCAGAAACCTTGCACCGAAACATGTCACGAATCTTTAAAACATAATCACTACAATTTCCAGAGAGGAGCACGTGGAGTTGTCTCCCGGAAATGTAAGCGTTTGCAGTTGATTATTTGCTGTTTCTTTGCTATCCAAGACTTAGATTCCATTGTTATATGATAGCCGTAATTTATATATTCTATAGTGATACCAGTTTAAGATTATAATTGTATGTTTCTCATCAGTTCTTCCGCAAACTTTTAATAGCCATATAATATTATTTCACTCTCGTGACTGCTTGTTACACCTATTTTTTGAGATTTTATTCGCTGGGTGTTGTACCCTTTCAGACACACCTTCCCTTTATTCTGCAGATAACTGTAGTGGATTCTGAAAACAACCAACACTTACGTTTAACCAAAGTCAGGGCGCTCGACTCATCATCTGAGGGTCGCGGGTTCGAATCCCCGTCACACCAAACATGCCCTTTCAGGCGTAAAGGAGTCATAATATGACAATCAACCCCACTATTTGTTGGTAAAAGAAAGCACAAAAATTGGCGGTGGGTGGTGATGACTAGCTGCCCTCCCTCTATCTTACACTGCTAAATTAGGGACGGCTAGTCCACATAGCCCTCGTATAGCTTTGCGCGAAATTAAAAAAAACAACAACAAAGCAGATGTATCTTTTACAAGTTCGCAGTAGTCTTGTGCACGCTGCTATATATAATTATTACTTCCCTCAGTAAAAATATAACCACACTAAAAGCTGAATTCTAACTGAGAAAATTAGTCCTATAGCAACATGGTTTAACATTTCTAAATGATAAACCTTTTTTTAAAGTAAACTTTGTTTGTTTAGAATTAAGCACGAAGCTACTCAATGAGCTATCTGTGCTCTGCCCACCACGGGTATCGAAACCAGGTTTTTAGTGTGTAAGTCCGCAGACATACCACTGTGCACTGGGGGGCTTAAAGTAAACTTCACAGTGGATTTGAAAATTATAAGAGAACGTTTATTGACAATACACAGAAGTATATCAATAACATTTTCTGGATATTTATTACTAAGATTAAAAAGCTATTTTTTCTCTTTCCACCAGCTCACGTAATATGTTCTAAAGATCATAAATTTGCACGTATGCTTCGAATTATCACTGGCTGGACTAGGTGGTATTCAAAAGCCGGAATCCTAAATGCTTTGCAATCAATTAAATCCCAAATCAAACATATTTGAAAAGTAACAGTAATATCTATCTTTACTTCTTCTTATTGAATGAACTGTGACCCAAACTTTTATTTTCTATATGTTGAAACCATTCAATTTAAATTTTAACACTTAAATCAAAAAATGTTGCGAGAAATAAACAACTGCTGTTCTTACCTCCTGGGATACAACTCTTTGTTTATGGGTGTGTTTGATACAACAAGTATCTGTTCTTTCTCAAAAATGAAAGGATCCCTTTCTGTACAACATGTTCCTATTTCATAGGTATCAAGTGTATTTGATCTTCTGTTGATAAAATTCTGTGATAAAATGCTCGAATAAATATCATGTAATTTTTCAGTATAAAATGTTTCCGGTCTTTTGTAGTATTACGATTTATTATTTACATCCTACATTTTTAGTGTAACATGTATTTATTACGTTTCCAAAAACGTAGTAATTGTATTTAAAAATCGTTGTATGAAGGGTACCTGTTTTCGCTTAGCATATAACGTCTTATTTCATTCATAGTATTAAGCAGTTTTTGTAGAGCAAAGTGTTTTGCATTAACAGTCCCAATGAGAGTTTGTTTTTCGAATTTCGCGTAAAAACACACGAGGGCTATCTGCACTAGCCGTCCTTAATTTAACTGTGTAAAAGTGGAGGGAAGGCAGCTAGTCATCACCATCTACCAGCAACTCCTGGGCTAATCTTTTACCAACGAATAGTGGGATTGACACATTATAACGCCCCACGACTGAAAGGGCGATCATGTTTGGTGTGACGGTGATTAGAATCTGTGACCTTCATGTTATGAGTCGAGCGCCCGGGGTACTTAGTCATCCCTAATATAGAAGTGATAGATGAGAATAAAGGCAGGTTGTCAACATCACCCACCGCCAACTCTTGGGCGTTCCCATTTACCAACGAAAAGTGAGATTCAGCGATATATTATAGGACCCCAATAGCTGAAACGGTGACTGAATTCGAATCCATGATCCACATAACAACAGTATTGTTATCCTGTGCTATGAAATATATTTTTGTCGTGATATATATCGAGTCTTTCCTTATACATGGCATAAAGTTCATGTTTTTTCGTACACTATTTTTTTTTTCTTTCGGCGAAATGCGTTTTGATATTAAGTATACATTTTATCGTACACGTGTATATCCTTAAAGTTAGCTACGAATAAGGTTATCCACCAACTCTTAGAATAATCGGAATATATTTAAATATTATCTAAGTCATAAATGGAAAGGAACTTATTGGGTTTATATTTAATATGTAAAAACATAATATCTTAGCATCACACTTAACTTTTTAATCGGCACTGGAAGAATCGCAACCCCTATCCAAAAACCACAACTTTTTGCATAGCTGTGGTCCAGCAACAAAAAATAAACTAAATATTTTATCTGCAATTTCATCTCCCCTTTTTATTTCCACACCCTCCCACTTCTCAGAAAAATGCCTTCGAGGAGTTTCTCATGTTGTAAGTACATTGTATTGACAGAGAAGGTTGCGAATTCTATTATCGCGCAGATTGTCAGATGGGTGCGTTCCTTGAGAGTTCTCTCATTTTCAAGCTTTCGGCGGAACATTTATAGTGTTTCGGGGGTTGGTAGGTACTTCCAACACAAAGATAAATACCAACAACAACAACAAGGCTCATCCCTATCATCAGCACTCAACAACCACGACATGGAACATTTCAAAGGTAACGCCCTCAAAATAGTCGATCTATGATCAAGAATTAGGCTTAGATACTGACGATAGGTTCTAAATTGTGGCCACACACTACATACGAATATCAGAATTCACGAACCTCTTGAACAGACTACATCCTGGTGATTTAATTCACAATGAATATATAAGAAAACAAATTTCATTCCTGTATATATGATGGCTACCAAAACATAACTCGTATAGCATAAGTACTTTCAGGTGAACCACATATATATCGAGTATATGCTGTGAGTATAAATGAGATCCCGTCAACAGCGTAGCCTAACGAGTTTTCTGAATGAACCAGATGTGTAATAACGACGATTCCAAGGTTTTGTTTGTTTGTTTTTTAATTTTGCGCAAAGTTAAAGAAAGGCAATCTGCGCTAGCCATCCCTAATTTAACAGTATAAGACTAGAGGGAAAGCAGCTAGCTAATCATCACCACCCATCGACAACTCTTTTACCAACGAATAGTAGGACTGTTCGTCACATTATAGCGCCCCCACGACTGAAAGAGCGAGCATGTTCGGTATCGGGATTGGAGAACACGACTCGCAGATTGTGAGTCGAACACCCTAATAACCAAGCCATGCTAGGCCTCAAAATGTACAGAGAATATGTCAACAGCACAAAGTCAAAATAATCTATCTGCAACAGTCCATCATACCAAATAAGAATACAATAATACTAAATTAATGGTATATGAAACATCTAGTAACACAGTCAAACTAGTAAGGAAGTCGGCAAAAAACGGACATCATCTTAAAGCATTGAAATAAGTTATTCCTAGTGGTGGAGGCCGCAGTCGAATCTCAGCCGTCACAGAAGTACTCTTCCTCAAAACATTACTGAAGGCACATTAACGACCGAAAAGTAAGATGTTTAAAAATTAATAAATACTTAATAATTAGATTTATGTGATCGTCTAGATTACAAACAATGACAGTGATTAATATCCTATCGTTACAAACTTATTGTAATAACTTGATTGTTATATATGGCATAAAGCACGTGTTTACTTTTATGACAGGAAGTGTTTTTTTCTCTCATATACATAGCACGCCTCTTATAGGGTATTTACTTCCTCATGGTATAAAGTGCTTTGCGTGATATCTTATGTATATGTTATTTTCAACGTGAAAATTATTACTTTTTCTGAAATCTAATTTGTTTGTCGATATCAATTGTATTTACGCTCCCGAGTATTGAACGACTGGTAACAACAACAACAATAAGAAAGCAGTTAATAATTACACTTTTCTTATAGGTTACTAACCCTGACAGCAAAGAAAAACATCGTACAAGTGTAAACGTAAACGAAATCCAAATTACATGAGTTCTAATATTCATAACTTGGCATTTTAATGTTTACAAAAGACAGTGAAAAACTGGGTATCTCGATGACCAAATTAGAATGAATTAGTCTCTTTAAAGTGGGGAAAACTGTGCATGGCCCACATTCTCTGTCGTCATATGCGCCACGCCCTTCTGTGCGTGGTGGCGCGCGATTTTTATTGAATTGAACATCATCCAAACGACAGCACTGTATACTTTTTATTATTATTATTATCAGTAGGTGAAAGTAATCGCCATTTAGTACTTAAATTTGACGTCCCACTCCCTTTTAAATTGGATTCAAAATCCAAAAATTTAAACCGAGATAGACGTCATGGGTTCTTTGTATCCATTCTAAACAATCGTAAGTTTTATTTGGAAATTCTTAAAAAAATAGAAACTTCCTGGTATACGAGGAACTCGTACACTGTCAGTAATTATGAACTGTGCAAAATACTGGAGACAAAAATTATAATTCAACAAGGTATGTTGAGAGTGATTACAAAAAAGTAGACCTAATAGTATCTTATGCCACTACATTTATGTATACAGCTATAAATTTCTTGTTTGGCGTTACGTAGGTAGCGTGATACCACCGAAGGCTGATGGTCTTTGGGAAAATTATGTAACAACTTTTTGACGTAAAATTTTCATACACTCAGATCATGAACATGTATTCAGATTGGAGATTCAGAATTTCCAAGATTGAGATATACTCCGCTTCTAATGGAATTAGAAAGCAAAGAAATATGGATCAACTTGGGGTACCATGACTATTCAAGTCGCAAGCAAAGTGCAGCGTCTTGTAGCAGGTGAGAATAGACAAACACAAAGGTCAGTGGCAAAAACCGTCCACGTTCCACAGGCAAGAGTGCGCAACATAATCATGGATAATCAGGCTGAAAAAGCGACACAAGCTGCACTTGCAACATATTTGTTCAACCGTCACTTACTCGTAGAAGCTACAAAATTAAACCGGTATTCAGGTTGTTTCAGCGGAACTATAGACACAGTAGACAATGTAGGTTTGATAACTTTAATGAACTGCAACTACCTACTGTAAAAAAAAGTCCGGCTTTTATGCTGAAGAAAGTCTCAGTACTGAAGCCAAAACGTTATATCCTTTTCTTTCATTAGGCATTTGAAGTCCGTAAAAGTTCTCAAACCTGCGGTACTCATTCTATTACATACGAAATACAGCGATCAAGTCGCCCATGGACATGTGTATGTGATTAGACTGTTAAAATGGACACTGAAAAACCATCGTCCTCGTTCATTAAATGGATTGTGAAAAGCATGCAGAGAAGAAGAGTGATTTAGACATAATAGTTCGATGACAGAGCCTTTTGTGATGGAAACTATTTTGCTGGGATATTGTCAAGATGTTTAATGGTCAGATAGGGCATAAACGAAAGTAATGATATGGCCTATAATAACGTGATGCGGCTTCAAAATAATTTTGATGTAATGTAACCAGCATATGTATATAGCTTGACAACATTTAAATATAGTTATTCCGGAAACTGTTTAAGGCGTTTGCTACCTGTACAAGACTTTTGTCACAAACCAGGCTCGAAACGTTTGTTATTAAGCACAAAAAACTGTGTTCGGCCCACCACGGGTATCGAAACCTGGTTTCTGTAATTCCGAAGACATACTACTGTGCCACAGGAGGGCCGGGTCGAAACGTAATTGATGTTTTTTTTAAAACCCGAATGGCCTAACTTGTCAGGTCAAAACCCTCGCGGTTCAAGCATAATTAGAACTGTTCATCAGTCAGCAGCACCAACCACCTGCCGGTTCTATAAAGCGCCCTTAACTGAGCTTTTCAAGCTTATCTTGGTTCGAACCTTGAAACTTTTGATTCGAAGTCTATCACGACAAGTCATATTCGAAATAAATTATTACAGCCATAACACGAAAACAAAACAAAAACAGGGATACACGCTATCAGTTCGAACAATTTGAGTTTTTAGGTTAACCTAAGAAGGTCAAAACGTTTTTGTCTACTTTATTTTAATAAGTTTTTAATACCCATACCATCCGTCTTGAGATACATTTTTACTTCAAGTGAATTTCTCATCATAATCGTGTATCTGTTAAACAACAAAAAATGTACCTAGTAATGAGAACAATATGAATTGCAACAATGAAGTACTTCCACACACTTAAATACTAGCGTGTCTGAATTTCGCGCAAAGATACATAAGAGTTATTCGAGTTACTCGTTCCTAATTTAGCAGTAAAAGACTAAAGGGACGGAAGTTGGTTTGTTTTGAATTTAGCGCAAAGCTATTTGAGGGCTATCTGCGTTAGCCGTCCTTAATTTAGCAGTGTAATACTACAGGAGAGGCAGCTAATTATCACCACCCACCGCCAACTCTTGGGCTACTCTTTTATCAACGAATAGTAAGATTGATCCTCACTTATAACGCCCCCACAGCTAAAAGGGTGAGCATGTTTGGTGAGACCGGGATTACGAGTCGAGCGCCTTAAACACCTGGCCATGCTGGGCCATACTACGCATTAGTGTCCATCTTTAAACTACATTTACCATGGGGTATAAAGGAGGATGATTACTTCATGTAATTTCTATTTTATAAATTTTCTTGTCAGTTTCGGTGGTATGACAACGAACTTCAATTTTGATTTCCATGTAAAAACTTTTAAGTTACAAATACATTCAAAATGACTACAGCAAAGAATGCAGGATGGAAGGTAAATAACAAATTTATTAACGTTGTTCCAGCTGATCTTGAAAATAGATACATATTCTCTCAACACTTGCTCATGGGGTGAGTCACCTTGTGAATTGTCTCTTGTCTTTCTTAATAGGAACGGGTTTGTAAAAAATGGTCTTTTCTGCTTTCCTGTTCATGTTCTGATAATTTCCATATCCTCCCCCTCTTCCTCGTTTGCGGGGCCGTGAGTTTTTAACGTTGCCAATTTCTGAGAACGAGAGTTATGGCCAATAACCCATGTAAATTTCACAGACATGCTAAAAATAAACAAAGTTCGACTGAAATGCAAGTCTATAACAACAAGTTAAAACAATTAACTATCTTATACAATAGAAATGGCACAGATGTAAATAAGTGATGGCACTGGAAAAGTGAAAGGCATAATTTTAATATTGGGTCTTGCTCGTTTTTGTTAAGTACAAAATTTACACAATGGATTTTATGTGTGCAGATCGTATCACGGGTATCGAAATTCGATATCAGCGTCAACATCCATATGATTATGAGCCACAGAGACTTAATAATGAAAAGGTTGCAAACGTAAGAACAACAAACAACCATGAGCTACGCTGTATGCACAATATCGGTTGAAAAGTCGTAATACGAATTTATCGGTGTCAATGCAAGATCCTCAGCTTTAACAAAGATATAACAATGAAACATACGACGCACAAACTACGCCATCCCTGAAAAAATGTAAAACCCACAAGTGTAGGTGTAACAATGTTGTGATTGCTACTGGAATCAAAGATTAAAATTACGTGTCGAACAAAAAAATAGAAAATTGCGACTTCAGTGATGGGAAAGCCATGACTAACGGCTGATTTCTGACTTAAAACAAA
This sequence comes from Carcinoscorpius rotundicauda, assembly GCA_011833715.1. Taxonomy (NCBI): domain Eukaryota; kingdom Metazoa; phylum Arthropoda; class Merostomata; order Xiphosura; family Limulidae; genus Carcinoscorpius; species Carcinoscorpius rotundicauda. The sequence goes on along the minus strand of CM022397.1, from coordinate 77,687,900 downwards.
TACTTCCAACAGACACATTTAGTTCTTGTAGTTAGACATAAAATGAAAAAACAAGATATGCAGAAAAATAAAAAAATAAATAAAATATAAGCTAACTCTGGTGTTGCAACGTTTGGAGCTCCATCGTGTTTAACAATTCTAATAATTCTTGTTTTCCATAATTCGTATTTTTCTTGACAAATTTTCCTCACAATTAAGCCTTGTCCAACAACAACTTACGAGACTTGTACACAAGTCAAAGCATTAAAGATGCATTATAACCAAGGTAATAAAAATATTTATTGGGCCTATTAAGATGTATTTGTTTATTTACCGAATTTCGCACAAATTCATTCGAGAATTATCTGCAAAAGCAAGCCCTTGTTTCAAAGTAAAAGATTAAAGAGAAGGTAATTAGTCGATATCAAACACCACCAACTGTTTGGTAGTAATTAAAATAATACAACTTATTTATCCAAAAAGAACTTCCAATGCTACAAAGTTCGATATATTAGAACTGTGATTTTAGGTAAGCCTGTGATGTTTTTCTTTTCTCCAATCAATTAATATAAATAAACAGCCTTTTTTAAAAAATAAACTCCACCCATGGCTGAAAGAGTGACCATGTTTCGATCCCGTGACCTTCACACAGTGAGTCGACGCTCTAACTACTAGGCCGTGCCAAGTCAAATAAGAATTAAAACGATGAAAACCATTTTACTGTTCAATACACTTGACAGAGTGACTTAATTGCCTACAAAATGCCGAAAGAAACCATCGGGCCTTTCAAGATCCATTACACTAAATTATAAAAACACAAAACCTATTGTACCTTTTAACACGTAGTGCAATTCTGTCTGGTTCCTGTTCGTCTATAACGAATTCGAACGATTTGAAGCTGAACTTCTTGTTTGAACACTTTTACACTGTAGAAACAGAAGTGAAGTTACACTAGCCTTTTTCACTGTCACATAGTTTGTATTATATCTTGCATGTGTGAGTCATGTGCATTTATTTGATTATTTTGAACATAATACCCACTTAAAAACATCTGTATCGTCAAATAAACGTACTTATATTGAATCTGTCATCTGTTCGCTATTACTAAAATACCAATCACCTAATATAATAAAACACCTATATGTTCGAAAGGGTGTAACATGCATTCGTTTGCTTTGAATTTCGCGTAAAACTATACGAGTGCTATCTGCTCTAGCAGTCCTTAATTTAGCAGTGAAATACTAGACGGAAAGATAGTCATCATCACCAACCGCCAACTCTTGGATTGACCTTTTACTAACCGTCACATTATAAAACTCCTACTGCTGAAAGGGCGAGTATGTTTCATGGGAAGGGGACTCGAACAGGCAATCCGCAGATTGCGAGTCGAATGCCCTTAACCACACACACGTTTCAATAACAAGTTGTTTAAAAATATAAACAGTTCGAGAATAGGATGTGTAAAAATTGTCTAAACTGATTTTATTATTTCCTTTTTTTTACGACTATGTATCTGATCTAAAGATTGCTTCTGATAAACTTGTATTTCTTCGCCTATTCTCTATTCGAAAAATAATTATACACCTTTATTTTCTCATAAACACGAGTTGTGTACATAAAGTCATCAAACACAAGTTAAAATTTTGTTGATGTTTCGAAAAAAAAAAGTGTCTGTTTTACCCGAGCGACTATTTCAAAGAACTTGGCACACAGCGGAGGAGGAAAACATAGTTCCAGAAGTTTCGACACCCTTGTACCACTGAGAACTAGTATAAAACAAGTGGTAAAAGTAGCTAGCCTTGGTAGGAATGTAGATATCCAGAAATCTATATTCTTGTCATGTGGTACATATGACCAATGAAGCTTGTAAGGTCATGACAAATTCGAGGTCGCAGATTACAGCGCCCTCTCTCAGTACAATTAGCATACCAGGTGCGGAATTACAATCACGGCTCATTTCCTCAACTGGTTTCTTAATGAAGTGCATGCTGTCAGTAATGTGCTATCTGTTAATATACCACAACAACATTGTCTGGTACATCGGAAACAGCTACCATTCTGAAATCTTCTTGATTAATTGGATACAAAAATCATTACTCGTATATTTCTTGTACGCCAATCCGAGTAAATCGTCATGCCTACATTTTCCAAATATGTGATTATATTCAATTAACACTATAATTTTCTACATTCGTCTACAACTTTGCAACTGAAAAACAACAAAAACCTTTAAAAGTTTATTTGAACAAGACAAAAACCTTCACTATAAATGTGAAAAATATGACAACTCGTGTTTCTCTTGATTTCCACACGACCTAACTACATATTTCTTAGTGTACACGACTTACCCAAAACATACACCATGAGTACAAACAACATGAGGTTTCCACAACTGATAAGTAAATTTGGTGTTTGGTATATTTACATACACATTTCCATATTTAAACAAACTTAGTACTCAGTTGTACATTTTTTTTTCATCGTGTTTATACAACTTACTTTACAATAAAGAGAAATTTTCAGTTCTTCCAGATGCCAGCTTCCCAGTTATTTCACTTCTCCCCAACGTCTGTGCCTAATTGGATAACTGAGTCATCCGGAAATCAAAGAACTGCATCAGGTAATGATACTTTTGACCCGCTAATTATTTTGAGGAAATATAATCGTATCCTAGAATAAGCGTTAGGGATAACAATTTCAGCTCGTGGGATACGAGCAATACGACCCCTCCCTTCACCATCTCTAGTTTCGATTTTTCGAAATCGACCAAAGAATTTAATTGACACTTTCATCGACAAGCATGACTGACCACGAACCATGTGGTCGCTGAAGCCGCAAATGCAGAACTTGTTCTAAGAATCATAAGTGTAATTAGCCATAGGATGTTATCATATTTCACAAAATGATGAAATTCCTCGGACATTACTATCTGGGTAAAAGGATGTTTACTTAAGTTATGGTGTATTTCAAATGTACGTCAAATTCACACGTGCATTTCTGCACTGAGATACACGTAAAGGACCGAGGACTTACACACTTCTATCTTACAACTACTTTAACCTGGCCCATTGACTCAACAGCACCACGTCACCATAGCAACGACCCAATGGGCTCAGGTCGATGTACTGGAACAAGGAAGCACGGATGATGAACGGGGGATAGACGAACTTTTAAAGACTGGAAAACACTCAGAAGTTGTGAGGATGAAATAAAATATATTAGTTGATGACACCTTCACTTGATGATGTTAACTCTATGTTTAGAAAGCGGTTAATTTTAAACTGCACCTTTTAAAAAGAATTAAATACCAAAATTTGGGTTTTAAGATGTTCTTGTATTTACAACTTAGATACAGGTACACCATTTTGTTCACTGAGAAAGGAGTCGATTCGTTAAAACATCTCAAGTTTTACACTCAATCTTACGACGTCCAGTTCGCTAGATGATATTATTTTAGGCTGACAGCAGGTGCCGGGAAGACGGACGGTTGAGAAATTGACATTTTACTTAGTTGAAACGCCGAGGGAAGTACAAAACACGCAATGATATCTCAAAGACAGAACATTCACTTCCCTTCTGACATACCAACCTACTACAGATACCATAACACCACACCGTGTGGGCTTAACTGATACCCGTTATTAAAAACAACAAAAACGCATGGGATTCGGTGTCTGTTTGTGGCACTTTGGATGTACTAAACAACGTTTCTTCTTCATGACCTCTTCCTTTAGGTTCAACGATCTTTGGTCAATCACAAACCAACTAAATAAACAAATAGCCTATATGTCACTGTTCAGTTTTATTACAGAACGAGAGTATTCTTGTCAGTTCAAGTTGCTTTTATATCTATATGTAATGTAACACTAAGCTTATTTAATAAAACTATAACATTTCTAGGGATACAGGGTGATGTGTAATGTAGCACTGAGCTTATTTAATAAGACTATTACATTTGTAAGGATACAGGATAATGTGTAATGTAGCACTGAGCTTATTTAATAAGACTATTACATTTGTAGGGATATAGGGTGATGTGTAACGTAGCACTGAGCTTATTTAATAAGACTTACATTTGTAGGGATACAGGGTGATGTGTAATATAGCACTGAGATTATTTAATAAGACTAACATTTGTAGAAATAAAGGGTGATGTGTAATGTAATACTAAGCTTATTTAATAAGGCTATTACATTTGTAGAAATACAGGGTGATGTGTAATGTAGCACAGATTATTCATAACGAATAAATAGGTGTTAACACTTCATTACTGAACAAGAAAGAAGTGTATATGTGCTACATCCTTTCTCATCTATACCGAGATTTTGCGCAACGGAAACATTTCGAGTTCTAATTCATAATAAACGACATGGAAGGTAGTCTGAACCTCTCACCAAAATGGCAAACTACGGTTTTTGTGATCAAACGAAGTATGCAAATACGTCTAAGAACTGTTTGCGGCTTGTAATCATGTATAATAACATTTACAGGATATGACGTAGAAAGTTGACTTAGTAACAAGTACTGAAACTTTTAATCAAGTGACGTCATCGTGTTCCGCATTCCCCGATTCCGGTTTCTTACACCCCCATGTTTACCATGAGATTTGGCTGAAATCACAATTTGAAATCTTCGGAACTCAATGGAGAAACACGGACCACACAAAAGCTAGCCCAAGTTTTAAACCCATTAAACTGTAGATAGGAATAAGATATATATATATATATATAATTACATAGAACAATATTTGCATAAAACAAATCAGATAACAATACATTCAGAATAGCAGCTGTGCCATTTTTAAGGTCTAAATTAAAAGTAAAATAGGAAAAAAAAACAATCTTACACTACTTAATCAAATAACAGCTAAATTACCAATATACAGTACTAATGTCTTTTATACGGTTAATAATAAAAATTGTTAAACAACAATGAAAACAAAAGAAATTCTGAAACGAGTTAAACGACCTCTACCGGTAAAATAATACTAGTATTACAGAAATCATAATAAGAGGTAATGAAACTAATAGCAGAAATCCTCAGAACAGTAAAACAAAGGATACTAAGTTCAACGCTAGGAGGCACTGCAAAACCGAAAGACTTTGCTACTGATATCAGATCCAGTGTGTTCACATCATAGATCTGCTTCAAATGGTGAGAGTCGTAAGCTCTGACGTATGCCTTATAAGCTTCCTTTGCAGACATGTGGAGGAAGTAGTTTTTCGAAATCAGTTTCTCCAGCTATAAAGAAAAAACAACAACAGTTAATCTGATATACCGATTAAAGAAAAAACACTACATTTTAAAAATAAAGTTTCATCTTTAATAAGAAAGTATCACTTCTCTAATTCCGCACAAAAACACACATTCATATAAGAAAAACACAGGTAAATCTAAGTGTCACGAGTAATTAAATTACGTAAATTACGGTACGTAAACCACAGTTATTCGCTGTATTAAATTTTCTGAAGAAACGAACACTACGTCCACAAAATACAAAATATTTGTATCATAGGCATTAAGCATATTGGGTTAAAATATTTCGCCAGCTTTCGGCCCTCGAATCATAACTTTTATCACTCTTCGTTCAGTTCAGTTGAAGAGTTCTGAAACTAAACGAAAAATTTCCTGAACAATGCTACAAAATACAGAAATACAGGGTGTTCGGAAAGTTACTGTACAGTTTGTCTGTTAATAAATATATAAATGCACAGTGACTTTTTGAACACCCTGTAGATCTGAAATGCTACCTTCACACACTTCTGACTTGCAATACAAAACAGGCAAATTATAAATGCACGAAAAAACAAAACAAAAACACATCTGTGGTCTAAGTAATTTTTATCATAAATATTATACAGTGATTTAGGAAGGGGTTGCAAACGGGAGGGGTCCTTGACGAGACAGGTAGATAATATCTAACATATAAAAACCAGTGTGTGTCATGTCACACTTGATTTCTCATAAGAGCCAAAATACATTTATCCAGATAGAATAGTTCGGTTACTATATGGCCAATTATGATTTTAGTGATGGTAGCCATGAAACCTTATAAGTGTAATGAGTGTTGATATAATAAGCTTAAAGACATCGTGTGGGGCCACCTCTAGCCTAGAGCCAAGTGCATAAAATTTTCATGAAAAAAATGTAACGATTTAATTTTACACTTAAATTGTTTCTAAATTAAGATATTTTCTGTTAAATCATCAACGTTTTCAGTAAAAAACTAATCAACGAAAACTCTAAACTAAGAAATCAACAAATAGTTTTCTTGTATATACCTTCCATTTTATACTTTCAGTACACAGACTATCAACAATATCAGGCTATACTTATGATGGTAAGCAACATGACATAATAGCCATTATTGGAATATGGTGTTACCAAAATGCACTGATTTTCACCAATAATTATTATGTCAATACACCATGAATGACCTTAATTTTGATTGGCTCACAAAAGAATTTACAGATGTTTGGTTGCTTTTACTGCACTTTTCTTCCTCTTTGTTGTCAAGCTTGATTTAGTTAAATTTAATTCAGTTATCTATGTAGTGTGAGTTAGAATATACACTATGGGGTGGTAGTTTTACAATCATTTTTAACAGACTATAGTAATAATATAATTTACAGTTGCTACACAAGTCAAATACATAAAAGCAGGAGATGCTACAAGCCAACATCAAAAACTCTTCTACAGAGCTATACTAAACAACCACTTATTAGAATATTAGCATATTTGTATATATGTGTATACGACTTTTCCCTCTTCTTAACACTGTTTCTGATACCAGCCCACATTAAAATAAATGCTGATGAAAATTTACTTTGCAACCCTACAATTCTTACATTGTATCCAACACCAGTGTGTGCAACAAACTTCATCATCACAGCACTATTCATATCTATTTGTTTTATTGGAAACAATTTTAAGGTACCAATACCACATTGCATGCTACATAGCTCCAATGTACCATTGCTATCGAATTAATAACATAACAGTGACAACACTGGGACTATTCATTATCCCATTAGACACACTTCCAATGAAATAATTGTAAAAATATGTCAAAATAACTATATTAAATCATAGTTGGAACAGTCTTAAAGTCAAGAATCATAACAAACATAGCAATTCTACATTATAAATACATTAAAAACTAGTACACATACTGCTATAGAACATTCAACAATGACAGTGTTATATCCAAAACACCAGATTACCTGCTGCACACTGCTGGTCTATCATTATCCAATAAACTACACTACTATAAACAAAACACTAATAGAAATAGCTATACTCTATCCTATGAAATACATTATCACAACCCATATCATGTTGTCGTATAGGGACATATTACTGAACACAGGTAAGACTCATTCACTATATTTCACCAGTTAAAAGATGGCCATAACTACAAAACAACACAATAACACAGCACATCTATCTCCTCCTTACAATGACACATCACCAAATACAGAAAAGTCTTACTTACTTACTATATATTCTACAAGTTAAAATCGGACCATATCTACAAAACAACTAAAACACAATGACACAGCATATCTATCACCTCCCTACAATGACACATCACTGGATACAGAGAAGTCTCACTAACTTACTATATATTCCACAAGTCAAAAGGTGGCCATGAACACAAAACAACTCGAAGAGAATAAAATTTCCATTTATAGTTCAAGATTATGACTTTCCTCAGTCACACACTATGTTATACTGCACATCAAAAGAACGCATTTCAGGTTTTAGTTACACCAAACTGTTTATTAGAGTTAACAGACAGTTGTTAACTGTTGATTTGCAAGCCATCTAAACAGCTTAACAGCTCTCAGGAGTGTTCACACCAAATCTTGTTAAAAATACTAGCCAATTATTTAAGCAAGAAGGTGATATTAAGATATCCTATTATACACTTACTGGTATAAAATTTCAATTGTTACCTAAGAAATGATGGGGGTACTTATTTTTTCATCAGCCAGTTATTTAAAATGCTTTATATGTTAGAATGGCTTAGTTAAGTTATATTTATCTGTTACAGGGTCTATCACTGAGCCAACTTTTATATTCATTATAGAACATTCTACAAACAGATTGGCTTTATTTTTATTTCCATACTACTTTCTGGATAAAATAAAATAAGATTATAATAGTGCAGCATTATTATCCAACATACTACTATTTTTTTCTGGTTCTATGAAATTCATAATGTCATTCAGCGATGCATGGCATATTCTTACGATTAACTTTTATTCGTATGGACAATTTTAGTAAGTGATTAATGACCACTAGAGTTGATAACTGTCTTCATGCTATGATTATGTTCATGGGGGAGAAACCAGCGTGCAGAACATGATGTTAATAGGCACAACAACACAGCTCTAATTCCATTACCAGTAGTATCAGTAACCAATAAAAATTATCTAGCCTTGGCTAAGCTAACACAATCACATTTTCTACATCTACATTCCACAGTAATTAGTCCAATTACAGCATGAATCTACTTTACCTAAAGAAGAGAACAACTCTCTATCTGTAAAATGGTTTATATAGCATGGATAATATGAAAACTAAACCAAACTAATTTAGATCTCTCTTTATGGGGTGGTGGAGTTACTGTTTTGGGCTGGATCATTTTACACACAGTCTCTACATGTCTGAGAAATATTTCTGTGCACAATAATACACTTTTCCCCAATTTTAGTTTAAAACTTGCTTTCCTCATTCCCTGAAATACTGTCTTTGGGTTTACGACAAATATTTCATGTCATTGTTCAAAGTAAGTTCCAAAAATCTCTTGAATGTGACTGATAAAATACAAGTAGAAATTACAGCTCGTGATCCTTCTAAAGGACCCAGACATTCTCTGTACTACAAACTAGAAATGCACCAACACTGCATTTAGCCACCTGTAATCCTTTATAAACAGATACTGTTTCTGTGTTGATAAAAATGTCTGCTATTCCTTATTAAGTGATGTGGTTTAACTGGTAGACTTTTGAGGAATTCAGTTGTAAGGATATCCTCACAATCTGCTAAAGCCATACCTGGATAAGCTTTATAAGGTACATAATATAACTCATTTAAATAAACATGCCAGGCTTTGGGTTGTTTGAGTTTATAAGCCTTACATTCCCTTGTTTGTAGTTCTATTTCATAAATGACTGAACATGTGTTGAAGCTTCTCGTAAAGTCAATCCCACAGATAATCAACTGCAATAAGAAGCAGACCATTCATATCTAACATAAAAATCTATACTACCACATCTTGTAACAACGTAGTCCAGACAGTAACTTTCTTAATCTAGTGAACAAAGCTTTTCAAATTCTCCCTAACTGTACTCTTCAATTTGATGGATTGACTAATTTTTTCTTGTTCGCCGCCTTACACAATGTGGATGCAAACTTTATTTAATTGTTATTTTGGAATTCAGACATTCTGATCTCATATATACACACAAATACTTGTATATGACTTCATATCACATTATTCATTGGAACATACGATTCTGGCTCTTGACGTGTATTTACGGATACCATCTTCGTCTTAATACTCTTGGGGTCAGTCATACTCTGAACAGCTGTTTCACCCTATGATGATTCCTCTTTTTAGAGGGAAAACATTAAGAGGTTAGTCAGGAGTTACAGTAGCCCTGAGTTCATGCCCCACCTGAGGAGTGGGTGCAGATTAGCAGATAGTTTTCACCAATATAATCTACTAAGATTCTCAGGATGTAGCTTAAAAATCTCAATCCACAGTTCAAATGATGGTATTATTGAGATAACATAAAGAGATCTTATGAAGCCACAGGATATAAATTTAAACCTGATTGAGCAACCTCCCAGTGGCGACTTCCTTTCCACATTGCCTGTATCCAAGAAGGCCTAAGGGTTTTGTAACCAGTGGCAATATTTGTGGTATTAGTTCATCTCTTGGAATTGGTGGGAAGAATGAGAACCCACAATGTGTTTTGGAAGGAGGTCACTTCATATCGAAGCCTGAACTACTATGGGTATTAATCACTTCATCAAACACCATCTCAACTAGTGTCTTCCTTTTCCAAAATAAGTGACTGACTGTATCCAGGAATACGAGTGAATCTTGTCTGTTATTGTGTAACACCAAAGATTTATAAGAAAATTATCGTTATTGGTAGGTGATGAATTTACTAAAAGTTATGAAAATCTGAGAAACTTTCAGCTCCAAATGTTGACTGATAAGACCAATAAAAAAATGACAGGGCTGTTCACTATATATGCAATCAAAACTAGCATAAAAAGTTGGTAAAAAATCATTCAACTGGCGGATTATCAGAATAAAGAACACGCTCACGCACGCTTTTTTTTTCGTCTCTTGAACAAAAAAACCGCGCGCGTGTTGGCGTCTAAAGCAAAACCAATAAGACTCAATAAATCCTGTCACTTTCATTATCTCACATACCAGAATGTTCGAATTGCATGATAAGAGTTTCTGAGAAAACTGTCTCCATGCAGCCGAACAACTAGCATGCAACACGGCTAGTCAGTGGTTGGTTTCACTTCCGGAACCACTCCTTATAACTGGAAACTGCCAACTGTTGACACCATCGGCTTTAGTTTTTAAGTTTATCGCAAATACCTTTCTTGCTACAAATCGCAGATAGTGACATATCTACGCACACTATATATATTAATAACATTTGATAAGTCACTTCGATCTAGTGATTCGTTTCATAAATACCTATTTAATTTCTTGTTAGTACTTGGATTTCATTAGTATTTTTGAAATATACACGCAACTGTTAAATGTAATGATACTACTTATTACCTTGCATGTTCCACCAACATCAACAGTTTTGTTTGGAAAAATATTCTATATCACGGACCATAGCGCCACGAGAAACATAGCGAGAGTTAACTAATTTTAATCATTACAGATAGTAAGAGTTAGTAATCAGTGCCTCTGAATTTAGAAAAATCGCAGTTGTACATGAAATATACATAAAAACCACGAATCATTTACAATAAAATAATAAAAATAAGGCTTACTAGAAAAACAATAAACGTTTTATTCCAAATTGCATGCAAACTCTGCAAGAAAATAAATACTTTAAGAATTTATATGAATACATACTCTACCAGATGCATTTGAACAGTTTATTTGTTTTTCGAATTTCGCACAAAGCTACACAAGGGCTATTTGCACTAGCCGTCCATGATTTAGTAGCGTAAAACCAGAGGAAAAGCCTAGTCACCACTACTCACCGCCAACTCTAAGGTTACTCTTTTACCAATGAATAGTGGGATTGACAGCCACGTTATAACGTTCCCACGGCTGAAAGTGTGAGCATGTTTGGTATGACGGGGATTCGAATCCGCGATCCTCAGATTAGAAATTAAGAGCCCTAACCACCTAGCCATGCCAGGCTCGTTTGAATATATTGCTAATCTCTCTAGATACAGACACGAAACATTCGTGCTTATTAGATATGCAAATTATGTTCTTACCTTTTGATCTTGTGTTTGTGTTTTCTTTTAGCAAAGCCACATCGGGCTATTTGCAGAGCCCACCGAGGGGAATCGAACCCCTTATTTTAGCGTCGTAATTCCCTAGACTTACCGCTGTACTAGCCGGCGGCAATTTTGATCTTAATACTTTTACATTAAAATAAAACCTCTAAATCAATCTTGTTATCCCTCTGTAGGATCATCACGAAAACTTTTAAAAGTTTAATGACAATAAAAATCAGCGGTAACACGATAATGTACTTCACTTTACTTAGTTTCTAGTGTTCTTTGAGTGTTATTTTTAGTCGTTTTGAAAAGCTGGGTTTCCTTAATTCTAGGAATGGTCTTTAACACGGAAGTTTCGGTTTTATTTCCAACCCTCACGGAATCATTTCTATCTCAACACAACAAACAACTGGAATTTTTCGAAATCATGAAATGATTTCACAAAAAATATGAAAAAAGTAAGAAACAAAACACTATCAACTAACAGTAAAGTGTTATTTTGGAAATTGTTTGTACGTGTGATAAGTCCTGTTATTCACGAAAGTCTGTTTGAGTAGACACTTAAGGTGGACAAGATAGAACTGCAATGATATTTTTAAGACACGAGTAATTCCAAATCATTATTAAAGTCGTTAAAAAAATATTACAAATATATATACAAATGTTCAAAAATTATCTGTAACTATTTTTTATGAAGACCAAAAAGTGTAATTTTTCCGCCATTTTCGGCGTTTCAGAACTCGACAGTCTTATAATCCGTTTATGCTCAACATAGTTATTCAAGATACAGTCACACAGACTATTTATGATACTAATAGTCATCTTAGAGCCACGTATATAACAGATGAATTATAACCATACATATTATTTTGAGTCAACTTTTGACAGCTGATAATGTGTTGGCTGGTTAGCACGATGAAACTCGATGTAACAAATACTGAAAATAAATATGTTCAAACATACGCTGTAAACCCGAAAAGTTCATAACTGCGAGAGGAAAGAAAAATGTTATTGTAGTTACTACATATAATCCACTAAAAATAAATAGGTACGTGCTGAAAGGAAATGAGATATGTAAATAAAATAACTTCCTATTAGAGTAAGACCACGTATTTAAAGTGTAACTAAAAATAATCCTTGCCATTAGTATATCCAATTAAATAAATTTTTCAACCGTTTCTATATGATGTTTTTTTTTCAAATTTTATTGCACGGATACTTTTCTCACGTGGTAAACGCACGTGCACATGTTTATTCGAAGGAAGACAGGAACCATCTTCGCTAATAAAAGGCCAGTGGTCAAAACTTTATGCACGAACTTATTTCGCTAAATTATGGAAATGCCCTGTCCAGTAACAGATGAAACTTAAGACACGAACTAACTGAACGTCATATTCTTCACGAACCCATTTTATAGTAAAACAAGTTCTTGACAAACATAAGCAATGCGGCATGAGCTTATTTTATGTCCAAATGTGCACTACCTTCACTGGCTATTAACAGTTGATGGTCGAAACATAATAAAAGTTATTTTAATTTAATTTTGCGTGAACGACACTATCTAGTAACAGGTTAATCGTTAAAATGTGAAGTATGGACCTAAATTTGCAAGTATAACCAGCATCAGTTTGCGGTTCCAGCATACTTGGTATGAACTAAACATTTCAAGTTCACTGATGGTCGCAGATGAACCAGCAAATGATTACAGACGGACTCTAAACGTCATAAACTATAATTTGTTTTCCTCATCCAGGGCTGTCTTGTTGACTTCATGAAAGTTTTTATAGCCTTATCTATTTTATTCTATTTATTCAACGACCATTTTACGTAGCTCCTCGCTGAACTATGTAATGAACTTTTTAATGACGTATTGAATAAGTACTCAAACGTGTGTGTCGAGAGAATGATGCGTGCATTGAACACAAGATGGTTAGTTTTTGGATTGACAGATGTTTTACTCTAGCATGGCAGTTTGTTGTCTACGTAGACGTGACAACACACACGTTGTGTGCTTGCTAATTCTTGTTAAAAATTGGAAATCAGAGAGGTAATTAGAGTTCGCAAATAAAAACTATTTTTTTTTATTTGCGCAAATGGTTTTGTTGTACGTTGCAATATTCTAGAAACTAAAGTGTTCACTTTGGAAAAACACAAAAATATCTGTAATTAAGTATAAAGTTAAATGAACTCTGTGTGTTTGTGCCCACCGCACAAATCGATCTCCAAAATTTCTGTAATATAAGCCACATAAAACTCAACAGTGGTTCTGCGAGAGTAGTGTATTAAAATATACCAGTTGTTCCCAATCTGTTGTACGCTTACTCCTGGGACTATGTTAGGACTTTTGAAAAAAAAAAAGGGTAAAAGAATATAATCATTGCGCCTCAAAATTAAAGGGCAGTTTCGGTGAGTTACCAACGTATTCCACAAACAAGTGCTCAAATGTTTGCATATTGCTAACTCGCTGTATAATTACTTCTTTTGATTTATCTTTTAAATTACTTGAACCAAAGGGTAATTTTTGTGTTTTTTTGTTTTAAAAACAAATTAAATACACTATTAGTACGTCATGGCTCAAAGATCTAAGTGGAGGTACGTGACAAAACAAACAAGTTGAGAACATTATACCATACACAGGTAATGCCAAAAACTGAAGGCAGATTTAGTTTAAAATAATAAATTCATTTATTCAGTAGCGATCCAAGTAAATGAGACCCCGAGTGATTCTTTCTAGTTGTATCTCTCCAAGCGATAACTTATCACATATCCCCACAGTAAAAATCTAAATGAACTAGACATGGTCAGTTTGGAGTTTTATTTCTAGACAGGTTCCTTCGTTAACCTCTTACACGTACGTTTCAATAAGTGGCACCAACACTATTTACAGACTATTCCCAATACTACAGTTATTGCACATAGAAAAGCAACGGTAACTAATGAGTTGTTTTTCCCCTTTCCAAAGTTATACAGAAGTTTAAGTACGGAAAGACTACAGTAATTAACGAGTTTTTTTAACCTTTTTCCATAAAAATATTTATCAGCACTGATAGATTATTATAAATAATTTCACATGCTTCGTTCAAATTACACACACACATATAAGTTATCATCGTTTCCTTGCTTTGGAAGAAACATTTTCTGATACGATTTTTGTTTTCATCGGAGGTTTGGTTTGTTTGTTTTGAATTTCGCGCAAAGCTACATGAGGGCTATCTGCGCTAGCCGTCCTAATTTAGCAGTGTAAGACAAGAGGGAAGGTAGCTAGTCATCACCATCCACCGCTAACTCTTGGGGTACTCTTTTACAAACGAATAGTAGATAGAACGTCACATTATAACGCCACCACGGCTGAAAAGGCGAGCATGTTTGGTGCGACGGTGATTCGAACCCGCGAACTTCAGATTACGAATCGAACGCCTTAACTCACCTGGCCATGCTGGGCTGGTTGGGTTTAAATTTCGTGCACTTTACACGAGGGCTATTTTCCCTGGCCGTCTCTAAATTAGCACTTAAGGACTACAGAGAGGGAAGGTAGCTAGCTAGTCACAATCATCCATCGCTAACTCTTTGTCTACTCTTTTACTAATAAATAGTGGGACTAACCATCACTTTATAACGCCTCTGCGGTTGAAACACCAAGCGCCCTAACCACCTGGTTATGCCAAACCTTCACCAAAAGTAAAATTGAAAATATAATACGTGCTGCAGATCGCGGTTTCACTTATTTAAGGCTACAGTTAGCAAACCAAAGAAATGTTAGGCATCTTATAATGGTGATATGAATATTTTATGGGTTTTTAAAGCATTTCCCAATTCAGATTTTAGTAACCTAAGTTAATATCCGTGTGTGTATAATTTTCCGGCATTTCCCCAATTTGTTATTCAATATAATTATACCACGGACCAATTGTTTAATTATTACAAATTTATCTTTCTTTCATCAAAGGTAAAGTCGAAAATATAACATATGACGTAGAGGTTCAATGGATTATTTGATTGGTTGTACTCTCTACGGTGGGTTTCAGTTTCAACTGTTCAACGCTCAACATCATTTATATAGCTTGTTTGCCTTTTTATTTTCGCGAAAAGCTACACGAGGGCTATCTGCGCTAGCAGTGGAAAACTGGAGGGAAGGTCATCACCGCCAACTCTTGGGCTACTCTTTTACCAACGAATAGTGGTATTGATCATTACTTAACGTGAAAGGGCGAGAACATTTGGTGTGACGGAGATTCGAGCTCCCAACTCTCAGATTACGAGCCAAGCGCCTTAACCACCTGACCATGCCGGACCACTTGGATAACTCTCGAGTAGTTTTGCGCGAAATTATTTCACACATATGTCCACCGATCGTTTTTAACTGAGTTATAGGGAAAATAAAGTGTGATAAATCGCTCTCCGTGTTAACAGAAATGGATTTTTTGTGGCCTTTGCTGACCTTGACATTTAACCTCGATCCACTGAAACAAAAAATAACCACTTCTAACTTAGATGATATTCCAAATGTATGCCAACATTCATCCAAATCCATTCAGCTGGTTTCGAGGAATCTTGTTGGGAAACACCCAGAGCGGGGAAATATACGAAACATGTATGCACCCAGTTTCAGATTAGGGGTTTCCAGCAAATATTTAATATTGCACCAAAACCAACTGTGAAAATAAACAACAACCCCAAAACTACAAACAATACAGAATAACGCAATCCTCATATCTCACAAAGCACCGAGATCCAAAAGATTAGTTTTCCTACACACTTACGCTAATATACAGCCACTTTATGACAGATTACACCCCATATTATGTTATTGTGTATGATAATAACAGTCATCAGTATATATCTCATTTGATATCTACTTTACGTAATCAAAAGTACTATTTCTGGCTTATACACAATATATCATTTAGGTTAAGATATCAAAAGTGCATTTAAAGGTATTCTAAAAACTTAAGTGAAACGCGTTTCATTTGCTATTGGAACTGTTTGTAGGACTTCTGCAAGTAGTATATTTGTGGACACGGTTTTCAAACGGGAAAAATGGGTAAATGCGAGTATTCTTGTTGGGTATTAACCCTGATTCCTAGACGTACTCTATGTAGCATTTTTTTCCGAAATTAATATATAAAATGTACCATCAAATAGACAGGAAAAGATCTCCACTACACCTGACCCGGGAGGGTCACAAAGTAGACCTTAAATCCGATTAAAAGAGAGAAAGAGTTCGGCATAGTTTGGTTCAACAAACTAAATTGATGCAATTAGGCCTTTTGCAATGATGATACGTATATATTACCCATACATCTAAAGCAATTTAGTCTACTATATGGAGAATTAACATGTAGATTTAATGTGTCTTTATACAAAATGATAAAAACCCTATAACGCGAGCACTTTACTTCTTCCCAGTTTGCTAGGAAGATCTGCTTCTTGAACGTGCAATGGTTACAGCGTTTTTATCATTTTATACGGCGAGGTCATATATTTCAAAACTCCATAAATACTTACATTTTCTATTCACACTAAAATTCCGTAACAAATTTTCTATCGCATGTAATTGTATGCTCTGATCTGTCGAGTGAAGTGATAGTTAGAAGCACTCGTCAAGGACCTCCCTCCTTCCCTTTAACAGATTGCAAATATAATGTTTTCTTTCCTTTTATCTATGCTCTAAATGGTGTTATTTTTCTTTACTCGAATATTAAAAAACTTCCAAAATAACCGAGTATTTGTAAACGAGACTTACTGTCAAAAACCGTTACGCAAAATTTTTACAACCTGAGCAGTAAAAACAACCTCGTACATCTAAAAGCTACTAATTAACATTTCTCTGTTCGTTTCTTAGTGAAGCACTTGGCAACAATAATGACATCTGATCTACAGTTACCGTAGTAACTATAAAGAAAATAAAACTTACCAACAATAATTTGTACTGGTATGAAGAATGGCATTTAATTTACAGTTACTACGGTAACTACATGAAAACATATTTTATGAACAGTCAAGTATTCATTAACACGAATCGCTTCTAAAAATACAGGTTTGTTCTACCGTCTTCACGCAAACATACAAGAGGGATATTACGCTAATCATCTCTAATTTAGAAGTGAAAAACTAGAGGGAAAACGCTATTAATTACTATCCACCATAAATTCTTGGGCTACTCCTTTAACAACGAATAATGGGTTTAACCGTACAATATGACGTCCCTACAGCTGAAAGGACGAGTATGTTTGGCGGGGCGGGGAGTCAAAACCACTACCTTCAGATTACAAGTCATGTGCCCTGACCACCTGGGTCATGTCAGGTCGCAAAGCTACAGAGCATTACCTAAGTTTCAACTGATAACTAAAGGGAAGGCAACTAATCAAAGAATCCACTGCCAACTAACAATAGGATTTGAACATCACAGAGTGACTCAAAGTGCTGAGCGTGTTTTGGGACACCAAGAAGCGAGCCGGAACCATCGGATTCGGCCAGAGCATGTTAACCACTCAACAATAAATAACTGTTATAAAAGCACGAAAATACAAACCCGAACTAACTAAGAACAACTAATACAATTACATAAACTATTTAAATGTAGATATCAACAAGTCCTTTATAAGTATTAAAAGCATACTCCGCCAAAAAGTACTTTCACATTCACAACAAGTCAATAATTAATTTTACGACTGCTAAAAGATACACTCTTATTTTAACGCGGTGTGTGGGTGCTTTCAGGGATTCTTGGCTTTCTAACAAATTTCTTACGAATAGTAAAATGAAGAGTTATTTCACAGTAAAAACATCCATCTAAAAAAACATAGTAACAGAAGCTCGATTCTAAGGAAACCCGATTTTACTGAATTTAAGTCACTAGCTAGTAGTAAGGAGGAAACCACCCGGAAATCCACAAAAACACATAGGGCTAGCCGGCTCTGCCAATCCCAAAAAAGGAACTTTGCCAAGTGTGCTGTCGCTTCAACAGGATCAGATAACCATGGGATTCCAGAACACACTGAAATGGACATCTGAAATGCTTTCCAACGAAGTAAGACTAATATACTGCTGTTGTACATCGTTTACAACTGGAGAGACACAGTTAAACTACTCTCACAAAAATATGGAGCCTTAAACAACGTAAACCATTGACAACTAGGGGTAAATGTGTTGAATCATATAATTTGATGATAAAGCAATTTAGAATTAACACACTATGTAAATTATACCAGAAAACTTTGGATGAAGTATATTTATAACACATTTTTTTCGGGGTAGGGTTAATGTTTCGTACTCCATATTAATGTTCACGGCTTTTATATAACAAATATTTGTGAGGAAAAACGACTACAGATTAAATGTAGATGGTGTGAACGCGAAATAGTAATTACGTCAAACCCCGCAATGCCACAATTGGAAATTATCACTGCTCAGTGTGGTGATCCTTGGAAAGTTCTGGACAGTTATTACCGATTATTTTTATCATAGTATCTGGTACTTGTTTTATGATCTTTTGAGTATGCAGATGAGTCTTGTACCTCTGAAAAATACTTAAGTCACCTTTTTGTAATTTTTCTTCAGAGAAAACTGCCACAAAGTCTTCAAATTTCATGTATATAATACATAATTATTTATATACAACTATTTAAAAAAACCCACAAAATATGGTTCTACAATATTTTCAGCAATTAAAATATACTTCTAGTTAAAATCTTATCATTGGAGCAGATAACTCCGAAACTGTATAAAAACTGTTTTTTTTGTCGTTTTCTTTATTTCTCGCCAAGCTACAAGAGGGCTATCTGCGTTAGCCGTTCCTAATTTAGCAGTGTAAGACCAGAGGGAAGACAACTAGTTTGAAATCATCACCCACCGCCAACTTTTTTTACTAACGAATAGTGAAACTGACCATCACATTATAACACCCCCACGACCGAAAGGGCAAGGATGTTTGATGTGACAGAGATTCGAACCTGCGACCCTTAGATTACAAGTCGAGCGCTCTGACAACTTAAAAACTAATGAGCACTCAGGTAAAGTAACTGAAATGTACTGTCACATTTTAGGGTTAGTCTGTTGACATTCTCTAAATACCCGTGGTGTGGCGCTCGTGCAATATCCTATTAAATAGCTCTCCAATATATTCATTTGTGCCGTAGCAGCAGGCTGAGACAGTAGCTGCATAGAATGTAATAAGTTTACGTTGAACATTTTATATTTTCAGTAACTAGCATGTGTGATCGAGTGATAGGAAATATAGTATTTAATAAACAAACAAGAAAATCACGTAAAATTAAATATTTAAAAAACTTCGTTCCTACATTATTAGAGACTACACAACTCGACTGGCTTGTATACTTTACACAACTCATCAATCCTGACTCGTTTCTTTGAAAATGATTCATATATTTTCAAAGAAAATTACTTTACTGGAGTTAAAAGCAATTAAGTATATGGCATATAAACATTCCAACTACATGAATACTTAAACCTCGATGGCAAAATCTGAGAAACCCAATGTGAGAGAAAGAAAGGGCAAAAATGCAACATTAATAACAAAATATCAATAAGTCATGCTTTCCCAAACTAAGTTTCACACGCTAGGTTATTTGGCACCGATCTGAAATACACCTACATTCCTGCTTGGTCGTTAAGGGCTGTCAAGCGTCGCAATTCCATGCCAGAAAATATAAAAACAATTACGAAACTATGCTTTGAATGTTGCAACAACTTTATTACACTCAAGTCGAAACCACTTCTAAATCCTATAAACACCTATAAAAATCATTTCAATTCTCAAGTGTAGATACAATCTTTCTAGGCAGCTAAAGCTACATTACTTTTTCCCACCTACAAAACGAAACTACAACAAAACTTAAGCAAATGAAAAAAGCAAGTTATGTCATATTTATTATAAATTCGCAATATATACCGCGACACATCATAACACATCTCCTCTAGATTATGTTGTGTCACATTAACAGTACTGGATAGTCTATAAACGATAGGGGAGGAAAATCTGGTTTGTTTTTTTAATTTAGTGCAAAGCTACACGAGAACTATCAGCGCTAGCCGTCCCTAATTTAGCGGTTAATTTAGAAGTTAAAGCAGCTAGTCATCACCACCCACCACTAACTCGTGATTCTCTTTTACCAATGAATAGTAGTATTGATCGTCATATTATAACGCCCCCAAGGATGAAATAGCGAGTGTGCTTGACGTGACTGCGATTCGAAACCGCGATCCTCAAATTACGAGTCGAACGCCTTCACACACCTGGCCATGCCGAGCCCAGGGGCGGGAGGGACGGTAGGACTCCATAAAAGTTTCGCATTTATGTATCTTCATAGTAGAATAGAATCATTGTACAAAAATGTATCACACGTTTTCTTAAAACAGGCTGTTTGTTGATATCATTAAAAGCCATATATATTACATAAATATTAAGGAACTCTTCCTTATCAGAAGGGATATTTGTAAGTACAATATCCTAATCAAAGATCATAAAACATGTCAGTGTATTACCCAATTAAACACAATCATAAGAACACTAGAGTCAAAGTGAAGAATACGTTAACCACACTATATCTGTAATAACCAGTATCAACAAGGCCTTTCGTTCAAATCCACGTGCTCATAAGGCCAGCTAGGATACGACAAGTAACAGCCCTGTTGCTTTTACTGAACGTAAATAATATAGACATGATTTTAACCGTCCGTAACTAATGGGACAAGAATTACACATAGTTACAACGCCTGCGTGTCTGTACAAATAAAAACATTTATGTACCTTTAAAGTAACGACATTACGATAGGTTTATGTGATATTTGGGCACTTAATTCCAACTGAAAATTGTTTTATCCAACAATTTCGTGGTATGGACTCGCCCTCTCGTGATAGTTAGATGCAGGAAAATCTCATATCTTTAGAAAGGTGACACCAGCGTAGCAACAGTTAGATCATGAATTCCCTCTTCTCATGTCACCTGCTGCACCACAAATAACTACACTTTCTGCAAAAGGAAACGTGATTTTTGTCCCGAAAAGTCGTGGTTTTGGGGGGGAGAGAAATAACCGGAACTAAGACAAAAATAGTGTGAGCAAGCCGCCACGATGTCGTTTTATTTTCTATCGTTCTATTCGCATAGACATCTAAATACTTCAAGAAACGTGACCTAAGTTCTTGTAATGTAAATAGACACGTATTTACTTGTAAATAACTTACCCCTTTATACATTTCAGATTTTTAATTACTACATGTTTTTCTAACCTATGTTTTCATTTTATAGAACTTCTATTTTAATTATATCTTGACGACATAGGAGGCTCGTTTGTAGTTATGCGCAAAGCAACACAATAGGTTATCTGCGTTGTACCCACCGTGAATATCGAAATTAGATATTTAGCGTTACAAGACTTAAGACGTACCACTGAGCCATTGGACAGGGAGGATTTGTTTCGAAACGTTGCGCAACGGTACACAAAGGTTACCCGCGCTAGTCGTTGTATCTTTGAATGGCTACATTAAATACCAACATCGCAAAATATAGTGCTACTTTAATCGAATAGTGAAAGTTAACTGTTGCTCTTATAACAACGAGCTCACGGATCAAAAGCGAACCATAAACCCTCGAATTTAAAGCTGCCAGAGTAAAACACTTCGGCTTTTTTCCTGAAGCTTTTTTCGAAGAGGTCGTTTCGCCCTATAAATAAATCGATGCGAATCCATTAAAACTGAAACTCCACCACGTTTACACTGCCGAAATTACTCGTTGGTTACCCCAGTTTTACTTGAGAACATCACACACTTAAAGCTGAACCTTAACTAGTGTAGTCTGATTTTTTAATTTTCAAACCTAATGAAACGGGTGTAACAAAAAAGAGATAAAACAAAATATCAAGTAATGAGCCACGAGGAAGTTGTATTCTTGGGTTTCAGGGCTATAAATGTCCAGGAAACAAAACGCATTTTAAAACATTATTTTACAAAAATATTTCTATACATTCCTTTACAACTTATGTTTCAAAAATCCGATAAGTACGTACATAATGTCGCAAAAATTTTCCATGGATATTATATGTACAGTGCATGAGTTAGACTCCAATGTTCAGTCTCCTGTGTAAATTATTCCCAAGATGAAATATAGTAGTAACGTGTCAGTTTAAACACCTTTCATATCATATGTTTGGTTTATGCGGGAAAAAAAAAAAAAAAAGAAAGAAGAAAATGAGAAGTGAAAAATATATAATTATGTTTCTGAAAGAGAAGAACCTATTTTTTTGATATTGTAATGTGGGTATTATACTGACGCACAATATCAAAAAGCATTCAACTTATTAATTTTACAATGTACAAATATTTGTTCTCAAAATCCTTTATTATTAGAATATTTGATTAAATACTCCTTTGTCTGTGACTTTTATACGACTGTTTCCATATTCAAAAACCAAATATGAATCCAAGATACACATTTTCTGATGAATAACAACTATATATAAAGATGGCTACTAAAGCCTGCGGAAAATTTTGGTAAACGAATATATCGAAAACTGGAATTCCAAAGGTAATTAAACCAATCAATGAAACTGGTGATACTGATAACAAGAAGAAAATTACTGAAGCTTTCAGTTCACTCAAAATTTAGCAGCTATCTTGCTGCAGAGCTTCAAGGAACCACTGGTGTTATAGTTGACTATTTCAGAAAGACACGCAGGTTGTGACAAGGACTAAAGCAAAAACACTTGTTCTGGAAAAAGCAACAAACAGAAATGACGTCTTCAAGTTCTGAAAACAACAACAAAGAAACATACAGAGTACTTCCATCTGACAAGTCAAGGTATGAGATTCTTGGAACCAATAAACTCCTGCATTTCTTAATGTGTTGAGATATTAAAGATACTTGTCCACAGATTTCATTTAAAAATGGTGGAGGCAACATCAAATTTGAGAACGTTTAATTACAACTGGAATTGGTAATCTCTAAAGTATTGGTGGAGACTTACGTTCTTCCCGATAAAGGCAGCTTCCTATTCACAATGTCGTTTAGTGAAAGACATTTCATTATCCAGCAAGGTAAAGATACAAAACAAACAAGGATAATAATACATTTTCTTAACAGAAAACAAAGCAGTTCTTTATCCGGAAAAACAACAAAGGTAGCAAAATGCAAAGTCAGAATTCTAGGTAGTACTTCAAAATGACTGAAATTCATGTCCGCTGTACATCTCCAAAGAATTGTAAAAAAAATCTTACTCATCTGCTTCAGCCAATGCTTTTAGCTGAGGTTTATCAGAGCGAATATTAAAGAAATAAATTCTACATTTGCTTTGTGCGCATTAAGACATGCTTAATAGTAATGCTTAATAGTTCTCTAATTATATCAAAATTTTATATTAATTAAATTATACAGAATTTTTAGCATTCAGACCAACTCCATATTAAGTTGACATCCCCTTATTTATTTATCAGGAAGAATTTGTTTGTTTTGGAATTTCGCACAAAGCTACTCGAGGCCTATCTGTGCTAGCCGTCCATAATTTTGCAGTGTAAGACTAGAGGGAAGGCAGCTAGTCATCACCACCCACCGCCAACTCTTGGGCTACTCTTTTACCAACGAATAGTGGGATTAACCGTCACATTATACGCCCCCACGGCTGGGAGGGCGAGCATGTTTAGCGCGACGCGGGCGCGAACCCGCGACCCTCGGATTACGAGCCACACGCCTTACGCGCTTGGCCATGCCAAGCCTTTATCAGGAAGAAAACCTGAGAGGTGCTCCCTGCTGTACAGTATATGATAAAATCGATATCAGTTTCAACATTTAATAACATTTACCCAAGAGGTCAGAGGTTACAGTAGTTGACCGATGACACGCAACAAAAATTTCTTGTGTGTTTTCCAATACCTGGTCATGCACCTGTAGCCAATATATAGTTAAGTTGAAACAGGTGAGAAAATCGCTTCAAAGGAAAATCACATATAGAGTAAAATATCGTGACATGGCGGCGTTTCGATTCACAAAAGCCGCACTCGAACCCCCACCTTTTCCCCCTTCGGTAAACTCTATAACATAAAGATAAACCGCCAGGGGGGCTGTCAAACCGGGTTATGCTGAGGAAATAGATGTTCATCACGCAAGCAGTATTTTCATAAATCTTCTTATTGTTGGAGTTGCACTCGGCGGAAAGCACGATTACTGGGACTTCCGCGGTGCACGTGACCTTCGAGAAGATTTACAGTGATAACGTATGGTAAAACATATTTATGATGCTCCTGCACGAGGGCCTGATAAGACAAGCACGTGAGCATCGAACACTGCATTATTTGTACCGCTTTAAAACAATCGATATCTTGGGCGCACCTACAGATGCAAGACCGCTGTTATAACTGAAATGTTGACCTTTAACTCTAGTAAATTGATTTTAAGTTTTCAAGAGATTAAATTACTCATGTGCAGTTCCTTTTAATATTTTTGTATTCATGGTTACCTCAAGTTCCAGCACGTATGTGGAACAGGAAACGTGTTGAACACACACACATACACAAGTTTCGCATCCACATCATATACAGTCGTCGTTATGAATCAATGTTTGTATTCAAGTGTATTGTTTTATAAAAAAAAAAAAAAAAAGCCACATCGGGCTATCTGTTTAGCCCACCGAGGGGAATCGATCCCCTGATTTTAGCGTTGTAAATCCGTAGACTTACCGCTGTCCTAGCGGGGGGAATTTGTATTCAAGGTATTACAGTATATCGTGTCAAGATTAGAACGTAGACCTGATGTCCGATACTTTTATTATAATCAAACATTCGTAAGTACCACAACAAATAAAGCTGTCATCACGAATGCACACTTCTGTCCAAGATATCACTTAACATCATGTCAACAGTACGATGGAGACATCCTGTTTGATGGGGTTAGTTTTTTCAGTTCACTTATTACTGAAGCTGTGACAAACAACTGAACTATCTCTAAATCAGTAATAAAAACACTTTTAACACTTGCTTTAAAAACCCGTTTACTCACTTTAGTGTGGCTAAGGTAACAACACACCACATTCGGTTATTACACACTTGACAGAAAACAAACAAACCATTAATACATTGAGTGGATAAACTTAGTTGTAATCTACCTTGAACACATGTTTGACATGTAAATATGAAAAACATAACTACGAATTTCTATTTCTGCATACAAGATATAAGATGAGGTAATTCGACAGTTCTAATTAACGTTGTGACTGTTTATCGTCACAACTCTGTACACCAACAGGATAAAATCTGATCAGCATCAGCTAATTCTACAGTTCTAATAAATGTTGCGACTGTTTATATTTACAACTCTGTATATACAGAACATAAGATTCACAACACAATACGTAATGTGATACAAGAAGAGCGACATGAGCGACATCTTTCACTACATCATACTCATAATAGCATTATGCTTGCGTATTTCCGGCCACGAGTCTGTCAGCCAACAACATTAAAGTGTAGCGTGTGTAATGCAATGCTACACATACTGATGAAATGGGTAGGCTTGACAGAAAGCTCCTGATAATAAACGAGTCAGGGCTTCCATAAATAAACCAATGATGTTTTTTCTATCCAGATTTCTGCCACGAACGTCTATACCACACGAACACGAATCAAAATGACTCAGCGTGGTTCAAAATATTAGAGTAAATTAAAGGGGCAAAAAACACAAACAAAAAAGTGTAGGTGTTATAACTCATTAGTTGATTTTTGGATCTTACGTCTATCAGCGTGTTACGATCAACTCTTGGGTGATTATTATCCTTAGGAATGAATGATTACGCAAAACGTTATCGGGTTATCATTCAGTGACAGCGTACACAATTATTTGTGACCATGCTTGAATTGAGAAAGGAGGCACTGGAACAGATAAAAACTAATTATTTGGTAATCGTATATGTTATTTCTAATAACAATGACTGATGTAATTTAGATATAACACGAGAGTATATTATGATAAAAATAACGACGAATAGATCGCATTTTGAAGGCTAGAAGATGATTCCTTAGTGGCCGATAGCGCCTTCCAATTAATCCATCGGCCCAAATCAGGCCAAAATACCGAGAATGGCCCGAGTCCAAATAATCGGAGAGATGAGGTTACGCTTTTGACACTAACTTCATTTCTAAGAAAGTGAGTAAATATTTCACAAAATAACGCTGACCGTAAGCTTTCAAACATCGATTCTATAAACAAAATACCCGGATGAGGTTACGACCGTCTATGATAGAACTCTGATAAGACTTTCTATTTCTTGGCATTACGCACTAGATTTAAAGAGGTGATCACTTGAAGAGAAACGTAATATTACTACACTGTATTGTCACATGTTATTAATGTTTACAATGTAATTCAATAAATATACAGCAAACTTTAGACCACTAATGTTAACATCATCACGTTAACCCACCACGTTACAGCTTAATGTTTAAATATTGAAGTAGCATAAAACCCAGCTCCGAGTGATTTTTAACGAAAAGTTCATTAGCTTAACTGAGTCTGACGCAAATAAGGTTATTCTACCAGTCCACAACTACCGTTCTAAGTTTAACGAGCTGGTGAAAAAATAAGTTTCCGGTGTAGATGGAAGAACTGATCGCCCGCGGGGCTGAAACCATCCCATTTCAGATCGCTTCTCGTGCACTTTACAATGAGGTTATGCCATGAACCTAATACGAACACTTCTGAAGTCACCAAAAAATACCAAGGGAAGACTCGAGGCTTCGTTCCTTCCTTACAACTGAATCTGTTACTGGTTAATTTAAGTTTATTTTATATAAACTCTCAAAGTTTGTATAATATTAAACATGCTTGCTTCATTTTCATGGGTATTCAACAAATATTTTTAAATTGCAGAGTTGTTGTTAGTTTAACCTGAATCTAAATATGCGTCTTGTACGTGTGTATGCTGGAGAAATATACAAACAATTGTGTATCAGCTTACAAAATTTGTATTCTAGGTTTGCTGAACACAGTCCTTTTTAGTTGCTTGTGACCTAGGCTTGGCACTTAATATGGTATATTTTAAGTTTTGCGTAAAACTAAATGAGGGTTATCTCCACTAGCTGTCCCTAATTTAGCAGTGAGAGGCTATACGGAAGGCATTTGGTATGTTCTGAATTTCGCGCAAAGATACATAAAGAGCTATTCGAGTTACTAATCCCAATTTAGCAGTAAAAGACCAAAGGGACGGAAGTTGGTATATTTTGAATTTCACGCAAAGATACCCCAAGGGCTAATCGCGACAGCCGTCCATAATTTAATAGTGAAATGTAAAAGAGAAGACAGTTAGTCTTCACCACCCATCATCATTTCTTGGACTACTCTTTTACCAATCAACAGTGGGACAAAACGTCACATTATAATGCCACCACGATTAAAAAGGGCAGCATGTTTGGTGAGATGGGGATTCGAACCCGTGACCCTTAGATTGCGAGACAAGCGCCCTAACCACATAGCCATTCCGGGCCCAATAATTAATATTTTTGAACTAATACGTTGTTAAAATATATCACGTGACACAACGAGTAACAAATGCACGTCTTTCTTAAAAAAACGAAATTCATTTAGACACGCGCTAAATTCACAGAAGAAGGTCTACTGCTGAAGATTTATTAAGAATATGTTTTCACCGCTATCATTTATTGCAGAAAGAATAAAAACGGTAGAAAATCTTAACGAGAACTGGGCTATTTTCAAGATTCTGATACTTGATTTAAGCTCATATTCTAAACACAAACCTTCAATATTTCAAGCAGTTTAGGTTTTCTCACATTAATTGTCTCGCTACAGATTATGAGGCTTAACTGCGATCCGAAATCACAGTCGCCGTATGCAAACAGAACTACAATAGTCTTATCATACTGGAGCTAACAATATCTACATCCTTAACTCGGATCTCAGAAACCACGAAACCGATAATCACTGATCACAACTGGATCAGATTTTTACACCTGGGCAGTATTTTTAAAGCTGACCAATAAATAAAACTATTGAAATTTCCACAAAACGGAGTAGATTTCAGATTTAACCAATAAATATTACAACAGAATGGGCAAGTTTCAAACATAAAACACTCAAAAATAAACTTCAAATAAATTATTTGCTTTTCTTCAATGAAAGTCTCGTGAGTGTTGGAAGAAAAGAATAAAGCACTTTCATTAATAACTGGTTTACAAAGAAATATTTCAATAAAATCTACTCTGTAATGTGATATTGTAATCATAGCTCGATTTTAAACTAGAATCTCAATAAAACCATTTTCCTACGGATGGGGAACATGCCTGAATGTTTTGTTTTGCACGAGTACATTATTGCAGAACTGTCTGATAATTCCAAAAAATGCCGCAGGTCCAATGCACTTGCGAAGAAACTATCTGTTATACCTGTCCGGAGGACGAGTACTTCTGTTAATAGGTATGTTTTAATGTTGTAAACTTTAACAAGTTCAAGTACAGCACGTTATTAACATGTTAATCATAAGGATAAGTACAGTGAAGTATTAACAGTGCTTATATAAACAAAAGTGTATACGATAAAGACCTGATGGTGCACACGCTAACTAAAATGTTTTGCACAAACAAGTAAAGGCTAGTCCCAAAATATCTACCACTCCCCTAGATCTCTTTTTTGTGGGTATGTTAAGGGCTTTATATATCGCACACCTATAACAAAATCACAGAGCCATAGACGAGTATAACAGATGCAATATCCTCTCTAACTGTGAACATGCTGCAGCAACGTGGACTGAAATCGAATGTCTGTTAGACGCTCCGAGAGCTACTAATGGTGCACACGTAGAAGTCCTAACCATTACGTTCACTGTCCTTGTTTGAAATAATAATAAAAACCACAACAGTAAACTGAGCATTTCACTTATTAGAGGTTTTGTTTTTCATTTAGTGCAGAGCTACACGAAGGATATCTACGTTAAGGTATTGGTGATAACAACAACAAATCAAGAGCTTCTTAATTAGTTTTCACTTATTAGTGCTAACCACAACAATAAATTATGAGCTTCATAATTAGTCTTCGCTTATTAGTAATAACCACAACAATAAATTAAGAGCTTCATAATTAGTCTTCACTTATTAGTAATAACCACAACAATAAATTAAGAGCTTCTTAATTAGTCTTCACTTATTAGTAATAACCACAACAATAAATTAAGAGCTTCATAATTAGTCTTCGCTTATTAGTAATAACCACAACAATAAATCACAAACTTTACTATTAATCTTAGCTTAGCGGTAATTTCTAACATTTGTTAATATATTTTTTTCCTGTATATGTGAACAACATATGATTGGTTGAAAACGTATACATCTAAAATGTTTATTGGTATTACAAGCATATTAAATTCTTTGTATCATTCTCTAACTAACAACTCTACGACAGACAATTAATACTCTTTTTTATTTAATTACATTGGGACTGTCTATAATCTTTATCCAATAATTGTTTAGTAATGTTGCTAAGGCCACTGCAGCTGTTTATTCTGTCTGATTATCTGTTAGGAAACGGATAAAAATTTGAGAGATGCAATTCTGATATACAAATATTATCCTCCTAGTTTTATTAATTATACGACGATCTTGTGATATTACGAACAACGATTAATAATGATAGAACAAAGAAGTTAATGATGATTGACATAACTCATAATTTTAACGTTGACAAAAGTTATGTGTACTCGAAAATTTAACATTCGGATTTAGACCAAGGTATCGTCCAAAATGAGGTAAACAATTATAAGCATGTTTCTTGTATGTATCCAAAACAGATACATCTAAGTAATGACAGGTACTAGATGAATAAAAGTTACAACTATACAAACATCCGCTAGTCTTACGCTGCAATATAGAGTCAAATAAAGAGCTTCAGTATTATTATTTACACTGAGTGTTAATGGCCGATTAAAATCAGCACTATAAAACAATGATGAACTTGTTATAAAATAAGCACAAAAGTTTTTTTTTGCAAATTCTATTGCAAGTCCCAGTGCCACCTTGAAGTTACAATAGCCTCCAAATACGCTGGAGATAGCCTTACCTACCAGACAAAACTCAAAAGCCGATGTTTAACTAGCCAGTAATCATAAGAACACAAGCTGCGGTTAGTAGGAGTTAACACGTTGTCCGCATCAGCACTCAATTACATACCCTAAAACAGGCATTCCTGATATAGGCAAATTTCTTAATTAAGGCCAGTTTTTGTTTCATTTGTAAGTAAACACAAAGCTACACCATGCATTCGAAATGCAAGTCCGCAGACACGCCGTGTGTACTCTAGTCTCAGTAACTCAACGTTTTTTTCAATTCTAGAACGATTACTATGGTGTCATCGTTTTCTCCGTGTCCAACCGAACGTGTTGTATGATTCCGATAGATGTCACCCGAGTTCACTTAAGCATCGGACTGAGTTTCATTTTTGTGTGTTTATCTGTATTCATAGTGACGTGCTTTATATATAAAATGTGCATATACTTCAATAATGCCGCAACACGAAGTATACTTTTCATCTTACAAGCAATTAATCGAAATGTGAAATCGACAAGGGAAAGCTTTTATATTCGACTTAATAATAGTTTTAAGTGTATCGTATCAGAAATACCTAATCTGTAGCTCTTAAAAAGAAATTACTAAATGTAATTACACTGCGTATGAACACGAGAAAATTCAAATTGAAAACATAATACGTGACACTTTTTTCCATATCAGAAGTTCATAAACTGCAACTTTTTCGTCGTAAATTTCACTTCACATTTTTGTTTTTCAGTTAGTAACTTGGGAAGGAGATAAATCTTGAACAAGGGATGGAATTTAATCCTCACGAACAAGCCAGCAAGGAGGATGCTAGAAGAAAATTGGTTACGGGATTCTAAATAAAACCGGACTTATAACACGTAACTGATTAAAGGAAAAACAGTCCTCTTCTTATTGATGAGGTAAATTATTGCTCGATAATATAAAACTGTAATAAGAATAAGAAACTGAATGTGGGGAAAAAAAGAAGTGGGCCACAGTATTTTTAAAGTTATTTGCATCCATTACGTCCACAGTAATAACATAACTATTTTTATCCATGATAACAGTAACTTGAAACGTTTGAAGCCAACACCAAGAACTTTGACTCTTTTTGGCGATTACTGTAATAATACTAATCATTAGAAGAATAAACTATTTGAAATTCCAAGGTAATATACATTTTTTCTTCCTTATAAACAAGACAGGTAAGTAATAATTTCTTTAGGAATGAACATACGAAACATCACCTGAGGCTGAATGTTGGTGATTTTGTTCCAAGAGAAATCAAATTCTTGAAGCGGAACCTTGGCTTGTTTCAGGTACCTAAGGAATCCCAGCTCTTCAGGGCGTAGGATCAGCAGGGCGTGTCCACGGCCTCCCTCCCCACGGGCTGTTCGCCCCACCCTGTGGATGTACTCCTGTATAAGAGACAAGAATTTAGTTTTGGAGCAATGATTCCGCGATACCAAGCGTATTCAGTGACCTATTGATAATTACAAATATTTCCTGGCCTGCTTATGTTTATCTTACTTTAATCAACTACCACACTCTTACATTAAAAAAATATAAAAACTGGTTGTGGCTTCTAAGAAATGTAAATTTCAATATACAATATCGCGGCACTCCACGAAGTTTTCTTAATAAAACTAACCCGTCTTTAAAAAAAATGTACTACAAATTTCATTTGAAAAGAATTCACAAGAAACTGGTTCGTTACTTGGATGTGAGAAAATCACATTAACAGTGTTTATAAATTTCAAACATTCAAGTCAAAAACAAATTTCACAAATACTGAAGGCAGAAATGGGTATCCCAAATCAGGTTTGAAAAATGATATACATACATAGCGATAAAGTTTTCATGTTGTGTCATACCCTTATCAACTCATAACTCCAAAGATAGCAAAGAAAACGTTCACGTATTTACTAAATCACACAACATATATGTTTCTACACATAATTCATTGGCACTTAACGCCACATTTCATACAAGCTGAGCACGTGAGACAAAACGAATATGCAAAACGTAACTTTATTGATAATACACGATATCAGTGATTTCCAGACTGCGTGTGGTTGGCAAAATGTTTTAACACGTTCTCGAAAAAACGTTTGCAACAGCGGAAGCAAAAGTGTTCGTCTGCATCCATCACTGAAATCATTATAACTTCAAGGCTGCTCATGACAAACTGGAACGTGAAGAGCTTTTTTTTCCATTTTTAAGCTAAGATAAAGAAGAATTATAGGCTTAATCATAGCGACACGAGTTACAATAGTGAAATTTAGGACGAGTCTTCTTGTTTTTATAATGTAATATAAATAACGTAATAATAGTGCGTATTAAAAATGTAATAAGAAAAACAAACTTTATATTTCCATGAACACCATCTTGTGTGTGTTTTAAATATAATTCAAATTCAGGTAAGGGAGAAAATCCCTGGAAAATATTTATTTTTAGGAGGGGCTGATGGTATTGGGTAATTCCATGAAAGGGGTTTACAGATGTTAAAATTTAGAAACCACTGTAGTATATCATGATAGTCATTTGAAATAAACAGACTTTTTGTATTCTGTCGAGAACTGCAGTACTGTCATCATTCTCGTATGTAAGATGCATCTCCTGTACAGATGTTGTACATTATATCATGTGGTGTTGGAGGAGGCTGAGATGCATTTCCTGGTGGCAATGATAGCCTAAATCCTACAAAACTCGCAACATGAGTGATGCCAGTGACATTATGGGTTGTCAAGTGAAATCGATTATATAAAGAATAGATCTCTGATGTCACGTGCTATGACTGGAATTTGATCGGGTGCAGGCTATTGCCACGATTATGATTGGATGGTACAGAGCAGTACGTAACTTCCTGCGTCTAAAGAAGAATGTTTCTACCACGTGTACAGGACTTTTCTCTGTTTAATATTGCAAAAGTTAACGATTAAAGTATTCGAATTGGGCTGTGCAGAAGGAAACGTACTCAGCCACAGATAGCCCTTTCTGGTTACATGAATGTTACTCGCAATAGAACGAAATACAGATTTATTAACTGTATTATTGAGCCCTCTGTGAACAAAAACCTGTACTTTTCCAAAGTGGACACACACTTGGTGTTCCTTGTCTTCAAGTATAACTATTTTTACATACGTTTTGCAACTCCGACGTTTCGCTACACCAAGTCCGAAACTAACGTTTCCTTCTGACACATGAGAATATAGACACCGTACTAAACGGTGTACTTATATTAAATAATAACCGTAAAGCACATTACCATCAGATTACTGTGTACTACATAATGTTTTACTATTGTGTACAACGGATAACATTACTATAGCCAAATGGAATATATTTTCATTCTATTTTATTTGTCTGTTGTATGTTACATCTAGGTAAACATTCATGTTTTCTTTGAATAAATTAACAACAATAATGTTTCCATGTTTCTTTTATTCTAATTAATCCTTATTTTAATTCGTTACTTTTTCTAACGGCGCTAATATACATGTATATCTGTTGCTATCTGATCACAATGTAATGTTTTATGGATATTACGTGAGTCAAGGCGTGGCCTAATGGTTAGCCTACTTGGAATCTGAATGGTTCGTGGCTCGTTGACATATATATAAACGTGTTCTTCATAATGAAAATACTGGCGCGTTTCTCGAGTGACGGTCAGACAAGAGTTAGTTGTGAGTGTTATTGCCTTTACCTCTATGTAGTTTTATCATTTCAAAACTTGGGAGGGCTAACTATCCAAAACTTGGATAGTTTGTTTTTGAATTTCACGCAAAGCTACACGAGGGCTATCTGCGTTAGCCGTCCCTAATTTAGCAGTGTAAGACAAGAGGGAAGGTAGCTACTCATCACCACCCACCGTCAACTCTTGGGCTAATCTTTTACCAACGAAAAGCGGGGCTGCCTGTCAATTATAACGCCCCCACGGCTGAAATGGCGAGCATATTAGGTGTGATGGGGATTCGAATCCGCGACCCTCGGATTACGAGTCGAACGTCTTAACCTACCTGGCCATGCCGGGCCTTGGGTAGTTTTGGTGAGATTTCTAAAATGAACAAAACTTAGAAAATCGAGTGGATATAAAATTATTACTTTAAAAGTTGTCAGATCCGCGTATTACAAGCAACAGTTTTCTCACGAACTCTGATTTTAAACAATTTACTTTTAAATATTTAGCTTATTTTTTCAAACAGTGTAATTTTTCGGTTTTACGTTTCTAACTAATCGTCACTAACTCTTCTTACGCTATTTTACGCTTCAAACAATATTTTGTAAATAAAAATGTGTAAGTGATTTTAATAGTTATCAAATGTTCGTCACAGACACGAACTATACATAAAGTATCATAAATACGACACAAATTATCTGAGAATTTAAACACACACCTTGGAATGTAATCCAAAGAAGTTGAGCCTACAGTGTTATATATCCTAAAATAACTGTCTCTATGCAGGAGGAGACATACCCACAATTCCTGTTTATCTTACCGTGCTAAATATGGAAACCAAGTTCTAATACACTGATACGTTCTTGATAATGGCCCGGTAAGGCCAAGTGGGTTATAAGGCGTTCGTCTCGTAATTCGAGGGTCGCGGATTCGAATCCCCGTCGCACCAAATATGCTCGACCTTTCAGCCGTGGGGACGTTATAGTTTTACGGTCAATCCCACTATTCTTTGGTAAAAGAGTAGCCCAAGAGTTGGCGGTGGATGGTGATGACTAGCTGACTTCCCTGTGATCTTACACTGCTAAATTAGGGAGGGCTAGTGCAGATAGCCCTTTGAGTAGCTTTAGGCGAAATTCAAAAAAACAAACAAACGTTCTTGATATAAATATTCACGTTGTTATAAGTGGAGATGTGGGGTTGAGTAACAGTCTGTATGAATAAATTTCATTATCATATAGTGTATGAAAGTTGTTAATAGAAACCTGGTGGCGCTACAGAGACGTCTCTATATCGAAGATACTACTTATAATGTCCATACTGTGATTTATACTTTGGGGTTATTAGTTCTGTCCTTGGGGATTAGCGAATGTTTGTAACTAACTCATTATTTATTGCAATGTGTGCGTGCATGTGTGAGACAGAGATCATTTTAGTGCTAGGCATTTCCTTTATTATAAAATAAATACAAAACATGACAACAATCCTTAGGTTTTCTTTTTTTTTAAATGATAAGTGGTAACGTTTGAAATAAATAACAGCTTGTCTCGTCTGTAGAAACTCTAGCATACTTTATATTCCAGCTATCCGGTTTACTACTGCAATATAAATGTGTATACTACGCATACCGTTTATATGTACCCACGCACATACCAGAATACCTGGATTAATTCCAAGTACAACTCCCTAAAATGACCCCCCCAAATAACGGCATACTATGCTGTTTATTAATAGTATTTTTCGAGCAAATGTTGACTGGTTGCTTTGTTTAGAATGATTTCCTAAAGTTCCACACTTTATCTTATTAATATTACTAATATGTGTATGTACATGTGTATATATATAACAATATAAATGAAACACGTGCCATGTATGACTGATTCATTTAACAATATCGTTGTTTGTTTGTTGTCTACTCAATATTCCTTATACACACTATTACCCGCGGGTAATTGGGCCGCAGATTTTAACATTGTTAAGTCTGTAAATTTACTGTTTATCCACCAGGGGATCATTAGCACCGACAAAGTGCTAGACGTAAATAAACGTGGCGTACGAGTTCATGTTTTACAAAATGTTTCATTCTTTCCCACGCTTTGAATAAAAACTTGAAAAATATAGGAGGAAACGAAACACGCCATGTTTACTGAGATAAAATTTAAACATTCTGAACGGGAAATTCTACTTTCAGCATTAAAAACAAAACAAAACAAAAAACACACATGAAAATCACGGTAGCTTTATGTAAAGAAACGAAATATCTAAAGGTATTTTTTTCTTTATATAATGTTTGCTGTAAAATAAATAACTCGAATATCGTTTCTGTGAAATGACAGTATGCTATAAGACACATTCAAAGATTAAAAATACATCACAGATATCGATTTTTTGTATAAGTATTGCTGTATAAAGACGTTTTATCATTACATAAAGCATGCCGGTAAGGTTGACAACTTTACAAACAAAATAAGAAGGGGGGTGAAAGTTTATTTAGTATGCTACCTGTTTATCGTGGTAGTTAAAATTAACTAAAAACTGTTGCTGTTTTAACTGATATTCACAAAGATAAATGAAGGTAAAAATATAACTGTCATCAAAATTATGTTAAAACGCTAAGAGACCTACAATCGGTCAAGTGTTACAATCATCAAATTTAATTACATCCTCTGTAATCGTATGAAAAAAAAACAATCAATTAAAAATAAAATTTTATTTTGATATTACCAATTTCATATTGGTAACAATTTGTTTTATTTCATGAGCTTCGCACCAACTAATTTATAAGTGACAGGAAGGGAAGGAAAGAAGTTAACTACAGAGCTACTACTCGTTAATGTATAGTGGGATTGATTGTAACATAATAACGCCTCACTACTGAAAGGGTGTGCATGTTTGGGAATGGGATTCAAACTCGTAATCCGCAGATCGTGCGTGGGTCGAGTTCCTTAACCACCAGACCATTAGCAACGGAACATAGCAAGTTACCGTCATGACAAATTCGAATACATTTTTAATTGGAAATATTATTTATATTTAATTTAAGCCGATAAAAAAATAGCTGGGCACATAGATAACACTAATACTTGATAATATTGTAAACTTTCGAATCCAACCGTTTAAAGTTGTGTTGATCAAAAACATAAAAACAAGCTTTTGGTTTGGTTTGTTTTTAATTTCGCGCATAGCTACACGAAAGTTGTATGCGCTAGCCGTCCCTAATTTAGCAATGTAGGACTAGAGGGAAGGCAGCTAGTCATCACCACTCACCGCCAACTCTTAGACTACTCTTTTACTAAAGAATTGTGGGATTGACCGTAACATTATAATGCTCCTACGGCTGAAAGGGCGAGAATGTTTGGGGTGACAGGGAAAAGGAACTTTCCGAACACAAACATTTAATCTGTCTAAACACTTTTCCATTTACCATGGTAAACGACAAACGTTTGACAGAAATTTATCTATCTTCGAAAAATTAGTTTCTTTTCAAATACGACCCATGATGTGCGAGCAACTTCTATCTTATTAACAGGGTTTTATTAAAATATTAATAATATTAGCCTTTAAACAGATGCTTAAAAATAATGCATTGTGTCGTATAATGTCAATACTGCATTCCTACCGCACATTAACAGGTGTTGGATTAAATATTTGTACGTGTTTTTAACAATTCATAATAGCAAAAAAGAAAATATTTCGCACTTTTATTTCTTGTACATTTCTTTTCCTTCACAAGAGGTTCCAGAAGTTGTCAGAGAGGTATGAAAACAAATACTTGGCTGAATGAACACTACAATCAATTACAAATTACATTTTAAGGAACGTGCTACCATCTAGTAGCAAAATAGTGAACAACAAAATTAAATGAATTCTCTTGTTATTTATTGCATGTTACATTACTTGCAATCTAATACGTTATGAAATATGTTGTAAATAAGACATTATAAACTACTTACTATCTGGGATAATTTTGAATAGAAACTTGAAATGTGCAAGTAACTAAAAAATGGCCAATGTGGTTTGAGAAGGGGTTCGATGATACGTTTTTAAGATGAATACCATGCTGAGTTCAGTTGTTACACAGAGGAAACTTTTATGTGTAAGAAACAAAGAAATGGAAGGCGGAAAGAGTTAGACGTGAACATTGACTAAAATCATATCATATAGAAAAATTTAGTTCTGGTACAAAATGGCTAAAAGGTTATGAAATATATTTTAAAACATGTTTTTATGAGCAAAGAAGTTAACATCACTCTTCTACAAGATTCTTACTGACTAAATTTAACTAAAAGTCCAAGGAGTTTCACCATAGAAAGAATATTAACTGGAATTTCAAATTTACTCAGTTTACCTACACAAATATAGCAAGCTTTAAGTAAAATCTCAGAGTATTTTGTACACAAAAACGATATGCGTTAAAATATGTACTGGTACTCAAATACATCTGTGAACAGATGTTATCAGTCTGACAAGTCTGAAGAATAAATATACATTTGTCCACAGTGTTCCTTTTCTCACAACAATACCACATTGGGGAATGTCCTGAATCCACTGAGGGGAATCAAACTCCTGCTTCAAGCATTGTATATCTGCAGACTTATCACTGTCCCTTCGTGGGGGACAATGTTCAGAATACAGTTTGAATACTGTTTGCATAACCTTTAAAATCTCCAAAATGTATATCTATAATTTTATTTTAGAATCCCTTCACATCATACCTGGTATTTATTTATCTCTACCATAAACTGTTAATTATTCAGCAATGTTGAGTAACATTTGTTTGTAGTTAAGAGCAAATCTTTACAATGGATTACTCGTGCTGTTCCCACAAGGGATATTGAAATTGAATTACTAATGTTATGTCCTAAGAATTGCAACACTGAGGGGCAGGGTAAAATGATTAGCTAATAATTGACATCAGATGCATAATACAGTGTTAAATGGCACTTTGACCACATTTACTCCCAAAGGGTTAAAGGATTCTTGTTTTATTTTTATAAAGTGTTATTTATTCACAAAAGCAAGAGTTCTAGAATAATATATAACATAACTAATTAAGGATACAAGTTAAAATAACATGTAAGTATAGTAATATGAAAAACCGTTGTAACTTCATAATTAAAACAAGTTTACAGAACAAAAAGGTGTAACCTATAAGTTATGTTAACCCTTCTCCAACAGGCTCAGTTTGTCTGCACATTTGCACAATAACTTTTGATATAGCATGTGTATCTTCACAAGATTTGGTAGGCTTTTAGTAAAGATTACAAGTTTTTGTACAAAAATATCAC
This sequence comes from Carcinoscorpius rotundicauda, assembly GCA_011833715.1. Classification (NCBI taxonomy): domain Eukaryota; kingdom Metazoa; phylum Arthropoda; class Merostomata; order Xiphosura; family Limulidae; genus Carcinoscorpius; species Carcinoscorpius rotundicauda. Next base: position 77,648,407 of record CM022397.1, on the reverse strand, counting down.
ATTTTTTAAAGAAATATTTTTATTAAAGATTTGTTTGTCAAAATATTAAGTTTGTTTTATTACTAGTGTGAGTATAATGTCATTTCATATGAGTTAAAAAAACGATTCATTTCAAAAATTTGTTTTCAGTAAGACTATATTTTGTTATTTTTTGTGAAGCCTGTCAATTGACCAACCTCGTAACCATCACGAAGAAATTAGGGAATAAGTACAAAGTATACTTATTTCGTGCTAGAATGTTTACATTACTTCACAAACATACAAATGTTTATTCTAAGTAGCTTAATTCTCATAATGCTACACATTTATTATTTTTTTATCATATTGACTTGTCAGTCATGCCTGGCTAACATTATATAACATGCATTGACACAGTGCATGTGCACACGTTATGCATCCAGTAATATAAAACTGATCTTTAGTCTTCCCTGTGTTTCAATGGATCAGTATTTTGTAATATACAAGTCACATTTCAATTATACATTATATATATATAAATATATAGATTATTAATATTTAAAAAAAATGATTAAACTTGTTTTTTTTTAAATTTAGAACAATAAATCCAAAAGTAAAGCAAAAATTATCTCTTCTTCCTGTTGGACATAAATTGCTAAACCTTTTAAAATATTGCACATGGACGATACCAAACAAATTTTTTTTAGGTTTTAAATAAACAGCTGAATAACAAAAATAATCATAAATGACTATTCTGATACCATAAAATTACACTATAATTTATTCAGCTTAGTAACTAAGATGTATTTAGATTTTAAAAAATATGAAACTTCATGCAGACTAATGACAACAACCTATCTCACTGAAATCTTGAATCAAAACAATTCAAAGATTAAAATGGCCGAGAAAACTTCTCTGGGGACATTTTAAGCCATTGATTGGTTATACACATGCCGTATTTGAAGTAAGTGTACATAACAGACCATTTCCAAAAATTGAAAGACCAGAGATGCTGTGTTCAACTCGGTACATAAGCCATATTTCAGCAAAACAAAAAGAAACAAGGTTCTTATTTTATAAATAAGGGTTAATAACCAATTCTAAATTTCAGTGTTAAAAGTAATTGTGCAAAACGTTAGAAAGGACGTGAAATATGTACCCATATTAATGAAAAAAAATGTCACTTGAAAAATTTTATTTGTGAAACTGTTGTTCGCTCCTCTACACAGTGCTTTCTCTACCCCATACCAGCCAATTTTTCATATATAAATGTAAATTTAGTTTATACCTAAAGGCATTCTCACCTTTGGATCATCTGGAGGATCATACTGCACAATCCAGTCAACACATGGAATATCAAGACCTCTGGCAGCCACATCAGTACACAACAGAATTCCCGACTCTGCATTGCAAAATTGGAAAAATGTTGTTGTTCGTTTTGTCTGCTTCTGTTTTCCCTACACATTGTATCAATATTGAGTATTAAGGTTGAAAAATCATGTTTCAAGTTTAACAAGATAATGTTGAGTATTAAGGTTGAAAAATCATGTTTCAAGTTTAACAAGATAATGTTGAGTATTAAGGTTGAAAAATCATGTTTCAAGTTTAACAAGATAAATAACTCATTAATTCACAAAACCATGAATTAAAACTTGTTACATACCTCTGGTTTTATAAAAAGTAATTTATATCCACAAAATTTACCATCTGTATCAATGTGTTTTGAGTAGGTTCAAGTCCTTAAAAGTCTTAACCAACCAACTATAGTTTTATACAACTAAACAGTGATGAAATATTGTGTTTATGATCAAAATACAAGTTTCAAAAATGAACAAGACCGAGTATAATATTATTTTAATTCTTTCACAATGCAAAATTTGTTTGAGAAAAATTAAATAATCAAATAACTGTATTTGAATTTGTATATATTTATCCATCATGCTTATCAAGTTGGATTTCAAAAATCATGTAACACTTACATATCACCTATACAAGAAATTGGTTTAAATAAATATCCATCTTAAAAAGTTTTGTTTTAATATATAATGTTTGCTATATAGTTGTGAAGATTGTTGATTAATAAAAAAGAATAATATAAAATATCTTGCAGTAAGGTATATAACTGGAGAAAAATAATCAAATAGTCCATTCATTCTACCAGTCAGAGTTTTATTTTGATACGCTACATTAATTCAATCCACCAAACTTGTATTTTCATATTCATAATTTTCAAAATTAATTCAACTAATCAAAGATTAATATTTTTGTACATTACATAATATTGTATTTAACACTAGATAGAAATACAAAGCCAGAAAAACTTACATGTATACTCATGACTGACAAATCAATGTAGTTCAAAAGTTCATGGTGAAACTTGACTGACATACATGAGCTGAAAAATACCATCACTTTCTTCTTTCTATTCTTCTTCAGAAATGTGAAAAGCAGCAAAAACCTTTTTTCTGATGGACAGACAACATAACCCTACAGGACCAAACAAAAAACTGTGAAATCTGACAAGTATGAAATATTTATTGTAAGTTACCAACTTTAAAAAGAAAGTTTTGACACAGTTGTTACTAAACCAAACATAACTAAACATCAATTACCCGACTTCTTATAAACTCCACTTTCTATGTTTGCCCTAATTTTCCAGAATGCAAAGTTGAAATGAGTATAATCATTACTATTGCTTACATACAATCATTACCATTATGTGGAACAGAATACCTATCAGAACAAGTAATCAAAAAACAAACACAAATTTGTAACTACCTGTTCTAAACCTTCAACTGTTGCTTTTTCTTTGATGTCTTCTATACCAATGTACAATGGTTCTTTTTTCAAAGCCAACTTTATCAGATCTTCTGTCTTCTTGGTTAATGTTGCACTGAACAACATTGTTTGTCTTCTCTCTGTATATCAACATGGAAAGAAATGTGTAAAATTTAAGGAAATTACCTGCTTTTAAAGCTGTTACACATTTCTTCAACACTCCGTCAAAAATATTACATGTAAACAGCAAGTGAAGTACAATATCTGACAAATAATTATGATTTAACTGATTTAAAATTTCAATTTCATTTCTCCATTTTTTTTCTCTCTAGCAAACAATAAATTTTAAATTGCATCTAGATTTAGTAGAAATTTAATAAACTGGTTAAATAAGTGTAAAGTTTATGTTATTAATACTTTTAAGCCAGTATTCTTCTGAGCATTAGACATCAAGTCAGTTAACAATACTCTAAACCTGTGGATCAGAAATAATTCTTGATGTCATAATTGTTAACTTCTAGGTAAATTAATTTTTAATAAGCTGAGATTACCACTGAAAATAAGAAAAAATCATTTGAATAAGAATGGGATACTTGGTAAAATGTCACAACTGATAATGGAGACACTAATCAATGCTTACTCTTGTGGCATATAAGAGAATTGTGTTTTCTGCCTCCTTGGTTTAACATATGAGTTGTTTTACACTTGTCATCTATGTATGTATGTCATTCACATAAGGCAGCATCTTATGACTTTTTATGCAAAAGACAGTTGTAAGGTCATATTGAGTGTGTAAAGGTGAAAAGCTGTCTTTCTTCTAGCAGTCACTGATGTCTTGAAGTTGTGATCTCCCTTAAAAATCACTGCAAATGACCAGTTACATAAGTAGCAATAGTCACCCTGGGTAAATCCAATGCGACTCACTGAAGTAACTAACAAGATGTTCATTTAGTTTGTTACGTGACTTCAACTGAACAAGCATGGCAGCAACTCTTAGTTTGACAGAAAATCTTGACTGAGTGCATTTCAAACAATTCTAGAGAGAGAGAAATAACCTTGGAACTAACATTCCAATAAAGATGACTGTCTATTGTGGCAAATAAAGTACCATTTCATTGTGATTGTGTTAATAGTTTATGGTGATTCTAAATTTGTTTTCAGTTTTAATTTCTTACAAACTCATTCTATCAGAATATACAAAATTAATTTGATGAATTTCTGGTTATTCTGCAAACCTATGTTTCCACCATCAGAGTAAATCATTCAGTATTTTCATACCCACCCCTCTCTCTCAGATTATATCAGAGTATTACAATAATACATTTTCTCAACTTTGTATTTTTTTAAATTAAATTCCTACAATTTCATAATGAAGTGCTTAAATAATAACAGCTCACTTTTATGTCTTAAAAGTAAAATTATATTCCTTTTTACCTTCAGTTTGATTAATGGTACTGATTAAAATGTTTCATATAAATATATATTTTTTATTTCAATTTTTTATTACTTTGCTTAATAGTTATGAACATTAATTTGAATTTTTACCTTAGTAAATGAAAGTAAGAGTAACCTGAACTTTGTAAAACAGTGCTTGAAATTAACTATTACTGATTAGCATTGCAGTTTAGTGAGTAAAACTTAGAAAGTCTATGGCAAAAGTTGCTGGTACACACTACTGATGGAAGATTTCCATATTCTACCTGTTGAATATAAATACACCAGTTATACACACATTTCAGTCATTTGTGTTATAAAACTTGTTGTTCAGAAGGTTATTGTGATTTTGATTTACAAGACTACTTCACTTGCTGGTGCCATGCAAGTTTTGTAATACCCCAACTGAGCTGCATGGTTAAGTATCAATAAATGGGAAGAGCAAAATCTTAGCTTTACCTCTTCTTACTGGTGGATCTTTTAGCTAAATTTGCACTGCACACTATCTTCCCTTTGCAATGTAATTTTGCCAGCACTGTGATTAAAAATACTATGCTCAAGTGGTTACTAAATAAAGGTAATAATAGAATGGAAATCACATAAATTTCATGTGATTTTTTTCTCATTTTTCTTTTAATTTCTCCATGATTAACTCAAATGTTAGGCCTCATGGGTTTTAGTTGTTTTTCTGATTTTGACTTTTGTACTGTCAATTATACTGTAAATTTTAATACTGTATGGTGAATATCAGTAGTAAAGAACTGCAGACTTTGTTGGTTCGATCATTAGAGGCACTAAGTTCCACCAGAAATAATTTTTCAAGATTTGAGAAATTTTTTAAAATAATAAAAAACTACTACATGTAATTATGATAAGTTTTGATATTCTCATATATATATGAAAACATGCCACAACATGTATACATACATATGTACACACACACACACACAAATAGAAAATATAACCATAAATTTAAGCCAAAATAAAACACATTTAAATTGAACAAAATATGCTATATTTTTTTAAATAAAGATTCTAGAGAGTAAGCTACAACATGGGATTATGAAATGTATCCTAGGTTTTGGAAGTGACTGTGGAAGAAAGACCCACATTGCACTGGGGATACACCATTTATCAGTCTTAACATCCAATTTGCTAGTCTCACATGAGAAGATTAGATATCAGGAGTCAGGTTTGGGTGCTAAAGCCCACAATATCCCACATCTATATCACCCTTCACTGCCTGCAGACAGCTGTGGGAAGGTGACTGCTCTTACAAGTGAAAATAAGAATAACATAAAACATAAAAAGATGAAAAAAAAAAGGTAGTACCTTATTATTTTATTTTCATTTGTATATTTTTAAAATTAATTAATGATGTATGGCAACCAAATTAGTGAAGCATTACCCATTAGTCTTAAAGCAATGTGATAATACATCTAAGAAATCAAGTGTATGTTTTAGCCAAGCAGCTTACAGATAAAGTGTGGTTTAAATGTTACTTTACTATTCTTAACAAATATGTAGTGGTTGACTGACAACTTGTTACAAGTCTCATTTGCCAGTCAACAGTGTACTAAACGAACCTGAAGATGCACATACACCACACTGAAGATAAAAACAAACTTACTCGGTAAGATTTTAATGATTTGTTTCAGTTCTTCTTCAAACCCAATGTCAAGGATTCTGTCTGCTTCATCAATGATAAGACACTGAAGATTTTTATACAAGAACTTGGGTGTGTTCTGTCAAATAAGTAAAACCAAGAATGACAAACAAAAAATTAACACTTTAATTATTTGTCATGTTTTTTAAAAGCAAAGTAGCACAATGGGATATTTGTCCTGTGTTCATTGCCTAGATGGAACCCTTAGTTTTATTGTTCTAAGTCATACATTTACTGCTGAGCCACCAGAGGGCAAACACCTTAATTACTATTTAAGAAAAAAAGAGTACCATGGAACACCTACTATTACAACTGATACAGTGTACAATTTTCAGTTGAAACACATAAAGAATTTTTAAAAATAATAAAATAAAAATAAGCAAATGCAATATACAACTACTTTTATAGTTTTGTAAGCAAAATAATCAAATTTACTACAAAAATAGAAAACAAGTTGGCCTATTATTTCTTAATATAATCATCAGTAGGTAGAAAAGAAAAACTTTTACAACTGTACACAGAAAACTTATGCACACAGACAGATACCTCTACACTTCCAGTTCTATCATACACCTTTGACAAAACATAATATAATCCAATGCCTGAACAACAAAACTGAAAACATCTACAATAAAACAACCATCAAAGCAAAATTCCAAAACATTATAAACTACTTTCAACAAAAAAGCCATATCTCTAATTCTATCACTAATTCCCTAAAAAAAAAAGACCATGACAGAAAGAAAAGGACAACACTACTACTGCTGTTCATGCAAAACTTTAGTAAAAAACTCATAACATAAAGTCTAGAGATTCAAAATAAAGTTCTGCTGAAAATCTTACAAAGCAGTGAGACATATCCTGTTAAAATCTAAACAGAAACCTTCTAGCAAGAAACACAAAAAAGTATAATCTTTGAAGTTCCATGTTCTTGTAACAAAAACTACACTGGAAAAACAAGAAGATAATTTGGACAAGGATAAAATAATCATGGAAACAGCACAAGACTAATGAAAACATAGTATTCAACTACTGTGGAACATACTACATTAATTGCACACACAAAAAAGACTGGAACAAAATTTTGAATCATGAAGTGGGATGACAAGTTCTGGAAATTAAGAAAAATAATGAAATATTTCTACATCAACACAATAAAACCTTAAATAAATTAAACAGAGAATTCAGCCTAGAAATTAGTAACTTAAGGCAACTGTGGTTGAATCCACATTAAGTAGTTCCACCAATCAGGACCAAAACAGAATAACTAATCAAAACATGCCCACCTCAACCCACCTGCACAAACTGACAGGAAGACAAAAGGCTGAAGACTTTCAAAATGTCATACCCTAAACTTGAGTTGCATAAGTAGATTGTACAGTCACCAAAATATTTCTACAAGTGTTTCTCTGATAAGTAGTTTATGCCAGTCAACTAAATATGGATACTCTACATAAATTATTTATAAAATAATACTTTCATGCACTTTTATCCTGCAATATTTCCTATGTAATAAATCTGCATATAAAAAATATGATTTAATAACCACTGTACAGAACCTATATGAATAAAGTGTGTTGCTTATCTCTTGAAGGTATTCACTTTTTTGTTTACTTGCCCTGAATCTTATTAATGTTACTTCTCAGAGATCTTGATTTTATATCCTTCATATTTCTTTAAGTTAAACTAAAAAATTACTGAATTATTTTTATTAAATATATTTTTATTGAACACAGATAAATAAAAGTTCATTAGACAACTTATTAACCAACAAAAATATGTTCAATTGATAAATAGTACCTGTAAACATCCTGTGAGGCTTTCTACAGGGTTTGGTTGTTTGTAAAGCTCTTTAAAACAGAGAAAGTATGACATTTATTTCCTGTAGACAGCTGAGTATCTCACAAAAAAAAATTCAAGTGACCAACCATAGAAGTTTCATCAAACATAAGCCTATAATACTTGAAAATGTTCAAATAACTTGCAAAGATAATTTCAGTAATCAGCCAAGAATATTCTATCAAATGTTTGTAGATTGTTACAAAGAATGTTCTGCAATATATATAACATCTGTAAAGTTTCTGTATCCAAACAGTTGTAATATAACTGCAGAGACAGTAACTTGTATAAACATTCCAAGAGATATACAATACCTGTAAGTGGTCCAGTAACCGACCAGGGGTAGCTATCAGAATGTTGACACCTTTGCTAAGTTTTTGAGCCTCTGACTGCCTGTTAGTGCCTCCCATCACTAAGCCGTATGTGTGATAATGATGTTTAAGTAGTTCCTTCAATACACCAAAACTCTGCATGGACAATTCTCTTGTAGGTGAAATAACAATTACCCCTGTTCCATTACGAGGCATGAATTTTAGCTTATAGATCAATTCAATGGCAGGTATTAAAAATGCCAGAGTTTTACCACTGCCTGTCTTGGCAGCACCTACAAGGTCTCTAAGAGGGGAAAAAGTTACACTTCAATCATGACACATTCTACAGTATGGTTAATCAATATTCATAACATTTATTGTGAATACATTTAACCATTAACATCATAAACATTATTGGAATCATAAATAATTTATCAAATTGCAAATTGAATTTGTAAAAGAAATTCTAAAAATAACACTGTTTACTGTACCATCTAACACCACAACTAACCTTTTCTAAAAAAAAACATTTCTATTTTAATTGTTTTCAAGTAATGTTGAATATGTAGTCATAAATTATTATTTTGTGTAAGCCTGTCCAACAAAATTATGACCATATATACGTGGTCATTACATGAAAATTTTAATTTAAGCATTTTGATAATATTAAAATGAATAAAACTTTACCCAAACATTATAACATTAAGTTTCATAAGAGTAGATTCAACTCATTAGGTATTACTTCAGAATAGTGTCTAATAATTAAAATATTATATCACTTTGATATTTAGTGTACATAAAAATTTTATATCTCGAGATACGCAAATTTTTTAGTAATCAGTAAAAACTATTATTAACTTTATAAATATTATGAGAAAATATTAGCTGTTACAATACCATCCAAGTCTGTAAAATAAATAAAACACATGGTGGGAGATGTATATAATTTATATCAACCCTTGTCAATAATTAACATATTTAGTGCAAACTTTCAAACAAACCAATGCAAATATAAGACATGTTCTAAGGTAAAATTGTGACATAAAACTAATTACCTTCCTTCTAAAAGATGAGGAATGGCTTTTGCCTGAATCTCTGTCATATTTGTAAAGCCCATATCAACTATGCCTTTTAGTGTGAGTTCAGACACTTTATTCTCAAGGGAAGCAAAAGATGTATCAGTAAGGATTCCCATACTTGTGCCTGGCACTAAAGAAACAATCAAGTTATCATGAAATTAATAATCTAATGAGATGTATGTTACAATCACACTGTAGAAGTTCATATACCTACAAATATTTAAAATAATAATAATGCCAGTTTCAATAGCTTTGTATAAAATACCAAAATAATATGAGAGTAAAAAATGTTTGTATGTAAAAGAATAAAAGAAATAAGTAAGAAGTGTAATAGTAATAACCTAGTGGTCAGCTAGTGTTGCAGCATTCATTTTATTCTTTTACAAACATTTTTTATCCTCATATTTTTTGTTTGTAAAAGAATAAAATGATTGCTGCAACACTAGCTGACCACTAGGTTATTACTATTACACTTCTTGTCACTGGTGGAACATAAAAGGCGTACAAATCTTCTATGGTCCACTTAGATATAACCTACAACCCAGAGGAACAATCACACACAAGAATCACAAAAAGATAGCTATGATTCTGTAATCTCAGTCTGAGACAAAGAATGATGCAAGTTTGTGAACAAGAATATTAATTAACTTCAAATAATTTGCATTAAATTATTACAAAAAATACACATGAATATAACTGAATAACAATATGTTCTATTTCTACCTATATAATGGTAAATTGTATCAGTTTTCAACTACTAATGTACTAATACAACATAACTTTGTACTAATAACTATTGAGCGCTTTTCAGAATCTATCGTATTTCAGGATTTTACTACTATGTAGTAGTTCTAACTCAATTTCAAAGAGTTTTAACAATAAATATTTTGAAATGTATACTCTCTCATTACGCAACATTTATACATGTAGTTTTTCACAAAGAAATATGAAGGCAATAAAATCCATTGTTTTTAGGATGAGACCATTTGGCCTTTGTTTTCTCTCATTTTCAAAGCACCAAGGTCAACAGCTAGAGTACCATGACAAGGCAAAAAATACTGGAGAAAACTAAGGCCACGTTACACATTAATATTAACAGAATAGAAATGTGTTTCTTAATTAGTTTAGTTAATATGACATTGTTTTTTCACTAGGGTCTTGGAAAGATGGCTTATCCTTCTAGATTATGTTTATCAGGTAGATTTAGTGTTAACTTTAATCAATGAGATTTATTAAGTAACAGTACATCAGCATTAAGATTATATAAAAAAGAAGTATCATGTTAATCTAAACTGTCCTGTGACCTTAATAAAATTTTTAGTGTTTGCCCCCTCCTGACCACAAATTACATTTGGTCTAAAAACTGTGTAAAACTTTCAGGCACCTCTGTCTGTCCATTTATTACTTTGTCAACTTTGATAATGATCAAATCTCTGGAAACAAAAGAAGTTTAAAGGACAAATTTCTACCAACAAACTTCAACCCCAATACGTTCAACTACTTGATAGAAATCGATTTCACAGTTTCCGAACAGTGGACTCTATAAATCTGGACAGGCAGACAGGTTAAAAGACACACTGCCATGACATAAGGTCAGCATTCTATTTCCAAACAACTCAACTGCAAGTAATTTGCTACATAATTTCTAATGCAAGCTAGTGCTGCTAAACAGTAAACTATGCCTACACTACATGTTCATAATCACCCATTGCATTACACAACTTGCTACTTGTAATCCAGTAATGTTAATCCCAGCTAGCGTATGTAGTCGGCATAAGCCTTTGGTGATTTTGCACATAAAATGTATATAGCTGAATTGATATATGCTATTTCCTTTCAATTTCTGAACAAGAGGGAATTCTCTTTTAGGCAGGATTAAATTAACATCTAAGATTTTTTTTTTACATTTTTATCAGGTTTGTTTTTGTGAAATGATGGTGCTATTATCTAAAAGTATGTGCTTGGAAAAAAAACTGAACCATTCTATGAGTCACTATGCTGCAACTAAAAATCAGGATGTGATCTACGTGTTTATCAAAGAAACAAAAAGTTCTAATTTCTTGAAGTAAAACATTTCACGTCATTTTTACTCTTAACTCGTTCCTTTTTTTGGGCATGGTTAGTTGAAAAGGTACTTCATGCACTTCACTCTGACCAGTGTGTATGTGTATGCTGCCTTTGTTCGTAACACGCTGCCATTGCAGTGAACCTTTGCATAAGTTCTGTGGATTTGTTATTTTGAATTTCTTGCTACTACTAAGAGTCTATGGGCATGATATGACTCAACAATCTGCATTAATGTTTTACTGCTGATAAAAGCAAAAACTTCATTTCCCCTACAAGATGAATTTTATGTTATATTTTACCTGTAATAAGGTAGTTTCTGTAGGTTGCAAGTCCAGTGTTTGTGATCCCCAATGCGTTTTCCCTTTACTGTGGTACACATTAAAAATGTAGATCATGAGAGCAGGATGGCCAAAGGGATACCAGAATGTTGAGATCGTAACTGTAAATTTTAGTGAATTTGTGAGGGTACTGGAACCATTTTGAAAAATATGGTGTCAATTACCACTATGGAAATCTTGATTTTCCTGTCCTGAAAATGAAAAAAAATTTCAACTTTCTGTTCCGTAAGCTTGTAGGAGTTTCACTTGTAAACAGTGTATTTACAGATTCTTAATATCTTCTTGTCCATTCAAAAGAGTAGATTTATATCTTCTAAAAAGTTATAATCACTGGAAAGTAAAATTATTTGTGTCTTGTTCTTCACTTGATTTTCTTTTCTGTCAGTAGTTTTATCACTATGGCCTTTCACTGCTACCTTTTCATGATGTTAAAGCATGTAGTCTGAACAATTACCAATGAAGCTCAAGCTCAGCTTTAAAAATAAGAGTCAATGGCTAAAAAATAACGGGCAGAAGATGTTCTAATCCATCTATGTAAATATAGAGTAAATAAAGTGGTTTGAACAGTTATCTGTGGTTCCTTAAAACACTGACACAGAACACTAATGAAAAGTTCACAATACCGATGATCAAAACACAGATCAAGGAATTGTTTATAGTTTCTATAGACATTCTTTTGATTTCAGAAAATATTTTTATGTTACATTATATCAATTTGAGTTGTTCGAGAGATACAAAAATCTTCTACAAGGCATCAAGCAGGTTTGGTAATATTTTTCGAGCAATGTTAGCTACTGCAAAATATTCGGATGACTCAAATCCTTATTTATGAATCTTATTTTTAGTTTATTGTATTCAAATAACACACAAATAAGAGAACTCAGTGTTTATTGAAATAAAGCTATATTAATTAAATATAATTTGATCTCATCAGGAACATTGTTAACAAAAGTTATGAAGCCTTGAGTTACAAAGATAACAGCTGATGCCACTTTGAAAGCTGAGGACCTCATTTCAATGAATAATATCTGTCACTTTATATCGTGTTTCTTTTATGATTAATAGCTGAAAATGATGATTACTTCAGTCACCAAGATGTTTTAAAAGAAATGTGTTTATGAATATTAAACAAGACAAAATTAACAATATATAAAATGGAATTTTCTGATCAACAGATTGAAATTATGTAAAAGTTTTACAGACACTTTATCAAAGTTGAGGCAGAGTGGATACAATCTGATTAAATATTTTAACATAAAAAATATTATGGTAAATCAGTCCAACTCTTCTAGTCTTCTAAACTTTAAGTTTATACAACCTTTTAAATCCTCTACATGTTATGAAAATACTCTAAAATTGTAAATCAAAGGTATGCAAAACTGGGTCCATTAAGAAAATGTAATGTTTATAAAGAAGATTCAAAAAACTAACTGAAATTTTTGAAAGACAAAAACATTTACAAGATGGTCAATACATTTTACTGAGAAATAATGAGTAAATACTCATTAATACAGTCATGCTAGTCTGTTTTCTTAACATCTCAGGGAAAAAAACTCCATCTATCACTTCATTTTGCATAATCTATACTTATTAATGAGCATCTAAAAAGCATTGAAGGGTGATTAAATAACACATTAGCTGCCTTTATAAATCTTTATTTCCAGCTGAATAATGTATGATGTCACACTAAGCCTGCACCTCTTGGAAACTACTCAGAATGCAGTTAACTCTTACGTTAATAAAAACAACCTTTTAATCCCTGCTGAAATGGAAATTTTAAAGTTCACTTGTCGCTTGACAATAACAACAAATACATGTAAATGAGTACAATGCTAAACTAATGCTAATTCATAAAAACAGTATGCCAAACATAACCATAAAACAAGTGATAGGATTAGCAAGATAAATCTTTATTCATATAAAGGGTAAAACTGCCTCTCCCACCCTGTATCACAAATGCATCTAAAATGTTTTGAAGTACACTATAAAAAGGTTTCTACCTTAATGAAACCCATGTAGTGTATATGCATTAAAGTTTTGATAAAAACTTACAAAGGTTTTCTTCTCTTGAGTGACCCTCCTCACTGATAGTTTTATCATGACATTCAATGTCGCTTGCATCTTTTCCTGAGAAAGATAACACAACATTTCTAACAAGCAATCAAATAAATACCAAATTTGTAGAAATATATTTCCAAGGGCTCATTGTTAAATATGTAACACATTTTTTGACTTTATTCGGACTTATCTAGACCACCTCTTGTTACTAGCTATATAGTTGATAGTTTATAGGATTATAAAAGAGATAAATTATGAAGAAAGTTAAAATAAAATATCCTAAATAATTTAAATAAATTGTAGCTTCTGAAAAGTTATTTAGAAACAAAATATTTTAAAGCCAAGATAATATATTTATGCAGTAAAAACACATTCCTGACAAATTACAAATACATTACAGAACTATATAATTTTTAAGATTGTTTTTACTAGTGTCTTACATACACTTCCTCTTTTTAGAAAAATAAAAACTCAAGTTCATGTTTTTTGTTTTTATTTCTAATAAACTTCAGTTCTAGATTTATTATGCAATATTACATAAAGATAAAACTGAAAAGAAAATTAATTACGTGATAAGACACAAGCTGTTTAAAAGTATTAAACATGTATGGATGTAATCAATATTTTCATGTTGAAAGGCAAACAAGAAAGAAAGGTAATTACCATTTTCGGGATCTTCTTTGTTACAACCATCATTTTCAACTTCAACATATGAAGAATTTCCATTATCTTTCTTCTGTTTTTTCTTTCTTTTCTCTGTTTTAAAAACAATAACCAAATTGCAAAATACAAAACTGCATAAACAAAAATGAATTATGCAGCTAAAACAACAATATTAAATAATAAGCTAATGAAAAAAAATTTGTCAAATTTTCTTAACTCTAGAAGTAAGTCTTCCCTTCTCTCAATACATTTGATAATAAAGGTCCTCTGACATACTTAAGAGTAGCAAAGGTTTACACCATATAATAAAGAAACAGACATTATAAGCTTGAGTTCCTATATAACTAACAGACAATGCAGTATAGAATGTAAATTGTAGTTACTTTTAACAGCATTTTTTCCTACAGTTAGGTATTGCCATGGGTAAATGTACTCTTGCATTTTGCTTGGTATCTATGTTAAACATCAAAAGCCAAGATGATCAACAACTATGGCTAAAAGCTAATACTTCAGGATCTAAAAGCCATAGGAAGGCCCAACTGATGTCAAAACAAGCATAAATGTGAATTAGAGAATTTTATCATGAAGCCAATGTTCTTCAGTAAATTACACGCTCATTTATTGTTTTTATTTCTTTGTTTTGAATTTCACGCACAGCTACACAAAGGCTATCTGTACTAGACGTTCATAATTAAGCAGTGTCAGACTGGAGGGAAGGCAGGTAGTCACCATCACCCATTGCCAACTCTTGGGCTACTCTTTCACTTATGAATAGTGAGATTGGCTGTTACAATATAATGCTTTCACAATTGAAAGGGTGAGCATGGGTGGTGTGACAAGGATTTGAACCTACAACAGTCAGATTATGAGTAAAGTGCCCTAACCAACTGGCCATGTCAAGCCAACATGGTCATGTTATAAGTCAATGGTAGCAGCTAAATTTTTTCATGTTCTCTTTTAGACATGACTCAAATGTTTTTTTGTATGCCCTTTATTAGAAACTCTATTTAGGGCAAATTTTCAATCAGTGTTCCTTATGTTGGAAAAAAATACTTTTATAATATTTCGAGTACAACTAACACCATACTGATTAAGATAAATTCATTATCTGGACAGTATATTTTTTGTGGCATCATTTTCATCTGTGCCAACTGCACAAAGTTAAAATTCAAAGTATTGCCAGCTTTATATGTGTAAAAATGGTTGGTATGGGTAGAGAAACTCTATGTAGAGGAGCAAACAACATTTCAACCTTTGGTCACCATGAGGTTCACAAAGAAAGAAAGAGGTAACTGATTAGTAGCTGACCACATGCTTAGAAGTAGTTGTGTAATTGAGTGTAGGAATGTAGAGGGCATGCTTAGATGTTGGTCAGCTGTTAGTCAGCTACCTCTTTCTTTTTTTGTGAACCTCATGATGACTGAAGAAGGTTGAAATGTTGTTTGCTCCTCTACATAAGAGCTTTCTCTATCCATACTAGCCATTTTTAAACATATATTTTTCTCTACAAGTGGATTTTCTTGTCATTACAGATTGCCAGCTTTTCACACATTTTTCCAACAGTTGCAGCAAAGCATCCTCCTTCAAAGATAAAATTATCAGCATGGTAGTACTATTAAAAGGTCAAAGAGACACAAAAGAGTCAGATCTGAAAAAAGAAGCTACACCACTTCTGGACCAGGTATACTTACTCTTCAACCTCGTGTGGAATGTGTAAGATATCAGGGTGGAAAATGATAAGGGCAAATTCAAGTGGAAAATATTATGATAGGAAGATGATTCTAATTAGAAAAGATTTTGTAACTCAATCCCACTATGAGAAAGGTGGATAAACAAAGACGCTAGGGAAGAGATGACTGTATTTGGCAAGTGAACTATATCCAAAACTTCCTTCTGACGTATCTACATCTGCACAAGGATAGGATGAGAACAATACCGTCTTCACCTCAAACAGGGAAATTAAGAACCATTTTAATTCCTGAATATGACACAATGATTAGCTCTAAACTACTGATCTAGGAATTGACATCAGGAATTGAAAGTATGTCTATTGCATGCAATCAACTTCCCAAACTGTAAAATATGCTGAAACTTTCCATATAACCATAACATTCTTGCAAGAAGAGACTCCTGAGAACAGCCAATGATAAAACCTGAACAATCCCATATACTATCACTGTGGCTCACAACACAGATGGAGGAAATTGAAGAAAATAACAACCTGAATCTTGCGTGAGGACCTATGTCAACTGGTTCACTCTAAATCCAACACCAGACCATGGGATACCTAAAACCATTGGGTTGTAGGATAAGGGCTCTTATTTAAAGGTATGAACTGTATTTTCAAAAGCTCAACTCTGTAGTTGTGTAAATGGTATAAAGAAATCACATCAACCAGATAGGTGATAGCTCAACTGTTCTGAAAACCATGTTTCATATATATTAGCAGAACACCACCATCATACTCTTGACTAAATGGTTATAGTCATTTATTTGTGGAATTCATTCAGGATATTGCCTCCATGATCAACCACTTCAACAGCTTGAAACTGGAAAGTGGTAAGGACAACTATATTCCACTAAAAGAAAGGAGGATGAATATGTAATAAAGAGTCCAGAAGAATGTCACCACTTGAGACAATGCAATGGATGATCACAAAACCCTATTTTGAAAAGAAGACCATACAGGTGTATTTAATTAATGCATTGCAGGTATGGGCAGCTATCCCCTTCTGCTTTACCCATGCAGTCCATGGATGGTATAGTGTGGAATGGGAATGGTTATTAAGCAAAAACATTGGGAGGTTATTCATCTTCAAGCAATTTCACCAGTAAGGATTGCAAAGCCATGGAAGAGAGTGAAATTCAACATGGCTGCATGGAGCATATTTCAATTCAAGGATACCTGATCAGGCAACACTTACCATGAAAAAGAATCCAGATAGTGAATAATAAAGCAAGGGCCCCTGAAAGGAAAGAAATAAGGAACAGAAACTTACCCAGTTAGAGTCACAATGAAGTATAAAAATTGGTCACAGGTGGTAGACAAAAACCTGGTGAGGAGAAACTGCAATACAATATTGATAGGGTGAGATGACATATTAGGTATTGTCCATATGTCCGAACATAGGAGCTACCCAATGACTATTGAAGACAAGATAACAGGAAAAAGGAAAGGATGTAGAATCTGATGAGAAGACACATGAAATAAAATCTAGCAGGACAATGATAAATAAGATTAAGCCAGTTGTATCCAAAACTGAACACAACTAGTGAAAGCAGAAATGGAAAGATCTTGACTCCAGAAAAATTGCCTAGAAATAAAGAAACAAGAGTGGGTACCATGAGAAGATGCCATACAGGCAGTAGAACAACAAAGGAATCAATTTAAATCAGAACAAGGGTTAAGATGGGAAATGAGAGAAAGGGAATTAGACAAAAGGAAGAGTTATCTCCTATACCCACTTGTGTATTAAGTAGAAATGAAAAATCCAGATAAAAAAAAAAAGAGAGAAAGTGAGAAAAAATTACAAGAAACATCATGGAAAATAAATATGACCTCCAATCCACAAAGGCATAGATGAAAAGGAATTATGCTTGAAAGAAAGGAGAAAATGGAGTATAAGGAAAGTGATGCAAACAAAGATAAAGTAAGAGAAGAAAATATCATATGAATATCCCAGATTGAAAATTATGGTGCGGAAAAACGATGTGGTTTTAGGAAAAAATGAAAGTATGGAACAAGGCTGCCTGATAACTCAAGATTGAGGAGACTGAAAGCCCATGGTTGAAAAACCAGGGAAAAATTCTGCCACTGAAGACAGAGGGATTTGATCTGCAGAAAATCCTTGATATGTAGATTAACTGCAGAATACTTTCCATTTACACAACTAAACTCCCACTGAAGAAGAGTATATGGAATAAGCTAAATAAAAGGTTTTTCTAGGTATAAACCTAATCTCCTCACCAAGGACTGAATGAAAACAAAGTTTGGAGACTAAAAATGTGGATACCCTGATGGAATACCAGTGAATGAAGTGGACGAAGAAGGGCATGAGACAAATAAAATGACAATGTAGATAAAAGATGGAGTTGGAGAAGTTGAAGAAACCATGGATGAACTGGCTGCTAAAGAGCAATTAGAAGTGGCTAACAAAAAATGGTAGAGATGAGGGAAATCATCCATGGAAGTAAGAGGATAAGGAGATGAACATACAGAAACCTGTTGGGCCAATCCCAGTTGAAGGCATCAACAGCCTTAGCTAAAGATGAGGTACTGAATACTGAGGTAGTGGAAAGTTAAAGAAATGTAGTTATGGGATTTATGTGAGGAGAAACCCATGGAAGACAAAGCCACCAGTAAACAAGAGACCACTCTGATAGATGGAATGTGTCAGGATGAGAAAAATAAGTTGTGATCTGAATGAGAGTAACTGAAACATAACATACAAGTATATGAATACTGTACTATGAGGGCCAAAAGAACAGATCTAATACACTGAAAGAAAGGAAGTGCAAACAGGTGCTGCCTGCAAGAGTAACACCACCAAAAAGTGACAAAAGAAGAGATGGAACATACCATAAAACCCTATCAATAATGGAAGGGAAAACAAGCAAAAGTGTCCCACTCCATACTAATCCAAAAGTAAAGAAGCAATGTGAAGAGAAAACGAACTAAAAATGGCAAAAAAAACATGGAGGAAAGAAAGAAAAAAAGTATTCCTGAACATACCTGAAATGTAAACAGAACACCTGATAAAGGGAAATGAGAAATATTATAGGTATGAGTGACAATAGGGGGGAACAATGGCAGAAAAAAATCTGTCTGAATTTAAACAAAGGTAAAATTGAAAGCTCTTAGAGGGTAAGACTTGCAAGTACCCAAAAGCAAAAAAGACAAAAGGAACAGCACAGAAGACAAGGAGATAATAAATATCTGGCAAAATTATCTAAAAATATGTAAAGGAGGTGGTCTAGCAATATGACAATCAAAGTAAAGAAGGCATTCGATGAGAAGGTCAGGGAGAAATAACAATTTTAGTATGTTGGAAAATGAGTTCAGCTGTTAGATGGGGAAGATGAGTACTTGTGGAAGCAGATGTGACAGACCCCATCTCTCAAGAACCAACACATTAATTTAAATTACTGGTATGAAGAATAAATTATAAACAAAATAAAATTAACAGTAAGAAGCATAAAGTAGAAATTAAACAAAAGTAACTGTAAAAGAATATGAAGAAAAACAAAATGAAATAATTAACATAGCAAAAAATGGGAAGAAAATGGCAAAAGGAATGCATCTCTTTATGATTTTGAGTTGAAAAGAAAAACCTGGAACCATATTAACTAAAAACCTGTCCATAAAGCTATAGAAACTAATTAACCCTTTTCAGATGGTGTTAAATGGCATGCCATCGTGTTTGGTGACTTGCATTCAAACTTTTATTGAATTCTATTTTATGTATTTATATCATTAAATTTGTTATCAAACTGCAGATTCATAATTCATATTTTCATAATACACATTATTTAAATTTCTTAATTTAAAAGTAAATATTAAAAAAAACATTTTTTGTGCATTATGTGGTACGTGAATCCAGCACTGGTTCAAATTAGATGTTTTTGATGTCAAAATACAAAGTTTGTAATTTTGTATAAATTAGGAACTCAAATTACCAATAATGTTAAGTTAGAAAATAAAATAAAAACATTTTACATCCTCTTTCTTTGAGACAAAAACTTCATCTTGGCAAGTTGAGTCTTTGACCTGTTTGAAACTTCATATTTTTTAAAGACCCAAATACAGCTTAGTTATAAAGTTTCTGATAAATTATAACAAATTTCTAAGGTATGGATAGAGTAATTTAATATTTTTTGACTATGCAATTGTATAAATAAAATTACTTCATTTCACATCCTCCATATGCAAAACTTCTTTAGGTTTAGCAAGTTATGACAAACAGCAACTGAGTACAAAGGTTTTAACTGTGACTGTCTTTTACAAAATACTAGTCCACTAAAACACAGTCAAGACGGGTTACCTTGTAAGGACCAAGGGTCAGTTTTATATCATTGGATGAGATAACATGAGTGTACGAGCACTGAATCACTGTAACTTTTGTAGTGTTAGCCAGACACAACTAAAAGGTTAGTACAATAAAAGAAATAAATATATATTAACGTATGATGTTATACAATTTCAGTTATTTAGTCTAAACATTCATATTTTTGTGTTATAACTTGTAGTATTCAAGAACAAAAAAAAAACAACACAATTTATATTTATTTCCTTTTTTTATGGTGGTTACAAGATTAGCCTAATTGTCATTACCTGTACAGAGGTTCATTAGTGAAAATAACAGATAAATTTTGTTTCTTAAGAAATGTTTGATAACTCTGGATATTATAAGCATTTCACACGAGAAAATTTTCTGTTGCATAACAGTAATTTTAATCTTACAATGAAAATTACCTTGCATATTGGATAAGCAACATGCAAAAATAAAAAGGCATGAGGAAAACATTACTTCACAAACCTTAAGTCTTAATATGAAATATGATATTCTATGTATGAAAACACTGTAATGTTCACTGATAATCTGCCAAATTTTTTAAGCATACACTTACTAATTCAAAAGTTATAGCAAGTAAACTATAATATATACAAAATGCTTACGATGACCAAGCCCATACTGGAAAATGTAATGGTAACAAGGAAGAATTATAAACTAAATGAAACAAATGGTAATAAATATAAAGTAGAGATGAAATTAAAGTAACTGTGGAAGGATAAACTATGAAGAAAGTCCAAACAAATTAGTCAACATATTAAAATGGAAAGAAAATGGTATATGAAATAGTTCAAATATGATGTAGTAGTGAAAAAAAAATAGAACTGAAGTTCACATTAACTTGTCAGTAAAATGATAAGTAAATTGATAAATAATACAGTAATGAAGTTTAATCAAACAAGATACTGAACAGAATTAACCACGAAACAAACTAAAACTACAGTGAAACTGAAAAAAAAACCAAAACGAATTAAGCCTAATCAAAGCATAAAGAAGAAATAGAAAAATGAAACAGAACACTAAATAGACACAATATTGAAAAAGGTCTGAATGAGCCCCAGTTCAAGGGTTCCACCCAAACCAAGCAAAGAAAATTATTAACAAAATTAAATTGACGTGAAGATATAAAGGTAAGGAAGTAACACAGTTAATCTAATAAATAAATACCATGTTAAGCCTAATTGAATGGCATACAAGAAAAACAATGAAAACTATTCACAAATCACAACATAACTTAGTATTAGCTACTCTAAATAAGGATATGTTATGGAAATCAAATAATTAGACAATAACATTAACAACAAAATAATAAAATGTCTTATCTCTCCAAAGTTGGCAGACTGCATGGCAAATTGTGGATTGCAAAGCACAAGGCATAATCTGAGAAAGTCCAGACAGTAGATGATCAAACTCCTTACAAAAAAAGATGGAAACTGTCCATGGAGGAATGTGAACAAAAGTCCTTATAAACAAGTGAAAGTAACATATAACCTCTGTACTGGGAATGAAGACTACATAATGAAATTGAAGAAGCAAACACTTGAAATTTGATGGTGCTAAAAGGTGATTAAAATTTCCATCTACAAAAACAAGGTTTGCAGGCAAGAACCAGAGAATGAGGGCATCCCTTTCATAGTCCACTTTTCTCAAGGACAAACACTGATGAAAACCCAAATTGGTTTGCTGGCACCTATAGCCAGTGCTAGTTAAGACATGACTCCCAAAGTGATAACATTTGCTTTGCTTTTGAAAGCAACTGAAATAAGCTAGGATAAATGAATGCAAATTTACTTCATAAAATCTGGAAGTTACAATAAATGAAGACCACTCCACAAATATACTAAACACAAACGTGAAACAGTAAAGAATGACAAAAAGAAACAGTTCAAGTGCAAGCAGTGCCAAATCAGAAATGACAGTTTGGTAGTTGTGCACAGAGGGAGACATGAGTTTATTACGCTCCTATTGGTGTAAAGGTGGCACATGATGATTTACATGACAGAGGAGAAGGCTTGTGGCATGTGTAAATAAAATGTGCTGCATGGAGGGGGCAGCAATGAACAAGAATAGCTAATCTTGTGCGAAAAGGGAAATACCACAATGGAAAATACATTGTATTTCAGGATGCCCTACATCAGCATGCCCAGTGGAGATTCTAACAGGCTGAATTTGAAAAACCATCAACCAGACACAGTAGATATATTCTCTGAGAGAATTAGCTGGAACCAATATGAAAACATCCTAGGTGCCAATATGGATTGTAATTCCCCAGGTTTTTAGAGCATATAGGGAGATAATCAAATATTCTTACAAGGGACATTGTCCCAAATGAAACAGAAGCAAAGTAATTGTGGATCATACACTTCTTTGAAAGCACATATGTAATGTTCAGCAGAAAAACAGAGAACAATGCAGATACAAAGGTAACAAATAATATTACAGAGACATTGTGGATGTCTGAGATCAAGAACTCTACAGAATAAACCTTTATTAGCATTTTTTTAATAAATCCAGATTGTATGTTTAAATGTATTGTTTGTTTGTTTATTAAACAAGTTTGGTTTATTCAATATTTTTTGATATCTTTATGCCTGAAACAGTGGTTGTTAACCTTGTTGGAGGTACTGAATCCCAGAAGTTTTGTACTTGCATTCACTAAACCCTTCGTAATTGGAAAAATAAAATATGATTTTTTTCAAATTCAAAACATAAGTAGATATTTTGTTAGTGCACAAAATGAACCATGCATCAGTTGCAACAATATCACTATGTTCAAAGAACAAAACCAACAAAACATGAATTTCACACAAAAACAAATACATAACTTAATGAATACTTACTGCAAATCAATGTGACTTTTGCTCTTGCCTTTCAGAGACAAGTTCAGAAATACGCAGCTTCACCTTGGCAAGTGCCACTCTCATATCATTTTCACAACGAAGTCTGTTCTTTTTCTTCGTTTTTATGTCTGTCATCCTCAAAAAGGATTGCTCACAAAGATGTGTTGTAACAAACGGTATGAGTATTTGAAGAGCTTTCTTAGCAATAAGAGGGTATGCTATGATTTGGTGACACCAAAACGTTGAGAGCGTTGTTGTTCTGAAAAGTTGCTGTTGAGCCTGGCTCTGCTGAAGTTCAATGATTTCATCGAGGTATTCATCATTTAGATCTGCTGTTGCAACACTAAACGTGAGTGGCTGTCTCACCCATACTGGATGATTCTCTGGTGAGGAAGTATCTGTCAAGAGACTTTGCAAGCTCATGTAATTGCATGGCAATTACTTGCTTCAGTCCCCTGGGTACAGAAATGTCTCCGATATAAGACACATCTTCAATCTTAATTACAGAGTTGTCCAGCAGGGAAAAGTTTGCAAAGTTATCATTCTCTGTTCGCCGTTTCCATAATGGTAGCTTTTTTTGAAAAGCCTTCAGGTTATCTTCTGCTTCAATGATGTTGACTCCACTGCTCTGCATTTGTTGATTGAGAGCATTGAAGATATTGGCCATGTATGCCAAAATGAGAATGAACTCAAATCTTTCAAAGCAATCTGCATGACAATGTTGGTGCTCTCACAAAAACAAGGCTAATTCCACACACATGGCAAAAACACAATTCAGCACCTTTCCTCAGGATAACTGCTGAATGTTAGAATGGTACAGAAGTACCTCAAATTTACAGCCCATTTCATTACACAGCTCTGAAGATGTGGTGCTTCAGAGCACTATTTTGCACAAAGTTCACACATTCCACTACAATTTTTAATACTTTTGCCAGTTTTGAAGGCAAGGTTTTTTGTTGCCAATGCATGCCAGTGCAGAACACAGTGCATTACAATGATGTGTGGTGCATCGGCTTTCACCAGCACACCAAAACCAGAGTTTCATCCCAGCATGACTGGAGATCCATCTGAACAAACTGCAGAAACCATATCCCATGAAATATTGTTGTCTCTAAAGAAGTCATACACAAGTTTCTTCACGTCGGCTGCCTTAGTTGTTGTTGTAAGAAGCTTACAAAATAAAAAAAATCTTCTTTTATCTCGTCATTCTTCACATAGCGCATGAATACAACAAGCCGGCTTAGAATGGAAATGTTGGTGGTCTTGTCGAGTTGAAGACTGAATTTTGCTGGGCTTGAAATCAGATCTGCAACTACTTGAACCAAAATGTCATCGCTTACATCATCTATTCTGCTGCTGATGGTGTCACTTGAAAGAGGAAATTGGGATAACTTATTTTCAGCAGCTTTTCTCAGCATGGTATTCACAGCTGGTTTTACAAGTGCTTCACCAATGGTGTGTGGTTTGTCCTGCTTTGCGATTAAATACGTAACTTTGTACGATGTTGTGAGGATCGGTTTGTCGATGTGTACAAAGCGAAGAACAGGCAAAGTAGCCTTTTCATCAAACCTGGCTCTCTTCACCTTGAATTCAGCAAGCATTGTGTTCTAGTATTTCCCATTTCCATGCAGCTTTAGGGAGTGATTTCTTAGTTTTGCCAGTGCTAGACTAGAACTGTTCAACTTGGCATTGCAAATCATGCATTAAGGATGCTGACTCCCATCATGTTCCATTATACACATAAATCCATACTGTACATATTCATCTGACCACTTCCTGTTTTTGCTCAACATAGTTAGTATGAAGGGACTGAAAGTTTAGGAAAAAAAACAGCACAAATGATGCACGATTACTACAGTCACAAGTCAACTGCTAATCACACAAAGTTCCCTGCAGCACAGATTAGCCAAGTGTTGTGACATGATCAGCTGCAGCCAATAATGACCAAGCAGAGCATGACATCATAAATCATATGAGTAGGGTGAACAGAATGGAGACACACACAGTGTGTATGTCTTGACCTCCACCAAACCCCTGGGGTTTGACAGAACCCAGGTAAAGAACCATTGGCCTAAAAGAAGGAATATACCTGGACTGGCCAATTTTGTTTGTATGTTTGTTTTGAATTTTCAAGCAAAGCTACGTGAAGGCCACCTGAGCTAGCCATCCCCAATTTACCAGTATAAAACTAGAGGGAAAGCACTATTCATTACCATTCACTAAGCTACTCTTTAAACAATAAATATTGGGATTGATCATAACATCATAACACTCTCAAAGCTGAAAGAGCAGTCGCCCTAACTACTTGGCTATGCCAGACCGTCACCAAAAGTAAACTTGAAAATATAATAATCCATGCTACAGGGATCTAATACATGCTTTGATTGGACACACTCTCTGCTGTGGCTTGCAGTTTCGCTTATTCATGGCTACAGTTAGCCAATCAAAGAAATACAGTTAAACCTCTTGTAATGGTGACATGCATATATTATTTTATGGGTTTTTAAAGTCTCTCCTAAGTTAATTTAGGTGTGTAAATAATTTTCAGTATTGCCTCCAATTTGTTAGTTCACATCATACAGCAGACCAACAGTTTTATCTTCCTTTCATCAAATGTAAAATCAAAAATTTAACCTGTGATGTAGAGCTTTAACATATGTTTTGGTCGGTTGTACTCTGTGCCGTGGGTTTCAGTTTCAACTATCCAACGCTCAACATCATTTCAATAGCTTGTTTGTTTTTCAAATTTCATGAAAAGTTGCACAAGGGTTATCTGCACTAACCATTCCTAATTTAGCAGCATAAAACTAGAGTGAAGGCAGCTTGTCATCACCACCTACTGCCAACTCTTGAGCTACTCTTTTACCAACAAATAGTGGGATTGACCATTACATTATAATATCCCCATAGCTGAAAGGGTGAGCATATTTAGTGCAACAGGCATTAGAACCTGGCACCCTCAAATTACAATTCAAGCTCCTTAACCACCTGGCCATGCAAGGCCGTGGTTTAAATGTACTTAATATAGAGATAATAAGAGGTCTGTTCAATAAATACGCAGACTGTTTGAATTGCGTGGCTCCAGTTGGTTCCAGGAGAATCCGCTTGGTGTTGCTAAGTTTGCACAGATCAGCTGATTATGATGCCATTTCCTGATTGCAGATATCGTCATTTGTGTATTAGCTACATGGTTTTAAGTGAAGTGCGATTTTTTCGTTTGCGGATTTCAGAATGAATGACCTGAAGAAGCAACAACTTGCTGTGAAATTTTGTGTTAAACTTGGAAAATCTGAGACTGAAACTTTTGCTATGCTTAACACAGCTTACAGTGAAGTTGCTATAAAGTGTACGGCATGTTTCAAGTGACATGAACGTTTTAACGATGGTCGACAGTTCATTGAAGATGACGAGCATCCTGGATATCCTTCCACGTCAACTGACGACCCACACGTTGATAAAATCAACATCCTGGTGCGGGCAAATCAACATATGACTGTCAAAAAGCTTGCTGAAGAGTGTGGGATATCAGTTGGATCTTGTTACCAGATTTTGACTGCAAAATTGAAGATGCATCGTGTTGCTGAAAAACATTTGTGCCTCTGAACTCGTGAGATTTTGGACAAACACTCGATCATTGTTCTTCCCCACCCCCACTACTCACCTGACCTTGCTCCTTGCAATATTTTCTGTTCCCCAAACTCAAAAGACCCTTGAAAGGAAGAAGATTTGAGACGATTCCCGAGATTAAGACAAATGCGACGAAGGAGCTGGAGGACATTACAAAATAAGCATACCAGGACTGTTTCAACAAGTGGAAACACCATTGGGACAAGTGTGTGCATTGGGGAGGAGAGTACTTTGAAGGGGTCCCAGACCTGTAACTTCTACATAAAGTACATTTTGTTTTACGACGTCAGTCCGTGTATTTTTTGAACAGCCCTGGGTAGGTGTACTGAGTGATGGTTATCCAAAATAGATATGAATGTATAGCTTTACTTCTCCAAGAAAGATTAACCTTTAGTTTTATCATTCACAATAAACATAAAAAATTTTCCTTACTGTCAATAATTGATATGAATGTGTAATTTACTTATTTAGAATAGAAAAGAACATGATATTCTTTAAGTGAAAATTAAATTTAAAAAAAAGCATGATAAAACTCCCACATGCTTGAATGTAGTCAATATTCTCATAAACAAATAAATGGCAATTACCACATTCAGAGCCCTCTTGTTTACAACCATCGTCTTCAACTTTGAGGTTTGAATCATTTCTATTGTCCTCTTTATGTTTTTTCTCTAATTTTGCAATTTTCTTTCTTTTCTCTGTTGGAAAACAATGATTCATTATTAACTCATAAAAAAGAGAACTACATAAGAATAAAACTAGCAATTAGTAAACTAATGCAAGTAATCTGTCAGATTTTCTTAAACCTGAAAACTTAGGAGTTGTTCTAGAAATCTTTCTTTTTCTAAATGCATTTATTGTTTCAACTGTTCCTCTGAGATTTTAATAATTAAAATGACATACTCAAGAGAGACAAAGTTCCCAACACACACAGTAAAAGAGGCAAGCTAGGCCTGAGATCTAAGTAACAAATTGATAATGCAGTACTAAATGTAAACTGTAGACTTATTTCTCGCAACAAATTTTTTTGATACAGTTAGATAAAACAGTTAAACTTCACAGCCAAATATTAAATAATGTTCATACAGTTTACTGAATTTAAAACTGTATATTAAAATAATCATATCACTATGGAAAAAACAAGTAAAAGAAACTTGGGTTTTATTTATTCTTTTATACATAATGGATACACAGAATATTATTTCATTACATCTTATTTCACATGCCCTTAGGCATGCTATGAGTGCACCCTTCTGGGTATAAACAAAAAATTCACCTATTTTGGGATAAATTCAACACTTATACTAATGTTACTTAAGACTATATGCAATATATTTATAACCATTAAAAAATCTTTATTATGTAAATAAATGATATGAATAACAAATTAAGTCATCATACATGTGAGAAGCTTATAATGGATTTAACTCGAAAATCTATCTGAATGGAATCAAGTTTTGCAAATGTGTTTTTATGTACTGAGAAGTCTGTAACAATAAACATTTGATTTTGATATTTGGACAAAGAATATTAAAATTTCCTTAGTTGAAAATGCTTTGTTTAGAAAAATTAGTCACCTTTCCTCTCAATAACAGGCAGGCAGTAGTTAGCTTGATTCAGCTTCCACTGGAGCACACGGGTCTGATGGCATTAACCACAGTCAGTCTCTCTCAAAATTATAGGAAAATTATCACTGCCTTATGGGTTATTGTAAACTCTCCATAAAATGTGGGAGAACAGTAAAAGGGTGCAAACTGAGAGATCAATAACAGCAAAGGACTGACTAGGTACAAGAAAATAAGTATAAGAACCAGTATTGAAAAGAGAAGGGTTGTGATCAGAGAGCATACGCTCTATGGAATGACCCCTCCCATCAATATCAGTACATTTCCACAGGGGATTTTGTCCATTAAAGTACCCCAGGATTTAAAAGGGAGATGGCAACTGTTCAATGAGAGAATCAAGGTCTGATTGATCATATGTCTCTCCAGATGACAGGTAGAGAGAACAAACAGTGATGGTATGACCCAAGAAAACATGAATGGCCACTGCCTCCAAGGGTGTGTCAAGTGGCAAAGATAGGGTGGGTACATACTGATTAACCAACAGTGCCACTCCTCCATAAAATTTTCCATTACACAGCCTGCCATTTCTGTACAAAAAAAAAAAAAAACTGACGAAAGGTGACTGTATTGGTAGGTTTCAGAAATGTTTCCTGCAAGGAAAGACATACAGGATGGTAGGAAATAATCAGTGCTTTGATGTCATCCAAATTAGAATGTAAACCATTGTATCAAGGTGGCCATTTTTATTTATGTGGAGGTGAATTGGGTGGAGAGAGCCGTTCTGTTTTTGACCACTTCTTTTTTCTTTATTTGAGGGAGATCTCCCGACCTTCATGGATCCTGCTCTGGGTTGATTGGGCAAATCTTTGTTGTTCAAAGAGGATTCCAGCAACTGAGGACATGAAAGAATGATCATTTTGTATTTTGGAGTGGGAAAAAAATTTGTACCTGAGGAAATGCCATTTCCCATTTTCTTGGGAACTATGTAGAGATGGGAATAAAATTCAGGATGAAAAACCCATTTGATAGTGCCTTTCATCAACAGGTCTTAGAATACTTTGGACAGACACTGGAAATAAATTGGATCCCTTGAAGGAGGGAATGGAAGACAAAGGATGAATAGGAAAAACAAAGAGATAAGTCCGCTGACAGTACTTAAAGTACCTCACATTCAGCTGTAAACCATGCTAACTGTGCTCCTACTACACCTAAGTCTCAAGAATAATCACTGTTGATACTAACAATGATTGCAGCCTATGAGTAGTATGGTGATGGATAGGATAAGAAACATGGGAAGCATGAGAGAGGAAACCAGAAGAGAAAAGGAAGCAGGATGACAGGAAACAGATTTGGGTACAGGAAAAGACTGCAAAAGATAAGAAACCAGGAAATAAATGAAAGAATGATAGCATGCAATATCTATACAAGTATTCAAAAAGTACAGTACTTCCCAAAAAGATGTTGGTAAAAGAAAGGAGCTGGATGAAGGTATCTGAGATAAGAGACAGGTAAATACACCTTAGTAAAAAGGCATTCCTACCTAACAGAACAAAACACTTATGTGTGGAAAAATATGAATGAAGAAGATAGCCACACCAAAAGCCAAGAGAATGAATATCTGCTGAAAATCACTCAAGTAAACAGCATATAGCTTTTGAAATGAGATGGATAGAGAAAAGACTTTGCAAGAAACTAGTAAATGTGAAATAAACATGCAAGAATTGAGATGGCAAAAACAAAAAAGATCATCAAGCCTGAATAGATGATTCCAAACTCTGTATGTCCAGAAATTCAGTCCTGTGAAAGGCCAAAGCATGTGCATTTGTCAAGTAAGGAGGATGAGGCATGCTGGCACCAACAGAAAGTAGAGAGAGAAACTAACCAGCATGGACCTGAATATCAGGAAAAAAAGAAAGATAAAGTCAGAATGAATAAGAGAGGAAGAAGAATCATTTGACACAGGAGAAAGGAACAAAATTTACCAAATACAAGACATCACGTCTAGGAACAAAAGAGTAAGGTCTAGAATAATCAATGGCAGTGGAATTAGAAGCTGCAGTTGAAAAAGGCCATCTGAATTGTTGACCTTGTGAAATGGCTCAACTGGTATGGGAATATCTGTTCCAGGATCAGAAGAATCAAACCATATGGAGGACTGCAACTTCTGATGCAGAATCGCTGACAGTTTCCTAACAAATGGAGACTGATGTCCTAGTTGAAGTTTGTCCAGCTTGAATACGATCTTGTTGATCAATGCTAGACTATGAAATATGAGCCTGGGAGAACAGTTCATCAAAATAAACTAGCTGTACTAAAAGGGTGTGTGGTATTCCTACTGGGGAAGGGTTGTTGCATATCCATTTACATGCAACAGCACAAAAATATGCAAAAACTCACAACTGTAGATGCGGCTTTTAAAGGCTAGTAGCAAGAGAGAACTGTGCATAGAGAAAGCAGCACTGAATCAGAGAAAACTATAAAGTTATTTTCTTGTGTGATAACTTTTGTGTTCTGAAATATATATTTGAAATAAACATGAATAATTTTTAGACAACTAATATTGTCACAAAAAGGAATTTTAGTTGTTTTATATACTACTTTACTGAAAATAATATCTGTTCCAATAACATAGAAACTAGCAGTTACAGTGATGCCATTAGTAACTTATGCAATACTATCAGAGGTTTAAAACTTTGTTTGGTGATGCGTTTCAAATCTTCTAGTGTTAAAATATATTCTTCAATACGACCCTAGAGTTTAAGTCTTTACATGTAAACCTATATATCCAAATAATATTAAGCTTAATGTAATAGAATAAAAAAAACAAAAAAACACATGGAAGATGAGAAACAGTGAAGTGGCTTTGCAACTTCAGTGCTGACTGTGGAGTGGGCTGATGACCCTGATTCAAGATCTGCTTTAGAACTGGCTTAAGAGCTTGAGCAAGATTCAAAAGTTCATTGAATGTTCTTAATGAATGTTTTCATCTTCATATGCAAAAAGAACTCACTTTTCTCTGGTTCAGCAGAATCATCATTACTATCCAAAGTTCCATCTTCGGTTTCAACAGCATCCATAACAGATATCTCCTGATCTAATAATTTCATATAAATAGCTATTACTGAGCTTGCATAATAATTAATCCTGAATAATCTGCATGACACTTTTCTAAAATAATACCATACAATTATTTCCAGCAAAAAATATCACAACCAATTTTTAAAAATTCACAGCTTAAAAGTACTATAAACTTCAATTTTTTGAACTAACATTCTTGAAGCATTTCAATTTAAAACTGATATAAAATGTAAGGAATTAATGGTAAGTGTATAGGATTAGCATACATCATTATATTATGCATTGCATGTGCAAATACACTAAGATACTACAACACTTGTATGTAAAACCAAGATATCACACATAATCACAACTATATATCAGAACATAAACAAAATCAACGTGACAGAATGTTGTACTACCAATCAAAATCACTGACTCACAAAAAATGGCAAAACAAAGTATCCGACACAGTTAGAGCTCACAAAACCCATATGCCTCAACAGGAAAATACTAAATTTACACAAATATTTGGGAACAGATACAAGTGAAATAATAACAACAGAACAAAACGTATGAGGAACAGCCTCAGGGTGTTGAGTAGATATCTCTGATCATTTTTTTATATCATAATTTAAGAACTTTTCCATTTTAGTTTTAATTTTTCTACGTATATTTTAGGAACATTCTGTATGAAATATTTATACATGTTAAACTACATTTTTTTCATGAATACCTTTATATTATTTTAGCCATATAGAATTTAAATCACATAGCAGATATGTAGTATCTGAATTTTTAAAAGGTTGATTTTTAGTTTAACTCTTCGGTATGTATGTTTCTGTGATCGGAAATTAATAAAAGAACTGTAATTGGTTAGACTGCATAAAATATACAAACAGAAGCATTGACAATAAATATGTAAGCTTGGTTACACATAGCAAGTAGGTCAAAGGTTAGTAAAATGTTAAAAATGCAGATTGCTACCTTCAAGGATACTGATAGCAAGGCCACTGTTAAGGACTGATTTTAAATATTCTATTATCTTCTTGTTTCAAAAAGCAAATATGTGAGCAATATTCCTAATGCTGACAATCTGTAATACCTTAATCCACATAAATATTAATTGCTTGGTGATGTGTAGAAAATGAGATATTAAAAATAAAGTACAAAGACCAGAAAAAGTTTTTTTCACAATCCTCAATGAAGTATCAGAAATACAAAGCTTTCTCTTTCTTTTTATTCCATCTATGGTAGAAAAAAAATCTAAAATCCAATATAAGAGGTTTTAGAATATCATTTACGGAAATATGAACCATTAAGAAAGTTAAAATAGATTGGCCTTAAGCTTACTAAAATGAAATGTTACTTGCCACATACTATACAGACCCAAATAATAACAGAGGGTAAAAATAGACATTTTTATTTTTCTCTGAACTTCTTGTCATGTGATTTTCCAGGTGGTAGGCAATCAAAAAATAAGGGTGTAAAGAGTATGCAAACACTTTTTTAAAATTGAATCTTCATTGATAATAAAATAAACACACTGTAATGTCAATTTTATCAACCATTTAAGCAAACTGGTTAGTTACAGATTAGTAACCTGCCAGTTTTCCTTGTATTTAATGGAACTGCTTCACTTTTATGGTTTTGATTAGGCTAAAGTCTATACACCCCATTACAATGACTCTTGACAGGTCCCAAAGTGCTATAATTAGACAGCCTACACTTGCTTAACTTGCAATGAATACCTAAGTAATACTCACAGATTTGCTGGGAAAGTAATGTGACCAAGATTTAATAACCATACAGTCCCTAATAAGTGACACTGGGTGAAGAAGTACTTGAAAATAAATAACTGTAAATGCACAATTATTCAGAACTCTATACAAGTTATTCTACTTACCAACTGACCCAAGTCATTCTGCAATAACTCAGTATTCTTAACACAGGTAAATAAGAGGTAAATAACACTAACCAACTTAACTAATTTACCAATTAAATTCCTATGAATATTAAAGTAGTAAATATTAAAAAATTAAAAGGACAGGCCTTAATTCCAGAGACAATACTCTTATTACAGGACTCCACTAAGGACAAATATTTACTTATTTCCATATAACTACTCTACAATCCAAATAACTAGTTTTTTTCCTACCCTCATCTATATTATTTTCTTAGCTCACATTTTACTTGACACCTTATCAAAATGTTTATGTAAACCCAGTTGCATTACCCTTCTGTCATCCACATAAGTAATGTCCTCAAAACATTGCAGCAGTTCAGTAAATCAAGATTTCCTTTTGTATCCGTGTTGGTCTCTATTTGTGATATAATTTTTCACTAAGTGATTTTGCAAAGTGTCATTTCTAAGACATTTCTAGGATTCATTCTACAATAGATGTAATACTGATTGGCTTCTAATTCCCAGGTCAATTCTTATTAACCACTTTAAATAAAGAAATAACATCTACAGTTCTTAAGCACTTGGTTAATGTTTACTGACCTACCTAAAATATAAACAATTTGCTTACCTTACCTTTGATCTCCTTTGAAACCCTAGGAAAGTTTTAATATGGTCCTAATACTTTAGTTTTATTCTCTCAGTTTTTCTTATTAACACAAACATATTAATATCTTTGAGATCAAATTAATTCCAGTATTTTTCATACACTGTTCAGGACTGAAATACCAGAAACCACTTATCATCTCTTGCTTTACAGTTATAACCTGTTTTCATCACGTATAATACTTGATATCCAAACAATGGAAAAGGTGTGAACTTAATGTACTTAGATTTTCAAAAAAGCTTTTGATGATGTGACACAAAAAAAGATTAGTTCCAAAAATCACATTGATTGTAGATGTTGGAGAAAGACTAGTTTATTAGATTTTGGGATGTTTGGACTGGACAAAGCAAAAGATTGTTAGAAATGAAACATAGTTAAACTGGATCCTTATTATTAGGTAGTGCCTTAGAGGTCAATCTTTATTAATGATACTGTTAATGGCAAGATATATAAACTAATAAAATTTGTTGATAATCAGTGCTTCAAGTGGGAGGAAAATAGGAAACAGGATGGTTTGTGAAATTAGACATTTGTTAGATAAAACAAAGAAGCTGCATGTTTGTCAAGTTATTTTACAATCTGTGTGGTGAAACTATTAGTTAAACACAGTTAAAAGAGCAACAAAATTAACTATAAACAGTTGTATAAAAAAACAGTACATCAGGGAAATTATGATGGTTACAAAGCTGGTCGCATTGACCAAGCCTTTAACTAGAGGGTTTATTTGCTCCATTTGTGTATTACTTTGCCTTATTTCTGCCTCACTTTTACAAAACATTTTAAGAAAAAAAATACAGATTTTCTCCCAAGTCCCTTGCTGCCATGTATATTTATTGCATCATCCATTGAATCTTTCCTTTCTATGAAGCTTACAGTATACTATAAGGTAGTAGGATAGTTTTGAGCCATACTAAAAAGAATTGTGTTGGCAACCTGCTCTGCTTCAAGGATTGTTAATAACATCAAACTCTTAATTTTTCTTTAGTTGTATTAAGTATGTTGAAATATTATAGAATGATTTTGACCAATCGCTATTTAGGACAAATATTTAGCAGCTGATTTTTAATTGCACCAATTAGCATAATTTCATTCACACAGATTTAGTATAAAGAGGAACTCACTCAGTAGCATGAATAAAGTAATGGTTTTTAACATAATGGGTAGATAAATCACTCATGGAATCAATGCAGTGCTCTGTTACTAGTGCTATACCTAACAGAAGTTTCAGGTGTCAGTGTTGTCAAAATGTCCCTGGGATCAGGGATTTTCCCTGGTAAAATATGCATTTAGATGCAACTACTACTTGCAAAGCAATCAATAGACTTATATTATTGTAAATTCATCACTAATATAAATCCTGCAGGTTGTTTCTTATATAAGTATTGGAGTTGTTTTTTTCCATATATTTTAATTCATTCTTATTTGGTATACAGCTGAGATATTGGTCAATACATTTACCCCTCTTCCAGTGTTATTCTTGAATGTGGAATGGATTTTAGACAAATTTCTCGTGTAGGTTGTGCAAGATTTTCTGATACAGAAATTAAAAGAAATGTTTAAAGATGACTTTACAGGGTTTGGGTGAATTTATTATGTGTAATAGAGTTGAGCAGTTGAACATCACATCAAAGAAAAATGAGTTGGTAATGCCAGATAATAGCTTTTCTTCTAGTCAGCAGATTAAACTTAAAAACACTGGCAACCAGCCTTAGTAACTTTGTCATGACAATAACATATTTAGGGAAAATCAAAGTCAAAACCCTCAAATTTAATCCCCCCCCTTCTCAATCACCAAAGCTGACCAAATCTGAGGTGAAAACTTGGCAAAACATAAATAGTCCATAACATAGTTTTGTACTTACTAAACAACATAACAGCAATATTTCAATTACTTAGATAGTTGAAATAATGTAAAATTGTAAGAATTGGAAATTAATTTTGCACCAGTTGATTATTTTCATGACAATAAATTTAATCACAGAATTAATTAATTTGTTAGTTTAACACCAACTAAACAATGTAATTACTACTCACTGATAATATATTAAATCACATAGCTCTAACATGATATAAATTATACTTTTTTCAGAGAACTTTGGTGGACATAAGTACCTTTAACTTTGTTGAAATAGAAAATCTAAACACAACAGTAGCTGTATAAAAGAAAGAAAAAATATACTAAAACCTCTTACTTAAAATCATAGTATTGTCCTTTCCTTGTACTGTTATTACTACATTAGAGTACACAAAAACAGTTCAAATGTATATTCACTTCTGTTTACATGAACAATTGAACAAACATGGATTATAAAGTTAAAACATTCGAATTCAATGGTCACAGATGTTCAAACGTTATGAAAGGGGTTAAATGCATAATTTACTCACATTAATATTGATATTACGAATATGTAACTTACTGATCACAACTAGTCTTTGAAATGATATGATGCAAAGAAATAATATTTGAAATTCTTATTGTGAAGCGATATATATACATATTATTAAAACGAAATATTTATGACAGTCTATCAATCATGTTTGAAAAAGGAAATAATCGCAAGCTGAGTTGTTACTACTTACATCAGAAATGTAACTGATTCATCCTAATTACAGGCGCTTTCTTATGAAAATTTCATGCATAGTACGTAACAGCATTTTAACACACTTAAATACCTTTGTCTGAAACATCCTCAACCACATTCCGTTGATTAATGCTACAGTTAATTTCTTCATTTTCCTCATTTCCAACACTCTCAAAGTTACTTTTGCAGTTTTGAGTTCTCTCTAGTTGCTTCCGTTTTCTTAACTTTTGTTTATGTTTCTCCCTCTTCTTCAACTTTCTTAAAAGAGCTTGATCATTAATTGCCATTTGGAAAAATACTGATAAACGCTATTTTATGTTTATGTTAGCAATTTAAATAATTTTAACTAAGCCTAAATGTTTTATACTTTCAACAAAATCTTCGTTAACAAACGTGGTTCTACTAAACTGCCCTCTAAAGGCCAAAAATTATATGTCAGTTTGAACTGGACTAATGAATACAAGTTTAATTGCTACAAGTTTTAGCATATATTTATAATTCTTCAATGTATTTTAACTTTAAATCATATTAAACTAAACTGTTTTTGTTTAAATTTTAATATCTATATTTATTTTTAGCTGAGACACTTGTGAAAATATAAAGTTAATATATATTCTGAAGTAAATATCAACTTGTTGATTTTTTTTTCGAGCAAAGCCACATTAAGTTAACCACTGTGCCCACTGCGGGGAATCGATCGCCGGATTTTAACGTTGTTAGTCCATAGATGTATCGCTATCCAACCAAGAGACTTTAAATTGTCTTTGGTACTAGCAAATAAATTTAGAGGTGACCACTACCATAAACTTTTTTACAGTGTAATACAAATATTAGATATATTTCGTATTATAGTATAGTTTGTATAGTATATATTA
This sequence comes from Carcinoscorpius rotundicauda, assembly GCA_011833715.1. Classification (NCBI taxonomy): domain Eukaryota; kingdom Metazoa; phylum Arthropoda; class Merostomata; order Xiphosura; family Limulidae; genus Carcinoscorpius; species Carcinoscorpius rotundicauda. The sequence continues at coordinate 77,611,029 of CM022397.1, read as the reverse complement.
AGTGATTAAAAATATTTAAAAATCATAGTTAATGGATATCACAAATGATTGAATTCGCAAACTTGGTTTTCAAATATGCTGAAGTCTGATATACAGTTTTATAAGACTTTGTCTTTATTTATAGCAATAACCATTACAAATAATAAGAACACAAAAATATTTCTAAAAAATTCTATAAATTATTCTTTTTATGCTTGTTAGGCGTTCATTTTAAATATACAAATCTGTTTGGAGGAGAGAAAAAGATAATTTGTTAAATCCGAAATATTTCAAATTCCAGATAAACATTTATTCAGCTAAAATACACCAGTATTCGCTAAATGTTCCGTGTAAGGCAATTTTAACAATTAATATTCCCGAATTCTAAAAAACCGTTTTTCTTCAAATAAAAATCTAAGAAGAAAAAATATCTGTAGTTTTTCTATCACAAATATTACACCCATTAGAGACTAAAGTTCCGCTGAATAAATAAGACACTTATATCCTCTTTTATCTTTTCTGTAAACAGTTTAAAAAAACATCACCACCAGACTGATGATATAAACAAAGCGTCGACTAATACTGTGTCTATGGCCCCGCACCCCTAAAAAATTTAATATGTTCTCGCACCCCCTGGAACGCTATTTGGTACCCCTGCTTGGGAACCACTGGTATATGGTATCACAGTTGGCCTGATTAGCCCTGGTATTGTACGAAATATTTTCTCAGAATTTGATATAACTGATGTGGCGTATGTGACATACTATTCGTTACACTTTGCTTTCACTCATAAGTTCTAATAAATATAATTTCTTTTTGTTTTGTAACTTACGTGAAGGGCTGTGATTAATAAGAAAACTGTGGTTTCGATTACATTTCCGCGTTGCTGAAAGGGTTTTCTCCTTTTAAAATTTAATTTACAAAGTTTCAGTAGAATAACACCTGTATAAACCTGTCACTCAATCATGTCACATGGCCCTCTGGCGGGAATGTACTGAAAGTTCTCTTTCCAGGTGTCAATTTCGAAAACTTGTGATGGTTAAGGTTAAGGTTTGTGTGACCTTTTGAAATGTTAATAAGTTAAACTAATTCACCAATTCAAAGTGATATTTCAAATACGAAGATTTTCTGTCATATTACGCTAGTGATTTTGGCATTGTTATTTGATGTTAAAACGGCATGTAACGTATATCACTCTATGATAGTTATCACAATTTTACAAATGTAATTTGAATTTACACTTAGTTTCTAGTTAGATATTAATAAATTATTATAACTTGCAAAATGTTATTGTTAACTTAAGAATAACCCACAGTTTAAACACTTATTATTTATACAAATATTTTACTAGTATAAAAACATTAAATATTACTCGAAACTTATAAAAATAAAATTAATAGTTTCTGCTATTTATAAGCCAAGTGAAGTAAGACTATACTTAAGAAATTGACGAAACGTTAGTAATTTTGTCTATACTATTATCAGTTTAATTTCATAATGTTATATTAGTAGAAATTCTAAAACACATAAATTAATTTGTTAGATTATTTTCAAAAGAATGTTGCATTATTGGTGCAGTAATTGTGAGAAACTGTTTTTAAAAACATTGTGTTTGTAATTTTATTCATTAATACTGTGTATGATCAACCAAGCCTAATTATTACTTGATAAATATTCAATCAGCAAAACTTGAATAACCCTCTTAAAAATATTCAAATAATTTATTAAAGTTCTAATGGAGGGAACTCCAGTCAAATGGGTAACCATAATTTCCTCAAGAAGATGCAGGATTGTAAACTGGCCACTACAAACACAAATATTGCCCTTTTCAGAACTTCTTTGCAGGTGGCAACATATTAGCAGTAGAAACATTAGATAAAACCTATATTTAGTTTAATTGTATGGGCTGCTAACCATGACCATGATTGATATCTGTTTGCCACAAGTTTACTGCAAAAAGATAATTTTAGAAACATTGTGTGGGAATGTATGGAGTGAAGTAATGAGGGAGAGAGGTTTCTTGAGATGGCTCAGTATGTTTATTTATGCCAAGTGAGAGATTATCATTCTAAATTTATTGTTAACTTAGGAAGTGATTATAAAGGTAAGGTGTGTAGGGTGGGGGAACATTTGAGAAAAAGAGCAATTATCATTTAGTTAAATTATTTTATTCATTCCCAATTTTCACAATTAGTTTTGAATCCATTTCATAAGATTAATTATTAGTGATTTACGATAGTGGCTCAAAAGGGAATGTTAGTTAAATTTGAATAAACTTTTATAAATAATTGCTTCTAGTCGAAGATGGATATCTCTTAAAAAAAGGATAGCAGGGAAGATCTAGTCTAATTGGTATACTGAAGAAATAAAGGAGAAAGTCATGGATAAATATCATAAGCTTAAAAAGTTTAAATTGACACATGAAATATTTGAAGCATTATAAGAAATCTAGGGATATGTTTTAAATATAGATAAGGAAATCAAAAAGGGCATATTTGTCATAAGGCATAAACTTTTGTTTAACATTTAAGTAATTGTTGAGAATTATAATTTTATTTTTACTGTAGGAAATTGCTGAATATGGAATGTTTTCACATGGCATTTCTGTGGTTGTATTTTTCATCATTGATAAATGTTAAAATGATAAGGGCAAGCTTTTAGTTTTTAATTTGTTTTATAGTTTAATGGATAAGACAGCTTCAATAAACTAACATGAATTCTATTGACCATAAATATTATAAAGACCTCATTTGTGTGTGCTGTATTTTGAGGATAGTAGGGTAACACATATAAGATTGAAAGAGACAGTTTTATTTTTCTAACAGGGAGATTGGCTTATAGAATGAGCTTGTATCAACACTAATGGAACCTTCAACATTATGGAAGTTTAAGACGGTAACTGATAAATTCATGAAAAGTGAAACATGGTTTGATTTTTTTTTTTCCTCAGCCTCAAATGCCTAAATATTCTCCTGTTTTCTGAGAAGTATGGACAAGCTGTTTGTTGAATAAATACATTTTTCTTAATTATAACCTGTGTATTATGTGGCATGTTCTGTGTTTTAAAGTTTTGTTGTTTTCATTGTCTAATGGCTTTCAATTCACTTGCAAGCTGAAAACATTTTGGGTACTTTTTAAATTGCTGTTGTGAGTTGACTTTGCATACTATACATCAGGAGAGTTTATAGAATAAATTAACTTTATTGTACTTATTCTTAATTAAAGGTCATATGTCTAATTTAACAATTTATTCTGTAATGTTTCAACATTTATGTATCACTAGAAATACACAAGAATTCAGTGTTATCAGCAGGCAGTAGTAATTTGCTAACTATGTCCTTACAAGTAATATCTTTGTTTCAAATAACAAAGAGTAAAGTAAGGGACTGCATGATCCCTTGTCAACTGCTTGTTTTGTTTTATAAAGATTCCAAATTTTGGCATAGAGCCTCTTGGGTTAATGATTTCTTTTTCATGAAGATCTTAAGCCCCTTGTCTTTTTGTTATTTAAATCAGACAGGCACATTGAAACTGGATGTGAATGATTGAACTATGAGATAAAGAATACCTTATATAGAGAGTATCGAGAGTCATGATAAACAGGCATTTTTGTGATGATTGGGATATTTGAGAAGTCTTTATCAAACAAGTTTGACAGTTTCTAGATAACATTTTTAATGTTGCCACAGTGCTGGAATGAATTGATTGCGTAGAAGAATAACTGTCTCATTTACCAAAGTTTGGCACTTGAAGTGATTGGGCCATAATGTGGAAAATTAGTTTAAGTAGAGCAATTTGGAGTTCTATTTTGAATCTTTTGCATTTGGTGAAGTATTTTGGATAGATGAACAACTTAGATTATAACATTATTGCCATACTACAGATCATAAGCACATCTAAACATGAATTTTTTTATTTTTCTCAGTAAACTGTACAATCATTCATATTTAACTGTTGTTACTAACCACTTTATATTTTGGCTACTATTCTGCTTCGATCTTCAGGAAAGTCTTGAGAAAGACTGTTCTGTTCGTAGTAGTGGCTGGGATTTGATCCTGAGTCTTTGTGGTTGACTAGGGAAGTAGATGAGGATGCAGTACACTAGTCTCTTCATTAGGAAGACCCGCGATTAAAACTGGTCATTGCCACCTGAAAAACTATTCTTGAAGTTGACAGATTAAAAATATTGCCAAATCTCATGACAAAATTTAGCAGTACTGTTTTTATTTTAAAAACTGCTCTCTATGGCTTAACCTCAAAATGGTGATTTGTATAACTTAATTGTAATATAGAATATCTCAAGTGAGTGGACCAGAAAGTTCATAATTGTAAAATAAAATTTGACAATACTGCAGCTGAAATGTAGGGTGAATAGTTCTCAATAATTAATATTTAATGACTTAAAATAACTAATTACAAAATAAATGTTGATAAAATAATCTACTAATCTTTGCAGTTAGTGATATCTATTCATTACAGCCTTATTAGAAGTACATAACCATGGAATAATCCATTGTCTACAGTTTCCTTTTAATAGCTTCTTTTCTTTGTTTTCTTAAGTGTTTCTGTGGAAAAAATATGGATCAGGCAGAATTGGATTAACTGAGAAACCACAGACTCTATAGTATAGTAAGAAAGTATGGCATTTTTATGTCCTGTACGAATACGTCGAGGAAAAAGAAAGAAAGGTTAGTGGTCATAGCCTTGTTTGTTTCATAAAATGTACTTGAACAGTCAATGTATTTTAATACTAACAGAAGGTTAGCCAACAACTTTAATCCTTTACTGCTTAATTCATGGGTTAATTCATATTTTATTCATGAACAGGGGTGAAGCAATTAACATGTCCAATATTATGCATGAGATATGGTGAGAACATTCCAGTAGTGTCTGTGCAAAGAACAAGAAGTGCTACTTTTACAGTTTGTCAATGTTCCCATTGTCATTTCCAGTTGTTACATTATTCCAGCATGAACTATCTTACTGGGTATCATCTGGTCCTCAGTTGTAACAATATTCATTAGTGAAGTCATGGTGTCTGGGTTAACAATAACTTTCTACATTTTCAGAAAGATACATAACCAATAAACATGAAGACAACTCACCATATTTTTTTTGTACTTAATGATTATAATAGTAGGACAAGGAAACACAAATATAAATTTATGTAGGGTAAGGGTCATTTTATTTATTTTTTTTAACAGGATAGTTATCATTTGGAAAGAGTTGCCTTCATATGTGGTAAAAGAAATAAGTTTAAGAGATAGTTTGATAAATATTTAAATCATAATGGTTGGCTTTATTTTTTAAAGAGATTATTTTAGTGGATAAAACTGCCTAGATTGACCAACAGGTCTCTTGTTGTCCTTAAATATTAATATTCCAGTTGTACTAGAAGCTGTCCGAGAATGGATTTGATTTGCCTACGTTACTAGTTGTAAACTGAGCAGTTATAAATCTATGAATTTCTGCCACTTCTTGGATTGGGGGACTTTAGAACAATGTTAAATTTGCCAGTTTAACCTGTAATTGTTGAGGAAAGATGTTGGGTCATTAAATTAATCATCTTTGATAGCACGAGTTAAACGTGGATGATGTGTCATATAGTGATGTGTGTATTTGATGATAATATCAAAATATGGATAGGGATTTAACACATTGAAAATAGTGAAGTTTTAACCAAGTTTTTTAAACCTAAAAAGTTTCAGCTTTTGAACTTCCTGAAAGATGTTTAAACCATAAAATGCGAGAGCTACTAGGGCTTTTGTCCACCATGGTTCTGTCTGGACTTTAGCTGTTGCCACTATCGACACAGACATGAATTTTATCAAACACGTGTAACAATTTTGATGCCTTGGTTGATAGTGGGGTTTTTATATTATTAAATTACTTTGTTTTGTCATGGAAAAATTCCCTTTTCAAATAAACCATACTTTTGTTCATATGTTATTTTTAGTTTTCGTTTCATCCAAAAATTTATACATTTTAACTCTTAGAAATATTTGTTTTGAATTTTGCACAAAGCTACATGAGGTCTATCTGCACTTCTTAGAAGCAAGGCAAATCTTTTGCAATATGTGTGATACTTGTGACTATTTAATAACATAACTTATTAGTAACCCTATGTGCACAGTGAGGGGCAAATTGTGCACGTTAAAACCTTGTACAAAGTGTTATTCAATATGTTAGGAATTTTATGTCAGTTAACTTTAGTAGTTACCCTACCTTCTTATTTCATAACAATTTTTTTTAATTTAGAAAATACCTGATTTAACAAATGGGGATACATTTTAGATGTGTGTTTTGGAGGTCATAGATGTCATGCAAGTACAATTTGCCCACTATACAATGGAAAAGATTGTTTTTATTCTTCACATGATTATTGCATTGTGTTCTGACTTGTCAGAATCTGAATCAGGTTAACTTTATTATAAATCCAAAAGTGTGTACCTTTTACCAGAGCTTAGATATACCAATTTTTATTCTGTTAATTCATTCTTTGTTTGTTTGTTTTTTTTACATCTAAGCTAAGCACTCAACAAAGACTTTAGGAATTTTATCAGCAAACACATTATTTCCACACCTTTAATGCATAACTTGTGTTTTTGGTGTTAAAACCAATCTTCTACATTCTGCCTTGGGCATTAATGTTCTCAAGATCCTTTTTAATAAGAACATTATACTAACAAAATCAGCTCTTCATAGCATTTTAGGTTCATCAACAAGTTACTCTCTAAGAAGCTATCCAAATCATGATCATGTATAATGTTCCAAATTAGACCTCTGATGGATTCACTTTGCACATTTTCAACACTTGTTAACTCTTTCTTCAATTCCTGTAAGTAATCAAATAATCAGTTACTGTTTTGCAGAGCACTATATTAAAGGTAAATTACATTAACTGAGATTTTTACATCTAAAATCACAAGGGCCTTACAATAAACTTTCAACAAAGTGGTAAGACAAGAGAACTGTTTTCTCATAAATTATTTCTAAAATCACAAATAAATACATTGTAAAGAACTTGTTTGAATATGGCTTCATACTGTCAGATGAATACTTTTAACTTAACTTTCTTAACTTTGGATTTGTGACAAAGTAAATAAAATACCTAAGCTTTTCCATAGCTCAGTATGTTTAACTTATTTGTATTTTGTGTCTTTTTTTTGTTATTTCTGATTACATTTCGATAATAGATTTTTATATAGACATTTTTAACTTTAATAAGAACTTGTGCTTAATCTTGTTTCTAGAGCAGTGGTAGAAAGATAGAGAGAAAACAGAACACTATGCAGTTTAACATGTTTATTCATGACCCGTGTTAATGTAATATTATTCAAAAAATTAATATTCAGTGGAATGTTAAACAAGCACATTGAATTACTTGTAAATATAAAGATTTATTTTTCTATTGTTGCATGGGCTTTCTTGTGTTTTCCATTCACAATGTAATGTGATACAAGCAGTTTACACTGATTAATTCTTAATATTCAACTTATAAGGTCAGAAAATTTGTTTGTTTTTGTTCTATACAGAAGGAGACAAGCTTTCATCCAGAACACCCAGTATTGGTCGTATCACTGGAAGTGCTAGCATTGAAACTTTAGTTCGAGTTGGAATAGAAAAAGAAAATGGCTTGTCTCCAGACTCCAAGGTGGTTGTACTTCATGACTTTACTCCTTGTGTTGATGATGAATTAGAAGTCAGAAGAGGTCAGGTTGTAAATGTACTTTACCAGGAAAATGACTGGGTGTATGTAATAGCTGAGAACAGCCAGGAAGGCTTTATTCCACATTCTTACTGTGCTCCATATGGTACGCAACCAGCTGACTTAGCTCTAAATGTCAAACATAAGAAACTTCCAAGAAATGAGACTGAGCATGAACTTGACCAAACGTCTTCAAGAGGGACTCTCTCAGGTGACAGTGGCGGACAGCATTCTGATGCAGAGAGTTTTGGTGGTGCACATCAAGTTAAAAAAGGCGTAAGCAGTCTTGGACTGCAGAATTCTCAGTCATCATCTCAAGTGTCTTTACCCAATGTCCATCCATTTTTCAAAGATCCTGCAGGAAGGTTTATTGTGTTATATACATTCATAGCTAGGGATGAAAATGATGTGAGTGTTGAACGGGGTGAGCTTGTGACAGTTATGAATCGTGAAGATCCAGATTGGTTTTGGATAGTTCGTTCTGATGGTCAGGAAGGATTTGTGCCAAGTGCTTTTGTTTATCCTGCTGATGCAATTCAAGGTATTGTACCAAAGATACACTCTTGATATTATCAATGATAAACCTCTCTTCAAGTTGAGTTGATATGCATTTTCAATTTATATAAACATGATTCATATGATATAATCCTATATAGAAGTTTTCTGTTTTATATAAATATGCATAGAATGGTACATTTTAGGATTTTATTAATTATTTTTGATAAGTTCTTGTTTTAATCATATTCATTTGTATTATGTATATTGTGTTGAAACAAAATAACACTGTTGTAGATCCTCAACATTGAAGATGATATAGACATGAAATATGTGGTCACATTGGCTGTAAATTATCCATTGAATGAATAACTCACCAGAACCTCAAAAGTATACAAATGTATATAACTAGTATGTCAAAAGAACTGATTTGAACAAAGTGTTTATTTTTGAACTATAATAATATAATGAATAAAAATAAAGTAATTAATTGAAAAATAATGTGTAAATTTTGATTAAAAATATCAACTTGTGTTTGAATAGAGCACGTAGGACAACAAGTTGTGAACCCTGCAGATCAGACACATCCTACCCAGTCTTTAAATAACAACCACCATCCATCTCCTGGAGCTCCTGAAGACCTCCGGTGTCATGGCAGCGAGCTTGTCATGTTGTATGATTATAAGGCACAGGCTCCTGATGACCTCAGTGTACGAAGGGGAGACTGGGTGTATGCAGACTTGAACAACCAGACAGTGGATGGTTGGTTATGGGCTTATGCTCCCAAGACAAGGAAATATGGTTTTATCCCTAAAGCGTATGCAAGGCCCCCGGCTATGACATCCTTATAGTGATGTTTAAGAACCCCATATATACTCCTTAGGAGGTGTTTCTTTTATATGCACACATAATGTATAGCAGTTAGAGCTGCTAGCGTGAAACCATTGTTTCAGATGTTATTAAAAAGCCACATAAAGTTTGATATTTCACTTTTAATTAAGCAGGTAGATGTATAGCTTACTATTTAAGTAAGAGCTTCAGTGTTTATCAGGAAGTGGGAAGTACAAAAACTGTATCATGCACAAACTTTTGTTGAAATTACATGTTGCATTTCAGCCACTAGTTCCTTAATATTATAAACTGTATCCCCTACGTGGATGTAGTTTTGGTAATATTTGTTAAAGGAACTTAGGTAAGACTTCATGTTACATTAACAAAAAAATACATTAAAGCATACAAGTATGTTTACTTGGTAAAAAGGTTTTATAAATATTCATTAGATGGAATTTGTGCATATTTTCCTTCCACTAAATAATCTTGCTAGTTTCTTTGAGACTGATTACACTGTTTTATATTTTATTAAACTGAATGATAGACACTTGTATAGCAACCATGATTCCTATGTTAATGTACTGTGTAGTGGTTTACTGAATTAAAAACTAACAATTCATTACTTTGGTGATTTCCTTTCAGTATTCAAGAATGATTTAATATAGATAGATAAATTTTGGATTAAAACCTATTCATTGTAGAAATATGTAAGTGTTATCTTTGTCAAATATGCACATCTCAGATATTTCATGCTGTCATTCTTCATGCTTGATACCAAAAGTATCCTTGAAACTACATAGTAATAACATATCATACAGGATTCATGTGATGTAGTGTGGATCAAATGACAATCGTTTTCTAAAAATGGATTTTTATTTTGCTTTTATTTTGGATTATACAATGTACATGGCAGATTGTGCAGAAATATTATGGTTTCAATACGTTCTGAGTTGTACAGTGTATTGACGTAACATAGGTGTTGTTCTTTCTTTGCTCATAAGAATAGTATTTGTTAAATACTTATGAAACAAGTATCAGTACCAACTAGAACATGATCCCCTGGTGTCATTATTATAAAACATGTAATCTTAAACTACAGAGTATCCCTAAATTATTGAACTACTTTTTTAATTGAATAGAATGACAATTCTGTAACTTAAGCAAGTGTAGAATCAATATAATAGAGATAACTGTCTCAAGTATGTCCTTGGTCTGTGGTGCCATTAGTATGATATGGATCCTTGTTTGTGGCTTGAAGAATGTCCAAGCAAGAATCAATCTTTTACATTCACCCATGTAGGTGCAAGTATCTCTGAAGTAATAGCCATTGTTATGATTATTAAAGCTTGCACTGTTGCTGTGTTTTGTATCTTATATATTGCAATTCATCTAAACTTATGGGAAAAATTTCAGATGTAAATTTCCTGCAAATCATAATTTTATATAGTGTAGTACTTGCATATATTTTTAATTGAAAAAGTGAATATATAATTTTTTGACATGCTGATTTATTATTGACATACACATATATATCAAGATTTTGTTTGCTGATTCTGAGATATATGTAAAATTTCATAATGAACTTAGAAAATTATTAATTTTTAAAAATTTAACTCTCACTGATGTTTATGAAATATAAATGTTTTTAGCTACTGTTTTATGACTATAGTGAGAGAGAGAGCTGCAGTGAAACCACTAAAATATTTGTTTTAACAATATGTAATAGCAAAAAAATTATAATTACTTTATTACATTTTCATCTATATGAGCTCAGTCATTCTGCCTTTCAAAATAACATCACTAGAACACAGAAGTTTCCTAGAAACTTTGTCAGTATTTTTATGTAAAATAGGTTTGTACTATTTTCATCAGATGTTTTACAGCACATTTTAACAGTGTATATTACTTCCCACTTATTTATGTTTTGCAGCCAGTTTTACACATTTCACACTGGAAGATAGTAAGTAAATTGGATATAGTTTAACGTCATAAGTACAAATGTTAATTCGGCTTCATTTTGGTGCTAACTAGGCATACAGATTATTTTTAGTGATTTCATGTATTCAAACCATAAATTAATTATTTTTGTACAGAATAGCATTAATACCTATTTCATTGCCCAGCTCCTTGAAGTACACAGCAGTTGAATAGATAATAATGGAACAACTTGTCATTTTTCTAAATTGATATTTTCTTTCGTTATGTTGTGTACTGTTTTCTGGGATACCTGGATGGATTTTACCATCTAACTTTGCATTAATGGATTTTCATATGTTACAAGACATCACACTTTGGTTTTCACAGACAGAATATGACACACATCTCTTTTTGGTTGTTCTTGGTGTCTAATGTTGATCCGTGTGCCTCTGTTTCCAAATATCATTAAATAAAGGGATATTTTTAATCTTGTAAATTCTAAGTTACTGACATTAATAATACTTTATGATCTGAGTGTATGAAAATCTTGTACTAGAAAGAGTTGTTACATATCTTTCCAAAAAGTGATCAATTTTCAATTGTTACACTATCAAATGCCAAACAGTGTCAAAACATAATTCTAATACATATCATTCCATTGTGATTTTATATCTGCTGTGATTGTTGTGTTATTTGCTGATTTTGAGTATTCAGAAATGTTTTGATATAATGTTCCTTGACCTTCTGCATTTTGGGGCATTTTGAAACTTCTGATTATGAGCTAGGTTTAAAGAAATTCAGAATTCTTTCATAAAAATATATTTGATGAATCAGTTAATTTTTTACTTTTATGTGTAAATTTGTTATGATTTGATATTTTAAAAATTAATAATTTCCTGACTTTCCTTAGAAAATGCAATTATTTATTAGATGAAATTGGTGAACATTGTAATCAACAGTGAAAGTGCCATTGTTCTGTGTATTGTCGGTTTATAGTTTTTGTGTATTCAGTTTTACATAGCACTGCAAAAGATTGTTGAGTCAGTGTAAGAAAGCGGTAGCCACAGGGGTATACTTTTTAATATTTGCCAATGAAAATGAATGAAGGCTACATTTTCACCCTCTGTTTGTCATCAAGATTTCTCAAACAGCTGAACTGATTTGAACAAAAGTTGGTATAGATTTGGACTATAACTCAACTTAGAAGTGTTCAGTTTTTGAGGTGTCAAAGTCAAAGGTCACAGCAAAAATCAGAAAAAATAAAAATCTTTACTTGTTAACACAAGTAAGTTTTTTTTACATGTTTTTGCTCTATAACTCAGTCAAAAATGATTGGATTTTGATGAGTATGGTGAATGTATGTAGAATAGCATTTTCCTATTGAAAATGGTCCATGTCCACTGAAAAGATGGGCATACAGGCGTATTTTGGGAGAGTTGAATACGATTAATGCTGTATGATGGATGTATGAGTTCTACTGTGTTATCCTTTTAAAAATTAGGTTGAAGTTTGAGTAATTCAGATTTTTGTTGGGTGTAGTAAATATGTATTGATAAAAAAATTAAGAGTGGAAAATAATTGATGTTAAAAACAGGCCTAATAAATATATACCCACATACAGATATGAAGCAAGATGTAAGATGAATTTCAAGTGCAAACATTGGTTTTTAAAATCAGTCATAAAGTAAAAAGTGAAAATTAAGTGCAAAAGTTTGATTTTAATACAATTAAGGATTTTTATTTTCTGTTCCTTTTACAGGAACTTGTACATTTGACAGAATAAAATCAAGATGCTACTAACATAAACCAAACATGGACAGTACACTGATAATAAAGTGAGAACATAATTTAAAGTTTAATTCATTTATATGTATTAAAAATGATCATCTAAAAAATCCTGTTAATTTAAAATATTGATGAATTTTGAACAAAGCTACCTCAAAGCTATCTTCGTTGATAACAGTGAATGAACAGACACATTTTTGTATATTCTGGGTGCATGGTGAAGGTATGCACTATACTGAGTATCCTTGTAGTTGTTTAAGTTTTATCTAATATGTCTTAGAAATGTGATTACAAACACCACTATCATTTGATTATAAAGATATCTCCCTGTAAGCAAAACAAAGTAATTTAAAGTGCTTAAACAGTTTCTTTTTCTCTCATAAAAAATGGCTTTTTACTAAAAGACACTTTTTTCATGTTGTTCTTGTGTGATGCTCATATATTTCATACCACAAAAGTGTGTAGTGTTGCTTTGTTTGGGGGACATATTTTAATGTAAATATTTGGAAGGTAAAGGTTTATTTTCAAGATACAGCTGTTTTAAAATTTTTGAAGAAGTCATTAGTCAAAACATTGAAGGAAGGTAAAAAGTTATGTTCAAAATTTAGTGTTTTTTGTAATGCAGTCCTAATACTTGGAAAAAATACAGAGTTAAAGTAGACAGGTTATCGTAGTTATTCAGCTGTCTTATGCAGTAAATAAATGATTCAAACTTTTTCAAAATAAGAAAAACCTCAGTGAATCAGAAGTATATATATGTACTGTTTTATTTATGCTAAGTGCATATTCTGTATGGTATACATGAGAAAGGATTTTAATGTCTGTCTTTAGCTGTAGTTAATAAGATGGAAGTAATTTTCCATGTTATATAATTTACTACAGAACTGTTGAGCTTCTAACATATACTGATTGACAAGTCATTAATTTTTATTTATTAATGCTTTTGTAGTTTGTGTTTTTATAAATGACTGAATCAAATTTGGTTTATAGAAATATGGTCTAGTATTTCATAACCATTTCATGTATTTTGTAAACATTTAAACAATAACATTCCATAATTGTGCCTTTTATATATATATATTTTAGTGTTTTGTACAGTTGATATTTGTATTTACTTGTATGTTTTTATGTGGGAAGTTTTGGGAAAAGGGATAAATAAAAATTATGTTATAATTATTGTTTTATACTTATTTATATATCCAAACGTTTTGCACCAATGGAATTTGGTAGTTGGGATTATCTTCATATAATTTCATTAATCATGTTTCTTTTTTACAAACAAAGTTTTGACCCACTCAGTTTTATATACAGTGTGTGTATGTGCAGTCATTAAAACTAAATTTATTTTGTTATAGGTAAAGATTTGTGCAAGGAACAAAAATTATTGAAATTTTGTGAAACATTTGAATGATTAAATATTTTAACTCATTACATTATGCATGACTTAATTACAAATCCAAATCTATCAACTACAAATTTGATAATTTGTTTTATCAATTTTAATTTTTCAATGTTTTATCAATTAGTTAATTTTAATTTGGACAGCTTTTCAAACTATATAAAGTACAATTTTTTACTTGAAATAATATGATTTACAACTGTAAAAGTATTGTTTTATGTATATAATGTAGTTACCATTTCAAAAACTTCTCAAACACAAGATACAGATTTCACTTGCAGTACTTTTACATAATAACCTATAGTATACGTTACTTGAGAAGTATGTTTTTAGATTTCAATGTAAAAGGTTAAATGCTTTGATCTCACTCAAATCAAAATGGACAAATATTTTAGTTTATTTATTTATGTTCGGTCAAGAGCAATTGAACTGTATGAATCTGAAATGAAATTGGACATATTTTATCTAATGGTTAGTGTGCCAAATTTGGAATGCGAGGCTTCTTGGTTGCTTTTTGGAGTTTTGGGTACATTATGAGTTACAGTCCACTATTCATTTGAAGTATCCCAAGAACTGGTGGTGGGTATTGTTGACTAGTTGTTTTACTTTAGTCTGTCTGTTCAAAACTGGGGACAGTTCATGTAGCTTAGAAGATAGAAAACAACATGTACAATAAATAGCCTTGCAACGTAGGTATCACAGTTATAAATCTGTACACCGGGTGACTAGTATCTGTAATGATTAGATTGAACTTGCACATCATTGGGTATATTCAAAAAATTCTCTTACCTTTCTATATTTCTAATGATATATATGTGTATAATGGAACTCTTTCCAGTGAGCACTATACCTATGAACAGTTTTTTTTGCATTTTACAGATTAAAGGTTTTTTTTATGTTTCATTGCTGTCATATTATTGTTCTGTAGCCCACCTAATGCAAGAAGTTGACCTTCACAGTCTGTGTAATAAAAGTTAAATGTAATTACAAGATTTCTTATTATATTCGTTGAATAAGGACTTGTGCATTACATACTTTTGTGTTCTGATTTCAAATTGTTTTTCCAGAGAAATATTTTTACTTGATGTTTCAGTAATACAAATAAATGAAGATAAACTTGAAGCATTACTGAAAGGGGTTTTGGTTGAATATTTAAATTTATACATCAACATTTTACTATATGATAATTTCAAAAAATCTTTAGTTTCATCCAATCTGAAAATTCCCAGATGTGATAATATTTTAAAATATGTAGCTTTACATTGTAAATCCTTGCATGTAAGGAAATGGAAAATGATTTTCATAAGTGTTATTAGTTTGAAGCATTTTGTGTGTAAAGAACCTCACGGTGCAATAATTTTTTACCTCAAAAGCATTTAACTCTGCTTTTAATTAACAATCTCAGTAGTCAAAGTTTAACAGTATTATTGACATACTGTGTTTACACTGCCTTACTTTGATTCTGTATTCAATTGTGATTTGATGTATAATGAAATACACATGAAAAATTAATTCAATCGTTTTTTTGGGTTTTTTTTTAAGAACCCATATCTCTGGCAACAGATCAGCCTATGTATGAAGAAACCTATTGAAATGTTTGTGATTTTGCAATTTAAATACTAATTATTAAAAAAAAGGGTTTTAGAGGTGTGAAGTTTTAAGCTGTTGTTATTAACCTGTCTTATATTGAATATTTATAATAGTAATTTTTACTATTTAACGTTCTTTTAACAAAATACACATCTTTAGTTGGATTATTTTATTTTTTATAATGTTAATACAAAATAGCAAACATTGGAATAAATGTGAAATAATTAGATTAGTATGGCACTCTTTCATTAACATCATTTGAAAAGTTAATCCATTACTTGATTTTAAATTTTATTACTATTAAAACCTCGGGCTTGGTAATGAGTATACTTTTAGTTATACCTAAATTTCTATCTTTCAGGATAACTTAGGAAAGTTAAATTATTCTAAAAATCTTACACTTAATTTTTTTACTAGACTTTTCTACATTTAGTATCTTGAATATGTTTTATGTCGTAGTACAAGGAATTATTTTATGTAATAGTGGTTTGAAAAAGTTTTAATTACTTGGTTAATGGAAACAAATCTTAATTTTCCACATCTAATGATATGAACAAAATTTAAATGTTTAGTTTTTACAGTACAACAAAATTTAATTGCATGGAGCAAATTTAAGTGTTTGGTTGTAGTGTAATAGAAAAATGCTTTTCTGTTATAGAGATTTTAAGAAACCGGTAGGTTAGTGTGTAGTTGTAATACAAAAAAACTTGATTTTTTTGACTTACTGTTTTTATTTCAAATGATTCTGAAGTGCAAATGGAACAGCAGTACTTGTATTTGCTTGTTATTGTAACCCAACTCTTATATAACCTTCAGTGAAATTCAAAGAGTATTTATATATACTCTAGAACCTACTAGCTGAAATCACCTAAGTTTTAGTATATTTACATATTTATTTAATCTGTGTAAGTTATGAGTTATTCTCACAAAATTGATATAATTTACTAATTTCTGTATTGAAATAATGGGCCTTCTAAGAAGTTGTGCCCTCTTTATAAAATTCTATTCACAGTTCTGCATTACAACCCAATTTATAATGATATTTTTTCATTACACTGATCATGAAACTCGCTTTAGATGTAGTAGTTTAGTTGTTAAAACTATGTAACCAAGAACTGTTAGTTGATTAACCTTTAGCTCAATTGGTATTTCACTTGTAAAGCATGTGAGAGTCCTTGTATTTTACTTTAATCTTGGAAGGAATGAAATCACAGAAAAAGTGGTACCCAACATGTCTTATAACCTTGAGATAAGACTTGAAGATGAACTGTGTTTGTAAATGGTGAAAAATCTGCTAATTTGAGGTGTCAAATGTATTACTAGTATATTTATCCATTTAGCTCAGTTGATAGAACACTGCTGGCATATGAAAGGTTCCAGAGTCAATTGTGAGCCAAGGAAATACAGAAGCGAGGTTATTACAGTGGTAATTGAAACTTTGGAAAAACAAATTTTAATCAGTGCAAGTTAAATGAATCTGCACTGTATACCAGAATTTATTTTTAATGAAATCTGAAATTGTTTTCAGACAGTTAAAATTCCACACTGATTTGCATATCACCATTAAAAAAACAGGGTAAAGTGGTTATTATATAAGGAGTATAATTGTTCTAACTTCTTTGATAAATGCAATAATATTGAAAAGAAAACATGTTCGGGGGATTTTTTTTTGTTTCATTATTATCTCAGTGTATGTTATTTAGTCATCCACATCAGCATTTCTCAACCTCTAGTCCAGGGACTGGCACCTGTCACTCACAACCTTGAAGGTTTATGAGATTTCATGAAAACTTGCAGAATATTCGTATGCAAACCATAATGGTCTTCATTTTACTTGTACTTTAGAGTTCTGCAATAGATTAGGAATGCAGAAAGTCAGCTCCTGGTATTGAAAATATTTAGTTTGTGATCTAGATAAACTGAATCTTCAGATGTAAACTTGCACTCAGCTGAAGTATGAATAATGAGATATAATTTAGTATCACTTGATTGACCACAAATAACTAATTTGTCATTGTTTGCAACTCAGGTTATGAATAATTAAATACATTGACCCCAATTTTGACAGCATTAGTTTCCTATAACCAGATAGTGAATAATCAATCTTAATTTCACACAGTATTTTCACAAAACGTGTCAGTGTGTGTAACATCCTTTGTAATTTTACTTATTGTATAATGTGATTAAGGCTTTGTAGTTTCACATGAGTGGACATTAAATAATCAGGTTAATATACAGGGTGGTCACTAGAAAAGCGGAAAATTTGAGGGTCAGATGAGATCATGAATAAAATGCGTGCTTACTCATTTCTATTTTGTTTTCTTTACATCATGAATAAAATGCATGATTTTAATATCATAAAATGCATTTTGAGCATCTATGAGTGTAATATAACATATGCCTTTAAAAAAACTTTGTAAAAGTTATTCTTTGTAAAAATAAATAGCTGTTTGACAAATTTTCTGCTTTTCTAGCAACCACCCTGTACATCTGAATACACTTTTAATTACTCATTGTAATGATTTATTCCACTACATACACTGAATAATTACTTTTGGATTTACACAACTTTAATGATGAATATTCAGTTGCAATTTTGAAAGTAGACACACTTTACAGTTGTGAATGTTTATACACAATCAGATGAACTATGAATAACCACTTGTAACTAGCTACCTGCAGTTTTGAAACTTCATCATTATTTAGTAAACATTAGAAAACTATTTAACTTGATTACCATTTCTACTTAAGAACTAATTCTGTGTTTGCCTCTGGAACAAAAATCACTGAGAACATAAGTTTGTGAATCAGATTTTAGAATATTTAGTTGAGATATTAAAAATGTTGGATAATAAGTTGGAACTACAGGTGGTTTTGAAGTTTATTAGGAAACCTTTTTTTTTATTAAATACTATTTTAGTATAAATCAAGCTTCATTTTTAAACCAACAAAATATATTTACCATAAACCACTGAATTTTATAAATCATACTTTGGAATACTTTACATGAATATAACTAAATTTACATAAAGACTTGGTAAGTTATAGAAAGAAAGAAAAATTTAAATTAATAAATATCTGGTAAAGAATTTTAATGAAGAGCACAATAAAATTTCATCAAACTGTTCTTAAATTAAAAAATTACATGGAAGAGAATAAAATATCTTGAATCTGGCAAAGCACTTTAGAATAACATAACATTAATATTCTAGCTGTATTATGATTGCTTTCAGATACATACTTTAGAAAATGGAAACAACTGTTTAAAAGTATTTGCCATTAAAAGTTTTGTTTCATAAAATTGACATTTTGAATATATAACCAACTATTATAAAAATACTATTATGATAAAATTAATAAACTTACATAAATATTTGAAACTAAAAATGAAAAACAAACATTTGTGACTTATGGAACACACACACAGAGCCTGTTGTCTTTAAATGTTTTTGTTTTAGATGGGCTTTATATGTATATAAGCTCACTGATCATTATTTGAAGTTGTTTCTGTATTGATTAATATCTGTTGTTTTATCATAACAATTGAGAAAAGCACATAGATTCCTAAATAGGTAGTTTTATTGTTCCATATTCTAGTTTGCTTCACTTTCTTACATAAAATTTATATGAATGGAACTAACATAACAGTATCCCGCAATTAAGATAGTAAACAAACTTGCAAATAAATATTGGAAAAAGACAATACTGTCAAAAAAATGTTCCATAAGAATTATTAAAGTTTGGTTAAGTCTCATAAAACTGATTAGTGAATAACTGTATGGGGCTATTAAAATATTTTCCACTTGCAGTGAAGAAATATTTTTGAGTCTAAGTAACTGAAATGCTCATAGGTTTCGGAATTTAAGCTTCATTAAATAAAATCACAAGGACAGTATAGTGCATTTTTTATTTTCTAGTATTTTTGAATGAGAAATATTTTTGATTTGTATGATTGAAAAATTTCCAGATTCTAGTGCTAAATTTTTTTATATCATTATTATTTTTTGGAGATTATTGTTAACACAAATTTTGTTTATAATGTTAAGACAACTTTTCTGTCGTCTACATTAATATGATTTTATTTATTAATTTGTAATGTTGGTTTCAGAAATTGGTTTGTTAGACCTATATGCACTATTGGATCTAAGATTTTGGAAGGGGGTGCAAACACTTGCATGAGTGATATATAATTTTAGCACATATCTTTCATGTGGCTGCAACTAGATGATACATAAAACTTGTATACAGTATTACAAATTACTGATCTGTAGCCTGGAGAGACAGGAAATAAAAATATTTTGTTGAAATCATTTATTACTAAAAAGGGATGGGCCTGGCATGGCCGAGCGCGTTAAGGCGTGCACTCGTAATCCGAGGGTCGCGCTAAACATGCTCGCCCTCCCAGCCGTGGGGGTGTATAATGTGACAGTCAATCCCACTATTCGTTGGTAAAAGAGTAGCCCAAGAGTCGGCGGTGGGTGGTGATGACTAGCTGCCTTCCCTCTAGTCTTACACTGCTAAATTAGGGACGGCTAGCACAGATAGCCCTCGAGTAGCTTTGTGCGAAATTCCAAAACAAGTGTACTAAAAAGGGTGCACTTCAGAGTGTAAAGGTGCACAATTATTACAAAGAGTAGCCATCCAACCTCTTAACATTATTCAAATACCAAAATAATTCTTGGCTGATTTATTGGTGATTGAAAAGGACTTAAAACCCCCATCAATGTTGTATACAAATCAGTTACAACAGGAATAGATGCATTTCTTTTTTTTCTCAGCTCAAGGAGTACTAAACCAGTTCACAGAAAAAGGTACGGCTAATCAAAGAAAAGATTAGGCCTCTACATCACAGATTCTCCTTGCAGTTTTTACTTTAGTGAAATCGGAAAGAAATCTGTAAAATGTACGGGCTGTAACAATGAAATGCAATCCAAAACAAAGACAACCTATAACCACCTCCTACTCAATTTCTACGGCTACTATTTATTACATTCTGTTGATTTACAAGTGCCTCTATCTCAGAGTATTAACACTAACTGATGAGATGCGAAAAACGTTTCGACCTTCCGAACTCATCTTCAGGTTAAGAAAGAGAATTTGAATGTGACTGTTGACAGATACGTGTCGTAGGACGAGAGTATAAACAGATACGGGATTTTAGGTTATTAATTAGTATAGGTATAAATGTGTTTCTTTAAATTGGTTTAATTTTGGCTTTAGTTGCTGTATAAGTAGGATTTCTTTGTGTTGCGTTTGTTTATATTTGTTTCCCTACTTAATATCTGGGTGTTTTTTATGGTTATGTTGTGTTTATTTAATTTGCAGTGTCCAAAAACGTGTGAAGGTGTTTTTTAGTGTTCTTTGAATCTAGTTTCACTTTTTCTGCTTGTTTCTCCAATATAAAAGTCGTGGTAGTTGTTGCATTGTATTTTATAAATTATGTTGGTGTTACGTTTGTCAGTATAGTTTTTACACAGTATGGACTTTAATTTTATATCAGTTTTGTTTTTCTAAATTGGTGTTTACTGGAATGTTGGGTTTTAAGTTTTTTCCAAATGTTGATTATTTTTCGCTGATGTCGGGAACATATAGTATGTAGCAGTATAAGATTTTGTAGCTTGTTGTATCCTGGCCAAGCGCGTAAGGCGCGCGACTCGTAATCCGAGGGTCACGGATTCGCGTACTCGTCGCGCCAAACATGCTCGCCCTCTCAGCCGTGGGGGCGTTATAATGTTACGATCAATCCCACTTTTCGTTGGTAAAAGAGTAGCCCAAGAGTTGGCGGTGGGTGGTGATGACTAGCTGCCTTCCCTCTAGTCTTACACTGCTAAATTAGGGACGGCTAGCACAGATAGCCCTCGAGTTGCTTTGTGCGAAATTCAAAAACAAACAAAGCTTTTGGTCTAGGGTTGTGCGTATAATTTTCTCCACGGTTTTTTGAGGAAATTTGTTGATGTCGATGAAGCGTTGTTTTATTTTGTAGATTTTGTCAAGTGAGCATAGTTTTGCGGCCAATAACAATAAACCCAAATATACAAGAAACATACCATATATTCCCGACATTAGCGTAAAAATAACCAACATTTGGGAAAAAGTTACAACAAAACACAACATTCTTTTAAACACCAAATGTATTCAAAAACCAGGTACAAAACTATATTGGCAGACACAACACCAACAGAATTTATAAAATACAATGCAACAACTGCTACGACTTCTATATCAGAGAAACAAGCAGAAAAATGGAAATTATATTCAAAGAATATAAAAAAACACACCTTCATACGTTTTTGAACACTGCAAATTAAATAAACACAACACAACCATAGAAAACACCCAGATATTAAGTAGGGAAACAAATATTAACAAACACAAAATCAAAGAAATCTTACTTATACATAAACTAAAGCCAAAATTAAACCTATAAAAAGGAACACGTTTGTACCTATACTAATTAATAACCTGTCCAGCGCCCGTAGTACAGCGGTAGGTCTACGGATTTACAACGCTAAAATCAGGGTTCGATTTCACTCGGTGAGCTCAGCAGATGGCCCAAGGTGGCTTTGCTACAAGAAAAACACAAACCCGGCATGGCCAAGCGTGTTAAGGCGTGCGACTCATAATCTGAGGGTCGTAGGTTCGCATCCCCGTCGCGCCAAACGTGCTCGCCCTTTCAGACGTGGGGGCTTATAATGTGACGGTCACTATTCGTTGATAAAAGAGTAGCCCAAGAGTTGGCGGTGGGTGGTGATGACCATTTCCCTTCCCTCTAGTCTTACATTGCTAAATTAGGGACGGCGAGCACATATAGCCCTCAAGTAGCTTTCTGTGAAATTCAAAAACAAGCAAACAATTAATAACCTTACATCAATATGAAACGCCGTTTATACTTTCGCCCCTAAGGCATGTATCTGTGAATGGTCACATTGAAATTCTCTCTTTCAACATAACATTTATTGCTTATTTATAAAATTTCAATTTTACTTTTCGGTCTTTACAATAAATGCGCAAAGGGTCTGGGAAGGCACAGTGGTTAGAGAAGTCAACTCGTAATTTGTGGGTCACTAGTTCAAATCTCATTATTAGGCATGTTCGTCCCACTGTTCGATAGCGTATACCAAAAATTAACAGTGAGAGGCGCTAGCTAACTGCTTTTCTTCTAGTCTTTCATTTCTAAATAAGATACGCCAGTGCAGATATCCCTCAAGTAGCTTTGTACAAAGTTCAACAAATAACAATTTGTTCGTAAAAGTAGGTTTCTTTCTGTGGATATTTGATAGCCCTACTTTTTTAACCTTAATTAGATTAATGAGTTTCGTATAATTGATTATATTGGCTGTTATAAACAGACAAATAGTTTTGTTTTTTGTTGTTTTTTTTATATATGTAGGTGCCCCTCAGGATTTAATTTTAAAAAATGTCTATGTTGTTTATAGGGATGCTAAATACATTCTACTCACCTTTAATAAAATATAAAACTCGCATAACATTTTCAAAAAAAATCCTGAGTAGTTTTACGAAGAACATTGTTTAAGAAAGTGGCTTGGTTATTTTTTTTTTACCAAGTTTCTGGTGGTCCTGTGTTATTCACCAATGGTATAACGCATGTCCTTATGGGTAAAAAATTATGTGAAGTTGAATACTCTGTGATGAAATTATACAGTCATCTTTTCTACTGATCAGTCACAAGATACCTCGAAAATACACCTTCCTCACTTTTCGATTTTGATTGCCAACGCTATAGAAACGTATATACAACACAGTGTTTTCTCAGTCTATGATAAATTTTTCAGAGCTCTCAGCCTCCAGCAAAGGAACTGAACTTACTAAACACGCTAATTTTATTGAATTTTATAAGAAAATAAAGATTATTTTCATGTCTTTTTAAACTGTGTTCGGTTTTTATATTTTTTTTATAACTCACTTTGAGCCAGAGAATTCAGATAAAACATTTTTCTATCGAATCTGTTATCAAACGAATCCTATTCGATTATTCTCAAAGGAAATCAGTGAACTATACTTGTTACAAAATTCAAACCATGATAAAAAAAATTATCTTTCAAAAGTATTTCATATTTCAATATTTTAGGTGTCAGTTCAATACTGAAATGAGAAGCACATAACATGTCTGATAGTTTTATCGTCCGTCTTTAAATTTTTCCATGTTCTACAGTAATTTCTGTACGCTGAATCTGAAAATGGTGTTCATTTTTCTCCGTCACGTACATATTTTTCACAAAACCTCATACATACTTTTATATAAGAGAATCATTTTCGTTGAAATTGGATCACATTTTGTTATGCTTAAAATATTTATAACCACTAGCCATAGGTTTCTTTTAAATTGAATCTTCTAAAATATTCTTCGGAGATTTTGGAGTCCAGATTTTTGGCTTTGAACTTACTTTTATCAGGAACACCATTTTACTGGCACAAAAGTCGTGAGAGTTTATATCATACTTTTCGCAAGAAGGTTCACTGGAACAATTTTGCTTAATTAATACCAATACTAGAAGCTGCAGACTATGAACCAAGTGAGTAGAGATTGTTTAATGATTCCTCTAAAAGAAGCCTAAAAGCTGAAAAAGTCGTGAGAGTTTATATCATACTTTTCGCAAGAAGGTTCACTGGAACAATTTTGCTTAATTAATACCAATACTAGAAGCTGCAGACTATGAACCAAGTGAGTAGAGATTGTTTAATGATTCCTCTAAAAGAAGCCTAAAAGCTGTTCTCCGTAACTATGGTAACAAATATGCATCTGTTTATACTTCTCATTCGGTTCACTTAAAACGTACAATAACCTCGAATTATTTTTAGTAAGGTCAAATATAAAAAAAACGTTTGACTACTTTGTGGAGAGTCAAATGTCCTGTGTTTTGTTGGATTAACACTTTGGTTACACAATATTTCTATGTTTTTTTACGTAAATGGGACAAGGCACAAAATCAGCACTGGATTTAGAAGCAATGGCTATACAGAATCACTCTGACACGAGGATCGAAAAAAATGGACATGAAAGTTTGGTTGTCACAAAGACGCTTATGTCTCTTGCACTTAACATAAAACTGGGCTTGATGAAGCAGTTTCTAAAGGCTTTAGACAAAGAAGTAAAACTTAAAGGTTTCAGATTAGAAAATTGACTTTGAAAAGACAATGAGGAAAGTGGAAAAAGAAGCATTGGATTTTATTTAAAAATGCCATTGACAAATTGTTAGAAAACATGAAAGATCCAAATTATGGAAATACTGTGAATAACATGCTCGGTAAATTGAAAGAGATGGGTTGTTATATGAACTTGAAAGTTCTTTTCTTATACTCAGATAAGAGCTATTTCCCTGAAAAACTCTGTCGTTAGCGATAAAAAAGGGGAAAAGTTTCATGAAGACATAAGGGCAATGGAGATGGGGTAGATTTCAGGGCAGGTGGAATGTCAGCATGTTGGCTGATTATTGCTAGTCATTGGCACGAGATATTCCAGACACAATGGGTAAAAGAAAGACCAAAATACGTAGCTTAGGGACTAAAAGATGTAGATTTCATAAAAAACAAACAGACGGTGAATGAAGATGCAAATTATTCTGATAGCAATGCTCTTCACATTGTTTTCAGTTTGTTAGCATTTTAGTTAACAAACATAATCATGAGAAATGTTCACTGTGATAAACGAAATAATAATTTGGTCTTAGTAAGATGTTTTTCTCCCCGTCTAGTAAATAATGCTTAGATCACGATAAAAAAACAACTCAATTTTTAATTACTTTTATGGAATTTAAATTTGTGTTTTGTGTTTCAGGTACATTTTGTAGGAATCCTCTCATTTCTCCAGGGAAGACGAAGTTTGAAGCAACCAAATCAAAGCTGAGAACAAAAAAAAAGTGCCCCTCTTTAAAAATGTTGTTAATTTGTTGTATTTCTCATTAGATAGTAGAAAAATATGTAAAACTATACGTTTTCAGAACGCATTTCACGAGATCTGTTCAGTATGATTCAAGTCCTAATTTTAACACTGGCTTTCGTAGCTAACTGAACCGTTCATAATTTAGTCGCATATTATCATAAAAAGTGTTGTGCACGTGCTGTAGTTTCATAGATCTTAGCCTATAAAATGAAGAAAATGATAAAACAAGTTTCTCTGGAATAGTCGAACGTAAAAATGAAACTCAAAATAACACAAACCAGTTTCACAAGTTAACATTTAGTCGGTATTCCTTTGTATTTCAGTACTACGTCACATCGACGTAGCATGTTTTCAATGAGTTTGTACAGATATTTCTCAGTGCCTGACTGCCATCTTTCTTCGAGTACTCCAAAACGTTCATCTTGCAATCTTTCATTAATCGTTTTAACTCAGCCCATAAATTTTCAGTCGGATTGATATCAGGTGATTGACCTGGCCATTTATAACATTAATTTATTTATTTCTAATATATATTCTAACGACTAAAACTGTAGAAAATCTTGTACAGAATTAATGGCAAAACAAAGATCATAACATTTGCCAATAGCGACCTTCCAAAAATAAGGAATAAAAATGAACTATAATCAATTCAAAGAAACATGGCAACCAAATTCAGTTGTGCAGTTCATACTATTCAACGAGTACAAACTCTAGCCTTAACTTGGGTGATTAAACAAGTAAAAAAATATTATCTAACTGCTTTAAATAAAATAAATACTCGTATGTTTTTAACGAAATGTATTGCATTTCAGTCCTTAAGGAAATCTGTTTAAAAGCCAAGTAAAACAAAAATATGTTTTATTAGATAAAATAAAATTTATATTTTCACTTACATAAAAAAGGTTGTTCATTTGCTGTCTTTAAAACGTAAACGACATGAATTACTTTGTTACTCCACACTGAGCTCTCACAATAATTTAAATTTACATAGGTTTAAGTAATTTCTTTGATATGAGAATAATTTTTATAAATGTTGAAATTCTCAAGATTATATCTTTTCTTGAATAAATTTCACCAGCATCATATTTAAAAGCTAAAAAAGAGGCGTGTATAACTAAAAAAATACTACAAATGGCAATGTAGATCGATCGTCTAGAAATTTTCAAAAACTATTTTCCAGATAATTTACCGAAAAAGTTACAGACACAAGTGTAGCATTTTAGTCCATGCAATTTAAGTTAAATTCTAAATGTAAAAACTCTCTCACATAAGTAAGCACAGAGGTTAATATCACAAGTATCTTGCTTTAGGTAGCTGAATACAGTTAACAATTTAACTTATTAAATTCTATATAAAAACATTTTTAATTTGTGTAAAAATATATGTTATTAAGGCCTAAACAGCGGCACAAACAATAATATGTGATACATATTGTTTAATATACGACAAATTTGGCAGTGCTAGTTTATATTCAGAAAGCAACCATAAAACCTAAACCCATCTTTCGAAAAATGACTGCTGAATAGATATAACAGCTTCTCATTGTAACATCGGTAAAATACACTTTACTAATGTGATATTGGCCGGATTAAGGAATTGGAGGGAGTCTCAGGGCAAATTTTCCAGGGGAGCCCTCACTATTAAACTCCTAATTTTTAAAATGACTCATTTACATAAATTAAAGAGCTAACCAAAGTTTCATGAAGTACATTAAAATAACTTAAACAGACTACTACATATTTTTTGATAAACTTTTAACATGTACTAGCCCCGACCCGCAAAAATTTGCTGTAGTATTCGTGCCCTTCACTTAAAGTTTTCCCATTTCATCATTTTTCACGCATGTGATTTAAATTACGATTTCTTGCAGGAGTTATATATTAGATCATAAAAATCTGGCCCGACATGGCCAGGTGGTTAGGGCACTCGACTCACAATCTGAGGGTCGCGGGTTCGAATTCCCATCACACCAAACATATTCGCCCTTTCAGCTCTGGAGCATTACAACGTCGGTCAATCCCACTATTCGTTGGTAAAAGAGTAGCCCAAGAGTTGGCAGTAGGTGGTGATGACTAGTTGCCTTCCCTCTAATCTTAAACTGCTAAATTAGGGGCGGCTAGCGTAGATAGCCTTCGTGTAGCTTTGCTTAAAATTCTAAAAACAAATAAACAGACGATCACATATATCCTGGCCTATTTGAAGCAAACAAACATGGCCAGACAAATAAGTCACGTAGA
Organism: Carcinoscorpius rotundicauda; assembly: GCA_011833715.1. Lineage (NCBI taxonomy): Eukaryota > Metazoa > Arthropoda > Merostomata > Xiphosura > Limulidae > Carcinoscorpius > Carcinoscorpius rotundicauda. Next base: position 77,583,187 of record CM022397.1, on the reverse strand, counting down.
TATAATTACGTAATAAAACTCCACGTAACGTAAACATTAAAGTAATGGTATTTATGATAGTGCAGAGAATACGAAACGGTTACTGGCGTTCAGTGTATCACTGACAGTTTTACGAGTTCGGACAAAGAAACTCATAAAAACGAAGAACAAAACCCGTGGTTCATAAACAAGTAGCTAAAAGGTGTTTATAACAGTCTATGCAACGAACCGAAACTAAATTATTGCAAGGTAGATCAAATGTGAAGTTTTAATAGAGGAAAACTTCGCCGAATATCCAGAAACGTTTGAATACGTGTTCATAAAATGATAAACATATGGATTTGAACGAACTGCGATTGTGTATTTTAGACCTAAGTATGTCGATAAAGCTCATATAAATTGTATTTACCGTAATGCTCATTTTGTTTTGAAAATTACACACGAGTTTAGTGTTCTTTGTGTAAAATACTTCACAAATAAAAGAACAACAACAAAAGTTGAAGATGAAGCAATTTATCAGTAATGACAATGTGTCATCGTGTATCATGCTCGTTGAACTGAAAAGTTTGACTGCAAAACAGCTAAGATATTCTAAATTGAAAAGTTAGTATGCAGTCCGGACTCCTCTAACAAAGGCCTAACGACGTGAGATTTGTAACGTATGATCGAGGAATTTGCGAGAAAAACTGTTACATACAAACGCAGGCGTATTGTTTATTATACATTTGAGTGAAGTTAAATAGACATTACCAACACACATACACGCAAAATTCCCCTAAGAGGACTATGATTTTACAAAGCACTGTGCTTTTACGAAGAAAACTCCATTACCAGCGATGGATCGGCAATATACAAGATGCTATTTTAATATTTATATAAAATATAAATTAATGGGAAGGAATTATTTTAATAAAAAATGAAAAAAATACCAATGAAAAAAAGAAGTTGTAAGAACACATTAAAGAAAAATTACAAAATAATAAGTTTATACGATAAGAGACTAAAATCACGTTTATTTGTCTATTTAAGAGCAAAGCCACATTGAGCTATCTGCAGTGTCCACCGTGGGAAGTTACCGCTGACCCATCGGGTGACACTAAAATCAATGTTTTTATACTGACACAATTGTAAATATACGTTTTTCAATGAGACATCTAGTTTTTTTGTTTTTTTTCTTCTTAACTGAGGACCCCTTCAAATTGGGGAGATCGGGACAGTTTCACACATTTGCCTCCCTCCTCTTTAATCTGGCCCTGTTTATAAGTGCGTGCGCGCGCGCATGTGTGTTTTCTATCAAATTTAATACACTAGTTAAAGAGGTAGTTATTTATATTCCAGTATAGACAGCGCCCTCTTTCGTCATATTTAATTTCATGAGGATAGGGCATGTACACTTGCAGCAGGAACCACAACATATCCAGTAGCGATGTTTGCATCAGATTAAGAAAAGGACTCTTGTCTGTAAACAAACTTATTCCCACACAAATTTGCTTTCTTACATAACCTTGCCAGTTCATGACGAAGTCCCCTTGGACCACAGCAAAATACTCCCACATCCATACTGTAAAAAATACAGTGAAATGAAATAGTACAATTATATAAGAGTGCTAATTTTTATCGTTTTGCAGCTGCTACTAGAATAGAAACTAATTATATTTTCATAAACTACACTGAGTTTTAAAAACGTTTGTCTTTATTCTTATTATTATTATAAAAAAAAACATCCATCCAGTTTATTTCACCAATAAGTTTAAAATGTGTAGTTTTTCATGCTTAAAGAAAATTAATTCTGCAAAAATTTTGGTATATTAAACTTACACATTGCAGCACAACATCTCAGGTTTGACTTAGAGAATGTCGTACGACTATGATCTCAGTATTTCATAATCATATCTCAAATAATTAACCCAATATTATTCAAACACAATAGAATTACTTTATTTCAACGTATAATTTACTGAATTAACAGGGATCATAATCTATAATATACCTTTTGAAAGTGGTATTTGAAGTTTATTTGTATTTTTATCACAAAATGTAGCAGACTTATGTTTGCTACACAATTAAAATTGATTTGAAACTGAGAAATTAGTTCATATAACTTTAAGATAGTCAAAACCACCTTACCCTCTATATAGTTCTTCCCATTCTTTGAACAGACATGACCAGTCAGGTCGCCCAAATCGAACCTTGTACACCAAACCTGGACAATTACTCAAAATATTCTAAAGAAAAACAAAAACGTTATGAAGTGTTCAAATTAAAATAATTTACACTAAATAAACTAATTCACAATATGTTATTTAAAAACTATTAAAATCAGGTGGGTTTTTCTATCGTATTTAAACAGAGGGCAAATATGAACTCGCGAGTATAAAAAACAACCAAATTGCAACAGTTATTCTGTGAGACAGTTCTGTGGTAAAAAATATAGTGGCTTCTAGGCTTTAATTATAAGTCATCTCGCAAGTGGTAACAGAACTCCTGAAAAGACATGTATATATAAACACGTCTTCCTTTTCTCTTGTCATTACAATATTTTTACTTGTTTGTTTTTAAACACTTTTTAATCAAACTTCTCTGAATGTTGTTTCATGATACGAGACAACATTTCAAAACAGTGAACTAGCTGTGAAAAGGGGTAATAGATCACTCGACATGTATGTATTTTTTTTCTTTGTGATGTCGTCAGCAGTCGTAGATTACGTACGAGTAGAGCAGTAACAGAACAGAAACATAACACGTGAGTCAAGACTATCTCATATGCATACTCTAACACGTGTAAAGACTATTTTGGTCTTGTACAAAACTTGAGTTTTTGAGGCAATTTACAGATGTTTACGGTAAATTATCCTTGTTTTGATTAATGCCTCACTTCGGATCAAGTCATAGTTCAGATAGTTTTTAATTTAAAGAACGTTTCATTTTTCTCCATTGTATATGAGAAACTAACTCAATGTACTGAGCCACATTCAAATTGAACACCATATAGACTTACTCAACACTTTAGAACTTTGATTTGTATACACTTTCTACAACTTTTTCTCACCTGCAGTAGTTCTTGTTTACATTGACGTGTAAGATACAATTGAATGTCTATAAAATCTGGGCGATTTTCTTCCCACATCTGTAAGACAGAAAAGTACAATTATCTTGGCTGCAGCAGGACTTACAGTTTTTAATCTGCAAAATGGACGTCTAATTAGGCCCAGTGGAAATACAAAAACGTCCCTTTAATTTGATCACTTCAACTGTAACAGACGACAAAACAAGTTAATTTTTATTAGAAATATAAAACAAAAGTTTATTGGTTTTTATATTCTTGAATATTTTACATATTTTGAAACCAACAAAATACCAAATTTTCACCTGGTTCTGGATGTTAGTCAGAAGATCAGTAAAACACAGGAAGGCCTGAATCTCTCGACAAAGCCATAAGAGATGAAAACGTTTAACTGCTAATTTATCTAAGTTTCTTGTTCTCACTCTGAAATGAATAAATATGTATTACTTTTATTCATTAACAATGATAACAACTCTGTTTCTAACTTGAAAATGTGAATTATTGATTAATTTTATATATTTTATAATTCCTTTCTACAAACTTTCACTCCTCACCATAATTTGAAGTTGACATAGTTTCTCAACTGCTCTAAATTTTATGGCTTCGTTATCTATATAGCTGATGCTACATGCTATCAGTTTTTGTTTGTTTTTGAATTTCACACAAAGCTACATGAAAATTATCTGCGCTAGCCGTTCCTAATTTAGCAGTTTAAAACTAGAGGGAAGGCAGGTAGTTATAACCACCTACCCTCAACTCTTGGGCTACTCTTTGACCAACAGATAGTGTAATGTCCCCATGGCTGAAAGAGCAAGCATGTTTGGAGTAACAGGGATTTGACCTCACAACCCTTGGATTACGAGTCGAGTGCCTTAACCACCTGGCCATGCCAGAGCCTATCAGTTTTTACTTGTGTAATATGTCATAACTATCATAAATAGGTAATTATAAATTAAAAGAGGGTTGAATATATTAATTTTCTTATAAACTTAGTTCTAACAGATACGTGTTGAAGTACCATGGTCATAATGTTCACAAGACAATTTTTGTTAATAGTAAATTGATTCAACATTAATCTCTTTATTTAATAGATAACAATGTAGTCTAGTGTGAAATTTGTGTAGAACAGTGTTTATTTAGAGTATAACTGATGCTATTGTTGTTAGCACAAGACAACATAATGGAATTCTTTGCTCTGTACATTGCATGAAATTGAACACTGAATTTAAGCAGTGCAAGCAAGTAAACTTATCACTAATCCATCAACAGATAGTATAATTGGAAGGAAGTCTTAGTTTAAATACCATTTAAATTGCCATTTATAAGACATTAGCACTTAAGCCTTACAGTCAGGATATTAGCAGTGCCTTTAAAAAAGATGCATCTAAGTCACCGTTTATATATTACTTTAAAAAATTGATACAGCCTAAAATACTGTTAATGTATTATTCCAGCTTTTGCTCAGTAACATAGTTTAAAAAAAGAGCCTTTGAACTACTACTAATGTTTAGTATTGAATGTGTTATATTAAAATGATTTTGGTGTCTCATTATGTCGTTTCAGTCTATGTCGCCACATCTTCTCATGCCTTATTTGAAGGATGTGCATCTTGAAATTACCATGCAGTGTAGTATCCATTTACTTTAGGCATAAGCAATTGGGAAATAACACTTTCTGCCCAGGAACAAAAAAAGTAAAACTTTTTCTTATGTAGTGTAAAGAAACATTAAGCTACACAATGGGATATTTGTGCTCTGCCTACCACAAGTATCAAAACCTAGTTTCTACCATTGTAAGTCCAAAAACATACTGCTGTGCCACTTGAGGACTCATTTTCCATCAACTTTAAGGGATATATCTATCTTGAACATTCTAAATATGGATCTAAGCTGATATTTATGATTTAAGTATTTGAATAGTTTGAGTCAGAAAGAGTTGTTACAAATTATTCTGAAATGAATTAATTTTAGGTGGAATCAAACTACCTAAAAATGTCAAACATGTTGTTCTGAAAAACGACATCCACTGCAACTTTATTTCGGTTGTGCTAATTTTTATATAAAAAATCGTTTCAATACTATGTACTTAACATTCTGAATTATTGTAGCTATTATCATTTGTCAAGAATAGAAAGGAGGGTGTTCGGCACTATTTGGTATTGCTGTATTCTAGCTTTAACACCAGTTGTATAGAATGGAGAAGGACATGAATTTCTACTAATACATTATTCTGACTGAAAACATGAATGTTACCAAATGTCGTAATGTTGTACCACACTAACTACCCAAAAATAATGGATTTGATTTAAAACTATATATTATTCAAACATATCTTATTAGCAAAACCGAAATATTGTACATTACCTTATATAATTGAGGAACGAGGCAAATGGTGTGACACCTATACCACCAGCCACACATATACTAACCCTGTGGTGAAGGACACCTTCTGAAGGACTGCAAAAAGGCCCATCAATGTAAAGTCTGTGGAAGAATGCGAAACAGTTTCAGTTTTAGCAAACCAACGTTAAATGTAAAGAAGAATATAAAATAGTTCCAAATACAATTTAACATAAAGCTTATGGAATAATGTGAAAGAAACTTTAAGCAAACCCACGAAAAGTCTGATGAACTCTGTTAAGGGTTTGTGCTGTTCAAAGGAAACTTTACGAAGAAAAACTGTGCAATTCACACCTGTTCGCGAACCTTCTCCTTTTAAATGAATTATGTATTAGTATATTAGCGTTACTGTCCCTTTGCATGAGGTTACTAATGTCTTATTAAAATATTGTGTCTATCTACTCAGGATTATGTACTCGCGTACCTTGTCGCCTTGCATGGCACTTTAGATACGGAAGTATATTCAAATTGGTCGACTGACAGTGACGTTCTGCTGCCTAACAGTTGGACTCTCAGGTTATCTGTGAGGGAAAAAAAATAGTAATTAAAATAATATAAAATGATTTAGGTTTTCTACCAAGACTTATAGATCGAAGCAACATAAAGATATTTATGTTTGGTTCAAGAATCTACGTATATTTTTCATGCTTGAAAGGGAAAAGTGCATTAAAATTTTGCCGGACATAAAATTTGTGACGTAATGCATTTTGTCATTTCAAGTATTTTCACCGACGTTTTTAATTTACTAATGTTCTGGAGCTACCAACAATTATTTATAGTACAGTAATAAGACAAATAAAATGAATTTACATCGTATTAAGTGTTTGTTTGTTTTTGAATTTCGCACAAAGCCACACGAGGGATATCTGCGCTACCTGTTTCTAATTTAGCAGTGTAAGACTAGAGGGAAGGCAGCTTGTCACCACCACCCACCGCCAACTCTCTACCAGCGAATAGTGGGACTGACCGTCACGTTGTTACACCCCCACCGCTGGAAGAGCAAGCATGTTTAGCGTAGCGGAGATTTGAACTCACGACCCTCGGATTACGAATCCAGCACTCTAGCCAACTGGCCCTTATCGTATTAACGTTTTGTTAATGTGTATGCCTTCTGTAGGCAAATAATTCCTATTTCCAGTCGAAACAGCAGTGTAGTTAATGAGCAGATGAGAGTTGAGGCTCTTTTAAATTTACAAGAGTTAATCAAATCGTGACATAAATTTTGTATTTCAAAAATGCTTCTAAACATAAAATAAAATACAAATTGCCAAATTGTGTGTATTCAACGATATATATGAACTAACGTTATGGCAAAAGTTAATCCAAACGTAATATCATTTTGAGATATTTGATTAGTACACACATTAAAACAGGAAGACATGGACAAATGAATTTAAAATTAACTTCGTTAATGAGACGACTGACGTAATTGACGTATTCATATAAATATTATGTACCCCCCCCCGGGGTGTTTCAGCGGCAAGCTTGGGGCTTATAATGTTAAAAAATGGTTTTGACCGGACAGACAACAAAGTCATTGTGCAGGTTTCTGCTAAACGAAGAACTAAGCAACTGAACAGAGTGTCCATAAATATATTACTTGTCACAATTCTTCAACCTCCCTCCCATCAAATGAAGGCATTGCAGAAATTAGCATAGTTTTGTTTAGTAGAAGGTAAAATTATTCAGCCATAATGTTTGGTTTTTGTTTGTTTATTGTTATTAAGGACAAAATTAGACAATGAGTTATTTATGCTCCGACAGAGGCCCGGCATGGCCAAGCGTGTTGAGGCGTGCGACTCGTAATCCGACAGTCGCGGATTCGAATACCCGTCGCACCAAACATGCTTTTCCTTTCAGCCGTGGGGGAAAGGGACGGTTAATCCTTCTATGTGTTGGTAAAAGAGTAGCCCAAGAGTTGGCGGTGGGTGGTGATGACTAGCTGCCTTCTCTCTAGTCTTACACTGCTAAATTAGAGACGGCTAGCACAGATAGCCCTCGAGTAGCTTTGCGCAAAATTCAAAAAACGAACAAATAAAGAAACAAACGATACATAGGTAACGGAACACAGCCCAACTTTATATGTCCTAAATCACTGTTAAAAAAATACTTACGTGACCAATCTCCGTTTGTTCTGAGATGAAGTGTAAACTTGGCCTGATCTGCCGTCGCGCACTAAGTGAATAAAACAAAAAAGTAAAAGGACTTTGATTAACTAATTCAAATAAAAAAAAAGCCTTTCCCGTCAAAAATTACCAGGACCTTTGTTTGCGTGATGACGTTATGTGGTGAGTCTTTCACAAGTGGCATTTAGAGTTCTTTCCTTAACTATCTAGTTTTTTCTTATAATACTATGTTTCAATAACGTGTTCATTTATTGTTAAAACAAACAGAAATGCAAGTGATTCAACTGTAATATTAAGGGAAGAGCCAAATTTGTTTTCAGTATTTCTTTTCATGTTAAAAATAATGAGCCCACGTCAATTTAGGAAGCCTTAACTGAAGCCAGGCTGATGTCACCAACTCAACTTATGGCGTCATTTCCTGAGACAGCCTCAACTTAATGAAATTAAAGAATAGGCTAAATGATCATCATGCTTTCAAATGTTTAAGTCACATTACAAACATAAAAACGAAACTAAAATAAAACGTATAAAAGCCTTCGACGTTGTTTAACCTTTTTCTTTTTATTTAAATAAATCAATATGTTTGTCGCCTACGCGGTTAACTGTATATTTATTTCTTCTTATAAAGCCTCAATGTATTGTCATGCCAAAGTCACAAAGGAAATCTTGTTGAACTCAGTGGTAATATCCCAACAATATTTTTTCTTGTTAAGTAATAGCTTTTATAGTTCAAACTGTATGATTGTTCACTGAAGATATAAACAAAATTCGATAAGAAGAAATACTTTAAACGATTTATACGTTATTATTATTCTAGAACGTTCTGAGAGTTTGGGATAAAACGAAATTGAAAGTCTCCTATGAGCTATTTTGTAAAATTATTTTATTTGATATTTATATAAAACTTTATCAAATAAACATTTGCTTACCGAAGTGACTGTGAACGGATGCCATTCCAATAACGACACTTTGGGACAATTGAGAAGAACATACTAAAGAAAAAAAATCATACACGTGGATATTCTTAACAATTCCAGTTTCAAAATGCTCACATTTTGATTAAACTTTTAAGTGAATGACCCACAACAATTCTAACACAGAGTTTAATGATATCAACTTGCCATGCTTTTGCAAAATGATTATTACTAGGACAATGTTTCGTGGGCCTAATCATAATTATCACACACTTTCTTTGTATCCTAAACTTTCAAATGTTGCCCACAGCTTTTACATGTCAGCGTCAGTACGAGCCCCTTACTTCCCCTGAACTGATCCTTATCAAGAAATTACCCATTTTTTTTCTAACACTGCTCCCATCTCTTGAGGGTTTATAAAGCCAGAACGAGATTCAATCTGTGTTGTGGGCACAACGCAGATGACTCACTGTGCATCTGTGCAGCTTTTCAAAACTGGCCACTAACATTTATCATTATTCATTATGTTACACCAAACGGATGGATGTCACGTAATTGTGCATTCTAATTGCATAATCAGATCATAACCACGAAGTGATGACTTCTGCTTTCCCAAACTGATCACTACCAAGTTTTCTCAAACCGATTATATTAGTAACTGTTTTTTAGAAGCAGAGTGACGCAGTAGGAGCGTGCTGGGCCCATAACCCAGAGGTCCGGATCGAAACCACGCTCTGCTATATTTTAGCCCGGCATGGTCAGGTGGGTTAGGCATTCGACGAGTAATCTGATGGTCGCGAGTTTGAATCCCGGTTGCACCAAACGTACTCGCCCTTTCAGCCGTGGGGGCATTATAATGAGACAGTCATTTCCACTATTCGTTGGTAAAAGAGTTGGCGGTGGGTGGTGATGACTAGATGCCTTCCTTACAATGCTAAATTAGGAACGGCTAGCGCAGATAGCCCTCATGTAACTCTGCGCGATATTCAAACCAAACCAAACTGTCTTTTAATTTAACAGATTTAAAATGTGCTGTTCACTGCTAACACGAATTTATATGGCCATACTGCAATTTCCTGTATAACAGACTAAATTACTTGCAAATAGATGTTTTCCGAATAGCCTGTATTGCCTGCATAATACACACTTAAGGATTAAGTTAATAACACTTAAACTAATTATCGCATAATTGTGGATTACTTAACTTTGTGTTGATAAGTGTGCCATTCTTCACTAAAACAAAACTTGTCTGATCTGTTTCAAATAGACATATGGTAACATTTCTTTTTCTATATTTAACGCAAAAAGAATCATGTCAGTAGCGCTTATAAAACACAGCAGTGTCTTAAAACAATGGAAAATAGTATTAACTTGTCACTTTAACAGGAAAATTAAACGGAAGTGCACTCGCTACTTTAAAGGAAAAGAAGGATGGAAAGTGTTGATTGTTAGTTTAATGGGAAGTGTCATATGCCACTTAAATGCGAAAGAAAGACAGGAAGTCTTACTTATTTGTTTTGAATTTCACACAAAGTTACTCAAGGGCTATCTGTACTAACTGTTCCTAATTTAGCAGTGTAAGACTAGAGAGAAGGCAGCTAGTCATTACCACCCATCGCCAACTCTTGGGCTGCTCTTTTACCAACGAATAGTGGGATTGCTCATCACATTATATGCCCCCATGGTTGAAAGGGCGAGAATATTTTGGCGCGAAGGGGATGCGAACCCGTGACCCTCAGATTACGAGTCGCACAACTTAACACGCTTGGCGATGCCAGACCCCTTACTTGTTACTTCAATGGGAAGTTTCACATGCTACTTTAACGGGATAGATGAGTGGAGTATTACTTGTTACTAAAGTGGGAAGTGCCACATGCCACTTTAACGGGATAGATGAGTGGGGGTATTATTTGTTATTTCAGTGGGAAGTGTCACATGCCACTTTAACGGGATAGATGAGTGGGGGTATTACTTGTTATTTGAGTGGGAAGTGTCACATGCCACTTTAACGGGATAGATGAGTGAGGGTATTACTTGGTATTTCAGTGGGAAGTGTCACATGCCACTTTAACGGGGTAGATGAGTGGGGTATAACTTGTTACTAAAGTGGGAAGTGTCATATGCTACTTTAACGGGATAGAAGAGTGGGGGTATTACTTTTTTACCAAAGTGGGAAGCGTCATATGCCACTTTAACGGGATAGATGAGTGGGGGTATTACTTGTTATTTCAGTTGGAAGTGTTACATGTCACTTTAACGGGATAGAAAGATGGGAAATGTTACTTGCCATTTTAACGGAAAAGGAAGGTTTGGAGTGATAGTTTTGAAAAGGACATTTGAGACCTCTGGTAACAATTGTTTGAACTAACCTGACCGGGCCGGAAGGATAACTTGTTTTTTGTCTCCAACGTTAACTCCAATACCGACGCTGTGGTGTTGTTTGTTGCTATCACGCCAGATGTTGATTTGCGACGTAGCAATCTGTAGGTGAAGTCTAAAACATAAACAACTAATCCGGAAACCACCCACTTCCATGTCTGAGAGAAAAGAAATAAAAAACGAAGCGTCGTATAAAAAGTAGCATAATGTTAAACATACTAATCTTCTTCCCTTTATGTATCTTCGTTTTGTCAAAATGTAATTCTAACATCTCAGGTAAATGTATACTTTAGAAGCTTATAGAAAAGCAAAATAGTTTTTTCACTGTGGAACACATACACTCGTACATGTTCTCAAAGAAAGTACCTTTTGGGTACTTAAGAGTTAATTAATAAATCATTTACTCTTACCCACCTGCGTATTCTGAGGGATAAATTTAGGTTGAACAACACATAAATTAAAATCTTCATTGAATTGACCTGCGTGGGCCGTTTTAGGGTCAATATGGGTTAGGTTGTCCATTCTACATCCAGGAATGTGATGGTCAATATTACTCTGTTCCTTCAGCACCCCACTGTTAAATAAAAACGGGGAAATATAGAATTCGCAGCCAAGGAAACAGTTAAGAATTTCACTATAAGAAATAGTTGTTAACATTTCAAGCAAAATGTAAATAGAAGCTAGAAGTGATTGATACAAACAAATTTACTTTTAGGCTTCACAGTGAAGATTATCACCAAGTCATAACATCTCGTTGTGATGTAAATAAATAGCTACTTTTATCTAACTGAAATTTGAATGATGTAATTTACAAATGGTAATGTGATGCCCGCGTAAAGCAAAGTAGTGGACGTGGACGTAGTAAGCGAAGTCTTATGATGCACTGATGATTAAAGTTTATCAAAAGCTATCCACCAATATTACTTAGGAGGTGTGTTTGAGCGCTTTGATAAGATTTATCGTATACCCATTAACGTTGCAAGTTTGTGAACTTGTTTGTTTATTCACAGTTTTCTAACAGTTTTTTGTAGTTAGCAGAGCCAAACGCGACAGACGATTCCGTGGGTACCATTATCAATTTGTACTCGTATTGAACCACTAAAAAGATGAGGGGGCAGGGAACTAGAACACAACCAGAAGGTTACCCAGACGTGCTGAAAATCTAGGGGTAACTTTTCAAAGTTGCTGAATCCGAATTTAATTTCTTGGCTTCTCTCTTGGATCCCCTGGGAACTATGTTTGAAACTGTGTCCATACCCCAATTCACGAGCTAATGGGATCAAACGTGATAAACATTTGTTTTTGAGTATAAATATCCCTTGCAGAGGTTATAGAAGTGTTTCAGAATAGAGGAGCTTGATCGGTACATTGAAACATCTGTGAATCGCGAGGAAAACTAGGAACCTCACGGCAGAATTTAGGTATTTTATAGTAGTTAGGAGAAAATCCTTTTCTCATCTTCCGTAACCCAGAGTGGTAGGCCTCAGTCTAGAGGTTTATGACTTTGTGTGCTTGATTATAGAACTGAGGTTTCACGATTCGAATCTTGAAACTGCAATAAAATGTCGTGCTTCCTACGTTATAAGACTGATGGTGAAATCCCATGTTGGGACTGGTAAGAGTAGCCTAAGAGATGGTCGGGTTGACTAGCTTTTCCTCTACTCTGTCACTTTAAAATTAGGAACTGCCTTCGCAGATAATCCTCATGTAGCTCTGCACGAAATCTAACAAGCAAACAAATAAATACTACAGACAGTAAAACACGGTAGGTAACTTCTTTTTCTGAAACTTATTATTCAGAGACAGTTTTAATAGTCAATATTATAACTGGATGACTAATTGGATAATATACTGTACAGATAAACAGTATAACTGTCGATAATAATAACGAATGTACGTGTCAGTAATGTGAAGACTCCGGCCATGAGATTTTCCTAATTTCTACTTGTATTATCGTAATTTTTGAAATATTTATTATTTATTCCATTGTTAAATAATTGCGTATGTACTTAAAATTTCAAGTCTCAACAGTACCTGCTATAAAACGCATCAAACAAATGCATACAGAATCTAAAATTCATCTGTCACTGAAAGGTCATAACAAAAATTAGCATGTTCTTGGTAAAACAAAAAAAGCAGATAAACAATGATAACAATAATTTTAGAATTATCAGTAGTGGTTTTGTCACCACTTGCATTTTCAGTGACAGTGCAAATTGGTATATTTTGAAATGTTTAACTTCATTTTGTAACAATCCAATCTCTAAAGTCGACATTATTTTGTTAACAACAGCATTAAATTCTTAAGTGAGCAGTTCAGGACTTTTGTATTTATACGCATTTTACTTTCCCTTGTCTAAGTTTTTCGAAGTTTCTGCAATTTCTTTAAGCTCAGTTTGGTCATGGAAAGTCGTTCTATAAAAAAATTCTTCGCTTTGCTTATTTCTAACTTTCATTCATTAATTAGCAACTAACATAGCTTATTGCATGGAAGATGGCAGGAAAATCTGTTCCTGTTGAAGAACTGAGTCATGGCTTGGGATTTCTCTCACGCAGCACTCAAGCAGGAGCGGAAGGAAGTGACGAGCAGAAGAGCATTTCGCGTGCAAGCCTGGTTTAAGCTGTTAATGTTTTTTTATAATAAAAGTAGGGTTCTCCTTTGTTTGGCACATTGTTTTGTAATTTACCTTTTAGTAGACTTTTTATTAAAAGTTTTGTGAAAACAGATTTTTGTCGAGCTTTAGTGCAATTTTTAGTGACTTTTGTGTCTCTATATTCTTTCATTTTTCCATTAACTTTTATTATGTAGTTTCCTTTGCAGGGGGAAGACACATAATGGACTTGTAATGGAGAGCTTCTCTCCCACTTTCTGTTTCTAGCCAATACAACACCTTTAACCACAGATTCACCACTGTTTTCTCTTGTACCAGTAAATATGACTGTTTTTGCGCGTCTATCGCAACTGGCCTCGTTTGTTTGCTCTCTCACTAATATAATTGAATATTAAAAAGATAAACAGATATGTAGCATTCCGTCACTTGGTATCTCTCGAACATTCAGTTTACGGATCTTAAACTCGTTGCTTTGTAGGAAATCCGTGACCCGTAAAATGCTATAAGTGCAATTTAAATGTTCAAACATAAACTCACGACTGAATATTCTCTCATACTCCTTACTGTTTCATATATAATTTGTTTGTTTGTTTGTTTTTTAATTTCGCGCAAGGGTACTCGAGGGCTATCTGTGCTAGCCGTCCCTAATTTAGCAGTGTAAGACTAGAGGGAAGGCAGCTAGTCACCACCACCAACCGCCAACTCTTGCGCTACTCTTTTAACAACGAATTGTGAGGTTGTCCGTCACATTATACTGCCTTGGTTACGAGTCACACGACTTAACCCACCTGGCCATACCGGGCCTTCATAAATTATCACCATAAATGTTGTGTTGTGATAGCTTCCCTTCCTGCATCAAAGTGGTTCTCTTTCCTCAGCAGTAACTAATTTAGCTACTCCAGTTCGATAACCAAATATTTGATATTGTTACAGTAAGATTATTTGGTTGTAATTAGTAGATGCTTAGTTCGATTTTAGGAATATATATCGTTATAAGTAGTTGAAAATATGAACACAGCTACGGCGACGGTGTATTTGATGGAGACGCGAGGTAAAGCTGTAGTGATATTTGGTTATTATTAGTTATAAATGTAAACCCTACTTTTAATGATATATTTAGTTAGAATAAGAGAAGCGAAGCACAGTCGTAGCGGCGTAGTTGGTTGTTATTAGTTGTAAATGTGAAGAATAAATATTAATAGTTGTAACAAGCTTTGGAAAATTTGGCAAGAATGTTTATTTTAGCGCAAACCAACATTCAAAAATCGAACCTTGAATTTCAGTGTTGTAAGTCTCTAAACTTACCACTTACTTATCGAGAGACAAACTTGGTAAGGTATTTACAGGTTTTTAACAATTATATTTTGTTTCAAATTAATAAACTTGTGTATGTCTTCACAAGTTCGTTACACTTTTTATAGATATTCATTCACATTTTAGTTGACAAATGAAAATGATTAAAAACCCAAGAAAATGTGAGTGTATTTTTATAGCACAGCCACATCGGGCTATCTGCTGTGTCCACCGAGAGGATTCGAACGCCTGATTTTAGCATTGTAAATCCGCAGACTTACCGCTGTCACAGCGGGGGACCCAAATAAAATGTAAAACGATCCATATCTTAGTGAATACAGCAGAACACCTGAAACATCATTTGCCAAAACTTTTTATATTTTTGTCTGTTTAAAACTGACAAACTACTGGACCAATTATACAAACCTACGATGGTTTATTGTTCTTAAATTTTTACACCTTCTACAGTACTTCCTATACATGTACACTGAATCAATCCGAAAATTATATTCATTTTTCCCCACCACGTACAGGTTTTTGTACAAAACATCACATATACTTTTATACAAGTGAATCGTTTTCATTGAAATAGGGTTACATTTTTGTTATCCTCAAAATGTTGACAACCACTGGCTATAAATTTTTCTATACCAGTCGTGACGTAACAGTCTTATCGATTGATTTGGAACCTACGAGAAACACACTGCTAATATATAAACGGTAAATAGAACGCATGACGTGCCATTTCTGGATTTTGTGAGAGATTTGAGTCTTCCAAATAATTCTTCAGAGATTAGGGGGTCCAGACGTCAGGCTAAGAACTTACTTTCACCAGGGATATAATTTTACTGTTACAGAAATCGTGAGAAAGAGTTTATATCATACTTTTTGCAAGAAGGTTCACTGGTTTATTGCAACAATTTTGCTGAATTAATACCAATATTAAAAGCTGCAGACTATGAATCAAGTGAGTGGCGATTGTTTATTGATTCCTATAAAAGAAGTCAAAAAGGTGTTATCCGTAACTATGGCAATAAATATGCTTCTGTTCATATTTCTCATTCCGTTGACTTAAAGGAAATTTACGAAAATTTCGAACCTCTTCTTAATAAAGTCAAACATAAATAACATGGTTGGGTACTTTGTGAAGACTTAAAAGTCCTTTATACGTTGTTGGATCAGCAATTCGGTTATACGAATTTTCCGTGTTTTTTATGTGAATGGGACAGCAAAGCACGAAATTAGTAATGAATAAAGAAGCAGTGACCAAGGACAGTCAGTCTAATACCAGGATTGAAAAACATTGAACATGAAAATTTGTTTGACACAAAGAAACTATTGCTTCCACTTCACATAAAACTGGGCTTAATGAAGTAGTTTCGTTTAGTCCTTAGACAAAGACGGTAACTGTTTTAAAACACACATGTGGGCAATTTCCAGCTCTTGCAGAAGCAAATCAGAAGAAAGAAGGGATTTTTGTTGGGCTTTAGATTAGGGCATTTACTTCAGACGGACAGTTCGAAAGGACAATAAGTTGGAAAAGAAGCGTAGATTGCTTTTTAAAATGTTATCGACAAATGTTTGGGAAACATCAAAAACCGAAATTAGAAAAATACTGTGAATAACATACTCGCTGCCTTGAAAGAGCTGGGTTGTAATATAAGTTTGAAACCTTATTTCTCACACACACATATTGACTATTTCCCTGAAAATCTCGGTGTCGTCAACGAAGAACAAGGGAAAATTTTTATTAAGACATCAGGGAAAATGAAACATCAGCATGATGATTGACTCTTGATGGTTAATGAAACAAAATGCTCCAAACACAATACATGAAATATTTTTGTTAACAAACATAATAATAATATATAATCATTGTGATGATCGATTTGTTTAATTCTTAGATTATGATATCAAAACAGAAATGAAAATTAATTTAGAAATCTGCGTCGCTGAATTTTGGAAAATCCGTTATTCAAACCAAAATAACTTTCATGAAGTTTAAATTTGCAGCCTGTATTATCATCAAATTTTGAAAATTCCATTAGGAGCCCTCTTCCTCTCCCATGAGTAATATAGGGTTCAGCATTTGGATCTGGTTGGTAAACAAAAGTGCACTCAAACCTGTGCTGTTAAGTTCCGAAATTCACGTAGTTTGAGTAAACCTTTGTTATAAACTAGATGTATGGAAATAAATTCATGAATAATGAAAGTTATCTTTAGACATGAAAAGTTGTTTCTTTTATAGATAACTGTAAAAACGCCCATAAAAACCGCAAAATGCAAAACTGAAAATGTGCCTCCACATGGGCTTAGTAAACCAATTTAGGTGAAGATTCATCCACACCCTGTGAAGCAGTGGCATGTACATACAACAGATAGTACCTTATATGTATACAGATAATACTGAGTTTAAAAACGCGAGCAAAAAGAAACAACTACCAGACACAATAAACGTGACGTGAAATAATAATCTAGAGCAGTACCAGAATTTCAGCAAACATCATTAAAAACGAAAATGTAGAACATTCACATTTCAATTTACTTAAGTGTGCATGAGATCCAATATAAAACAAAAGATGCCAACGTTCGTGATTTTAGTTACCAAAGTGTACTTAAACAAAATAAGAAAAAATAAAGAGCCACAAATACCAACTTTTGATTCATACGTGTATTTAAAACTAATTATACAGAGAAGGGTGTTTGTTTTTTGAATTTCACACGTCCCTAATTTAGCAGTGTAAGATTAGACGGTAAGCAGCTAGTCATTACCACCCACCGCTAACTCTTGAGCTACTCTTTTACCTAAGAATAGTAGGATTGACTATCACATTATAACACGCCCATGGCGAGCATTTTCACCTGGTTAGGAATGAAGCGCCTTAACCACTGGACTAGAAGGGTCTTTGCCAAAAAGTCGTATAAATAAAATGAAAGTTTTCATTTAGGTGAGTGGTAAGTTGAACACTATTTTTATCTGAATTGTTTCTGCTAAACAACAGTCACTCCACTCAAAAAGAATTTAAATTATCTGTGATTATTTAAAACCAAAGATATTTATATATGCAGAAATAACTACAGAAGTCACATTTTGAATTAGCTAGCAGCATTTAAAACCAACAAAGCTATCAAGGCATATAAACAATAATGATACATGTTGTAATTGTAATCATTTGTCAAAAGACAATAATATTTGGCTTATTGTTCTTTCAGTACCGGGAAAAGCTTCCATACCATAACAATTGTCATTCGAACAAATTCGATTTGTACAAATAACGTTAAAACCACTACTGTTTTTGTTCCATCTATACAATCTGATGATATAGTACTGAGAGATATGCGGCGTCGGCAGTAAATGGCTGAGATGGATGGTGTTGTTGAAATACTAATATAACAACCTCTTTCTTGGTAAAACCCTAAGGTATAGAATGTAGTATTTTAAAATACCCTAAATCTAATTCCTCATAATTACGTGTCGCCAGTAAAAGGTATTCACAACATAATAATTAACAGTTAGTTTTATACACGTTAGAGCAGAATGAGTAAACTTAATAAAAACTATAAATAATGTCATGTTTCGTCTTACCTGATAGGGTGGAGAACCAACAGTATTAAAAAGACGATAAACAATCGGTGGGTATACCAAAACGCATCGTAGCAAGTTTCCCTTGATATAGAAGAGAGAGAGAGAGAAAAAATCAAACAAAAAAACTTTTTTTTTTATTTGACTAACAATATTATTCCTGTTACGTTATTATCTTCGCCTTCGTGGAAAATACATTATGACTTAGAATATGTACATGAGTTGTTTGGTTGTTTTTACACTATTATCAAAACTTTTTTCTCCCCAGTAAGTAAGGAATTAGAATATTTTAGACACATAGTTTCCATACATTAATATTTATATAATAAATAACTAGGGAGATATATTACAGTCAGTTTGTACCCCTTATAAATATTTGTCATCCTAAAACCTCATATATTTATATAAATAATTGCTCATTTGTTCAAGTACTTACTTATTGCAAGTAACAGCTTAACGTAAGTTTTATGAAACACCGACTATATTTAAGCTATGTATCTATATATATATATATATATATACACACACACGAATGCAGACGAAATGTTTGTTTGGACCGTAACTCCTTCGATCCTACGAGGCCAATCTCATCCAAAATTTGTATATAAGTACTATGAGGTATGAGGAATGTTCTCAGAATAGAATGGGTCAGAATAGAACTTAACCCTATTTGTATTTTGTAAAGATTGTTGGTTAATTACTTCCAACCCTTGAGTCAATCTCATGCAATCTTGGCAGATTGACATTTTAGACAATGTTGAATATTTTAAAGGGGTTCAAGGTCAAAGTATAAAAGTTGCTGGATTGTTTCTCAAACAACTATGCTTTTATTTTCGTTAAAGTAGTGTAGGGGTATTGGAGAGTGGGCTTCCCTTAAATATTTATTTGTTGGTAGATGGAAATCAAATTGCAAATGTTATCTACAAAGAGACGTTGTTATAATTTTAAAATTTTAAGACAGTTTATGTTCAAGTTACTACTTTGAAATATACGATTGCCGCTAAACTTACGTTGTTTTACATGCGTTTAAACATTCTTCGCCAATTGATGAGTTTTTAAAGTTGTTTGCCATAAAAGGAGAAAAAACCTGAGCAGGAAATTAGTTACTTATACAAATATTCATATCATTACTTTGAATTGTGGTATGAACGTGATAAAAGACTAGATTTTAAAACTGCTAAAGTAAGGTGAATAATAAGTAGGCTAATTACGAGTAAATAATCCCACGTATACATGAAACCTGAAAAGATTATTCAAGAAAGTAATAATTAACCATATATGGTTTTAAAATAAATTCATATTATAGTGCTCAAAATTCCGTGCCATAATCCTGATGAAATGTCACGTTAATAAAATGGTGAAAAGTACATATCACATAGTTCAGTTCACACGTAACAGTTGTTGTAAAACCATTTACCAATAACCAACAGGAAATGGCAACTAAACCACTAACACACTTGTTTTATCCCATTTGGCTAGAAAATGTAAAGTTTGGGACGAAAAGGCCTCGTTATTAGAGATAGCAGATAGTGATCAACATCATTATAATTCTTGTATTTAACTCGTATACTTTTTATCAATAAGCTATAGTAGTGTTTCAATAACTTACCTGACGTACGATGCTGACGATGAACACAATAAAGACAGGACTAGTACCATTGCAACACCAGTCACCCCAGGAACTATGGGACAAAACATGTTATTTAGAGAATGTAAGCCCAAAGCAACTAGGTTTAGTAACATAAAATCAGCAATGTTAAAACTTTCTAGGTCAAGAATGTGAAAGACGAAATACGTATGCCATATATCTTAGCGTGACTGTTTGTGGGTCTTTGGTATTGTGGCTCGCGCGTCTTCATAAAAAAAATGAAAAGAAAAAAAAGGCGTTCTGCACTGGTGCCATGGACGCTTTATAAGAATGGTAACTCCTTCCACTTTTCAATCAGAGTAGCCCGAGCGTAAGTGTAGTTTACAAGGAGGTGTAGGAGACACGCCTTTGACATTTTTTCAAGGTCGTTTTTGACAGACCACTTTCATATATATATATCCCAGTTACAGAAACTGTCCTCAGCTTCCCTCACTTTTGAAAACAGTTAGGCTACATAGTCCAAGCGTTGTCTGTGGGTGGTGTCGATTAGCAGTCTATTTATTAGCCCTCTAGTCTATCCCTTAAAATTAGGGATGGCTAGGGAATATAGCACACAAACAATGACAGCAAGAGTAAATTGTCTTCCTAAACACTAAAGCACGCTTTAATTCACATTAAGTGATTAAAACCACTGAGTTAATAAGTATAATAAAAAGCATGCGTGAAACTTAACAAGCTTGATTAATATGACGCGTGCAAATCAGTTGAGATAATAAACAAGAAAAAAATACTCCACAATAACAAATACATGTGTAAGTAAATTGCGTTCATTATAATAAATGTAATAGAAACAAAGAAACTAACATTGTTAACAGATTACGGGAATAAAATAAAAACGCCAAACTTTACGTAAGCAGCAAAACTACAACAATCTTATTAAATGTGCAAAACTTCCTTTAATTACATTTTTCACACTCAGAGAATCCGGTTCTGCTTCGCCTTATCAGCGCTGCAATTCACGGTTGTACCAAACATTTTCACCCTTTCACCCATGGGGGCGTTTTGATGTGACAGTCAATCCCACTATTCGTTGGTAAAAGAGTAGCCCAAAAGTTGACGGTGGGTGGTAATGACAGCTACCTTCCCTCTAGTCTTACACTTCTAAATTAGGGACGGCTATTGCAGATAGCCCTCATGCAGCTATGCACGAACTTTAAAATACAAACAAACAAAAAACCATGTACGAAATGCCACACTGTATATACATGTAGATACTAACTGACGAAATACCACTGATACATAAATGTTTTGTGAATTATTGAAAAGTTTGTTCTTATGTTTTCATTTAAGACATTAGCTGCTCTTACAAAGTCTTAACATAAATAGAACTATGTTTTGTGCCTGTTATTACTCCCATAACAGAAACTGATATGCAGAAGGTACAATATATTAGTACACCAATTACAGTATTTGATAAAAAAAACACCTGAAAAACACCGATTTTGTAGCATCTTCATAGAACTAAAAATAAAAATCCCGACAAGACACCGATTTGACTATATCTAAATCAAAATATAAATAACTGTAAGTGAGCATAGATTTCTTAGAAGTAAATAAATACCAAAAAACAGAAACTCTAGATATATAGAAATATTGCCTTAGTGGTTCAGAGGTAAATTTGAAAGCTTATAATTCTAAAATTTAGAGTAAAGAGTTAGGATCCCTGCGATGGACGCAGAACGTGTAACCAAATAAGCAGTTATGTGATCAAAATAAACAATGAAAACACATGCACTCATATACGTAATAAAATTCGATAATATAAAATAAATCTGTGACACGTCTTGGAAATATGCATATAATTATACCAGATCAAATAAAATACTAAGCCTACAATAGCAAGTGCAGCAGATTCTGTAGTGGTTTTATATGTTATAGGTATCATCCTGGAAACACATTTGTTGGCTGAAACCATAGAATTACATCTGTACTACGTAAAGAAATTACAAGAAATATAAACATCAACGTACCTGTTCCTAGCACAGTAAATAAAGGGTCCTGAAAAATATAACAAAAATAATTACAAGTCATTGTAACACAGCTAAATATATACTGCTAAAAAGATAAACATTTCAACCTCATTGGTTCATTAAGACAGAATTAAGTTATTTGCTAATATATTTGATATAAATCACAAGACACAAGATCATTGAATAATTTATCCGACTGTTTTGTTGTTTAGTAATACATTACACAATTATTCCAGCAATTTTTTGACTGCTAATTGAACAATTCACGCTCAAGAGTACAACTTAAACTAGATTTTGTTTTGAATTTCGCGCAAAGCTACACGAGGGCTACTTGCGATAGCCGTACCTAATTTAGCAGTATAAGACAAGAGGAAAGGCAGCTAGTCATCACTACCCACCGCCTAACTCGTGGGGTACTATTTTACCAACGAATAGTGGGATTGGCCGCACATTATAACGCCCCCACAGTTGAAAGGATGAACAAGCTTGATGTGACGGGTATTCGAACCCACGACCCTCAGATTACGAGTCGAGTGTCTTAGCCACCTGGGCATGCCGAGCCTACTTAAACTTTGTTTTTGAATTAAGCACAAAGCTACACAATGGGCTATCTGTGCTCTGCCCACCATGGGTATCGAAACCCGGATTTTAGCGTGTAACCTACTTAAACTAAAAACATTATTTTATACACTGTCAAGGAATTATTTTTGAGCACTAAAATGCCTAATTTAATGTTTCCAAAATTGGAAAATGTATTTCTATAAATGTGCTTTTTGTTTTTCACTGTTAACACGTTTGATTGATCCTTCAGTGTCTTAATTTATATTTGACATTTATGTTTTGGTTTGCTGCAGCTCAGTTACGAATTAGTTTGTACTTAGATACAGCTGTACTTTTTAGTGAAAAATCTATTTACTTTTGAACCACTGAAATAATTAACTTTTTAACTTAGTTTTATTTTAAGTGGAGATTTGGAAGTTGTGTATTCCATTGTAGTTCGTATACAGAAGTGACTGAAAGTAAGTTTGGAAAGGTTTAGCATAGCTAGGTGGTTAAGGTACTCAACTCGTAATCTGAGGGTCGTGGGTTAAATCCCCGTCACCACCAAACATGATTTCCCGTTCAGCTGTGGGAGCGTTATAATGTTACGGTCAATCCCACTGTTCATTGGTAAAAGAGTAATCCAAGCGTTGGTGGTGGGTGTTGATGATTAGCTGCCTTCCCTCTCGCCTTACACTGCTAAATTAGGGACTACTAGCGCAGATAGCCCTCGTGTAGCTTTGAGCAAAATACAAAACAAACCAAACCAAGTTTGGAAATGATAATATTGACGGTAAGAAAACCAAAGAGCATACAGCTATGTTCGTTGGTAAATACAAGAAAATACAGGACAAAAAGAGGAAATGCGGTTAAAATGCGAATTTGATTTCAAAGCTTGTTCATTTGTTCATCGGTTAAAAGAACTGGCACAACCGCTCAAAGTTAACACTAAAGAAATAGTCAGAGCCAGTTTTAGTTCCTATAAATAAAATATACAGCAAAACGTACTTTGTACCAGCCCTGTCTGTGCATTATCGAAGTTCTGATGTATTCCCTTTCAACTTCTATTTATATCTTGATATGCTACATTTTATGTACCCTTGCATTTATTTTCTTTGTTTGTTTTTAGATTTCCTTTTGGCTACATATTAATTTACTGTTAAGATGAGTTTCATCCGGAATGAAAAATGGAGAGTGCTCAGTCGTATCGTTGCTTAGTATTTATTTATTTATTGGAACGGGACAATGAAACCATATAGAATATTGTTATCAAAAATCAGGGGCGTAGATTTTTTACACCCGATAGGGGGGATGATTTTTGCAACCACTTATGTGGACTGTTCATTTTGCAAATTGGTAATCTCTGATTACGTGAACCTGAACGCTGTAAACATGCAGTCACAGAGTAATCTTGTTGCCACGATGCTTGCATGTATATTTAGACCTACTGACTAACACGAACTATCGCTTAGATCAAAAAGCTTAGAAACATGCCTATATTAAAGATGTACATTTCAGCTACTGAAAAAGCCTACATCTGGGCCTAATTATGTAATTCGATTGGTAAGAACACGAGAATCACAAGAACAAACACACAATTTGTAGGCCTGTGATGCAATAATACAATTCAACAGACCAAACTGTAGGGAAGGGGGATGATTGTATGCACCATACCCCCACCTAAAATGAAGGGGGATGTATCCTATCCCTCCCTCCCAGGATCTACGCCCCTCTAAAAATCGTGTGATGAAGAGAAAATTAAAGAAATGCTTTTTACATGATCGATTATAACTCTTATTCAATAACCCAGTTACTCAGAGAAATTCATGTAAACAACTAATATTTTCATTAAATGGAGTTGTGTGTTTAATCGAGTGTAAATAATTACCATATAAAGAGATATAACAATTTTTAGAACGTAATTCAAACACACTTTCAGTGGTATGGTTGATCAGAAACGGTTATAGAAATTAAGGCTTGTGCAAGCTTTTCATTCGGTACCCCCTCTCCTCCCCTGTAAAATGACGAGAACACCTAATAGTAGTGTCGATGTCAATTTTGGCACTTCCTTGGGGTGGACGTCCTGTGCGGGGGCATGCGCCATTTACGCCGAGAGCAGACTCTGTGGTTGGTAAATATTTCATACTATAATTACTTTGTTCAACTGACAGTTTTGACACAAGAGATTACCATTTAAACCTTAGTAAAAACAAATTATTCGGAATAATATGGTCGAAACGTCTAATGTTAAATAACATATACTCTAGCTGTAATAACAGTAATACGTTTGACTCCTATGAAGAAACAAGAAGAAAAAACCCAATAAACTTTAGTTTAAGTTTCCAGTCGTACTAAATACTTTCCATGCGGTGCCCGTGACTTAGTTATTAAAAATATACTGTTATCATGTCCATAATTGTCAAACTGTTTATTAGTTTTCTAATAATATCGTTGTGTGGAATGTTCAGATAAAACGAATTTTCCGATGAGTAATATCACTAATAACAGCAAATTCAATCAAGAAAAAACGGAATCTTCAGTCTTTGACAACTTGACTTCAAGTGTGAAATAACGAGCCTGGACAAATACAAGTAAATAAATAAGCTATTTGTATAGTATTGTGAGCGAATTTGCAGAGAAGGAATTATTGTTAGTTTTATTAGTGTGTGTTCTTTGTGCCACAATTTTTTTCTCTCGGATTAGACTTTCGTCGAAGCAAATAATTATCTTCAAGGAAGTCGTTATTCAACGATTTTTAACAAGTAAACTCGCTCTCTTTGTATACGCGACAGCGTCACTCGGTAACTTTTGTTCTCTTACATCACTCAGCTAATGTCAACACAGTCAGCAAAGAATATTACAGTGTCTGTCCTTTTAATCTCGGTGTTATATGTTAAATAGACATTACATATTACATAGGTAAAATAAATAAAACAACCGTATCTCAATGACTCCATGGACCACCTGTTCATGATGAAACTGTATATATACATACAAAACAACATGTGTGAGTGTGTGTATCTTTAGAGCACATATTATGCCTACATATCGCGTTTCCATCTTATGTTTATTAGGCCTTTCCGGCTTTGGTGAAATCAACGAACTATGAAAGCTGTAACAGTTGTAAAAACGTGTGTGTATGTTTTCTGCCCCGGGTGCGTCTAGACGGTTTAGAGACGCCACCAGAGGTATCGTATGACCCGTTTTTCCCACTGATTTCTTAGTGTATTTCGTATAAAATCATCAACTTGTGTCGATTTGTTAGCAGTGTTCAAAAGCGGTCACGGACAGTCGACGGATAGGCACAGGAACTTATGGGCAATTATCATTAATATTTTCTAAAGTAAACAATCACTTGTAGGTTCTCCAACAATCGATCCAGCCACATATAATGCTATCTATGTTCTATTCATTCATTTTTAAATACGCTATTTTTTTACATTAGTCAATCAATGTGCTTTCTAAAACAATTGTTACTATGCTAGTTGAACTAATCTTGTCCGCTAAATTAATATTTTTAAAACCGTTGCTAAAACATATTAACGTTTCTCTAGTAAGTCCTAATCTTACCTCTCCACAAAAACTGGCCACATTCACATCCTTGAAATGATAGTTATAATGATGAGAGAAGTTCTGAGCGTTAATCACGTGCGAGACAGAATGGAGGACTAAAAATAAGCACAACAGAATAAAATTTAATATTCTGCACAAAGAAATAAATATATATGTGATTAAACACAATAGACATGTTGCTGTAAACAATAATTAATTCAAATATTGTGAAGATATAGATACAACGGTTTGGTACATTAAACCACATCATTACAGTTCATTTTGTCACGTCTGGTCGAGATTGTTTGATAGAGCATAGAAAGGTCATTACATTACGTAAACTTGTGTTTAAATAAAAATAAATTAAACGTCACTTCAGGGTATGCTGCCGTATGCAATTATGCTCTATTTTATTACTCTACGTCTTGACAATAGCCCTGAAGCACATTTCCCATAGTAAACGGCTTTGTCATGTTTCCAGCAAATTCACCCTCCCTGCCTGCTTTCCATAAGCCATTCACTGTACGAAGAACATTGTTTTCCAGTGCCAATTTCAAGTTTTATCGTACAAAAGCTTATAGGCACTACATCAGGCAAAATGACCAAAACATGGAATAGAGTGAATATCAATTTCATTTTCCACCTACTTGAGATATGTAACTATGGGTTTCGATAGGTGATTAACAGATTTGGGACTCAAGCCCATAGCCCCCTCCACAATATCATGGTTTTCTATTCTACTCTTTTAAGATATCAACTGTGGATTCAGTGAACCTTTAAATGGAATCGGGTCACGGACACCGCATGCCATTGCCAAAGATACGTCTCTGCATTGGACCATTAAACTAATAAATCGTGGACGCATCTTGTGTACACGACTTGCGTCACATTTTCACATGGAGATTCTTCTCTATTATGTTGTGCGATGTTGTTATCTGAGAAAAAAAGATATTATTAATTCCCTTGATACGTTTGTTAACTTAAATGGTATGATATAAGATTGAAAAAAAACAACAACAACTGAGAAACTCATTTGTTGGTTACTAGAGATGGGTTAATATGTTATATCAAAATGCTTTTAAATGTGCAAGTCAGCAAATCACGTAACAACCATAGTGGTATACTATTTCGGTGGAACAGAATGTATTAGAACTACATATTTACATTGTTTGGCGCTTTGTAGAATCACACTAAAAACTGGTCATTTATTAGAAGGGCACATAAAAACCCTTTCTGATAAAAAACCCATCAAAACACACAGATCATAAAAATGTATTCAGGTCGTGAACTTAGAATTCCCAAGATGTGGATCTTCTTTTTGTTTACTAGTATTGGGAACAAACTAAAAATGGATCCTCTTGAGCATCAGGACTATTCAGAAAGAGTTTTACAACAAGTCGAACTTCAGACGTAGTAAAGAAAGTGCGGTGTCTTTTAACAGACGAAAACCTAAGAACTCAGGGGTCAGAGGCAAAAGCCGTTCACATGCCACAAGCGACAAACAGTACGCACGTAACATAACCAAGAAGGAAAAGTAACACAAGTAACGTGTACACAAGTTTTATATGTAAAAACGGCTCGTTTGGGTTCAGAAAATATTCTATTTAAAATATTTTCTGAACCAAAACGAGCCGTTTTTGCATATAAAATTATCAACAAGTGGGTTTCTCGACATCACTGAGTGTACACAAGTGATTTCAAGAGACATTTGTCCAACTGTAGCATTTCTCACGCGGCTGGAGAGAGAAATTGGTGTTATGCTATTCCATATGCAGAGCCTATGGATTTCTATGCGATCGGACTTTTGAAACATTAAATAGCTTATAGAAACCACACGGGAAGGAATTGTACGCTTTAGGCATTACAGTCTTACAATGAAACCTTTTATAATGAAAACTACATTGCGGGTTCATTGTCAGATAAAGCAGGACAGAACGTTGCGACATGAACTAACAAGACTATAAGATCGTTTTAATAACGTAATAAATCTCTGTAGATTAAAATAATGAAAACAAAATCTAAACTTACTTGATGCAACGACTATAGTTACAGCACATATGATGTGAACTTTTTTACTTTCGTTGATCCAGCAACGAATTAAGGAGCATGAATGCTATTTAAAAATAAATATGATAATTAGAAACGCAGAAAAATAAAACGAAGTATTTTGGAAGTCAAAATACTTTAATATGCCAGTTGAAAAAACTTTAATTTCTTCGATTTACTAAAATAAGACTAGAAATGTGGTTGGACAATTTAAACTGCCTTGAAGTCTTAAAAAATAGAAATTGGATGGAAAACGTAAATCTCTGGGATTTTTAAAGTAAGGTTAGAAATTAGGTTGAAAATATATATATCTTCTTGAATTCCTAAAGTGGGTCTGGAAATTAGGTGAAAAGCGTGAAGCGATTTTATTCCGAAAATTCTTTAATTCTTTCCAAAATTTCATAAGTGGTAAACACACTTAAATATATAATTTTACAGAAACTTTCCAGTTAGGAATAAAAGAATATTGTGCTGAGAGAGTCGCTTGATAAACAAAACTGTCACAATTAAATTAAAAATAAATAAATCCAATAAATACTAAAAAAGTAATACAATCTAGTTTAAAGTGGTAAAAAATAATGTATAAAACAGTTATTAATTATTATAACATGAATTTTATTGATCAGTAGCTAACAATGTTTTGATTTTAAAAAAATTAGAAGTTCTTGTGTTATTATTTCATGGAACAGTAACTCACCTTACCAGCAAGCGAGAGCAGAAGATAACCGAGTCCTCTGCACATAGGTAGCACCACCACACAACAACTGATGTTCAACATGGATGCTGTGCCTCTTGACAGATACAGTGACAACTGGTACATGGAATATAATGTTGACATGTGTAATAAAACTTTAAAGTATACTTTTACATGAAAACGCGGGCATTTATCCAAATAAATGACAAAACTGAACTGAAATTCTTAAGTGAACATACCATGTCAGTATGTGTGGGCCATTTCTCATTGCAAGTAGTTTATGGTTTAAAATAGTGCTTTTTATTGATGTTATGAGAGAGTAATTAATTCCCATTTGGAGATCAATAGTTTTTATAAATCAACTGGTTAATTCTGAATATTTTTTTTTACTATAAGTTTACATAAAAACAACAAGACTACGTACATATATTATTTTTTTGCTCATAGTGAGCTACAATAAGAAATTGTGATAATTCAATACTTTTTATTGTGTTACAATGATGCACTATATAACAAACTTTGAAGTCTTTTTGTACCCACAACGTGTATTAAAACGCATTTTGGTAATTGACACTTTTCATATTTTCTCTTTTCATTTAAAAACCATTCGAACTGTAGGCTTCAAGTAAATTTAAGATGTATCGTTGATGGTCTTGTTTCATTTAATCTTAGAGCCGTTTTTGAGAAACTTCCTTGTAATGGATTACAGTGATTTACTCGGCTTTTTTTTATAATGGTTTGGTTTGTTTTGAATTTCGCGCAAAGGTGTGTTTTTGTGCTAGCCGTCCATAATTTGGCAGTGTAAGACCAGACAGAAGGCAGCTAGTCACCATCACCCATCGTCAACTCTTGGGTTACTCTTTTAACAACGAATAGTGGAATTAACCGTAACATATAATACCCCCACGACTGAAAGGGCGAGCATGTTTGGTGGGACGGGGATTCAAACCCTCGACTCTCGGATTATGAGTCGAGTACCTTAACCACCTGGCCATACCGGACCGTATTTCATAATAAGTCAGCGAAAAGACAAACAGAACAAAAGAAAACCTCTCTAGAGGAATAAACAACAATAAACGACAGATAAAACGGCACAATACTAACAAATTTAAACAGCATTAAAAAACAATGATTTAAATAAAATATATGATTTTTACAAAGTGAAGTTCTATTGACGACAAAGCCCAAGATAACATCTCGCTTGAATGATCCTAGCTTGTCATAATGCTATGAGTGGTTATTTTCATTGGAAGAATACTTCCAAGTTATGCCAGTCTGCTGATAAGTTGCTCTGAAGCACTATTTCACACATAAATTTTTCTAAAGATTACAGACTTTAATTTGTTTGGCCACAGAAAGACAACTTATTGAGCAAGTAAAGATATTAATACATGTAAAGGTTTCCCTCTGTCATATTAATTCTAAGATATCAAAAATTTTGCGTATTTCTAAACTTGCTTTCTATACAAGTACAGTACTGGTTAACACTAATCAATTCTCATGCTCTGTTATACGTGCTTAGTTATATATAGCGGGCTCCGTATTTTCATTTGTCAGGTTGGAAGTTAACGTTTTCTACATTCTTGGTCATTCACATGAAGTGACCGTAATATACTGCCTCAGATGGCGTGAATGATGAAATAACGTGTTACACTGTTGGACATGTTTTATGTACTCTTTCTTCCTTTAAATGGTTCATATACTCTAAGTAGGTGAAATGAAACGTTACAATGATATACACGTTTTGGTGTACTATTTTTTCCGTTAAATGGTTCACATGGATTAACTGGGTGACATGACACATGGTTTTGAGTACTATATTTATTCGCTAACTGGTTCAAATGGTGTAACTACGTGAAACGATATGTGGTTTTGTATACTGTGGTTAGCGTAGTGGTTTTGTATACTGTGGTTAGCGTAGTGGTTTTGCACTCAATGCTCAAGTGTGTGCTAATCGTGTAACTTATTCACTTTGTCTCGCAATTTCATTATCATTTGTATTCATTTTATCATCAGTTCACTCGCTACCGGCCCGAACGTAGCACATTGGCTAGTGTATTGTGCTGGTGAGTTAATTATCTCGGCTTCCAAACATTATGCTATTTAGAGACGCCTTCACTTTCAGCTGTGAGTACGTTATAAGAGTGGCAGTTTGTTTGTCAGGGGTTAATTATTACAAAAATACACTTTGACCTACAGTTCCTGTATTCTTCCATCAATCCAAATTAGACTTGAC
The DNA here is from genome assembly GCA_011833715.1 of Carcinoscorpius rotundicauda. Classification (NCBI taxonomy): domain Eukaryota; kingdom Metazoa; phylum Arthropoda; class Merostomata; order Xiphosura; family Limulidae; genus Carcinoscorpius; species Carcinoscorpius rotundicauda. The sequence continues at coordinate 77,552,152 of CM022397.1, read as the reverse complement.
ACAATGATACTTTGAAACAATCCCAAAATAATAAATCAGAGAGATCTGGGATTTGTGCCTTTTAAAAAAATTAAGGGTTAAAGTAAACAAAAAATCACAATGTATGTAACAGGGAGCTCTAAACTTAGACACTGTTTGTACTCCAAAACGTTGCATAGGATGGTTATTTAGAGCATATTGATTCATACTATGCATGGAATTTAAGATACTGTGACAAATAATAGATTTTGTTTGTTAAAACTTAACCTAAAAGGTTTCTTTTTATTGTGAATAAATCTATTTATGCACAAACTACCCACTACATGCATTATTAGGTACCAATTTAGTATTCTCTAATAAATATTTTTCACAACGAAGTCACAAGTCAATACTGCATTAAGTGTTTATTAAGTATATATATTTTTAGTGTATTTAGTGTATATTAAATTTGAAATACACTGTATTCTGAGGACCTTATCGAAAAAGCTAGACAGCGAGGTTGTATATTACATTCCTTTTCTAATGTTGGATTTTCCAGTTCACTCCATTTCGTATATCTCGTTGCATTCACTATTAAGTGCGTAAGGCGTGCGACTCGCAATCCAAGGGTCGCCAAACATGCTCGCCCTCCCAACCGTGGGTATGTTATAATGTGACGGTCAATCCCACTATTCGTTGGTAAAAAAGTAGCCCAAGAGTTGGCGGTGGGTTGTGATGACTAGCTGCCTTTCCTCTAGTCTTACACTACTAAATTACGGACGGCTAGTATAGATAGCCCTCGAGTAGCTTTGTGCGAAATTCCAAAACAAACAAACAAGCATTCACTATTAAATTTTAAATGACTCTTATACATCCAGAGGAGTTTGAGGTGAGCTAAAAAGTAATTTAGAGGGCTGCAACCTATATCTCGTGAGCATACATATTGTAGTATTTAGGGAATGAACCAACTTTAATAGTAAGCACTTTCAGTTGGATATGGGGTGAGTCACAGTAGAGGCTGAGGTACATTTAGGGGTGGCTTCAGCCCCAGAAATTTCCCCCTTATCACTGCCCTTGTTCCTAAATATATCTCACCTAATGTTGATTTTGCTTTGTTTTATTATCTGTTTTGTCAACTATGTAACTTCCTGTTACATGTTGTTGAACTTTATATTCGGTTTATTTTGTTTTGCTACCCTGTGTTCTCTACTTATTAAGTAACTCTGAGCTGTATCTTAATGAATTTTAGGTTTACTCCTGCTAGCTATCTTGCATCCTCTACTGATTAAGTTATTTCTTAAATTACACTTTACTGAATGGTATTTCATATGTATTCCTATTTGCTATCCTGTGCCCCCTACAAACTCCTAATCAAGAAGATATTTACTCAGTTATATTATAAACTTTAAAAATTTGTTGTTTTGAATTTTGTTAGCATAAATTATACCTTGGAGACCTAAGCTCCTTTTGTGCCATAAAGACATATCACGAGTGTGTTTAGTAAACATTAGTACAGCAATGGTTCACATATGTAGTTTCGTAGTTTTAACAACCACTCATTATCACGAATGTGTTGTTGACAGTTATTAGTACAACAAGGGTTTACATATCAAATACCATAACTTCCCATGAACACCCATTCTGAAACACTATTTTTTTCAATAAACTTGTCTAAACTCTAGAAAACTAGTATTCCACAGAAAATTGACTTTGCCATAACTTTTACAACGTCCTAATATGATATTTTTCACAATCATTAACTTCCAATAGTAATACAGCTACATCCACTAACTTTTCACAACTATTTTCACCATATTGTTTAATCTTAAGTCTTGACCATCCACAAGTAGTCGTCCTTAAATACTCGCTTTCAATTGACGAACCTCAAGTTCTAATTCCCATAAGTATATAGCATCATGTATAAAATTTTCTCAACTATCAAACATCACGTTCTGCGATTCCATAACTATTAGGCCTCTAATTTTGAATTTCTACAACTACAAGGTCCAAGTTGTGAATGAATTTGCACTATTATCTATCATCGAGAACTGACACTTCAAAAATAATAAGTTTCAACTTCTTAATTTCCACAGCCATCAGTTATCCCATCTCAAGTTCTTTATTTATATAGGTATCCATCAGGTCATCCCAAAAGTAATGTCCGAAAATTTAATACAGAAAGCGTATCATCATTTCTGTCTTTGTAAAAGACTTTAATACATAAAATATGTAATAGGAAATGACTAAAAATGTTCAGACAAATAAAATAAACTAATTCAAATCTACTTCTTCAGATCATTAATCAAATAAACCCTTATAAAGATGGATGTATCTGAGGAGCACATTAGACATACAATGATTTATGAATTTGAAAAAAAAGTACAATAGTAACAACATGAAACATCCAAGGTGTTTATGGTACGTAGTCTCTTAGTAATAGAAAATGTCAAAGGTGGTTTCAAAAGTTCAGATCAAGCTACTACAACTTAAGTGATGAGCCACGTTCAGGTCGTCCTTTTGAGTTTAATGATGACTTGCTGCTGGCTGCGGTAACAGATGAAGAACTAGCACAAAAACTTCGTTCAACCCACTCAACAGTTCACCGTTACCTGCAACAGTTTGGAAAGGTGTCAAAACTTGAAAAATAAGTCCCCCATGATTTGAAAGAAGCTAACATTAGAGTAAGACTGGACATTTGTACTTCTTTACACTCTCGTGAGCGTAAGTCACCTTTTTTGGATGGGTTAATGACTGGAGATAAAATGGATATTTTATAAAAGTGATAAGTGCCGCACGCAGTGGCTCAGTCTATGGAAACTGGCTAAAGCATAGACAATAATGGACCTCCACCCTAGGAAAGTCTTGCTAAGCATTTGGTGGGATATTGTTGGTGTGATCCACTTTGAGTTGCTGCCACTCAATGTGACAATTACATCAGACTTCTATTTTCAACAGTTAGAGCGCTTGAACGTTGCAATGAAAGAAAAGAGGCCTGATTTGATCAAACATAAAGGTATTGTGTTACACCAGTGTTATGTAAATATCGTGTAAATGCTCTCGAGAGTGTTATGTAAATGTTATGTAAACGACAACCATGTCTAGTGTTATGTAAATGTCATGTAAATATCATGCATATGTTATGTAAATATAATGTAATGTCGTATTTGAATTCCCATATTTATTATTTATAATTCTATATTTATATTATTGTTTCGAGGTTTAAATCGGTGAAATTTAAAATAACATTTTAGAATTAATTAAAATTCATTTAGAAATTTTTAAAACTAAATAGATTGATCACTTGTATTGGCCTGGTGTTTGTACTGTGGAATTCTGGGAAGTCACGCGATATAGTATATAAACCGACGGCGATGCGAGGTAAATCATCCACTTTTACTCGGGTCAAGAAGTAAGTCATCCATTTTATTCGGATCAAGAACTTTGTCTTGTTTGAGAAAGTTTAAACTGAATTTGTGAATAGAGCTAGATCGACTAAAGCAGTGAAAAATTTTATTACGTCAACCTTTACAATTTAGTCGGATTACGAATTATATCGAAAGTCAATAGGAATTGGATTGTGAACTTTTGTTTGAAATTACCCATTCAAACTTCGAAAATTTCTCCGTGGGACTGAATTCAACGCCTAGATTAGAACTTTGGATTTCGGATTTGGACACTTATCCTGGATCATATTATTAAGCACAGGCCAGTACTTTTTTGTATTGTAAGTTGTTTTGATGGTTGAAATTGGATATCTGTTATTGCCATTGGATAATTTATTTTGTGTCTATCACATAAGTAGATAATTATAATAAATTATACAAGCTGCTATCTGTGTCTTTCTGTTGCGTTCAGTCCACATAAAAAACGTAACACCAGGATAGTGTACGGCTCCATACAGTAAGGATCGCATGTGCAAAGATTGAATAGCTAGAGTGGGAAAAAACTTCCACATCCTTCTTATTCTCCAAACCTTGTCCCATCTGATTATCATCTATTTCGAAGTTTGCAGAACTATCTTGATGGAAAATAATTTGTAATACATGAAGATGTCAAAACTACTCTCTCTACATTCTTTTCCTCCAAGCCCCAAGAATTTTACAGTGGTGACATTCAGAAGCTTGTAAATCGTTGGCAGGAATTAATTAACAATAATGAATCATGCATTATTGTTTAAATAATATTAAAAGCATTTGAAATTCTTTCTGTTTTTCTGAACCTAAAATCGGACATTACTTAAGGAATGACCTGGTAGTTTCAAGTTATAAAGTTACCTATTTATCCAGTCTTAAGCTTTGAGTTTCCACAACTATAGAGCTCCAAGTTTAGAACCTTCACAATTTTCTAGCGGTAAGTAATGATTCTTTACAGCTATCAATTGTTTCTACAAAGATTGGAATAAATTTATGTTGTTTTTTTAAATTTTATACAAAGCTAATTTAGCAGTGAAAGATTAGATGGAAGGGAGTTAGTCATCACCATCCATCACCAATTTTTGGGCTACTATTTTACCAATTTATTATGGAAATGACCATAACTTTAAAACTCCCTTCTGAAAGGACAAGAATGTTTGGTGTAATAGGGATTCAAACTTACAACTATTAGATTGCTAGTTGAGCTCATTACCCATTTGGCAATATCAGGCCAATTGAAATAAGGTGATGGCACATACAGTTATAGTAATCTCTAATTTTTAGTCCAGTGTTGGAAGGATGATCGAAACAAACTGTTACACGAAACTCCTGAGTTATCTTAAGATAATCTCAATGAAACCTTTCTGTTAAATTACAAACCAACAGTGTGTATAATATAGTGATACGATAACATACATAAATCTTAAACTTACCCCCAACATTTCCCGCAAATAATAATACTTAGGATCATACTTATAGTGAGAGTAAGTGTTCCAGAAAACGACAGCCATCAGTAACATCCAGAGTATCTGTAGGAACGAAAAAAACAGATTTATTAATAACATCTATCGATCTCAGAAATGACAAAATTCATTGTTATTAAAGGTAATAAAAGTTTGTGGCCAGTTAGTCATTCAAAGCTTACCATTGATCATCTGAATTGTCAACTGGCAGTAAATTACTAACTGACCTATCAAAAAGACAATGTCCAACTGGCATTCACCTTTTGTTTCCTTATATCCGTCCGTTGAGTGTGTGAAATAAAAACTCGTTTGTAATAAAGAATAGAACATTGTGTTTCTATGTTTTTTCTTAGCATAATAAACATTGAAAAGTGCAATAAAATACAGAAAGGTGCAAACATTGAAAGGAAAAACATATTGTCTTCAAATATTCTATCAATATGAAATTAAATGGAGATCCAGCCCCCCTCATAACCTTCCTCATGCCATCCTGTATCACTTTGTAAAATTATGCTTATTTGGTAGTTTTTACAAAATATAGGATATAATTAGTGAAGCGCCCCTGAGAATGAGGAATAGAGACTTGTGCACAACCATTGTAGATAGTAGTTGTTTCAGTTTTGAATCCAACAAGGTTAGCACAGCAAATAATGTGCCCCCAGTCATCAGTGATCTCCCATCCCTATTTCAAACATGTTCCGCCGCCTACGGTTAAACCATTTCCTGCTCTCTTGCATGTTGTCTATGTGTCAAAATAAAGCTATTAATTAATCCAACGGACACCAAATCCGCTTACCGATGAAATAAATTAAAACATAAGAACAAAGTTTATCATATGGTAAAAACACAAAATTAGACCTAATAAAAAATAGTGCAACAGAGTAAAATAGTTATTATGCACAAGATGTGGACAAATGTTAACCATACTCAAAGTGTGAAACCGAGGGTACTTAGTTCATAAATCGTTGCTGTAAAACTGCGTTCTCAACTTTTGAGCTGTAGTTTTTCTAAGACAGACATTCAAGTTTCTTTTTTCGTCAGACAGTAGTTAGAGGGCGGCTGCTTTTGACTTTTGCGAAGCATGCACGAAATTTGAAACTTAGAAACAGTCACTATCATTGTGATACAAGACTGAAAATATAGTTAAGATAATACGTTGTCCTACCTTAGCGATCATAAAAAGCACTTGTACGCATGTCCGTTGCTGCGAGTTCGAATAATATACACGTTATTTTGGCACCTAGCACACATACTCTCTCTCTCTCGGCTGTAGAGACTTTGTAGTGTGACGTTCAATCCTGCTGTTCATTGGTAAAAGAATAGCCCAAAACTTGGCAGCAAGGGGTAACAGCTCGTTGCCTTTCCTCTAGACTTTCAATGCTAAATTAGTGATCATTAGCACAGATATCTCCCCCATTTAGCTTTGTGCGTAATTCAAAGCAAACCTTAAAAAGTTTTTGTTTTATAGAACATCAAAAACAAATAAAGAAATAATTCCATCCCAATTAATAGGTCCGGCAGTGACAGGTGGTTAAGGCATTCGACTCATAATCCGAGGGTCGCAGGTTCAAATCCTCTTCACACCAAACATGCTCGCTCTTTCAGCAGTCAGGGCGTTATAATTTTACGGTCAATACCACTTTTAGTTGGTAAAATAACCCAAGAAAACGGCGGTCGGTGGTGATGACTAGCTGAGATAGCCCTTGTGAAGCTTTGCGCGATATTCAAAAACAAACAATCAAAGCCACATGAGAATTACAACTCCTTCTGTAATATCTGACTTGAGAAATACGCTTGATGATTCTAATAGTTTGTTTGTTTTTGAATTTCGCTCAAAACTACTCGAGAGCTATTTGCGTTTGCCGTCCCTAATTTAGAAGTGTAAGACTAGAGGGGAGGCAGCTAGTCATCACCACCCACCGCCAACTCTTGAGCTACTCTTTTACCAACGAATAGTGGGATTAATCGTGACATTATAACACCCCCACGGCTAAAAGGGCGAGCATGTTTGGCGCGACGGGGATGCGAACCCGCGACCCTCAGATTACGAGTCGCACGCCTTAACACGCTTGGCCATGCCGGGCTTGATTCTACCAGTACCTAATATTACCCAATTTGCCTGTACGAAAGGTATCGAAAATGAATTTTATATCCCTCTAGCGTTAAGCTTATTCAAAACCACAGTGTCTCTCAAGTGGATGGGATTTCGCTGTGATCCGGCGGCCTGCCATGGCCAAGCGCGTAAGGCGTGCGACTCGTAATCCGAGGGTCGCGGGTTCGCGCCCGCGTCGCACTAAACATACTCGCCCTTCCAGCCGTGGGGATGTAAAATGTGACGGTCAATCCCACTATTCGTTGGTAAAAGAGTAGCCCAAGAGTTGGCGGTGAGTGGTGATGAATTGGTGTCTTCCCTCTAGTCTTACACTGCTAAATTAGGGACGGCTAGCACAGATAGCCCTCGAGTAGCTTTGTGCGAAATTCCAAAACAAACAAACAAACAAATCGCTGTGATCCAAATATGTATAGGTGTTGTATATACCGTTCGTGGCGCCACCTGCGACGTCACGCTATCATATTTGCATAATATGCAAAACATGTTTATAAAATAGAATTAACTTGCCATACATGTATGTATTAGAGTTGGTTAACACGGAGAATTAGCAATTTAATAACATTGACTTTCAATTTACGCAACAGAAAACTGTTTATATTTACTGCGCAGAGAGAGCGAGCGAGTTTAGGGTTCTAACAGTTTTTGAAGTGCTTTACTAACTTAAGTGTTCAGAAGAGAAACTTGAACTCATTGAGTAGTCAGTAGAGTGTGTTCTTTCTGGTTACTTACACCAGACTACAAGTGCATCAACAAAATTTCTTATGTGAATAATATTTTTTGTAATGTCTTCAATTCATGAAAAAGGCATAAACATAAAAAATGATGAATCAACGATATTCTATGAGATTTCATAGCAGATGTTAAAAATACTTAGCTCCTAATTGAGCTAAGTTTAACATAATGTAACTTTAACATCTAAGCTGATGTAACTGTATTGATCAATATCAGAAAATATAAAAAGAGGATAAAAACTACAGCACGAGAGAAAACATGAGATTACTGTTTCGACTAGAACCACCTTTATCAACTGTCACACCATATAGCACCTTGAAATTATAATATTTTAGGAAGGTCATGGGTAGCAGACTGAACAGTTTGCAAATTGAACTTATGACAGGCTTTCAAAAATGTTATACATTATAAATCTATCTTGCGTACTTCTTTGTTCAAAAGAATTAATGACCGACTCTGTATTCGCATTTGTTAACTTTCAAAGGTTTGAAATACCATTAAATACTAGACAAAATTACAGTGTTTGCTTTAAAAGTTCACGCAAAGGCACAATAAGACTATCTGCGCGAAATATTCCCTAATTTTTGCAGTAGTAGATTAGAGGAATGACAGCCAGTTAACACCACCCACCATAAGTTATTTTGATTTTATTATCTTTATGAATAGAGGGATTTCAGTGTGACTCTCATAATGAAATCATGACCCCAATGTTCTGATCACCTTTTTCCGGCGTCAGAACGTTAACCTTGAACCTTCTGATTTACCGTCCAAGCTCTCTGATCAGTAGGTCTCATGAATTACATCTACATGATTAAACACGATTTAGTTGGATGCAGATCGAAATTTTCGTACTATTTATTTCATCTATCTCAGCCGTTATCCCACGATTAGACAGAAGTTAGACAAAATATAACTTTGGTAATTTAAAGAAAGCTTGGTATAATACAGTGTCCATCTATCTGTATACATATTTTCACTTTAATTACTCTTATTAATAACGACAGTGTTATGTGAAATCCTAAATTGTTTATATTTGTAATAATCAAGCGAATATCCCATGCACGTTAACTTTCTCAACTTTCCCAGGACTCCATGTAATTTTCGTTACAGTTAGCAGTTGCTTTAATAAATCTTTCTTAAGTGTTTGAAAAATTGTTCAGGAAACAAAAATATTTATCGTATAGATACTCTTGAAATATTCCTCGAATTCGTTTAAGGGTATAAATAAATTTGTTTGAACAATATTAAGATTTTCGTTTGTATGGAAGTGTACGTTCATAACTTATATAACTTATACTCAACACTCTTACATTTAAGATGACGTAAAGTAATGAGCCATCACTTAGTTACTATCACTATCTTAAGCACTGCAGTCTGACACCAGGAGGCGAAGATAGCTTTCTGCTAAAGGGGTCAATTGGTATCAAGAAAAATTTATAATACAAGAGACATAAAAAAAGGGAATCTTTCTTACATGTGGACATTTAATTTTCAGAGTATAGCAGATAAGAGTCTACATTCTTAGCTTAACTTCTGGATATGGGTTGACATTTTCCGCCTACAATTTCAAACTGTCTTTCACGTCACACGTGTCAACCTTGATGTCGTTTCGTCACTTGTTCTCGAGTGTCTTAACTATATATACAAGTTTGAATGTTCTATAATCTATGAAGAACATAATGTCAAGGGCAGAACGCATCGTAATGTCCAAAATAAACAGACGAAGAAAGGAGAAAAAGATAAGTCTTTAAAAGCTAAAACCGTCTAATCTCGCTTATATTAAAATAAATGGGAAGTCTGTTAACAGGTGTCAAACAAATTATTTTGTAGTCATATCGATATGAAAAAAATACCATAACTGAGAAGACTCGAAACACATTTTAATCTTAAACACAGCTGCAACAAGAAACATGTTTCCGTCTTATTTTTGCTTCAGTGAATTGAATATTTTTTTATCGTGACAGTCGTCTTTTGTGGTATAAACGCACTGCTGAGCTGTTACTTTTCAAAAGACAAGAACTATAATATTATTATATATTTGCTAGTTTTGTCCAACAGCCCTATTATGTTGTGGATGAAAACCGCCACGTGGGCTGACTCAGGATTTTACTTAAGGGGGCGGCTACTTGATGAAGTCTGAGGCATGCTCTTCCGGAAAAGTTTTAAACAACACGAACTGGCTGATTCCAAAAATTATTAGTGTGACAGGAGTGGGTTAGTAGTGTCTTTTAGACCCCATGTATTCTGGTGACGCTTACTCAAGAGATGTGGAGTGGCTAGCTATATCATGTACTCTTATAATCAGCTCTTGCTATATGTAGTTCGCTTATTTCGAATAAAGATACAACTGCAAAATTATAAAAATTAAGATATTTTGTTTTTCTAGAATTTAAGTGCATATGTGCGCTCTCTTCTGAAACCTTTACTAAATTTATACATACATGTAGATATAAAAATGTCTGTAGTAACTCAAATATATTTCAATTATATCTCTCTCTATGTATATATATATATATATATATATATATATATATATGAACTTTTGTTCATGTTTCTAAATGGAATAAAATCGTTTGACATGCGAAATGAGTTGTTTAAATAAAATTTGAAATGTTGCTCCGAATCTAACTTATGTCGCCAATATTTAATGAATAGAAAAGGTTTAACAAGCACAAACAGTAGACAATTAGCCAATTTACAATAGAATGATACAAACGATCGCGAAACAGTCATTTTAATGCTTGGACATTTCAAATTACCGAATATTAGGCGATAACTTCACAATAACAGTACAAAGTGATTACATTTGAATATTATTTAAGAAATACTGAGTGATAGAAAGTCGATTATGATATAAAAAATAGCCTTCACGTCGAGTAGCTACAATTAAGACAACCGCTTTCTTTGAATGATGGACAATAAGCCAATCGGTATCTTCTTTGGACTTGTACACTTATTAGAACACTACGTTCCAAGTTACTTCTGCCACCAAGGGTGGTTGAGGTTTATGTTTTCACTCTTGTGCGTTTGTCAGCAAAATTTCTCGAACATGGCTGAATGGATTTGGTCGAAAGCTGATATATTTTTTAACTGTGATACAGTTTAGAAGTTAGGTTTTGGAGGGTCACGGTTGAAGGTCAAATCACGTGAATAAACAAACATGGAGAAAGATTTTTCATACAATCTTTGCTCTACAACTCAGTTAAAGGTGACTGGATGTTGATGAAACTTATTGAACTTATGTAGAATATTATTTATTATTGTTCTGCCAAAAATGGTCCGTGTTCATTTGTAACGTTCATACGTTTTCCTATTTATTGTGAGCCGAATATGATCAGTACTGCATGAAGGAGGAATATGCTGTACTGAATGCCCCTCTAGTTCGTAATGGAATCCTTCCAACTGTACTTGCGTGTGAACTTCACGGTGTTACTGCGTTAGATTGACAAAGGTCAAGAACTGCCACAGATAGCCATTGGGAGTTCAAAATATCGCGCAAAAAATATTTCGTAAACTTTCAAAAAGATGTTATAGATACTTATCATCAATAGTATGGGTGTTAATGACTTTCAGTCCACATGTTCACGTTGAAGTTCACTGTAGATAATGGGAAGGACTACTGAAAGTGTTAACGAGATATATCGGGCAGCCATTCAAAATTGACCATTCCTCTACTCATGATGATTTAAAACATAACTGTGCAGATGGTATTAAATCTATCACTCATGACTTTATAAGAGTTACAATTTGCAGACTAGCATACTGATTATCTGTACCTTTACTGTTAGATTCCACAGACGGGCTGCTCATCACAATCGGTTCTCATAATTTGTTAATTAAGTCGTTCTTTTCACAGCAGATTTTGGAAACATGCTCACAAAAGTCATAAGAATTTTGATGTTTTCAGAAAGGGTTTTCGAAGTGTGAGTTTGTCTTTTATAGATGTGTGTTTATATTGCACAATGTATGTTTATTGTATACCAGTAACCTCTTCCCGACGGTCAAACTAAATTAACCTCTTTAACTTCCTCACTTTTTTCTTCTATGTGGAATGACTTTTATTTAAGCGTCGATAGTGGAGCGAAAAATAATGGTCGACCATCATATGGAATTGCGAATCCTGCTACCCATGGTGAACTTCGGATGAAGAAGTATGAAACCTAAGAAAATTGGTTGATGTTTTATATACGGCTATATCCATCGCTCGTATTATAGGCACTAGTATGAAGAATATCTTAGTGTGAGCCCGTTTTTAGTTTGTTTAGACTTAGTTAACTGATATTAGCAGACAGGAGTGTATTGTCGTATTATTTGTTGCTTTAATTGCATTGGGGAAATTTTAAGGAGAAAACCACGTCTTTTTCGGTATCGATAAATTTCCATTCCATATTTATGGTGCGAGTAACAATGATTTGAGACAAATAAATGCCATAATAATGAGCCAGCACAAAACCAGAGCGTGTGTTCCATTGCTTTAAAGCATTTTGTAACGTCGCCTGAAGGACATAGGTAGAGCTAGTGTGTAAGAGGAGTGGTTGTCTATTCCCCTAGATGTGTAAATAAATGATGTAATGTTCTGAAAACAGAATAGTTTTGCACAGAATCACCTTCATAAACAGAAAATCTTAAAATCGCTTTCTCGTCTTCTTATGAATAAAAACCCAAGATGTTGTTACCACGCGCGCATAGGCATACTTGCATATAACTTACACGGCAATATCATTGCGATTAAAAACCCATTGGATACTTTCGAACTGATACTTTTGAATATTTTATTTTACAAAAAAACAACAAAAAAAACACATCGTGTATGCATGAAATTGCTTACTCTTTCTACCATGTAGTTTACGTCACGTGAAACACACGAGTAATATATGCATAGCTTCCTCGAATTGCTGTGTAAGGGTAAACAGACGTTACCATATGTGTAGATAGCCACAAGCTCGTTATTACAGACATACTTATACAGAAACTTCTTCTTGGAAGCAAGAAGTCATGGGATCGCTTTTTAATTAATATTTATATTGTTTTATACACTGTCAGCAAATTGTATAAGACTTATATGTATTTATATACGTGTACGAGTGTGTTTATATAGAACTGTGACACCGCTCCTTAAGACTAACGACGTTTCCACGTCCTTTATATTCATGTAGTCATGAACACCAAGGAAGTCTTTAAAACACTTAATTGTTGATACAGAAGGTACCATCGATACTTTTATTCTTGCGCCCAGTTTTCTTTTTTAACCATTAGCGACCTCTGTGGTAGAAACAAGTATAAATATTAATGTTAAAATATCCTGCACCGCAGATACAATTAACCTTAATAACCAGAAGCATTAGAGAAGAGATTCTTAAGTGAGGATCCACTGTCTTCAGGAGGCCCACAGAGAGACTGTACAAGGTCAAAAGTCCGATTATAAACGCGAAGCTTTAGACTTCAAAAAGTCTGCCGTAGAAACAGGTAGAAATATGTGATTTTTTTATGCACGATGAGCATGTTGGATAGAAAAAGGTAACAGTTGTATAGGCCCCGGTAGGCCTAGGTGTTTAAGGAATGTTTACATTTTTTATGTAATTAATTGAGTTTATTGCGCGGTTCACCAAAATAATGAAAACAAATCAGGTAGAAAACACATCAAAAAGGGTTCAGATTCGCTACTTTACTTTTATAAGTGTACCTCCTTAAGAGCATTAGATTATTTCTTACACAAACCACTTTTATTTTTCCCTTGCTCAATGTACTAACACTTAAAACAATGCCAAGTTAGAACTCCGACACAGAAAAGTATGAACCTGGATATAGCTAACCATTTTGAAATAATTTATAACATATGAATGATATACATGAAGTTACATCTGCTTTGTATGCGTGTGTGTACTTATAATATATCGAAAAACTGACAAGTGCAGTTTAGTCTTAATAAAAGATACGTTTTTAAAGTAATGACGCAAATTGCTTTCTGTCTACCTATCTATTCTTATATACTTTATTGTACACATAACTTTATATTAAGTAGATCAATAAGTAACTAGAATTTTGAAATTGGAACTCGAAATATAGGTCGGACGGCCAAAAGGAAAGTCGTCGTCAAATGAGTAGGACAAGAGAAGACATATTCCACTGTAGTTTGTTCCACATTTATCTTGGTATATGATAAGCTAATAGAATGCTTTTAATGTTATTTCTAATATGATTAAATGATGTGTTCTCAAGAATGGCAAAAAAGAAAGAGAGAAAAGAAAGAAAACAAGAATGAATAAGTTAAAAACTTTATGACTGTCTGTAACTCACGAAGAAGTCAGCAATGAAGACTGGGAAACAGGCCTAATAAAACAAGTGCCAAACTATTTGTTAATCATATAACTAGCTATTCACGGTTTCTTTGAAAATTTTGACGAATTTATAACACGTGTGCACAGCTAAATAAAGCTACTATTTAGAGGTAAATGAACTCGTAGTATTAATTGTAGTGTTGAGGTAAATAAACCTATGGGCTCGGCATGGCCTAGCGCGATAAGGCGTGCGCTTCGTTATCTGAGGGTCGCTGGTTCGAATCCCCGTCGCACCAAACATGCTTGCCTTTTCAGCCGTGGGGATGTTATGATGTTACAGTCAATCCTACTATTTGTTGGTAAAAGAGTAGCCAAAGAGTTGGCGGCGGGTGGTGATGACTAGTTGCCTTCCTTCTAGTCTTACAGTGCTAAATTAGGGACGGCTAGCGCAGATAGACCTCGTGTAGCTTTTTTTGCGCGAAATTCAGAAACAAACTATACATAAGGCTGGATTAAGGTTTAATGGGGTCCTAGGTACAGGTAATAGTTAGGAATAACAAAAACAATGACTTACTGCTGCTTCTATTCTGCTAGCTTTACAAACCTTTTTTTTTAAACTTGATGCGTTAATTCGTTATTTCTGAAGTTTGTGTTTTCAAAATTAGATGTTGTTATACATAGGGCAACCTTTTGTGTGGCTTTGCGCAGAAATTAAGAAACAAATTCTATAACGCCGCCGTCTGTACACACGCTGACAAATTTTATTACAAAATAAAACGCCCCCCGCTAGTACAGCGGTATGTCTCCGGATTGACAACGCTAAAATCAGCGGTTCGATTCCCCTCGGTGGGCTGAGCAGATAGCCCTTTGTGGCTTTGCTATACGAAAACACACACATATAAAATAAAATACAGATATTTGTAATTCGATCACGTGGAGTTTTTCAAGCTTTATCAATTTAAAATTATAATGTGGTTGGTATTACAAGTTTTGTGATATAAGATGCTGTTTTCCTAAATAAATGGTTATCGAATGTTCATTGTAATTATGTATTTTTAATTCTTGTCAACAGATGTTACGTTGCATATGGTAAAAAATGTTCTAGAGGTTGTTGTTTTATTAGTTCAAAGCTACACAATTAGCTCTCTGCACTCTGCCCGCCGCAGAGAAATAGAACTCCGAATTATTCTAGAAGCAGAAATATAATTGTACCAAGTATAAATTAGAGAGAATGTTACAATAAATTCCAGAGATTATTATACTGGAATACAATTTTACATATTTGTAATGAGGTTATGTAGGTGAGTGAAATTAAATGGAATCTGGGGACAAATAACCTGCTTTAATTCCTTTAGGAAGTGAGCATTAGTTCAAAGCGTTACATACGACATCATTAAATAGGTTTATTAATTCACTTCTGCAGGGTCAGAAGAGCTGGCGGGGGCACAGATATAATGCTTCTCTCTCTTTCTTTTTTCATTCAGTACAAAAACATATTAAGAGTTGAGGCGCTGATTGCAAAATGTTACAGATAAACAACTAAGTTTTTTTTACTGTCTTTCTTTTGCCTACAAACCCATTTTTTAGTACTATGTATACTAAGTTACAGCTCGATTACAGTTTACAAATAATTGACATTTTATGGATAATTACTTAAACGTTACGTTGGCTATTCTATATTGACTGATATGCTTTTATATATATATAGTTTGTAAAATTTGTATAATTGGTTAAAAGGCAGAGAAAAAAATGCGTAAATAATCAGCATTTTTGTTATAAACATATCGTATTTCTTGGTCAAGAGTAGCTGAATGTATTTGTTTGTTTGTTTTTGAATTTCGCGCAAAGCCACTCGAGGGCTATCTGTGCTAGCCGTCCCTAATTTCAGCCGTATAAGACTAGAGGGAGGGCAGCTAGTCATCACCACCCGCCGCCAACTCTTGGGCTACTCTTTTATCAACGAATAGTGGGATTGACCGTCACATTATAATGCCCCCATAGCTGAAAGGGCGAGCATGTTTGGTGCGACTGGGATTCAAACCCGCTATCCTCTATCTTTATAGTTAAAAGTTAAACTAGCTGTCGTTCCGAATTTAGCAGTAAAAACTAGAGAGAAGGCAGGTGGTCATCACCACTCTAGGGCTACTGTTTCAACAACAAAGTATAGGGCTAGGATATTTGGTGAGATGGGGATTCAAACTTACTGCTCTTAAATTGCGAATCGAGTTTTTATGTAATATCAAACTTTTTAAAATTACATTTATTTTAATCTCTGAGACAAAAACGGTTTTTATATTTCAATTCGTGGAACTTTCAAAACATCCTGTTAAGCTCTATTCCATTTCACACACACACACCATACGTATGTACAGCAGCTTTAAAACAATCTTACATAAACCTCTGTGAAAGTAAATTAGCTACCTAACAATATGTATTATATAACAATACTCATGTTGGCCATTAAATTTCTAAAATGGATTATGCAAGGTAATTTTCAATAATAAACAAGATCAAATTGAAAATACGAATCTGCAAGTTGCATTTTTCCTGTAGCAGCTTTATTTATAGAATGATGTCAGAGCAAACTTTCATAGTTTCTATGTTATATTAGCTTGCCCTAAGGATGAGAGTCACTAATGGACTATAATGGTCCACTGTATCAACGAGGCAAAGAAGAAATTTCCATTTCTGTAGGTAATCATGAACATGTAATCTGTCATAAAAACTACAAACACCTATACTGTAGACACTCCGTTAATGGTAATATAATCGGAGGTGGAGAAAATGCTGTTACCTGACTTGGAGACATGTAGTTAAAAGAGAAGTATATAAGAACATAGTGATATCTAACGGTCCCATTTACATCCAGAAGAAAATATTGTGTTGCTGTGTATGACGTCAGTTGACTTCTCTGTACTTTTTGAGAATTATTTTTGTTGTCTAATTCTATACATTTATCAGCTCAAACAGGCGAAGTTGTATATTCAGGATCACCAATTTGACACAGAACAATGTGTTCTTCACTGAAAACACGATATTAAGTTGCTACAGGTTCAATTTCAATCACAGCATGCGACATCAAAATTTGACTATAGATCTATTTTGGTCGAGCATCATTTGGTTTTACGAAATTGACTGCTGGATGATGGAGTCATGTTGCATGTTCTACAGTGGGTAAGCCTCCATTGTAAGTAGAATATATTGTTTATCTTTTCTAACAATATAAGAGTAGCATGTACTTCACACAGGAGTTTTCTCTGGGTAAAAATAAAAACTAAATGAAAGTATGGTAGAACTTTTCTGATGCTCGGGAGATTACGTGAGCCTAAAATGATTATGAAAAATATGTCGATATTTTACTTGACCAATGTGTTAGTCATGGTGAAATAGCACAAGGAAAATTCCATAATCTGTAACATAAAGCTGGTAGATATTATTAGATTTCTTAATAAATGTATAATCTTTTTTGTTGTTATTCAAAAAGTAATTAACTCAAAAAATGTTCTCTGTTTCACAGACGGGTTGACATATGTTCATTTCGCCATCTTGGAAATTATTACTTGATTAAGACAAGTAATCTATTATATCTGTCACGATATTTTTTAACGTTATCATGTTTAGTTTTTCTTGGCATCAACCATCATTTTCGCAAAACTTTAATTCATTATATATCATTATATCTATTTTGTTCAAATTATACAAAACATAATATTAGTGTTCCTTATATTTTTTAGAAAAGTAATGTTAAATAATGCATGTATTATAGCGCGGAAGTTAGAGGTAAAAAGCGGTGGACATTTTTAAATTTCATGCGTTATGAAATAAATAGTCTTTACTTCTGTATATAGTATAGCGCGAGGGTTAATGGTTCTCACTGTGCAATATAGTGTTATACAGTTTTATTGTTTATGTCATAATACATAAAATGTAAATTTTATTTTTTCTGGTGTAACGTAGCCTGTGGGTTAATCTTTTACACTGCAGAAAGTGATGAGTATTTTAAAGTTTTATGTGTTTTAAGAAAACAAAATGTATCTTTTTTATATGAAGTGGATAAATATTATTTTTTTCTCATTTGGTGTAAAATGAGTGACATTTTCTTATTTAGTATAGCTTAAAATAAAATGCTTCTTATTTTAGCTGCTATATCCTGAAAAACAACATTTCTTCTTTTGCGTGATATATACTGAAACATTACGTTTATTATTGCAGGATTTGACTGATATAGACTGATATGTAATGTTTGCACCGTATTGACTGAAGGGTGACGTTTTCACTCTTATTTTATTAAAATAAAATATAACATTTCGTATTGTATTAGGTATGTATGGAAGAGTAATGTGTCATAATTTATTTGAAGAAAAGAGTTACATTTTTACTTTATCTTGTATAGATCAAAGAGTTGCGTTTCTTTATATATGTCCAAAACTGGATTGGTTGGTTGGTTTGGCGTTTTATGGCGCAAAGCAACTAGGCTATCTGCACCCCAAAACTGGAGGTTTAGTTGTTTTTTTATTGTAAGTGGTATGGTATGTTTTTCTTAATTTATATATCATTCACTGAAGAGTTATCATTGTAAACTGATATGTTTTTAGGGGTTCTATTCTACTTCATGTAATATAGGTATGGTGTTTTGTGTGATATAGACTGTATGTGTATTAGTGTGCAAATTTATTAAAACCTCTCAACATCTTGCAACTTCTACAAACAAGAGTCCTCGACGACTTGCCATTTAACTTATTATTATTGTAATTTAATCCCACAGCAGATTATTACAAAATTAATGCAAAAAAAAGAATAAATTTAAGTTTATTTAACGTTAATCTGTTTTGTAGCCACCTGTGACATCAATAACAGCTTGGTATCATTGTGGCATTGTTTTCAGGTATCTTTTTAAAATCTCTGCCCCATATAATTCATTGTTTTTTTAACGCTACGTCCAGAGGCTTTCTTAGTACAGCTGGTACTTTTTCAATATATAAAATCTAGCAAATCATAGATTTGTGCCATAGGGTTCAGGTCTGGATTTTGTAGTGGCCATTCTATTCGCTGGAGAATTCCCGAAATTTGTTTTTGTTTTTTGCGAAATAAATCAGACACTTTTTGTGTGTCTGGAGTCATTATCTTCTGGAAATATGAAATATTGCCAAATCAGGTTCTAGCGCAATAAAAATAAACTGTTTGTTGATGCTGACCCATAGTTCCATCAGGACGTGATGATTGGTAACACTATTTGCAGATTTTGGTTCCATACGGTCATAAAGCCTCCTGTATATTGAGTTATCGGTATAATCTCTCATTGACTCTTGAACGATATAAAACTTTGTGTTTAATTCATCAACGTTATTGAACACTAAAGATTTATTTCTAGCAATCAATAACCCATACCACTAGAAGATTAGGAAAAGCTTTCATTGGGACAATGGTGTAAGAAATGCTTGTGGCAAGACATAAATATTCGAAACTCTGTGGCTCTTCAGTTTCTTGACATATGTTTCGTTATGCACATTGCTGTGATAATTTAGAACGTCAGATAAAACAATATTAGAAGAAAATGTTATCATTTTTCACCTAAAACGACTGTAAGCACTTGAAATCCAATATTGCGAAGTAAACTATAGACCACATAGATTTTTTCACGTCAGTGCATGAATCGTATACTTGTCAGTTGGAATCAAATTAAAATTTAAACAAGTTTGTTCAAAGCCCTTTGTGTCACTGCTATAAACATCAGGATACATGTTATCCTGGTCTTCTGGTACAATAAGAGCTTTCTTGTTTCTACTCGTTCTCATAAGCCACATTTCTATAGCATTGTTGAGACCACAGCTCTTGACATTTTGTTCGTGTGTGAGTTGTTAACGTCATTATCAAGGATTCTATGACATATCTTTCCGATAGCTTGTTTCTCTGTTCCCTTCCTTTTATGATGCCATAAAACTGGGTCCAATGTGTACTTCACCTTATTTGGTGAACGGCCAAGGTATTCTACAGATTTATTCGACTCCAACCAGCATCGCGTCATTTTATTCGTACACTGTGAAAGTGTGTTACTTCTCTGTGTTTTGGTATTTTAATGGCAACACATACAAGAAAATCTCTGGATGTTAAAATCCCAAAGTTTGTTTGTGATGAAGGATACAAAGTCTTTAAGTAATTACGTGCAACAAAGTTACACCACTTCGCACATCGATTAAACATACTGAACAGTGTTTAATAAACGTACTTCGCTTTATCATTTGTGGCCATGTGTTGCTCTTCTCTTGAAATTTTAAATTAATGTTTAGGATGCTAAGGTTATGGACAGCCGAGGAAAATCAATAATTTGCGTATTTCGTTTGTTTCTTCCAAACTTTAAATAACGATAGTTTTATTTCTTAGCCTCAACAAATAAAAACTACAGGACCAATGTAGTGTCCTAATAAATTTACATATTACTGGAAGTACAAGAATACCAAATTATTACAAGTTATTACAAAAATAATAGTTACTGATAGTTAATGCTTTATTATAGTCTTAACAAAAGAAAGGAAAACTGACAGTCAGTGAAACTGAATGATCATAAAAGAAATAAAAGGGTTAATTTGCTTAAAACTCATGATTGTTCGCGGGGCAATCAGTATGTTTCAAGTAATCACGTGATCACGTTTTAGTCTAAAACCAAGTCGTATGTTGCGTTTAATACGTTTGAACTTGTTATAAGTGTTTTGAACTTTACTACAGAGTCTAAGCTAAACAGATGATACAGACTTAACGGGTTCACTCTGCGAGTAATATTATTAGACATTCTGTGGACAGAATACGATAATCTAATTTTTCGTTTACGTGGGTCTCACTTTTCGAAGAGGTTAGTGGACATATTATCTCATAACGTTCTTGCGGTTCTATAACGCCTGAACGTGTCTGTGTGTGAACAGTAGGAAATTGCTTTTAAAAAACGCTGTTGACATGAAATCCTATAATTTGTTTTAGTGGTATTAGTTATCATGACTTACCAGAATGCTTTTTGTGCGAAAGAAATACAAACACCTGCGAGCTGTAGAGCTTCCTAATTCCATGTCCCTGTGACCTAGTCAGTTTCATTGAACAGCTGACGTTTCCAGTGGGCTCAAAAACGACCGTTTCTAGGCTTGTTTTTGAGACTACCAGCGCAAAAGGGCCTGCCAGTAGTCACGTTCAACCGGCGTGCGGTCTGTACATCCGACTACAACGCAATTCGTACGTGATAATCCTCAAGTTTCGTTCCAGCACTAGTTTCGCCCCATATTAACCCAGTTTTAAAAGCATTTAACACAATATTACAACAAAAAACATCTAGATAACTTCTGTCGCGAGTATACAAACCTAACCCCTCACCATCTGTAATTTATATAAACGTTAATTAGACAGGAGCGAGCAGACATTGGTAGTTCGGAGCCCCGCCTGGCTTTCATACGTCTCACTCAATCTCACTCCCACTAACCATCTAGTGAGGATCAGCCAGCCATATGGCACAAGTGCAGAGAGGTACACACGTCACACTCAGAAAGGAAACTAAATACTCTACTGGAATGGGAAAGTGGGTGAAGAGGGGGTGGGTTATGGTACAAGTGAGTTCTTTTTGCAAACATATATTCTTTATATCAAGATAGCGGATAACTAGCACAATATTTCCGCATTTTAGATCTTCAGAAATATTCTATAAAACGCATCTTCCGCAACCTATGTGATTCTGATCTAGTTGGAGCAATGAATATAATAATTATTTATAAAATTATTATTGAGATTCTGCGACATTTGAGTCCGGATATGACGCAACTGTGACGTAATGTATTAGAAATCCTTAAAGATAACGAGGTAAAGATCAGGACATGTTAATTGCATATATCTCTTTGTTCTTTATGTTTATTTTTTGAAGTCACTGCAGTTACACATTCATTTATTTGTATTCAAACATGACGTGTTAACCTTATTTTATGACAAGCATGTGCTAATAATAGCACTTAAAGTACATAAAAGTCATATGCCGTTGAAGCACGGTACCACAAGAGTCATGTACCAAAAATAATGTCGATATTAAAGATCACAGAATAATGAAAATTCCATTTCAAGCTATATTCAACATTATATAGAGCAATGTTTACTAATCTTGTTGGCGCCGACTAAAACACTTTTGTAAACAAGTAAGATAATTTCTTACTTGTGTTTACTTATTTTTTTTACAGGGGCCGCTGTACTTTCATTAACGAAGTAGAATAAACTATTCGTTATCCTGGTTGTGCCGCTAGCGGTTTACCCCAGAAACCTTAAGGTTCAAGGTTTCATTCTATAAAGCATCTCAGTCCAGCTAGACGATAAATTAAAATAGGAAGTCTGGCTTCTCTCCAGCACATACTGAAAGTATCTTATTTCTCACCCTGTTGTCCGAAAACTTGCGTGAAAACAAAAATATATTCCATATATAATCTAAAGGAGATAGTCGACCGAACATCCAAGCAGAGCCATTAGGTGTGTGTGTAAAAATATGAATGTTTTCCGATAATGACATCATTAGACACACTGATGAAGTAGAATACTTATCGACGACTTGCAATTTATTTAAATAAGATTTATGTGTCTCGACCACAGGAAATGTTTAGAAATACCAGATTGACAAGTTGCTGGTTTACCCTCCAGTAGCATAGCAGCATGTTTGTGGACTCACATCCCTAAAATCCAGGTTTCGATATCTATAGTGGGCAGAACACAGACGGTCCATTGTGTGGCTTTGCGCTTAATTCTAAAACAAAACAAACTTGCTAGATTATATGAATAAATAACAATGTTAAGAGTCTATTAAAAAAGAATAGAGCTTGAGCAAATCAGCTGTTTCTTTATTGAACAAACGTGAGTAAAATGATTATCTGATGTTTCTTTAATAAACTAACTTGAGTAAAGTGATTACGTGATGTGTCTTTATTAAACAAACGTGAGCAAAGTGATTACGTGATGTGTCTTTATTGAACAAACGTGAGTAAAGTGATTATCTGATGTTTCTTTATTAAATTAACTTGAGTAAAGTGTTTGTTTTTTGTTTATGGAATTTCGCACAAAGCTACTCGAGGGCTATCTGTGCTAGCCGTCCCTAATTTAGCAGCGTAAGACCAGAGGAAAGGCAGCTAATCAGTCATCACCACATACCGCCAACTCTTGGACTACTCTTTTGCCAACGAATAGTGGGATTGACCGTACATTATACGCCCCCATGGCTGAGAGGGCGAGCATGTTTAGCGCGACGCGGGCCCGCAACCCTCAGATTACGAGTCGCACGCTTTATGCGCTTGGGCATGCCAGACCCCGAGTAAAGCGATTGTCTGATGTTTGTTTATTAAATTAACTTGAGTAAAGTGATTATCTGATGTTTGTTTATTAAACAGACTTGATTAAAGTGATTACCTGATGTTTCTTTATTAAACTAACTTGAGTAAAGTGATTATCTGATGTGTCTTTATTAAACTAATTTGAGTAAAGTGGTCACTTGGTGTTACTTTATAAAACTAACTTGAGTGAAGTGGTCACTCGATGTTACTTTTATAAAACAAACTTGAATAAGGAGGTTGCCTGACGTTTCTTTATAAAACAAACTTGAACAAGGAGGTTGCCTGACGCTTCTTTATTAAACAAACTTGAGCAAAACAATCACCTGGTGTTTTTCTTTTATTTCTTTGATTATTGTAAAAATCATAATATTTGGAGGCCAGAAACGAATTGGGATAAGGCAACAGTTCTGCAATGATTTATCAAGGTATATATATATTCTGATATCAGTATGGTCGTTACACGTGCAGATAAAAAATGTAACCAATAAATCACGAATTATAATGTATTTATAACACACAATAATCAGTATTAAGTGTGATCTCATTGCACACAGGAACCAAAAACACACCTCATCCACATTATTTTGTTTTTGTATCTTTATTTGAACACAGAGAAGTTCGACAACAATGTGAGATAAATAAATGCTTAAACTGATCAATTTATTTTCTAAAAATTCAAAAGTATACAAATAAATAACATGTAAGTATTGTCTGTTTCTTCTTGTATACGTAAAGAATGAGCAGAATGATCAAGAATTACAAATTGTATTAATTTTATTAATGCATTTCTTTTCCAAATGATTTAAACCCCCTTCCTCTCAGGCCATCCCTTTAGTGAGACAGCGGTAAGTTCACTGACTTGCAACACAATGGACACACACACCAGATAGCCAAATGTGGGTTTGCTCTGAAGTAAATAAACAAGCAAACAGATTTTCTCCCAAGCTCTTTATGCAATCCTTCATCAAACGGACAAAATATGAACCCCATTCGCAGAGTGCAGACCATATTCAATGAAAAACGCTTTTCTATTAGTTTAAATTGCTACAGACAGGAAAACTAACCAACTAAAATCAACATATTAATAAAAGTACAGACACGATTAATAGACTTTTCATCATTTTGGTACTGACCTACGTACTTTCCAGCTTCTTTGTCTAGGCTAGTCTGTGGTATTAAACACACTTGCATAAAGAAACTACCACTCAAACTACTGCACAGTGCGTGAGTGTTTCGGTATTATACGCCTCATGAAGAAGCTATTACACAAGCAACTACATAGTATATCAATGTTGCTAAGTTTTACGTACATGTACACAAAGTAATTGTCACTCAAACAACTACTTAGTGTATCAGTGCTGCCAAGTTTGACATATACAAAGAAATTATCACTCAAACAACTACTTAGTGTATCAGTGCTGCCAAGTTTGACATATACAAAGAAATTATCACTCAAACTACTACTTAGCGTATCAGTGCTGCCAAGTTTGACATACACAAAGAAATTATCACTCAAACTACTACTTAGCGTATCAGTGCTGCCAAGTTTGACATATACAAAGAAATTATCACTCAAACTACTACTTAGCGTATCAGTGTTTCTAAGTTTTATATACATACACACAAATAAGTTGCCACTCAAACTGCTAATTGGATCGGCATGGTCAAGCGCGTTAAGGCGTGCGACTCGTAATCTGAGGGTCGCGGGTTCGCATCCGCGTCGCGCCAAACATGCTCGCCCTTCCAGCCGTGGGGGCGTTATAATGTGACGGTCAATCCCACTATTCGTTGGTAAAAGAGTAGCCCAATAGTTGGCGGTGGGTGGTGATGGCTAGCTGCCTTCCCTCTAGTTTTACATTGCTAAATTAGGGACGACTAGCACAGATAGCCCTCGAGTAGCTTTGTGTGAAATTTCAAAACAAACAAACTACTACTTAGTGTATCAGTGCTGGTAAGTTTCAAGCTTTAACTCTTAAGGTACTGCAATCGTCGACTTCAATTGCAGCAGACTGGTTTCAGAAGGAGTTAGTTTGTTTGGCTTTAGTCAAAGACTAAACATTTGTACTAATTGTCTCATTTTAATTATTGGAGCTACGCTACGTTTACATTTTACTTGATTTATGTTTACTTTAACTTACAAAGGAAACCAAGATGAACTGATAGAAAAACAACAACAACAAATAACACAAGTAGTGTTTTTCACACACATCTCTCCAGGTCTACATACCAATAGAAACAACAACAGCAAATAACACCAGTAAAATATTTCACACATTTCTCTCCAGATCTGCATACCAATAGAATACATTTAATTCATTGTTTGTTGGCCCCGTTTGGAGAAGTGTCTAAGGCGCTCGACTTATGATATCAGAGTCGCGGGTTCAAATCCCCGTCACATCAAACATGCTATCCCTTTCAGTCGTAAGGGTGTTATAATGTGACCGTCAATCCCATTATCCATTGGTTAAAAAGAGAAGCCAAGGAGTTGGCGGTGGGTGATAATGACTAGCTACTTTCCCTCTAGTCTTATACTGCTCAATTAGGGACGGTTAGTGCAGATAGTCCTCATGTAGTTTTACGCGAAATTAAAAAAACAATGTTTGTTTGTGCTGTGTTGTTTTAAAGAAAATGATATTTTTTCCAATGTGAACATTTTTGCTTTTCCTCTTCTTTCCGATGAACTCTGCTCGAGTTTGGGAAGAATACTTGGTTACCTTGTGTTAATGGTCTTTACTTGCCACTCTAAAAAAGCCCTCGGAACAAGAAAATAAAAGTATGTTCCCACAGGTCCGTGTCGTGAGTAGTGCGAGAGGTGCGCTCGCACAAGGTGGTTATTCGAAAGAGGGCGTCGATTGCCCGAATGATAAACAAAGAGAACTAATGAGTTTAGGGGGTACCGAATTTATGTGTTACAGAAGACGCCATTACACATCAGTTTGTCACTGTATTAGTATAGTGAAATACAATACTAAGATCCTGGGTTCCCTCCAGAAACATACAGTAAGAGACTAGGATGTCATCCACATAAATAAGACATCTTTCCTATTGCAATTCCTTAAATATAAGCTTTATTAGCCTCTCGAGAAAATTACAGACATGTTACAGAGGCCAAATGGCAGAATGTGGAATCCATGCAGTCCTTCTTTTGTATGGTAAACAGTCTTTGATCTATGTTTATTATCGAGTTCAACTTTCTAGTAGCCAGACCTAATGTACTGAAATAACAGTCAGAATACAGTACACCCAGACATAAAATAATATGCATTAACAGAAAGATGCTGATGTATAGTATTGCCTTCATCGTTCTAAGGTCTACAAAAATAAATAAATAAATAAGAATTGATGTTCCTTCCTTCTTTACAACCACCAAACGTGTACTCTTCAAAGATTCTACTATTCCATCATTCAAAATATCTTCAGTTTAACTACAGCGAGCATTTCTTATGCTCCATGGAAGCCTGTGTTGTATTTGTTTTTTTCAGACAAGAATCACAAGCAGATCAGAAAACTTCTTGCATAATTTACTTACTTTATGTCTCTGTGTTAAGTTCAGATTGTTAGTACAATTCTCATTTAAAGTCTTCAGACAATATGGAAGCTGTGTCTAAACCATTCCGTGGGAGAATGGAGTAGACAAACATTTGCAGTTGCAAAATAACACTGGTACAGATCTCTTTCGGTAAATGTACTCTACCTTCCATGCAAATAATAGTCTACTGAAGAAAGAGCAACTGATTAATAGTCAAACTTAGATAAATGTACAGACTTTCACCCATGAAAATGAAAAAAATAACAAACACTAACAGTTCTTTGGTTTGTCTCTCGGTACTGTTACTGCAACAAATGGGAAAAATGCACAAGACTGCACTATATCTCACAATGGAATATCACTGGCATATTATGCGAATATATTTACTTAGAAATAAGATTAGATACAGTCTAATATCTTCAGGACAATGTAGCTGCTTCCAGATGGTTTTACCACAAAGATATAGTTCACTTGTTACCCAAGCAAAACTGGTAAACAAGTACCATAATAAGTCCACCTGCCAGATGTTGGTGACAGAAAACAATTACGTCCACTTGGCGAGTTACATTGTCAAGACTAATTCAGAGATGCATCTTTCCAATCATGTCTGGATAGCTACCATTTTCTAGAACGAAGTTGGCACTAAATACCTCTTCCACGGAGTGTCTGACAAACAACAATATTCATTGAGGTTCTGACATGTCACAGCATCTACTAAAAACTAGTATTCATTTCCATATATATACGTAATTACCAGACCGCGGTACTCAGAATTAGCCATCATAATATCATCTATAAGCTGAATGCTAAACTTAGCTAAGTTAATGAACGGACTCAGTTTTTAGTCTGAATGTTACTTGTGCTTGATAAACCTCTCTTATTATACAATAACATACAAACATGGCAGTTACATACAAATAATACCTTGTAACATTTGCTGCAGTGAAGACAGTCGATGCTACTATTTAGTCTTAGGGTCCAAAATCGATCCTAGAGGGATTTTTGGAGGTGAATATGCAGTTTAAATTACCGCTACTGTTGGTTTTATTTTGATGTTTTACTGGATAAGCTGATATAACCATTTAAAATTGTGTTATCATAGAAACCACTTCCTTGAGAGATGAAATTACCCTTCTAGTTATAATGTTTTAATTGTGTACCACTTTATTTGGTTTTCTTTCATCTTTTCGATTGTGAATTTGCATGTTTATTTTAATTTATATTATGTTTAGCTTCTTTTCTGTTTTCCTATCTTAAAAAATTTAAAGTTAAGTTCCGCTGTTACCCACTTTTGTTTATTGTTCAATTAATTATTTCTCTATACTATTGTTCCCTGGTAGGAAAGCAGGAAGTCTGTGGACTTAAATAATGTTAAAATGTTGAAATACAAAGTTTGATTTTCGAGGTGGTCATAAAAAATAGTCCACTGTGGCTTTGCTCTAAAATAAACAAATTGCATTCTGTTCATGTTTGGCATGTAGTTAGACTTATTTCATAACCTTTGTTGTTGTTGTTTTGAATTAAGCACAAAGCTACACAACAGGCTATCTGTGCTCTGCCAACCACGGATATCGAAACCCAGTTTTTACCGTTCTAAGTCCGCAGACATACCGCTGAGCCTCTGGGGGGCCATTCATAATCTTGGATGGAACTAGTTTGTTCTGTTTGTTTGCTATGAATTTCAAGAGGGCTATCTATGCTAACCATCCCTAATTTAGCAGTGTAAGACTAGGAAGTTATCAACACCCGCTTCCAAGTCTTTGGCTACTCTTTTATCAACGAATAACGGATTAAATGTTACATTATAACACCCTACAGCTGAAAGGGCCGCATGTTAGGTACGACGGGATTAAAACCTGCGATAAGTGTAAGAATATTTTGCGTCAGAAAGAGATGTTAAATATCCTTTCCAAGAGCAATCAATTTCTAATGACATCCGACTACCTATAAAATGCAAAACAATTCTAAAATGTTGTCCTGATACATTCTGTTCCACCACACTTTTGTATTAATCATGGGTCAGTGAATTGCTAATTTGCAAATTCAAAATTATGTTAATATAATATTTTTAAAGCTTTGTGTTTATTCTAGATACTGACGTGTCTGTATATCAATCTAATTAAGATGTTTTCTTGTAGGCCTAGTTTCCTGATAAAAATTATCCAAAATAAAAATAATCTATCAGGTTATTTCTTTTAGCTGTTAATATGACTTATCATGGTTACAAGAAGTTCGTGTTATAACATTTGGAAAGCTCAAATAAACTCAATTTGTTTGTTTGTTTGTTTTGGAATTTCGCACAAAGCTACTCGAGGGCTATCTATGCTAGCCTTCCCTAATTTAGCAGCGTAAGACTAGAGGGAAGGCAGTTAGTCATCACCACCCACCGCCAACTCTTGGGCTACTCTTTTACCAACGAATAGTGGGATTGAAGGTCACATTATAACGCTCCCACGGCTAGGAGGGCAAGCATGTTTTGCGCGACTCGGGCGCGAACCCGCGATCCTCAGATTACGAGTCAAATGCCTTAACGCGCTAGGCCATGCCAGGCCCGTAAACTCAATTTAACTGGCTGAAAGTAGCAATATATGGTAATATAAATTTTTTAAATTGTGTATATCAAAATCAATTAATGCCACTTTGGCTAACAGAAAACCAGCTTTCAATCTCATTGACCACCGAAAGCTGGTCTTTTATGGAATTTTCAGTAAAGAAAGGACCCCCCTGGGGTCAGCCATAAGTCTATGAAGCTATAAAGCTAAAATTTAGGATTCGATTATTTACAGTGGTGTTTGTGTGTTTTTCTTTTTAGCAAAGCCACAACGGGCTAGCTAACAAACAAACAAACAATCTTATATGTATATATGAAACTATGTATGTTTTTAATATTAGATTTCGCTAGGGGTCGCGCCTAAAATTCTAACGTGATTGTTTGGGTGAGTGTGTTTACTTGATATTTACTGTTCGTACGATAAATAACTATATGATTGTCATTTCAAAATTTTAATTTCGAACGGAATTGCAAAAATGGGTGTATCGTTTGCCATAAATTTTAAAGTAGTTTTTTTGTTTGTGATTTGTTTCGTACAGTATAATTTAACTTCAAGTGACAAATTTGGTTCGTTACCTTTAGAAAAACTTGAATCTAATTCTATCGAAAGTAAGTAGTGAAGTAGAATAAGCTTTAAGTAATAGTTTACGACACATTCAGTTTAGTATTAGTAGTGAGATACGTTATTTAGAAGGTACATTCGCTAATAATAATTGATTTTGGGAAAAATATGTGGTCAGTCTATCTTATGTCGTTGAATAGTGTGAGGTGCCAGAGGATTGGTAGTTGTTTAAAAGTTACTTCTCAGTGATGTCGAGAAACCCACTTGTTGAGAATTTTATATGCAAAAAACGGTCATGACCGAAGAAGGTCGAAACGTTGTTCGCTCTTCTATTTGAAGTGTTTTCTGAGCCCAAAAGAGCCGTTTTTTGCATATAAAAAAAAGTTACTTCTGTTTTCGAGAGTGGTAATAAAAATTGTTCTAGTAATATAAGGACTATTATAGGAAAAGTGTTGGAAAGTCGCTTAACTACGTTTATTATTTTATTGAATAGTTAGCATGATTTCATTAAGGAAGAATCTTGCCTTGAAAATTACAAATCCTTTGACATTCTTTGAAAAGGTTACTGCATATGTAGATGAGAGTAGTTTTTGTATATTTTGATTCTTGGAAAGTTTTTGAATAGGTGCGATATAAAAGGCTTGTAAAAATTATCTGTGTAAGTTAGCTAATTGGATAGAAGAGTGACTGAATGTAAGAAAGCACAATGTTGTTATAAATGGTTTCTAACTGGATTAATTTGACATAGTTAGGGTATATT
The DNA here is from genome assembly GCA_011833715.1 of Carcinoscorpius rotundicauda. NCBI lineage: Eukaryota > Metazoa > Arthropoda > Merostomata > Xiphosura > Limulidae > Carcinoscorpius > Carcinoscorpius rotundicauda. Next base: position 77,521,455 of record CM022397.1, on the reverse strand, counting down.
GAGGCCCAGCCTTAGAACCTTTGCTTATTTTGTATTACATCAATAACATTAATGAAGAAATTGTCAATAAAATACTTAAATTTGCAGACTGATTGGTGTTGCTAACAGTTAAAAAACAGTTTATAAAAAGGATTTAGATAATTTAGTGGGTTTGGGTATAGAAGTGGCAGATTGGTTTCAGTTTTGTTAAAATTCAAGATAATAAATATGGGTTATCATAATTTAAATATAATTTGGGTGGGAATAATATATGAAAGAAAGGGATCTTGGAGTAGTGGTTGATCAGTCTCTTTAGCCATCCAAGCATTTTGCTGTTGCTAGTGATAGGGCAAGTAAGATTTTAGGTTTTATTTACAAAAATTTGAAAATAAGCATTAGAAATTATAATTTTACTGGTTAGGTTACATTTGGAGTATTGTTTTCAGTCTTGGGTTCCCTAATTTAGGAAGGACATACATTGAATTGTTGGATATGGTTGAGAAGAGGGTTACTATGGGTTGAATGGTGCCTGGGATGAAGAGGTTAAGATCTCCAAAATTGTTCTTTCTCAAAAAAGAAAAGAGTTAGAGGGGATGTGATTGAGGTATTTAAGATTCTTAAAGGAATTGATAATGATAATGAATTATTTTTTCATATTTAATTGGGAGAATGTTTAGACACAACTATAAGTTTGGCAGGGTAAAAGTCATCTTTAGCTAAGGCTTATTTGTGTAACTTTTGCAAGATGGTGGTTAGCTTTTGGGGATGGGTTACCTTCAGATGTTTTGGAGGTAATAAATTTAAGTGAGTTTAAGAGAAAGCTTGATAACTATATGAATCATAAAGGCTGGCTTTGAAGTTTATTTTTACTTAATAATTATAGTTTAGAGGATGGGACAATTAAGATGGACCAATAGGTCCCTTGTTGCTCCTAAACATTGTTATATTATGGAGAAATATAGGTTTTAGGATAGTTTCCAATAAAGCACAGAATAAGCAGGAATTAAAAACAAGACTTCACTCTTCTGGTGTTGGTATATTTAAGGAAGTAGTACATATTTATTTAGGGTTGTTTCCTTGGGTGAACATTAAAAACAATGTGATGAAAGGTATTTTGTCTTACTGCTTCCACCTGCAAAAAACAACAGTTGAACCTGAAGTAAAGGGTAAATATAATCCTTCACATATCATACAAACAACAGTGGTCAGTTTGGTTCTTCACTTCAATGCTGTCTCTGCAAATCAGGCCCTTGTGAAAAAAGGTTAATTCCATTCTTGGTTTACCATTCTAGGAAGTTATTAGTTCTCCATTATTGCTGATATAAAATCTATCCATAAACCAATCACCTTGTTAGAAGAATATAATTGTCAGCTGGATTTTACTCTGCCTTTTTCAAATCTTATATTTATGTATTCATATTTTCATTAATCAAAATTAATTTGGAAGCCTTTATCCTGTTGATCCCTTTGATAATATTGTAAACAGAAATAAGATCACTTCATTCCATTTTTTTTCCCAAAGATAAAACGGATAACCCTTCCATTCATAAAACTATCGTTAAAAGATCTCTTTTTGAACCATTAAAACCTGTAAAATTATAAATATAATTTAAAGGTATCATCACATCATCTATTAAACTATTTCATAGTAATAAACCTAGCAATGAACAGGAAAAACTATTTAATAATGACTAACATGGATTCACCTGAGCATCAATTATTTATGCATATTTTTTCTACTGTGTTGGATTTTAATAGGATTTTGTCGAGATAATATTCAATGATTGAAGTTACTGTTGTTTTAAAATTTGGAATCTTGTGGTGTTTGATCCAGTATACCCAGATTGCATCTTTCCTCAGGCACTTGAACATACATATCACTAACAAGGTATTCAGTGGGTCTTGTTTGTTCTTAAAGTTCTATAATCCTTCTCACCTGCATTGTGTTTTAATCAAACAATTTATTTAGATCTGTTTAATAATTTGTTTCTTAATCATGTATAGAATAGTACATTTGTAGGATACAAGTGAAAGTTTTCTCTTTGAAAACCTAGCATAACTTCATTCCACATTTTATTCTACCCTGAGTATATTATTCAAGCTTATAATGATTTTAAACATGTGAATCATGTAACATCCAAAGATATGTTCAAATTTTGGAGTCTTTTTATAGTTATGTTTTACACTAGGATTGATTTGGAAGCTTGTCATTAAATGATAAATAAATCAGCATTATTATAAGAGACTAAAATTGAACACTATACTTCAGAAAAGTTTGTACAAAGTAATGATAAACTTCCTACGCCTGAAATCAATAGTAATGCAGAGACACAACCTAATTTGCTCTTTTTCACCACTTTTGAATATTTAACTGATAATTTGAAGTTTTTATGGATCATAAAACCAGACTCCAATGTACAGGGTGGTTGCTAGAAAAGCGGAAAATTTGTCAAACAGCTATTTATTTTTACAAAGAATAACTTTTACAAAGTTTTTTAAAGGCATATGTTATCTTACACTCATAGATGCTCAAAATGCATTTTATGATATTAAAATCATGCATTTTATTCATGATGTAAAGAAATCAAAATAGAAATGAGTAAGCACGCATTTTATTCATGATCTCATCTGACCCTCAAATTTCCCGCTTTTCTAGCGACCACCCTGTATTAATATTTTGAACTCACAAAAAATAATACTGCTCAAAATATTTTGTACATTTTAAATTCATCACTTTGTATCAACTAGTGTTAAGAGTTATTTCTCAAGTAAGTCCATTAAGCAAGATTATCTACCATTCTTCTTCATTTATAAGTATTTTCCCATGAAATAAATTATACTCACTAATATAGTATTATCAGCAGAGTTTAGAAATCTTGCTACTCATATATCAGTCCATGATATTTTCATAGATATTAAACAATAAAGACTAAGGCTTCAGTACTACTAATTACATATTCCCTGTCAGAGTGGAATCAGCTGATAATGTTTTGTTTCCTACTTTAAAGCCAATTTTTAATTCACCTTTTGAGTTTTTATTCAATTCTGTAAGAGTAAGTTATTAACCAAACTATTGTGAAAAACTTTATGCAAATCCATTTGGAAGGCAAGAAGTACAATATCAAGAAATCTACCCTGATCCAAAGAAATGCAAGAAACTTGTGGAATTAATAAATCTTCTTTATATACATGCTAAGAATTTGTAATCAAATTACATGGTACTTTCACAACGAACCTTGGTAGTAGATTCTAAAATTCACTGAGAACAGAAAGCAGGCTCATTGGTGTGCAATTTTGTGGGAGTTCTCTAGACTTGTTAAAAAAAAAGTTGCATTAGTAACCTTGCAATCAAAATCAACATCTTCTGTGCATAATATGATAAAAACTTCTCAAAGATTTAACTTTAAATCTCTTTCATTGGTTTTTAGATAAATCTTTTTAAGATTTACTATATCTAACATTTCTGAGCTTTTCAAAACTATAATTTTCCTTTAATAACATCTAAGTAGAGCTAGCTCTTTTTGTCCCTTTAACTTTATTAAATAGCTTAAGTAAAAATGTTAGACCAGAAGTTGTTTAACACTTGTGTTATGTACTTCACATCAACATTAAGGTTTCTATTTATTATCTAAGGACCTGTTTGCACTAGGGCTTTCTTTGTTCTTATTTCAGATCATTTATTGAACAATGTCAAGAACAAAATTGTTTGGCAATTGAACTAAACAGAGGTCATTAGACAAGGTAGTCTCAGTCTGTTTGGTGAAAGAAGTTTGTTTTACTCGAGTAACTTTCATGTGAACATTGAAAGAACTTGAGTGCTAACAAAATGAGGAAGTGAACCACAAGAACAAATTCTGTTTCCAAGTAAACTTGGTGTATTTGTATGCAAGGCAAGTATGAAGAGTTATCACATTCATAGAAGCAAACAAACTGAACTGAAGTCCTTTGAATCTAATTCAATGCCAACAGACTCTACTTCCACTTAAAGTCCAGTTTAAAATAGTAAAGGTACTGATACTGAGCCTTGAGGTACCCTAGTTTGACTGAACTCTTCATACAACAAGTGCAGATAGCCCTTGTGTAGTTTTCCACAAAATTTAAAACAAACTTTTTACAACTCTTTGCTTTCTTTCATACAGTTTTCTATCCAATGAGCCAACCTATTCTTTACACCTATAGAGATAAAAAAGGTGCACTCATTCAATTCCAATTTATTCAGATATTCATCTAGCCTTTATTTACATTTATTACTCCTACTAAATCTGAAACCATCCCATTCTAAAACTAAACTATCTTATTAAAAAAAACAAAAGATGTATTTGACCCTTAGAATTCTGGTCTCATTATTAAGTATGAAAAATAATAGTGTATCAAAACTAACAGTTTCCTTAACAATCAGATCTTTTTCAATTATTTTTTAATTTTCTTCAAGAAACCAGTTTCAGGTATCTTAACCTCTCTTCTTGTGACAAACTCTCCATTACAGGTGTCGACCTAATAGCCCTCCTTTGAACCTTTCCCAACAATTTATTTTCTTTCCTAAGGAACTTAAGAGTGAATACAGTACTCCAAATGTGGCTCAATCAATGATCACATAATGACATTATAACCTATTTTAGACTTGTATTAATTACTTCTATAGATATAATCTAAAATAATTTTTCAGTTAGCACTACCAATAGCACTGAAATAACCTTAACAGTGTCATGTAAATAAAAATCTTGATGTCTTGGTTTATCAGTCTTTTAAGCCTATTCTTAGCAAAATAATACATAAGATTCAAATTGAGGTAACATACATGTATTATGTTGCATTTATCATAACTACAAGCCATCTGCTATTTATTTGCTAAACATACCAGGTGATCTGAATCATTATAAGGTGCAGCAGCAGTGTTGTCACTGTCTTCAGCATCCAAGATTTTATAATCATCAGCAATTTTAAGTAAATTGTATTGGCATTCATTCATCTCTGTCACTGATATAAATAAAAAGAGCAAAGATAATTTTAACATTTTTACACATTTTCTAGCTCTTTAATAGTTGTTTTACCAGTGACAGAATATGAATCCATTTTTTTAAAACAAGATTTACAGTTTATTCCAAGAAATGTGTTGTAGTTTCTATATTTTGATTATAACATTTTGTGTGACAAATAGGTATTTCCACTTTTTAATGTTGATGATTGATATTGGTAGACTTACAGTGTTGAATTGCCACATATCAAGGCATACCAGAAGCATTTTTTGGATTGGGGCAACTACATAAAATGGAGCTAATAATGAAAATAAAACCATCGCTGCGTGTTGATACCTACCTTTGCTTTATGAGATTTATCTCTAGTATTTTTTACCACTTTCTTGTTAAGAAATCTCACTAAATGCTGTTTAATTTTGATTGGTTAGAAACTGTTAATGTGTAGCTGAGCTCAGTCAAAATTTTGTATATGATTGTTCAAAATTTTCTGTGTGGTTAAAAGAAAAAGAAAAATACCTGCAGATGGGAAAATTGTTTAAACCAGAAGTCAAGGATAAGTCATGGGAACATTTTTTTGTTTCATGGTTAATCAGTGAGAACTGGTATTTTAAACCTATTTCTCTCTCTCTCTCTCCGTATTCCTCTTCCCTACATCTCTTCATTTTTTTTGTCTTTTATTCCTCTCTTCTTTCCCTCTTTTATCTGTCATTTGTGTAAACCTGCTGAAGTGTCGGTTGCACTCATGTCTTTTGTTCATATGTGCATATGGAATATTTTTAGAAAACAATGTTCAAAAAGTTTAAAATTCTTGCTCATGATAATTTCAGTTTTGACTGTGTTGTTTTATGTGTGACATTTCTATAAATGTATTATTATTATTCTATTTATTTCAACTTAATTGGTAGAAATTGTGATTAACAGAAAGAAATATGTTAAACAGTTTGACAAACAGGACTGCAGTGAGATCATTAAGTAGGTTTACAAGCGTAACCATGAAATGTTTCACATTTTGATAAAATTCCATAAACTTTGATATTTTTATAATCATTGAGTTTTTTTATCACAAACTTACTGGTGTATAAATTCAACTAACTCCTGAAGAAAAACATGAATATTCAACAGCTTGAAATTAAACTTTATTAGGAATAAGTTTCCTGAATGTGGCACCAAAGAGGCATCATTGAATTATAAATATTTGTATTTTATTCATGTATTGCTGGGTAAATAACCATATTTTGCTGACACTTTGACAATTTATATACTGTTTAAGTAACTTGAAGGATATTACTTATGAGAGCTTCCCTCTATTTCCACCAATTTCAGTTTGTAGTAAAGATGTATGAACTTGCATGCATATAAGTAAATAGGTAATCTGAGAATTTAGTCTTCTGTTGCTATATCAATATCCTTGTCTGTGTTGATATGATCAGAGGAGAGATATAGCACTGTCCATTTATGTTTGTTTTTTTGCCATTACTTTTTTACATTTGTTCTTTTTCCTTTGTACCTTTTTCAAGGAGGAAGTTTTGAGGGCAGGGCTAAAGATATTTGCCCCAGTTGTTCAAACAAAGTGTATTACAAAACAAATTTTGTAGCCAGATAAATTTTTATCTGTCTAAGATGTTTTGTAACACCTAAAGATAAATTTAGAAGAACTCCTAAATATATTTTTAGATGTTTATTGAAAATAAGACTACTGGAAAATTATATTATAGAAAGAAACTGTAAGTTAGATGTGTAGAGCTTTGATAATGTTAAAAACAAACAAGCACTTTGTTCCACAGGATTTTTGTTTTGCACTTTGTTGTGTTCAGTGGCATTATCTTTTCATGCGCAATGCACTGTAGCAAGCAGAGGTAAAATAATTTATTGTATAAATAGTTCAGGTTTTTGTTTATGCCAGTATTTGTATTTTATTTAAATATGATGTGTTCATTAGTGTTCTAATAATTATGCAAAAATTTGTATTTCAATTTCTTAAATGCAAGTAACGTTTGGTTGTGAATATTTTTATCTTTCGAATAAACACAAGGGTTTAAGATCCTATTGTTATTAATTAGTACATTTTTTGCATGATAACTTCTTTGTGTTAATTTAGTAAATCTTTGATATTTGTGCTAATTGAAACTGATAAATTTTTATATGCTTGTGCGGTATTACAAAAGTTATCAAAATATAGGAACCGAGTGAGATGATAAGAGTCTATTAATTGTAATTCTGTTCATGAATTCATTCAACCAAGGTTTGAAAGAACTCAAGCTATAAAAATATAATTATACTTAGTTACCTAACAGTAAAAAGATGTGTACCCCTATTTTGTATGGCCTTTTCAATCAGGATTTTCATATCTATTAGTATAAGGACAAACAAGTTATATTGATATTTAAAGTAGGCTTACTTAATTTTTATAGAATAATAATGAAGAAAGGATTATTCATGTTGTGAGGGATTTGTTTTTTTTAACCTACAGAAGTAAAGAACTATGGAAAAAAATGTGTTCTTTGGACTTTGTCTCTAGTACTGAGAGATAATGAGAGATCTGTACAAAACAACTTGTTTTTTTGACCATGCCAGTTATTATGTAATCTTTATTTTAAGATTAGTTGTACAGCTCTTCCTATGGTTTTAAGGAAACATTTATTTGAATTTAGAAGCAAGATGAGAGTGATCAAGAACTAACTTAGTGAGAACACTATTGATGGGAAATTCAGTCATTACTACTGATGAAAGTATTTGTTTATGTTATTGGGAAAATTGAATACTCTTTATAAAAATGTTATGATTTCCTGTAAAATGGAAGTTGTTGAGGTGTGAAATTAAGAGTTTAAGGAAGCTATTGTGGAAGCTAAGTACTGTCTGTAAAAAAGTAATTAGAGGAAACATTTTGATCTTTCAGATATTTTAATTTTATGGCTAGAATGTTAAGTTTTTGTGTTGTACATTACAATGTGTCATTAAAACAAATATGTAATGGATATGTTATGAATTGAAACTTCCTAGAAATTTGTTGTTATCAAAGGAAAAGTTGTTTCAAAAAGTTTTGGAAAGTTGTTTTCATTGCAGTTAACATAAAAATTAAGGACAACTAGGACCTGTTGGCCCACTTTAGCTGTCCCATCCACAAAATTAAAAAAAACAAAACACTTTGAAGTTAACCTTTATCAATTAATTAAATATTTATCAAGCCACCATATCTGAAGGCAACTCAATTCAAAAATTAATCATTATATTAGAAAATTAAAACTGTCTTAGTTGAACATCATTCTTACTGTACCAGAATCTGTTTCCATCTTACTTTAAGTACAGATGCATGGACACTATCAGTTACTTTAATAACACTAGCATGGACACTATCAGTTACTTTAATAACACTAGCATGGACACTATCAGTTACTTTAATAACACTAGCATGGACACTATCAGTTACTTTAATAACACTAGCATGGACACTATCAGTTACTTTAATAACACTAGCATGAACACTATCAGTTACTTTAATAACACTAGCATGGACACTATCAGTTATTTTAATAACACTAGCATGAACACTATCAGTTACTTTAATAACACTAAGTAACACAAACTTTGTTCCTGGATAGTATGTGTTATTTCTTAATTGCTTATGTTGTAAAAGTACAGAAAATGGCCATTATTCCCTTCAAACTTTGCTTTTGTGACCTGGATAATGAAATATAGAAATTAACCTATTTTATGTGTAAAAACGGGCAAATTTGCACATTTTCATTTACATAAGGTCTGAATGAAACAACATATGAATCAAGATTTACATGTATTTATACTAAAGGTATACAAAAATGTTTTGAAGTGAGTATTTTTTCAAGATTTGGGACTGTAATGTAATAAACACTTTCATGTATGAGCCCCCAAATATAGTCTTTCATCATGTTTTCATTATATGCGTCCAGGTCACAGAAACAAAATTTGAAGAGAAAAATAGGTCTTTTCCATTTACTTTAGGCATAAGCAATTGGAAATTAACACTTTCTGCCCAGAACAAAAAAGTAAAAATATTGTTACATAGTGTAATCTTGAACACCTCAATCACATCCATTGTAACACAAGAGTAAATAATTTCAGAGATCTTAAATCTGTCCTCTTATGACAACATTTCCACCTAAGGTATCATTATAGTACAGGGTGGTCGCTAGAAAAGCAGAAAATTTGAGGGTCAGATGAGATCATGAATAAAATGCGTGCTTACTTATTTCTATTTTGATTTCTTTACATCATGAATAAAATGCATGATTTTAATAATTTTGAGCATCTATGAGTGTAATATAACATGTGCTTTTAAAAACTTTGTAAAAATAAATAGCTGTTTGACAAATTTTACACTTTTCTAGCGACCACCCTGTAGTAGTTCTTTGAACTAGCTACAATAATTCACTCTGTTTTTGAAGGAAAGGAGCTGAAAACTGAAAGTAATATTCAAGATAAGGCTTAACAAGTGATCTATACAGTGAAATTATAATTTCTTAAAACTTATATTTAATATGGGCACAGTCTAAAATCTTATTTGTGCATCTGCTACAAGGGTGATAGTCAAATTCAATCATTGGGTCAGAAAAATGTAGTTCAGTGCTGGCTGTGGAGTTTCCTGACTAGTTTCTTTCCTTCAAGCTGTCAGTATAAATATAAGGATGGCTAGTTCAGATAGCTCTCATGTAGCTTTGGCAAAATTGAACGAATGTACAAACCCCAACAAACAGAAACATAAATAATCTGATTAGTTTTATTTAAAATTATAAAAGAAATAAAATTTTTCAGTAGTAAAAGGACAAACCAGCATCTTTGTTCTAAATGTAATGTTAAACAAATATTTCTTATTTAAAATTTCTGAATATTTAAAGACCTATTTTCCTAGTCAGGTAAGGAAGTCAAATGCTCCTTGAGTTCTAAGAGTATAGATAAGTTGTTGATTTTAGGTTTTATTTGTGTTGGAATGGTAAAGTTTAAAATATTAATTTGAATATCTTAACTTGATTTAAAAGCTCACTTTCATGCCTACTCTTTGGTTGACTGAATTCTCTGAGCATTAAGTCACACTTCAAAGTAATTATTGTTACTTAACCTACCATCAGATGCAGTAATTTGATAATTAAATTATATATTGGCTTGTTTGCAGAATATACAGTGTGTACACATTGTCATTTTGTTCTTTGTCTTTCTTCAACAACTAAGGGGAATTGTATTATAATCAAAGTATTTAACAGTAGAGAATTCTAAATCTTGATTGATAATCATGTATTTATCTAAATGTAAATCAGTGTAATACCTAACTGGAACTGTGCATCATCAGTCATCATCCATCAACATGTCATAGCACCATAATAATATAATAAAGATCTTGATTCCATATCACAAAGTTTTCTTAATTTTGTAACTTTATTTTTACTTGTTTGAAGAAAGTTTTATTACATTTTAACTACTTATAAAGAAATATAGATAATCACTTCTGAAAGATCCAGAAGTTGAAGCTTTGAGAAGAAGAGAAAAAAAAAGAAATAATTCCATGTTTAGCAAAATAAATGAAAGGTTGTGAGACTAAAATATTTATAAAATGATTTCCATCATTCTTGTAGTTTCATACAAAGCTGTATATTTTACCTATTTCTTCACCTTCAGTAAAACAACAGACACTGGTAGAGGATGGTATAAAAAAATCAGAAATTTGATGGCTAAACATGAAACATTATAAAGGATAATTATAAAAGAAAATTTGTATGAACTTGTAATAACTAAATTAACAAAATGTAATGATGTATCAGAATTCAAGAGATAAACTTAGTTTTATAAAGTGTGAAATGTAACTTAAATCTTTTTCTTCCAATGTTTATGTGAAAACTCAGAATAAATATAAATAAATGCTTTTTGCCATGTGGTTTAACAGAGAATGTTAAATATTAGCTCTAAAAGTGATGGTCAAATATTACTAAAATGTCATAAAAATCCACTAGGCCTTTCCTGCAGGATAAAGTAGAATATAACTTTTAGGATTTTATATAATATTAAAAACAATTGGTAAAATGCTATTGGAAGTTCACTTCTATCGGGAATGGAGTACACTGTGTTTTCAATCTAAACACTTCATACATATTCACTCTTGTATCTCATTTTTAACGTACATTATAATTTTGCAGTGCAACATGTATAATCCCCCCAAAAAAAATTTTGTTAATGCTGCTACCATTTCAGTTTATGGAGTTTAAAATCCCTTGTAATTTTGAATATTTTGTACCCTTTATAGAGCTAGTAGTTAACTTTACAGGGCTCCTATTATGGACAAAAGTTATATAATGATACTGTTACATTGATTTCAGTATATTTGTGATTGAGGGATTTGTGAATTTACATATAGTTTTCATTCAACACTTAGAGGTACATTATTGCATGTGTGTTGATCTCCTCATTTTGGATTTTTTTCAACTTGTTTGCCTTCATAAAAGTATAGTTTTTTTTTGTAATAATAGGGAGAGTTATGAAAAACAAAACTACTTGTTTAATTGGAAATTGGGTGTTGGAAAATACGTCTGGATTTGAAAATGCAGTGGCTTGAAGGAAGTATTTAAATTGATCCAGCTTTTCTCGGTTGCATGACAACATTTGCATTTTCTGTTTGAGTCTCATAATTTTGAACATATGTGTTTGCTTGTTGATGTCTTGTTTCAATAACCTGTTACTTAAACTAATGTTTCTTTATGTTCATACTGATAATACTCTTCTGAGCTTGTTTTTAGAATATCTGTAATTTCTATTGATTGCCAGGAGTGATGTACAAGCAATGTGGTATTGAAGGATTATTCTTCAATATGTTTCTGGGTTTTGTTGCTTCTTTTCTGTTCCTGGGTTAATACTACCTGCAGATTGCTGATTTCTCACCCTAAGTCTCTGTTGAGAGTTCCTTATTCCTGATTTGGATGAATTATTTAATGCTTCTGTTAATAATTCTATAACCCGTTCAAACTATCTTATCCTATTTTAATGAAGTATTTATAAATAACCATATGGTGCATTATGCTCCTTAAAGTTTATTCCTACATGTGAAGATCTACAAGAACACAAGTTTTTATAGATCAGCCCTTCTTTGGTTCTCTAATGATGAGTTGGTTCTTTATATGAGGTAAAATGCTTTGTAGAATATTAGTGGGTTTAATCCTATGATGATATGGCATTTTTATTACTCAGGAACCAGCAAAAATTGGGAAATTTGATTAAAGTAAAAATTATACATGATACATTTATAGTATATTTTATTCAAGAAAGTCCTTATGAACAATAAGTAATTGAATTCAGTGTAATTAATAAAAACCCTTATGAAAGTATGCCCATTTCTATCCATATTTTGTCAAAAATCACATGCCTAGTGTCTAGCTGTTTGGTATGCTCAAACCTAATTGTTTTGTTTTTTTTAAATCACATAAACTAAAAAAATAACCTCCTTCAAACTTCTGAAGTTCTTCATAATAAACTAATGATCAGGAATTTATTCTAATAGCTCTTTACCAAAAGTTATGAAAGCTAAGTAAATCAATATTTGTAATACTTTTCAAAATTTAATAAAATCAATCAGCTGTACTGACACTACCATATAGTATCAAAAAGAAACTTTAGATGTCACTGTTTTTATTTGATTGGGTTATAATCATTAGAATGTTTTTGAGGCTTTCTTAAATCAAATCAACTAGAATCTACAGCAATCCAATTAAAACCTCAGCCATTAACTAATTATTCCCAAGATAATTCAACAATGTGAAGATAATTAAATGCTGCTATTAGTAAATTCTCATGTATAGTTTTTCATTAGACATTTTTATCAGGTCATCCCTCAAGTAATGACCAATTTTTAGGTTCAGAAATAGAGAAAAGATTTCAAACACTTTTAATGTTATTTAATCAATTATGTATGTTTTGTTATTATTAATTACTTTCTTCCAATGATTTACAATCTTCTGAATGCCACTTCTATAAAATTTATGAGGTTTGGGGGAAAAGAATGTAAGAGTTGTTTTGACATCATGTATTCCAAGCTCTTTTTCCATCAGGATAAGTTCTGCAAACTTTGGAATAGATGATAATCTGATGGGGCAAGGTCTGGAGAATAAGGAGGATGTGGAAGTTTTTCCCAGTCTAGGTATTTCCTAATACAAGGATGAAAGTAAAACAAGGTGGTAGACAAGACTGAATATGTAAACTTCCAAGTGAAGCAACTCAACATTTTAAAGTTTGTTTTATCATTTGTACTACAAATAAAAAATAAATATGTATATGTATTTTACAGAAACAATATATTCTGCACAATGGTATGAAAGAATTTTTTATTGTACAAGAAACTGTTAATATAAATTTTAAAAAATTTCTTATTCAAAAGAGACTACAGAAAAGCCTTGTGGACTTATTGCATTAAAATAAAAAAAATATAAAAGATTTATTGAGCCCATTTGGACATTAATTGCTTTTATATTTAGGATCAACAATAGACGGCATTCCTTGACACAAAGAGTAGTGCAATTCTGGAACAAGTTATCCAGTCATTTCTGTCATCCAGTTAAATCTCTGTTGTCCTTTAAATAACAGCTTGATGAGATCCTTGGATTAACAACCAAATGAACATGATGGGCTGAAAGGCCATCTTATTTATAATGTATCTTATTTGGCAGTCATAATCCAGTTCATAATTGAAATTATTTTTGGCTTTTTGAAGTTTGCTTCATATTATATATGAGTTAATTTCATAATTTAAAAGTGAATATGAAAAGAACACTTGAATTTAGATTTTAGTGAGTCATGTGGTATGTTGAATGCAGCACTGTTTAAGATGTTTGTGATGTCAAAACTTTAATATTAACACAATAGAATATGAAATAGAAACATCAAATCTTTTTATTTTGTTGAGATATAACTTATGTACTGAATTAAACAGTGGCCCTATTCACCTTTTTCTATTTTTGGAAACTGCTACTTGTATACACTTCAATATATGACATGTTAATAACCAATCAGCAGTTTAGAATGCCCCTAGTGGCATTTTCAGCAATTTTAACCTGTTAAAAGACTACCAAGTCTTTTGAACCAAGATTTCAAGAAGGTATGTTGTGTCTGTAATCTGCTCGATGTTTGATATTTTTTTAAAAATTGAAATACATCTTAGTTACTAAGCTTAATACGTTATACCGGAATTTTATGGTATCAGTATACTTATTTATAATGTTTTGGTTATTTAATTGTAAATATAAAACCTAAAAATTTTTTATACCATTCACATGCAAAATTTTAAAAGGATTAGCAACTTATGTTCAGCAGCATCCAAGTTCAAAGGTCATAGGAAGAAAGGATAATTGTTTGCTTTACTTATTTATTATTCTAAAGTTTAAGAAAAAATAAGCTTGATAATTTGTTTTTAAATAGTAATTTAAATTCATATACGATGTATAATAATTGAAATGTTACTGTATATTACAAAATACTATTCCACACGGAATATTAAAGGTGAATTTTATATTATTGGATATTGTAACATGAATGCACGTGCTCCTTGTTAATGCAAGTTACGTAAGAATGGGTATGACTGGTCAATATAATAAACAATAATATATATATATGTAATTTTATGAGACTTAAGCTACTTAGACTAAACATTTGCATTTTTGTGTTATATGTAGTAATTTTAGCATAAAAAAGCATATTTATATTTATTTTCTAAATTTTTTATGATGGTTACAAAGTTTGTCAGTTGACAGACCCCATCATGCTCAGAATATAAAAATAACACAAAATATAAAGTCTTACTGAATACATATCATTTGAAATGTATTTAGGTGTTAAAGATTATGTAAATAATATTTAAGATTTTTGGGATGAAGAATAGTTTCTAATCACAACATGAAATCACTTTGCACTCAAACTAGTAATGAAACAATCAATATTTCACAAGCAAATCTTTGGTAAAAAATATTTCATTAGTCTGCACAGAAACTTGTAATTTTTACTGAGAGACGATTAAATGTAGATGAACTCATGTATATTATACCAAGCTTGTTGAAAAAGTGTCAATACTTTTCCTAGACTTCTCATTTACATGTCTTGCATTGATATATAACAAATTGACAATGTACTCCTTTATAACTTTTCAAAAGAGTTTGATGAATAAGAATTAACAAAATTATTTTGTCACCTAATAACACACTGTTAAACTATAAAGACAATTGTCATATATGGTTTATATGTATAGCATTACAAGAAAGTTCCTTTTAACAGTTATCCCAAAATTCCTGAGATGGAAAATTATGTATAGGTTAAACACTTAAATTCCTTCTAGTATAATGTGTTTTTTTTAATCAGAAGCCTATATTAAACTTACTGTAATGTTTTTTTAAGTAGACATCTTTGATAAATGTAACACAGCCTGATTTTGTTGGATTTGATTAGATGTTCATTACAGTCTAATTTAAGTTTGTACTTTAGTCATGTCAAGATGAATTAAACTGATAAATATTTTGGTTTCTACTTAAAGCAAGTACTCAGTTTGAGGATCCTGATACCAAGAATGGAACATTTACAGAAAGCTCTTCAACAACTCTTTCCTCCACTTCAGCTCCACCTACTCATAGTCGAAGATTTGATGCACCTAGTTTTATTGGGGGGATTGCTTTAACATATGGATTTATTGCACTAATGTATGTTGGGTTCAGGTTTTATAAAGCTCACGTGCAAAAAAATTATAACAACATGTGAATCAAGTTGTGCTGATATATTTTTCAACAACTGTTTGGTATTGTTTATGCTTAAAGATAAATTTTGTGGACTGCATTGAATGATCTGTGTACATGTAGACTTACAGTTGATGTTGTGGTTCTACTATTTGTTTTGTTAAATTTAGTTAACAGTTGATATTAAAGAAGAGTTAAAATATTTCCTTCAATCATGTTAGTATTTATATATTTTTAATTGTGTAATAATTATTGTGCAATAAATTACAGTATCCATGCAGTTTTGTATGAGAGTAATGGGGATATAATGTCTAAACATGTCCAAATGCAGTTTATTTTTATTAATTTATTTGTGCGCGCTTAGTCATGAGTGCAGTGAGCACAATACTGTTATATAAAGTGTGATTTTGAATATATACACATATTTAATAATCAGCAATGGAAATTGTGTTCTGTGATTACCAGTGTTTTTAGATTTGAAGTCCTAGGTGAAGGGTTTCATATGTGTTTGTCACAAGTTTTAAAAGTTAAATATAATTTTGCAGTATTATACAAGTTTATCAGGCAATGTAACATTTACTTAATTTTGCAAGTTCATTTCGAATAATTGAAGAAAACCACCAAAATATGTACTTATGCAATATCAAACAAGTCTTTCAATCAAATAATTATTTTCTGTATTTTTATAAAATGTGATGGAAGTTTTTGTTAAAAGCTTTTGTGGTTATAAAAGTTGGATATGAACAGCAATTCACAAATTGAAAAATTTTTGTTGAATATTTTATCTAGTTATTTTCAAGATTAATGGATCCAAGAAATAGTTCAATACATCATATTACTTTACATAACATCAGGGAACAGCCTGTTGCACCAAATCTTGAATAGTTTTGTACTGGAATATAAAAGTTGACAATCAGTGAAATGTTGAAAGAGAGAAATAATTATTTTTTGAATGTTATTGTATTCAATTAATGTATCTTTGGAGTAGTAATAGAAAATTCATATTTGAAATGCTTTCATTCTTTTAACCCTCTCACTGTAGCTGGGGATGTGTTTTCAAGTGCTCTGGAATATAAATAAATACATCTCAGCTGCAGTGAATGGGTTAAAAAAAGAGGCTTTACATATCAACAATGGAAATTAAAAAAAAAACCTACACGTTAAATATTACATTAAATATTTGAGTTGTGAAAGCAGATGTTGAAAGAGTTACCTTGAATATTCTAACTTGAACTACTAAGCCTTTTAAAAGGAAAGCTACAGTTTGAAAAATAATTCAATAATATTTTCAAATACTTAAATATTAAAATAGGATAATAAATGTGACAAGACATTAAACTAAAATTAGCAGTATTTGTTAAAAGTTTACAGTTACAGACTCTGTATAGAAAGTCAGACAAGCTCAGCCAGTTAGCCATTCTGAGGAGTGTCATCAATTTGTGTAACTTTCATATTATGTTTTAAATTATTACATTTTCTGTCCTTAGTGTTTTGGTTTAATGATTAAAAGATTTATGCTCAAATAAAGTATGAAGAAAGTTTGAAATTATTAAGTTGTGGGACATTTGTTTATTATCTTAGCTTGGTTAAGGAAATATAATATGAATTTGTTACCAGAAACGTATTGCTTTTGTAATTTGATTGTTTTTTTATTGTATCATTTTTAAACAGCCAATTTTATGTAAGAAGTATTCAGACATTTATTATCAATAAAAATTCAAGAGGCATGGTAGTGACTTTAACCAAGTTAGAAGGATGTAGTAACACTGTCAAAATTGTATGTAGAGGATCCATCTTTTGTCCAAATTTAGGGCATTACTAAACTCTCCTTTAGATTATTCATACATTTGGGTGGTTAGAGAACAAACAAAAATTTGTTGTAGTTTGATGTTCTGGAATATTATACTGTGATGATTGAAATAAATGTAATGTGAAAGTACCTTGAGGATTTCTTAAAAGGTTAACTATGTCCAAGATGTTAAAAAATATTTTAAAATATAGTTAAGTCTAATGTTTGCAAAATCCTCAGTTTCTCTTTAAACAACAAAAACCTTGAGGCAAGTTCAATTAAAAGCACTTTGCCACAGAATGGTTCCTAACCTTATAGTAAAGATATGCTGCTAGATATAAATGTACAGAGAACCACAAATACGTTCAAAAGTTTCATAAAATCATTGTTTATCTTGTATGGTATAGAAACAATTGATATGTTGGGGAAATTCAAGTAAAAATGTTTCCACATCTTCAAACATCCTATCAACCCCAAAAAAAACATATCAGCATGCGAGTCCAACATAAGAATAGAAACCTGTTGTGTAGCTACTTTGAATAATATTACTGTTAATGCTTATTCTAAAATTGCTTATCTTTAAAAAAATATTTTTCAATTGTCTATTTCATTTAAAATATTTCAAAGTGTATAAAATTTCTAACTTGGAAACTGATCGACAGTGATCCTGAAGGGTGGGAGAATAAGTATGGTGGAGTGGCAGAAAGAGATAAACCAGTTCCATTGTACATTGAATCTAATAAATTTGTAAAATTCAATTATTTTTTTACCACACTGCTAATTGTTCATTACTATTACATTTCAATTGGTAAAACAAACAACCTTATTACAATAATCAATAGGTTTATCTTTTAAGCTCAGTTTTTAAGACCTAGTTACTACATTAACTCATGTGCATCATACAAATAGAATGCAGCATATCAAGTAACTAATGAGCTTGTTTCTGGCCAATAAAAATTCATTATTATAGTATTTTTAACTGTTGTGTAGGGTGGATGACATAAAAAGTGAACTGAAATTAAATATGTAATTTGATTTGTCAAACTTTGTATTTTCCAGTCAGTTAAAATGCAAGATAAAAAAATCATCTTATGACAGCATTGGTGCAATACTGATTTCTTTACTTATTGAAGTGTTTGTGCCATTCTCAGATCATAGGATTAACAACTGTGACAGCTTTAGTCATAAACATCGGAGATTAAGCAAGGATGTATGAATGACATGGAAAGTAAACTTATAACAAAGTTTGTTTTGGAATTTTGTACATTAAACAAACGTTTTAGATCATTCCAATAATTTAGGTTTCTCAATCTCTAGACATATTGACTATATTTAATAAATTTTACCTAAACTTCTGGCATTACAGGTGGCAGAATGATTGTTGTTGGCCAGTCAGTTTACAGCGTCTATTTAAGCAAAAAAAGTTTGCATATAGTGATGATTTTTGTTTGGCCTTATGTAAAACATAGTTTGTGCTTCAGTACAAGCTGAAGAGTTCTAGCATTATATATGTATATATATACACAAAAGAAAAATCTGGAAAAGGACTTGGTAACAATATTTTGTAAGTTTTAGACTGATTGAAACTTGTGT
Source organism: Carcinoscorpius rotundicauda (assembly GCA_011833715.1). Taxonomy (NCBI): domain Eukaryota; kingdom Metazoa; phylum Arthropoda; class Merostomata; order Xiphosura; family Limulidae; genus Carcinoscorpius; species Carcinoscorpius rotundicauda. The sequence goes on along the minus strand of CM022397.1, from coordinate 77,502,391 downwards.
ATAGGTAGATAGACAAACCAGTGTTGTCACAAGGATTAGCTGGCTGAAATCCAAAGATTGAGTTTGAATGGATAACCAATGAAACAGAAGGTAAATAGCAAAATACTTGTGTGACATTTAATACTATGTGTTGGTATATCTGGTGTGAAGGTGTGCTCATGTTACACTGTGAAATGGGGCTGCCAATTCCCCATTTGTAGCATGACATTTTTAGCCTTGCTACCTTTGTTAGAGTTTAATATTAATTTCAGATGTAGGTTGGAACTGATGGCAATTAAGTAACAAACTGTTTTTATAAAGTGTTGAACATTTCAGTAATCACTAGTGATGAATACTTTATGGTAGTTTGTTTCAGTCTGAAAGAATAATTAATATACTGTTTCAAGTTTAGAAACAAATATGATGGGAACATAGATAAAGGTTGAAATTCCTGTCACTACTAACATTTATGAAGCAATTTAAGGTTCAGATAGAATAAAAAAAATGACTTTCTCTGTAGTAATAACTATGGAATTTTTCAGTGCCTAAAGTTCACAGAAAGGATTAGTCACTAATGGCTATAAAACTGCAAACTCTCCCCAAAAGCCTTGACCATAATAGAAAAAGAAAAAAAACAAGTCATTTACATATTCATTTTAAATCTACTTTGCTGATAGAAATCTGAAGCATCATCTCACTGTTCATGGCATCACTCCATGTTATACATATTAAATAGAAGACACAGAAAGTGCACTAATTACGAACTAGTTTTTGAACTACAAGAAATTAATCACAATGCTTTAGTTACTGATTTTATGCAAGATATATAACATGCAACCATCAAGGATACTTACAAATATAAAACCATCCTTAAAATGCCCTGTAGATATTCTGTACCTTATGTTTGTACAAAATGTCTGTTTTGAATAATGTAATTCTGGAATTACAAACAGAATACACACCGAATTGGTTTTTTAAGACTTATTTTCAAAATTATCCAGTTATGTAATTTACTTAAGTCAATGACTTTGTTGATTGCAGGGTTTCTAATAACATGACTTACATAAAAACTGTTACAAAATATTGTGTTTTGCAGTTACATCCCACCAATTATTGCTAGTTGCTCACGTACTTTGAGTATAAAATAATTACTTGATTTTTATCAGTTCTTTAGTACTATAATAGGCAACTAGAGGTTAACAAATCTTGGTTAAAACATTATTATCTCTACATATAAACAAAGTGGTTAGATTGTCTTCAGTCAACTTGTGGAACAGTTTTATCATATTTGTGTGTGTACACACACACACACACACACACACACACACACACATATATATATATATATATATATATATATAGCCTTTTCTCTTGTACAAGTTCCTTAGGAAAAAATGTACAAAAAGTATCTCTTATTGATTTATTAGAAAAATATTGCCTTTGTTTTTTTTCCTGCATCTTCAATCAAAATACCAACAATTCCCTATTTTTTCTCATATAAGACCAGCTGACAAGGTTTTAGTTACAAATAGTCAATGTAAAGCTTCTTTTTTCCCCAAATATTCTATTTCCATGACCCATAGTTCTTCCAAAATCTTCAAGTTATTCTCATGTGTTTTGGACACTTGTTTAGAAAAAATATTTACCTCCATGTTTTTATTGAAAATTTCACCTTTTAATTAATACAGATTTTAGAAAAGTATCAAAAACTACCAATCATGTTCTTTGAATAACTGAAATTATTATAAAAAAAAATAGACAAAGACTTATTTTCTTGGTTAAATAAGAAAATCCACTACTATTACTGGCATAATATAATGTTTGAATCTCTCTCCCTCTCATTACTTTCATTCACCTTGTTACTATGGGTTCCCCAGATGACACATGTACATACATTTATACACTGCCTACCAGCTTTCAACTCTGTTGTGTTCTTCAAGATAGACAGTAACATTTTCCTCATAATTTTTATGTCAATAATTTAATCTTATAATATGGAATCTATGTTTGAACTATAGGCAACTTGTAGAAGATTACAGATCTGAAATGTTTTTGAATTAGACAAATTAAGTGGTATGTGTTGGGGAGAATAACCTGGTTCTCGTAAAATTTAGTTATTCAACGTTCTGTTTATAGTCTATAAAGCATTAAACACTCTACGGTATATGGAAGTCCAGTTTTGATTTGCTGCTTTTCTTTACAATCTACAGATATTTTATAAAATAGTTTTCCACACAGTCTTCGAGTTATTAAGGATACTAAAAATAATCATTGTGCCTACAGAAGTACCCTGTAACATCATCCTAGACAGTAAAACATAGTAATAATTAAGAAACTGGCCAATGAAAACAAGCGATACAGAAATGACAAAATGTTCATAAAATAAGTCTTTCATGACTTCCTGAAACAAACTACCAGTTTCTCTTTAAAAAACCCTGTAAGTTTGTCTATCACCAGACTTGTTACTCATATCCTACTTGAGAAAGGGTCAAGACTTGTGTATTAAGGCCATTTTTCAACATACTGTACAAGACCACTTTTACATAATTTAATGCAACAATGTTTTTCAAACACTTTATCCAGAAACTAAACAGAAAACACAAAATTTGTTGAACTTTTAAGTAGTAGGTAACATTGAAATTATGAATCTTTCTTCTTAGGGTACGTAAAGAATTACTTTTATACAATTATTTTTGAGTAACTTAAAGCTCTGGATTTTTTTTAATAAGCAATGTCTAAAATTTATCAAAGTTACAGAAAAACAAAACAGTAAGAGCAAAAATTAAGAAAAACACAGTAACATGAATAAAATTAATATTAAAATAAAGATGAGACTGTTCTTTATCTATTGTGAACATTTTCCTCACGAGCTTGATAAGACAATACTAATTTTGATTTAAATAAAATTCTAATGAAATAACTATTTTGTTATTCTAAACTTATTAATGAACTTTAATAAGAATGTTGGAAACTATAATCGTGTGATTCAGAAGGGGCTGGATAGTTAGGGTATTTATCTTGCAATATTTGGGCCATAGTATGGAAACTTGCCACCATTTCAACTAAAAACGTTTCAATGCTGTGACACAACTGTATTAATCACCCAATATGGTACGATTTCTGTGTCTGTAAAACTTGGCACGCTTTTAGTAAATACAAGTATTTCTAATAAAGTATTTTGGTTAAAAATTAATGATTTAATAAAGAAAAATGAGTTTTGAGTATTATGTGTCATCTTCATTTTGTTCATCAGAAACATTAAATACAAAGTAACATAACAGATTAACAATAACAAAATAGATGGTCAGATATTAACTTTTTAGTTTACTTTCCTTCTGACTGCTGTTTAATTAATCAAACCTGAGAATTTGAAAATCAAAACAAAACCTGTAAAGTGTGAAGTAATTACATAAGACAATATTATGATGTAGATGATAAATTACAGAGGACTGTCGAACTTTGTAACAGTTAGTAAAAGTTCTCTGTCTAGTTATGCCTTTACAGCATATGCACCTCTAATTTCAACTGTGGAGGCATTATAATGTGATTACCAATCTCATTGTTCATTAATTAGAGTTATGGGAAGGTGACGTTGACCGATTACTTTCCCTCAAGCCTGTCATTGAAAATTATGGACAACTAGTGAAGATAGCCCTGAAGTATTTGTTGCAGGAATTCAACAAACCAATCCCTAGTACTTGGACCAATTGACATTGGATAAAACCAGTTCTCAGTGCCATGAACCACAATTTTGTTCTTTTTCAGACACTCAATCTGACATCAATACATGGAAGTAATTTAGAAATGATGTGAAGGGTTTAGAGTAACACTGTTTTCAAGCTATCTTTATGTAAACCTGCTATTGATGTATACATGTCCTGAACAGTAGAATTACAGATGTTTACAAAGTAGAGACTTAAAAACTAATCTTTTCTATAACAACAACAAAGAATAAAAATGTTATTTTACTTGAAGGGGTAAAGTAAACTTTCAAAGTTTAAGATTTTTTTTTAAAGTGAATCCCAAAAGGGTTTCGAGTAAAATACCTTACTTCTGGGATAGGGCTGGTCCCATTTAAACGAAGTACTTCCCACACAGTGTTTTCTTCATCACTACTGCATGAATGTATAGATTCATATGTTCTATCACAGTCACTTTTAGTCTCAATTTCATTGGTTGTTATAATACTAGCATTTGTTGCAGTTCTTTGCTGAACCTTTAATCTAAAATCAGGGCCTATGCAGTCTCCTGAACCATCAATACTAAAGTTATCTTCAGAATCTTTCCAATACTCTTTAGAATTTATTTCCAGTTCTGCATCAGTTTTTTCTTTTCTCAGTAATGCACAAAATACACTCATATCTGTTCTATCAGATATGTCTCTACCAAACATGCCTTTAGCATCTTTAGGGACAATAGGCACAACTGACTGTGGGTGAACAAGTTCAACAAACAATCTTAGCTCTGAAAAAGAAGAATGATTTGAATAGGGAACAATGTAAATATCTCTATAACTGGCATAAGGATCTGATCCATGGCCAACAAATCTAGCTGTTGGTAAAATGGCAGAAGTAGGACATACTTTATTCCAGTGCATCATGGTTTTGGCATTGATTATTTGTGTTGGAACTGCCATAATTTTAGAATCTAAACGTGTTGCAATATAACTAATACCTAAAGCTTTCAGTAGTTTCATCTTTTCTTCAGTGACACTTATTTCACAACCTGTTTCCTCAAAAATGCTTAAAAGAAGATTCTCTTTTCCAAGACTATCTACACCAATTAAAATTTTTCTCTTCTCTTCTAGTAACTTCTTAACTTTTTCTATCACTTTTCCTGTTGCCTCCTCCTGAGTTTCAAATGTACAGGCTGGAGAACAGTAGGTGTTGTCTAAATATAATACATCAATATTTGGTAGCAGTTTTTCATTCAAGATGTCTGGCTTGTAACGAAAGTCACCTGTATACAGCACGTTTCCAAACTCTCCTTGAAACAAGAACATTACTGCACCAGGACAATGATTAGCTTCAAAAAGAGTCACAGTAACAGTAGTGGATGAGGTTTGACTTTTACAAACTGGTATAAGATGTTCTTCATACAACTGCAGAGGTTTCACAAGAGCAGGATCTAACTGTAATAATATAGTTTAACATTAAACACATACTTCAGTAACAATTAAAAATGGTAAAGTGACAACACAGTGAAGATATGTGTAATATTCATAACTAAACAGCAAAATATCAGTATGTTCTGTCTTATGATAATTATTTATTTTAAAACATACCAGTTAACATCAACTTATAAAAGGAATACTTACATTATTATGAAATAAACAAATATTTAACAGAAATGCAAAAAACATGTTCATTTACTACATTTAGGTATCAGATGCATGAAAAAGCAAAAGGTAGTAATAAGCATCAGATACATTTGGAGAGATGTGTAACTAGTGTATAGTTACAAAAAACCTTATACATATGATGAATTACTTTAAAAATGTCTTTTATGCAAATAGAAATTTTAATATAACTTAAAAAGTTTAAATGATTTCATAAGCAAGTGTAATTAGTCACACTAGGAGATGGGTCACAAGTTTATTCACTTTAGTAAGGAGTAAAATTGTTTTAACATAGATTTTTTTACACTTTAACGGTTAAAGTAATAGCTTTTCTTCTAGTTTAAAATCTAATATAGGTAGTCTGAAGTTATTTTACTTGGTGTACTTGTAATACCACAACAAGGAAACAGCAAGAAGGTCAAGTTTCTGAGAGCTGAAATTCTATTTTAGAGACGACTTCGGATATGAGAAAAGGAACATATTGCAGGTTTGATTATTGTGATGTAAAAAATGGGTAACCCAAGAGGGTTTTAACTAGAAACTTGAACATTTACTAAAACAAGAGGGAATCTTCAATAGTCACAGCACCTAAAATTATTTTAGGCAATATTAAAGTAATCTAAAGACATTTTTCTCCTTTTTATTAGATATATTTTATGTAATAGTAGCACCAACTGTGGAGTGCATGTATACCCAATCCGAGTTTATTACTCATCATGAGCTCTACCAGCCTGTCTTCAAATTGAAGTTACTTTAAGTACAATAAGAATACATTAAGCTTGGCTAACAAAGTATGTAAGGTGTAACACTGAATAAATATATTTCAAATTTGAAGTTTTAAATTTGCTTATGAGACAGAGGGTTACAGATAATAAAGAATTAAACAAAATTAAGAAATTGAAAAAGATATATGAAGAAAGGTTGGCTAAAAATTCAAAAAGTAACAATAAGAATTTCTTTAAATACATTAGAAGTAAGAAAAATGTAAGGATGGGGTAGAGCCTTTAAGGGATAATAAAAGAAGACTAGTGTGAGGATTAAGAAATGGCTGGATTATCCAATTAGGAAGTATACAGAATAAGGGTTTCTGAGTCGGATATAATTTTCCAACGAGTTTTGAAGGATTGAATATGTAAGCCACTTTCTACTTGAATAATGGACAGTTTTCAGAAAAATTAAAGTTGGCTAATGTTGTTCTCCTTTCTAAGGGAGGCGATAAAAGATTTTGAACTTCTGATGAAAGATACTTTGCAGCCATTTATCAGTTTAAAATTTTAGTAAAGGTTAAACATTGTTCCACTAAGCTAAAATCTTGCAAAGCATTTGGCATTCTCTGAAGAGGTTAGTGCTTATGTGGATGAGGGTAAGCATGTGGATTTGGTGTATTTGGATTTTCTAAAGCATTTGACAAGATGCCACTCAAAAAACGTTTTAAACAAACAATAACCATAGGTATAGGAGGATAAATTGGCTTGTTGGATAAAAAGGCGGCCACAAAAAAAACAGAGGGTTGTAATAAATGCACTTAAGTCAAACTGAAGGAATAGCCAACAAATTACTTAAACTTGTTGACGATTATAAAATTTTGGGTGTTGCTCAGTGCAAGAAGGATGCTGTTGCATCATAAAATGATTCAGATTACTTGGCGTTTTGAACAAATTGTAGATGGCTTGTAATTATGATAAATGCAAGATAATACATGTAGGTTACAATAATTTGAATTTTAAGAATAGTTTTATGGGGAATAACCTTAACAACATTATGAAAGAAAAGGGTCTTTTTGTTCTGGTTCATCAGTTTTTTAAAAGTCATCCAAGCTGTGTGTTGTTGCTATAACTAAGGCAAAAAGTATTTGAGGTTGTATATATAGAAGTAATTCATACAAGTCTTAAAAGGTTTGTAATTTCATTGCATAGGTCATTGATAAAGCAATATTTATGATAACAACAAACCCACTTGAAGTAAAAATGTATCTCAAGATGGCTAGTGTGGGTATTAAAACTTTTATAAAAATAGAGAACAATGTTTCGACCTTCTATATGCAAACTCTTTGTTAACCTGAAGATGGCCTAGAAGGTCAAAACGTTGTTCTCCATTTTATTTTAATAAAAGTTTCAACATACACACCTGCTGTCTTAAGATACAAAGCAACATTTAGAATAATATTTACAATTTTGAGCTCCTTACCTAAAGAAAGAATTAAAGGCCCAAAGGAAGGAAGGTTAAGGTACCTCAAAATTTTCTTTAATAAAGTTTCAGATGTGCAAAAGAAACCTGGCTGAATATCTGGCTTTGAAACAAAACAAACTACAAAAGGTAAGAGAATCTCATTGGATTGTAGTTTTGAATACTGTTCAACCTTGTGAAATAATTCTAGATCCAGTTGCCACATATACCATTTGTGAAGTCTCATTCTGATTTAATGAGAGACCCAACTGAAATGAAACTTTGTTAGGAACTTTCCCTTATGATGTTGAAAAATTGAAGGAAGTTTCAACCAAATTGGAATTAGGCTGGGTGAGGAGTTTTGCAGGGAGACAGACATTAGTCTGATACATTTGTACATATAGATACTTTCTATAGTCTTTCAAAATCACCAAGTATGTACCAATTGACGTCACAATCTATTTCAAAATTATCATGAAATAGCTTCATCAGTTTAAAAAGTTTGCTTAGCCCTAAAACACATGTATTTTATAAATTATTAAATTTTATTAGGTTGCCCAGAAACAAATGTTGGAATTCCCAATGATGACATTTAGAAACTAAATACTGAGTAACTTATTGTTGGTTGATTGGTTTAATCCAACATTTGTTACTTACAATGTGTCTTAATTGTCTGCTGTTTCAACTCTACTCAGAGTAATTTTGCAACCCCTAAGGCAGCATGAACAAGAAGGACTTTCATCTGTTTTTCTTCAATGACTTCAAACTTGGACAAAAAGCTACTGCAACTATATGGAACATCAACATGGCATTTGGCCATGAATCTGTTACTGAATGTACAGGTTTTGATATGGAGATGAAAGTCTTAAAGACCACAAAAGTTGTGGAAGGAAGCCATCCTTAGATAAAAAACATGCTAAGGGAAACAGCTGAGACAGACCCTCCCACAACAGTACATGAGCTTGCAGAAAAGCTAGGCACAAGCAAATCATGCATTACCAACCACTTGAGTGTGACTGGAAAGACAAAACAGTTGGATAAGTGGGTTCCATGTGAGCTGACTGAAGATAAAAAAAATCAGCATTATGAGACCTGTCAACGATGATGCTCCAAACACTGAATGAATTTGGAATTGAGGTTCTGCCTCATCCACATCATTCCCCAGACTTTTCACCTACAGATTTTAATTTTTTTAAGCACTTAGACAACGTTTTGGGCAATAAATGCTTTCAAAACTACGCAGATGCTGAAGAAGCTTTCAGAAAGTTCACTGACTATAGAAACTCTTGATTTCTAAAGCAAGGGCATAAACAACATCTTTACACATTGGCAGAAATGTGTTGAAGCAAATGGTGCTTACTTTGGTTAAACCATGTTTTACAGCCCTGGTTTATACTCTTCCAAACTTCACAGTTCAAAAACATTTATTTCTGGACAACCTCATAAAATTTAAAGGTTTAAAACTGTGGGGAAAAATTTTCAATTTTAGAAATTCTTTAAATATGCGTTGTTCACTGTTTTTTTTGTTTACTTTGTTATTCTCCTGGATACAAGTTTTTTTTGGCCTTTGAGACCTTAATCCTAAGTAGTTTAGAATTGGTCAATATCCAAGTCAAGAATTTTTAAACATGATTGGCTGGCCCAGTCAGCAACCATATAGAATGGGCATGTCCTGAGACAGGAATTCAAAGTTGTGACCCTCATGTTGCAAATTGAATGTCTGAACCACCAGGCCAATTTATGTCTGTTAACTAAACTTAAACAACAACTCATGTACTTAAACATAACAATGACACCATATATGTACATACACCTGTAACTTTCAATGGGAGCAGGTCGGCATTCACAGGAGACGTGTAGATGGGAAAGCACCAGTTCCTGCTCAGTCCCATTATATGGTCAGCGTGAAGATGGGTTAGGAAAAACAGCTTGACAAATGAACATTCTGAAATTATCCAAAAATCCACTGCAATAGGTGTGCCAGCAATAATATGGCCATTTCTGCTTCCTCCCATGATACCAGTTGACTAGGGAAAGAAAAAAATGATTTTTCCATAATGGTATCACTCAAATTTACTTCAAGTTATGAGGACATTTTAGCTTTTGCTTTACAATTACAACAATGCAAAAAGGCTTTATACTAATAATGTATTTAGCTAATAGAAAGTAAAACTTAAAGCATATAATTTTAATGGTCTACAAATTAAAACTGCTTAATTTTTTTCATTCTTTTTCAAATACAAATAAAGCATGACATGTCTTTGTAATACTTAATTAAAATTAGATTAAGTACTCAGAACATTAATCACACAGGAAATATGTTACCACAAAATACCGGATAATCTCAATACACCATAATTCGAACAGGTAATTTATGACAAATTAATTTGTAGGTAAAATCGGTATCAAAACATATTCGCACAAAATCTCTACTTATTATAAAAGTAAAGACCTTAAAATGATATTAAGATCTTTGTTCTATTAATTGATATGCAGAAAAATAATTCAATTCACAATCTTAAAAACGCACACTCCAAATACTAAATAAGGCTAGAAATATGCTTCTGGTGGTATATCTTAAGAAATAATAGTACGTTTATATAAAACAACCAACTTCAAAGAAGTCAAGATATATTTGATATCTGACCAAATTTATATTATACTAATACTTACCAATACTGCTGCCATCTATGGACATATAAACAAGTTAGTAATTATTTATTTTACTACAATTGTTTTCTTGTATTTGAATATACTGTTTGATAGAGTAACACACCACAATTATACAAAATACGAGTTATACATAGTTAGATTTTGATAGATATAAAAAGAATGTAACATTTTGTTTTGCATATCTTACTGTATTGTAGATTACTTTTGTTGCAGTTTCATAGTTAACCTTCGACAAGTAAAATCAGGGTTATTTTTATCTTTCATGACCTTTCAGTTACAATCTATAACATTATATATGGTGTTATTACAATGATATCATAAGCTGTTAGCATTTTAAATCACAAAGGTATTGACTTTTCAATTGTATTTTTACAGATTATATGCAATTAGTGTTATTTAGAATTTAATTACTAAACTATTACTGTATGAAAGTGCTAACAGTAGATGGCATCTTGGTTTAAAGTCTAGTCTATCCTTCTCTGAAGTACATGTATTGAGTTTTCTTTTTGGGACTTAGGAATATTTAGATGTGATTGGCAGTTGTCCTACACCCAAATCAAGCATAATTAATATTTGATAATGGGGAATACTGAATATTTAATAAAAGGTAATGCAATTAGAATTGATAAGCCTGCTGTATTACTTATATTGCACATGCAAGTTTCATTTGGGCTTATATAAAAAGAACAATGTTAAAATCAACATAGCGCTAACTTTTGAAAGTCAACAAATGTAATCTCAGCTGATGTATTAACCAACAAGGTTTTTAGTGACTTCTTTTGTTTTGACTAAGAGTATAATAGATGATATAGGTCATAAAATAGTACAAAATATTATGAGATAAAAATACATAACATATTTTACTTTGATTTTAACAAAACTAAAAACATCAGAAACAAGTGTCTTAAACAACAGGACAGTGAAATTGGTTTTAGGTTACACATTAATTTTTGTTAAATATTCAAAATCATTAATTAATTGTCAACTTTTCAATTACTTTTTGAAATCCAGTGAAAGATTCTGCCGACAGTTTCCAGAACTTTCTGTTTGTTATTGTTGTAATCACATTAAATGAGAGTTAAAAAAAAAAAAAAACAGTTAAAGTCTCACCAACTCTTCATAAAGCATGTTTAAGGTTTAGGGTCTTGACAAGTATTTGGAAAGTCAGGCAGATGGGTGTTTGATAACTAAGAGGCCATTGCTGTCCCCCAGGATGTTATCAATGTCAAGGTGAGGAACTTTACTTCCATGCTATTTTTAACTACCAGTTTTTCAACACACAAAATCTAAATGAGAAATGATTCTTTCCCCTTAGTAAAGAGGTCAGCTTAAAAATTCCTTCATTACCTTAATCAGTAAAACATGCAAAAAATATTACTTAGGTTTCTTCAAAATCACTTAGAAAACTCAAATTTTAATACATTATTATATTTTTGCAGATAATGTAAGTAAAAAACAACTTTTAATTCAAAATTGAAGTTAGTGAAAAAAATGGCACAACCACTCTTCAACAAGTTCTTCAACTTTACAAGTTATGGTGTTCTCCATTTTAAAGTATAATTCACCATTTCATAAGTTACACATTTGTTTCTTCTACTAACTTATTAACATGTTTAAAAAAATATTTCCATCAGAAAGATATATTTATTAGCAGTTTCTGTTTGTGACAATCTTGAAATTCACATAAATGCCAATAGTTTTTTAACTGTTTCTAAACAAAAAACATAATACATACTTTCCTTAACACCTACAAGGGCAATAAACAATTTTTTTAATAAATTTTTCTGTGTACCATTAAAAAAAAACAGTTTATAAGATGTTATCTCAGTACTCTACAAACAATAAGTGATAAAATGTTAACATATGAAAACAGAAGTGTGTGGGATTACATTTTTAGCACCAAATTTAAGCTCAGTATTTGTTTCTATAATATCTGATTTATAGCCTGACTAGCAAATCTGACAGATTGTTCAAGTTGTAATTAATGCAGATCCAGGCCAAGTTTTATACTACAATGAATAATATTAACATAAACATCACATCAGAAACTTGCATTATTAATAGGCATAATGACCAAAGCACTAAAAATGTTACACAAACTTCAAGCAATCATTCTAAACAAATAAAATTACATAATAACAGCCAAAATTAATGGTCAGCAGCAAGGATATTACTGTATAGATTCAATAATTCTAATAATCGTGTTTTGTCTTTTTATACTTTGATTTATAATATCAAGTACTTTTAGTTAGCTAAAATATCTTATTAATCTGAGGAACTGAAACACATTAGTTTAGTGGTAAACATACAATTGGTCAAGTTTCTTTTAATAATGAACAGCATTAGTCTTGAGTAATAATTATCAGATGTCCCATTACAAGTAACTATTTTACTTCACATATATCTATTTTCTAGTACATAAAAATTGCAATTTTAAAATAATGCCATAACAATGAAACAACATTCCTTTAGAGTATTTTTGTTATATTTGTTGATGACAAGTTGTGAATGGCAATTTGATGTCAAATCTTACATTATGGCAAGTTTTTAAAGTTGTTACAGGTTGAAGATAACTGTATGCTTTTTTTCTTGAAATTTCAAGTTTTGTTCACTGAGATTAAAATGGCTAAGCAGCCACCTTCTGAAGCCTTATCTAAAATAAATAACAAATAGTTGAAAGAAAAATAAAACCATCATGCCATCAACATTTTCAAAAATTTAGAAGAGAAACAAAATTTTCTGTGGTGCCTTAGCATTTTTAGCTCCATTTCATACATGAACTACTCAATTCTAATTTTAAAAAAATTTAACAAGGTATTTAATTAAGATGGTTTGCACTTAAACATCATCAAAACATTGGACACTTGAGAGAAACTTAAAAAATTAAAAGAAACTTATGTTGGGTTACTATTTTGTTTTTTTTTAAATATGTTAAAACAGTAATAAGACTTAACAGGATTAGGATATTCCTTATCCTGTTTAAGCAAACTTAATACGAAACAGCCCAAATCTTAACCTACGAAAATGATTTTTAACTTTCTTCCTTTAATCACTTCTAGACCAATTTAACCACTGGCGCCAGGCCAGATAACAACATTGACAGACGAAAATTATAAGTCATAATTTACATTGGAATTGTATGTTGTTTTACATGGTCTTGACATGGCTTTTAAAATTAGTTTTATTTTTACGATACAAGTTATTTACATTTTAGATGTTAACAGGAAAATACAATTTGTGATGAAAGTAAAAAAAAATCAGCAAAACCAGTTTACAACTTGAATGAACTTGGCGAAGTTGAGAATTAATTTAAATTTAAACAAAAAATACGAAATTGACTTGAAAGTAGCACAATTAAGCTTATTATTAAAAACGAATTACAAGTTGAACAACATTTCATATGGAACGTAAAACAAAAGAAATAACAGTTAATTCTCCTTTTGCTAATAGTATCGTTAATTACCGTACCAATACAACACTGTAACAAATACAATTAAAATTAGTACACTAGCAGTTTGTCAAATTAGGCGGGAAGAAGATAATGATAACGCCATCTATAACGCACTCATTCATTTTGAGACTAAATGTCAGGAACGCTATTTTAAATATTCAAACCGTCTTCACTCTCTAACACTTTCTCAAAATCACGAAGAATTAAACAAATTTGTTTTGAAAATATATATAACTTTTATTATTATGAAGAGGAACTACCTGTAGGGAATAGACAAAAGGTATATAGAAATCGATTTCCGCATTAATGCATCAAAGTAATTCTTGATAACGAGAAACCCTCTTCAAATAAAAATGTACCAGCCGTCCTGAGACACATTTTTAATGCATCAAAGATTTCCGAATTAGCCGCACGGTTAGGTTTGTTTGTTTTGGAATTTCGCGCAAAACTACACGAAAGATAGTTGCGCTGGCCGTCCCTAATTTAGCAGTGTAAGACTAGAGGGAAGGCAGATAGTCATTACCATCCACCGCTAACTCTTGGGCAACTCTTTAACCAATGAATAGTAGGATTAACCGTCACATTATTATGCCCCCACGCCTGAAAGGGCGAGCATGTTTGGTGCGACGGGGATTCGAAACCTCAGATTGCGATTCGAACGCCTTAACTCACCTGGCCATGCCGGGCCGCATGGTTAGGACATACTCGTAGTTACAGTTATTGAGCTTTTTAAATTAAACTACATGGTACTGTATTAAAGCACCTTAGAATTGAATCTTGCTGATAAATCAAGTTGAGGAATGAAAGTTTCAAGTATATTTTTTAACAACATGGTTTTACCCTACAACAAAATATGATAATAAAGTATTCGTCGTTAGCAAGGGTTAATTATCTAATTCTTTTAGAATTTTCACGGTATTTACTGTATAATTTCTGACATATAAATGTATATCAGTCATTTAGTGATAAAGAATCCTTGTTAAACAATTGTTATCAAAAACTGAAAAGTTTTTTTGCATTCCTGAAATTTCCAAAAATCAACACAATAATTACCCATTCAAGACATTATTCTCCAGAAGTATTTAGTTCCAGGAGCTTTATTAACTGCAGAAAGTTCCTCTCCGTATCAGTATGTCAACGTAATGCTAATGCTAAACCTTGACGCCGTAAGAAACGTAAACTTCTGAATATTTTGGTTAGACTTCTTTTGCATTCTTCCTGCTGCTTCTTATTTCCATCATGTAGCTGGACAGTCACTGGAGTTACATCAAGTGAACCTTCTGGAGATATAGCGAATCTGTGCTGAGACGAGGATTGGTGTTCGTTGAATTTCTGTTTCGCCTTTTTCTAGTTGCAAAATCCGGTGGATATCAAGGTATACTCCAATGGCCTCTCCAGTTTTCTTCTAAAAAGGCCTCTATATTCCGCCTTGACACAATGAAAGCATATGACTTTTTGAGTCTGATTGTTGAAGTGCAGCCATAGGAACTCGTCAAACCACTTGCCCTAGAAGTTGGTATTTTGAGATTTTTCTTTCTGTCGTGGTATTAGTTGTGCGTCTGGATGATATGGCTTTCACTGTATCTGTGGAGTGTCAGATTTTTCACTACTGCACAAACTTGTTTCAAAACTATCTGGTGGTTCATGATGTGAAATAGTTGCAGAAGCATTTTCAGACTCGTCCTCTGATGAACATGGTATTTCCTCTGTATGGTAAGTTTCTATTTCTTTGCTTGAGGTTGTTGGCTTATCTGCATCTGCATTGTCACTTGTAGTACTAGTAACTGGCTTGCAGAACTGTCTAATATCGGAAAGTTTCAGACGCTTCCTTGTCATAATTATAATCTATTTCCCAGATGACTCAACAGGCTAAAATACAGTCTTTATTGAAAAACTCTAACGTACAACGAGTGAAGATAGAACAGAATGGAAGTATGACTGAACTGTACAATGTATTTAAGTGAAACGCGCGAAGCTCAAAGTGACTACCGAGCCGAGTGACCTCCTGGGCATCGCTGGAACAATAATGTGTGCTAGTTACAACACAGGTAATTGCAGCTTTGTCGAAAAATACTTAAACAATCACAAATATGTTATGTTCCTGTTAAAGCTCATCAAAAGGCAAACACGTTGTGATATAATGTCTATTAGCACGTCTATTTAATATAAACAGCTAGGATGCGTCAAAAAACAAAAAGTTGTGACACTCAGTCGCTCGCTTATAATTTGATTCCATTCAATGAAAAAAATATGCTAGCGTGAAAATCAATCCAATACATTAATATTTAGGAGTTGCGCAATGCGCACAAAATAACAACGTGCTTCCGGAACTGTTGTTGCGTCAAGTTCAAATTGTCGGATCGCCAACTCAACATGTTTGAACAGGTAACAACAAAAACAGATACGATTCGTCAAGATAAAAGTGAACGTATGAAAGTTGCCACTATAATACGCAATTAGTCATTCAGTCGATCGTGATCGATGGCTTGAAGAACAATGCCAGTCAACATCAGCAGCGGTAATGGTGGACTCATTCTCATCGGAAGAAAATGACAAATCGTTTACTTTCTCTTCTCAAAGAGTTAAAAGAAGTAAGTCTCAATTAGCAATGGGTCTCAATTAAGACCATGGGCTCTAGAACTGAGCTTCCTAGGCCCGGCATGGCCAAGCGTGTTAAGGCATTTGACTCGTAATCCGAGAGTCGTGGGTTCGAATTTTGGTCGCACCAAAAACATGCTCGCCCTTACAGTCTTGGGGGTGTTATAATGTTGCGGTCAATCCCACTATTCGTTGGTAAAAGAGAAGCCTAAGAATTGGCGGTGGGTGGTGATGACTAGCTGCCTTCCCTCTAGTCTTACACTGCTAGATTAGGGACGGCTAACGCAGATAGCCCTTGAGTAGCTTTGCTCGAAATTTAAAACAAAAAAAAACAAACTGAGCCTACTCCTCTTGCATGCAAATACGTCACGGCGTCACATTACTCGAACCTTCTGCATTTTTCTCGTTGTCTTTAGAGAGTATTGTTTCATTATAGCATCTCAGGGTTTGTAGAAATTTCTAGGCTGCAGTTGCACAATGTCAATGTACACATCTAAGCGACCAAATGAGCATAAGTGAAGTCAGAAAACTTTAAGTTAGTGAAAGTGATGCTAGACTGCGTGATTGTTAGTTTAGGTGTAACGCATGATATTTTATTGTTAGTTTCACAGTTTAACAGATATTAAAAGAGTAATTTATCTTGTCAAAGGGTTTTCTAAAGTAATTGAGCCCGTCTATGTGAAGTTTGATGAAAAACAAATAATTATTTGAAGTTGTGGATACAACAATGACAACCAACGGGGTAACGTAAATGAACTTATCACAGACCGTATACTAAAAAACAGAGTATAGAAAAATAATTTGTCATGTAAGTTTGATTCTAAAGTAAATAAACCTGTGTATCTATTAGATTTTAAAGTAATGGAATAAGCCTTTGTGAACTGTTGACAAGAAAAGATAATTATTTAGTGTTTAGGACAAAATGATGATACCCTGTCGTGTAAAGAATTTTGGACATAACATTTACTTGTTTTGAATATATTATTTGAAAACAAGTGGATTATGTGCTGTCCGCTTATTGTTTATCGTCAAAAAGTCACAGGCACCTAATTTAAAGAGTTAGACACGTATGAAATTGACAACTTTTAACTTGGATGATTTTTTAAGCAATACATTCGAATTACCAAAATACTAAGTTCCATATCTATATTTCTTGTTGAGTGCAAGTTCATTGTAGTAACCTGGTGTGATATAACTGATTACATCAGCCTATAAAGTATAAAATCCATCCCGTTCCATTAGGTACATTATGCTAGCTATTAGGATACTATAATTGTCAAGGCTACTTCCAATGAACCTTCAATATATATAGGTTTGGTGCTGTGAGTAGCATACTTTGTCAAAATATTGATGATAAAATAGTTTATAGAACTATTACTAAGTAACTCAACGTAAAATTGATACATAACGAATAATGAGTTATAGAGATGTTTCATTGAAACTTTAGATAGACATAGTAGGTTTGAGAAACGTAATGGATTCCAACTGTTCGAAGAAGGCCTCAGTATAGAAACCGAAACGTCATTCTATTTTCATTCTGCAGGCAGTTGCAGTCCAGTAAAGTTCTCAAATCTACTAGTTCTCGAGTTATACTTCAAATTTAATGATATCATGTGACGCAGATTTGTTTCAGAGATCTAACTATAAAACCTGTAAGAATATTATTTCTGTTTCACGAAATATTATTTTTTGTTCCCTCTGCGTTTTCGTGGTATTCCTCCAACAGCATAAATGTAGTTGGGGGGCTTAATTACTCGCTATAATCCAGATTCATAAAATATTCCTCTAAGATGGTCTTGCTGCTTATATACGGGAAATTTCTTTCCATTATTTTCTGAATCGTAAGTATTTCATCCAAGCATATAGCTTTTCTTAAACAGACACTTCGCTTTAGTAATATTTGTTTGATTGTCTACTTTCAACTGTAAGTTTACTTTGCTAAGTGATTTTCAAAGAATCTTCAACAGCAAAGAACACTGTGAGTAACTGTCGTCCATTGAACTTGTTTTGATACAGAGATGATTCAATTGACTACAGGACTTGACCAAATTTCTCAATGCAAAGAGATACTTCTGAATTTGAGTTTATTTGTTTTATCGCAAAGCTACATAATCGATTATTTGAAGTCTATCCACCACTGGGAGTCAAACCATGGATCTTAGCACTGCGTATCTGGAAACATACCGCCGACCCGCTAGGAGACGAACATACTTTTAGGTTCCGCGATACGTAAAATAGCGCAACATTTTAGTCTTAAGCGTAGATGCTGTGGTTTCGTTATGTGTAGTGAAGAAGCAATTATTTTCGTTCTTCGAGAAAGGAATGAAACACACGACCATTAAATTCTCTTTTAACAACCGTCAGAAGTTTACAGGGTTGTCGATCTAGTTTTTAAATTTGGACGTGTGTTGTATGAGGGAAGAGGTCAAATGGACTTGACCCTTCCAGATATTCAAGACCTAAACTCCGATACAGTTTACACATAGACAAACGAGTGCCGCACCTTTCTCATTCTTGAGGGCCTGGCATGGCCGAGCGCGTTAAGGCGTGCACTCGTAATCCGAGGGTCGCGGGTTCGCGCCCCCGTCGCGCTAAATATGCTCGCCCTCCCAGCCGTGGGGGTGTATAATGTGACGGTCAATCCCACTATTCGTTTGTAAAAGAGTAGCCCAAGAGTTGGCGGTGGGTGGTGATGACTAGCTGCCTTCCCTCTAGTCTTACACTGCAAAATTAGGGACGGCTAGCACAGATAGCCCTCGAGTAGCTTTGTGCGAAATTCCAAAAACAAACAAACAAAACAACTCATTCTTGAGCGGAACAACCCACGCATATATGGAAAACACCTTAATGTACGAGGATAAATACTTAAACTGTTTGTTACAATGGTTAAGACTGGAGAGTTCGACCAAATCAGCCTACCATTCTTCACTAATCTCTGAAACGATCACGTTGACTCTTGAAAATTTGTGTAGTAGATTGTATTCATTAATGTACAGCGCTTAATTCACAATATGATACGTCTGAGTAGACGACATTATCCTACTTTTATTGTCTTTAACAATAGGGTTAATTTTTGGTCATTTTAAAGTATCACTAAGTTTAATTAATGAACAACAATTTATTAAGACATTCAATAAACAAATGAATGAGCGACACAGCGATACTTTATTTAAAATGAGCTCAGTTAGATATAATACATTTAGACCCTGATTATTTTTTCTATTTATTCCTTGATCTCACTATTTCATGTACTGCCATCTGTCTTGTTTCCCAAAAGCTCTTGAGGAATATTGGTATCTGATGACCAACAAGCAAATTATTTCCATTTTGTGAGGTTGTAAAGTATTACCCAATAAAACATTTGAAGGATATTCACAAAAGAAACGATATAATAAATTTTAACGTATCTAAGAACGGTTGGTATGGGTATTTAATACTAATATCAGCTGTTCTGAGATACATTTTTATTTCAAGTGGGTTTCTCGTCATGAAGAAAATAAATTTTTAGCCCTAATAATTATTCATTTAGTCTGTTCGAATGTAAATTTATGAAATACACAGAGCAACTATTGATGCTGTGTATTTGTATAATAGCTCTAATTATTCGTCTTGCAAGTTCGGCATGTCCAGGTGGATTTAGGTCGCGGTTTCGAATCCTCGTCGCACAAAACATGCTCGCCCTTTCAGCCGTGGGGGCGTTATTATGTGACGATCAATCCCACTATTCGTTGGTAAAAGAGTAGCCCAATAGAGGGCGGTGGGTGGTGATGACTAGCTGTCTTCCCTCTAGTCTTACACTGCTAAATTAGGGACGGCTAGCACAGATAGTCCTCGAGAAGCTTTGTGCGAAACTCAAAACAAACAAACAAACAAACAAACAATCAATAAAAGTGTATTACGCGTATTTTGGAATAAAACTTAGGAACCAAGACAAATCAGAGGCCCTACAAAAAGTTTGCATAATTTGTGCTGAAGGTTTGAGACAATAGATTAAAGGTAAGAAGAAAATATTTGCCTCTTGGAATTCCAATGGTCTGGCGTAAACTAAGAAATTAAGCTGAATTAGGGACGAGTAGCGCAGATAGGCCCTCGTGTAGTTTTGCGCGAAATTCATGAACAAACAAACAAACTTCTTCACGTTGTATAATGGCCGAGGAACCTAGTTGTTGTCCTTCTTTACAGATCCAGTAATATTAATTTTACCGCTAGCATAAACAGACTATAATTTTATAATACATGTAGTGGTTAGTAGAAAGACAGCGATATTATCTGTGAAGATAATAATAGTGACAGAAAACACAATTTATATACATATACAAGAGCAACGCAGGAAAATAAGTATTCGTAACTTTATAGATAAACAATACCATGATATATTTATTTTTGCATACTCGTTGATCGTTCTTTCTTCCATGTCATGGAAAAAAATACCAGGCTAATGATTATTTTGAGTAGTGAGGAATAAAGCTCCTGGTTATTATTGAAAAAACGTCACGTAATACATGTTTGTATTTGTTTCATTTCTGAATGTCGTACAAAGCTACACCAGGGATATCTGCGCTAGCCTTCCGCAATTTAACAATGCAAGTACAGAGGGAAAGCAGATAATCATCACCGCCCACCACCAACCGTTGGGCTAATCTTTTACCACGAATAGTGAAATTGACTGTAACTTTCTGACGACCTCAGGGCTGAAAGGTCGAACATGCTTGATGCGACGGGAATTTGAACCCACATTCCTCACGCTACAAGTCAAGTGCTCTAACCACCTGACCATGTCGAGCCAACATATCTGGGGTCTCCGTAAATGTTATGTTGCAAGATAAAAGAAAAGTCATGTTATATTTGTGTTGAAACTATCAAGACCAAAGAACTTTTATTATGACGTAATTACAGTAGAGGGCACGCGGTAATTTAATTACTGTGGCACCGTCTAATGGCACTCTACATTGATATGCAACACCATCTGGTGGTATGGAAACAAACCACTCATCAAAACAATTGACATCTCAACATAAAAACTTTGTCACCCCTAGTGGTATCTTTTGGAATTACTCCCTTCTAGTAACACACCTCAGGACTATCTGTCTTCAATAATACATTTTTGTGACACCCCTCCAACACACACACACACAGATACACACACTGAACATTTTATGGAACTATCTTCATCCTGGTGGTACTTCATGAAACTATTCGGTCTTTAGTAGCATACTTTGAAACTATCCTTATCTGGTGGTACCTCGAGAAATTATATTTTCTCTGGGACAACTCTGAAAAATTTGGCGTCAATTTTTGATTTCAACGCATCGATAATTCCATTTAGGCGACTTATTTGGATAATAAATTGATCACCTAAATGCTGAAACAGTGGAACTAATAGTTAAGAAAACTAAAAAAATAAAATTATAAATGTTATTTAAAAAGTATTAATTCAATAACTTGTTTGTTGTTTCTATTTTAAAGGCTTCTCATTGGTGTAGTGGTAAGACTGACGGTTAATAAAACTAAAAACTAAGTTTCAGTACCCGTGGAGGACACATCAGAGTAGTTCGTTGTGTAATTGTGTTCATAACTACAAACAACAATAAGAAAAACAAAAAAATCAGATAAACAAAAACAATAAAAGCTCTTCAGACTATTAAGATCTATCTAAATCAATTCAGTAACGACATTGTATATTTTGAATATTATTTAAGGAATATATCACTAAATAGTGTTTTGTTGACCAAAAACTGAGCAAATAGTTTGTACTTTCATAGAACTTCTGTTCTTCAGCAAAAGGTAACAGAATTAGGTTTCTGTGCAGTGTCTACCACAGGTATCGAAACCTAATTCTTACTTAGCCTTGTTAGTCTTGAGAGTTATCACTGAACGAAGAAGTTGAAGAGATTTTCGTAGTTGTCTGTTTTTCAGACAAAAAGAAATCTGATATATATGTATAGTGTTGTTGTGTTATAACATTTATCGTTATCACCTATAATATTGCACTGCTTGCATAATTATTTAGTTTATTGGACAGTGTTGCGGGAAAACTAGACTCGTGGCTACAATAGATATATGAGTAAATAACACAGAAAGACAGGTGGATGAAATGGTATACAGTAGACAGATTTTACGAACAGACAGACACGAGCTAAACTGAAAATTGACTCCTATATATGAATCCACAATGATAACTAAGTGAATAGGACCATAAGCTGACAACTAGATAGACTAAAGAGAATATAAACAGGTTTATGAGGATCATGGCTATCAGTATATTAGCCAGGCCCTATGAGGATCATGGCTTGTTGTTGTTGTTGTTTTGAATTAAGCACAAAGCTACACAATGGGCTATCTGTGCTCTGCCCACCACGGGTATCGAAACCCGGATTTTAGCGTGTAAGTCCGCAGACATACCGCTGAGCCACTGGGGGGCAATCATGGTTATCAGTATATTAGTCAGGCCTGCCTGTTTTTATGATTAAGTTTAAACTTTTTGTATATTTTTCAACAGCTACCAGTCAGCGAGTTTTATAATTTCTTACTCAATTATTCTCCAAATTACTGTTCTTAAAACTAAATAACTTGAAGCTCATTCCATAATTGTTCTCTACAAATTAATTAAAATGCAAAAAAAAATTGTTTCACTTCACGATATTTCGTTCTTCATCTGATATTAAACTTTAATAAAATATATGGACCTATTTTATCAAACGACTTGTTTTATTTTTCAATTTTGCACAAAGCTACACGAGGGCTATCTGCGCTAGCCGTCCCTAATTTAGTAGTGTAAGACTAGAGGGAAGGCAGCTACTTATCACCACCAACTGCCAACTTTTTTACCAACGAATAGTTAGATTGACCATCAAATTATAACGCGCCCACGGCTGAATGGGCGAGCATGTTTGGTGTGACGGAAATTCCAACCCGCAATCCTCGGATTACGAGTCGAGAGCCTTAACCACCTGGCCACGCCAGGTTTTAACCTGAACATGTTATATTTAAAAATGTTCAATCCTTGGTGACTCAGAAGACGCGGTTTAGAAGAAAATAAAAATCAAATATTATTTCTTTACGCCACTCAGCGTCAAATGTTTTCTGTTCAATCCTCTAAGCTTCAACTGGTTTTTTCATACTCGCGAATTTCTATTATTTTACTTCTATTTCGTTATCTAATGAATCAGTACACAAACCAGCTGACCAAAATCTCATTACTTGTGTTGCAATACAGAACCATTAAGAATATTGATCTTGAAAATGTACGTCAAAATATTTTAACCGTTCGGCTACACTGACCAGTTTGAAGAAAAAGTGCATCCTTCCGTAATGGAGTACAGTTTTTTCTTTCCTTTTCCAAATGCCTTGTACTGACGAATGTAAATATTAAAATTTATCTCGTAAGCAGTTAGAGTGATGTAACATGAATTTCCAGTGGGTTTGTTTTTCTGTAATTAAGCACAAACCTGTTTGTGCTTTCCCACCACGGGTGTCAAAAGCTAGTTTCCAGCGTTATAATTTTTTTAATAGGATAGATACGAGATAAATGAACAACCAATCTAGCTGTTGTTACTCATGTTTTTTTTTGTTTTTGAATTTCGCACAAAGCTTCTCGAGGGCTATCTGCGCCAGCAGTCCATAATTTAGCAGTGTAAGACTAGAGAAAAGGCAGCTAGTCATCACCACCCACTGCCAACTTTTGGGCTACGCTTTTATCAACGAATAGTGGGATTGACCGTAACATTATAACGCCCCCACGGCTGAAAGGGCGAGCATATATGGTGCGATGGGGATTCGAACCCACGACCCTCAGATTACGAGTCGAACGCCTTAACCCACCTGGCTATGCCAGTCCCTTGTTACTCGTCTATTAACATTTCAGTAACACGTCTTTCCAGCAGAAATAAATAAAAAAATATAACGAAGACGTGACGATTTGTTTGTTTGTTTAGAATTAAGCACAAAGCTACTCAATGGGCTATCTGTGCTCTGCCCACCACGGGTATCAAAACCCGGTTTTTAGCGTGTAAGTCCGCAGTCATACCACTGTGCCACTGGAGGGCGAGACGTGACGAAGACAAAAATTCATGAAATCACACAATACTGTGATATGCTTTATGTTTCAGAGCGGCTCGTCATTTTTTTTTTCATGAGATAGAACAGCGTCGTACTGATGTAACCATATATTTATAGTTGAAAATTAGTGTCATGTCGGACATATTTGTGATTTTAGTAAACGTTATATGCCCCTTTGGTGTGAAAGGAACAAAGTGCAATAATGTTGGAATTTCAGAACGAGACGTGTTGACACTTGACTATTGGGGCGCCCTCTTGTGTCACCACTTGGCATTCACGTTTAGTCGAAGTCAGCAACGTTCTCTGGTGGTTTGCAGAAAATATACTTAACAAAATAAATGTTTACGCGATTGGACGATCATTATAGATATTCACGTCACGCCTATGACATACTTGGAAATATTTTCCTTCTGGCGCCGGTCTGAGAACTATTTAATCTATTTATCATAACAAGCTATATATTAATCGTTTGGAAACAAGCTGGTACTATTTCCCGAAGGAGGATAAACCAACAAATAACACTGCAAATATGGCACAGGAATATGTCTGCGGACTTACAACGCTAGAAATCGAGTTTGGATACCCGTGGTGGGTAGAGCACAGATAGCCCTCTACGTAGCTTTTTGCTTAATTGCAAACAAACGAACGAGCTGTCAGTGTAACCAGGAAAATTGTTAAAGAAATACTAAACATTATATTACTTACGTATCTAGAATGAGGCTAAGTTCAAAAGGCCTTAAGAAAATGCCGACAAACAACTGATGATATAAATAGATTAGCAAGAAAATGATATATAGCCGTAATAGAAGCTACTGCAAGGTCGGATGATTCCCTGTCTTAGATAAAGTGGTGGACAAAATTTGGCACAAAAGCCTCACAAGCCTAAGTTGTCCTAGAGCGAGGTATTTTTTAATTCTGACAGGTAATAATCAAGGAACTTCACTAGACACTACATTAAAAACATTTGTTTTTCTAAGGAACTTCACTAGAAACTACATTAAGAACATTTGTTTTTCTAAGGAACTTCACTAGACACTACATTAAGAACATTTGTTTTTCTAAGGAACTTCACTAGACACTACATTAAGAACATTTGTTTTTCTTATAGTAAAGCTACATCGGGCTGTCTGCTGTGCCCAATGAGAAGAATCGAACCTCTGATTTTGGCGTTGTACGTCTGTAGGCTTACCGCTGACACAGCAGTGGACCCACTGATAATCTACAAAGCATGCGTTAGGCCAGTTAAATGTTTCTGACATACAGATAGGCGATTTACAGAAAACACAAAACTTTTTACTAACAAAAGTTTATACGACAAATTCAAGTTTTTTACACGCATACTAAAATGTCACTCAGTTTTTTGACGATAACGGCCTGATAAGTAACATATAGATATATATCATACATAATTGATACAATTAGAAATGCCTCTCGCTATTAAAAAAAAAACACGAAATTTTTAAAACGGCCGCTTAGTGCTACGCACAACAAAACTTTCTCGATACTTTTATAATTTAATTTTAAAAAGAGTAATTCATTTATGCTGAAATACATTTATTTGTGCATATGACATTGTTATTACAATGAACTGTAGTGTGAACATAAGCCACTGTGTAAACCTTCATCAGATATTTGTGCGTAGTTATGTAAAATTGATGACATCAACCAAAAATATGTGTAAGACCTAAGAAGGACAATTTTAAATTTTAATTACGGGCATTAAGTAAATAAACCTAGTATTCTGTGAGTGTTGAAAGTACCACTGGAAATATTCCACGTGGACTAAATATAACTTCAGCTACCTGGACACATCAGTAGCGTGAAGTCCATGGAAACATCTTTCAAGGTAAAGTCCACTAAATGTTAAATTGTAAAAATTATCTCAGAAGGAAAATAAATTAAATTTTAAAACCTGTAACAGCTGCTACAACAATGAAATGGCAAAATTAAAAGCAGAAAATTCTACTAAAGGAGGTCAAAGATCAAAGGTGTATTAAACCTTTCCAGGTTCAAGCATATCAAACCTAAAAAAACGATACAACGGATGATATATATATGTCTTCTCTACCTGTATGTCTGGATATTTTGATATGTCTTCAAGTACGATACGAAAATACTCTTTTTAAAAACTAGTTCGAACACACAATGCAGTAGAATATGTATTATGGTAAATAATGAGAAATTTCTAACATTTAAACCTTTTTCTAGTATTATATTTCCCTTTTCGGAAGTAAAACAGGAATGAGTCAAAACATCGAAATAAAAAATAATCTACACAAAATTATCTCTCCAAGTGGCTCAGCAATACTCTGACAGTTTATAAAGTAAAAAATCTGGTTTCGATACTCGTGTTGGACAGAGCACAGTCAGCTTACAAAGCTAAAAATCTGGTTTCGATACTCGTGTTGGACAGAACACAGTCAGCTTACAAAGCTAAAAATCTGGTTTCGATACTCGTGTTGGACAGAACACAGACAACTTATAAAGCTAAAAATCTGGTTTCGATACTCGTGTTGGACAGAACACAGATAGCTTATAAAGCTAAAAGTCTGGTTTCGATACTCGAGTTGGACAGAGCACAGATAGCTAGGGAGACAGGGGAAGGAAGTGTGGCCAGTCGCGCGATTCGTGATCCACCAATCAGCAACGGACATGTGACTCACTTGTCGAAAGCGAGCACACACACACACACACTTAATCACAGCTAAACAGACACACAATAATACGTACATGCGCGTGCACTAACATACTCGTTATTCACTAGTACACACATACATACAGTTGCAGACACATACACATTCACACAGGCACGCATACATACACCCATAATATCACCTAATGACATTGAACTAACGTAGCACACGTTTTGCTTTTTACCGAAACAAAAAAAAAAGTAAGAGCATGAAAATGTAATTGATGAAATAAAATTAATGTTATCCCAAGCTACTTCTAACAAGGCTTTGCGACCCCCCTGCCAAGTCTTCGGGACCCCTGGGGGTTCGCGACCCACCGGTTGGGAACCCCTGGTTTAATACAATAGTCTTTTTTTTCCCCTTTCCCACAAAATGTAAACGCATGTTATTTCGTTTCTGTTTATTCCACTGTCCGGAATTTGGTATCCAGAAACAAACTTTTATGTTTATTTCAGTGAGGTGTTACTGAAGTTTAACACCGGTACTGTCATCTTGCCACTGATTTTTACCAGGCCTCTTTTGTTTACTGCCTTCCAGTGGCTCAGCGGTATGTCTGCGGACTTGCACGCTAAAATCCGGGTTTCGATACCCGTGGTGAGCAGAGCACAGATAGCACATTGTGTAGCTTTGTGCTTAATTCACGAACAAACAAACTTTTGTTTACTTACTTTAATTTGGCATGCAAGTGCATCAGGTGATTTATGTAAAATTACGTGATGTACGGTGTTCTTTAGAAAAAGCAGAATACTAGTATCCAGTAAATTTAATACTGAATAGTTAACGAAAAACCTTTTCTACTTGAGAAAGACATAAATCGAAAATGTGTATCAAACCTGTTTAATACGAACACACACAAAGACAAAACAACAAATATGTTAAGGGTTTTTTTTTTGTTTTTAATTTCGCGCATAGCTACACGAGGGCTGTATGCGCTAGCCGTTCCTAATTTAGCAGAGAAAAGGCAGCTAGTCATCACCACCCACCGCTAACTCTTGGGCTACTCTTTTACCAACGAATAGTGGTATTCACTGTAACATTATAACGCCCACACGGTTGAAAGTGCGAGAACGTTTAATGCAAAGGGGATTCGAACCCGGAACCCTCAGATTGTGAATTGAGCACACTAACCACATGTCCATGCCAGGCCCAAATATGTGAAGCTAGTTAGTTAATACAATACATAATATGTGGTTGGGATGTTATTTTTGATATCTTTATTTGTTTCTTTTAAGCGCTCAGGATCATACAAATCCTTTATTTCATTTATTTGTTTGTTTAGAATTGAGCACAAAACTACTCAATTGGCTATCTGTGGTATCAACACCAAGGGTATCGAAACCTGGTTTCTAACGGTGTGAGTCCACAAACATGCCGCTGTGCCACTGAGGGTCACAAATTATAAAAGTTTGTAATAGCTCGCAATCTTCGATACAATAACTAACAGGTTATAGATATTATTCGCGTCAGTGTTTGTTTGTTTTGGAATTTCGCACAAAGCTACTCGAGGGCTATCTGTGCTAGCCGTCCCTAATTTAGCAGTGTAAGACTAGAGGGAAGGCAGCTAGTCATCACCACCCACCGCCAACTCTTGGGCTACTCTTTTACAAACGAATAGTGGGATTGACCGTCACATTATACACCCCCACGGCTGGGAGGGCGAGCATGTTTAGCGCGACGCGGGCGCGAACCCGCGACCCTCGGATTACGAGTGCACGCCTTAACGCGCTCGGCCATGCCAGGCCTCGCGTCAGTGAGTAATCGTATTTATTTTGAATAATAAATATGAAGTATGGAAAATAAGTTCACATAATGTTTGATAAGTAGAAGCTTACTTGATCTGCGTAAAAACAATTCTGACTTGACATCAGAACCTGCGACACAATCTTATCAAATAAAACTACAGAAAGTGAAACAAGCAGTGTAATATCAACGGTAACCAGGTTGTAACCTTCCCACGAGTCATACTTGTTTAGCTTTTAAAAACAGGAGTAGAAGAGAGAACTCTACAACTGTAGTAAAAATACCAGTAATTTCAAGATGAAGGGCTTTCTGATCATTGCTTTTTTCTGCGTTACTCTGGTTTTTGTAGAGAACCAGATGTCATATTGTGGTAAGTCAGAAATACGTTATTTTTAGTTTATTTATATTAATAAAAATGCCATTAATTATATTCTTTGTAGTATTTTTCTTTCTCTGATAAACAATATTTTATCGCTGTCTTATAAATAAATTTTCAGAATCGTTTTTATGACAGGTTAGACGAACATTTCTGTAGCTAAAAAGACATTTCATACAATGACTACATAGCTCTAGCAAATCCATCGAAATTATGAATTATCATGTCCTAAAGAGGATTAGTGCAGTTTTTCTCTTTGCTTATTATTTTGTTATTTCAATTTTTATGAGACTTTGAGAGTTTTATTGTATATTTGTTCTTCTATCTGGGTCCCCCAGTGGCTCAGCGGTATGTCTGCGGACTTACACGCTAAAATCCGGGTTTTTGAAACAGAGTACAGAGCAGAGTACAGATAGCCCATTGTGTAGCTTTGTGCTTAATTCAAAACAACAACATCTTCTATCTGGCTCTTAACGTGAAATCAACTTGTCCAACAATAGATGTAATTGCAACAATATTTTCACATAGCTGTCCGTATTTTTCTTTCTTTCAAACAGCAGCGGTAACTTAAGCTGGTTAATATCCTATAATATCCTATCATAACTAACTTTCTGCTTTTAAGAGCTCCAGACATGAAAATACTGTATTCGTGCTGTAATGTCATTTTGTCATACCTTACTTTCTGGAACATGTTTCGTTATTCTTTGTATAATCTTTTTGTTTTAGTCACAGTTAGTTATTTATTCTGCTAAAGTTTTTAATAAAATGGAAATATTTATAACTATTGTGAATTTCAAGTGTGTATTGTTAAAGTCAGATTTTATTATAATTTCGTAAGGTGAAAAAACTTCTCTCGAGCCGTTGATATTTGCGTATCTCTCCTGTCGAGAGCTTCACTTATACTTATAAAATTACGTGATAACTTGCTGATAAACTGATCTTTGGTAATTGATAATTAGCTGGTAAAAACGACCAAGAAACCATCCATTTACAAATCGTTTTATTCTGTGAGTGTAAAAATTTCATAAACCAAATACGCTGTGCTCGTTAAGAAAGACTAATATAACCCCCCTTTTTTGACAGATCTTGACAAAAACGATTTGAAAGAATTTGCCAAATGTGTAAGAAGAGAGTTTTCAATTGAGGTTGGTAACGTTTCTGATGTTCAATATTATAATCTATAACTTTAATTACTGGTGAATAAACTGTACACAGTGAAATGAAAGTTTGATTTGAATCTGAGCAAACAAAGCTAGAATAAAGCTCCCTATGTTAGCCCTCTTTAATTTAACACTAAAAGAAAGAAGGAAAGCAGCTAGTCATCACCACTGTTGTTCTATCCTTATAGGAACGACTAGTGGGATAGACTGTGACATTATAACTCCTCCACGGCTGCAAGAGCCAGCATGTTTGGTGGGAGAAAAATTCGAACCTGAGACCTGCAAATTACGAATCAAGCATCGTAACCATCTGGCAGTGTTAGGCTAACATTGAAAGCAAAGTATCTAAATGTCTTAAATCCCTAAAGCCTTTTGTTGTTGATTGAAGTTAAGCACAAAGCAACACAATGGGCTATCTATGCTATGCCCACCACGATTATCGAAACCCGGATTCTAGCGTTGTAAATCCGCGGATATAACGCTTTACCACTAGGGGGGCAGTAATTCCTAAGCTCGTTAAAACTTTCGAAATGTATTTTTTTTCGATGAAAGTTAATGAGCATCTAATTACAAAAAAACAAAATAGCATATGGATTGTAAACAGTAATATAATGAGTCAAAACATAATATAATGGAGAAACACAAGGGAAATAAGTTCAGATTAACTTGACTTAAAATCAGCGTGAAACAGTATTTATCCTGAAGATAAGACGCGTTTATTTATTTTCAATAAATACAAAAAACTTTGTTTCATGAAGAGACCTTTCTGCACATTACTAGTTGAAAAGATCATAAACAAATAAAATGAACATAATGTATGTTTAGTTTTACTGACGTGTGAAAGTCACTTATACTTTACGCATTGCTTTTATTATTATCATTGAAACTACTTTCAGAAGTTAAAACTTATTTCAAATTTCATTGTAGAATTATAATTAATTCATAATTATGTTATGGTTATCAATTACAGCGTTTACACAATGGATAATGGCCTTTTTACACAAAGAATTAGCTTGTTTTAGGCGTAACTCTATGCCTTGGGCTTATTTCAGGCCCTGGAGATCTGGGACTCTTGTCGAGGTCACATATTACCAGAAGAAGAAGAGCTCACAACGGTGAGAGCTTTGTGCAAAATGAACGAAACTGGACAAAAGGTAACATTAGAGCGCCTTAATTTAGTAAACATAGAAAAAAATAGCGATGAAAATAATTGGTCTTCTATTCAGACTGATATTTGAAACTGATTGTCTCCATGTACAATATCGGTCTTTTATTCAGATTGATATTTAGAACTAATAGTTTCCAAACGAAATAATTGGTCATATATTCAGATTTATATTTAGAACTAATAGTCTCCATACACAATACTTTGGCACCTACTGGAATGATATTTAGACTTAATATGTCTTTAATGCACAACAGTTTGTCCTCCACCGAGACTATGGTTTAGAAATAAAGTGACTCCGCCACACAGTCATTTGTTAACTACTGATACTGGTGTTTAAAGTTAAGGTATCTTCAATGCATATTAATATATCAGATACTGAAATACGCTGGTATCGGTACGAAATACTTGAGAAACATTTATTTTTCAGTTATAGAGACTGGAATCTCCAAGAGTGAAACCCATACAAGCAATATCTGTTTCGCATGGTTATAGATTACTCTGTAATCTGAGTGTAGTGTATGATAACCGTTATATTCGTAATGAATATGAATTCGTGATAAGTATGAACTTTATTGCTACTTTATTCGAATTATATATTTATTCGTTTCTTCTTGTAGCTGTCCCGTTGTTTGAGACCACTACTGGTAAGTTGCAATGTTTTCAACTATTTTGACGAGTAAATTGAGATATAATATAATTCAAGTAAATTTGTTTTTGTTTTGTTTTTGAATTTCGCGCAAAGCTATTGGAGGGCTATTAGCTATCCCTAATTTAGCAGTGTAAGACTAGAGGGGCGGCAACTAGTCATCACCACCCACCTCCAACTCTTGGGCTACTCTTTCACCAACGAATAGTGGGATCGATCGTAACATTATAGCACCCCCACGGCTGAAAAGACAACATGTTTAGTGCGACCAGGATTCGAGCCCGCGACCCTCGGATTACGAGTCGAACGCCTTAACACACTTGGCCATGCCCGAGCAGATCTGTCATTAAACATAGTTTTAAGTATTTTTTTTCATAAGTAGCTTTATAAAACATGTGAACTTACAGGAACTCAGTTTAATGTTTTTGGTTTTTGTCGTTATAAATTAGGAAGTCCCAATTATAAAAATATTTTTTTAAAATCAATTTGATATTATTTCTTCCAATAGCATGCTAAAATATGATCTGGACGACCCAAGGCATTTCTAATTATTTAGCAGTTAGTGTAATTTAGCAATGATTTTAAAAATATACCGTATCTAATGAACAGGGTCATAGTTAAATGTTCTTTTTTCAGATATTGTTTCTACAGCTGGTACTTAAAAGAACAAGTAACACATTATATGTGATTTCAAATCCACGCATAGTTAATAAAGTTACCCAAAACTTTTCATGTCCATATTCATCATTACACCCAACTACAGGTCTTAGTAGATGTAATAATTTATTCCATTAGGCAACACTTTTCATATCCATTTTTACTATTACAGTTATATACAGGATGTCGTAGATGTAATAAGTTATTTCGTTAAGCAACAAATGCAGGGGCGTAGATTTTTTACACCCGATGGGGGATATGATTTTTGCAGTCACTTATATGGACTGTTTATTTTGTAAGTTGGTAATCTGATTACGTGAACCTGAAAACTGTAAACACACAGTCACAGAGTGATCTTGTTGCTACGATACTTCAAGGTTTCCATGCATGTTTGAATAAGTGAAGTGTTGTAAACAGTTTTCAAAATGATAATAGAATAAAGAAAAATCTATCACAAATTAACTTTCACATGAATTTATTCCTGCACACTGCACAGTATAAAAAATGGCCATTATACTTGACAGGGTTACAAATAACTTTCATTGCATGAATTATTTTCAAATATTAATAAAATTAGTAGTTACCCTTGATAAGTTTATATCTACTGAAAAACTGTTCATGGTGTTTGATAAAAATAATTAAAATGTCTTGAAAATTACACATCAATACAATGTAGCACATAATTATTCATACTTTTCATTGAAGTAAGATTCATTTAGTCCTCTAGTCTACATGTTCCCAAACGTAGACCTCCTTTGTGATGATCTGTTTATGAATTCTTTTCTAAGCTCTTCTATATTTATCTTGTCCACCGTATCCTTATTAGTGTGATAAACTGTCAAATGGCTGAGGCTTAATGCAGAAAAGCCGCGTTCACGTTCGCAGCTGGATATTGGACACACAAACAACATTTTCATGAGAAGAAACACTTCACTAAACATCTGCTGGTTTGTTTTATGCATTTTACAGTAAGCATCCTTCGCACCTTTCAGAGATACTGCTTTTGTTGTTCTTTTGAACACGGGCAACTGAAACTCGAGACGTTGTGCAGAGATTTCTGGATAGAAGTTTATAACCGAATTGTAAATCTTGCCTGATGTGATCATGTTCTCAAGTGCGATATATTACTTCAAGTCATAGTTGCCTGGATTGAATCTAGAGGTCAGATATTTTATGACTGTGTCCACAAATTCAAAATATTGACTTCTGTAGTAATCTCTAGCTGTTGCAGAATGGTGTGCTGAGCCATCACCTGCGATCCTTCTGGGGGGTCAGCGAATTCGTGGTAGTTCAATAGGCACCAGATCTAGGGAAGTTACCTTTTTCTCAGCTTCATCAAATATCTTGTTGTAATTTTCCTCTGTTCACAATACCCGCAGTTGCTCAACTGTCATAGCAGATGCTTGAATCATGTCAGATAATGTCGCTGAATTTGTTTGGAATGAACGGTTTAGTTCCTCCAATGCAGCTAATGGATGCTGAGCCATCAACAATCCTAAAACTGTCTTTAACTTGTCAAATCTGTCCAGCAGACCTCGTGCTTTCACTGTAACATCTGACTTTTTATTTTCTTATTTAGACGAAGAATCAACTATGTCACTGTAGTGATCATTAGCACATGTAATTGAAGATAGGCGGCACAACCAGCGTGTGAAACACAGTGGGCAGATGTATTTAACTGCACCATCGTGACTGTCTGGCGATACAATATTTTCAAAGATTGTCTTGTATATGCCTGACCTCTGAAGCAAGACACCAAGTTCGTGTATCCACTGGATAGAGTCTCGAACACATTCACAAACTGCAAATGCACGTTGCATTATTAAATTAGCCTTGTAAGCTCCACAGTGAAAAAACAAAGCTGACGGTTGCTTCTCTTCTATTTTTGTCTTGCATTCACTGTACACACCACTCATTTTAGCGGCTCCATCATACGTTTGTGCTCTTAATACTGACAGTGGTAAATTGAGTCTAGTCAGTACATCAAGTATAGTCAAGGATATTGTTTCACCAGTTGTTCTGGAAAACCAAGAAATGTCTTATGGACGTCAAGGTTCTCATCTACATATCGTATACATATTGCTTCTTTTTCGGCACCTGTAACATTTTGAGTGCCATCAACCATTAATGCAAAGATTTT
Source organism: Carcinoscorpius rotundicauda (assembly GCA_011833715.1). NCBI lineage: Eukaryota > Metazoa > Arthropoda > Merostomata > Xiphosura > Limulidae > Carcinoscorpius > Carcinoscorpius rotundicauda. The sequence continues at coordinate 77,467,548 of CM022397.1, read as the reverse complement.
ACTTTACTGTACTTCGTGTGTTATGTTCATCAGTATTTGATGGCTGAACATCTTTATTATTTCATTCTGAGCCTGGGGTATTGTGAATGTAGTTTTATTTGACAAATAGACTGTCAAACCTAAGATCTTCCTCTTCCAGGAGCTTTATTAACTGCAGAAAGTTCCTCTCCGTATCAGTATGTCAACGTAATGCTAATGCTAAACCTTGACGCCGTAATAAACGTAAACTTCTGAATATTTTGGCTAGACTTCTTTTGCATTCTTCCTGCTGCTTCTTATTTCCATCATGTAGCTGGACAGTCACTGGAGTTACATCAAGTGAACCTTCTGGAGATATAGCGAATCTGTGCTGAGACGAGGATTGGTGTTCGTTGAATTTCTGTTTCGCCTTTTTCTAGTTGCAAAATCCGGTGGATATCAAGGTATACTCCAATGGCCTCTCCAGTTTTCTTCTAAAAAGGCCTCTATATTCCGCCTTGACACAATGAAAGCATATGACTTTTTGAGTCTGATTGTTGAAGTGCAGCCATAGGAACTCGTCAAACCACTTGCCCTGGAAGTTGGTATTTTGAGATTTTTCTTTCTGTCGTGGTATTAGTTGTGCGTCTGGTTGATATGGCTTTTCACACTGTATCTGTGGAGTGTCAGATTTTTCACTACTGCACAAACTTGTTTCAAAACTACTTGGTGGTTCATGATGTGAAATAGTTGCAGAAGCATTTTCAGACTCGTCCTCTGATGAACATGGTATTTCCTCTGTATGGTAAGTTTCTATTTCTTTCCTTGAGGTTGTTGGATTATCTGCATCTGCATTGTCACTTGTAGTACTAGTAGCTGGCTTGCATAACTGTCTAATATTGGAAAGTTTAAGACGCTTCGTTGTCATAATTATAATCTATTTCCCAGATGACTCAACAGGCTAAAATACAGTCTTTATTGAAAAACTCTAACGTACAACGAGTGAAGATAGAACAGAATGGAAGTATGACTGAACTGTACAATGTATTTAAGTGAAACGCGCGAAGCTCAAAGTGACTACCGAGCCGAGTGACCTCCTGGGCATCGCTGGGACAATAATGTGTGCTAGTTACAACACAGGTAATTGCAGCTTTGTCGAAAAATACTTAAACAATCACAAATATATTATGTTCCTGTTAAAGCTCATCAAAAGGCAAACACGTTGTGATATAATGTCTATTAGCACGTCTATTTGATATAAACACCTAAACAAAAAGTAGCAACACAATTCGAGTTGAGGCTTCAGGCCGTTAAAACGCTCCTTTTGTGTTCTAATTATACAAGAAAATACAATATTTTTATATCTATGATGAGACGATAATTGTTCTTTTACCATAAAGAACCAGCACTTTATTAGAGGTTGGTGATAATATGAAATTTTATGGATTAATTCAGGGCCACAAACACAAGTATAATGAGCCCTGTTGTAAAATCGAGGCTCAAACTAAAAGAAGCGGAGGGGGGTGATGTAGGGCGCGTCTGGATCCGAGCGGCCCGAACCAGTCGTTAACTGTACACTAAATGTACACTATGGTCAGCGTCTTCGGCAGCTAAGGTGAGTAAGGCGTCCGACAATAAAACCGGCTAGACATGCATGAGGACAAATGGTGTATGAAAACCGCACAATATACACACAAGATTGATGCAGCTACAAGCTACAAATGGCTTGCCAGATCTAGATCACAGGACTTTACACTTGGAAGTAATATTTTCGAATGTCATGCTCTGTTCAATCTGTTTTGATGAAAATTTTACTTAATCCTACACTACGTACAAGATGTAGGTAGATACTGTGATAGTGCTTGCAAGCCTTGCATGCATACTTAGGCCTACTGAATGATACTTACGAACTATCGCTTGGATCGAAAAGCTTAGAAGCACCTATATTAAAAATGTACATTTCGGCTACTGAAAAAGCCCACAACCAGGCCTAATTATGTAATTCGATTGGTAAGAACACGAGAATCACAAGAACAAGCACAGAACTTATATTTCTGTGATGCAATAAAACAATTCAACAGACAAAACTGAAGGGGGAATGATTGTATGCACCATATCCTTACTTAAAATGAAAGGAAATGTATTCCACCCATCCCCCCCAGAATCTACGCCCCTGAACAAGTGTATATATGCATTAAACTGCACAAACATTTTGATTTAGTTAGTCAAAAGCTGCCGCCCATTTAATGTTTTTAGCAACGTCGTTTCCCGTTGTTTTAACCAGAATGTAATGGATGTGCTTCCTCAGTAAAACATGCTTCAACCTAGTAGTCGTATGGAAATTATTGCGTTTTTGCCTGATTACGAAGACAAATGCTACATCAATATTTTTACTTTACAGTTGGCCACAGATCAACACACACTCACTCACACATATATGTATATGTATTGATTTTAACACACGACGAAAGGTCTATATATAATTGATAACGTATTTGTCAAGTCTTCGTACACATAATGATACATTATATTTATAGGCCCACATATCCTTCACACTTTTCAGATACGTGTGTGTGTTTTTCTTGTAGCGAAGACATATCAGGCTATCTGCTGTGTCCACCGAAAGAAATCGAACTCTTAATTTTAGAGTTGTAAATCTGTAGACTTACCGCTGTTCCAGAGGGAGAATTTTTTTTTTTAGATCCCACATATACATAATGCTGGCTTTCATCAAGATGCTCGTCCAACTATTAAAAATTACACCTTTTAACAAGTTCTACGTTTACATATAGTCGGCCCCTTCCTTTCTCATCACTTTACACGCTATGAATACATGTATAACTTATAGTTTCATCATAATTGAAGTTATTAATTTCAAGTCAAAATTATTGGGAAAGTACACGAATCCATTAGCATGAAGGAAAGATTGGTTAAATCATCTGTTCCTACAAACATCTAATATATATCGGTTCAGTTGTAGCATTGTTGGCAAATTCTGCTGATTAATTGCAAGCGTTTTTCTTTCTTTTTCGTTTTACTGTTTCTTGTTAAAGAGTAACAGATATATCTTGTATCTCATTCTATCCTACATGATCTCAAAATCGATGGCATCAGTTTCTGTTAAAACATTCTTGTCAACGTTCACAAAACTTTCCGCGTTCACAGAATCATCTGTATCATTCTTTTCAATCAGAGTTTGGATTTTACTAAGATCGTCATAACAAACAACTTCTCCACAATCTCTGCCATCATGAAGAATAAATCCACAGTTTCGAAAGCACTTAATAAGCATTTGATTGAATCTCTTAAAAATGTAATTGCATCTACCACGTCAATTTTCATGGTAATTTCAGATGCTCTCTTACGGTCGTCCACGTTTGTCATAATATGCTGAAGCATCAATTTTCTGTACTTAAGTTTTATACACCGTATAATTCCATTATCTAGTGGTTGTAGAACTGATGTTTTACATGGAGGTAGAAAGACTAAACAAACATTTGAAAGTTTGACTTTTGGGTGACAAGTTGCATTATCTAGGAAAAGAAGAATATTCATATTTTATCGTTCCATTCTTTTGTTTAATTTGTTCAAAAATTCCTCAAATACAGCACTTGTTATCCACTCTTTATTATTCGCTTTCCACTTCACAGGAAGTTGATTCTTCCCTAAGTTTTTGAAACAGCGCGAATTTTCACTCTTACCTATTATCCATAGTTTCTCAAGTTTTCTATCAGCAAATGTTACTAAAAGTACAGTCAATTGTTCTTTCATATAGTGATCTCCGGAATAATGACGGCAGAAAAAAGAACAGAATATATTTAACCAACACTTACTGTAACTAAAATGCTTTAGAACATATTAATATTTAAACAAATTATTAATTAAATAAGAACTTATTAATATTTAAACAAATTATTAAGTAAATAAGAACTTCTTAATATTTAAACAAATTATTAAGTAAATAAGAAATTAATATTTAATCAAGAACAATTTTTCCACCTTACTCAGGTTGGAACCTTACTTGTTGATAGTTGAGGGAGGTGAAAGATAGTTTTTTCCGTCCGTGTTCCGCAGGTTCCGCCGTATAGAGAGCTTTTTATAAGAGACATCTTGAGATAATGCTGCAATTTTTTTTATATTTCTAGCTTGTACAGGTTTTACTGTATTACTTTATCGTGCTTGATTTCAATGCCACTTTGACAACTTAATCGAGTAGATGGAATTTATTGTAATCCTTCTTTCCCATGCTTGACCTCTTCATTATTCGTGTTCACCTTTACGAGTGGAGGGGATATATTGTAGTCACTCTTTCTACGTGACCCCTACACTAATCAGGTTGATCCCAGACTTGAGTGGAGGAGAATATCTATAACTATAAATAAGTTATTTTGTTTCCTGCTTGACCTCTGTATTGCTTAAAGTGACTCACCCTTCAAGAAGGATATATGATGTTTTGGTATCACTATGTATTACTACGGGTAGTGTACTTTCTTATTGTAAAAGTTGTGATGAATCTTTTATTCTCATGAAAGTACTTTTTTTTAAGATTCTGGAAGGAGATCTACTACAAGAAATTGTCAATGGATGTCTGCCTTGAATCAAGTAAGTCATTCAATATTCACATGTTTTTTCATAATAAATAAATATAAGCCTTTTTATGCTAAGTATAGTACGTCGTTTGGTCCTGTTAAGAAAAAACAGGCCTCATTAATTTAAAGTTAATTTGTGTGTTTTTAATTTGTAATTTGTTCTCACACAAAATTTTGTTCTGCATGGTTTAGTTTATTTATGTATTTTTAAGTCTTATTAGAATGGCTGCTGTGTCCACAGCAATTGTAAATCAGTAAACTCACCACTGACACATCAGAGGACTGGTTATGATGGTTTGAAATAATTTGTTTCAGTGTAGGAGAGTTAATTTCATCTTTGAAATATGATTTTTTTGTACTCATTATTTTTTGTAATAACAAGAGAAATAATAGCTTTAACTGTTTGCTACGGTACATATAAAATGTTACCTTTCAAATCCAGTGTAGCTTTAACGATTTTACTATAAATAATTCGCGATTTATATTAGGCTAAAATATATATGTGTGTGTATATATTTATATATGTTTTATTTTCAGGATTGTCTTCTTCGAAAACATGATAATGTTATTTCTGAAATGTTTTGGATTATTGCATGTATGTTTGATATTATTATTGTAAAATAAGTTGTCTTCTGAAGGATATTCTGAAATTATTAAATTAATTTTTTTAAATGCAAAAAATGCATTTATACTCATTGCTGCTTTACCGGACACTGCTTTGTCTTTCGATTGTACGATACTTTCATATATGAGCTTAATAAAGATGTAAATATGCAAAAGTAATACGTCATCAAGTTATTGTTGCCTCAAACACTGTAATACGTATGATAATAACAATACACTCGTAAGACAATTAGAATATGTATATTTAAACATCTCTCGTTTTCTTAGATATGACAATATTGTTGCCACTTATTCTATTATTTGTTTATTAATTTCGATTATTCCGTAAAGAGCTATGTCCAGTCCACTCTAGATTGTTAGCTAGCCGTCCCAAATTTAGCAGTATAAAACTAGAGGGAAGGAAGTTCGTAATCACCACCCATCGCCAACTTTTGGGCTACTCTTTTACCAACAAATAGTGGAATTGATCGTCACATTATAACGCCCCTACGGCTAAAAGGGGCGAGCATGTTTGGCGCGACGGGGATGCGAACCCGCGATCCTTGGATTGCGAGTCACACGCCTTAACCCACCTGGCCATGCCGAGCCAGTCTGGTTTACCTTAAGAAAACTGATTTATTTGTTGAATAAGAACTTCTACGGACTAGACTCACTTGTGGGCCAGGTGGTTAAGGTGCTCGCTTGGTAATCTTAGGAATGCGGTTTCAAATCATTATTACACCAAATATGCTCCCTGTTTTAGCCGTGGGTCGTTATAACGTGACGGTTATCCCATTATTCGTTGGTAAAAGTGTAGCCCAAGAGTTAGCGGTGGGTGGTGATGACTAGCTGCACATCGGCTTTATATAACGATATTAATAAACCTAAAAGATTGAGAACGCTTTGCAAAACTTTAATGGTTCATCCTTCAAACAATATGAGATACCTATTATGATATAAACTTTATTAAAACAAAATACACAATTCAAGATACTTTAAAGCGAAATGAATATGCAACGAAGCAGTTGTGACGGACATACTTGGAAGGTATTTTGGTTAAATTATTCTTTCGTTCTCCGAAAGTTGAAAGAAAAATAACCAGGGGCGGTCAGAAACTATTGTTTCTCTTCACCCCACACAAGGCAAGAATAAATTAGTTAACTGATTACGGAGTAAGCTGATTGGGCTGGAGTGACATGTAAGTTATTCATCTAACGCAATGGTCACAAATGACCTGAAAGTTGATAGTTTTTTTAATTTAAATGAGGAGCGTCAGGAGAAACTGAGAAGAGTTTTTGCCGGCCGGAGAGACAACGAAGAAAGATGAGGAAGGTTCAGCACAACACTCACAAGCGTCCGAGGATGTGAGAATATAGCTTATAGTTGACATGGAGAGAGCCGAGAGATGCAAACACAATACGTCGACAAAATTAGGTCTCGTGAATTGAATGTTTTCGCCTTTAAACACTTAAAATTTTGGATATTTAAAAATTATTTAAAATTTAGATACTGAAGTGACGTACTTCTTTTCAGGGCTGGGATCCATAGATCCTACGAAACAGAACTTTTCCTGAGGGGGGAAACGATAGTACCCCGGTAGCAGTAGTGTAGGAAGGAGTTGTCAATAAGGGTGATTGACTGGAGATGCAAAATTTATAATGACAAATTCTCTTGCTTCAAAAATAATATAAGTTTAATTTCCTACATAAGTTTAGTAAGTAAACATGGGGGCGCTATAGTAACACCGGCTCCGACGCTTCTGTACATCCTATAAAAAGTGACAGTTTAAAATAGCAACCATGAAATGAAAGTCTTAGAATATCATACCTAATTAAGTATTTAAATACGTACAATTCTGCACAAAGAGCAGCCTTCCTGTGGCTCAGCGGTAATACTGAGGTCTTATACAAATTACCTGCTGGATCACACTCAAAATTAACCGGATTTTGTGCCACATTACCTACATATTCAATGCTCGAAATAATTCCTGAAAAACATACAAGTGATTCAAACATAAGTTGTTAAAATGAGTAATTGTAGCTAATCGACAACCTTTCATGAAAGCAATAAGTTATAGCAGAAAACATACAGGAAAGGATAGAATATTGTACAATGTCCTGGTGTGTTGAATTTTCTTTAAACATGTTCTCGTATGTTTATTAATCTATGATTGCCAAATATTGTTTAAAATGCCTTGTTTTACTTCACAAAATTCAACTTAATTGTGTGGTTATTGCTTAACTTTCTCTATTTCCGTATGAGACCCTATAACTTTAATAATATCCATATCGAGACTTTCTGCAAACCAAGCCTGATTGCCAATGTTCCACTGGCCTCCTTCCTCCCCCTAGAGATATAGTTTTATCCCATCACTGCCAGTTTGGAGCCATTCTCTTGCAGGAAAAGGGGTCCCTCTAAAATAAGTCATGTTTTTTAGAGAACCATTTGCTTGTATCTGTCAGTAGTCATTGTGCAATTCACTTTATTTTGTAGATTTCCGATAAAACTGATTTGAAACGTAGACTATACTTGTCAGTTTAGGCACAGCTTGAATGTACAATGGTTTGTTATCTTTAAGTTGTTTTTCGTGTGTCTTTGTTCAGCTGTTAGGGACAGGTTTAAGTTTCTTATTGTTGGAGAAAATGTAAGTTAATTTTATAGTGCATTCTATATCCTTTAGAATTACATTTTTACTGTCTTTATCATTTGCTAGAATTTTAATGTCAGTGGGATTTTTCAGGTTATAGAAGCATTTGTTCTCTTTCTTTAAGACGTTTTTTTTCTTTCAACTATTGGCTTGGAATAACTAGGCTAATGACCTTGCTAGAGAATTCTTGGATTTACACACGCAGATGACCTTTCGGTCTTTTATTGACGCAAGTTTTGAAATAACATTTCTTAGTGACGCTGTTTGGAGAATGGAATATCGTTTTTATTTTTGTCGATTACAGGTTTAAGCTACAAAGTTTAGTGATAGTTGTATAGTGTGACAAGTATATGGTAGTGACTTGTGAGGAGACATGTTAGACAAAATATATTTTAAGAAAAAAAAAGGCAAAATTTAGTTTTAAACAACTTTTATTGATTTTTGTGACGAATTTGATGACGAATTGTTTTGAATTTCGCGCAAAGCTACCCGAGGGCTATCTGCGCTAACCGTCCCTAATTCCTAGAAGGAAGGAAGCTAGTCAGCACCAACCACCGCTAATTCTTGGGCTACTCTTTTACCAACGAATAGTGGGATTGACCGTCACATTATAACGACCCAACAGCTGAAAGGGCGAGTATATTTGGTGCAACGGGGGTTTGCATCCTCGACCCTAGGATTACGAGTCAAGTACCTTAACCTCCTGGCCATGCGGGGCCTTCTGAGGAGATACATCCTTATTATGTTAACGTGTGTCTTAAAGCTCTGGAGGTCGTTGTAAAAAAGAGGGCCTTCCCCCCCGCCAAAGTGTAGAGGAAGAAGGTAAACATCAATCAAAAATATATGCGGACTATTATTAGAGTTTGAATGTAATGCTAAGAAGCTTTCAGTAAAAAAGAGAAAAAATCTTTATTTTCTCTTTTCTGAATGCTAAATAATTTCATCCTCTCATTAGTTAATTTTCATGTGTTTTTTGTTGCTTCTTTAGTTGTTATTTTGAAAGATGTTTTAAATTTTGTTCTGCCAGTGAAACTACATTATCCATTATTGATCCTGTCATGCCTGACGGTTGTGTTCACGTATTCTTACGAGATATCGAGATATCTGTAACAAATTTCTCCAAAGGAGAAATTGGTCAACCTTGGACCATATGTAATGATCGAAATAATCATGAATTTTCCCTTCCATAACTAACATAGAATATAGCTTTACTCAGATATATTCACGTAGTATTTTTCTAATTATCTATGTAGTTTTGGCATGTACTAATCACAACCATGTTGATCAATTGTTTTACTTTTGCTTTACCCCCTGCAGCTATCAAAACCCAATTATTAGCATTTAGATTTACCCCTGATCTACCAGGACGAGTTCAAGGATTATAATTTATTCAAAAGGTAAAACTTGGCTTGGAGAATATCCAGCATTAGTGCCACTGGTTTCTTTTTATCGTAACAGTTATTCAGCATACAAGTTGTTTCAAGTACTAAGAATTAATATGAATAATCAAATTATAACGATTTTCTTCGGTGAAAAAATTAACTGGTCTAAGCATCAGTTTGTAACAGCTTTATGCCCGATTCTTTCAAACGAACTCTTGCAATTAATATCTTTAAGAGAGCTTGCAACAATTGTTTAACTAGACCTTGATTCACTACGAAATTGAAACGTTAAGAAACACCTTTTGAAAATGGCGGTCATCTTACAATTGTTAAAAGAACAACCCATAATTTGTTATTAAGCACAAATCTACATAACGAGTTATCCGAACATCGCGAGTATTGAAATCAGAATTTTAGCATGAGAAGCTCTCAGACTTAACGCTGGGCCATTGAAAGAGAGCAGGTTTGTTACAAATAGAGAAACATAATTGAAAAAACTCGCATAAACTCAGTTATTTCTTGGCGTTATTTGTTCAGAAAATGATATAACAGGATTTAACCCTGAAATAAAACTACACGTTTTATTTAAAACTAAAGAGCTTCTTTCTGTAAGTCATATTTGTTCATATTTCATCTACAAATACACTTGTGGGGACTTTGGAGCCAATTATCTTAGCAAAACAAACAAAAAAGGAAAAAAAAACGTTATTTAAACATCCATGTCTAAGATCATATAGGATTTTCAAGCAAGATCTGTCAGGTATTTCTCTTAATCTCACATACTGATAATTAGTTACCTTTATTTATTCATAATTAAACGGCATAAAACACCAGAGGACGTGTTGTTAGGCAATATAACAGGATTATGGCTTGTTGTTAAGTGCATATTTCTAGATAATATAATAGTATTACATCAGCAACACCACAGGGACTCGTTGCTTGGAGACATCATGCAAACAAGTTATTACACTAGATGGTGCATTACTAATATTTATCTCTTTTATATTATTTCATTTGATGTATTGTCCTTGTTTCTATAATTAATTACCATAGACACTTTCTGGGATATTGTAAATAATAACGATACAAAAAACTCCATGTACATTCATGAAATTTTCAATATTTGAAGGTCTATTATGAAATTACTACTTTTTGGTTTTATCTATAACTCGCATATCTGTCGTTTAAAACTACTATTGTTTTAAGTAAATCACTATTTTCAACAAAATCAAAGAGATTTAAATTCTTAAAATCATGAATGTTTAGTTTACTACCTCTATCTTGAAACGCATCTAATATAATATTTTACTCATTTGAGTCAAAACAACTGTAAATGGTAGCCAGATAATTTCATGATAATCCAATATCACTCATCACCCACGGCCAACTCTTGGGCTACTCTTTTACTAACGAATAGTGGGATTGACCGTAACATTATAATGCCTCCACGGCTGAAAGGGCGAGAATGTTTGGTGTGACGGGGATTCGAGCCCCCGACCTTTGGATTACGAGTCGAGTGCCTCATGTATGAGCTGTTGAGGCCCGGCATGACCAGGTGATTAAGATACTCGACTCGTAATATGAGGGTCGAGAGTTCGAATCCCTGTCGCACCAAACATGTTTGCCCTTTCAGCCGTGGGGGAGTTATAATGTGACGGTAAATCCCACTATTCTTTGGCAAAAAATAGTCCATGAATTGGCGGTGGGTAGTGATGACTAGCTGCCTTCTCTTTTGTCTTGCAGTTTTAAATTAGAGACTCCTAGCGCAGATAGCCCTCGTGCAGCTTTGCGCAAAATTCAAAACAAACCAAATTGATTGAAAACAAGATAGATAGGGCTATTGGTAATAAACAGTTAAATTACAACACGAAGATTTGAAAAAGTATAAAAGGAAATTCACGAAGCTAAAAACAAAATACAAAGAACGTCAATAAGAATAGAAATACGTTAATAAATGACGTCAGTAGCAGAATAAAGCATTTGCAAAGATTAAACTAGCCATACACTTTTCTAAATCTGCTCAAGAATTCTAAACTAAAACTCATTTAATGTAAAATGTGGAATAGAAACATCTATTGGTTCTACGTCTATTACAATTGATATCATGCCACTTGTGACTGCAGGACATTCCTATTCTAATCATTTCACAATTTAGCTGGCCATTTCAACAGCGTTTTCTTTTCGATAAAGTAATACACTATAACAGAAGAGTATCAAGTTTAGTTTTAAACAATTTCCAGAGTGTAGAAGTACGATAGGGAACAAGAAGCTATTCATCTTGCCACTTATTTAAAAAGCTTTAGTAACATTAAGTAACCTTCTAGATGAGAGTCGTAAAAGATATCAGTCTTTGGTAGCTAACTGCCTAATCCAACATTTTCAGAGTGAGACATCAGGAGAAAGTATTCCGAGCAAAGTTTTAGAATAAGGTTCAGAGGAAACAAGAGTTATTAATCAAACTTGAAGATGGTTTGGAGATGTCTACACAACCATTTTACTCAGATATTTTACGTAAAATGGTAGATTATTTCACACATGATGAATTTAAAAAGCCATAACGGACGACAAAATGGAAATGAGGTTGAAACAAAGTAGATTAATATCTTTATGGGAAGCTGTACAATCGGGAATGGAACTTGAATTCATAAATAAAGTTACACTTAAACAATTAAAAACACCAACAAGAAGTCAAAGGGTTATCACATTAAGTGGAATTAAAATAACAACTTCCTTTGATAATAATCTGGAAGAATTGAAATGATGATTGAAAAAAATAGTTAAACAACGCAGAGGCCCGGCTTGGCTAGGTGGGTTAAGGCGCTCGACTCATAATCTGAGGGTTGTGGGTTCGAATCCATGCCACACCAAACATGATCGCCCTTTCAGCTTTGGGGGCGTTATAATGTTCGATCAATCCCACTATTCGTTGATAAAAGAGTAGTGCAAAAGTTGACGGTAGGTGGTGATGACTAGCTGTCTTCTCTCTAGTCTTACACTGCTAAATTAGGGACAGTTAGCGTAGATAGCTCTCGTGTAGATTTGCACGAAATTCAAACAAACAAACAAACGAACGAACACAATGCGGGGAAAACAAGCCTAGAATTGTAGACAGAAACTTGTAGGGAATAACACACTTTCCCTCAAAAAAGGTCAATAATTTTGAGAAGGAGTTAACAGATACAGAACACAACCAGATAAAAGAAATAACAAAGAGCTGATTAGAAATCAAATAAATAAAACTTAGCTGGGTTTATGGTTCAAAGCTCAGCTGGGAATGTTTTATTTGCTCTAAATGAAAAAAATAAAAAAATTCTTTACTTGAAAAAAAAAACGTCTAGAAGTCCAGGGGTTTATTCATGGAAAACATTGGAGTTTGTTGATCGACACTGATAACGGAGAAAAACTTGTGAAATATAGAAACGACATAAATATGTAAGTTAGTGAAGCTTTCAAAAACGATGAGTGAGTGCACCATAGCTAGTAGTAAGAGTAATCGGGCATATTAAAATACGTGATCGATTATCAGTGGAATTATGTGAGTTTACACACGAAATAGGCATATTATAAGTGAGACATTTTCTTTTGAAATGTCGTATTAGAATTTGGAACTACAACTTGTGTAAAAGTATGTGTAGCCGGTAGTAAACGTTATATGAGAAATAAAATAGTTAGATGGATTGAATTTTGCGTTCTTTGATAAAATAATCCAAAAGATAGGATACACTACAACAAAATATTTTGTGAATTAAATGTTTTTTATCCTGTTACCTTCGTTTGAATTTCGCAAAAAGCAGTGTTAGATTAGAGGAAAGGCAGCTAGTTATCACCATCCGCCGCCAACTCTTGGGCTATTCTTTTACCGATGAATAATGGAATGGACTGTCACGTTATAACACCCTCATGGCTGAAATGGCGAGCATGTTTGGTGTAACGGGGTTCGAACCCACGACCCTCAGATTACTAATCGAATGCCTTAGACCACCTGGCCATGCCGGGACACTATAGATATCAGAAATCTGTAGAGAGAATTTGTAAATTGTGTTGTGTTGTGCCGGCTCGTCCTGTTACCAGAAGAATAAAAGATATATACTTGTTTTCTAGAGGATATTAAACTTTAATTTCAGTTCATACCACTACTATCTTTTCTAATTTTTTTTTTATTGAGTTCGGAACGAACAAATTATAATAACTAATAAAGATAAGAATTAAATATTTTGAATTTGAATTTTAAAAAATGCTGAACATTTTCCTGCATAATTAGATCACATTAGTTTTATGAAACTAAGTTGTAACAGAATGAACTACAAGTAAAATGAAATAAATAATCGAGAAAGAGAGCGAATGTATTGAATTTTCAGTCAAAACAGATCAAAATCTATTTGCTTTTTTAAATACCGAAAGACATGCTGTGGAAGTCGGGTCTTCAGTGCACTGGGTATACTTACACAGTTATAACGGAAGTAGTTCAAATTAACCTTCGAACAGCACCAACTTAAGAAAAGAGAGAGAGAGAGAGAGAGAAAATAGAAACAGGTTTTGATTTACATTATCCGTGCTTACAAACAAAAAATCTGTTTGTCACTGAATCTCTATTTAAGATCCCTTAAAACTGTGCAAATTTGCAACTTAACAAGATCTTCTGAATAAGTTATATTAACAAAACATTGAGAATGAGTAATAGAAACCTAATATATACCAAAACTAGTCTGTGACAACCACTACTGAACAATCTACACTGGTATTGGCTCTGCATGGCCAGGTGTTTAGGGCCCTAGACTCGTAATCTGAGGGTCGCAGGTTTGAATCCCCGTCGCACCAAACATATTGTTCTTTTAAGCAATGGGGCATTATAACGTGACAGTAAATCCTATTATTCGTTGGTTAAAGAGTAACGTAAGAGTTGGCGGTTGGTGGTGATGATCAGCTTCCTTCCTTCTAGTCTCACACTACAAAATTAGGGACAACTAGCGTTGATAACCCTTGTGTAGCTTTGGGCGAAATTCAAAAAACAAACAAACAATTAGTAGTATTATTACAAGTTGTATGAGTAAATAGACAGCCTGTAGTTTAATATTTATATTATTACATTTTGGTAACTGTAAATTCTAATTGTTTTGACGTTTCCAGTCTCCAGCTTTGCAATCAGAGTTTCAAATGGTCATTTGTGTGTTTTTCTATCAAATTCGATGAACATTTAGCTACTTATACATCGATTTCTATTAGGCTAATCTGTAAAATTTAAATTTGTCATCATTTGAAGCAAATCGCATATTCTCAAATTAGAGAAATATTCTCAATAATGTTAGTAAAGATTCTAAAACAGTTGTTTTATAAATTAAATAAACAAACTGAAATAAAAAAATGAAATGTCACATTTGTTTTAGATCAGATCACGAACCAGTAACTCATTGAGTTACCAGCTCAGACATAATTTTTTTCGTATTGTTTATGTAATACTGAATGCTTTCACTTTTTTATTTTATGATCTTAAATATGGATCACTGGATTAATATATGTAACACTTTTATAGCTATTTGTGTTGAAAATTCATAAATTACTTGTTATAACTGTTTACTTATTTGTTACTTTATGTATTTGGTGCTTATATACAATTTTTGGCCTTTAACATGTTAATAATCACAGCTCAACGCTAAACTTACGAACCATACATACTTAGCTCAAGTTGCGCAGCAGTGACTTTTATATCAATAAACAACTTCCATTTTGATTGCTATTGGCTAATCCAGGAAGGCGGAGTCTTCTCAGAGTCTTCTCATACGGACGAACCTAACTAAAAACCCAGAAAAAGAGATTAAGCGTCGTTGAAATGGCTAAGGAACCTTTGCAGGTATGGTAATTTTTATGTTCGTAATTTTCTTTGAATTACATATTTCTACAGAGGTTAGGTATAGTTAGTAGCATGAAAAATCTTTTTAATTTACGGACCTCTCAGCTAATCGATGTTTTCGTTTTGATAAACAAAAAACAACAAAAAAACATTCCGTTTAGATGAAAAATTGAATTCTGAAAGTAAATGATTTGATTCATATAAATTTAATTTCACTAAGATATTTGAAATCTTGGACACAACGCACGGATTCCCAGAAATACATTTGCTAACCCCAGTTTGAGAAACGCCGATCTAAGAAATATGAGACAAAAATAATCTGGTATATTTATTAAGTTTGATTTATTTTGCTAAGAAAATATTAAAATGGTTTTAAACGGTGTTTCCTGAAAAGTAGAAAAGTTACTTATAATCGGTCATGATCTGGGTTGAATGTAGCTCAATGGTCAGTGTGCTCGCTGGACTATAGATCTACAGGCCCATCGTTCTTGTCCAGTTACTACAAATAATAATAGTACATCACGTTTGTATTTATGGGCTGTTCGTGTATTACTAGAATTATGGTCAAATCGAAACATTTGGTTAGACAAAAGTAGTTGAAGAGTTGATGATGGGTACTGTTGACAAGTCTATTTTATATGAAAATTAGAACGATTAGTGCAGACAGCCCTCGTGTTGCTTTGCTCTAAATTCAGCAGAGTTCGTTAAGCAGACAAAATTTTAATACCTATTTGCGATTATATATTGACGACAGTACAAAGAACTAATTGCCATATGCCCTCCATTGACACAATGGTATGTATGCGAATTTACAATGCTAGAAACTGGGTTTCGATACCCGTGGTGGGTAGAACACATATTATTCTATTAGGAAGATATGTGCTTAATTTCGAACAATACTGACTGTTATGTATTTGCGTTTCGTAGGGCTGCTTGAGAAAGGAATGAACGACACAGTTCTCTGACGAAGATAAACCAGTATACATACACAAATGACCTTGACTGTAGAAATTCTTTACTTGAGACTTAAAAGAAAAATAGTCGCCAATAAACAAAAACATATGAATGTTTAAAAAGTGCTTTAATGTTCATTTTAGCGTGTTAGTAAAATAGCAAAATAAAACAGGCACGAACTCAAGTTTATGACTGTATTTCAGAAGTTGGACTGATTAAGCAATATTAAAGTTGTTTTTCCATGCCTTCTTCCTCAAATTCCCAGTGGTTCAGTGGTAACCTTAAAGGCATTTACGCTTTCAAAAGACTGGTTTTTCGATACCCCTGGTGAGCAAAGTGCAAATAGCGCCCAAACACAAACAAGTTATGCTAGATATTAATAAAGCTCATATCAAATCTTTTTTATCACAGGAATGCTATAAACTGAGATTAAATATCATTTATTATTCAGATATCTATATCTTCTTTCTCTGTCTTCGTAACTATTTATACTACTATTAGCTCATAATTAATATTTACAGTTCAAGAAATATAATTAATACATAAAACTAATTCAGGCCTAACCGAGGCTCTTCGAATAGTAAGGTAAAGCGTCATGAAGTTTTATAAAAAGTTTAACATTATTCTAAATGCGCAATTCAGTGAACATGTTCAAAAGATTTTACCTTTTTACTTTCAAACAGTGAATCTTATCAATAAGTAAATTATTTGCTTTATTGTGTAAACAAAAATAATAATTCATCACCAGGGCAAAGACTTAGTTCATTACAATTTATTTGTTTTACCCCCGAAAAATGAGTATTATAAATATTAAAATGATTTTATTTATTATATGAATAATAATAATAACATTTCCTCATTATTTTTTGTAATTCAAAGAAAAAGGCATGAAGAATAACAGGCTGTTTAATTCTTTTATTTTTTGTTCCAGTATCTTCGCGGATTCCGGAACGAATTTCATTCTGAAGATCCGAGGTGTCCTGGATCTTTGCCAACAAAACAGGTTGGTATATTTATATTCTAGATTTATCACATGAAGAGGAATGGGTGGATCTGCTGAACGTATATGGTGATTATTGCTTAATGTAAAGTTTAAATTATGTGTTAAGTTTTGTAGTTTTTTTAAATTTCGGGAAAAGCTACTCAAGGGCTATCTGCGCTACGTTTTATAGACGAGATGCATGTGAATATGTATATATGATTCGGCAAAAATTCTTCTAGTTCATACTACGAGCTTATATTTAATGTCTCGAAGTGGCAGAGTGGTATGTGTGCGGACTTACAGCGCTAGAAACCGGGTGTCGATACCCATGGTGGGCAGAGCACAGAAAGCGCATTGTGTAGCTTTGGGCTTAACTTCAAACAAACAACATAAATGAAAATGTATGAGAGCAATTTAATTTTATCATTCAGTATGTGGGTTAAATACAATTGTAAAAATATTTTCATGGATCACCATTGAAATTTTGTTTTTGTTACCTATTTATCAATTGCATCTACTATTACAACACCGTATTGTGCACGTGTTATCGAAATTTGTTCACCAAAAAACAAATACAAAAGCAAACGAAAACTTGTTATTCAGCCTATTTTGTCAATACGTTTAAAAGAGCAGTTAATTAAATGTAGGTTTAAACTATTGCACGGTACATGTGAGTTTTAGTCACTGGTTAAATTATAGAACTATGTAACTAAATCGGAGTGGGTTAAATGACAAAATGTATATAGATACAAGTGTTTGTTGAAATTATAGGACGAAATATGGAAGTATGCCTTTATACAAAATGGACATCGGTAATAAATCATTTTCAGGAAATACAAATTGTTTGTTTATTTTGGAATTTCATGCAAAGCTGCACGAGGACTATCTTTGCTAGCCGTTCCTAATTTAGCAGTGTAAGACTAGAGGGAAGGCAGCTAATCATCACCACCCACCGCCAACTCTTGGGCTACTCTTTTACTAACTAATAGTGGGATCGACCGTACATTATAACGCCCCCACGGCTAAAAGTGCGAGCATGTTTGGTGTGACGGGGATTCGAACTCGTGACTCTCAGATGAGGAATCGAACGCCTTAACCCACTTGCCCATGCCGAGCCGAAGTACAAAATACCTACCTTGATTTCATAATTATGACAATATTACGGGCATACACACTCTATGTTTTATACCCCATAAGGGTAAAAGTAAAATTTTAAAATTATGTTTTCCATAGTTTTCTGGTTATACACAGAGAGATGCCAACGTGAATTATTAACTTTCTTTAAGTGCCGAACGGCGCTCGGTGGAGTCCAATGCCTTAGTTATTTGATTATCTCATGTAATATCAACGTTGTTTTCAATTGCTGAACGAGTGTTTTGTGTCAGCGAATCGTATGGTAGTTACTAATAGAATCGTCCTTGATTACTAACTATTGGCTATCTGATATGACAAGAACCAATCATTGTTTTCTTGTGTAAAGAACGTGAATGTTTAATGATATACAATTGTAGTGTATTGGGTTGGGAGAGCAGATTCTAGCCATATTTTATCCAGTTATAACAGGTATTAGGCACAGATAAACAGTTTTCCTTTATTTTCTTAGCTTTTATTCTTAAAATATTCAGCAGAAATATTAAATTCTTGCCACAGTGTTTCTAACTGTTCATTTATTTACGTTTGTCACTCGAGTATACTTCACATTTTGTTCACTCACTAAGTGAGGAAAGTTAATGTTTGTGTAGCGCTGGTTCCACTGTTTAAGATGTAAAAGGTTTTCGTAGATTTGGAACTGAAATACAAACAAGACCTTGGACTTTATGCAGTATATATTATATAAATTAATGTAATTTTTGGCTAAACTCGGGGTACCTTCCATTCAGCGTTTTATTTTAACTTGTAAGGAAGAATTACACGCACCGACAAGAACATTTTATTTTTTATTAAAGGTTTTGTTTCTTCTGTCAGTTGTGTGTATATGAGCTCTTCTCCTACTGTTAATTGTGTTATTATTCATTAGTATTTTAACTTGATAAATTTGGTTAAATATTTGTTTTCCATGTGCTTTGTTTCATTTTTTTTTGTAACCTATCTGTCGCAACTCACTGGGAAACATACACTGAACCTAAAGTGCGAGAGTTCCTTGTTATACGTAGGCCTAACTAAAGTACGGGAATTACTTTTTATTAACATGGCTGATTACTTTGTTTTGTGGCCCCCCAGCGGCTCAGCGGTATGTCTGCGGACTTACAAGCTAAAATCCGGGTTTCGATACCCGTGGTGGGCAGAGCACAGATAGCCCATTGTGCAGCTTTGTGCTTAATTCTAAACAACCAACCAACCAACCAATACTTTGTTTTGCTGGTAATTTTTAGAAATATCACAGTAATAAACAATTATTTTCGTCGCAATTTCTGATGTATGTGAGTTAAAAATTATTCCGTTTTCCTCTATGTTTGAAATATTTTGTTTTTCTTTCATTCTTTTGTCTTTTCTACTAGTTTATAAGTTTAACTACGTCTTCATGCATGTGATACATAAGTACAAAAGGTGGGACATGTGAAGGAAATTGTGGTCGAAAGCTGGTTCAAAATATATCTTCACTGGGACCTAATTCACAGAAGATGTATATGAATACAAATTGAGGTGGTTGGTTATTTTACTGAATAACTGAAAACCAAAGTAAGGGTTTTAAAGTTTTAAAACTGATTTAAGATTAACATATCTAACAATTCACTCTATAAACCTGACACATTATTTTTAACAACCTTTTAATGTACATTGAGTTCGACATACTAAAACGATTCTGGAACCTTAACTAGTCATTACAGGCCATGTGATTACATTTGGTCATACTCAATCTGATGACTGTGCATCTTTTCAGTAGCAGTGGAACACAGTTTTTATAGCAATATGATCAGTTGTAAAACATAATTTTCTAAAGCTCCCTCTACCTTCCTGAAGAATTTCCATAAACCTTTTGAAGTATAATAATGACAGTTTCCAGAACTAGTTTCAACAATTTAACTTACAGACATCCGTAGTTACTTGGATCCAGCTAGCTGGCTGATATATCTTTGTGTGGAAAAGCATGAATACCTCATGTTTCATTCTCCATCTGCTTGGGGTATGCAAAGATTGAATAACTTGGTCGTAGAAGTGTAGTTTTTCATTTGAATATACCACAGAATCATCTTGTGTATGCTTATGTCACATACCATGGAGAAATTCTTTCAGAATATATAATATACTTTTACCTGTTAGAAAGTGGACGGCTTTTGCCATTGGTCCTTGCGTTTTTGGGTTCTCACTTGTTAATTATCTTATAATGACTGAAGAAGTTCGACTTGTTTCAGGTTTTTTTATGAATAGTCTTGGTACAACAAGTTGTTTCCAATACCATTAAAAACATTGGGTATATTTTCCTGTCTTGGAAGTTTATATTGGACGAATGGCCTTTTCGTCACTGGATATATCTGACGTAGTATGGTTGACTGTTCATCGTTTTGTTCTAAGAGTGTAAATTAACTGGCTCCAAAATATTTTTTTTTAGAATTTTTAGAAAAAAGAACGCAAAAAAATAAACCTCAAAAATTAAAAAAAATCTTATCTCTAGGGAAGTATATATTAAACTTACAAACGTTTGCTATTTAAATCTAGTAAATCCATTATATGTCTTACGATGTTTTTCTAATATTATTCAGTAATTCATATATATATATATATATTTTTTTTTTTTTTAGAATAGCCCTCAACGTTGTCCGTACGGGTTGTATCCTGAACAACTGTCTGGGACTTCTTTTACTTCTCCTAGAGAAACAAACAGTCGCAGGTTATACAATTTACTTTCTGGTTAAGCATTTTCAAATTGAGTTTGAAGTTTGTTAAACGTTCAGATTTTGAATTAGTAAATACCTTATCTATCTTATTAACTTCTCAGTTCCTTAAAGTCACTTTTGTTTAACTGTTTTAACTAATTATGATTTAAAACCTTTAAAAAAAAGAGGAATCCCGAAAAAACACAGCTCAGAAATGTGTCATAAAACTAAAGCTGAACCACAGCTCAGAACTGTCTTATAAAAGTTTAATCAAAACTCAGAAAGATGGCTTGAAACTCAGCCATAGTTTAGAATGGTGCCAAAATCTAAATATGTGAACTTATTACTTATTATCATGATATACATGTTAGCTTTCTAAATCAGTTTAAGGTTATTTAAATTCAGTATCTATTTCAACATAAAAACCATATTATCTAAAGCGCAATTAGACTGCCCTGTGGGCTTTTCTCGGGAACAGACTGTACAATTACATTAAAATAGTAATATTGTAATGTATTCTTATTTTTATTGCTGTACATTACAATGTTGCCTCAATTTTCGATTCCAACTTGCCCTGCGTGTGTATGATATTTTTGTGGCCTAGTCGTTTCTATAACTTAGCCATTTTTTATATTGATAAAACTTTTGCTATACCTTACATTTCTTTTTATCGTAACATGTGGTACATCCAGTGCTACCTGAACTACGTGTTCAATATTAGTGGTTGTGGTTGTTTGTGAAACAGTAGATTAGCCAATGATAGAATATATTACATGTGTAATTGCTCCTGCCTATATCAAACGTGGCGGATTTTCGGTTTTATCTCCAAATGAAGCCACATCATACAGCTGAGAAATATGTGCCATGTTTGTAAATGAATCGGAAGTCTTGTAATAAAGTAACAGTACAATAAACAAAGTATTTTAGGTTTAATTGTAACCTAGGACACATTATTTTTGTTGATTTTGAAATTTTGCATGTAGATGCTTCCGTTAGAAACATAAATAAACAATTTGATATAGACGTTACAGTAGATGTATTTCCTGGTTTATTCTGTTGTTGACGAACAAATGGAATATCGTGGAAGTTTGATATTGTGTAGCTTAGATACAATGTCTCAAAAATTACCATATTTTTTGAAAAGCATTGTAGAGAAAAAAGGAGAGACACGTTTTTGCCTTAGCGATTTTTTATATGTCAGGTATATAATTCTGTTCACATCTGACCAAAGGTTGTTTTAAACGGAACATTATAAATGGAACGATGACATAGTTCAAGTGTGTCAACCTTCCAGAAAACAGCAGGTTGTCTGTGTAGAAGTTCTCTTTCTGCTAAATTAGGGACGGCTAGCACAGATAGCCCTCGAGTAGCTTTGTGCGAAATTCCAAAAAAAAACAAAAACAACAAACTTTCGGCAAATTCTTTGTATAACCGTTCTTTTCTGTATCGGAGAACGAAATGAACAAATATTGAAACATAAATCTATTTGTTCCATCAGGAGATTCTCCATGACATAATTCAACTGTTTCTGTGCGTAGTTGAATTCTTTCCGTTTAGTAACATTTTCGTTAAAGAAAAATATATAAATAATCATTATTTTTCCAGTAAAATATGTATATTAAAAGTATTATTGCGCGGCATACGAATTTTATTATTCTTTTTTGAAACTCTCATATTGTTTTCCAGTATCTTTTTTTCTTTGTAATTTTCACACAAAGGTACACAAAATTGCGGTACCACTACAATTATGTCAGTTCTCCCGTTGATTTTAACTCCATCTTAATCAGGATTCTTTTCTTGATTTCTGCTCTTTACTCCAGCAGCTAGATGGTTAACGGACAAGAAGCTGGACAGTTTTAGTGTTAATACTTTCAACGTGATGAATAAAATTTGTTTGTGTGTCCACTAGTGTTTATTTGTTTTCTTTCGACGTCCGTATTCAGTTCATTCTTCACATGACGTTTCCTTTACACGTTTTCCATAGCGGTGTCTTTCTCAGTTCTGAAATGACAAACTAGGATGTGAGAAACTCTGCAACAGTAGGGACCTTCAACTCTTGGAATGCTCTTATTTGCTCTAATAGATTTATTTGATTGTCACGCGTGTAAAGCATCTATTGCTCCAAAGCTCTCAGAACATCTTTAGGTAATGGGAAACGAACCACAAGTATCCACAATCTGAGCACATAAATCTCTAGGCTTTTATATACATATTTATATAAGATAGTTTGTCCAAACAGCGAAATACATCATGTTTATATCTGTTGTCAAAAATGCTTCAATATACAATAAGGTTTTGATTTTTCTTTGTTATAAATCATCTCATTTGTAATAATTTTTCACTGGGTCTATGAACATACTAATACAATTATTATTTTGACAGCTGGTTCTACAGGATCCGTCCTTCAGTTCTGCATACGCCATTTAAGAAACTTCCTCTTGGCAACTTATCAAGAAACTGGGACATTTTTGAGCCAAATCCAAATCAGGTTATTATGTTGAGCAAGATACTAACCTTGTTTTTCGCTCATTAGTACCTAACGATTTATTATTTTTCACGAGTTTGATTTTGTAATAATGTACTGTTGGTTTTACTTTGACCTTTATACAAATTGTTTTCCTGAATTGTAACTTTTCTTGATTTTAGTTTTCAAACTTTTATTGACAACTACGTTCTTGTTTCAGGTATTTGTTTACTATTGTAACTATCGTTGATTATCAATGATTAAAAAGTTTTAAAAAATTGATTTTTGTTAATATATTCAATAGATTGCATACAAAGATTACAATATGACGAAAAAATTATAGCAAGGGGATTATATTACAAACTTAGGAAATTATGATTTTTTTGCATACTTATTTATACCAACTTTATGACAATTAGTAATATGTTTTTCCTTTGTATTTAAACATCACATAGTTTATTATATTTATTAATAACACCTTCTATAGCATTCGGACTCTTATGTTTATAGGTAATACAATTATAATACCTATTCTTATATCTATGTGTTATGTGTATAAGTAAGAATATATGCACAGCCATCTTTATATTTTATGCTCTTTGGACATTAATTAAACTGACATATGTCAGTAAGATTAATCTGAAATAAGACAAGTGCCTTATGGTTTTGTTTTCAGCTCAAATGGGATCCTTTTGACATACCATGCGTTGAAGATAAAAAAGTGGACTTTGTTCAGGTCAGGGCACTTTTGATTAATTGGTTTGGTTTTAATATCAATGTATGTACGTATATATTATTGAAAAAAAATCGTTATTTATGAGAAAGTCCAACAGAAGATCGTTAGGACTGTTAGGTTAATATTTAATCAAATAATTACGTAACGGAACATATTTAAAACAAACTATATCTGGAAAGGATACCAATGTAAATATATTTTTGTGCTAAGAAGTTAGTGTAGTTTATGAGATACGACTAACATGTATTTATGTACAAAAGTATGTATGCTTGTTATAAAAAATGTTGTCAGATAAAGGAATTTTCATTTAATCCACTATATTTCCTACATAAAGCAAATAAAGGATCACCTTGAGTACCAAACGAATAACGGATTAACGGGATAAAAAAACGAATTAACAACACAAATAAAATTATACGTAGCACAAGAAAATACTTAAGAAATAACAATGCTCGTAACAGCAAAATATCATTAATTCTGACTAAACATGACGTAAAAACGAGGAAAAAAATAAAAACGAAAAATATTAACAAATTTCAAAATTAGCTGAATGCGATGTTAATGTGGAAAACAAATGTGAATTACAGGGTTAACTGTGTCTTCCAAAAATAATCTTAAAAAATACCTCTTAAAATACAAATTACGTAAGGTTAGGTGTTACATAAGAAATATGGTGTTTATTACTGTAGTTATCTTCTTTTTCTTTTCCTGCTCGCCCCCCAGTGGCTCGGCGGTATGTCTGCGGACTTACACGCTAAAATCCGGGTTTCGATACCCGTGGTGGGCAGAGCACAGATAGCCCATTGTGTAGCTTTGTGCTTAATTCAAAACAAACAAACAAATTTTCCTGCTCACCCCTCGCTAGTACAGCGGTAAGTCGACGGACTTACAACACTAAAATCAGCTGTTTGATTCCACTCGGTGGGCTCGGTAGACAGCTCGATGTGGTTTCCTAAAAGAAAACACACACTTTTTGTATTACTATCACTCGTCTAGTTGTAGTTTCGTGCCACTTATTTGATTTACTGTAATTATTTATACTGTTAGACAAGTTCTCTCTTCTTCAGTAACAGGAAGCCCAGTCCTCTTAACGAAGAAACAAGGCTTGCTTGTTCAATTCCCATGTCCAGAATAGCGAACGTTCAGCGGTATGGCTACTTCACAATAAATTGCATCTCATACAAATTTCAGTTACTTGCTAAATTTGTTTATTTACTTCTTCGTGGGAACATAAATTCAGTATCCAAAGCTCTGAACTAACTGGCTTGCTGGAAGTAACAGACAAACTGAATAAATCATGCACCCTTTAACTGAGGAACAAACTATTTAATACAACAACTCGCTCAAACAGCCTTAACAAACAATTTTAATCTAATTCGCCTCTTGCATGTACATCAATTTATTTTCTATACTTTAGAAAGGTTTCAAATATTTAACCTTTTTATTCTTTCAATTAAACAGTAAAAAGCTTTCTAGAAACGTCTAGACTAATAAACAGGGACTACATAACTGTCATTCATTCTTGGACTGGGAGGCTCCTTAAACAGTCCTATATGCTTCTATTAACTATAGTCTTCCATAACCAGGAGGGAAGAAAATCTTTACAATTAACAACATTAGTGTACATAATCAGTACAGTCATTAATTATTATTAAAATATGTAAAAACTTAAAATGCATTCACAATTTTGGTTAAAAAATAAAATTTGCTTTGTTCACTCATTTGTGTTAATGCCTTTGTCATCGAATCGTTTTGGTGGTTTTATTTTTCTAGGTTTACAGGATAATTCATGTTTTTATCACTAATTGTTTCTTGTGTTTTAGTTAATTTACTTTAACTAGATGGTTTTAGCAATCTATTGGTGTTTGAACAGTCTTGTTTACCTTTGAAGTCAGTTACCTTTTTCTTTCCGTCTTTCTTCCAAATATGATCATAGTGGAAGACCTTTGACTTGGACCATCTGTCTTCTTGTGTTCTGTAAACTAAATATTTAATTCTTTTGGCTACACATAGAGACTTCCTAAAGGCTTCTTAACTTTGGAAATAGTTCTTTCTTGCCACATGAAATGTACAGTCGCACCATTTCACTCCTAACGTTGCATAAATCGTTTTATTTATGGTTACTTTTACACACAAAACAATTTATAAAATCTCTCTACAGATTTCTGATATCCATAGTGGCCCGGCATGGCCAAGTGGGTTAAAATATTTGACTTGTAATCCCCGTCTCACCAAACTTGGTTGTTCTTTCAGCCGTGGGGGCGTTATAATGTTACGATCAATTCCGCTATTCGCTGGTAAAAGAGTAGCCCAAGAGTTGGCAGTGGGTTGTGATGACTAGCTGCCTTTCCTCTTGTCTTACACTACCAAATTAGGGACGGCTAGCACAGAAAGCCCTTGAATAGCTTTAAGCGAAATTCAAAACAAATAAACAAACAATCTGACATCGATCACAGTATGTGCATTTTTTATCCTTTCGAGCATAACTTCTGTTTATGTTATATTCTAATTCGTAACATAATAGGCTTTTTGTAGGCATATGAAACTAATTGTAGGCAGTGCATCTTTGTCTTTAGGGTGTATTGAACCACTGTCTTCTATGGTGGTCATTCTTCAAATTTTTGTCCTTATTATCAAAACGATTCAAAGGTGTAACAACAGAGATATTGTGCTTGTGAAAACATTGTTTTCACTCCAAAATTACTGGCTTCTGTATGTCTTATGAATGAACCTTGTTGAGTAATGCTATGTTTTTCAAGTAGTTTGTGTGGAATACAAGCTACGTCAGACAAGTATTTTACAGAATGACGATATTATGATCACAATTAAAAAATAATATTACTTCTTGCAAGTTTCTTGTTGCTACCCACTTCTGGACGGATTCAATCTTTGTTGGGGCTGTAGACACCCCTTCTTCTTTGCTGATTAAATGTTCCAAAAGACCCACCACTCCACAAAACAGTTCACATTTCTTGAAATTCAGCTTAAGTTTCAATTTCTGAACTTTATTCGTTACGTTCAGATAATTCTTGTTTTGTAATGCTTACTTAACACTTTATCACCCCTTCAATCTGGCTAGGCTCTTGGACTTATCATGAAGATATCGTTTCCTTTCTTGTTATCACTATCCACTGTTTCTTTGTTCACTTCTTCCATTTTGAGTTAAGTTATTCTTAATTCTTTGAACTCTTTTTTTTCTTATTTAGTTCACATCATGCGAATTTGTGTTGTTTATGTTTTATTTCATCTGACAAACCCATCATTCCTGGATGGAACTTTTAGTTTTCTGTCAAAGTAGATTTCGGTTGTGTGCCAAACATGTGGACAATGATCTCTTGCCTATTTTCTTAATATCGTGACAATATTTCCATCTCCCTGTTTCATCCTTTATAAGATCTGTGAAATAGAAGTGAAATTAGGATAGCGCAGCTCTGAGGGAGAGCTTTTCAGCCTTTGAGAATTAGGATTGCTTATTGGCAAAGTTGTTGAATTCTGTTTTTCTTAAGTTTATGGAGAAATTGATTCCAAATATTGTTAGGCTGGGTTAAGTTTTAGCTTACTGATTTTTATTACGAGATATTAAAAAAAATCCATGTTTTTGGTGTTTAGCAGTATTTAAAATTCGATCTTTATTCTTAACGATAGTTAGTTCTTCCACGGCTATAGTGTTGACCATAAACCAAGATGCAACGTCAGAACGATACATAAAGTAACAATATAACAATCACCACAGACGTTTCAACAACTTAGTTGACACTTGTATCTTTAATGCGTTAATTCTATGGTTTTACCAGGCAAAAACAACGAATTATGAAGAAATTACGAGTGATAACTGTATAGTTATTGCTATAAACAAGAGTTATGTAAATATGACAAAAATGTTTTAAAGATTCACAGATACAAAAGTAATTCCAAAATGGTAGTTAGGCTCAAACAGTTTTCAATTTTTACTTCTGCTTCTACATTTAATAATGGCTGTTCTAAGTAATAAATCGGCCAGCGAATTTAAACTTCATTAAAGTTGCTTAGGTTTTAATAACGGATTTTCCATAATTCAGCTGTGTAAATGTGGAATATAATATTCATTTTTTATCACTTAAGAGCACACCAGTTGCATAGCGGTATATCTGCAGACTTACAAACCGCGTTTCGATAACCGTCGTGAGCAGAGCAAGATAGCCCATTGTGTAGCTCTGTTTAATTACAATAAACCATGTGAATATATAGTTACAAAGTGGGAAGAGAAAAAGAATAACTTTTACTTACATCAAATTTTTATTTAGTTTACCACAATGAACATTTATCATTATCGTGTTTGGATTCTAAAACAATCGACAAGACTTTCACCTCGCGATTGGTCTAGATATTTGGTTTGTTTTGAATTTCGCGCAAAGCTACTAGCCGTCCCTAATTTAAAAGTGTAAGACTAAAGGAAGGCAGCTAGTCATCACCACTCATCGTCAATTTTTTTTTACCAACGAATAGTGGGATTGACCTTTACTTAATAACGCTCCCACAGCTGAAATGACGAGCATGTTTGGTGTGACGAGGATTCGAACATGCAACCCTCGTATTACAAGTCGAGTGCCTTAACAACCTGGCCATGCCGGGCCTCGTCTAGGCTGTGATTTAAAACATTTTGACCATAACAAAGTGTGATCTAATTTCAATGAAAATGATTCACTTATGTAAAATTGCATATGACTTTTAGTGAAAATTCTGTAGTGAGGTAAAGTAAAATGACATTATTTTAGGGTTCAGTATACAGAAACTTCTGTCAAGACAATAAAATCATTGCAGTCCCATGTTATAGGCGATAATATTTACTTTGAAATTTCTTGTTCTGTCTAGAGTTGCAAGGAAAATATTGTTCAAACCCTAAAGCAGTTAAATTTTAAGTATTTAAATTTAACGTTGATGGCTAAGCCTAAAAATCCTTTTTTTTTCTCATAAATGCACTTTCTTGGAACTGAATGAGCCATTTTTCCTATTTCCTTTTTCAATTTACTTTGTTGGAAAAAATTTAAGACCATGATCTATTTTTTTATTTTCGTCTTTCCTACTAAAACGTTCTTTTATCTTTCTTCATCTCGACTTTGCTTGTTGTCCTTCGTATGTACTCAATCCGCTACTTTTGGTTTATTTATTTCATAACCTTGACCACTTTTACTATGCTTGCAAAATTCCCACCATGAATAAACGTACATTTTACTCTAAAATTCAAGATTTCATTTCTTATGTACATTAAGACATTTAGCTCCGTATAACTAAGAAAGGCGGGCGACTCGTAATCCGAGGGTCGCGGGTTCGCGCCAAACATGCTTGCCCTCCCAGCCGTGGGGGCGTTATAATATTACGGTAAATTCCACTATTCGTTGGTAAAAGAGTAGCCCAAGAGTTGGCGGTGGGTGGTGATGACTAGCTGCCTTCCCTCTAGTCTTACATTGCTAAATTAGGGACGGCTGGCATAGATAGCCCTCGAGTAGCTTTGTGCGAAATTCCAAAAACAAACAAACATAACTAAGCTTAAGAATTTTTCACTCCACGTACGTGACTACTAAGCTTCAATATTTACAAGATGTATAAATACATCGATGTAAAGTTTCACTCTGTTTATACATTACTACGCAATTTCAAGACATTTCACTCCATATTATTAAACTCAAGAATTATTTACTCCATATGTACGTGGCTATTAAGCTTCAATAATTACAGCCTGTATAAATACATCGATGTAAAGTTTCACTCTTTTATACATTACTACGCAGTTTTAACACATTTCACTCCGTACGTTTATTACTTGATTCTCTTTGCATCTTAATTTTTTAGGTTTTTATTTCCATTTCCAATACCATCTGCTTCACATTTTCACAAATTTGGAACTTATGCTCGTTTCCTTCTTATCGATACCCTATTTAAAGTTCCAAGTCATTTTTTCTACATAATATATAGAATCAGTTCCACTTAATGTTTAAGTTTTCTCAGATTTTTGTCTTTTAGTAACATTTAACTGTCGGAAAATTGAGTTTAATTATACGTATTTCTCATTCTGTTTTAAAATATATAGTGTAATCTTATAGATATAAGATCATAAACATGTTGGAATTTAGCGACTGATTTTAAATTCCACAGGGTTTAAATACAGTGTGTGGAGCTGGAGACCCAAAAGATCGTCATGGAATTGCTATCCATATGTATCTGTGCAACGCGTCTATGGAAGACAAGTAAGTACTCGAAAAAAATTCTAGTTACTCCGGGAATTATGTGGATTCTTTGCTGTGTCGAGTTCTAAACTGCAGAGCTGCGTTCGAATCCTCGCGATATTACAAAACATTTCCCCGCATTTTAAGCTGTGTGTGGTATAAGAGTAACAGCCAATCCCTTTGTGTGAAATGTGGGTAGAGTAATGGTGATTGACTGTTTTCTATCTGGTCAGTAGTTCAAACTTAGAGAGGGCTATACCCTAAATGCAAGAAATGCGTCCTGGCTACATCAGGGATCATACGCAGAATGTTAGCGTTATTATTTCTTGAGGCTTTTTTTTAACATTTGTCAAATGATGAATTTTGCAGCATGACTAATACAAAACGTCACTTTGAGTTGTTTGTTTAGGAATTAATAATTATTGTATTTTAAAATGGTGAAGATTTAAAATTAAATTTGTCAATGATAATTATGAGTTATAATATTAAAAGTAATGCCTGTTTACTACGATGGATCTGATCAATGTTTTGTGATGTCGAGAAAACTCATTTGTAGAGAAATATATATGCAAAAACGGCTCGTTTGGGTTGAGAAAATATTTTACGTAGAAGGTTGAAACGTTGTTCGCTTTTCTACGTAAAATATTTTCTCAACCCAAACGAGCCGTTTTTGCATGTATTTTTATCAATATTTTGTCCTCAGCTGTATAGTTTCTGTAGTATTACCAAGTGTCGCCAGAAATAATGTTTAACCTTTTTCCTCTATCTTTGGGTTATTGGCATGCCATATGGTTTCAATGCAAATTCTCGCAATGCATAATTGAGGACCCTCACTTTTATCACATTTCATTTAATGCACTGTATCTTACCAGTTCCACATCTAGTCTCTTTGTGAAGTGGCCCTCACTTATGAGAATCTTGATTTTGAGCTTGCTAAGTTTCAGTGTCTAGCTTTATGTTAGTGGTGTTATTTAACCACATACGTGTCAGAGCGCCTGAAGGTAAAGGAAAGACGAAGCACTTGCCATCTCATTTTGATTGATCGTCAATTTTTCCCTTACACTTACCTCTCCCTACTTTCAAGAAAGTGGGTATTAAGGCTAGCCTAACTAGTTTTGTTTTTTCTGAGCACGCAAGCTGTGACCAAAAACAACGTAAGCTTAACTAACCTTATATTCCTTTTTTATTCTGTGTCGACGAAACTTCTGGCATCTCCTGCGGTTATTTCTTATGCAAATCTCGGGATATTTAGAACATATTAATTAGTGTTAACCTTGAAGAAACTCTCCAAGTTGTTTCTTAATTTAATACTACGAAAAATATACTGCTATAATGCTAACTTGTGTTTGAATTTCGCGCAAAGGGCTATCTGCGCTAACCGTCCCTAATTTTGGAGTGTAAGACCAGAGGGAAGGCAGCTAGTCATCACCGCCTACCATCAACTCTTAGACTACTCTTTTAACAACGAACAGTGGGATTGACTGTAATATTATAACACTTCCATCGCTGAAAGAGCCAGCATGTTTGGTGCTACTTGGATTCGAACCCACGACCCTCCGATTACAAGTCGAACGCCTTAATCCACCTGGCCATGCCGGGCCTTGTTAACTTTGTATGGTTGAAAATATTTTTGACTAATAATTCTGGATATATTTATGTTCGCCAGTTGGGAAGGTTTTTCTTACACAATCTGTGTTCTTCCCACCAGTTTGCATCATTGTAAGTGCACTGACGTAATTGCCACTGAGAGGGGTATGGTGGTGAATCAGGTAATTAACTTAAATAATTTTGATGAGGTATGAGTGAATGGTTAATACAAGTTAATGCAACCGTGCCAAAATAGTTACAGACTCAACTACATCAACTAGCTAAACCTTGATATCGTAGAGAGAGGAACTCGTATTTAGTGATTATCTCAAATGTTCTCATTAAAAAACAAACAAAGACCCCACAAAACAAATGTGTAATCAAAACTTTCCGTTCTATTATCTATGCTTTTATTGTTCTGTTTACATCTTTTTAAACCTGAGCTGGGGCAAGAGAACTAAAATATTTCTGTCACTGATCTGGGTTAAAAAAAAATCCTTGAAAAACTTTGGTCTGTGAAGCAAACGAGTAGGTTCATGATTCACGAGTACTCGGACAGCTCAGTTTAGGTGGAGATATTGTTTCATGATTCACGAGTACTCGGACAGCTCAGTTTAGGTGGAGATATTGTTTCATGATTCACGAGTACTCGGACAACTCAGTTTAGGTGGAGATATTTATGCTATTTCTTTTGTACTTTAGTATCCAAGTGAACTCAAGAGTATCAGCCTAATAATAAATGGTACTATGAAATAGCGATATGACGGCTGATAATCGGAAGAATAGTAAAACAGAACTTGATAATTGGTATCATTTTTTATGTTTTTATTAGTAGTTTTCGAAATGAAAACATTATGATCATTCAGTAATTTCTTCTGAGTAATGCCAGTTAATTTATTATTTGAAAAAAATGAATTAAAAAAAATCTTATTTGTAGCTGCTATTTTCTAACATATTTTTTATAATCAGTGATGACGAGAAAACCCACTTGTTGAGAAAAAATATATATGTAAAAAACTGCTCGTTTAGGTTGAGAAATTTTTTTACGTAGAGGAGCGAACAACCTGATGATGACTGAAGAAGGTCGGAACGTTGTTCGCTCCTCTACGTAAAAAAATTTTCTCAACCCAAACGAGCCGTTTTTACACATATATATATTTATGTTAGTAATAAAATATTCGGGTTGTTTCGCAACCACAGTTAGGTTGCTTCGTCGATGTTTTTAAGAAGGGTAGCCTTCTTGTTCTTATCTGATACCAGGATTTAGATCTTTCAAGACCCTGGAGGGTCAAGTTCATTGACCTCTTCCTCCCGAGAGTATTTGTTTTGTTTGTTTTGGAATTTCGCACAAAGCTACTCGAGGGCTATCTGTGCTAGCCGTCCCTAATTTAGCAGTGTAAGACTAGAGGGAAGGCAGCTAGTCATCACCACCCACCGCCAACTCTTGGGCTACTCTTTTACCAACGAATAGTGGGATTGACCGTCACATTATACACCCCCACGGCTGGGAGGGCGAGCATGTTTAGCACAACGCGGGCGCGAACCCGCGACCCTTGGATTACGAGTGCACGCCTTAACGCGCTCGGCCATGCCAGGCCTTCCCGAGAGTAGCCTAATACGGAGTTTCGGTTTGTTTTGAATTTCGCCCACAGCTCGACTTCAATGTACTTGAAAATGTGAGCGGTGACCATAAACCCCATCTCGCTCGATTTCTTCATTAAAAATACAGACCCGCAGATTTCGCATTCAATGTTATTTGACTACATAAAAACAAATAGGAAACTCTTCAAGTCAAAATTAAACGAGGTGCTCCCTAGAAACACACAAGCTACACATCGCTCTGCAATTAGTAACTGTACCATGAACATCACCTTCGCTGTACGCAAAGTTCTAAAGCATCGCCTCCCCTCCAAGAAGATAACACTTTAATCCTCCGTTCCTGGAAATTCACTAATATATCTTGGAAAGACGATGACTACGCCGAAAATTCATTTCCATTAGAAGCAACAGACGTAACCCTTCATAAACGCAGTAAATAACAAAATCTTACGGCTAATTTAACAACATATTGCAAAACTAAATGGGACTGATTATATGTTTCATCAGATAAATTCTAAACAAAATCAAGCCATTTTTTGAAAAAGACTGAAGACAATATGCAACTCTACCCGCCAAAACTCAGCATTTGTCGTTTGTAACAACAAAACTGTAACCACGGGCAGAGAAAAAGCAGACCTACTCGCATAATACTTTACTACGGCTTTAAGAATACCAAACCTGAAAACCTTACATACTCAGACTTTTCACAGTGACAACAATCCTCACTTATACGAACCCACATTTCCAGTGAAACACAAAATCCAAACCCATTACTACAACAGAAATGAAACTCATTATCGAACATTTAAAATATACTGACCCAAGTGTGAATGATATACCGGACACAGCAATAAAAAACTTTGACAGACGACTTTATCAATCACCTAAACCACTTATTCAGCCTATCCGGATACAACAATCTGAAAACAGGCTGTAATAAAAATTATACCAAAAAATCATTTCGAATTACATGACCCCAGAAATTTAAGACCAGTTGGTTTAATAAAGTGGATCAGAAAAATTACGTGAGAAAGTAATATCCAGGAGAACTTTTACTCTCTCTTGAAACTAAACACATCCTATCACATCCAAAATGGATCTTGTGGAAAAACAGCCGACCTTTTACGCCTAACGGAAGGTGAAAACCAAAGCTTCACCAGTAATTTGTTGTCTCATGGCAGTAGTTTTAGATGGCAGAAAAGCATTCGACGCAGTTTGCACAAAAGCCAATTATCCAAAGTATCCTACCATAATATTCCACAGATCTTCAATTCTTTAGATGGTTATCAAATTTCTCACACAATCGTATGGCAAAAGAAAAGGTCAACAATGCAATATTAAATTCAATCATCTTACAAACTGGATTTTTTCATTGTTTCATTGTTAGCTTACTACTTCACATCATTTTTGTAAACGACACACCCATCCCTACTCTAACATCTACACGTGACTCTCAGTAAGAAGATAGCGATCTGGGGTGTGTCACGTGACTGAATAAGAGCTTCGGCTAAAGTACAAATATAATTAAACTGCGTAATTACCTGGTAGGATAAATAGAGTGCAGTATTAAACGTAAATTAAAACAGAGGCGACTGCATTCCATAGGCAAATTGCATGAAAAAGGAAACAACTTCACAAAGTAAAACTTAAAGTACGTGATTCACATATCACAACTTGAAACACTGTCACAATCTCAAGGTTAAACTTCAATAAACAATTAACATGGACATATTACTTTAATATAATTAGTACTAACGTTAACCCGAAAAAATCAACTACCTCTGGAAAACAGCTGGAACCCACAAAAGAATCCAACATGATATCATACTAACAATCACTTCCTAAAACTAGGTGCAACACCAACAACTTGAATAACATACAGGGTTCTGTATAACTTGATTTCTAATTGTAACTAGGATTTGTTTTGTTTGTTTTGGAATTTCGCACAAAGCTACTCGAGGGCTATCTGTGCTAGCCGTCCCTAATTTAGCAGTGTAAGACTAGAGGGAAGGCAGCTAGTCATCACCACCCACCGCCAACTCGTGGGCTATTCTTTTACCAACGAAAAGTGGGATTGACCGTAACATTATAACGCCCCCACGGCTGGGAGGGCGAGCATGTTTGGCGCGACTCGGGCGCAAACCCGCGACCCTCAGATTACGAAGCGCACGCCTTAACGCGCTAGTCCATGCCAGGCCCCGTAACCAGGATTAATTTTCATTTGCCAGCATGTACTCTTTATTCTGATACAGACAGGTAAACATGAAAGACCTTGTTGAGATAGGTTATTTGATGCCCTAGCATTCAAAGTAGGTTTTCTACAAGTTCTGTACTTCCTACCCCTCTTCCCCATGAGCATCGACGTCCTAAAAATGCTGTTCGTTATTATTATCAGAATACTTTACTATGACATTTCACTCCCCATTCTCCCAAACTGGTTTCTACCAGGTGATAGTCTTGTATTCGTTCACTCATCTGTAATCCAACAACCGAAAAAACTCCCGGCTCTGACCAGCCACACAGGATGCCATAAACATTGCGAAACTTTAAACCCAAATACCTTCCAAAGTGAAAAGGAGGAAAACCAACGTCACTTTTCTCTCTCTTGCGGGTTCGAACCCCGGTCGCGCCAAACATGCTTGCCCTTTCAGCCGTAAGGGCGTTATTACTTGACGGTCAATCCCACAATTTGTTGGTAAAAGAGTAGCCCAAGAGTTGGCGGTGGGTAGTGATGACTAGTTGCCTTCCCTCTAATCTTACACTGCTAAATTAGGGATGGCTAGAACAGATAGCCCTCGAGTAGCTTTGTGCGAAATTTAAACACAAACAAACTCTCTGGCTTTGTTCGCATATCTCACGACAGCTTAATTTAACTAATAAGTAACATCCCGAGTGTAAACAGCTTAACCCTGTCAAATCTACATTCTGTCATTATCAGTTTTACTCTCTCCACGGATTATTTCTAAGACTTCATGTCATTGGAGCGTGAAAGATTATAACCTAAAATTCTGTTAAGAATCGAATTGTATTTGGCTTCTTGTTTGTTCATTGCATCCGTGAAGTCCTCCAAGAAATGAAGATAATAACAATGTTAGTAGACTTTGTTGTTGTCTGTTTTCACAGTACCTTGAATAAAATTGGCTTGTGCATTATAATACTGATTTATTTCTTCTTCACGCGTGATTCCTGCTGGTGCAGAGCATTTACAATGCTTAAATCAAGGGCGTGATACCACTCGGTGGACTACTGAGCCGATAACCCGATGTTGTTTTGCTGTATGGAAAAATAAACACACATCTTCACGCAAACAACGAATTGTTTTCTAATAATAGATAGAAAAGATAAAAAAGAAAAGATTATTCCACTCTTGAAAGTCTTATAAATGTGTTTTATTTCATTTAATGACTGATAAGGTTTGTTTGTATGCATGCTTTAAAAATATATTACAAATAGTTTTAGCCTTCGCAAGATAGATATACTTCTCATAGAACATAGAAACTTTGATTAAAATATTTTATTTTATATAATTAATATTTTTGACAGCTATAACTCACAATGTAGGTTTCTAAGTGAAACACTTCACGAAACATGAATTACACTGTTTCAATAAATTTTTCAGATGTTTTTACAACTCAGACGGAGATTTCTTGATAGGTAAGCTGCTTATATAACAATAACATTATCCTTTGCCAACAATACTTGGAGTCTCGGGCTCTTTATTAACATCTATATATCTTTTTGTAACTTTTAAAAGATATTTTACTTTATTAAGCTTTCGAACGTATTGGTAGCTTTCTAATGCTTTATTAAGATCTATATATATATGATTACACATTATTAAAATCGATTTTGTAATGCTAAGTTTTTAAATTTTTTCAGTTCTCAAATATCTTGTTCGTATTGCTATAATTATATGAAGAATTTAATGTTTATATTAAAAATATTGTCAACACTTTATTAAAGCATGAGAACAAAACCAATAGTAAAACGAATATAACTTCTATTGATATTTTGTTGAAAAACTGAATGGAACATTTATATCCATGTAAGGTATGTATTGTTAAGCACAGAGCTACCCAATGGATTATCTGTTATGTGCTTATTAAGGTAATCAAATCCTGAATTTTAATGTTACAAACCCTCGACAATTTAAACCAATAATATTATTACAAGTCGTGTCTACTTACTTTCAAATCGATATTTTTGAATCCTTATGTTTGCTTGTTGTTAAACACAAAGCTAAAAAAATGGGTTATTTGTGCTCTGCCCACAAAGAGTATGGAAACCTGGTTTCTAGTCTTAACAGCCCTCATCATGAATGTTTTTTTTTTCATAATTTTCAAGAGATCGCTGTTATGTGGCACCAGTGATAAAAATATATTCGCACGTTTGTTTTCTAAGTGTGCTAACTTATTACTAAAGTAAACGTTTTGAAAATTATATTTTGCTGAAATTGAGTCAATATTTTATGTTTTTAACAGCATTATGTCGTTACTGCTAACATGTTTAAACTATTTACGTGAGACTTTCATTTGAGGATTAATTCTGGCATATCTGTGACAGACAGGTTTGAATTGTTACAATTAACAATTGTTGTATTAAGTGTAAAGTATGGTTTTATTACTAATTGCCTTCAAGTTCCTCAACAAGGAAAACTTCGGATAACAACTGAATTCGGAAAGATGATTGTTGAACCAAACGAAATTTGTGTCCTCCAGGTAAAAGATTCAGATTTATCTTGTACGTACATCAACTCAAATATATATTTTTCATAATTCTTTTATTTGAATTTTTTAGCTTAAAATGCACAGAGAGACAGACACACGAACAGTTTGCTACTATTCTATAAGGGTGTCGAAATA
Organism: Carcinoscorpius rotundicauda; assembly: GCA_011833715.1. Lineage (NCBI taxonomy): Eukaryota > Metazoa > Arthropoda > Merostomata > Xiphosura > Limulidae > Carcinoscorpius > Carcinoscorpius rotundicauda. Next base: position 77,429,319 of record CM022397.1, on the reverse strand, counting down.
TGATTTGTTCTAAACCACAACCTAATACAGAGATTTTCAGGAGCAATTAGAAAAACTTAACAACGGTAAAATGGTTTAACTAGGCGGGATAAACCTTCTATAATATAATTTTAGAAAATATTCCCGTAATTAATACTTTTCATAGATATTTTGACGTGGTACGTGTATAGCACAACAATAAAGTAAACTATTTAATTACTGGAGTAATGGTATGTAACGTTAATTTCTTTAAACCATGCAATATTTAACGACTGGAATAACGGTCGTGTAATATGTAACTTACATAGATCATACTATTTAATGTATAATTTACATAAATCATGTAACATTTAACGACTGGTGTAAAGGTCATGTAATATATAGATCATATCATTTAATGTATGAAGTAACTGTCATATAAACTATAGCGAATAAAATCGTATCAATGTTATTTTATTTCAGCAAGGGATGAAATTCTCTGTTGAACTGAAAGGACCCACTCGTGGATACATTCTAGAAGTCTATGACAACCATTTTGTTTTGCCGCCTCTCGGACCAATAGGTAGGTTCAGTTATTTCTAAATGAATTAAAAGATTAAATCCACTAAAGTGTAAGAAGGACAGACTCAGTTTCTATGTCAAGGTTTAGTTACAGATAACTTTCCTGTTTGATTTTAAATCGTTTGAAGTCCATGAGAGTTGAATATTGTGTATATGAATGGAACGAGTAATCATTCTTGAGAATATCAAACGAGTTTTATCTGACAGTTCGAATTAGTCTCGACAGAGGCTAGGAACGAAAGTATTGCTTTTATTATTATTTTCTTTCGGAACAAATATATTTCAAAGTGAATAAATAAAATTCAATTCCGAAAATACGTGATATAAATATTAACAAATGTTTGTCCTCTAACAAAAGAGTTTCCATGAAAAAAGAAATAAATATAAGTCAAAAAGTTGGTTATCAATAAATACATCACGAGCCCTTAGAATCGGTTAATATTAATTTGAAAAGGTGGCATGATAAATTTTTTTTACGTTGATTCACTGTCAGTTGCTTACGTTTTACGGTCAGTTTCATTTTTAACTATAGAAATAGAGGATCGCGGGTTCGAATCCCTGTCGCACCAAACATGCTCACCCTTTTAGCTGTGGTGGCGTTATAAAGTTACTGTCAGTCCCACTATTCGTTGGTAAAAGAGTAACTCATGAGTTGGCGGTGGGTGGTGATGACTAGTTGCCTTCCCTCTAGTCTTACACTGCTAAATTAGGGACGGTTAGCGCAAATAGCTCTCGAGTAGTTTTGCGCGAAATTCAAAACAAACAAACTATAAAAATATATCTCGAAAATAACTCAGATATGGATTAACGGTGATATGCCTGTCGTCCCCACAACATTCATCTGAAAGTGAAGCTGAAATAAGCTGGGCCATAGATTAAACACACCATATACTTTCAGCTGTTGGGACGTGATAGAAATAAAATAAATCTGTTTGTTTGGCTTAGAGTAGACGGGTAGGAGATAGGGGACATGACAGGCTACTCTCAATCTTTCAGTGGTTTTAATTAGGGAATTTTATTGCTTTTACCATTTGGATTGAAAATACCTTACAAAGTTGTTTGTAAGTTTCGAGCGATTAATTTTTATGTTAAATTTATTTTGTACTAAAATTTCTTCTGAATTTAAATAATTAATATTTGTATAATATATTCTAGTAGTTAATTAAATGATGTCATAACCTCTTAGGCGCCAACGGATTGGCTAATCCACGTGGCTTTCTCACCCCTGTGGCTTGGTACGAAGATAGGGAGGTTAGCAATTATACAGTCATAAACAAGTTTCAAGGACATCTGTTTGCTGCTTGCCAGGTTAATTTTATTTTTTTAGTTTCGTAACTCATAAGAACAAGGCGTAACTCTTTCCTGATAACTGATTCATTTTTACGAGCTCTTTTAAAAATTGTTTTTACGGTAGAGAAATTTTGCTAAGTCAGAATTATGGGAATACTGTATAAATTTTTGATGAGTTGTTATACAACAATAATCTTACGAAACCATGAAAAAAAACGTACTTTTTAAACTTTATTCGTAAACAAGTTAATAGCAGAAAAATTTTAGAAAGTTTACTGTTTAGTGTGTCAGTAAGAAATATAATGAGCAAAATAACGTTAGCAAAACAGTCTGCGATGAAAAATTAGCACACTCTAGGACGAATAATAAATACACTCTAGAATGAGTACAGTCTGGGCCAGCAATGGTGAACCTTTGAAAGTGGGTGTCCAAATTGGTGGCAATCTTCTAAAACATTCTTTAACGGTAATTTTTAAAAGGAGATTATCATGGCCTTCGTTTGTACATTTGGTCTATGGATTTACATCGCTCAACTCAGGGGTTCGATTGCCAGCAGTAGGCTCAATTGATAGCCAGATATGGTTTTGCTGTAAGAAAACACACATCATTATGAATTATTTTAAATGAAATGGCAAAAATTAATAACTATAATAATTCACAATAAATACAATTAACGATTAGTAACAATGATAACGGACTTTGTCAGGCATGGCCAAGCGTGTTAAGGCGTGCGACTCGTAATCTGAGGGTCGTGGGTTTGTATCCCCGTCGCGCCAAACGTGCTCGCCATTTCAGCTGTAGTGCGTTATAATGTTACGGCCAATCCCACTATTTGTTGGGAAAAGAGGACCCCAAGATTTGGTGGTGGGTGGTGATGACTAGGTGCCTTCCCTCCAGTCTTACACAACTAAATTAGGGACGGCTAGCATAGATAGCCCTCGAGTAGCTTTGTTCGAAATTAAAAAAAAACACAACAAATAACGGATTTCTTTAAGGAAGAAAAGGAGTCATTTTTGTTTATGTTTATTCATTGTTTTACACAAAAAACATTTTGTAAAATGATAAGCTTTTGTTAATATCATGTAACATATAAAAAGGAAATTAAAATAAGCGTATTTTACTCTTAGTGAGACTTTCACTGCTCCATCTGTCGTGTTTTTTTAAGTTTTGAAAATATTTAAAAGTGTCATTGTGAACATCACGTTTCAAAATTTTCAGTTTGATTTTAAAAGATTTTTGTGTTATTAAACATAACATCAAGTGTTTTCCCTGATCCCTGCAATTTGGTGTTTAAGTAATTTAAATGTGAAGAAAAATCTGTAAAAAACATCAATCTACAAATCCGCACGACACAAATCTTAACAAGAATGTTTTTTATTTGTCAAAAGCAGAAGAATTTCCTCTAAACTTTCAACAAATCGTTTAAAGACAGAATCTCTAGTCAGCTAACGAACATTAATGTACATAAATAGTCCTGTGTACACCGAATTCGCTTCTCTCAATAAACTGGGCCAGGCATGGCTAGGGTGGTTAAGGCGTGCGACTCGTAATCTCAGGGTCGCGGGTTCGCATCCCTGTGGCACCAAATATGCTCGCCTTTTCAGCCTTGGGGGCGTTATAATGTGATGGTCCATTCCACTATTCGTTGGTAAAAGAGTAGCCCAAGAGTTGGCGGTAGGTGGTGATGACTAGTTGCCTTCCCTCCAGTCTTACACTGCTAATAGCCCTCGAGAGGCTTTGCGCGAAATTCAAAAACAAATAAACAAACAAACAAACTCAATAAATTATGAAATTATATTTTAGTTCAAAGCATGCGCAGAAATAAAATTAGCTAACTCGGTTACAGTTTCCATCACTTCTTTAAGTTCCTGTTTGTTTGTTTGTTTGTTTTTTTCGGAAATTCGCACAAAGCTACTCGAGGGCTATCTGTGCTAGCCGTCCCTAATTTTGCAGTGTAAGACTAGAGGGAAGGCAGCTAGTCATCACCACCCACCGCCAACTCTTGGGCTACTCTTTTACCAACGAATAGTGGGATTGACCGTCACATTATACACCCCCACGGCTGGGAGGGCGAGCATGTTTTAGCGCGACGCGGGCGCGAACCCGCGACCCTCGGATTACGAGTGCACGCCTTAACGCGCTCGGCCATGCCAGGCCCCTTTAAGTTCCTTGAGACAAACTTGCACACAAGGCCTCCTCGAGTATAATACAACTAAAGTCTACCAGTAGATGTCCAATATATTTTACAAATAGATTTATGAAACCTGCTTCCTTACCAATCATGCTGGGTGCATCACTCAGTTGTCACGGAAACTGTTTTTGAAAAGTCAACCAGTCGATTGAATAATTCGTTTACTATTGCCTCATATATTTCAGCCCCTGTGGTATATTCAGGTAATATTACCATGTTAACCAGTTCTTCACAGATTTCATCACCCTTACAAAATCAAGCAATAATAGCTAGCCTAGCTGGTGATGTAACATCAGCGCTCTCAATGGAAAGACAAATGGAAAGGAATTTACATTAACCAATATCTTTTGTAAGCTGTTCTGCTGTGTTTATTTCCATCTTTAATATTCTATCTTTTACCGTGTTTCTACTCAGTGGCAATTCCTCAATTCGCTGAATAATTTTCTTCTTTTTCTGGAAACCCTTCACAAAGGAAAGGATCACATTCTAACCATGATTATACCCCCCATCATTATGGTGTTTCCGATGTTGGCAGTAATCTTTAAAATCTCTAAACTAGCAGCAACTAAGTTGGAACTACCTGAAACAAATCTCATCAAAACATTTGACTGCACGTTGTTGTTGCTAACTTCTTGAGAAATCTTTTCTTGCTCACTTTTATCACAAAGCCGTTTATGAACAGTTTCATAATGCTACTTTAAGTCCTGCACACCACTGTTTCAGAACATAAGATACATAATACTTTATCACCTTTTTGATCTTGTCAAATCTTTCAGTCTACGATTCTTGAAAATTTCTGCTGCTGCTCCTTCAATTTGAAAGTTTTTGTTTCTTTGCTGGTTGACCTGACATTCTGACAAGTTGAAAAGGGTAAGTAGAATTTTAAAATATCTCACCAATGAACTTAAGTACGATAATTTAACTTACCGTAACACAACAGCAGGTGAAAATTTATGTCATTGATATTAAAATAAATCTGTGATTAATTAACTGATCAAAAATATACGCATGCCACACCAAATAACATAATTTTAACAATATAATTAATATATTTGTTGCGAAAAAAATAAATGCTTATTTACCGTTATTATTTCTAAATATCCAGTATTTACTCACTAACAAAAGAAAAATATAAGCAAAATGAAGCCAATACCAACAGTTTACTTTTATTTTTACTCAAGTACTGATGTGTACAATGGGTTTGCGAGGTATTCAAAACGTGTCGTTCGATGTCACATGCTCCCACAACCGCAAAGCTGGCACCAAGAAGGCGTGAGACGTCTCCTGTGAACATTTCTCATTGCTTCCGGGCTGGAAAAATCATTAGCTGCTACATTTGGAAATAATGATAATTATTACACATATATTTATTTATTATGGCTTGGCGTTACGGTTTAAAGGATTACGAGGCGCCATTGCATACCTCGTGCCAACAAATTTGTTTTCTCGTGCTACTTTGTGCACCTGTGCCGTAGGTTCACCATCACTGTCCTAGGATGAACAAAAAATACTTTCCAAAATGAATTATTTTCATACATTAATAAATAAAGTTTAGGGTGAGCAATAAACACACATTAAGATGAACAAAAACATACTCTAAGATAAATATTAAATAGTTTAGGATGAACAGTAAACACACTCTAGAATGAAAAGTAAGCATCGTGTTGGTGTAACAGTATCATAATCTATACTGTTATACTTTAGGCTATTTCAATAGACCAACTACATTTTTAAACTTGGAATAATAACAGTGCTTTAAATCTGTCTATTTTTTGTTGGTTTTTTTTTTCTGATATGTACTGGAGCACAGGTTGGTCATGCGGTAAAACTATGGATTTCAGAGTTGTCTATCCGGAAAGAAATGCTTGAGACACCGCTAATCATTCCTCGCACGAAAAATATATCTCGGAACGGCTGGTATGGGTATTAACACTTTTACTGATAAGGAGAGAACAACGTTTCGACCTTCCTAGGTTATCTGCAAGAAACGTTATTCTCTCCTTATTCAGTGAAAGTGTTAATACCCATACCAGCCATTCTGAGATATATTTTTACTTCTAGTAGGCTTCTCGTCATCAAAAAGAACATTCCTTGCACTGTAACCTGTGGTTGCGTTATAAAAGTGACAGTCAATCCCTTAGCATGGCTGGAGGGTGATATGGTGCTGTTGAGTGGCAGTCTTCCCACTGATCAGTAGTTCAAAACTGGGGACGACAGAAGACAACCTTTATATCTTTGTCTTAAATACAAAATACCATATTGTTTCGTGAGTCTTGTAATTCGGTTTTATTCATTCAGTTAATCTGATGTGATTAACTTCATAATAAAACGTTGCATGAGCTAACTAAAGTTAAATTCTTTTCTTTATCTTTAGAGATATAATGATATTATATGATATATTATTTGATATGGTTAAGATTTCTACGTTTGTCGTTAGCGTGCCCTAGCAGGTGTTGTATTTATGTAATCTTTCACTTTGATATATTTTTACAGCATCACTCTCCCTTTGACGTGGTTGCTTGGCATGGAAACTATGTTCCTTACAAATATAACTTGTCAGACTTTATGGTGATCAACACGGTTTCTTTTGACCACGCGGTAAGTAGGCTTACATCGTTACAGCATGATATTCTGTACATGATGTGAAATGATAAGTTTTGAAACTATCGATTATTTTGTATTAAAACTCTCGTCATTGCCTAACTTCTTGCTGATCAGTATTATATATTTTAGTTATACAGTGTAAGTAGGCTTACATAATGACACTACAATCTGTGGAATAACACAGTGAAATGAACTATTTTTTTCATTTTTAAAACAAGTTTATAATACAGTAAGCTCGTGAGTAACGCGGGATAAAACATTCAGTTAAAATTCGTATTACGTTTAGTTAAAACTACGAGATCGCACTACGTTTCCTACGTGATATGAAGTTAATGGAATAAGCTAGCTTATTGAATCTAGCAAGCTTATTGGTTGAATAGAAAAGAAAATGTCACCACCAGTAATCCAGTATTTCTAATTATTTCGGAATAGTACCCTCTCTCTGCCAGGGGATTGCTCTCGGGTCCTTGTATCTTGAGATATTATACATGCCTGCGGAACAATATTTATTATTATTATTTTACACATGTGGAGGAAAATAAAACTCTTGTTTGGATCAAATTATTATGTCGTTTACCACAATGAACATTTTTTTAATTATTATGTTTGTTAACAAAAAATACAAACAAATTGAAGGTTATTGTTTTGAAATAAGCACAAAGCTACACAATGGGCTATCTGTGCTCTGTCCACCACGGGTATCAAAACCCGGTTATTAGCGTTGTAAGTCCGCAGACAAACTGAAGGAAAAAGACAAACATTGATGTGAGACAAATATGCACCCTCGTTCATCCTGATTTTGTTTGTGTGAAATCTGAGTATTTTAGTTGCCAAACTGCGTTTTGTGGTCTTTCTTTATGTATTGTATCTGGATCGTCTTGTTTCATTAATCAGCAATAGTCAGCCATCATGCTGATGTTCTCTTTCTCTGTACTTCCTCTCCATTTCTCTGTCTTGATGAAACATTTCCCCTTGTTCTTTGCTGTCGATACTGATACCTTCAGGGAAATAGTCAGTATGTGAATGTAAGAAATGAACTTTTAAGCTCATATTACATCTCAACTGGGAACCAGCATGACCAAGCATGCGACTCCTCATCTGAGGGTCGCGGGTTCGCATCCCCGTCGCGCCAAACATGCTCGCCCTTTCAGCCGTGGGGGCGTTATAATGTAACGGTCAATCCCACTATTCGTTGGTAAAAGAGTAGCCCAAGAGTTGACGGTGGGTGGTGATGACTAGCTGCCTTCCCTCTTGTCTTACACTACGAAATTAGGGACGGCTAGCACAGATAGCCCTCGAGTAGCTTTGTACGAAATTAAAAAACAAACAAACAAACAAACACAAAAAGTTTTTTAGCAAAAAAAATCAGTATGGAACATCTCTACACAAATTTGTACGGGATCTAAATTTGTATCCGAATTCTGGATCACTTTGAAGCATTTTCTTTTATGATGGGGGGACAAGGGATTTTTATGATTTTCGGTTAATAATTCTTCGAAGTGTGACCGAATATGTCTCACATTTTATGGGTATGTTAAGGCTGAGACTTTTCATCACACTATAACAATAACAAAATCAGGTTCATTTATAATTCTGGATCTCAAACGAGTTTTCCGAATTTTTGAAGGTGAACATGTACGCTATCCAATATAATGAACGGCGAGACAAGAGTGTGCAGTCTCTCTGATTGCTCTTGTTTCTGTATGCTGTAAAATTAAGGATGTTTCAATTTTTTTCCCTTCTTTTTTTTTTTGTAGGATCCTTCTATTTTCACTGTTCTCACTTGTCCTTCGACCAAACCTGGAGTAGCCATCGCTGACTTCGTTATATTTCCTCCACGATGGTCAACTGCAGAAAATACTTTTCGGCCACCATATTTTCACCGTAAGTGGACGTGGTTTTTGTGATACTTTACGTAAGAACAAAGTATATGCATACACATTAAAAGGATATTTCCTGAGCGTGTGAAACCTCTCATTTAGTGAACTAAACTGTAGCAGAAAGCTATTGTTGCGTAATATTATAAAAAAAACATTTGCCAGGTTCTTTGGTCTTACTTGTGATAGTTGATGTTCAGAGTACTCCGAGAGAATATGGTCATTTCATGGCTATCTTGGTGTATATATGATTTAACAATGTAGCTGATGTACGCGTTTGTTGTAGGAAATACGGCTATTAGTAACTGAAACTTGATGAAGTATTTAACAATGACCTGAAGATGACCTAAGAAGGTCGAAACCTTGTTCTCTATTTTAATAAAAGTTTTTATACCCATAACAGCTGTATTGAGATACAAGTGAAAATTTTGTTTTCACAAACAAAACCGTGTAAGAAATCACAAGATTAGGAACCTTTAATGAGATAACCACTTAGTAGAAAAATATTTCTTTCTTGAATAGGTGTATTTCATTTTATTATTAATACAATTGGAAAAAAAAACCAAAAATGTGAATTTCTCTAAAGAAACATCCTACGTGTTTTGATTTTTTTTGTAACTAATGATTTTACACCAATTTTTTTAAATTATTTTACAGGTAATTGCATGAGTGAGTTTATGGGCCTGATTTACGGTGCTTATGAAGCCAAGGTATATATTTTCTGCTTTGATTACCTGTCTTTGTACTTATTCGAACTCAACAAAAAACAAAACAAAACAGTTAACAACTGTGGCCTTCTGTAACAATTTGACACATTGGTTACATAGTTTATTTTACTAGATTAAAATAAAAGAAGACAAATTATTTAATGAGATTGTTTGATGTTCAAAGTGAAATCTCTTATACACTTTATACAATGCAACTAGGCTTATTTTATCAGCGGTAATTTTGCAAAGACATATAATATATATATATAACACACACACACACATATATATATATATGTTCGTATTCCAGAAACAATCTAAATGATCTACCCAGTCTACAAATAAGTAAATAGAAAGCCACTTCAATTCTGTTTTATAAAATAAATAAGTACGAAACAAAGGGTGCAAGTTTACCATTAATGTGTAATGGTGCCACTTTTTGGAATAAATATATAAGACAGCAACACTGCTACACATTGAGCTTACAGAATTTAAAGTGATAACCAATAAATAACTTAAATGAAGGTGTCCCTAACTATTTGTTTTTTGGGGCGCTTTCACATGGAGTGTTAAAGCATGCATTATGCGACCTCGATAGGATTCATATTAAGATACTGGCCTAATCGTAGGAGAATGGAGCACTTTGAACTGCAACGTGTTGTTTTATGACTTAGATTTTAAGAGCAAGAGCCCCTTTTTACATTAAAATGCTGCCATGTCTCTGACAAGCTGGTTATTGGCACAGACAGAAAGAAGATCTTGCTCGAGAAGTTGTGGGCGTCCCTTTTTACACCACCATCTGTGATAGTGATCTCTTCACATACCACCATATATGACAGTCTGGCTGTCGAAGTGGTATCAACACTGTCAGAGGACGCATCTAGAAGAAGGAATTGTCCCTCTATAAATCAGCTGTGATCATCGCTCTTCCACATACCACAGCTGTAATTATCCAGTTATCAAAGCGGTATTCACAGTGTAAGAGGATGTAGTGAGACGTAGTTATCACATCTCGATACATAACCAGCTCTAATTATCCAGTTATCAAAGTGGTATCCACAGTGTAAGAGGCTGTATTGGGAAGTAGTGATCGTACTTTCATACACAATTAGCTGTGATTGTCTATTTCTAGAAGTGGTTATTTCAGAGTAAAAGATGTATTGAAACGTAATGATCGTACCTCTACACATAACCAGCTGTCGTCAAACTCACGTTCTTACACTTTTTGTTTTGAGAATTGTGAACATCTTCATTGCTGGCAGGCCTGGCATGGCCGAGCGCGTTAAGGCGTGCACTCGTAATCCGAGGGTCGCGGGTTCGCGCCCGCGTCGCGCTAAACATGCTCGCCCTCCCACCCGTGGGGGTGTATAATGTGACGGTCAATCCCACTATTCGTTGCTAAAAGAGTAGCCCAAGAGTTGGCGGTGGGTGGTGATGACTAGCTGCCTTCCCTCTAGTCTTACACTGCTAAATTAGGGACGGCTAGCACAGATAGCCCTCGAGTAGCTTTGTGCGAAATTCCAAAAAACAAACAAAAAAACAAATCATTGCTGGTAAAAAAAAAAATCCATTTCATAAAACACAGGAGGTTGTGATGTTCACTGCTACAAGTGGCTTCTGTTTATCTGTTTTGTCACTGAGGCTCATGCTATGAAGAATACATTTGAGGGTATTGGGGCACACTTGAACCAAAATTATAGCAACAGTATCCGGATCTTGCACAATTACTGTTTTTGAGTATGACTGGAGCTACATTCTCACCCTATTCATTGGTAAGTAGTGTTGCAAGCGATGGCAATTTCTCGCCGAATTTAACTGTCCTCCCATCTTTCAGCAATAAGTCATTGTGATCGTCATCAAGCTATATCAGTAATTATACATCATAGTTGTTTTACATATTACGTCATGTATCAGGCCGTTTCATATTTTCTATTTATTTATTAGTAGGCTGTGAACACTGTTTTTATTTACTTGGTTATGCTTAAGATACAAAAGAGTTATGGTTACAAGCTATGTTCCTAAGGTATATTTTAGTTCATTAGAAAATATGTGTTTTTGTGTAATATTTAGTTAAATACATTTGTTCAACAGTTTTAATCAGTTAATTTTAAGCGAATCAGTCAGTTTTTATTTGTTAAATATTGGATGCTGTAAGTAAATTAAGGTGGATCCAGAGATTTCTCTAAATATTATTAGGTTCCCTCTCATGTAATCACAATATCAGCAAGTTATTTGGTTTAAATATATTTTTTAAAAAATAATTTCTTTACAGGAGGATGCTTTACAACCAGGTGGAGCTACTTTACACAACACAATGACACCTCACGGTCCAGACAGTAATTGTTTTGAAAAAGCATCCAATGCACAGCTGGTACCAGAAAAAGTTGGAGAAGAAACAATGGTAATTTATTACATGAATACAATATTAATCATAGAAATACTTCACGCTTGCCTCGCATAATGGGAAAAGTTAAAAAGTTTTGAAATTTAAAAGTTAAAACTATCATTGAATATTATAGAAGATGAGTACATTATATTAAAAGTTTTCAGAGCGTAAAACAAACAGATCCAGTCCATTTCGCCACATCTTGTCATGCTCTGTCTGATCACCATGAATCCTTGATATTAACCCTTAAGTACAGTTTCCATTGCAAAAGAGTCCATTATAAGGCTGTCACATCCAAAGTAAATCATTGCTTTCTGTAGACTTTTCATATTGCATTTTGTGTTGGAGGTCAACAGTTTCCTAGTACTCGTTTTAATAGTTTGGTTGTACAAAAATCTCTTGTCACCCTGTGCAGTGGCTTGTCCGGCATGTCTGTGTATGGAATAGCATGAATATTTATTCTTTGTGACGAGAAACTCACTTGAAATAAAAATGTACTTGAGAACGGCTGTTATGGGTATAAACACTTATTGATAAGGAGAGAACAACCTGAAGATGACCTGGGAAGGTCGAAACGTTGTTCTCTCCTTATCAATAAGAGTTAATACCTATACTAACCGTTCTGAGATATATGAATACTTATTGCTTTTCCATATATTTCAGACATGCGACTGTTGAACGTATGCCTTGTGAAAACAACTTTTATACACGTTAGGTGCGTATTTTCCAGATGGAGATCTTTCTTGAATATATTGCATACTATTGTCTAGGGCACTTTGGTGGTTTTTGTCACTGACCTTTTTGATTGTAGATTCTCATTTATTACAAAGTGCCATACTTTGCTTACCACGCTTTGATACGACTTGTTGAAGTACTCTTTCTCTCTTCTCGATGATTCTGATGTCCCAATCTGATACACATTCATTTATTATTAATGTAATTAAGGGCTGTCATTTTCTTGGAAGCTTTAAATCTCCAGTCTAAACATACTTGTATAAAAAAAAAGTGTGAATATTTTGTTTTTGAAAGGACTTTTACTTACCCTTCCACAAACAATCAATTATCGTGGCATTACGTTACCTACAAACTTAATAAATGCCAAAACCCAGTTTGACACACGCAATTCTACCACAAAGGTTGTTGTTATTACTTGATTTGTTAAGTTCCATTTTAAAAATAGTTTTAATATAACATTATTTAGAAAATACATACTCATTATGCTGTTATAATTAATGTAGTTAGTTTCACAACTACTTTGAGTTAGTAAAATATCCATGTCCAGTAGTTTGTTCATTAACCAAGCAAGGAATATTAGTCATTCTTTTTTAATATAAAAAAGTACTGCGTCAATGTAAGTAGTGTTTTATTTGGCTTAAACGACTCTTATACTTCACAAGTACTCTGTTCTATTTGACAAAGCGAACATCCTGATTGATGTAGGACATTTGTACTGTTGGCAAGAAACTACTTATTTCAGTGATGTCGAGAAACCCACTTGTTAGTAACAAGTAACTACTTATTTGCTGCTTTTCATACTAAGATGCTATAGGTATGAACAGTATTGTAATTGATGAATGACTGCAGGCGCTACAAAGATGTCTGTGATTGGTGGAAAGATGTTTCTCTTAAATATTTTTGTGCATACTAGAAAGCTGTGACTATTGTCATTGCTACGTTTCCATGATTGCTGCAAAGATGGACACATTGGCAATGAACGACATTCATGTAAATGTTTGGTTTGTAACTTCAGTAATGTGAGTTTGTGATTGGGTGAAAGACTAATGTGTTTAAAACACAGCTGTGGTTAATGTAATGATGTCCAATCTTTGTGAATGATCAAATTATCATAACTATTGATGATAAGTGTATATGTCACTGTAACAGTATTGTTGTTTTGAACTAAGCACAAAAAGCTATTAAATAGGCTCTCTGTGCTCTACCCACCACGGGTATCGAAACCCAGTTCTTAGCATTGTAAGTCCGCAGACATACCGCTGAGCCACTGGAGGGCTGTAGTAGTATTTGTAATTCATAAATAATTATATACCTGTAATAGTGTCTGTGTTTGTAAAACAGTTGTGTATCTGTAGCTACATATGTGGTTGTGCTAATATAGTGATTGTAGGTACCATAAAGATGTCTATGGTCGATGGAAAGATGTATCGTACTTGTCAGTGGTTGTATTACTGTAACAATGTCTGTGGTTCATAAATGGCTGTATTACAGTAAAATCTGGTTAGTAGTTATATTGAATATTATCTGTGGTTGGTGAAGGGTTGTATTACTATAGCCCTGTTTATTGTTAGTGAATGGTTCTATTGCTGTAAAATCGTATGTTGCACAGTGTCTGTGTAGTGGTTTTGTTACTGTGGCTGGTTAGAGGTTGCACTACCATAATAATGTCTATGGCTGTTTAGTGGTTGTATAGTGTTTGCATTACTCTAATGATGTCTGTGGCTACTAAGTGATTGCATTACTATAACCCTGTTTGTAGTTAGCGAGCAACTTTATCATTGAAACAGCTAGTGTGGGTGGTTAGTGGTTGTATTATTTCAAGTGTTCATGTGAGTGAATGATTGTACCATTGTAATGATGGTTGTTATTGGTATTTTTGTATTATTGTAACAAAATCTATTGTTGGGCAAAACCTGTATTCAGTGAAGCAGTGTTAATGAAGGTGAATTATTTTACCAGTGTCTGTATTTATACTAGTGAAACAATCAACATAATATTCAAGATTTGTAGTCACTGTAACAATCATACACAGTCAAAGCCTGTAATGTTTGATTTGTTGAATTATTTTATTACTAATACAGTAAATAACGGTATCAACATGTGTCTGAGATTGTCGAATGATTGTGTATCGCAATTACAATGTCTTTGTGTCACGAAAATCAGAAGTAACTGTAAATTAAATATTTGTGAAATTTCAGTATCAGTAAAAAAAAGCCCTTTTGTTTCTAAGTAATAGGATATCATGTTATCTTTTGCATTTTATGGCATTATTTTGAAATATTTTCAGGCATTTATGTTTGAATCGTGTCTAAGTATCACTGTGAGTGATTGGGCTAGTAAGACTTCGCAGAAATTGGATGTAAGCTATCCCAAGTGCTGGCAAAATCTAAAGAAAATGTTTAGTCCTGAGCTGATGAGTTTAAAGTAAGTGTTTCTAATAAAACAAATGCTGTCGATTATAATTGTTAAAGCTAGTAAATGTCATCATTCCCAGGTGTTTCATTATTTTCTTACATGTTTGAGTAGTTTTCTGAATGAGATGTTTAGAAAAATGAAATGTGAACAACTGATGTTGCACCAAATGATAATGCATACATTAATGACTGAAATAAATGTAAAATGTTGTTTATTATACGTGTGGTATTCTCAGGTATATTAATTCCCTCTAACATAATAGGGTAGGTTTGCAGATTAACTGGAAGCCCAATAAAAATGTATTATGAATAGAATATATGAATTCTTAAATCTCATTTGATTTCAGATTCAAGTAAGAGGCTAGAAAGAAGTTAAACACAGTGAAACAACCTCCATTTAAATCAAACAATAAAAGTTTAAAAACAAGTGTATCCAATAACTATCATTAAATTATTCAAACTTCTTAGTGGCAAGCATTTTGATACTTCTGGTGGGTACAGAAGAAACAGTTCCATGTGTGATTTTTGCACTCAACAACAAACAAACAAAAACATCATTAAATCTGTTAAAATTTGTTTGATAACAAGAAAACATTGAATTAAATATGTAAAAAATATTGCCATTCTTATGACTATAAAAGTGCTACTCACATGACTGATGGTCATACTTAGTACAAAATAAAAGACGTGACCTTTAGGTATCAAGAAACCTGTCAATGGAAAACACCACTGTCTATTTCTATTTAATGTGTTTCATTTTACAAGAATCTTTCCCATGAAAATGTGCTTTTGTCATCATTGTTGAATGATCCAGTTCGGTAAGCAATTGTTGTGAGAGGAACTTCTCTGGACTGACATTCTACATTAAAGCTACTGTATTTGTACAAAAAATGTGAAACCTTTTACATTGAATAATAGGGTATAAAACACAATGTGCTAGGATACCACTGTTTACTTGACATATGATTTATGATACATGATATTAAGTCTCCTTAGAGAAGTACACTTAATCATTTTTGCTAGAACCTGTCCTCATAGTAAATGGAGTATGAAGTGTTCTGCAAGATAATGGTACTACAACACACATTTCTCAAATTGAGTTACCAAAAATAAATAATATAACTTTGTATCAATTTAAAAAAATGAAGGTTTATTATACTTAGAATTTTGAGAAAAGAAAACAAAATACTGCTTAATTTTGATAAGTATTCTAGAAACTTAATCCCTGGACATATGTTAAATATGTATATTGATTAAAAACTATGGTAATATTAATCAAAAGCTGAAATTAAAACATTAAAACCAAAAGTTAAACTTTCAGTAACAACTGTGGTTTTATTCTGTGATGTGTTGACTCTTAATTTTACATGTGTTTTGTAAAGATTACTTTGTGTATTATTTCCTTTAAGTTCCCTTTATTTTCATTTTTAATTCAGGTCTAACATCAATGGAGAAGCGTATACACCTTTCTACCAATCACCTACATATGCTGAGAATAATGATCTAGGAAGTAGTGACAAAGCTCTCTACAAGTGAATGATTGAAATTATTAGAATACTTATAAGACTATGGCTTCTAATCTAAAAATTTACTTAACACAGCTTATAATTTGAATTTGGTTATGGTAGAATTCTTAACTAAGTTTCTCCAAGATACAGTAAAAAAAATTACTGAATTGATATAGCAGACAAGAGAGAACCCTTTTCATATTAATTTGATTGATTCTGTACATTCATGGAAATTATTGACATAATAAAACAGCAAGATTTTACAAGATTGGTCTCTATATCCATATGTATTTCATGTTAGAAATTTCTGAAAGTTTTGAGAAAAAAAATGATAATAAAGAACTAACTTTCTAAAAAAATTATCTAAGAATTTAAAATTCTTATGTAAGTTGAATTGTTACTAAATCTGCTTATAAATTGAGCTTAGCCATAATTTCTATTGTTTGATGAATTTTAAGTATTTCACACACAAAAGAAAAGAATGCAAATTTCATTACATACTACAATAATGAAAGCATTTATTTTTGTTAACTACATGTTTTAGAAGCTAATTAATTTTACTAATAAACTCAAGTTTACAATAGACACTGATACAACAGCTTTATGCTCAAAAATAGAGACAATACCAAACTTTAAGCCATGCACTGATCATGTGATGTCAAATCTTGCTCTTTCTTAACACCACTGCTGAATGCTTTAGTCTAACCATAAAACGTAGCTTATAACACTGCCACCTTCTTGCATTATTAAGATTCTTGAACAATTTTATTACACAAAGAAACAATGATACTCTAAACTTAAACTCCTTAAATAAAAAGCAAAGAATTGACATTTAAAAACATCTGCATCTATTATGAGATCTTAAAGAGTAGGATATACGAATCCAGGAATAGTAATGAGTTATTTTTACATATTGTTGAAAGCCTCTCCACAATTAGCAATCTGAAAAAACTTTGACTTTTCTGGTAGTTTGTGTAGAGGTTTAACAATGCAGCAATAGTAATAAAACAGTCCAAGGAATCCTCTTACCTCGTACAAGTTCTATAGTGTGGGATAACTTTCAGTAAATTAAATCGTGGTTAGGAATATGTGCACTGGGAAATTCACCTGTTAATGTAATAATTTACACTTAAGGTTCTCTTTCCCCAGTTGTTATAATACTTCTCTTAACATATCACACCTAAGTTGTCTTGCAAAAATACATTCTATTAGTCTTTTAAATGTAGGAAATGCAATATGTGATCCAAATAGTAATACAAACTGCCACAATCCACTTCTGCAATAAAAATTGTATTTTCTTGAGTCACAGTTATTGGTATCTAATTAAAAAAAAACCATATTGATCTACAGAAAACATCCAAAGTAAAACAACTGCTTGACATTGAAGTGGAATCCTGCATTGTGAGTTCATTTCTTTTATGGTAGTCATCCTTCTTTGCTAATACAGTTGATGTCTGGGATTAGTACTATCTATAATTGCTTTTCATTCTTTCATAGCTCTATTTCTTTTTATGTTTAGCTTGTTATGCAAATTGATGTCATCTGGCCAACTGGCATATTGGAGCTGCATCTGTAATAGTTTACAAAATTTGTCTAGCATAAATCACAATGTTCACTGAGAAGACGTTTTGGTATTCTACAAGAATATCACATAACTTGTACTGTTGATTAGTTGTAAGACTTTCACACCTCTTGTCATAAAGCTCCTGTGAGATTTTAAGCTCTCCTGATGTTTAGATTTGAGTTCCTATAACTTGTTTATAAGGTGACTTTATGGCAGTATTTAATGTAGAATTAATCTGGTTCTCATGGTGTATTTTTATATGTATGCTCATAACCATAATTGTTTCTTCAAATCCACAGGAAAAAAAAAAGTTTCCAACTAACAATCTCTCAGGACATGCTGGAGTTTTAGTTTTACCCTGTCCCAGTCACTAGTCCTACAGTTGTCTCTAATAAATCCATTTACTGACACATCATTCTATCTAAAGAAGCTTACACGGTTAGGGCTTCTTCCAACTGTTTTCTTGTTGGAACTTTATGACCACTTGAGATTGATTCTATTTCGAATATTGCAAATTGGCTAGTCACGTGACAGTTATAATGATATACAGTTGTTGGGGTACAGACTATATGAAAATGCACTTGTGACATTGTTTTTTTATTTCTCATGTAGTGTGATCCCACCAGAAATTAACTGCTATAACACAAAACATTCATACACTTGGGTTATAAAGATGTATTTAGTTTGAGCATTTAGTATGTTACAGCAAAGACATATCAGGCTATCTGCTGTGTCCACCAAGAGAAATCAAACCCCTGATTTTAGCATTGCACATTTGAAGACTTCTGCTATTCCAGCAGAGGACTTGGACATTTACAATTTCAAAGATGGAGAAATTGTTTGTGCTTAATGACACCTGAAAACAAAAGAATATTATTCCATTTATTGGACCAGAACCACCCACAGAGAGATGTATATTAAGTACTTCAGTCATGGTAAATGCAAAGTACAGTGTTTTGTAACAGCTAAGAATTCAAGAACATAAAGGTTAATCACAAAATCTGTCTACTTACTCCTAGCAACAGTACGTAACAAAAAAGAAAGATCTCCATATGGGAAGTCACACGAGCCATATGTACAAAAGTTATTTACATAATTAAATAATCCATTACATACATCAATCAGCAGAAAATAGAATGAAATGGGAATTAATGCTATTTCATACAAAAACATATCAGTGAAGTCATTAGGTGCAGTACCTATAAAGCTTCAAAATTATTTTAATATAACATACTGAAATTAATTATATTCAAATATTGTGACCAAGGTGAAAATCAGAATTTTCAGCATATGGATTGGAAACTACCTTATTTCTAGAGTTGACATGTGAGATATTATTGGAGTCCCAGACCAAATACGGTTAACATTAGTGATATTTTTTTCTTGTTTTATGACAATGAATACTCCCAGTTAAACTGGTATATAAAATTAGGTATATTATTTACTAATTTAAATTTTGGTTTTTATCTATGATGTTAGTTTGTCAAATGTTAATATTTTGAAAGAAGCTTGTTAAATAATAAATAAACAATAAGATTCCCCCAGCTACAATTGTTTTAGAAAACAAAACAACTTTCATTTATTTTTTTACTATTTCCTCTCTTCCTTTTCATTTTTCTGCCAACTTCATTAGCACCCAACATAATAACCTACTATAAGAAACCATATTTGAGGCTATCTGAATATGAAGACAAAAATATCAGTTGTAGTGTCTTTATGGAAAGAACTAGAAGCTCCATCATAATTTCCAACTGATATTACACAAAGAAAAGTTTTATAAACCATAATAAGTTTTGTTGTTTAACATTAGTTTTCTAAATAAAATCTTCACAACAAATATTGAGTTAATATAAAAATTCTAAAATATACACTTGAGATTTTTTTTAAAAGGACATTATGTTGGTAATTTTTCAATCATAGGTGATTTAATTACACTTAAAGGTCATATACTTTTTTTCCCAGGTTCCTCAAAATTATGATTTAAAAACTATCAAGGCCTAAAACTTCTCACAAAAGAAACATTCTGGGCAAATATACTTGCTGGTTTGAAGTGATTATCTTTTTTAGAGCACACTTAAATTTCTCTTGGTTACTTAAATTGGTCTAAAAAGTTAGTCAAACAGGAAATTAAGACATCCAACAGACTGCAGTGTGAAAATGTTATGCTGTATAAGTAAAGGTATGGATTTTTTAAATAACATTAGGTGTAAACAAAATGTTATGCTGTATGTGTTTAAAGGTATGGATGTTTTAAATAACATTAGGTTGTAATGGTTGATCAGTCTCTTAAGTCATCCAAGCATTGTGCTGTTGCTAGCAGTAGAATAAATAGGATTTTAAGTTGTATCTACAGAAATATTGAAAACAAATCTAAATATGTTATAATTATAAAGTTATAAGTATATGTCACTTGGTTAGACCACATTTGGAGTATTGTGTTTAAGTCATTGAATTATAAGAAAGAGTTCAGAGTTAATAAAATGGTACCTGGGATGGAGGGTTTGTGTTACATGTGAAGAGACTGATTCTTAAAATTGTGTTCTTTTGAAAAAAGAAGTTGGATAAATTCTGAGTGAAGTGTTTAAGATTGTAAAAGGAATTGGTAACATTGATGCATCAATATTTTTCATGCTCAATGGTGAGAATTATCAAACTAGAAGACACAAATATAGATTTAGACAAGGCATAAGCCATCATCTTCAGCTAATATTTTATTTTTCAAACAGGATGGTTGCCCTGTAGAATTGGTTGCCTACAGATGTTGTAAAGGCATCAAATTTGATTGAATTTAAAAGAAAGTTTGATAGATATACAAATGATAAAGGCTGGTTTAGAGTTTTAATTAATTTATTTGATAGTTTTAAGGTTGGTTTAGATGATGGGACAGCCAAACTAGACCAACAGTATGTTACATTACTTTAACCCAAATACTCCAGAATATTATTCACACCTCAGAAGTATTAACCTAGTTTTTGCCAAACAACAACAACAACAAAAGAATACTTATTACATATGAATGGTTGAAATACTAATATACAATTTGTTTCTTAAAAAATCTTGAGAGACTAAATAAAGAACATAGTGCTCGTTTGGAATTAAACAAAGTTATACAAAGGGCTACCAGTGTTCAAATATCCAACATTCTTTTTAAGTAAACCTATTCCTTGTGTAATAAATTAGGTTTTTAGAAAGAAGGCACAAAATATCATCAAAAAACTTATCAACATATTTTCTTAATGCTTTAGGATAAAACAATTTTAATTGAGTGTACTATACAAAAATTGCACCTATAATGTTTTGCAAGATCATAATACAGAGGAAATGAAATTTTTTTTTGTATTATTACATAGAGAAACGTGTAGATATCTTAAATAAAAGAAAATTAAAGTGACAAAAATATTAGTAAAATATTATGCGTCTTCTTTTAGTACAGAACTAAATTATTTTATTTGAGAACCTCAACAGAGCTTATTAAAGCTATAGTGCAGGGGTTCCCAACCTTTTGGCACTCGCAACCCCTTACCTAAAAGTTTGAAACTCATGTGACCCCCTACTTAGGACTTATTATCAACAGCTTAATTTTTCTTTTATTTTCTGTGAAGGAGAGGGAAAGAAACATCTAAAAAAATATTAAAAATTTTTCTAATTATTTATTAGCAAATAAAATCACATTGGTCCAACCTGAATTCACAAAAAGAACATATATTTCTTAAAATAATATTAACATAGGTTTGAACAGCTATCCAACCCAGCTTGTGAGATGCCTGATGTTGCATTTCAGCAGCAAGCTTTGAAATTCGTGGCCGAGCGTTTGTTAGAGCCAGTCTCATGTCATCTCCAACATCCAATCTGTTCCCTATTCTTTGTTTTTATATTGACAAGAGTGGAAAATCCTGTCTCACACAAGTAGGTAGAAGCATATGGAACAAGGACATGTAAAGTTATCATGCTGACTTTGGAGTATGACTGATACATAGCGCACCAGAACTGCGTCACGGTATTTCACCTTGAAGAGATCATGAGCTGAAGAGTCATTCCTTAGATCCAGAAATTCATCTTGGATATCATCTGAGATGCTGGATACATCAAGTTCAGTACAAAATGGGTTCCTTACCAGGGCCTCCTGTTCCTGTGATAGCTCAGGGAAGTAACGCTCAACTTCCTTTTCTAGAAACTGAAGATGTTCGGTAATCTCATTTGAGGAAATGATCTAGTTGGATCTGAGACTCATCCGTCACTCCACAAAGTTTTTCAAACATAGCAATGTTTCCAAGATTGGTTTTCCGATGCCAGTTCTGCAGTTTGAAAGCAAAGGCCTGAAGACCATCTTGAAAAAGGAGAACATGTGTTTCCCTTCCTTGAAGCTTCAAATTGATCCTGTTCAGCTAGTCAAAAATATCGGCTAGGTACGCAACCCTTTTATTCCATGCTTCATCTTCAAAGTGAGCTATAAGATCTTTCCTTTCTTGAGTCTCCAGAAACAGCTTTATTTCATCTTTCATTTCAAAGACACGATTAATAACATTTCCTTTCGACAACCAACGTACTGCTGTGTAGAAGAGAAGGACTTTGTGGTCAGCATTCATGTCTTTGCATAGTTCTTTGAATAGGCGAGTGTTGAGTGCTTGAGTCTTCATATAATTTACAGTTTTGATTACAGATTCAAACACTTCCTGCAGAGGGTCTTACTGGCGAGAGCATATCGGTGAATCATGCAGTGGATGCCCTTTGCTTGAGGTGCTAGCTTCTTCACTATCAACTGAAATCCTGAATTTGATCCCAGCATAGCTGGTGCCCCATTCATACAGACCCCACACACATTTTCCCATTGAAGATCTTCGTCTTGAAAAAAAGTTGAAACTTTTTCCATGACATCATCAGCTTTTGTTGTGGTTTCAAGTGCATTGCAGAACAAGAATTCGTCTTTGATGTCACCTGAATTAATGTATCTCACGAAAACAAGCAACTGAGAACATGAACTTACATCTGTTGACTCTTCAAGCTGAAAGGAGAACAAAGGGAAACCCTTGATTTCAGTCAAAACCTGTTCCTTTACATCCATAGACATTTTAGAAATGCGCCTCTGTATAGTATTATTTGACAGGGATACTTGTTGCATCTTCTTTGCACTGGCTTCTCCAAGAATAAGATTTACTGCTTTCATCATGCAGGGTTTGAGAAGTGTTTCTCCAACCGTGTGAGGCTTTTTTTGTTTAGCAATTTCGAATGCAATCTCATATGAAGCTTCCACTACTGCTGCACTCTGCTGCTGAAACGACCCACTTCTATCAATTCTTTGGCTCTTAGGGTACTGTTCATGCCGTTTGAAGAAATCCAAACCCTTCTTTGAGTGTTCTGGATGTTTCGCCTTGAGATGACGCTTGAGTTTTGATGGTTTCATTGACTCTGCACTCAGGACAGCATGGCACAAAACACACTGTAGTTTCTCGATGTCGTCGTTGGCGAGCACAGTGGTGAAGCCAATGTTGAGGTAGCATTCTGAGTATCTGCGCCGTTTAGCCATGGACACAATTCACCTCTAGTGCTTACTTATCTCCTTGTTAAAATGAAATAAAAATGTTGAATAATGAACGATTTGGCAACTGTAGACCTTACACTGACTACTTGTGGAGGGTGCAGGTAGAGTAATGATGGGGTAAGTATTGGGAGGGAAGGGAGCGTGGCCAGTCGCGCGATCCGTCATCTACCAATCAGTAACGGACACGTGACTCACACACACACTTAATCACAGCTAAACAGACACACAAGAATACATACATGTGCGTGCACTAACATACTCGCTACTCAGTAGTACACACATACATACAGTTGCAGACACATACACATTCACACAGGCACGTATACATACACCCATAATATCACCTAATGACATTGAACTAACGTAGCACACGTTTTGCTTTGCACCGAAAGAAAAAATTATGTAATTGATGATATAAAATTAATGTTATCCTAAGCTATTCCTAACAAGGCTACACGACTCCCCTGCCAAGGCATATGGGCATATTTTGAAAAACTGTTAGACACAAGTGACAAATTACATTCTACTTTGTCAAAGTTTTATTTTCCAACTAGCAAAATCTACATCACTTTATTTCAAGTGTATAAATAATTGTAAACTAAGACCAATATTGACATCAATAAAGTACTGGCTATGTTAATATTTAACAATTACAGTTTACTGATGATTTTGCAACCTACACTGTAGAACTACATCAATGTTAATATGGCCTGGCATCATTAAGGTGCAACTTACATGAAATTAAACAAAAATTAACAAAATTGAAATTATTATGAGGCAAAGCAAGCATTGCTTCATAGTGTGGATTTGCAACTTGTAATGTTTTGTATTTTAACCAAAAACATTCATAAAAAATTTTTACATTAGCAGCTCTGTTTGTTCATCAAAGACGTAAATAAACTCTTTCAGATTGTGACTGAGTAAATCATTAAACAGAGCTGAATTTTATCATTTCTCATAGTGCAGAGCTACTTTGCAGTTGAATCAACATACATTTAAGTTTAATTAATCATGGCATTATACAACCAAAATCAACTTTATTTTCATGGTATAATATGATAAAGTATAGCCTGAAATATGGTTATGAGTAATTAAAACTTATACCTTTATAATTTTATTTCGTTTTTTTATTTTTTTTCTATACTTACATCTTGCAGAAATCACAGTAATACAAAGACAACCATGTATACAATAAGGATATTTAAACTGGTGAAGTGTTAAAAACTAGCATGTGTGGAAATTTTAAACTATTAAAATGCAATTTAACTGTACACAGTTAATAAGATACTTAATGAAGCTACTGATGTTTCCACAAATATCTTTTTTATACAGTTAAAAACTGCTGTTTTATTGTCTATTTCATTTCACACTGTTTTATAATCGTATTTCATTTTTAAAAGTGATTGAATGTTAAATTGCTATCTTAGTTTACTCTTGTTACTTAGCTCAATCCCTTTTATTCCATGTACTTCTCTACCGAGTCTTTACGTAACACATGGAATCAAAATAATTTTATTGGAAAAGTTACATTTTATTAACAGGACCTTAATCTTATTGTCTTTAAGGAAAGGTCAATCAGACACTTAAACTTTACTGAGAATACTAATTTTACTTCTCTTTAAATTCATTTTGATTATTGTTAAAATATGACACATGAGATACAATTAACAGAAGTGTTTCATTACAAGATCTACAATATTCTAAATTACTGCAAAAACGTTTTGGAGCCGAGGTTAAAATAAGAGTTTTTTTGACATATACAATTTTTCAATTTAAATGTTATGCATTGCATATGGAATGAACAAAAGCAACACCACAAAAAATTTCAATTATCATAGTTATTATTTATTACCATTAAACCTTTCTGGGAAGAACAAAGTCAACTACATGATTTGCAAACCTTTAAGTAAAATGAAAATAAATTACCAAAATTAGTGACTCTATAGTTGTATAAATACTTCTACAAATCAAAAACCATCCACAACCTAAGTAAGCAAAGTGAAAAGCTTTAACTCCAAATGATTGAAAATGTATAGTCTGTGAAAACTAAACCAAATAATAAATGCTAACAAAATTTGGTGAAATTTCAAAGATTCTAAAAAGCTACTAAATTTGTCTAGAGGAAAGACTTACTTAACATAAATTCAATTAATTTATGTTAACAATAAGAAGTTCTGTTGGTTGTTTTTTTTATCTTAAGTGCATTACCTTCACATTTATAGCCAAGATCTGATTTTGCCTCAAATGTACGTTGCCCCCTCAGCAACAAAAATTAAAGTTCATTGATATACCTAACTGTTTTTGTTTTGTTACACAATAACAAAGTTTCATTTCTATCCAAGTTTTCTGCTTAGTTAACTTATTTTTCGAGCCTGGAAATATGTTTTGTTCTCTCCTCCATTTTTGATCCATTCTTTTTCAAAAACATATGGAAGTATCTCTGCACCTTTTTTTCGAGTAAGACCCGTTTCTTCAAGGGTCAGTTCACACATTTGCATGTCATCTTTACCTGAAGAGGAGACAGTCATGTGGAAAGTAAGTTTTAGTACACAAAAAACATGATACGTGGTTTTTGATTTTGAACAGATTAAAATATTATAATTGTTTAGTAAAACTGTTTATGCTTATATATTAATTGCACAGAGGAGAAACAGATGTAATAAAAGATGTTAAACTGGGTGAATTTCATCACTTTGTACAAATAGCAGAATAAACAAACCTGCAACAAGAAGAATCGGCAACCTCCCTGGATGTATTTCCATTTGACGAGCGATATATGGACCATCGAAATGAGCATACCACATTCCAACTTCTGATGCTGAAGCACCAGCTCGTAAGAATGGCATGCGAAAGTACCGCTGACGATGGTCTGGGTTTTTAGGTTGTCTCTGAGGGAGAGGTGGTGGAGCTGTAGAATAAAATAACATGTTTAAACAAATAATCTAAGATAATTACTGTAATTTTGACATAAATTCTTTAATAGTGGTAAAAGTGTACTAAATGTATGTATTATTACTGTCATGAGCTAATGATTAGTACAAATTTTTGAACTGAAACTTTTTTAAATATCATTTTAACATAAAGACATTGTCAACATACTTGTGTCTGTAACAGACTGTGGAGCTCTGCCCTGTGGATTTTCCCCTTTTTTGGTATTTTTACGCTTCCAGGAATGATAGACCTTAAGACGCCGATGGAATTCCTCTCGACAAGCTTCTAATAATTCCAAGTCTGAAAAACAATACTATAGGCATGAATATACAATCTGTAACAAATCAAATGAACTAGAACTGAAAACAGGTACTCTTCACTGAACTAAAATCTAAGAAAGATATTTTTCTTGCTTTCAAAATATGTTATATAAAAACTACATTTAATGTCTGGTCAAGTGGTCTTTATTTTTTTAATTCTATATTTCTGTGAGATTATAAGAAAAGTGAAAATATAATTTATCAGTTCAGAAGATAGTTTTTAATCAACAGCACAATCTTTTTCAATTAGGGAGGGCTAGCAGTGTATTTAATATCAATGCAATCAGGGCAATGCATCAACTGGAATTTTATATTGCAAAGTAAGGCAGAAAAAAACTTGTACATCTGTACACCTATAGCTGATCAGTATAGATGAGATCCCCAAGACAATTGTACTGAGTGAGTTAAAGTGTTAAAAGTGCTCTGAATCTAAACTAACAAAACCTTAGTTGTTACAGCTATCTGTTCAATCGTGTTATAGTTCTAAAACTAGTAGTAAAATTTAGGCTTTACAGCTTCCTTCAGAATGAAAGATGTTACAAGTGAATGTATCAATAGAACTATACAAGTAAAATAAACCAAATATACATTCTGTCTTGTGTTTAATTTGTAAATAATAAATTAGGAAGTAAATAAATGCACTAAACAATAGTTGTTGGAAAGTATAGCTTCAGAAAAAAGAAGTATTGTGTACATGTAAAAATCCATGTTTGTTATTTTTTCATCTTTCACAAGAAAATTCATGCACACCATAAACTAGTACTGAACTTGTAGTATTATTCCTATATTATTTAAAACAGTTAAATTGATGGATGCAATACTCTTTATACATACCGCAAGATGTATTGATTGTATCCCGAAGCTTTGAATACGTCCATTTAGAAAGATTGTACTTTTTATTTGCTTGTTGTTGTCTATTCTTAATGACAGTGGATGATCTGTCACACATGAAAAGAAAAAACTTCTTTTAATAAAAATGTAAACCTAAGTAACATATCAAAACACTTTAGCACTTAACATTAACCAGTTCAGTGCTGTGACATAACTCGTCCGAGCCAAGCAGCATCATGCCATGATCCACAGAACTCTCTGCATCCTGGCACTCTAACCACGGACCAGTTAATTCGTTCTTAATAGTACCTACTTCAACGCTAGATGTCAGCACCACACATGCATTTGACCTACTTACAAATTGTTTCACTTTTGATCCAAAATGGCGTTATGGAAAAAAAAATCAAAATGAAAAAGCATTAGAGTATTGTAGCAGCTGAAATACTTGGCAGTCAACAGGTTAAAGAAAGGTGCTACATGCAGATCTCTACTCAAAGATGTGCTACAATACAGTCTACAGATCAAACCCAGTTTAATAATAATGCTACTAATTTACTTCTATTTTCATTAATTTTTTATATTTTTTTATTTACCAATACTTTAAAATCAAGATGTTCAAATCACAAAATTAACGTTCTTTATAGAATCGAATAAACGTAACAGCTTAGCAAACCTGGGAAGTGTTGGAGTCGGTGGAATATCTTCTACCACACTGTTGTTATCTTGAGCCAATCGTAAAGCCAGCTCATGGTCACGACATTCTTGTTCCAACTGTTCTTTCCTTTCAAAAAATATGTAAACTTAATTAACTTATGGTACACAACAAACTGTGAGTACTGAAAATAAGTTGACATATTAGACTAGTTTTTCAACTGTTTACTGTGGGACTACTAATACAAGTAATAAGTTAAGAAATTCTGAATACATTAAGCAATTAATAGTAGCTTATGAAAACTGTCCTGTACCTTCTTGCTGATTCTTCTCTTTCTAACTTCAACTGGGCTTCCAAGGCAGCCTATACAATGATGTCAAATATTTTAAGAAAGGATACTTGTATGAAATGATAAAATTACTTTAGAAACAAAAAATTAGCTGCTGTATTCAAAATAAATAAAGGGTCAGATAAAACCTCAAAAAGCTTTTTGCTATTTGACTATAATGATATTAAAATTTAGAAAATATTAATTATTAAACTTCCAGAAAAAAACAAACTTTCCCTGCAAGTTTAACTACATAAATATAACCCAATATTAACACCAATTTAAATGAAACATGAGTAAAGTGAATTTAGAGAAAAGAAATTGAGATAGAAGCATTTAATTAATGCTCTGAAGTACTGGTTGGAAGATAAAACATTAAATTGGCAAAAACATGCTCAGAGAAGAACCACAGTAAGATGACCTGTATGGTTCAGACACGATGCTCCTAATTATGATATACTGGCCCAAAGGTATACAATTGGTCAGTAGTATTTTTCACTACAACTAAAAGAAAAACAATGCCCAGTAGCATCATGCCATGATCCATAGAACTATCTGCATCCTGGCACTCTAACCACTAGGCTAGTGGTTTTCAAACTGCATGTTATGACAAGTTGCCAGGGTTGTCAGAAGAGTTCACCAAACAAATAGTAGTTGAGAACATAAATGAATAAAACTTTAAATTCATACTGTTGCAGCAGGAGTGTTGTGCAAACCAAGGTAAATGATTAGGGGTGTCATCAGCACATAAAGGAACAACTGCTCAAGGCCCTACCCAATCTATGGTTTTGTGTGTTCCCAAACAAGGCTTCTTGGGAACTTTTGACTGAATGAACAAATATTTCTCTGAAGTAAGTAATGTACTGACTTTTTAATTTCTTCTATTGTTAATAAAAGTTAATAAGTTAATAAAAGCTGCAGAATAAATAAGAATAAATGCAGATGTATTACAATAGAGTAGCTAACCTTAAACATTCAGGAAAATATTAAATTACAGAAATACTTTATAAAAAAACTATTTTTACAGAGAGTATATTGCCAGATCTTACACTAAGTACTACTAATATATATTTAACATACAATCTATAATTTAATGTGTGGTATTCAATAGTACTACAGAAAACAAGTGCTTTAATACACATCACATACCGCTAATTTTTGGTCCTCCTCTTCTTGTTTTCTTCGTCTTTCTTCTTCAGCTATTCTTTCTGCTTCTAACTGTGCCTTTCTGTGGACATTGACAGATATTTATTAGGCACTACTCATTATTCAGAAATTTTAAAATGTATTAAAAACACAGTTTAATGCAAACAAAATATCATGAGGTTATTATTTTATTGCACTATATTCTTTAAATAGGATCTTAATTAGTATTAGATTACCAATTTAATATGAAAAATAGTACATGTGAAAATTCCAGGTCACTGCAATTCATGTATCACATTGTGTTTTAGGTTGTCCAGAAATAAACGTCCTTTTTGAATTGAGAAGTTTGTAAAAGTATAAAACACTGTTGTAAAACATGCTTTAATCAAAGAAAGCACCATTTGTTTCAACACATTTTTGCCAACATGTAATGATGCTGTTTATGCCTTGCTTTAAAAATAAAGAGTTTTTATGGGCAGTGAACCCCTTGACAGCTTCTTCTGCAACTGCCTATTTTTGAAAACATTTATTGTTCAAGAAGTTGTATAAGTGCTTGATAAAATGGAAATCTGTAGGGGAAGGATCTGGGAAATAAGGTGGATGAAGCAAAACCTCAATTCCCAATTTGTTCAATTTTTGGAGCACCATCCTTGACAGGTCTCATAATGCCAATTTTGTTGATCTTCAGTCAGCTCATGTGGAACCCAATTATCCAACTTTTTGTCTTTCCAATTGCAATCAGATGGTTGGTAATGCTTGATGTGCTTGTGCCTAGTTTTCCTGCAAGCTCACATACTGTTGTGCAAGAGTCTGTCTCAACTGCTTTCCTTAATGTGTTTTCATCTAAGGATGGCTTCCTTCCATGACCTTTGTTGTCTTCACGGTTGTTTCACCTCCAATGTTCAAACCTTCAAAACCAACATTGAACTGTACCTTCAGTAACAGATCCATGGCTGAATAGTTGGTTGATATTCCATGTAGTTTTGGTAGCCTTTTGTCCAAGTCTGAGGTCTTAAAGGAAAATCAGACGAAAGTCCTTCTTGTCCATGCAACCTTGAAGGTTGCAAAACTTGCTCCAAGTAGAATTGAAATAGCAGATAATCAAGACACCTTGTAAGTGACAAAAGTTGGATTAAACCAACATTCAGCTTCTAAATATCATTGTGAGAATTCCAACATCTATTTCTGAACAACCTAATACCATGTCACTAACAGTAAAAGTATATTTACTTCATTCCACATACTTTTTACGTATCTCTTCTTCCTCACGTTTTTTTCTTTCTTCTTCTTCCTTTCTCTTCTTTTCTTTTTCCATCTCTTCTTGAATTTTTCGTAAGCGCTCTTGCTCTTCTGCGATCTTTTGTTTTTCTAGCTTGCTCTTCAATGCTACCAGAGTGTCATTCATGGCTATCATCAAACTCATGTAGTTCTGTTTAATTTCAGCTTCCTTCATGTCTGTTGTCTACGGACAAAAAAATTGTTCATATATTCTCAAATCCACACATTACTGCTTGTCAATACAGCTGTTGTAGAAATATAATATATTGTTCAGCATATACCCTCTGTTACAAATGCATCATGTACTTATTTAACTCTATTGAAACCACTACATTCTCATTGAAACACTGGAATATTATGTTTGCCTTATTATGTTATTTCTTATTTCTTACAACAACAGACTTCGATGTGCAATTATGATAACTCATTTAACCCTTTCACGACAGATCACAGGTCAAAGGCCACGTCATCATGTTTGTTGATTTGCATTAACAATTTTATTGAACTTCTATTTCATGAATTTATGGTCTATATACTGAATCAAATTGAGTGGTCCTATTCACCTCTTTCCATTTTGGATAATGGTCCCTAGTGTGATAGAAGTTTTATATTTTTTAAAAACTAAATGCATCTTACTTCCTAAGCTTAATAGATTACAGTGGACTTCTACAGTATCAGCTACTTCTTGATTTATTGTTCTATACTAAAAACCTGAGCTTAATTAATAGTGTTAATCTATACACACACATAGAATGTACAATACTTGAAATGTGACAATATTACAAAATACTAGTCCACTAAAACACAGCCAAGACAGGGAAGACTAAAAGGTCAGTTTTATATTACTGGACACAATGCATGCACATGCACTGCATCATTACAAGTTATGTAATGTTAGCTAGACAAGACTGAAAGATCAGTATAATAAAAAATGATAAATATATATATATATAAATATATAATGTTTTGAAACTTAAGCTACTTTTATTATAACTTTTCTGTTATAATATGCAGTCATTCTAGTATGAAAAAGCCTAATTTATATTTCCTTAGTTTTTAATGTTTACAAGGTTAGTCAAATGACAAACCCAACATAGGTAGACTATAGAAAAATATAGAGTGTTACCAAAAACAAACACGTCAAATGTATTTAGGAGGTATTAAAGATTATGTAAATAATATTGAAGATTTTTGAAATGAAGAATAGTTTTTAATCATAAAGTGAAATGATTTTGCACTCAGACTAGTAACAAAACAGACTATTTTCATAAAAAACTCTTTAGTATAAATATTTCATTAAAATATCAGACTTTTGGCCAACAAAATACTTGTCATCTTTACTAAAAGTCTAACAAATTGTGTGAAGATACACATGATGTGTCAAAAGTTGTAGTTGCAAACACTTAAAATGTGAAATGTGTAGATGAACTTGTGTATGTTAAACCAAGCCTGTAGCAAAAAGGTTAAAAACATGAACTCCAACTTGTCTAATAACAGCTAGAATTACCAACACACTTCTATCTGGGTGACAGAACAAATAAAATTGATCTATATAATACCTTTAATTTTTTAATGGTTTCCTTCATCTTTGTTTCAAGTGCATTTACTTGTGTGACTGACTGCTGCTTTTCTGCTTTTAACTGGTTGACTAGTTCTGACATTTGCTTCAGTTGACCTTGCAGAGACTTAATCTTCATAATGCCAAGATATCTACCAAAAAATATGCATTCAAGAAAGCTTCAAAAACTGAAAATCAGTTTCATACATTGACAGAGTTTCCCAAATTTAAGCTGTACAATTCATAATATCTTTCATCAGAGTGCAGGGGTGATCACTAAGAAATATTTTTCACTACAGAATTTAATGACTTTTAGGATCAATATTAAGGAAAACACTGTTGTTTTTTTTAACTACTTCAAAGACATATTAGATAAAAGATGAGTAAAATATGTTTGGTACGAAAGCTTCTCCATCTGAGAGAATTAATCATTTGATTTCTTTTTGAATTTTGTAAAAAGCTATGTGAAGGCTACCTGCAATAGTCATCCCTAATTTAGCAGTGTAAGACTTGAGGGAAGGCGGCGAGTTATATCCACCCACCTCTAACTCTTGAGCTACTCTTTTATCAATGAATAATGGAATTGACTGTCACTTTATAATGCCCCAATGGCTGAAAGGGTGAGCATGTTTGGTGCATGGGGATTTGAACCCGTGACCCTCAGATCATGAGTCGAGAGCCTTAATTGCCTGGTCATGCCGAGC
Organism: Carcinoscorpius rotundicauda; assembly: GCA_011833715.1. NCBI lineage: Eukaryota > Metazoa > Arthropoda > Merostomata > Xiphosura > Limulidae > Carcinoscorpius > Carcinoscorpius rotundicauda. The sequence continues at coordinate 77,396,216 of CM022397.1, read as the reverse complement.
CGTAATCATTTGGTATCAAACAAGTATTTCTTTGAGAAAGACTAGAAATTGAAAACATTAAGTAAATAATGTTAAAAACACAAGTTACAAAAAGAAAAGAAATGGTGTATTATGAAGTTGTGGCTCAGATAAGGATTTTTTTTCCTAATAAAAAAATCCCAGTAGCTTTTCACTTATCTTACCTAGGTCGATATTTCTTCATAGCTTGGTATCTTCTAACATTTTTCTGAATTATGATCAGGTGTTCTCTTCTAAACAAGATTTTGTTCTTCACTACAAAAATATTGCAAAAAGTATTCTAAAGAAATTTGACTCACATGAGCTTCTCTAAGAAATTAGCACTTGAAAATGGCTCAGTGATTACACTGCTGTATTGTTTTCAACTGACCATTTTGAGGATTCACTTAAGCAGAAATCAAGAACAATTCCTAATTTTTTTTCAAAATATTTTCATGAATTTCTGGAATCATTTCACAGTTCACCTAAATTTCTGATACTTATATTAGGCCATAATTTCTCAAACAGTCTCTGCAGATATTAACAACAAAGGTGGTTTCAAAATGTTAATATATCATAACATCTATACTACCAAAACATTGTTGAATATAAAAATATAAAACCAATGATGTCATGGCACTAGAAGTAACGGTTTTATAAATACAGAAATACAAAATGTCTGACAACACCCATTCTTAATACTAATGCTGAGTTACACACAGAAAATGTACAACAATCAGAAAGTATATGTCTTTAGACATATACAGGGAATAAAAATATTCTTTAATATTTATATTAAAAACTTACATTTGATGACAGACAGAGCACAGTATTGAGTCTTTTTCCATCGAGAAGCAAGAAGCCATCTTTTCACTTTCTTCACAAGCAATGCCAGATTCTCTGGGTCAGACTTCATAATCTGATCAAACTCGGCAAACTTCCCAGGTCTGAAGAAAACTTTCGTCATCCCAAACCTGAAGTCGTTTTCATTTAATCCAAGAGCCATGAATAAAGCCTGGTAATAAATTCATACTAACTTTTAATATTATAAACATTTTTAACTGTGATTGTTAAAACAATTTGTAGCCTAACTAATATGCTCTTAAATCATTTGGTCTCTTTACTTGCAAGAATAAACATATACAGTAAGTGGATATTTTAACTATTTATAAAGACTGAAACTGATTCCTACATGTCATAACTCAGTTGATTTTAAGAAAGCAGTTGCAACTATTTTACCACAAAGAGGCAGTTTGTTCAAGTTCAACTAATAGGAATTTCTAAATGCATTACTGAGAAGAGTTGAGGAAGTAGCCAAAAAGTTAAGTCATAACTTACCTTACAGAAAAGACGTGCATCTAGTCGAACCAGCTCTGGAGGAAGATAATTCTTGTACATGTTATAAAGATCAGCAAATTGGGCTCTTGATGGAAAACCTTGTTGCATCAAATTCAAAACAGATGTCATACCTGGTAATAATGTAACATGCATGATTTATTATATGATGTGTGAGTACAACTACTTTATCAGGTTGATAAATCATTTATTACACTTATTTGCTTCAAACAGAAGAAAATTCAGCATTTTTTTTTAAATTCAAGATATTTTAATCCTTTATTTGCAGCTACTACATTTACATTAAATAATCTCATTTGATTTAGACATTCACTTTAGACTTTGTACATTCTAAACATTTTAATCATATGTCTTGTTTAATACATACAGAACTGGAGATTTTAACAACAAGGTCTTTATAGTAAACAAGTATATTACATTTATCACTATTTGGCAACATGTCAACTGATAAGAAGCAAGAAATATAACTCACGTTTTAGTAAAATATGAAAGTAGAATAAAAGAAATAAGTATGTATGCTGAATGGTGAAAACAAATCAAAGTATTGCAAAACCCCAGTCTGCCACTGAAACATAACTCCTGACAACAAGTACACAATTTATTTGTACTACTTCAAATGTTACAAGAGTTTGGATTCAAATTATACTCACCAAACACTTGAGAACAACACTAATAATGAACTGCTTTATGGAAACACACTGTTAGTGAGATTAAAATTTATCTGTACCTCGACAAATATTGAAAAAGATATTTTTTCATTAGAAGTTAACAGTTTACTCCATAAATGAGCAGACAATTACACATCTTATTAGTTAGTTTGAAATGAAAAGTTGATGACTGAAAATTTTTTTCAAATGTGAGGGTGAACTCCTAATTTCAATTACATACTAGCTTAATTATCATCTCAATTAAACAAGGGACGTAATAAAAGTTTCTATGGCAACTCTGCCCTAGAACCTATGCTGTTAGCATTATTTTCAACTTTAACTCATGAACAATTCCTGAGGTTAAGCCTACTTAACAATATTTATCATCAAGTATTGAAGCAGAACATTTTAAGTTCCATTTGGTAAATGTGGTTAAATATTGTCATATGTTAAACTAGCTAACACTATAAATAACTAAAAATAAAAACTGAATTATTTAAATTTTATACTCTAAGTCAAACTTGCATCTTATTTAACATGTAGAATTGAAATTCTAGCTGGATATCTATCTACAAAACACAGCATAGACTGTATGAATGTATAACTGCCAGTGTACATGGTCTAATTGTATGTACCTAAATTCACCATAGACCTGACGGGGAGGGGGCAACTTATACAGGGAACAACTCAAAGATAAACAGTTCTTAAAACAGACAGATAATTTAACAAACTTTAGCACAGAATTTGAGGAAAGTCAAAGATGACGTGCAGTTGGTATAATACAAGCCTGAATTGGAATATGTATGATCATGCTAAATAAAATATTTCCTATTCTACAGCAATCGTTAATTATGTTATCTACGCCAAGTCAACGACCACACCATGATAAACAACTCATTGTATTGTCTGGTAGAACTGAATGAAGTGGTAAGTGTGAAAGTTTAAATGCTTAGGTTTGTGAAGTATATACATCTAGAATGAAGAAAGTTATCTACATTCTGGATTGACAAGCTAAATATGTAATTTATATTGAGTTAATAACTACATTGGGGTAAAACAACTGACTCAGAATAACTTATGTCAGAGCCAAATAAAATACCTTTGAAAGGTTAAATGCTTAGGTTTAAATTAGATAATGCACTGAATTTATTTTTTGGTTTGGAATGGGTAACACCAGATTCATCAAACAAAGCAATAAATTTTACACGTAAAACTTGGCAAGGGACAAAATCAAACTAGAATAAACATGAGCCCATTTTTGTTGTACTGTTTGTCAAATTCAGCTTCAGAATAAATAACAATCAATTATCAGACATAGTACACAACACAATGGAAAATAGGTGATGATTAGCTGTTTACAATAGGAAACAAGAAATTAGGTAATAAAGAGAAATAAACAAGCACTTGACGGATATAGCATACAAAAGAGAATATATATACAGATATAGAAATACAAGAAACTTAATCAACAATCAGTTTGTACATTCAAAACATGTTGAACTGAATAAGAGCATTCAGACAACAACACACAACAATAATTTTAATGCATGTACGTTATTAGAACTAGAATTAATAAAAATGTACAGTATTATCCATCCTATTGTGCACACTTTTTCATTGCGCTTGTTTGTGTAGGGCTACTACAAGGGTTATCTGTCACCATCCCAAATTGTGCTCCCAACCGCAGGGAAGCCAACAAGTTAAAAAGCACCCACTGCCAACTTTTGTCCTATTTCTTATAAATTAATTGCCTGTCACGTTATAGTGCTTCTATAGCTGAAAGTGCACAACTGTTCTGCACCATTTCTCATTCCAGCAACTTACAGATTGTGAGATGAGCACACTATCCACCACAAGCAATATTCTGATCATCAATATAACCAATCCCAACACACTATTGGATTTTCTTGTCCACTGAATTCTAACATAACTACTAAACAATTTAAATATAAATAAAATCAAATTCAGTTGTACATAAAATGTCTTGTTTCAACTAAAAGCTTTTATATACAAATCTATAAATAAATAAATTTCCTCTCGGTTATATTCAACCTACCTGCACACCTCAACTGGCTTAAAATTTGACCTCCTTCAAATTTATGGTCTATCATCTGCAAATTAGGTTTAATGCAACGAATGAAATGAGTTCCAGTGCTACGAAGTTTAGCCATCAGTTCCATTAACTGTGAACGGAACTTGCTACTGACACTGATGAAGGTCAGTTTGCCTTTTGATGTTTTAACAGGTGCATCACCAGAAAATAACTGCTTCAACAATGGGTTTTTAGCATCCAACATCAATGCTTCTAGTGAGTCATGTAGAGCATCATTGTTCTTCTCTAAGAATTTGTCCTGAAAAGTCATAATTAAATTGAAATTCAAGAGATGGTTTGTCTAACACAATAATTAGTTACATGACAGCACAATGCCAATTTTAAAAATAATTATTAGTTTTTTTTATCTGTTTTGTTTAAACCACAGTAAACCTGCATACTACTGTAATACTATTTTAAGACTTTAGATGAAAGATTTGTGTACCTCAACAAATGTTTTATTGCATACTCATAATCTATACTAGCTGAACTCATGTTTTTGTTTAAATTATTATAGCTAATTCAAATGACTTAATAGTCTTATACTCTTTCATAAAGCCTACCTCAAAAAATAACTCAGTTTAGGTTTCTTTTTCTAACTTATTTATGTGCTTTAATATAATGCACACTTTTCCTCCAAGTACCTCCTGACAAAATGGCTGCATTATATTCACATATTCAATTTTGTTACATATTTTACTAAAAGCTACCATTGAAAATCATTAACCTTTTCCCGATGGGTTTGGTATAAAACAAAGAGGTTATATAAATATTTGCACACATTAAATATTTACACTGCAACTTTTAACCTTATCCACCTGAGTATTTCTAATGATGTGATGCAAAGTTTTAGTTTCTCATATTCAAAATTTTATTAAACTACATTTTGTTATTCCAAATTGGAATAGCATAAAAACTTAGCTAATAATCCATATTTTAATAGTATACAAGTTCTTAATTTTATAAGGTAATTTTTAAAAAAGTCAAGTATTTCCACTAAATTAAATGTAAATAACTTCATAAAATTGCCATTTCTCAGATAAACCAAATTTATCAGTCTTCAATTTTGCTTGGTCCAAAGCTATCAAATATAAAATCACACCTCTGCTGCTACACCCACCTGTCCCATCATCTCTGTTATAATTTGTTAATGGTTCACTATTACATTTAATTTTATACCAACCAATACAAACTCAAAGCTTTCACCTATCGAGTAACATGTTGTATAACCTATGTTCAAAATGATTAAATGCAATTTCACTAAGAGTAGAAACAGAAAGTTGACAGCCAGCTTGGATGAATTTTAACGACTGTTGTCACAGAGTTAGAAAGCCAGAAAAAATTTTGAGATGTAATGGAATTTATTTGCTTTTTGCATGTTATTTGCCTATATTGTTTATATTATTATTTAATTAAATAAAAATATTAAACAAAGATATTAAAATTAGGGTTCACTTTCTTTGACAGCTGAGAGCAAGAAAAAAATATTTGAAAAATGTATAAATATGAAAAATAAGAATTAAAATATTTATGTATAAAAGTATTTAAAATGTAAAAACAAGGATATTTTTAGGTTATTTAAGATTAAATAAAAACAAACATTTCATGAGCTGTTTGTATTAGTAACGTGACCTGCATGTTTTCCAAGTGATTTGTAACTTATAAGCACAGAGACATTAGTCAATCATGGTTCAAAAAAGCAAAAGTTCAAGGAAGCAAATAAGATGAACGTAATTAATCTGATGGTGTCAACAATTCTAGCAATGATGAAGATTTGTGTGAAGTTGAATGATTAGTTTAGGGTATAATATTATATCATATACTATTTCAACTTTTCCATAAATTTTGTAAAATTAATACAAAAAATTTAATGACAGATTTCCAAAGATTTTCAGTACATTGATAGTTGTTTACAGTGTTTACAATACATTTTGTACAAATGATGCATAGAAAAAAAATTCTTCAAATTAATCTTTAAAAATTGGGTGCACATTATATTAAAACAAATGCAGTATTTCTTCTCAATTTATGCATTTCATAAGTGTAATGAAACTGTTGTAAACATTTCTGTCTTAATTTCATTTCCACATATATAATGTAATAAACAAACCGTTTGATAACACACAGCTCCAGCAAAATGACGGATTAAAAATCCCTCATCATCCCTAACTTCCCGGTGGTCTCTGAGTCGGGACTTTCGTGGTACAGCCAACCTGAAGTGCTTGCAATTATTGCTGTGCACAGCTGTAGTAAAATGATTATGGCTAGGTTTGGGTAGCTTACTTTCCTCATCCAAAAGATCAAAAATGCCAGTCCCTTTGGTTTCCATGAGATCTATGAATAAGCAAAGAAATATGTCTAATAAACCTATGTTTTACAAATACAATTACTTTAAATTATAAGAAATTCATTTATATAGCTTATAAATGATTTATGAAGTCCTTAAATAAAACTTTATCCATATCAGAGAAGGCAAGACCCATGTATTTACAAAAAACTATTTCATCACTGCAAGACAGAAGATTAAGTGTACATGTCTATAATATTCTGCTGCTACAGTTACAAACATTACTAACAAAATACTAAGCACTAGATTACAGGGGAGGAGTGGAATGTAACTGATTTTTTTGTGATCCTTTATGCAAATATATATAATTGAATATATCATTCACAATGTATGTAATGACTAATAATGCTTATTAAAACCCAATTATTAACTGCAAAAATTCAAAATTATATGACCACTAAATATTATATCATCTATATAGAGAAAAGAGATTGAAAACAAAAATGGATAATGATTAAAAACAAATAAACAGTGAGACAGTATGATACTTCATAATAAATTTTTGGAAGAACATGTACTTGGTTTCATGTTCTAAGATTCATTCTAATGTTGTTTTACTTATTTTCAAACAGTCTTCTCATGAAAAGCACTTACCAATGCAATCCTGATTGTCGACAAATTCAATTTTCTTCACACCCAAGCCTTCCTTCTCATACAAGTTTTGCTCCTGGGGATTTTACATTAAACCATAAAAAAAATTCATTCATGTTAAATTTCAAAATTTTGAAAAATAATCATACAAAACAAATGTGTAGTTTACTCACAGTGACTGAAATTTAAATGAACCACCACAACAAAAAACATTATCCTTAAACTTTATTTTAAAATACAAAAAGTTCACATTGGAAGATTTCTAGTGTAGTTCTAAGAATGTATTTATTACTTTTGATAGGAATAACTTTGATAGGTGCTACTATTATACGTATTAAATAACTCTGTGAGACATATTTAAACTCAATATTGTTTAATTAATGATAAGAATATATTACAATATTTATTGATGAAGATCTAATATTAAAACCAAAGTACATAAAAGTACTCTCTAAATATTGTTTGACAATTAAAGGACCTGCTGGTTCCAAGTAAAACAAGCCAAACTATCCAAAACTTCACTCACATCTTTCAGAATTCTTTCGTTGAAAAACTGCTGAAGCTTCTCATTACAGTAATTGATACAAAACTGTTCAAAACTGTTATTCTGAAAATATTCTGGCAATGAAAGAAAGAAACCATTACTACATAGATTTAGAATATGCTAGAGTATAACTTCTGTATGCTGTTATATTGAATCTACAATACTTGGTATTTAGGTTTATTTAATACATTCCTATTGTAAAAATGAAAATGCTTGTCTTGCCTAGTTCTTCAATTCAAGAAATATTGAAATCCTAATAATGTTTACATTAATATTCAACTTCTATATATCTGATTAATCTAAGAGCTAGACATGTATATACAAACTTAGTTACAACATGAAATGTTGAAAAAATTCCACAAAACCTGGCTTGTAATTTGAATTACAGAGAATACACAAGTCGCTTTTCTGTTCCAAAAAAACTCTACAGTAATCTCTATGCTTTACACAATTATTTAAATAAAACCTACTGTAATATTCTTGCATTAATTAGCTCTCAAATCAAGACCAATTTGTGTTGTGTGAACACCACATATCGAATTCTCCTATATCATGTACTTCTAATCTATAAAATTCTTTCATTTACCTAGTTCTAATTTTGGAATACTAGATCCACATAAGATATTACATTAAATTCATCTGGAGATGTTGTTTGATCAATGTAATAACCTGTCTGTTGTTTTATAAGACAGTTGACCTTGTGTTTTTGCAAATATGTTGTAATTTTTCATGCAACAGATAAGTCAGTATTTCAGTGCTCTTTTCTTCTGGTTGGTGAGCTACAAAAAACACGTATTGTGATTGCAACTGATCTAAATTGGTCAAAGTTCACTGTTATAGTTTTGTTTTTTTGGGTATCACCTTGCTTATACTGCTGATCATGGACACTATAATTTAATTTTAATTTTAAATTCTTTCATCTTGACATCACTTTAATTTTGTTTTCCCAATCTGACAGACAAAATACATTAATTATATTCCTCAAAGTTGTTTATTTCTTCTTTTACATTAACATTCCACCCACCCAAATCTTCGAACCTGATAGTATTCAAAGTAGTTTACCCATGTGCTATTATTTTTCTGAACAAAGAAGTGTAAACATCCAAAGTCTGATGCTGTAACCAATATAAAAAGTACATAATACACAGAATAAGATACATATTATTGAAATACTGCATTTGCTAATAGCAGTAGACATTTGATTGCTATATGTTGCTACATATATTTTTGGTAGTTTTATGTTAAGCATCCACAATACTTACATATACTAACAGCAATTAAAGGTCAAAAGCAGTTTGATTCAATTAAATACAATCAGAAAATGGGTATCAGAATCAACCTACCAAACCCAGCAATGTCAAGAACACCAATGTAGTAAGAGGAAGAACTGAACGGTATACTTCTGTTGATGCAGTTCACTATATAGTCAAATAACCTTGAGTACATGGCTTTAGCCAGAGCATCTCGACCATTCTGTGCTTCGTGTACCTTTAGAGGTACCCTATGATTCAAAATAATTACTTCAAGCACACCATGCATGTCTTTTACAATGAAATTTCATATGTGCAAATGTCAAAAAGTGCACTCGCAAACAAAAGTATCTAATTTTTATGCAGTTACTACTTATAAAGCGCACTCATTAATAAAAGCATCGAATACCTGTACAATTATTACTCTAGGAAAGTCACTCATAAATAAAACTTCTATACACATGCTAGAAATATACATGGTATTAAAACACTTAATTGTCATAAGCATACAAAACAGTTACACATAAATACGCTGATTAATAATGTAAATTTCATTCAAATTAAATAGGTTTTGGACACATTTAAAATTACACGCTTTACACATTAATAACAAAATTAATGCTAACAGCGATTGTCACTTATAAAGGTGAACATGCAAATGTACAAATAAACTACACAGACATACTTGTTTTGCAATGTAACAAAAGTCACTGGTGTAAAATTTGATAATGTATGTAGCAAAATTAAAATGCCAGAGGTTTTCAGAACAGTATATAAATAACACATGCAGTTATTTTTGATAATCAAATACCTGATAATGTATGCAGCAAAACAAAACTGACAGAGGTTTTCAGAACAGTATGTAAATAACACATGCAGTTATTTTTGATAATCAAATACCTGATAATGTATGCAGCAAAACAAAACTGACAGAGGTTTTCAGAACAGTATGTAAATAACACATGCAGTTATTTTTGATAATCAAATACCTTGTTTTTATTTTAAGTTCAGTGTTTACATGTCATCATACAATCATGAACATATACCAACTAAAACGTCATCATAATTACGAAACTTTAAGACTGTTGAAACTACATAACTAGCAATTCAGTAAATAGTTCTTCAAATAGCTGAAGAATTACTCACATAATCACAGTGCCTTTGACTCCACCTTTACTGGGCTGCATGACTCTACTTAGCAAACTCTGTCTCAGATCTTCAGGATCTAATCCCATGAGAGATGCAGCTGTTTTAAGTGAAGATTCAGAAGAACCAGCAACTTTACACCCACCTCTAGTGTCATCAGGTGAATCTTCAAAGGTTACGTTTCCCATGTGTAAAACTGCTGCTACAACCGTATAAATTGCTAGTTTTTCTTGGTCGTTCAAACCTAATAGAAATTCAAACAGTTAAAAGACTATAACAGCAGCCTCTTTGTTTTCAATACTTGTTTAACATCAAACATACTTATATTTGCATCAAACGTTTTTTTAAATATCTACTGTGACACCTTTATTGAACGAGTCAGAAAAAAAATTTATAATATTCCAAGCATGCACAAAAACAAATAAAATTCAAAACGTGGAAAAAACAAACATAAATAAAAAATTGTAACTTTTCATTAGAGTTTAATTTGCATCTTACCAATATTTTTCAAAGCTTTATCTAAAACTTGGAAGTCTCCAACATCATCCAAAAGTGGATCTTTCAAAGGACCTTTCTGTTGGTGGTCTTTAGACTTCCTGTTTATATTAAGGGACTTCTCTGAAACGGCCGAGGTAAAATATTGTGTACAGCCCTTTCTTAAATACTGAAAGCAGAAATTGGTTAACAGATTTAACAATATGTCCTGATAATGTTATCAATATTGAAGCAGAAAATGTTTTTCTGTTCTTCATAAATTTGCACATTAAATATTAACCACAAAAAAGTTGGATATAGAGAATAAATTATAATTTTACTTTTCTATCTTTCCTGGTAATTAAAGAAATTTAAATAATTAAAGTTTTAAACAACACCACAAATATGATGCATTTTCTGTTGTAATTAAATTCCAACATATTTTTCTACTATTTCAAGTTTCTATCTTTATAAGTGCTCCCAGAATTATCATCTTTGCTAACTGACCAGAATTAATAAAAAAGGTGATTTATATATATATATATGTAAATCAAGGGCTTGATGATGTTTCATGAACTATGTCTGTAAAATGACTTAGAAGCTTTGTAGACCATATAAACACCTTTAAACTTTCTAAAATAATTTCTGTTTGCATCAGAGCACTTTTATAATTGCTTAAAATGTAGGTATGTGCAAGTAGACTAGTGTTTTAATAACACTAATAAACTGTTTTGTTATTTTAATGTTACTTACAGTTACACAACTATTGGTATACTTCCCTTACAAATGTTTTAACTCTTCCCGTATTCATTCCAAACTAAGTTAAACAAACATTACACAGAATACTTCAATTAAATACGGAGGAAATAACTTTTCCTGGGTAGAAAGTCAGAGGAACAAGAAATTTCAATAACTATTTCTTGTTGGTGTTGCATACACCACTGGCAAATCTGTAACTTCCTGTATCAAAATATACAACAATATGCTATATTTGAGCTGGAAGTTGTAAGCAGTCAAATTAACACAGAATTGTTAAGTGGTAGCACCACCTTACCAGCAACTGTCAAACACATCAACTGATCTCCTTTTTGATTCACAAAGGAAATTGTGGCCTTTCTTCATTCTCTGTTTGAAGTTGGACATCATATTTTTGATCTTCTGAGCTAGTGGAAGGATACTACTTCTACTGCTATTACTACATTCCTTGTAAGAACAAACCTATTTTTTAGTGCCTTCTTAGTATTTATTAACTTGACAGATGGATCTTTCTCAACAAGGGCCATCAAAACGCCTATTATGATCACATCCACAGTGACTGCATGTGTTGAAATCCTAATGTCTAGGAACTTTGCTACTCTTCAGCATGTCTTCATCATTCACCAGTATTTTCTTGATTACCTGCATATGCAAAGTTCCAATAAGGCTTGGAGATACCTGATGAAGCTATATTGGGCTATAGCCAGAAAAATAGATGCAATGGTGCATAAAGAAAAGGTTAATGTAATGGAGCCACTGGTTATACAATAATAAGTACTGTCATTAACTAAGTGGTATTTGCTGATGATGTGGCCAGTCACAGTTTAATCAGTTTTGGTCTTATTTTGAAACTGTAATCATCACATCAAATTCTAAAGTCAGTTACAAGTTTTACCAAAATTGGATAAATTCCTTTTTTTTTTTTTAAATATCCATTTACTGCCACCAATGCTCTTTTGGCTGAGGAAGAGATTGTGTGATAACATAAAAAATAATCTTCTGTATGTGACAATAAAAGAATTTCATTAAAATTTCAAGCTGTAAGGGGTATTAGTTCTTTCTGTGCCATGGATGAAAACATGTCATTAATGGAGTCACCAAATTTTGTGTAACAAGTAAATTTACAGAAAGAATACAAACCTCAAAAGCATCTGGACTTCCAAGTTTAAGCTGTTGTCGCAGTTGTTCAGGTGCTCCACTACAAAGTTGATAGAAAATATGGTAATTTCTCTCTCCTTTGTTCTGACTGCAAATCCTGGACTTTTCAAGTAAATAGTGAGATATGTATCCTCCAACTACAATATGCTGAAAAGAATTATTTCAAAGGTAAAACATGAAACCATGACAACACCTAACTTAAGTAAAAAATAATTAATGCAATAAATATGTTAAATATATTTAATAAAATGAAAATGACTAAAATATGTAATTAAAATGGGAGTAACTGAATTAAACATACAAAAATCAAACTCAAGTAAAATACATGACTCAAACTCAATGATCAAGATGCACTAATAATTTTAACCAAAATATTAGAAATAAACAACCATGAAGCACTAATAAATTTGTTATATTTTAACATATGGTTTTATAGGTTCTTAGAACCATTCCACTAAAACAGAAACTGTAACTAGTTATTTTTTTATTTTTAACTGTGTTTTAGCACAATGCTCTGGAAGAAGATGTAGAGAGAAACACTGTGTGTTCAGTTAAAGAACAATAAATTTTGGCACTCTGAGGTCATTTATTTCTTCTGTTAATTTTTCTTTAATACACCAATGTGCACTATAGAAATTAAAAAAAATTAACTAAAATCTATAATTCAAAACAAATGATAGAAACCTAGACAATAATTTCAAACCATAATCATTTATTACAATGAAAATATAATTCAAATTAAAAAAAAATAATTGTCAGGTATAAAAAAAATTAAAATTAAATTAAATTCAATATTTATATAAGAAAAGTGTTAAAGTGTATTAAAATATCTATAAAATAATTAATTACGAACACATAATTTACCTTGTTGTTGAAATGGATTTCAATAAACTTGCCAAATCTACTGCTATTGTTATTTCTTACAGTCTTTGCATTACCAAATGACTCAAGTATTGGATTGGCTGAAAAAGAATTGATAAATGATAAAAAAAATCACTTTTTTCTAATTTTTCTTTTAAACATTATTAAAGTACTGTTATAATGAAAAGTTAAGAAGATTTTTTTGTTTCAAGTAAAACTTTTGTTAAATTTATAGTTTGGTAATAAAAACATTACAATTATTTTATATAAATCATAAACAGTAATAATAAAAAAAACAAGAAAAAAAGTTTACCCTGAATTTTGCAATATTCATTTAATACCTCTTCATTTGGAAAATGTTTTGGGTAGATTATAAATCACAAATGTTCTATGAATCCAACATAAAGTATAATATTAACACCACTTTCTGTTTTAAAAAAAACAAAACAAATACTCTTCATGTAAACAAACTTGCATGTATATTTCATTCATTTACCTTTTTGTAACACTTTATAGAAAACACTTTTCCTAAATGTAATTTCACGTACAATATGATACAAGTGGATTGACAATGACATGAACTAATTCCCCTTAATAAAACATATCACTTCCATAGCTGTTTGCAAATTTTGTATTCATAATAAAATGCTTTTTTACTTAATGTTTGAGCAATGAAAAAATTCTTAAACTCAAATGATAATTGTTGTCTATTAGTACACTTGTAGCAAACATTTCCAAGGTCTGTTTTGTTTAATACTTTTTTAATGTTCATAGTAGTTTTTTCTTTGTCTGCATAATTTTATGTTTACTAAGTAAGATTCTTCAGAGGTCTTCCCTTAAGCATCATTTGGTTATACAACTTCTTATTTTATTTGTAATTTAATATACTAGTGCATTATGGATAAAAGTTAATTACAGTAATATTATACATTTTACATAAAATACCCATAATTATTAATTATTTTTATCTTATTGCATGCTTTAGAAAAGTAATTTTTGACTGATTGGGAAATTCAAATACAGTAATGTTTAAAACACTTTTACAAGTTTTGTGCTCTAGTAGTGTGTGTTTTTAAAGCTTTGCTTACACCAACAAGGTATTTACTTACCATCAAGAATTCTCTGTTCAAGTGGTCCAGCATGACTCCCCCAAGACTCACAGAGATACCGAAGGATGTATTTTGTTGACTCTGTTTTCCCTGCTCCAGATTCACCACTTACAATAACTGACTGACTCTGTTTACACCTCTTCATGTCTCTAAAGGCTTTATCACCTAATAAACAGAATAATAAATGTAAGCAAGCTTTTACTGGGTATAAATGTGCAAGTAACATTTTAACATACATAAAGAAAAAAATCTTTAGAGTAAAGCAGTACTTTAAAAACAAAACAGAAACTTACCTATTGCAAATACATGAGGAGGCAGAACTCCTAAAGACTTTCCCTGGTATTGTTTTATAGTGCTTAGAGAATACAAGTTTTTGATTTCAAAGTAAGGGTTTACAGCAATCAAAATGTTGGCTACATATGTCTGCCAAAAAAATAAAAAAATATTTTAATAAATGGTAGACACTAGATTTTTATAAAAAAAAAGGAAGTCAACAATATAATATTAATTTACATTAAACCAACACTTATAAAATTCAAATATTATCACAAAACAATATGAGATTCACATGATAATGTGATAAAGCAACTAATTCATCATAGTTGATGAACAAAAATAAAAAAGAATTGTACAGCAAAACCAAATTTCTGGTATGGCAAGCTTCTATATTTAATAAAATAATTTTAAATATGAATAAATATGAATACACTACAGAGTTCAAGAAATATTCATCACTCACACACACACTTGAAGGTGATACAAAATTTTAGTTTCTAAGTCTATATAAAAAGTAAATGCTAAAAATAACATTTAACCCAAGTAGATCAAACTTCCAACATTGCTACATTTTCAATAGTATATACCTTTAGGTTATTATTAATTTCTCACCAAAGCAATCTACCTCTATCGATATTAACAATAAATAATGTAGCTAATTTAATATAGTGATCTAACTGAGAGTATGAAATTCACAAAAGAAAATTATAATGATAAAGATGTGGTGATGTATTAGTTGGGTTTCTTGCTGTTACTGATATATGGAATCATAATGCTACACATGAACCACAAAGATTTACAAAGTTTTCCTGGTATTAATATTTCTTTGTATGAAAACATTTTAGCATTATTGAAACAAATATAATTTTTTTAAATTTTACATGTTTAAACTGTCAAAGGGTGTACAGCATAAAAACAAAAAATGTGTTGCCTATTCATGTGTTTCAAGGTTTCCTACGGAAATATTGTCAAATTAAATTTGTATAAGCACTTAGTTGATAAATCTTTTAAATTTAAAAAAAATGTAGTTTAATCAATGAATTAATTAATATTACTGTTCAATGTTATTTCATTTCTGATTATTATTGTAAAATAATATTGTTAGGTTTAACTGAAACAATACACAAAATAAACACTAATTTATAACACATCATAATGTACTTACATAGATTTGATCTCTTTTATATCTCAGATTAACGTTATTTAGAAGTGTAGCTTCATTTAGGTACATGAGGGCACCTGCACAAATTAAAAATCAAGTTATTCACAACAAACCAAGTGTCCTAGTTTAAAACAATATTTTGTTCTAATAACTAGGATTTACAGTTAAAAAAAGCAAAAATGTGAGAAGTACTAATATCCTCAAATAATTTTGAAACACCTTATTCTTGCTTTAAGAAATGTTTACATTTTTTAGGCTGGCAAAATTACATCAATCTCTCCTTTCATTTGGAGGCAGTCGGCACAAACTTATGTTAAAATACTGACCAGTTTTCTCACATGTTCACTCTATTCTAACCACATTTTAAAAATTACACAAATATTATCCAGGGTTCTATATTTCAAATATCTACACATCTATAGATGGATTTATAACATATATGATTTTATTAAGTGCATAATGGATATGTCTGTCAAATTTGTTGCTGCATAATGTGATAAAATACAAAGTTAGGATAGTTTGATTTGGTGTATGGAACGACTATAAATGTAAGCAAATTATTTGTAATTAAACACAAAGCTACTCAATGGGAAAATCTGTGCTCTGCCCATTACAGGTATCAAAACCAAGTTTTATAATATTTAAAGTCCACAAGCATACCACTGTGCCACTTTTAGTATTATACATTATCTAAATCATTAATTTACAAGTAAACATGAAAAACAAAATCACTTAAACCTCAATTTTAGTGACAGATGTTTGTTATGTCAAAATACTAAGTCTATTTTCATACAAATTAGAAACTCCCAAATTACCAATATTGATAACACAGAATATGAAATAAAAGCTCCTATCTTTCTATCTGTAGAGATATCACTCACATACAGAATCAATTACAGTAGCCCTGCTCATATTTTTCCCTTTCTGGAATCGCTTCTTTATGTACACTTCTGTATACAACATATGAATTTTTAAGTGTTATGACACCATCTCATTCCTTCAAAACAAGGTTTCAAGGATGTAGGTGTAATCTTTAGTCTCCTAAAAATTTTATAATTTTTTAGAATGAAACATAACTTAGTTATAAAGCTTGATAAATTATAGCGAATTTTGTGGTATCAATATAGTAATTTATGATTTTTTGGTTATTCAACTATTTATATAAAAAAAACCTAAAAATATACTTCAATTAATATCCTCCATGTGTGAAATTTTAAAAAGCTTAGCAACCTATGACAAGTGGCAACCGAGTACAAAAATCTTAACTGGAAGACATTACTACTTTATTTCTTTATGTACTCTTCTACATTACTAAGAAAATTAAGTTTAAGAACTTATTTTTTAATAGTAATAATATATAATTGAAATTTGACTGTATTTTACAAAATACTTTTCCACTAAAACACAGCCAAAACATTTTACTTTTATGTTATTGGATACAGCATGAGTGCACATATGCACTTTTATCATTACAACTTTTGTAATGTTAGTCAAGGAAAGGTGAACAACACAGTAAAAATAATATATCAATATATATTTTTATGAGATTTAAACTATTTAGTCTAAACATTTATGTATTTGTATTATAATCTGTAGTTATTCCAGAACGTAAAAGGCATAATGTATATTTATTTCCTAATTTCTCAGGTTGGTTACACAACTGATCAAATCAATAAAACCAGAGATTTGTTAGTGAAAATAGCAGATAAGATATAAAGTTTGTTTCAAGAAATGTCTGACAACTATCTAGATATTATAAAGATTTTGTATGCGAGATATGAAATTTTTCTGATGTATAAAAGTATCTTTAATCTTAAAGTGAAAATTACTTTGCATATTGGATATGTAATATCTGAAAAGAAAAAAAGGCACAAGAAAAACAAACCTTGAAGCTTTAAAAAAATCTGATGCAGAAACATTGTGATGTTTATTGATAAACTATAAAATTTTGTAAGCAAATTGGCTAATATACAAGTTATAGCAGAAAAACTATAACAAGTACAAAATAGTTTCAAGGGTTGTTGTTGAAAGAGAAAAAAATGCTACTCACAATGTAGAAAAAGTTAAAAGGGCTATTCACATCTTTTAAGTATTTAACCCATGTTGATAAGTAGTGCTGGATTAATTCAAAGGTCTACTGCCTTGAAGCCCCAAAGGCTTTGGGGATACTAAAAACCATAAAAAATTTTGAAAAATACACACAATTTTAATAATAAGTCAATGTAAATACATTAGCCCTTAGGACCCCAGAATTTGTAGTCTGATCCTTTCAAGAAAAGTTTTTTTTTTCCATTGGTGAACACTATAAAACAGACAAGATCAAAAGGTTTTACAGAAATGCCCTCACAAACAATCAAATGGATAATGAATAGTCATATATACTATTATATTTCTATATGCTATTTAGTGTATTAAAAACCTATGCCAATAATAGTTAAAATAGTTAAATATGCAACATGTAAATAAATTTTACTTATTTTAAATACAAGAAAATTGTAATAAAAAAACTTGCAATTATCATCAACATCCTTATCATCATCATCTTCTGCCATGAACACAGAATCATAAGGAGCAGTGATGACCTGTTGTATAAAATAAAAAAATGTAAGATTAATTCTTATGATTCCCCGTTGAACAACTTAAACACAGAAGTCTGTAACATAAAGTGAACCTTACTCATTTTTTTCAACCAACTACATATTTTATGCTGTCTTTCAAAACTCGTAGTGCATAGTGGAGGAAATTACACATTTTGATGAAAGTTAAGAAAAAAATTACCTTTACACTTCAGATAAATATAGAACATTTTTACTTAAACCAATGGCTTGCAGATTTTTCAGAATAATAAAAGAAAAAATCACACACACACATATTAATAACATGTATTTTAATATTGAACAATTATGTACATTAACTACAAAAAAGCCTCAAAGATGAAATGTTGGATTAAATAAAAATATATTCTTTTAGATTTGTGTGAGTGTAAAAATAATTTTTTTCCTAACTTCTTCTACAGTAAGTTTGCAATAGAATTTAACATGATAATTCTAACTAGTTGAGTGGCCAAGATACAGATTTTCTTTCTGCTTTTAACTTGTGTGGTCTAAGAGAACACAGAATAACAAAGAAGAAAAGATCACTTGGCAGTACTGTTACATGTTCTTTAATAGTAATAAGCATGACCAACCAAGACTATATACACATATTTATGTACTTATAATTTAATGAACTCCATTATTAGAGTAAAAAGTATGACCAACTGAGAGCTTAACTTTCTGCGAGGTGATATAATTGCTCTACAATACACAAATTTTGTTCTGAAAAACTTTAAACTAAAGACAATTACACATTAGACAGATGCCTGGTGTTTAAATCTTCAGAGCACTTAATATATATTGCACACTTTACCTCTTTTGAGGGTTTAAAGGTTTCTACTGTTACAGTCTCTTCCCCAATATCAATAATCCTCCCAAGTCTGTAGCCATCAGTGGGATCTGGAGCCCAGACTTTACTCGAGTCCATTTCTACCCTATTAAAAAATCATTAAACATTAGAATTTTATCTTGTGATTCAACACAAATACAAAGTAGGTAAAACACCAAAGGAAATTTGTAATTAATATTTTTCCTATGTTACCAAATAAATATTTGAAAAAAAATGTTAAAACACAATTTGTTTTATAAATACACTAGATATCTGTATGCAAAGTTGCTTATACATCAGACATGGCATCTGCATTAGACCTGTTTGATCATTAATTATGCATAACACCTACAAATAAATGAGTTTCATCAACAAGTCTTACCTGTTTCAGGGAAGCGCTCAAATGTAATACTGTAATCTCAGTTTATCTTTCAGTTGTCCCTACACTGTTGATAAAATTACTACAAACTAAAAAAGAAAAAGGGAAACATTTAATTACATTAAAAACAAACAAAAAAGATTTCAAACACACCTATTAAAAGTATTTGTAATACCAATGTGTGCAAAATTTGGTTACCTTTCTTATCTGGCGTGTATGTTCAATACAAGTGTAACTTTGTGAAAATTGTCTACACCATGCATGAATGAAACATGGTTATACAACTCATATTGATTGTATGTGTAATGAAATTAACAAAAATGTACATGCCAAAATAAACATAGAAACAGAGAACTGTCTGGCTGAAGAAAAAGTTTGGTGTTGTTATTATAAGTGTTTGAGTAAAGAACTTGAGACAATATGCCTTCGTTTATTCTTGCCTTTCATTATGATAATGTTAACTATTAAAAATAAGATATATGTAAAAGCTTGAAGTATTACTTAGGGTGGAAAAAGTTTTTCTCACAAATCATTTCAACCTCCACATACTTTAAATAAAATCAAATATTACATTAAAGAGCAAATCTAAATATACCCAATCTACTTTAAAGGGTTGCAGGAGAGATATAATATGTATCTCAAAATGGCTGATAGGGGTATTAAAATAAACTATATTTTACTTCAACAAGGTTTTTTGTCATCATAACAGATATAACCTGCATCTCAAGATGGCTAGTCAGGGTATTAAAATAAAATAGTTTAATTCAACTACATTTCTCATCATCACAAGAGATATAATCTGTATCTCAAAATGGCTAATAGGGATATTAAAATACACTATTTTGCTTCAACTAGGTTTTTCGTCATTGCAACAGATATAATCCGCTTCAAAGGTATTTTGAATTATGAGCTTTTTCCTTAAAAATGTATATACATTTTCTGTCTGTTGTACTCCAATAAAAAATAAACAAGAAAATCCTACAACTAATTATAAGCATCTTATTCTTTACTTTATAAAGAAATCATCAAGTAATTTATGTTGTAATTATTTGTGTCGACATTTTTAAAATAAAAAATAGCACTAATTCATAATAGTGGCTTACACTTCCTGTGTAACATTTTTCAGTTAGAGGCAACACTAAAATTGATTACCTCTATTAAAAAAAATGTGGATTATTAGTTTTATTTTTACAAGGAACTTCTGACGTGATCAGAAAGTAGCTGATATCATTTATGTGTATCCTAAATCCTAATAAGCAATTATGCTTTGAAAATAAACTTATTCAAAATTTAAGTACAAAATCCTTTAAATAAATATAAGTAACCATTGACTTTAAGTATATAGCAACTTACCATTTAGAAATTAGGCCAAACTTTTCATAAATACAGATTTAATTAAATAATTAAGTTGTAAAGACTCCAACGAAAGATAAAATGGCTGGTTGAAGCAAATCATTAACTTACAAAATACAGTGAAGAAAATACAGATATAGCACTCACCCTGAGAGAAAAACTAGAAATGACACTACACCCTAATAGTTCAACTGCCAACGTAACTGAACTTTGAACAGTTTGTACATGTAAAAGATAAATGGTTAACGGAAAAGGTTGAAACAGTGCTTGGTAGATTACTATTATTTTCTGTTATAATTAAAAGTTCTTAGAACACCAGATAAATCTATAAATATTATCACTTCTTTCATCTAATGCTCTCAAGTCTCACTGTTTTCAGCATTTCAAAAAAATGTTTACCTGAATTAAAATATATTACACTACATGTATTTAAGTGAATAACACTTTGTGTGTAAATTATTTTTAAGCCTTTTAATCATAATGTTTAATCAACATTCATACAAGTTCATGTACAGGTATAATCAGTAATAATTAGAATAATAATTATTCTAATTTGCAGAAGACAATTCAATATTATATTGTAGAAACCACAGGAAAGCACTGCTTTTCCTCTTAAGAAAATTTGTAATTCATCTTGTCTATAATTATATTGTTTTTGATGAAGTATATTACAATAACAGTGACAATGCATCACAAAAAGTAAATACAGAATATATAACAATTTCTATTAATTAGTTTGCAAATATCACTAAACTGGTTGTAGGTTTTAAACATTTCAAATTCCATGCAAGAGCAACACCAACTGAGAGGCAAGAAATAGAGTACATAATAAACAAAATTTCAGAAATTCTTTAAAATATATTAACAGTATTATATGTAGAGGTTGGCAATTAGTGGAATTTGCCAACTAATTCTTCACTGAGCTCATTACTTGATTATTCTCATAACACTTGAACAGTAATAAATTGAAATGTTAATTCCCATTTGCTGAAAACTGTTACATTAATTAAAATGAACAACATTAAGTCAACCAAAATATTAAGAATAATTAGATAAGGATAGTACTTGGATAGTTAAAATAATGAGAAACTAATTGTCATTAATTGATTTAATCATACTTTTGATTATTCAAGGATTATTTTTTGTGGCATTAATTGATTTAATCATATTTCTCATTGAATGATTATTTTATGTGAAATTAACTGAATTGACTAATAAAGTCAACTTATCAGCTCTAAATTAATGTGAATAGCAACATTAAGGATTTTCACCACCATAGTCAATAACATAGATAAAATTACAATTTTCATCTGAAACATTTTGGGATAACTAGGGTTCCTTTTGTCAACTCAGCAGTAAACATGAGAACTTATAACACTAAAAACAGAAGTCTGATACTCACTGTGGGCCTTTCACATATTGCACAGCAATGTTTTTGAAAACAAACAATTAGAATATTGTATTAGGAAATCTTATTACAATTACAATAAACATACCAATTAAATTTGAGTCAAGAAAAATACTGTACATTAACCAAACTCTAAATGAATATGAAAATCACAGAATATTAACATTAGATTTACTTTTAAGTAGCTTAAAGGTGTAAAAGTTTGGGTGCAATTTGTTTAAATTAGCAATTACATATCACTATGACTTTTGTATTCAAATATGTTTTTTGCAATCTTGTGTTTTTCTTGGTTTACTTATCACTGCAATAACATTATGCATGACTTAAACAAGAAGATTTTGAGTATTTGCCACAAATGCTTTTTATTCCAGTTATGATGATGTGTAACACATTCCTATGAGACCTTGTATTTCCTGCTGGTCTTAAAAAGCAAAACACAGTTATCTTTAATGTCCCATGTTTTTACCATAACTTAATAAGCTTTATAAAAATTTATGAAATACCCTATCTGACTTCAATTCTACTTTGTGAAGATATTGAACCAACTGAGATATTTTTCAGAAAAATCCACTGTAAATTTTTTTTATGAGTGATGATATATATCCTTGTTTACAATTCACTAACCAAAACATCCAATTTTCTAGTTTAACAAAGTTATCAGTACAATATGCATTCCAATAACAATGATACACAGCAGAGAAAGCTAAGAGAGAAAAAACTATATACATTTAAAATTAAACAAGAACTATTCTTTGTAAAATGATCAATTGAAGTATAGGGGTGAAAACTATTATTTCTTAAAATCAAATATGTAACTTACACAATTCTATGAACTAGTCCTACTTTCCCACACATGCAACAAACCTGAATTTAGCATAACAAGCCTTTTTTCATTGACTATGGAGTAAATAGTTGAAATCAATACATGTACTGTGGGCAGAACAAGGTGCCAGTCAACGTATACCTGTCTGGACTACTGCAGGTTTCCTTCTCTCCAAAATTGGAAACCAAGTGTGTGTAAAGGCACCGTACTTGTAAGGTTACATTTCACTCATGAAACAATGAAGGCTACAACTGACTAAGCTGTACATTAGTCTGACCTATTTTTTTCTTTTCTGATGTACAGTTGAGATATGACTTGCACAAAGTATTCAAAGTACATTTGGGCTTTTCTTAGTGAGACCATGAAGTATATGAAAATCATCCAAACACTTATTCCAGAATTTACTCAAAGAATATTTTTCAAAATATGTTGTTTCATCAATTTATAATTTGCTATTTTTATTCACATCACTTTGAAAAGTGTTACTGATAAACACTGAAGGTTAAGTTTACTACTAACCTCAACAAGCAACTGCTAATAACACATCCACAGCTAACTGTAAGGACAGATTGTATTTTTACAACTGTATTTTAGTTTATATTTCTACCATAAATGAATCCAGAACTACTGAAACTTGTACCATGTCACAGAAACAAATACTGTTGAATATAATTTGTATCTCCTCACATGTCAACTACAATTTGATTCTTCAAGTTTGAGTCTTCTGCAAATTATAGTTTGTTCTTTTTAAGAAACATTGAACCTGCTGCTAATTATATCTTGCACCGCTATTATTCCATTGTTAATTCAAACTTTTACCTTCTAAGAGTCGTAAACCTACCACTAATTAGAATTTTTTCTTCTCACACACAGGCTTACTTTTACTGTAGCTTAATTTTTCAAATACACACGTCTTCTATAATTTACACTAATGATTATACTGCTAAGTGCGATTCATAACATGCAAAACAAGTGCACATTACATTTTTACGTACAAATAAAACTAGAAAGTGTTTAACTAGAAACATAATTAACTTCTGAAGAAAACCAAACCAAACACTAACTGCAAAGAAATTTCATTTTTATAAATAACAAAATAAAGGCTTCGAGGGATTTGATAATTGTGTTTTTAAGTACTAAGCGAGTTGACATTTGAAAAGGAACACAAGATCTTGGAACAAATTAAAAAGTTCTCCAGGATAATTTATCTCATGCAGAAAATGTAATCATTCTTCCTTGAAATACGGTTCTTAACATTTAAACATATAGTCAGAAAAAGTAACTTAGCATAAACTGTGTGTATAGCAAACTAATTATGTGACTTTAAAAGTTTGGCCAGGGTTAATTGTATAACAAGACTTTAAAATATCAGTTAACAAGAAAAATAAACTTTTGGTTAGGAATTATTTAAAACATGTTTGAGTCGTAGGCATTTTGGTATACATTATTCAAACACAAATTGTATAATTTCTCATATATCACAACAAGAAATATGTTAATACCCAATTGTATACACATGCACTAAAAATTAAAGAATTTCAAGTTTAAAAATATGAGACTAGCATAGAATTTTATGAAATAAAACAAACAAATTTACATCAGAAAATGTTTATCATGACTAGATGAATGATAGTCATTGTATGGATTTTGTCTAATCTAAGCTTATCACTTAAAGCTACATCCAACAAAACATACCTATTACAAAGCATGACATCTACAGTCTATAGCCAAGTAAAATGTAAAGAACAGAAAAAGAGGAAGTTAAAAAATACAAATTATCTTTAATGATATAAAAGTATTCTAGTGTAATTTTTACTATGATCCATATAACCCTGGTATTTTAAAAGTTTGGCTGAGGGTAATTATATAACAAGACTTTAAAATATCACATCACAACTAGAAAACTGCTAACACCCAATTATATACACAACAAAAATATTCTTTTTAATTATTCCATGGATATACAACTTTTTACTATTTTAATCTAACTTCTAATGTCTTAACAAAGCTCTACTTAAACATGCAATACAACTTTTTATTATCTTAGTCTAATTTCATTTTATTTAAGTAAATTTGTGATAGATTTGTTCACTACACATTTCTGTATTTTGAGGTAAATGTGCAAAGTATTACAATGGTGTGATTAGGAGCCAAAAAAGGGATGAGGAAGAATGTGTTATTGTGAATGTCATGTATCTGCTATATCTTAATGACAAATCTGTTTAGTGATTTAAAACATCCTAAAATGAGTATGACAAAGCATGACACATTCTGCAGGTAACTAAAGTGTGACAAACAGAATCTTGTCTACCTTTGTCACTTCAGTTGTGTATGAACATGCAAATAATAAACAAGGAATCCACTCAGTGCTAACTCATTTGTACAACTGTTTTTGCTTGAACAAACTTTATTGTCCATTATGAAATATACTATTTACCTACCAACCTTACAAAAATGCTATCCAATATACATCTGATTCCATTCCCCTTTATACTCAGAAAATGTATCTTATACAGTATTAATTGTTACTATAAGTAAAACACATTATAATTACCTTGCACATTTATATCATTACTAATCAGTAAATTATTAGCATACAAACCACAAATTAATCAAATAAATATCAAAACACTTGCATGCAAATATGCTTCAGAAGTTTGCTGGCTCTAATAAACAGGTTTAATAAATTAAGTTCACTAGCTCCTCGTTGATTTAGAAATTAGCTAAGACTAAGACTACTCTTGTTGGTGGTACATCTCACTCTAACAGACATGACCTGTATATGTATCTATGTATGTAAAAGAAATAATGAATACAATATGGTACTATCTGTTGAATGATGCAAAGGATGAAAATATATATAAAACACTTCACATTTCAGGCATTTTATATCTTTATTGATGTAATTTGTAGATATAGTACTAAAAATACAGTTTTTAAAAACTTACTTTTTTAATGAAGTGTACCACTTTTAAACAAAACATTTCCTGTGTAGTACTTTCCAAAAAATATGATAAATGCAGCAGTATTTGAAAATATGTACTGGACAGATATTTTCACATTTTGTTTAATGAACAAAACATATTTATCTTTATTACTATTTATAAAAATCTCAGCCAAAACAAATCTCTATATTTAAACAACAAGCAAGGATTAAAACTCTCAGATATGAGTAACTGCTTAATATATAATAAATTTTAATGTAGCTGACAAAACTTTTTCAATACAATATACAAATTAAAATTATAAGTCAAAAATCCTATGTTCGTGCACCACAAAACTATTTATTCACAATGTTAAAATAATTTAAAACTATCGTCAGACAAAAATGTTGGTTATAATGCAACTCCATTATAAACAACAGTTTAATATTCTTTTTTAATAAATAGATATTAACAAATATACTTTAAATTTCAGAAATCATCTGACAGGTTAAATTAGTCCATGGCCAAGAAGTAACATTTTGCAAATAAGAAACAAACAAGTCAAATGTTATACAACCAGTAGCTGACATAAAAGCAAATTTTCCAAGTCTAGAAATTCACACCGATACTTCAGAGATCATATGCATGTTATGCACAAAATATTGCAGCCACATAATCATATTAAATTTAGAGTTCTGTATTTCTGAGCATGGTACAGATGGGAGAGAAATTGTCTTCAATGTTTTGGTATGCCTATACATAGCCAAATTCAATGTATAAAATATATATTATGATTTTGTTTTTAAGTAGCAACATAAACTGAACGAATATTAAGTACTTTTAACAATTTTAAACATATTATTAAAAAAAATCAAAGATAATTTTTATATTTTAATTATAAGACTGAAAAGAAACTTAACTTCCCCCCCCCCAACATTATGGTACAATGATAATATAGAGGATTACCACTTTTACACTTACCTCAGTCAGTCACCTTTAAAATAATCACATGGAAATGCAGTAACTCACTAGTAATCAACTTTTTATGGATTGATATTCATACTTCTTGTATATGTAAAATATTTATATCCAAGTAGCATTGTACACACAGAATTCTATAAGTTACGTGTTCTCCCTACCCTCAATCCCTACTTACAAGTTTACAATCTCTCTGTTTTATTTTATAACAACCTTGTTGCCTTGGATAAGCTTCAAAAAAGCATTCCAAAGCATAACAAATTTTTGTGTTAAAAATTCTATCTTGTTACAAAACGGGTTGTACAAATTAAACACATTACTCTATGTATATAAATTTTGTAATGGACATTTATTAAATGAAATAACTCACATTTTGCTATCTTGAAAACCTAAGGACTATTCACATAATTCAAAGATAATCAGTTCAAGATGATACATTGTACCAACATGTATACACTACATACATGCACCTTTAACATCTCAATGGTTTGTTTGAAAGTCAGGAGAGAAAAAAAAACATGGATTATATGGTTCATATTTTAATGTGATTAGTCAATAACAAACATAGCCTTACATCGAGTATGAAGTGAAATTATGATTTAGAAGATTACTAATAGAGAAACCTAAAATTATAGGCATTCACAATTTTAAATTCATAAAAGTCTTGGTTTATAACATAGAAAAATTGCTTGAACAAAACCAAGTTAAATGTGGCATCAGCTTTATCATGGAACATAAAAAAAGCATGATAGGTATCTGTATTAAAGAGCTATGCAGACACACTAATAAAACAAGATTAGAGAGAACAAAGTTCACTCTAAAATATGGTCTCATAATACTATCAGCATTGTGCTAGCAATAAGAAAAAGGCAACTGTATAATTACACTGAATAAAAATTAGTAAGTTTACATGTACATACAAGATAAGTTTATCCAGGATGTGGCATTGTGTGTAGTTAAAAAATTGGTTTCTGGTGCACATACATCTCTGTGAAAAAGAATACTCCAAGGTGATTTAAATTCAGATTACATATCAGAGTCATTTAAGAATAACTATTAGAGTTTTATTTAAAAGCGTGTGAATAAATTAAAAATTAAACTAATCCAGTTAACCTGATGAAGCTGTAAGAGTGAAATATACAACTAATAAAATTACATGCTGAAGACATAGGTTGTAATTTTATTTTATTGTATAAATGTCTCATAACTCCAGTTTGCATTAAACAAAGTTATGAATAGAAATTATGGTTTCTGTGATTGATACAATTAATCAGAAATTTGTGTAAATACTCAAAATATAACTGAATCAGGTCACCATGCGTGGAAAAAAGAAATCAAATTTTCTCAAAGTTTATTTAAAAAACAAAACAAAAGTAAGAATTGTTCAATTGTACTTTTATAAATGCGACTTTTGAAAACTCAGGTTTATACATGAATTTGATGGCTTTTTATAGGCATCAATCACTAGAGCACACAATTATCTGAAATAAATATTTGCTTAAATGAGTAATGTTCACAGAACAACTTTGAATCTAAGCAATTTTATCATATTAGCAGCACCAATTTAGTCCACTTCCCTCTTCCTTTCATTTGTATTCTCTTATTACACGATAAAATTCTTGACTGCTTTTACTTAAGTTTTTTTTGTGTTTTTGATTGAAGATTCTTTTTCAAAAACTTCAATACGGTTATATATAAAAAATTCCTGGCCTGTTTAATTTGTATCTTCTGTTAAGAGAAAATTATATGTAAAGTAACATAGTTACATCTTTAGCATTTTATTAGAAAAATCACGAGAGAAAAGGAACCTTGGTGTCACATGAAAACATTTTGATAACTACTTGAATTATCATTAGTGCTTATATTTATGCTCATTAATTAGGGATATTGTACATTATTTAACAAACCAATTCTCATTTTTAAAATAGTACTTTTACAATAAATAATGCTGTCAGTAGCAACAATTGATGATGACTTTTGTTTAAGGGTTAACGAAGTAACATACAGTATCACATTAGAAAGCAGATAGAACAGCTACAAAGTTAATACTTGATGTTGGTCTAAGTGCAAGGTAAAATCCAGACTGCTCTCAAAAAGTTCAACTTTAGTGGTCAGTGAGGTAGGTAACTGAACAAAGCCATAAACTTGATAAAAAATGTTTACATTAATTTTAGTCTCAACAAAATCTACTGTTTCCTGCTCACTTTACATCTCATACTGACCAAGAAGAATATTAGGACTTGGATGCCAATTTTAATATAACACAAACATCTACTAAATTCAACAAACTGAACCCTAAATAAGTACTTGATATCTTTCCAGGATATATATATATATAGTTTTATTGTGCTAATTTAATTGCCCATTAACAATTAATGAAATAAATAATTTGTAAACTATATATACATACATGCACACATACCAACACAAAGAAGAAACCAATTTTTTCTAAATATAATATTTGAAGATATAAGTTCATTTCTACTGATGAGAATGGTGCAGAAGGTACAGCTAAGATACTACAACTACAATGCATTTTGTAATCAATTCAAACTTTTAGAAATATTTGAAATTTTAATGAACAAACAGGAACAGTCAAGAACATTTATAAATTTGGTAAAGTTTGTTGCAAGTGTTAATTTGTTTATGTTACTAATAAACAGTACCAAATACCACCCTTATTTCTTTAATATTTTAGTATATGAATCTGAAACTTTTCGTACTGTAACTGTGAAGAGTACGAGTAAATACAACTTTTCCAGTTTTTGATTCACTCATGAAAACAAAGCATAAATTTTACATTTAAACACACACTGCAAATCATAAACAACATGAAGCTAAGTCAACTTACGTTTACATGAAGACTAGAACAAGCATCTCTAATGCAACTTCTAAAACAAAGTATTATTCCCTGCTATCAGAATAGTCTTAATAAACAATGTAGGGAGACAACTATAAGATGGAAAACACATGCAGTTACACTGTTGGTGTTAACAAAAGAACAGTGTTCCAGTCCAATGGCTTTGGTCAGGATGTATTCCAGGTGTACAGGCACCACTTCCTCTACTAAGTTCACCTGGCAAGCCAATAAAGCCACATGCACAATATGACTCATGGATAACACACAAAAGATTTAATATACTGCTTTACTAATTCACTGTTTCAGTGCATATACACAAACTTAATAAACTACTGAATTACAGTAATGAAAAGAATACTTCTAGCTAGCTAAAACATTAACTTTGATTGTACAGATGTTAAAAAGAATGGAAAAAATTCATCAGAACTGAAGCAGTCAACCATGTAAGGTAATACAAAAACATATAGATGCCTTGCTAAAAAAAATTGATAGAGAAATCAATTCGAATAATGTCCATGATCCACTGTTTGATACAAAGAGCTAAAGGGGTGATTCATTTATTTTGTTTAGAAAACATATTTTTAAAACTTGTGTGTAATTAAAAACATTATAATAATAATAATTAGTTTCTTGAATTATAAAATGAGGACTTAACCTTTTGGCAAAGATACAAACACAAATTTCATCACTTTAAGCTTTGTGTAACTGGTTTGAACTACATGTAACAATTTAAGAGTTGTTCTAAGTTAGAACAGACTGAAACCCAACTGTGATTTGCTTTGAAAATACTAACTAGTTCATAAACATAAATAACAATCCAAAGATGGCTGTGCAATAAAAATATTTAGATTCACAGTTCTTAAGCAACTTTTCTAAAACTATGGTTACCTTTTATACAACTAAATTAGTGAATAGATGTTACATGTAAAGAAAGATGATTGTAAAACTAGATGCATTTGGTAATACACATGTAAAAAGCCACAATGAAAAGTCTGTTTTTATTGTACTATCAAGTAGTTTTATTTCAGTTATTTAAAACAATCAACTTTACATTTATTTAGAGGTAAGTTTTGTCAATTTCATTCAACTAATAATTATAGCTTGTTCATACCAATTTAGCCTAACCTATATTATAGTGATAAAGTTATTCTGGTTTTTTTCTCTCAAATTATTTCTAGGATATGGTAATTGTCTTTCAGAAAATATTCAGCATTTGGCTTCAATGAAATGTACTTATTGTGAAAAAACCATTAAAAAAATATATATATTCTTTTTATGATGGTCCATTCCTCTCAAGTCTGAAACTTTAAAGTTGGCTAAATGTGATTAAGCCTAAATATTTTTTAAATATTATTCAAGTATTTTTGTAGTAATACAGCTGCAAATGTAGAATTTCAAAACCAAACATTCAAACAGAACCCCATCTTGTAATTTAAATGAGTTAAAACTAATGTGCTGACTGGGAAGGATAGGTAAACCTGTGAATACCTGATCATAATTTAATCTTACAGTATATTCTTTTGATATAGTTCACATAAATTCTTTTTTTAACATGCAATTTCTTGCACAATGTAATACATTGTAGCTGATGGATACAAAATTGTAAAACAATCACGATACCTATACTTCATACATAAAAAATGTTAAATTTTTAAGTAATTCTAAAAGGTCATGTTTGAATGAAATTTTGATATTTAAGTGTGATAAGTTTATTCTTCATTTATCATTTTTCTTACAAGTAACTTAAAAAACATCATCGATCAAGAAAATTTGAAGTTAAGCAAAAAATTAAGACTAACTTCACCGATTTCCTGTTTCTTGTCCTTAACAAATTCCTAAAACGATGGTTCTATAAAGATTGATAAATAGTACAGAAAAACAAGGCATTAATATGACAAATAAAGTAAACAAAAATATCTAACTAAACTGATTATGTAATGTCAAGTGACATACAGAACTGTTATATGGTTAAAACTAATTACATATAATAACAACATAAACTTATAGCAGGCAAAACCAACTGTGGTCAAAATATTGAGACTGTTTACCATTACTCTATACTACCCTGAGCTAGTTTCCTTCCACAAGAAAAATATCTTGTCTCATCACAGTAAGTTCAAATGAAAACCAAAAACTCTTAGTGTTATATGTGTACATATACAAATGCTTTAATTAATAGAATTATGTATGATATTAATCACTACAGCAAAGATATGTTAGCTTCAAATGTTCAAGAACAATCACATTATTCTTGTATGATGATAATCTATGATCAATTAGGTTTGTTTTTTTAAGGTAACTTTCTAATTATCTTATCTCTTAAATTAAATTTTATGCATTTTGCAAAAAAATAATTTTTGGCTAGAATATTAATTTTGGCAAAAACCATTTAATAAAAATTTATTCTAAAGATAATCTGAATATTTCCAATTTAACAAATCTAATGTCAACAGGAAGAGACCATATGGTCACCATTTTCATTTGTTTTTAAAATATGCAGTAATTTTTCACTGGCCTTGTTTGAATGAAATAAATGATAATTAGCCTTTTTGCAACAGGTCAAGGGTCAAAGTCCATGTCATAACATTTGCTCACTTGCATTCAAAATTTTACTGAACTATTATTTTATGAATTTAAGTCAAGTTTGGAATCAAACTGTAGATTAAAATTCACATTGTATAAGTTAATTTAAAAGCAAATATTAAAAAAACATATCTAAAAATGGATTTTAGTGACTCGTATGGTATGTTGAATGCAACACTTTAAAATTAGATGTTTGGATTGCCAAAACACTAAGTCTATAATTTCATACAAATTAGAAACTCAAGTAACTAATATTGACAAGCTGGAATATAAAACAAGAACTTCATCTTTTTATTTTGTTGTACTGAATGAAACATGATGTTACCATTCAACTCCCTCCATTTTTTGAAACAGTTCCTTATGAACTCTTGCAACAGTATATGACATGTGAATAACTAATGAACAGCTCAGAACATCCCCAGTGGTTTCTTAGCCATTTTAACCTGTGAAAAGGCTATGGTGTTCTTTTGAATTTAGATATCAAGAAGGTCAGTTGTGTCATTAGTCTGCTTGAAGTTTCAAAATTTTTTAAAATATAAATCAATCTTAGTTATCGAGCTTAATATATTATAGTGGAATTCTATGGTATCTGTATAGTTTTTTATAATTATTTTTGTTATTCAGCTGTTTATATAAAACCTAAACAAATTTTGTTTGATATCCTCTATGTGCAGTATTTTAAAAGGTGTAGCAATCTCTGCCCAGTAGCAAGAAGAGAATTGTTTGCTTTACTTTTGGATTTATTGTTCTATATTTTGAGAAAAATAAATTTAATAATTTATTTCTAAACAGTAATATTCTCTGTGCATGCATGCACACGTGTGCACATATATATAATGTAAAATAATTAAAATGTGACTGTATATTACAAAATACTAGTCCAGCAAGACAGGAAAGAATAAAGGTTAGCTTTATGTTACTAAATATAAAACAAAAGTGCACCTGCACCAGGTCAATGCAAGTTATGTAGTGTTAGCTAAACATGACTGGAAGGTCAATATCAAAATATATACATGTAAATATGCAGTATTACAAGGCTTAAGCTACTTAGACTAAACATTTGTATCTTCTTTTTATAATATGAAGTTATTCTCTAGCATGAAAAAAGCATAATATATTTCCTTTTGTCTATATTATGATGGTCAGAATATAGACAATCTTACTGAAAACAAATGTTTGAAATGTATTTTAAAAGTTTTCAAAATTAAGCAAATCATATTTCAGATTTTTGGGATAAAGAATATTTTATTTAATCATAGCATGAAATAACTTTGCACTCAGACTGGTAACAAACAGACTCAATATGTTCACAAACAAATCTTAAGTAAAAATATTTCATTAAAAAATCTGATTTTTTCTATACCAAATGCTTCTAATCTTTATTAAAAGTTTACCAAATTTTGTGAAGATGTACAAGCTGTATTAAAAGTTATAATTCAAATAAGTAATGTATGCAAATGTGACGACAAACTTGTGTATATTATGTTGAGCCTACAGCCAATTTATTTATGTTAACTAGAATAAACATTAAAATTTTGCAGCTGTCCACCACGTTCACTAATTTTGTCTGATCTGATGAATATTTGCATTAACTCAACATGTTAAAAAAAAAGTTTATAAACACTGCAAATCATAAAAACAATATCTATTACAAACACTAATTTCAGACAAAAAAAAAAAAACATTACCAGGATACATTTACTAAGCTGTAAGTAATTTCCAGTCGTGTAACTTTCTTTCATACTGTACATGTGCATTCACATCTATTCGTAACTACTTTTAAGTAAATTACTTGCACCTGGATCACAATGAAACCTGCTTCAAATGTTTTATTATTGTCTTATACTTTTAAAGATATTTTTTATCCATCTTTACCTTAAATCAAGATATTTGATTTTCACTGAAGAAAATTTCTCTACCTTTCAAACAGATATGATTTAATACAGAAATGTTCATAACTCACAAGCAAAAAGAGCATTCACAAACTTAACAAAATTCCTAATAAGTATAAATTTACTTTATTATGATGTAATCTAATTCTTGCTCTATTTAATCATATAAAACTATTTTCAAAGCTGCTTCATTAATAAATGCTCAAATCACTTGATGTGGGACCAAACAAAAGAAAGATGGCAACCACGGTTTATAAAAACTGACAGAAATGCTTGAGAGTTAAGTGGATAACACATTTTCACGAAGTTTTCAGATTCTCACCAAAAGTGCAATGTTTACAGACAAAACTGAAACTGTGCAGAAACAAAAATGTTAAATGTTGTTCTTCAAGAATTAGACTAAAATATCATGAAACCGACATTGATTTCAAACATATTTTAATAAAAATCATTGAAACATACAAAACTGACTAACACTTGTATCTCAAAAAATCAACCAAAGTGTCAAAAAGAAATTAGTTTGTGAAAGTGATAGTGAACAAATATGAAGAACCAAAGGAAACCCTGCCTTTATACATCAGGTATGTTAGTTTCAAAATGGGTTACTTTTTTTACTCCTAAACATGTAGATGTATCAAACATTCAAGTTAAGCAATATAGTATGAAACATTTAACAAGTTGAAAATATGATTAGAATTCTGCAAGTTTCTCCTCACAAATATCCAAAACATTACATTTTTTGTTGATAAAAATAAACTATTTTCTGTAACAATTGTAAATCATACTATGTATAATAGTGATTAAAAAGGTCACTAGCAGCTACTGATTAATGTAAGTTATGGTTATGCATGTTTATTTCTGAGGATAGAGTTTATATTAACTATATTCAGTTAGTTAGCCACAAGATAAAACTGAAAAGATAGAAGAGAACATTTGGTGATTTGACCAAATGATTGATATGATTAATTATTGTAAAGAAAAATTACAACAGTTTGTATCTCAAACTTATAAAACAAATTAACCTAGTTCAGGGATTAAACAAAATCTTTTAGTTGAACCATGGTTATTAAACTTCCCTGAAAGTTTTTATCATACTAGTTTGTTAATGCTGTACAGACTAATAAAATGACACAAGTTTGTAAGCTTAGCCCACATGTACCACATGAAATACTTAGTTAATTTAGAACACAAGAATATGAAATGTGCAGAGGGCTGTTTGACAGACTGAGGGTACCTTTCCAAAATTTGTACTAAAATCCTCATGAACAAAGTTTTTGTTTAAAAAAACCATCACTATCCAGTAAAACAAAAAACACACATTTAACCACTAACTATTTTAAAAACCTGATTTCCATAAGCCCCATTATTTTAAAATTAAGCTAACTTAGCTTGCAAAAATGGTTTCACAGATGTTGTGGAGTGTGCTAGTACTTGTAGTTTGAATTCCTTCAAGTTTCTGCTAGATCATTTTATGAATGTTATACAGCTAGTTAGGTTGAACTGATTTCTTTGTTGAGCAACCTGAATGAGTTGAATGTGATTCCATTTCTGATCTTTCTTTTTTAATTATTCATGAATTCTAAATTCAAAACTTTAAACAGAAAGTAAATCCAAATCTGGAAACAGACCTTCATAAATTTATGAGTTTACAAGTTCTTTCTGTTTTTTAAACCACTGATTATTCTAGAACTCTTCACCCACAATTGTGTGTGTTTTTCTTATTCCAAAGCCATATTGGGCTATCTGCTGAGCCTACCAAGGGGACTCACACCCCTGATTTTAGCACTGTAAATCCGTAGATTTACCACTGTACTATCGGGGGCTCCACAATTACAGCACTTTGATATTCTCCCTAAAACAAGCGAGGCAAAAAAAGCACTCACTAATGATGGTTCACAAGGTTATGTTTTAATAAAATTAAAAATTTATGTAAATAAATTCCAGAATACTGTTAGTTTTTTTTATGTTTATAGATCTTTTCTCCATGTGACATTTAGTTTTATTGTAGAAATAGCAGGTGTGAAAAAAAAAATCCATTCTGCAAAGTAATAAGGTGTCAAAAACATTTTCCAAAGGTTTTAAAAGACATAAAACATCAGATATGCCAGACTCTTATTTTTGTGCATCAACAAACAGTGGTAAGATGCATGAGAACCAGGGATATGCTAAGGTTAATAATGTCACAAATGTAATATGCTTTTGCTTATCTGGATGAAAATATTCCTGTAAAATTATATGCAAAATGCCAGACTGCACTAAATTCCATCAGCTACTCACATCCTATTAACAATATAAAACTGTGTTAACTGAAACCTATCTTTAACAAACAAAAATCTTGTCTTCTCTAGAATTGGGCAGTTAATGGTAATTGCTAATCACCTTATCAATATACCCTTTAACTGATTACATTAATCAAAGTTAAGCTTTAGTGTGATAGATAAGCTTTGCCATAACAAAGACAGCACAAGCAAACTTGGTAGCAATGGGAATTGAAACCAAGAACCTCAAAAACCCAAAACTGAACAAAATTGAAGTCCATTATGGACCTTTGTGCTTAAAAACAAATAAAACATTTTGATTACTTGGGCAGTTGGAATAATCCAAAACAGTACTAATTGAAAACCTTAGTTTTGATTAATTGTTTACTTTCATGACAATAAGAACTATGATCAACTGACTACTGGAATAATCAAAAGCAGGAATAATTAGAAACAATAACTGTGATTAGTTGATTATTTTCATGATAATCAATTAAACCATAATTTTCTTTTAATTGATTGCACTGATTAATTCATTAAATAATTATTCATCTTTATTGAGTTCATCCCTCCTATTTCTCTTTCTCAGAATTCAGCTTTTGTCCTGTCGAATCTCTGATCATTTTGAAACATCAATAACATTTTCTTTGAAGGGTTTAAAACAAACTTAATAACAAAAAAATATCCCTGTGTTTCTTTTCCAAGAATCATCCTAGTGGCTCTTCTATGAACTTTTTCTAAAATGTCTATCCTTTCTTAACTAAGGAGATCAAAACTGTAAACAATATTCCAAGTTTTAAGTCTCAAACTCTTGGGTGTGTGGATTTGAAGCCCCTGTTGTATGTCTTATTTCACTCCATAAAAAAAACAAAACTGGATGAAGCAGTTTGAAACTTAGGATTAACTTTCAAAAGATTACGTAGTTTCTTGAAAACAAAAAAATCTTACTTTCATATTATTAAATTGCAACTTTCCAATGCCAAATGTTTTCATTGTGATATGTTCACCACTGTTGTAAGCTTCAACTACTGATTCTTGTAACAATTTCCAACATTCCATAAAATGTAAATTTCAAATATCCTTTTGTTATGCAAGATAACATAATGGTTCACTGTGCTTTCAATTATTCAAAAAACAATAAAAATAGTTTAATCCTACAAACAGGGAGATTTAGATCCTTTGATACATTGGACCAATATGTAGCAGATAATGTTCAACTATCCAAAGTGTAAGATGGTTGATGTACATTTTTACAATTCACATTATTGTTACAAGTTAAATGAAGTAGAAAAATATCTTGGTGTTATGACAGAAAAATCTCTCAAGTCAACTAAATAGTGTATTGTAGCTAGTAATAGAGTTTATAGAATTTAGGGTAGCATCTATCAAAATACTAAAGATAAGACAAGATACAGAACACTTGTAAGGCCTCATTTAGAATACTATGTACAGTTTAAGGCCCCCTCCTCAAGAAGGACAATGAATTATTGAAGAAGGTTCAAAGGAGATCCACTAGGATGATACCTGTAATGGTAGGATTATCCTACAAGGAGAGACTAAAATATTTATTTGGAGAGGAGAAAAGTCAGAAAGGATATGATTAAAGTGTTTAAGCTTATTAAAACTAATGACAATACACATCCATCCCCCTTTTTTGCACTTAGCAGTAAAAACAATAGGGTAAGGAGTCATAAATTCCAATTTTTCTTGAATTACTTTTTCAAGTAGGGTGGTTGGCTTTTGGAATGAGCTGCCCTCAAAAGCAGTGAAGGCAAAAAATTTATATGAGCTTGAGAAAAGATTGGATGAATACATGAGCAGTTGTTATTATTGGGAGCTAGAAGTGATGTACTTAACGGGATAATAGGCTCCTTATTGTCCCTTTAAAATTTTATGAAATTTTAATTAAAGTTTCATTTAATACATATAATACACTTTATTTTATATTAATTTAGATTGTGACTTTCAATTTAAATTTTGATAATTTTCATCACCCATTCAACCAGTCTCTATTTTGTTCAAAATTAAAACTATTTTACTTTAGTTTGTGTGTTGTATTACTGTAAACAATAAAAAAGGTGGAATTTTATACAAATTGATTTTTTTCTTTGGAGATCACTTAAATTGCCCTAAAATAAATATTTATGATTTTTAAATACTTATATGCACAAAATTATGTAATGAACCCTTTTTCATGAATAAATTTAAACTCCAAAGTATTTAAAAAAAATTGAGTGAAAAAACACTAACAAGTTATAACAAATATTTTTTTTAAAAATTCAATAGACCAGTTACAGTTACTTCTAAGGAAGGAAAAACCATGGAGAGTGTGATAAAAGAAACTTTACAGAACTGTTTATTGAAATATAACATAAAATAAAGCCAACATAGAATCATTAGAGAGTTTGCCCTATATTTGTAAAACATTCTTAAAACTCCTATGAAAATTGGGGCCTAATAGGCCCCAGAGTAACTTGAAAGGTTATTAATACTAGGCTAATAATTTTGTATTTAAATGAAATTGCCATTAACTGACCCTATCCCTTTATATTTTAAGGAGCAATAATATTTTGACTTTTCAGACATTTGCGAAATAATATTTAATTTTTTTTTTAAAAATATCCACTAAGGGTATCACTTTAGTGGATGTAAATATTTTTTTTCATAGGAGTGTTAACAAGTTACCTCACTGAATATTAGATAAATCATATTGGTAGGAACTGTAGATAAACTAGTTAACTGGATTAAAGCAAAAGGTTGATATAAATAGATTTAATTAAGCTGAATTTTTTTGTTACTAGTAGTGCACCCGAGGAGTAGGTGTTTGAAGATTTGCTTTTTTATTATTTATATAAACCATATTAAAGCAAGAATTAAATATTAGCAAAGTTTATTGTTTACACTCGTGTATTTCTAGCTGTACCAAGGATGCAAAGGTACTAGAGAAGAGTTGTTGGATCAATTGGCATGTTATACAGTCACTGGAGAAATAACAATTTAAATTACATGTTAAATATATATATGAGCTTAATAGTGTTATTGTAGAAAACAATTTTGGCACAATGACAGTAGTAAATTCAACGATTGGAAGAATGC
Source organism: Carcinoscorpius rotundicauda (assembly GCA_011833715.1). Taxonomy (NCBI): domain Eukaryota; kingdom Metazoa; phylum Arthropoda; class Merostomata; order Xiphosura; family Limulidae; genus Carcinoscorpius; species Carcinoscorpius rotundicauda. The sequence continues at coordinate 77,356,473 of CM022397.1, read as the reverse complement.
AATTATCAGAGTCCTAAAAGGGATCTGTCTTAGAACCTTTCCTTTTATTATTTAGGTAATAATATGGACTACTATATATGCAGAAAGATTTATAAATTATGATAATGATATTAAACTGATATACATGAATTAACCTGTAGAAAATGAGTTTCAATATTGATATTGAAGTATGTACTATTGAATTCAGATCCTGTTATTACTTGTCAATCAACAGTTTATATATATACATACGAGTTTACAAATAACTTATGTGACCTTGTTGGCTGCTATGACTCTGATACTTAGTCTAGACTGGCAGTGTAACATCCACAATATGATATTCCTAAATCTATGTTGTATATACACGTCAAGTACTTGTAACTGAAAAACTAAGTCAATATTTTCAAGTTTAACTTACAAAAATGAATATTTATTATTAGCAAGTTCAAGCTAGCAAAAATGAATGTTAGCATATTTGATCATGAACTAAACTACATGTCTGAAATACTTTTTGTATAACACAAAGCCATAAGGGTTGCAAAACTGGTCATCATAATCCATACACTCACAATGAATGCATCTCAGTTTACCCAGTAAAATTTCTTTGTTGACAAATATACAGTACAGATAAAGAACTGTGATATGCCATCAAGACTGTGGACTGTTTGGTGCTTTATAGTCCACAGACATTTTTCAAATGTGAAGGACTGAATTTCCCTTATAGCCAAATAAACCCACAACTCTAATATAAGCAAACTTGACCAAACTTTTTATCATTCCCCTATCAATACTATTAGTGTATATCAAAATGAGTAAAGGTTCCAGCACAGAAGCCCTGAGGTAACTCACCTGCAACCTGAACTCCATTTTTACAACTTCTTGCTGCTTTTTTATTCAATAAATCCTTATTCCATTAAGAGAACTCATCTTCCAAGCCCAAACACAGATAATTTCCTTTACTGGTATGTTATGGAAGGATCTCAGAATTTAGTTGACCAATCTCTAAAGCCACTTAAGCAATGTGCTATTTCTACTATGAAGGCACATAAGATTTTAGGTTTATGTTCGAAAACAGCGAGTAGAAGTTTTAAGAGAGTATAAATTCTACTGTATAGGTCAATGGTTACACCTCATTTTTGGAGTATTATGTTCAGTATTGAGTTCCTTACGTTAGAAGGATATTGGAAATTATGGAAAGCATTGAAAGAAAGGTTAGTAGGATGATACCTGGGATGGAAAGGCTGACATATGAGAACAGGTTAGAAGGTACGAAATTCTCTTTAAAAAAAGTTACAGATGATCTAATTGAAGTTTTTACAATTTTAATGAAATGGACTTACATGCATCACCTTTTTTTTATACTTAATAGTGAAAACAGTCAGATCAAACAACAAATTTTGGTAGGTTAGGAGCTATCTTCAGCTAACGCAGTTTTATTTTTCTAATGGAGTAGTTGAGTTTGAGATTTGTTGCTTTCAAATGTGGTGAATCGAGTTAAGCAATTAGTAAATTTTTATGATTGGTTAAGTGTTGGGATCACCAATCAACAATTACATCCAAGTAATTAATAACTCAAACAAGACTTGGGTAGTTGGAATAACTAAAACTAGAAACAATAATAAACACTAATTTCCATTAGTTGATTATTTTCATGAATCCTGACACAGTTGAACAATCTTGAATTAATTTAAAATAATGAAATATTACCATTATGATTTCTGAGTAATCACTTAAAAGACGATTTGATTATTTTATAAGATACAAATTAATGTAGTTAATTTATCACCCATCTCTAATAATGGATGTAGTAAAGTTAAGGAAGTTTTAAGGGTTAATTTAAAGAGCATTACTGGTTAGAATGTTCAATATTAAACTTACTACTTCGTAAATTAATGTGCATCATTTTACTTTTATCGTAGATTGATTTGCATTGTCAACTTAAAATATTAAAGAGATTAGCATAAACCTCTTAAATTAACCGAGCCTGCTCATATTTTATTTGGATTACAGTAAAAAATAGTGTTAACAGTATGAATACTGACTGATTAAACAACAAATTATGATATTTGTAAGTAAGAACATAAGAGAAGTATATTTAATTACCTATCTTCATTATCAGTGTAGTCGTTAGTTTCTAAATAGGTAGCCTACTCTGATTAGAAGTTAATTTTAATTACTTGTACATTCACGTTATCATATGATGGATCTTTTATACACTGATACTTTTAAGTCTATGAAATAGTGCTCTGTGCTAGCTATAAAAATACAGAATTATAGACTGAGGTCAGATTACAAACTTCTCTCACAATCATAATTCATAGAATGGCTCAGTGCAGTTAACAATATGGTTCATGCTGTTTGTCGTGATTTGTTTATTCTAATGATTTATTAGACACACACAAGCATATGATGGGATATAAATGGATTTGCCAATGGATACAAGAATGTTCTCAGTAAGCCAAATGACCACCTGCCAGCCTGATGGCAAGTAAGCGGATTATCATTTTCCATTTCTCAAGGAAATTAATAAAATATTTATTAAGTTATAATCATATTCACTGATAAATGGAAATTGATAATCCACTTACTTGCCTTTAAAAATTAAAAAAAAGACCAAATAATTTCAAGTCTTGTTGGCTGATTTATATTTTGTAAAGCCATGAATTCAAAAATGTTTCTGCTATCCCAAATATGATTTCAAATACTGGAAAAACTCCAACTTGAGTAACATAAATATTTGGTTTTATAAATTAAACCTTAAAGTTCGTCCAGATTATTGATGGCTATGAGAATCATTGCAAAAATCAATACTTATAGCCATATGCTTATTAGTATCAACAATAATGACTGGTTGTTGAGTGAGCACAGGTCTACCCATTTAAATATTATTAATATAGTACATTACTATAGTAATTTAGTATTGCTTCAGCTGTTATATTAAATTGTATTTATACTCGTAGTATTTAACTAACATTACTTACGTGAGCTAGGCGTAAAGTCATATACTTTAGCTGCTTCCTATGTTCGAAAAAATTAACTAATAGCGTCTCAAAAAGCACAATACAAATACGAATTTCTTTACTTACTAAATTTCAGGCGAACGTACACTCGATGTCGTCATCACCGCATCACGACTAAATGCAAAGCACTTATTGATTGCACTTGATTCCAATACCTGTCATGGCTTCCTACCATTGTGTGGTTATGATTACCACATTACTATAACAGGTTCAATGCTGTAAAAATTACAGCAGCTGCGAAATAAATAGAAATAGATTTTTGTTTCTAAAATATTCAAATATAAAATTATGAAAGTTGTTATTATCATCCTTTATTCAACTTACTGCATATTCTGATTATTGTTTAGTCCGTCTATAATATTTGTACTTAAAGATCTCGTTTACCAAATTTCTTTTTCTGATTTGTAATCAATCAAGCATACAATCAATAAGCTTATTTTTCCTTTCATTTATAAGTTTTGCATCGTAAAATTGCATTAAAATTCAGGAGTTTCAGTGCCCATTGGCCACCTGTGGTACAATGGCAGAAACCAGATTTCGAGAGCCATGGAAGGCAGACCAGAAATAATCCATTACGTTGCTTTGTGCTTCACTTTAAGAAACAAACAAACAAACAAACACTGTCCACTAACTTACACGCCAGAAAATGGGTTAGTGATAAACTTATAAATGTAAATGCTAAAATACGGAGTTTAATTACTTGTGGTGGACGGAAATCAGATAATTTATTGTATAGCTTGTCGCCAAAACAAATTGACATTAAAATTTATTATCAGGTTTAAATTGTTTACTGCTCTTCTGAGTGTAACCATACATAATGAGTAATTTTATTTAAATAAATTGATTAGTTTCATATACAGTCGTAATAAGTGATTTTAGCGCAATGGTTAAATGTGGGCATATACGTTTTGTCCAACACGAGATGCCGATCTCCGGATTTAAGCGTTTGTTTGTTTTAGATTTAGGGCAAAGCTACACGAGGGCTATATGCGCTAGCCGTACCTAATTTAGCGGTGTAAGACTAGAGATACGGCAGCTAGTCATCACCATCCACAGCCAACTCTTGGGCTATTATTTTACCAACGGATAGTGAGACTGACCGTCATATTAAAACTGCTGAAAAGGAGAGCATATTTTCAAATCTCCATCATACCTAACCACAGGGCCATGCCGAGCCAAACAAACTAGTCCTCAATAATTAAACTGCGAATAAGCCAGCAGTTATGAAATATAAATAGGACAACAGTGTACAATAAATACGGCGCAGAAACAGATCACTCAGTACACTGGCATGAAACAATATCTGCGGATTTATAACTCTAGAAACCTGGTTTCGATACCCGTTGTGGGCAGAACACAGATATTCCTCTGTGAAGCTTTGAGTTTAACTACAAAGAAATAGAACAAACATAAAACAATAAGATTATATAACGCAATATAGTAAATAAGTTTAGTATCAGAGAATATATTGAATTTCTGCGTTATAAATGTAAAAGGCTCGGTATGGCCAAGCGGTTAAGACGCTTGACTTGTAAACTGAGGGTCGTGGTTTTGAATCCCTGTCGCACTAAACATGCTTGCTTTGTCAGCCGTGGGGGCTTTATAATGTGACGTTCAATCCCACTATTCGTTAGTAAAATAATAGCCCAAGAGTTGGCTGTAGGTGGTGATGACTAGCTGCCTTTCCTCTAGTCTCATACTGTTAACTTAGGGGCGGTGAGTGCAGATAGCCCTCGTGTAGCTTTGCGCGAAATGGAGACAAATAAATTTAAATTAATAATCATTTGATAAATACAGATAAAGGTTTAGCTGGCAAAAATGCCGAATATTGAAAGGAAATATTTACTTTATATGTATAGTGTTCATGTCACATCATTGAATATTTGTTTATTTTTTAATTTCGCGCAATGCTACCTGTGGGTTATCTGTGCTAGCCGTCCCTAATTTAGCAGCGTAAGACTAGAAGGAAGGCAGTTAGTCATAACCACCCACCGCCAACTCTCGGGCTAGTCTTTTACCAACGAATAATGGGATTGCCCGACACATTATAACACACCCACTGCTGAAAGGGCGAGCATGTTTGGTGTGATGGGGATTCGAACCCGTGACCCTCGAATTACGAATCGAGTGCCTTATCCACCTGGCCATGCTGGACCAGAATTTGAATGTTGTGAGTCGGTAAACTTACCGCTAATCCATCGGGGTACTAAAACATGTTTGTTATAATTAGTTATAATCACCTAGTTTGCATCTCTGTGATACTGTAAGCTGCACTGAACTTACGAAGAATCTAATTATTACTTTTTTCTGTGAAAATACAGGTTTAGCTTCGTTAAACTGGTATAAGTTAGTGATGAATATCATTGTTATTACTTGATTTGCTTTACACAGTCGTATGAAGAGAAAATGCTAATGTAATAAGTACAACATAAAACAAAATGTTTTTAACTGAGCAAGTGAATTACGTTTTCAACAGTTCTGTAGAAAAATTTCCAGAAAAGAAGGAGCTTTGCTGGATCAATAAATTTTCTATACATTATTCACATAATATGTAAAGAGAAGAACACCGGTTTCAAAACAAAGAGAAAATTTCAAGATTTCAGTTTTCATCAGTCTGACAGAAGGTTGTAAATGGGAAGGCTACTCAAGCGTGGTTACAAAATGACTCGTGTATACATTATCTAAATATATGTGGCGTATAAGCTAGGCCCGGCATGACCAGTGAGTTAAGGTGTTCGACTCATAATCCGAGGGTCGTGGGTTCGCATCCCCGTCGCGCCAAAAATACTCGCCATTTCAGCGTGGGGGCGTTATAATGTTACAGTTAATCCCACTATGCGTTGGTAAAAGAATACCCAAGAGTTGGTGGTGGGTGGTGATGACTAGCTGCCTTCCCTCTAGTTGTTGTTGTTTTAGAATTAAGCACAAAGCTACACAATGGGCTATCTGTGCTCTGCCCACCACGGGTATCGAAACCCGGATTTTAGCGTGTAAGTCCTCAGACATACCGCTAAGCCACTGGGGGGCCCCTCTAGTCTTACAATACAAAATAAGAGACGGCTAACGCAGATAGCCCTTGGGTAGCTTTGCGCAAAATTCAAATTAAGCAAACAAACAAGCGTATAATTTATTAGAAGAACTTTGGGTTTTCCACCGTAAGGTTTTGTAGACTGTGATACAAAACACGTAGTTTCCAAATATTCCGACGACAAAGTTTTCATAACTCAGACAATGAATCTTCAAGCAGATTGATATTCAAGTAATTATTTGAAACCTTATAACGTTTTTCACAAGCGTGAGCATCCTGTAAAAGGTAAAACGTCTAATGCTATCATCTAAGTGGCCATTAATGTTCAGTACTGGTACAAAAAGTAACGAGATTGTCATTATTTATATGTAGTTGAAATACTAGATAAATTACATCTGAAGTACAGAGCATGTGCAGAGACAGAAATATAGAAAGCTCTGCTTTTTCCTTTCTTGGGTAATAAAAGTTGGTTTGGTTTTTTGCCATGAGTGAGAGCACGTATATTTATTGAATGATAACATGCTGCGCATCATGCAGTAATTGCATTCACCGTATTAGCACTGACAAGGAACCACATGACAGCATATCATTCTAGTTTTGGATGATGTTACAAACTGGCAATTATGTATTTTAGGAAGAACAACTGAAGGGCCCTCACAAAGCTTTAGTGCTTCACCTTGCGCATGACCATAATAAACTAGTGATACACATAACTTGTGGTATTTTTTTAGCATTCGTTTAGCCAGTTACTCATGAAGACAGGACACACTCCAGTCTTTCATTAATGCAATGGCTGATATACTATGTTAAGCATGAAGGATCATATCATTATGAAATAGTATAGGCACGGTGCCATAAAAAATGTTCAGAAGGTGAAGTGGCCACTTTATGGAAAGATCTGCCAGAGAACTGTAGATTTTTCTTGCAGAGAATAGCTATAGATATAGTTTAGCTAATGATGGGAAAGATTTTAGCTGTATATGTTTTATTTTTCATATACATTTGGATTAAGAAACATTAGTAAAAGATTGTGTTGACTGCTCTGATGATCAGATAAGAGTCTAGAGACAGCCTCTTAATCATTATGGCAGAGATAAGCAGCTTAATTGACAGCTAAGGTACTCAGTTGATTGAACAATCAATGGCTAAAAAGATGATGTTTCTTGTTTCGTGAGCTCTCAAGTGGTGGTTCATAGTAGAATGTCTATCAGACACTCGATTATAATGCAACTACGATAGTTCGTTGTTTGAAAAATCTGGGACTAAAAGTGAGATATGACCTTTACTTTCTTAGCTACCGGGAGTACTTTGTAGAAAGATTTTATCATCTATACAAATAAACATCAATATATGTACGTGTGCATGTCTTTCTTATTCGTTTCCACATTTCCATATTTCTTAATAAATCACTACTAAACTTGACGCAGTGATACAAGACGACATGAAGAAGGTCATGAAGAGGTTGGTCCCCCATCTTATTATATGTTGATATAATTCATGAAAACGGTATGTTTTATTTTCAGTATTATAAGGTTGTTTAGAAATAAATGTCCTTTTTGAACTGCGAAGTTTGGAAAAGCATAAACCAGTGTTGTTAAACGTGCTTTAATCAAAGTAAACACTATTTGCTTCAACACACTTTCACCAACGTGTAACGATGTTGTTTGTGCCCTTGCTGTAGAAATCAGAGTTTTTATGGTCGATGAACTTTCTGAAAGCTTCGTCTGCATCTTCCTGGTTTTGAAAACTTTTATTGTCCAAAAAGTTGTCTTAGTGCTTAAAAAATTGAAAATCTGTAGGTGAAAAGTCTTGAGAATAAAGTGAATGAGGCAGAACCTCGATTCCAAATTCGTTCAATTTTTGGAGCGTCATCCTTAACAGGTCTCATTACGCTAATTTTGTTGATCTTCAGCCAACTTATACGGAACTCACTTTTCCAACTTTTTCATTTTTCCAAACGCACTCAGATAGTTGGCAAGGCTTGATTTACTTGTGCCTAGCTTTTCTGCAAGTTCACGTAATTTTGTGTGAGGGTTTGTCTCAACTGCTTCCTTTAATGTGTTTTCATCTAAGGATGGCTTCCTTTCACGACTTTCGTGGTTTTCAATACTTTCATCTCCGTGTCGAAACCTTTGGAACCAACGCTGAACTGTAAGCTCAGTAACAGATCCATGGCTGAATACATGGTTGATATTCCGTGTAATTTTGGTCGTTTTTCGCCCAAGTTTGAAGTCGTAGAGGAAAATCAGACGAAAGTCCTTCTTGTCCATGTTGTCATGGGGGTTACGAAACTTACTCTGAGTAGAGTTGAAACAGCAGACTATCAAGACTCCTTGCAAGCGACAAAGTTGGAATAAACCAATCAACCAACGATAAGTTACCAAATATTCAGCTTCTAAATGTTATCGTGAGAATTACGACATTTATTTTTGGACAACCTAACAGAGCTTTATATATTTGTGTGACTCTTTTAATGTTTTTATGTTAAAAATACAATAAAAGCAACACTTACTATTCTTTGTTACAAATGTTTGTTTGTTTTTTAAATTTCGCACAAAGCTACTCAATAGCTATCTGTGCTAGCTGTGCCAAATTTAGCAGTGTAAGACTAGAGGGAAGGCAGCTAGTCATCACTACCCACCGCCGACTCTTGGGCTACTCTTTTACCAAAGAATCGTGGGATTGGCCGTAACATTATAACGCACTACAGCTGAAAGGGCGAGCATGTTTGGGCGACGGGGATGCGAGCCTCGGATTACGAGTCGCACGCCTTAAACCACCTGGCCATGTCGGGCCCATTGAAAACACATAATCGCAAACCATGTAGAATAATAAAACACCTGCAGGATACCACAAAATCCATAAGATACTACAAAACCTGAAGAATTCTGTAAAACTCGTAGAATACTGTAAAATCTGTGGAATAATAAAAAATTTTTGTACAATACTACAAAATCTGAAAAAATACTATAAACCCCATAGGATACTATGAAACCTGTAGAATAATAATTCTGTAGAATGCTACGAAACCTGCAGAACACTAAAATTCTGTAGAATATTAGAAATCTGTAGTATATTAGGAATTAGGTTCTAACAAGACATGTGAGTTTACTTGGTTGTGCAAATATTGACTCAGCATACATCATCCTGCTTTTTAATTTGAGTTTCCTTTTATTTTCGTGTTTAATTGGTGTTTTATATATATATATATATATTACCACTAGATGGTTGAGCAAGCACAGAAGGTATTAGAACTCTATCTGATGGTGAAAGTGTTGTCTGTTATATGAAACTTTACACGCACAGATATATCCGAACAATAAGATGTGTTATGGTTAATGATTCAGAAGAAGATCAAACATTTCTGCTGATATTTATATCTAATATTATTTTTATCTTCGTGATATATTTTGAGTACGAACTCATCTAATTAGATGGCGCTTTGAAACCATACATACAGTTTTCCCTGTGGGTAGACGTGGCTGTTTGTTATTATGTGATTTGAGTCAGTTGTGTGTGTTTATTTATACCAAGGTGAAGCATGACAATCACACATGAGTAACACCAGGATAATCTGGGCTTAAATAATTAGCATCGTGTGAAGGAAAGACAACTGAATTTTGCTTTATGCATTAGTTTGTTAGGTAAATAAAAATACTTTTGATAAAACTTTGTAAAACCAAAACAGGAATTCGTCAACAAATAAATATAAAATAAATATATAGCTGTCATATAAGATAGACTTTATACTGAGGTGTTAATTTTTACTTTAAGGTGACTGTAGCTGGAGGTGAATTAATGTTATTTCGAACAACCCTTACGTCAATACTTCATATACTTATGAACACCTGCAGATCAAAATGAATATCTCGCTAAGAACTATAAATCAACAAACTAGAACCCCTCAGCTTTGTTGTATAAATGTCAAGTGTGAAAGCAGTTTCATGTTACGATTATATATGTGTTTGAAAGTATTTGATGTCTGGCTATCATTCATTTTTATCTTATTAAAATGTGGCAAATACGATAAAGCAAAGCACGTATCAAATATAATGTGGTACATACGACGAAACATGGTACATATTGATCATATTTAGGTCAAGACAACGAAACGTCGTACGCATTACAGCTCGTTTCAGTTGCATTTAGATTTTTTAATACAATCGATTTTTCATCTCGTGTTCTTTTCAATGTTTATCACTTTTTAATAACTAATAATTTATTTTAAATATCAGTACTAAATGAATATGCTTTCACCATCACAGATAAAAACAGGAAAATAAATCTCAAGATTAATTTTCGGTTTTCATTTCAAAATATTTTGATTTATGTTTTTTATCTTTTATATATAAATTTAAGAAAGCTTATTTAAAATATATAACATTTAAATGCAAAAAGGGGTAAAATATAAATTACGTTTTGTTGTCTGGAGTTTATTGTAATCAAAATTAATTGGTTTTATCGTATTTATCACATAATTCAGGTTCTAGATTCATTTTTACAACAACAGATGGCAGAACAAACAATGATAGAGTGAAATTCTGAATTTGGATTATAAACGGGAATTGCACTTCTAAACAAATAGTAAAAGGTATATATATAGGGTGTTCGGAAAGTCACTGTGCAGTTTTGTAATCATATGTTATCGTATTTCAGATTTAGCTTTCAAACCAGCAACTAATAGCGGTGTTTAGAAACAAAATAAAAAAGATCCAAGCCTGTATTGACGCCAACGGAGGTCACTCTCAACATAGTTTATAACTGTCATTCATATTTACCTCCTGTATTCTATATTGAAACATGTCTGTTAATAAATATATAAGTGCACAGTGACTTTCCGAACACCCTGTATAAGACAAAGAAAACAGATCATACTATTTTGCAACTGTGACCAAAAATACTCATGATCGTGTTCTTGAATTTGTTTTGTCAATGATGGTGAAACTATATTCGTATGTATTTAGGATTGATATTCGAAATTAGTTATCAAGTATCAAAAAGTGATGGAAACAAAATCATTGGGCGAAAGCCGATTATATAAAGAAAATCAGTTAAAAATCTCAACATTTTAATTGCACAGCCGCCCTATGACATCATCATTATACTGATCAACAAAACACAGCACGGATATTACTTACTTATTTACAGAAGTTGGTTAACAAAAAATGATTTCGAAATATAATTTCTTTACGATATTTATGTATTGACCCTTCATGATGAACTCCTTTAAATAAATTTAAGATTTATTGTAAAATAGCAGCTATGTATATATATATATATGTATAAATGTAGCGAAGTAACTGATGTGGTTTCTTTTTTATCTGTTGTAAGTATATAAAGTCCTCTTACGATCCTTCAGTAGTGAGCATTCTTTGGAGGAACAAAAGCAAGTATGCTGAACGAACATCCTAAGAGATTTGCTATATATATAATATTATTGCAGCTTCAAGAATATCAGGGTTGATTCGTTTCGAAGTTTCTGAAAGTCTTTTTAGGTAACTGTCAGGATGTAAAAATGTGTCATGTCCACATAAATATAACTACATATATATGGAGGAGATAAATATATAACTATCAATACAAATAACACGTGTACATATGTGTGTGTGTGTTTTTGTATAAAAACACATTTATTCGGTCAGTACAAAGACAGGTACGACCACTCGAATTTATGTACTATAATAAAGATTTATTCACACATAAAAACTTCTATTGGTTTGGTTCTCGTAGAAACCACGAGATATAGCGTTACTACCTTTGAAGGTTTTCTATGTACAAACTTCTATTGCTCTCAGTCTTAACTGTCCTTTGGTATGTATGATTTTTTATTTTATTTGTTGCAGTTCATATTAGCGCTTTTAGTTTATTTGTTGCATTTCCCATCAACTCTTTACTTTTATCTTTCGGAGCTCGTATTAGCTCTTTATTGTATCTTTTTAAGAACTTTGAAAGCTATTTCGACGCCTCAATAACAATAAAATAGTTTTTGAGTCAACTGAATTAGTTCATAATATGATTTGTTCAATTTCTGTAGAATATTTATGAACTGCATCAAGTGAGATAAATCAGAATCGCAGATAGATAGAATATTAGAAACAAACTTCTAAATGAAACCGATTCTAGTTAAGTTAAAAAAATATTTACTTATTAAAATTTCTAATTTAAAACTTCTAGACTTGTTGCACGTGTAAACCTATAGAGTAAGAAAGAAAGAGTCAAAGTTATTATGCCTTCCACAATGTGGTTTAAGCTTTAAAAAATTTTAAACTCTATTTCTGCATCTTCCTATAAATTTCTTAGAACGAAGAATCTCTTTGCATAACATTCTGTTTTTGGAATTAAAGTATTAAATTTAAACCAAATTATTCATTGTTTGTAATATAGGTAAAAGCAGACATATACCATGAAAATAATAATATATAATGGGAATTTGTCTTACATTCATTTTTACTGTATATAATACATTCACATGAAGCGTATACATAAATATTTCAGTGTAAGTGGTATAATTTTATTGTTACAACTTGAACGTGACAGGAACCGAATGAACTGGAAACATCCTCCTTCCTGTCTATAACAACGCGAATTTGGAATGATGAAAAACACATCACATTCGTCTATTAAGAGGATTCAGCACTATGTTATTCAATGAAGGAAACATATTCTAACACTTTAGTTTAAGATTTACATATAAACATAAAAAATCTTTCGAATTGTATATAAATAACAAGTTTTCATAAAATATAGTGTTTCCAGTGAATTATCACGATATATATAAATGGGCGGATGTATATATATATATGTCTTTGTTTATTTTGTAATTAAACACAAAGCTACACAAGGTACTGTGTTCATCAAGGGTATCGAATCCCGATTTATAGCGCTATAAGTTCGCAGAATTATTGTCGTTCCACTTGGCACGTTTGATTTATATCGTTTCTGGTTGTGTATATTATTTTTCACATTTAGTTTTAGTTTCTAAAATAAGCTTTTAATAATTTTTATCAATCCATTCATGAATGTTGGTCGTTGGCATTGTGTTTTAGAATCTAAATGCTATTTTAAAATAGCACTTCACTGATCACTTATTAAGACTTACGCAAAATGTTTTTAATTTTATATTTATTGCTACTTAGTATCCTATGTTGAATTGATTCTGAATAAGCAAATAAACAAGTCACTTCATAACCACAGCCAATTACTGTCCTATGGAACATCGTGTACGAGAAGTATCATACATTTTGATATTGTTTGGTAATTTTATAAGCAGTGTGATGCAACCGTAAATTGTTCACTTTTGGAAAGAGTATGTAAAAGCACTTTCAGACAAAAAAACATTTATATACTAAGATTTAGAATCTACAAGACAGAAATATTCTTATAATTAATGACGCTGGAAAACATAGGAATATGGATCAATTTGGGATATCAGGACCATTGAGAAAGTGACTTGTAACCTGTCGTACACCGCTGTTAAGCAAATAACTCTATAACAAAGACAAAGGTCAATAAAATATATATAATTTAAATTATCAGGGAAAAAGTTTCATATAAAAAGTAACAACCTCTGTAAGATGCAGCAACAAAATTAAAGAATAAAAAGAAAAGAATGTGCCTCAAATAGTATTTAATTTTCTATAGATAATAAAATCATGTGTTTAATTTTTGGTTTGATGCATCTCCATGATCAGTAACTACACAATTATTATTTACATCAATGTGTTGTAATTTTAAGGTTACTCCTAACACATATATACCAGATATTCAAAAAATTTAGAGAGATGTTAAATTGGAAGAATTTACGTATTACACACGAAGAAGCTAGTAACATAATGCAGTCATCATTCGAACTTTACTGTTTATAAAAAGTTGATGTATCGTGATAGTTAAGTGTATATTATACAGTATTGTGCAAAAGTGTTAGGTCAAAATGAAAAATTAGATTTCACGCTACCCTCAAAGAAAGTTAAGATAAATCACAGGTGAAAATTTAAAGTTTTATTAATTTTCATGGTTAGTACAAGAGAAACTCACCGGAAGTGGTTGACTTCAGCAAACAGTTAATATTTTGTGTGTTCTCGGTTTGCTTTAATAACTGCAGACAGTCTTTCAGGCATTGTTGCAACACATTTAATCAAAATATCTCTTGGGATTTTACTCCGGATGTCCCTAATACACTACCATGAAGTTTCTTTGGAAGTAACCTTTGATTTGTCAAGTTTTTGATCTATCAAATCCCAGTGACTTGTAGCCTGTCGTACTTCAATTGTAAGAAAAGTGTGGCGTCTTGTAATATGTGAAACTGCTCAAATGCAAAAGGCAAAATACCTCTAGGTTTTATAGGTAACAGTATACAAAACGAAAAAGAAGCATCTACGCCTAGAAAAGTTACAATGTCAGGTGTACATAAGCTACGTCCATGATACAACCATTCAATTGTCTCGTACCTTACGTAGTTAGAGAATAAAGAAAGATATTCTGGTTATTTCCCACGAGAACGTGTTGGTCAAATCGCTTAACGTATTGCCTATGGACTTCTGGACTGTGTTGAAATTACTGCTGGTAAGTCGTGCTCTCGTACACCAAATATCTTATGAATAGTTTGCATGGAACAGTGCCGTGATTTTGACATGACAGTCTACGAATTAGGTTTTTGCAATGAAAACCACCCTGCAATGCTATTGTTAAGATACAATATCCTAAGATAGTGTATGACCATACGTGTGACGACGTGGTGAGGCTCCAAAATCGTTTTAATATAACTTACTCAACCTATTTAGAATAATTATTATCACTGATGACAAACGCTTAGAGTTGCTGTTTACTGAACTAATGAGAGTTACCGCTTCTCTTGCACTATCTTGTAGTTTTGGTGGGTGAGAATTCATTGTCAAATGAAACTCGGTTATTTGAGTACATGTGTGTTTAAATTATTTTAGCAAAACAATTAATTTTAATTTATAATAGTTAATATTATGTATTATAATAAAAAACCTTTATTGGAATTTCGATGAATTTTTTTCATATCGCTTTGTAGAAGAAAGTTTAAGTTGCTTTAGTTGTTTGGAAAAATTGAACTATGTTTCAGTCTGTCTCCACAGCCTGGATCAGCACAGCGATAGATAAGACATTTTTTCATCTATTGCGCACGCTCTCTCGTAACCGTGTTAAAACAACATATGTCTTTATACTATACCTGTCCAACGATAATATTTTCCAGGTTTGCCCTAAGCTACAACTCTATATAATAATGTTATAAGTGTAGCAGCCAGTTGAAGAAAAAAAATTATTCACCATAAAAGCCAGTAAAGAAGATATTGGGAATGGCTGTTATTTGTTGTTGTAACCTTCAAGAAAAAGTGATACAAACAAATGGGAAATTACCCATCCAGACACAAAATGTATGGGACTACACGTTGGATTGTTTCGTTAGATTGAAAAAAAAAATCTATACATAAAGGTGGACACAGAGATTCTATGTAAGATAGTGGCTTCATGAGCCGTTTAAAACACACAAACATTCAATCATGTCAAAGTTTCTAGGAAAATTATGTCTTAAACTTCTAAACACGTTTTTCTAACACGAAGGCAAAGTATTCCTGGTTCATCACACTAAAATGGAGAGAGCATGCCAAGAAATAGAACTATTTCATGTACGTATAGGAATGTGTTTGTTTTGAATTTCGTGCAAAGCTACTTGAGGAATATCTGTGCAAGCCGTCCCTAATTTAGCAGTGTAAGAGTACAGAGACGGCAGCTAGTCATTACCACCCACCGCCAACTCTTGGGCAACTCTTTTACCAACAACTACTGGGATTGATGGTCACTTTATAACGCCCCAACAGCTGAAAGGACGCGCATGTTTGGTTCGACCGGGATTCGAACCCGCGACTCTCGGATTACGAGTCGAACGCCTTAACACACTTCGCCATGCCGGGACATGTGCTTGTGACCTGGAGATCACAGAGTAAGACTTTTCAAGCAGTTTTGAGTTGAAGGAATAAATATGATATCAAATAGATCTATCTAAGCTTTAAAACGTCACGAAATAACGAATCTTTTAGTTTAATATAAAAATATTGGCAAAAATAACGTTTACATCACATTATAAAATTTTAAATAATTTACTAATCACTGTACGTGTTTCGATAGATTCTGGTACCAATATCAGGAATATATATACACAAACAATGGGATTTAAAACGAGAATGGTTGGACTCGCTGTAGTTCAATGGTGTGGAGACCCGCCATCGTCAGGTGGGTTAAAACGTTCGACTCGTAATCAGAGGGGCATGGGTTCCAATCTCCATCACACCAAAACATGCTCTCTCTTTC
Source organism: Carcinoscorpius rotundicauda (assembly GCA_011833715.1). Lineage (NCBI taxonomy): Eukaryota > Metazoa > Arthropoda > Merostomata > Xiphosura > Limulidae > Carcinoscorpius > Carcinoscorpius rotundicauda. The sequence goes on along the minus strand of CM022397.1, from coordinate 77,340,111 downwards.
AGGGGTTATAATGTTACAGTCAATCCCACTATTCGTTGGTAAAAGAGTGGCCTAAGAGTTGGCTGTGGGTGGCGATGACTAGATGCTTTTTCTCTAGTCTTTTACTGATGAATTAAGGTCGACTAGCGCAGATAGCCCTCATGTAGCTTTAAATGAAGTTCAAAGAAAACCAAACGACAAACATTTTGTTGATTCGTTACAACCACCTTACCATCCTCGAATTGGTGCCATTTCGTAGAATTTCAATAAGTTATTTTGAAATACGTTTTCACCACAAACGAAACATGAATAAATAAATATATACACATTAAACTTTCAAAGAGAAATCTTGCAATAAGTACGGGCCCGGCATGGCCCAGTGTGTTAAGGCGTGCGGCTCCTAATCCGAGGGTCGCGAGTTTGCATCTCCGTCGCGCCAAACATGCTCGCCCTTTCAGCCGTGAGGGAATTATAATTTTACGGTCAATCCCACTATTCGTTGGTAAAAGAGTAGCCCAAGAGTTGGCGGTGGATGGTGATGACTAGCTGCCTTTCCTTTAGTCTTACACTGCTAAATTAGAGACGGCTAGCACAGATAGCTCTCTAGTTGCTTTGTGCGAAATTCGAAAAAAAATATTAGTATCATATTTGTTTGAACCTAATAGCGATTTGTATTACATTTACTTAATTTCTTATTAATTAACTTGTAAGAGTAAAAGGATTTTTACATTGTCTCTCCCTGTGCACAGATAATTATGTAACGATTTCCTCTGTGCGATAGGTTGTTGATGGTAACCAGCGTCTCAAGCACACAGACAATACTTATGTTAAAAAGTAAAATATATTTTGTTTGTGTAACAATTGGGTGGGCGTAATCTTAACCATTATGTGACCAAAATATGCGTGTATATCAATTATAAATGGTATACCGCTAAATCAATTGTTACCAAACATGACAAGTACCTTTAAAATCTTAGGTAGTGACATATGGGGGGGTTGAGTTCATATTTTACCTTCCTAGGCCTTCTCAGAATTTGTACGTCAGTTAGATTACTATTTTAACAAGTTTCTTTTGATTTTGGTTCATTTGTCTTTCCCATGAAATATTTTCTAGATATAACAAGATACCAGTGATTATGATACAAATTATACCGCTCACGAACGCATCATCTTGAAATTAAATAACGCTACCTACGTCTTGTTCTAGTATCTAACAATACCATCTATATCTCTAAAGATATTTAGTTATGATATTGCATAAAATAAGAAGTATGGGCAAAACGTTTTTTTTCTTTCATAAAAGAATGTTACTAATATCTGCCAAACATATTCTTCTGGTAGCTAGTGTGCTGTTCCTGGTGTCAAATGATATAAATGAAACCATATTCGAAATAATGTGATTCACTATGGCAACATGTCTTTTACTATTATTCATTCCTTCTACTCACATCTGATTTGTTGTCTTGTTCAGGTATTTAATGAAACCGTCAGTACGACTGACATTCAACTGGTCGTTTTGTTCAGGTGTCTCATAAAATCAATAATACCTACAAGGTGTTTTCTTCTTTTATTCACTAATACTTGTAGTATCTTATTTTTGTATACTAAAGAATACCATTGAAGAACACCTGATATCTAAACTAATCACTTGAACTGATACCTAATAATACTTGTTATGTCAACGTGGATATAATTTTCCGTTACTTCTCATACAAGCGCTGGTGTATAAGTTACAAAAAGTAAACCATTACCAGAAGGAATTCCTTGCAGATGTTAGTAATATTATTTTATGGAAGAAAGAGATATTTTTATTATTTAATTACCAAAACTTTAGGTCCGCTGTGATCAAGCGGGTTTGGCGCTTGACTTGAAACCGCGGATCGCGGCTTCGAATTTTCGTTGCACAAACACATTCGTCCTTTGAACCGTGGGAGCATTATAACGTAATGGTCAATTCCACTCTTCGTTGTTAAAAGAATAACTCAAGAATTGGCGGTTGTTGGTGATAACTCCCTTCCCTCTGGTCTTACACTGCTAAATTAGGGATGGCTATTGCAGATAGTCCTCGTGTAGTTTTGCGCGAAATTCAAACAAATCAACCAAAACTATACATCTTTACTAGATGTCGATGATATTATTAGATATTAGAATTAGACGAATTGTAATCTGTTAAAAAACAGCTTTTATGTCCAAATAAAAGAAGCAAAGAGTTAAAAAACCTATGAGTTAAAAAAACAAACATTCACTTGGCAACATTATTCTCGAAACGAAAGTCTGTCTTCATAATAAAATTTTTAACGTTCACGTGCTTGTTCGAGTTACTGAAGAAGTCCGCCTAATTTATTATATAAATGATTGTTTTATATATTCGTGCATCCATCCCTTTTGACAATTTTTTTTTTCTGAATAGACTGTCGTAAGTTAGGTAATTCTTCAAATTTAATTAATCTTCCAAATATTTTGTGAGAACAAGAAATTAGTGTACAAATATGCTGTAAGTTTAGTTATTGTAGTTCGGTTCTCATTTTAAAGTGTAAAAATGAATTGCCCAACAAAGACACTGAAAAAAAAAAGAGACAAATGAGGTTAAAACAGTTTTATTTCCTGCATAATCTCGAAACGTTTGTCAATATTCAAGACTTTAAGAACATATAGTAGGGATCAGTGCAAGAAAAAAACAATGAATAAAAAAATGAGGAATTAATTAAAATTCTTTAACATGCTAAAAACGTAGATTTTGCTTGAAGAAAAATATTACCTCGATAGATTAGTAATCACCAAAGAAAAAGCTTGTCTTTTAAGAATCATCTACATCACAGAAAGCGCCTGGCACGGCCAGTTGGTTAAGGCACTTCTCTCGTAATCTGAGGGTCGCGGTTAAAGAGTAGCCCAAGAGTTGGCGGTGGGTGTTGATGACTAGCTGTCTTCCCTCTAGTCTTACACTGCTAAATTAGGGGGCGGCTAGCGCATATAGCCTTCGTGTAATCTTTGCGCGAAATTCAAAAACAAATACTAGTTTGTTTATCTTCCTGCAACATTAAGGAAAGACTATATTTAAAAAAAAATCTAGGCAAGTAATGTTTTTTCAAGTCTGTTGAATAAAGTATGAAAATGTCTGAAGGTAGACGGAGGTTATGTTTTCACTTGTGTATGTGTGTTTTTTGGCAAGATTTCTCGAAAACTGCTAAATGGATTGGGACGAAAGTTGGTATACAATTGGATTATGACACAGCTTAGAAGCGATTAGTTTTTGGAGGTTGAATTGTTGTTGTTGTTTTGAATTAAGCACAAAGCTACACAATGGGCTATCTGTGCTCTGCCCACAACGGGTATCGAAACCCGGATTTTAGCGTGTAAGTTCGCAGACATACCGCTGAGCCACTGGGGGGCAGGAGGTTGAAGATCACAGAAAAATGAAAAATAATCCCTTTCTCATTATTTTTCCTGCGTAACTCAGTCAAAAATGTATCATCCCTTTGTGGACACATGTAGAATTTCTCATTGTCATGGAAAAAAATTGTCCGCGTTGATTGATAAAAGAAGAGCGCATTTAATTTTTTTTTTCAAAGCTAAATATGATTAATGCTGCGTGGCGAAGGTATACACTCTACTAAGTGTTTATTTAGTTATTATTGTAATCCGTTAGAAAAAAAATCCACAAAAACAAACATTACAGCGAAAATAAAAATAAAATTAATAAGGATTCGTTTGTTTTTTGAATTTCAAGCAAAGCTACACGAGGGCTATCTTTGCTAGCCATTTTCAATTTAGCAGTGTAAGATTAGAGGGAGGGCAGCTAGTCATCACCATCCACCGCAACTCTTAGGCTTACATTTTACTAATGAATAGTGGGATTGATTGAAACATTGTAACGTCCTTACGGGTGAAAGGGCGAGCATAGTTGGTGTAACGAAGATTCAAACTCACGACCCTCGAATTACAAGTCGAACGCTCTAACCATCTGGCTCTGCCAAGCCGGCTAATAAGTAAAAGTAAATAAATATAACACAGAGCTGAGGAAGATTATTTTATCTTAGCTAAACACATTGTTATATTCATAGTTTCATTACAAAAAGGAAACTTGTTCAGGAATGAAAACATTGAATTCAAGGAAAGTAAATAATAAGTTTTTGATAAGGAGTGATATAAATTGCTTTAATAATAATACGTTATTCATGATAATTATCATATAAATAACAGACTAGATACTGTCTTGGAAAACTAATATAAATTAACTTATAGCAAGACGTGAACCACTATGCATTTTAAATTTGATTATGTAATAAGTAGGGTTAATAGCATACGGTGAATTGTGGCTATGATAATTATGCTAAGCAGTTTTAGTATATCGAGTGTACAAAACATTTAAGTTATTATTGTTGCTAAACAAATTATATGCGATTCCATTAGCTTTTGGGGCAATTTTCAACAATTTTTTCCCAGTGAAAAGCTGTTACAGAAACTATAATTATTTATCTTAGATGGCCTATTTTCTGACATCATCCACTCTTTCTCACACACATATATAGGGAAGAGTGTGTAATATCCCTTTCTGATGTAAAATATTTATACGCTCAGATCATAAACATGCGTCCAAAACGGTAATTTAGAATTTACAAGACAGGGATATTCCTTGTATTGAACAACATTGCAAAACAGAGGAATATGGATCAACTTGTAACCAAGGGCCATCCAGAAAGAGACCTGTATAAGGTCGTAACCCAACTAGAAATAAAAAAAGTGTGACTTCTTGTGACATATGAAAAGAAACGTATGCGAAGACCAATACCTCAAGCAGTTGGACAATGAAATAAGTATTCATGTTATTTCATATTATGACATACCGATAAAAAAAATCGGATATAGTGCATTAGGATTTTCGTGTTATTGGACAGTTAAAAGGGGCATTAGAAAATCGAGAACAACTCTCTGCGGATCTTTTGCAATGAAGGTTATGCTATAAGACTATTATCGATATGTATTTTCGTCAAGTAGGGTATGAAGAGACATAGCAGCCTGGACTATAACGACATGGTGGGCCTCCAAAATCGGTTTAGTATAACGTAACCGAACCTCTGTATCTTCAGTTTTCTGACAACCCATGTTAATTATTTTAAGGTAAACAGAATCGATTCTTGTAATCTACCTAACACAATTTACTTAAATTATTAAGAAAATATGTTCAGTCACAATGGTTCAACAAGATATTCACAAACAGAAGTTAACAGAATAAACAAGTGTTTTAAACAACTGCAGCGACAAAAACAAATCTGTAAGTATAAATGCTATGCTTACTGAGCTATAGATTTCAATTTAACTTTGTCTTCGGTTCTCATAGAAACCAGGAGGATATGTGTTAACTTTGTGATAGAGATTTAGATTTTCTACTGAAAAGCAGGAGTTCGATTGTGTGCGGCACCACAAAATATACCGACCACTTTAAACTCTGGGTGCATTATAAGAATGATAGTGAATTCCTCAGTGGTAGAATATTTTTAACTCTTTATTTTCTATCCGACAAGTAATTCATTTTATTTTCGTTTTGTTTTAATTCTGTCATTTTTATTTTAATGAAAAAAGGAGACAATAATTATGTTCACTGTACTTGTCTGCCTGCTGTTTTCATATGGTGTGCTATCCATTAAATGATACTGCTCACTATTGCACGAGAATGGTTTACATATGGGATAAGTAGTTCGTACATTCTTTGTTGTGTAACTTACTCAGATATTTTGATTTTTTGACAATGTTAATGTTATTTAATAAGTTCAATTTTGTGTTTTATAGCACGTGTCTTTTTTTTTAGTGCAGAAGAACTTTGCACGAAATTCAAAACAAACTTAACCCAATAACTGTAATATTGTTCCTTTCGCCTGTGCTAGCAGAGATAGCCGTCCCTAATTTAGCAGTGTAAGACTAGATGGAAGGCAGCTAGTCATCACCACCCACCGCTAACTCTTGGGCTAGTCTTTTACCAACGAATAGTGGGATTGACTGTAACATTATAACGCCCCACAGCTGAAAGGACGAGCATGTTTGGTGAGACGGTGATTCGAACCCGCGACCAAATTACTGGGTAAGTTCACACTGTCCTGGCTACTTTCAATATTTATGAAATATGATAGTTTAGAAATTCGGCAGTGTTTTAGCTCTTTGTTTCCTCTGTAGTTGCGGAACGTTCTGTATTTGAGAAATGAAACTAAGGAATGAAAAGAAGAGGTCGAGAGCTCAGAGTGACGTGTTTACTTCTGAGAGTTCACTATCTTCCAAAGTACATCACTGCTTTATAAAACTGTTATGTAGATCAGAAGGAATTATTCAAAGGAAGATAATAAAAGTCCTGAATGTAAGGTTGAAGATTACTGATCTGTTCCTTCTAGACATATATTGTAAAGTTTGGGTCCATTCACATCAGCCAAGAGTAATTATAATTTTGGTTCTGATTAAGAAGAGTGCATTTTAAGACAGAATGTTCGGACCTAATGGGTCACCTCTTAAATTGTCACAATAGATCTTAGTTGATCACAAAGCTAACTAAGTCATACCAAAGAACTTAGATATAGAATAAGAAAAAGGTGTAGCAAATAATATCGTCTTCCTTTCTAGAAGGTGAAAGACCAGAACTGTAACAATACACTTTAGCTCATTGTTCATTAAAGTAATAGGACATATCTTCTAGTTTTCAGAAAAAAAAGACACACAGTTTAGAAAATAATATTTGAAAACTTTCTTAAATTAACGAATTTTTTAAAAATCAAACTATAGATTCCCATCTATTGTTTTGTTTGTTTTTTGAAATTTCGCACAAAGCCACTCGAGGGCTATCTGTGCTAGCCGTTCTTAATTTTGCAGTGTAAGACTAGAGGGAAGGCAGCTAGTCATCACCACCCACCGCAAACTCTTTGGCTACTTTTTTTACCAACGAAAAGTGGGATAGACCGTCACATTATAACGCCCCCACGGCTGGGAGAGCGAGCATGTTTGGCGCGACTCGGGCGCGAACTCGTGACCCTCAGATTACGAAGCGCATGCCTTAACGCGCTAGGCCATGTCAGGCCCCATTCCCATCTAAAACATTCAGTGCAATTTAGTCTTTTATGGTTATAATTTTTTAAATTACATAATGCAAATAAATGTAACACTCTTTTATAAAGGTTTATTTGCTTGGGATTATAGCAAAAACAAAATCCAAATAACCACAGTTGGTATGACGTTACATGAGTAGCTTGTGAAAATTAAAATATATTTAATTTTCAAATGTGAGATCCTCTTGTTCTAACATATTGTTCCAGTCAAAATTATATTTTACCGATTTTTGTGTAACAGAATTCATCTATTTCAAGTTAATTTCGCATTCGTCTAATAACGATATGAAAACTACGCCGGACAGAAATTCGAGAGTTATTTTATAACAAAAACATATTATACTGTCTATTTTTCCACAAAAAGAGACGAACGTTTTGAAAAAAAAACAACAAAATCTAATGATGTTGTGAAACTTAAGAAAAATAGTTATGAATAATCTAAAGAAGGATGAAGTTTTTGTGTTCATCTGGGAAACAAGGATGAGAGAATCTAAAATACATAATGTAAAGAAAACATACACAATATGTGTTGCTTAATGAACTGAATATTTATTTTGGATGTATCTTTAAAGGAATTGCTGTGAGGAGTAAACATGAATAACAATCAAACTTCTGCTTTTTCCGGCCTGATTCTCACGATACATATAACTTTTCTAAATTGGCGAAATAACCATTTAGATATTTGCTCTGACTGAATACATTTTCGATTTCTTCTAATTATCACGTTCATTTCAGTCAAACACCAATGGGATTTTACCTTTAAATCTAAGAATGAAATCTGAGTTAAGTATGCACCTTTCTAAATTCACAATGAACGTAATATTACAAAGCAAATGAAATAATATATACAAATGTTTTCAAAAATGTTGTTTCTCACTTTATCGGTGCAAAACTTTCATTTTCAAGATTTGTATAGTTAGTGTTGGCTTAACTAGGATGTTGTCTGTCCAAAGCAAATTTAAAAGATGGCGAGTGTTGCGGTGTAGTTGCAGGAAAAAATTTAGTATGTAGAATCCTTCAAAAGTAGCACTTAAGACCTTATTATTTATGTTACGATTTAACAATTACTAACAAAAGGAGAGGGTACAAAGGCATCGTGTGACATCAGTGTCCACTTTACTCTTGCCTCCCAGTGGAACAGCGGGTATGTCTGTGGATTTATCAAGTTAAAAACAAGGTTTCAAAACCCCTGGTGGGCAGAGCCCATTGTGTAGTTTTGTGCTTAATTCAAAACGACTACAACGACCTCTTTACTTTTCTTTATTGCTCGTCCCTCGGTGGGACAGCTGTAAGCATACGGACTTGCAACGTTAAAGTTCAACGTTCGATACACCACGGTGCACATAGCGGATAGCCTGATGTGACTTTCATACAACACACACACATACTTTTTATGTTAGTATTCAGGCCCGGCATAGCCAGGTGGTTAAAGCATTCGACGTTTAATCTGAGGGTTACGGGTACGAATTCCCATCGTACCAAACATGCTCGCCCTTTCAGCTGTGGGTGCGTTATAATGTTACGGTCAATCCTATTATTCGTTAGTAAAAGAGTAGCCCAAGAGTTGGCGGTGGGTGGTGATGACTAGTTGCCTTCCATCTAGTCTTACACTGCTAAATTAGGGACGGCTAGCGCAGATAGCTCTCTTGTAGCTTTGCGCGAAATTTAAACCAAACCAAACTCGAAGAAGAGGTTAATTTTACCAACAATCTAATTATAACAGCTAGGATATTTAGTCTGCATTCCTTGCTTTCAAAAACTTCTTTCTCATCATTAGAAAATAATATCCAATAATATTTACTTATAACAATTGAAGAAGAATCAAGAGATCCAAGACTGAATACATTAAATTAATGTTAAAATGGTTTGAACATGCACGTGACAACTACAATCGACGTAAAATAATTGTGGAATGAACTGCATCAAAACTACATGTTGATATTGTTTTGCGTTGCGTAATAAAAGAAATATGTTAAAGGAGTTAAAAGACTCGTAAAAGCCTTTTGTTTTCAGTGGGGTGTGAAACAATTCTTTTTTAACATTAAATATTCGAACATTCAAATAATAATGATATTTTCAGATCATGGATTTAGAATTTTCAAGGAGGAGTATCCGTTGCATTTAATCGCGTTGGAAAAAAAAGGATGTAAATGAATATTGGGCACTAGGATAATAGAAAAAGAGATCTGTAACAAATCACAATGGAGTTATGGAAAGCAAAATGCAACATCTTCTAACATGTGGAAATCTACGAAACACAATAGTTAATGGCAAAAGCCGTCGACACATCCAAAGGAACGATAAGTAATATAATCAAGTAGAAATACCGCCTTAAAATCGAATCCAACAGAATATGGGCTCATGAAAATAAGTTCCAGTTATACCTCTCGCACACCTCAGGTAGCTGGATAATAAGACCTCTATTCATAATATTCCATAAGAAGACGTACCAGTCAGGTTGCTGGATGTAGCTCTTGTGAACTTCTGTGTGATAAAAAAAGATGGTGCTGGGAACAATCATTTTCGTAAGCTAGAAGGATTATAAAAAGCCTGCAGGAAGAAGTAGTTTCGTTTGGACAAAATAACCTTATGACAGGGATTTTGCAAAGGTTTGTTTGTTTTGGAATTTCGCACAAAGCTACTCGAGGGCTATCTGTTCTAGCCATCCCTAATTTAGCAGTGTAAGACTGGAGGGAAAGCATCTAGTCATCGCCACCCACAGCCAACTCTTGGGCCACTCTTTTACCAACGAATAGTGGAATTTACCGTAATATTATAACGCCCCCACGGCTGGGAGGGCAAGCATGTTTGGTGCGACCGGGATGCGAACCCGCGACCCTCAGCTTACGAGTCGCACGCCTTAACACGCTTGGCTATGCCGGGCCTTTTGCAAAGGAAACTGTGCTGCAGAACTACTACCAAGACATACAGTCGTCAAATAGAGTTCAACCGCTCGTTGACCAGGACTATAACGACATAATGAGACTACAAAGTTGTTTTAATATAACACACTTAACTTCTGTATCATAATTTCTCTGCTTTGAAAATACATATCAGATGTAGTGTAACACAATAATGCGATGACTGATGTTTGGCCCTCGTTATTCGTCAGTGCGACTTTTCTCTGTATACCACAACATGCGTTAAAGTGTGTGTTTTGTTTCAGTTTCGAATTTGTACATACATGTGTTTTATTGTTTGTCTTTTGTAGTAAAGCAAAACAAATCAGTCTCAGTTTAGTGACTAGCGTGCTCGAACTGAGAATCCATGAACGACAAAGAGTTCTCGAAGCCGGCAAAAACAAGTACAACAGACAGACAGTAGATGACATTTTATATCAGCTTTGTGCTTATTTATAAATGGTTTTATAATTATTGTTTTTAAACATTTGTGTTTTAGAGCAGTATCGACTGTATGCTTTACAGTTTTGTGTACAGCTATATATGATGTTGTATCTGAGTGGCATTAAGAAATTAGTTTCTGCTCCTTTTACAGACAGGTCACTCTAACAATACTAAAATGTACGTCAACATTGCTTTCTTTAAACGTGGCCCAAAACATTGGATTTTCAACAAGTACATTAAGGCATGTTCATTGAGATATTTATTCTGTTTACACAAGTTTTGAAAGCTAAAGATTTAAGAACCGTTTAAAAGTCTTCAAAATTCACTCCATGAAGATACTTAACAATTTTGACCAAACTTCGAAAGATAGTCCCTATTTTACTTAAAAGCAACAACAACAAATAAGTAAAAAAAAACACGCCAAATCGAAAGAGACTATTTTTAAATGGTTATTACTCTGTCCGGCCATCTCTGTGTGAGGCTGGTATCTTATAAATGAGTCGTAATTTCACGAAAGACTGCTTCATAAATCTTTACATAGTTTATCAGTACGTGAATGTATTGCTAAAACCTTTATCTGTTTCTAACAATCAACTTGATTGCTGCTTCTAAGAGTATTCAACGCACATGGTAGAATTATATCATTATTACCTAAGTTTCATTTCATAAACCCTTCTATAATGACAAGACTATATGAATTTATATTCCATATTTATAGCTCACTTTCCATCATGAATGGTTGAAATATAAAATGAAGAAATATTCACAAACAGAACCTGAAGTTTTCGTAGATCTGAAAATCAATAAACGACGGCGTCATGACGTCACATTCTATTTTGATTCATTCCATGGGAAATTCATAAAATTGTCAGAACAATCAGATTGTTGGATGAGGCGAAGGGTGTAAGAGACCAGTGATTGTTAAATTCATTTATTACTTATTTTTCATAATTTGGTCTTTTTATCTCGAGTTATTTCTTAATAGTTCTGTCTCCATACCGTATCTCAATAGTTCAGCGACAAATGTTTATATCTGGGATTTGATTTTAGATGGCAAACAGAATGCAGGAAGTTCGTCGTGTAGCTTTGTGCTGAAACAAACTAATCCTTTTAATACTAGTATTAAAATAAAATACATTTAGAAATTCAATCGATAAAAATATAATTCAACATAATTTTACTTGTGCCCGTCAAAAATTCGAATTAAGCTAAAATAAAACCACTACATCATTTTAAATGAGGACACATGAAGTGATCAGTAGGGGTTTTAATTGGTATAAATTAGGGCTATTTGTTTTTACATTAGCCGCTGTCTCATTCTTAAAAAGCTGCTCAAAAGTAAGGAATAATGAACTCTGTGCTGGAGTGCATTCAAGGTTTTAAAATATCAACAACAGTACAAGTTTATAACATTGATAAAAAATAACCGATTTTAATGATGCACATTTTAATTTACGTAATATGAGGTAAATCGTTCTCAGACTTAACGATAAGAAAAAAAGGTTATTTTGAATTAAAGGAAACAAATAAAAACCAACCTACAACCAGTGTTTATAGGTACACCCAGATGTACAATAAAAGAATCAATTATTCTTATGCAAGAAGTCATACCAATGGTAACTCTACCATTACGCTTCTTCTGTTATTTCAGTATTGTCACATAAATAATTTTCCCAACACTTTATGGGTAGTTTTTATTTTGGTTACATTTTAGAGTTTTCGTGTGTGTGATGAAGCTAATCCTATATATATATAAAGTAGAATTTAGACTAAAATTATCCTGACGTAAATAAATACAAAGGATGACATAGAACTAACTAGGCTAGACAGAGAAACGTGGATGAATGTGAACTGAAACATCGTATTAGAGAAAGACTGGAGGCGGCCGAATTAAGTTAATCAACAGCAACACGAAACAACGTATAGAATGAACTTATGCAAAATGAAACAAAATGTAAATTAAATCTATCTCTACGAAGGGAGAAATGAGATAAGAATAAATGTAGTCTGAAAGATAGAAAGTGAGGATATTGGAAGATGTGGGATAAATCTAATCTGTTAGAGATAGGAAAGAAGACATGGGGCATTTAATCTAATATGACAGAGATGGAAGGAAGATGTAGGAGTATTTAAGCTAGTCTAATAGAGATAGGAAGGAAGATGTAGGATATTTATTCTTGCCTGATAAATTTAAACAATGTTCAACTTAAATTTAAACAATATTCTTATTAAATCTAAACAATGCTCTACTTAAATTTAAACAATGTTTTACTTGAATCTAAACAATGTTCCATTTAAATTTAAACAATGTTCTACTTGAATATAAACAATGTTGGACTTAAATTAAACAATGTTCTACTTAAATTTAAACAATGTTCTACTTAAATTTAAACAATGCTCTACTTGAATCTAAATAATGTTCTACTTAAATTTAAACAATGTTCTACTTAAATTTGCAAACTAAAGAAGCTAATCTGATAAATATAAAATGTTATGAAGTATTTAATTTAACCTGTTAGACATAGGAAGGATGTTGTCACATATTTAAAGTAGTTTAATAGAGATAGAAAGGGAGATGTGGACTGCTTAAGCTAGTCTGACAGAGATAGTAAGGAGGCTGAGAAATGTTTAAGCGAAACTGATAGAGATACGGAAGAAGATTTCGATTAAAGCTATGCCAGAAAAATTTGAATTTGAAAACGACATTAAGATTTTTGGGGTGGCTAACTGTATCAGAGATGCTGCAGACTTACAGGGAGATTTAGAGTATTTGATGTATTGTGCAAATACGCAGAAAATAATTAAAAACCTAAAATGTAAGGTGATACAAGTAGGTTTTCACAATTCAAATTATTGTTTCAATTTAAATGGGAATATATTAAATGCTGTAGCTAAAAGAAAAGATCTTGGTGTTGTGAAATAAAAATATCTTAAGTCATATAAACAGTGTATTGTAGCTAGATTAGAGCTAATATGATTTTTGGTAGTATCTGTAAAAGTACTGAATACAAGATAAGGGATATTATTATTTCACTGTATAAATCGCTTGTCAGATTCCACTCCTAAAGATGAACATTGAATTGTTAGAGAAGGTTCAAAGAAGAGCCACTAGGATGATACCTTGGATGGTGGGATTCTCTTACAAGGAGAAACTAAAAATTTTAAAGTTTTCTCTGGAGAGGAGAAGGGTCAGAGGGGAGTTGATCAAAGTGTTTAAGATTATTAATGGTATTGATAATATAAATCCATCAAAGTTGTTCGTGCTTAGCAGTATAAATAATAGGTATGGGGTCATAAATTAAAATTTTGGCAGTGTAGGGGTTGTTTGCAGTTTATGCAGTATTACTTTTCGAATACGGTGGTTGGTTTTTGGAATGAGTTGTCTTCAATGGTCATGGAGACAAAAGTGTAAATGAGTTCAAGTAAAGATTGAATGAATACACGAGTAGTAAAAGGTGGTTGTAGTTAGAGGCTGAAAGAAACATCCTTAATGGGCTAATAAGCTTCTTTTGTTCCTTTAAAATTTTATGAATTTATATTACTTTCACCAAGTAGTGAAAATATATAGAGATCTAAGCGTGTTTCATGTCACAGATTTAGAATGATATAACCGGGCAATTCTTTACACTTTTTCAAAACCTACCAAAATTAAATACCTTCCCAAAGTGATATTACTCAAACAAAAACTGCAATATTATCTAGTTACTATATAGTGAATTACATTAGAAAAGTATATTACTCAAATAACAAAATTCTTTAGCTTTTAAATAATGACAAGGTTTCCCTTTCCTGTTGAATTAATATTAATGTATTATGAATTTTTTATTAATTCTAAGTATATGATTATTTTAAACATTAAATGGGCATGAAAAAAACAGTTTAAAATTGTTTTATATAACAATATCATGTTAGAGTTTCTCATTAAGCAGACTTATCTAGTGCCGTCCTAAAATAAACATTTCATTCAAGAATACCGCAGAGCAGATAAATAACAAAAAAATAAATTGTGTCACGACCCCAGGATATTGGTTTATTGTGGATTTTGCTTAATTATTGTAATAAAAATGTTTGAAAGAACTTCTTTGAGATAACATTTTCAACAGCAAGAAGGACGTATGACTTATAGGGAAATTCATTCATTGAGGGAAAATGGTAATCCAAAAGAGTAATTGGATCTAGGAGAAGTTCTCTTATGAATGCTGGACTTTTGCATCTGTTACAAAGATCCATGACTATTTTTTTATTTCACCTCACAACGCTGGAAGAATTATCAATGTCTGATACACCAAGATCGCTGGTTTATGCGGTTATGCCGTCAGTAGGGAATCTCAGTGTAAAGAGTGCACAATCTGATACTCATCGTAGAGTACTGTCATCTAGAGAGTAAGAGAGTACTTGCTGGTTTCTCCAAAATTTCTAGAACAATGTCTGCCAGAGTAGAATCCCAGCTCTGGTCACAATGCTAGGAGGAATGAAGGTAGGAAGTTCTGTTGAGGAACACTATGTGTCTATTAGACATGGTAAGACAAAAGATGCCATATGGATCATGGAGTAGTGATGAGCCTCTCTGAGCTGGAAGATATGCTGACAATATGAATGAAATTCGCCCAGGCACAAAGGGTATGTATAAGATCAACAAATCAATGACTAATAGCTGAGTGTAACTCATTGCTTTGCATCCTTAATTAAGAAGTCCATCACTCAAAGGAGTATTGAAGCACTATTGTTTGGTTGTGCTCATGATTTTTATGAATACGTAAGCTACTCTTCCAACATTTAAGGTCCCGTCAAAGGAAAATCTGTTGTAATTTTAAAAGTATTCTAATCATGGAATTAATGCAATCCTAAACAGGGGGTGCAACTTATTGTGTTAAGTCTGAAAAGGAAATATCTGGGCTTGACTAAGTATTAGAACCAAATGTAATGCTCGAGAAAGAAGATCATAGAAATATCTTATGGAGATGATCTCTGATGTTTTCATGGTAAAGCTTACTATGCAATGGCCTCAGAAGATCACGTGACACCCTTGTTGAAAGGTTTTCCAAAGAGATAATGTGGCACCACGTGGAGATGAGAGACTTTTCACTAATAAAGATGCATTTTCTATGATGATGAGATATATAAAGCAGCAATTTCAAATGTCTTGCTTGAACGCACACACAAACATGACTGCAGTAATTTTGACTCTACCAAACAGTCTCCAATAAGCTCTCATGTTGTATCAGGGTTAAAACCAGACGTCGACCATCCAATGATGTGTATTTCTTGAAAATTAGAAAAGTATAAGTCAGATCTACCAACATCTTGGTGGTGTAATGAACGACTTACATCAAGGAGTGTGGAATTCAATCCAGTTCTTTCAGGGATGGATGGGCTTTAGTTTATCCTTGATGGAGGCAAGGGCGAGAATTATTGTTACTGGTAGGAGTGATCAAAGCACTGATATATCTTGCAGTGTATGAGGAACTCTGAGCAAAAACATTACTAATGCCATGAGAGAAACTAGCTATCAATGGAGAAGTTGCTATTTGACAATATTTAGTGGGGTTCATTCACATAGCGAATATAGTCGTTGCTAATCTCAGTTCTGGTATAGACATTTTTGTAATAGATGTACTTCATAACTGATCAGTCAGTTGTGCTTGTGAAATAGGTGAAGATCCAGTGCTCATCAGAAGGACCCAAAAAATAACATACTGCATGAACATATGTGGGAGAGAAATTTGTGAGTACTTCATGCTCACAAATGGTATTTCACAATTTACTGCAAACAGTATCTGATGTATTATTGCCAAGTAATGGAATTATTGAGCCCAAACATCAAAAAGGCCACTTCTTATCCAAAACATAACAACATTAGATTGAGCAGTTACGTTTCTGAGAGAGAATAAAATATTCTGCAGTTATGGGTGTTCAGTTGGAAATAGGAGTGGTTGTTGACATGGTAAGAAAAGTGGAAGTAGTAAATAGTAGCAATAGTGCCAGGGTTGTACCTCTCACACCATGACTGAAATAAACACTTATATATCAACACACATAAGACTGACATTTGAGGATTATACAAACAATAGAGACTCAACACGCAGTAACGACTCAGTGACGTGTTGGTGAATTATGCTGATGTGTTTGATTGAGCTTTACTTGCTCAGTATCATAAGGATACAGATGATATGTTTCTGAAAGACGACTGTACTTTGTTGTAGTTCTAGAGACATAACTAGCACCGACATTCAATGGATGCTAAATAATACAATCATACAACACTCAAAGAGTGCTTGTTCATTTCCAGTGGCTATTATAAAGAAGAATATAGATACGCCTAAATTTTGTATTAATTTTAATTTGGTAAATAATGTACCTTGCATAAATGGATATGTCATAAGACCCCATTTTTTCAGTTCCTTAGATCTGATGTATAAATATTGGCAAGTTGAACTAGATGATAAAAGCAGGCCTAGAACTGCTTTTAGCACTCGAGATGATCTTTATGAATTTTGTCATGTTATTCTATCCATGTAATTTTACCTGTTAAGTGTTAGATATTTAATGGAGTTTATATTTAAATGTTACAATGCTTGGGCTACATTTACAATGGATTAGTATTTGTCACTATCAATTTCTGTGGCTGAGAACATGAAAATAATATATTAGCAGATAAAAACACAAGTTTCAGTGAAATCCAGGAAATGCGTGCTTATGTTCATGAAAGTGGAATTTATCAGTCATATTGTAAGCAGAAAGGAATTTCCATAAATCCTGCTAAAACAGCATTGGTGCAAGATAGCTCAGAGCTGACAATTTGATAAGTCCACAGTTATACTTTGACTTTGTTTGTATTATTAACATCTTGTGGCCAATTTTTCTAGGGTAGTGTCAATTTTAAAGGATTTGAAAATAGTCAAGACACATTTCAGATAGAGTGAAGTATGTGAATGAGTTTTCTAGTCCTTTAAATGCATGTTGGTAGAAGTCACAGTGGTGGCATAACCATGACAGAACTATGAATTCTTGCTGGGCATAGATCCCCAGAGTAGGGATCTATTGAAAAATATTGTATATTGGAAGAATATTATCTTAGATTTGTATAGAGTAGAAAATATAATTGAAAATGCTAATTGTGTTATTGTGGTTCCTGAATTCAGATACTTTTAAATGAAGAAAGAACTATTTGTAGCTTCTGTCTTTGTGCAACATTTCCACCATTACACTGTTTGAGTGGACTACGCATGAGTTAAATAGCCCACGAATAAAATTCATGAAAATAATTAATGAATATCAGTATACCTGATAATTGCATTCTAGAATTATACATCATTGCCCAGGTCAGTCACATGGAAACAAACATGGAATATCTTACTGAATGGTGAGATCCTGTCCCTCTGTTGAATGTTAAGACCATGGATACTGTATAACTGCTGTACAGCAAAGTAGAACATATCCAACTCACATTTAGGGAACAAACACAAAGCTACGTAACCTACATTACTTGCCCCGGCAAGTGTAAGAAAGTATGTTCTTCCATCCTTCCTAGTCATCAAGAAGTGGGTTTTGAGGTAAAAGGTTCTCCAGGGCTTCCATAACACAAAACTGGAGAACACAAAGATTTACACAAACTTCTATTAACATTTGACTGTGATCCTTCTAGCTACATTCTAGCCGAGTTGTTCATGCTGTTGTGAATACTGTATAGTATATAACACCCAGAGAAAAAACGAGACCTAAACAGGGCAAACTACAGTAGCGAATTACTAGTTCTTTTTACAAAGAATACCTTCAGGTATTATTGGTTTCTTCTAAGACACGTATAAAGGTAACATTTATATGTTTTTAATCAATGAATATTTGATCATATAGACTGAGACTTATACACTGATCAATACGTTCGTATAATCTATGGCCAATGCACTGGTTAAGAACTAGATAGCCTTATTCACTTAAAGAGATACACTTATATCACAGAATACACTTTTAAAGCTAATTGTTCAAGGAATTTGTGTTGAGCGTAACGAAGACACAGACGTTACTTTACCATTTACATTCTGATGATTCAATGGAAAAGGTGATAAATTATTAAGTAAATGTTTATTAAGTTTGTTAATCCAGACTAATATTTACTCGAATGAGTATTTACACTACGCTCTCATAGCATACAATGTAACTAAACTGAGACAAAAACTGCTCACCAAATGTATTCATGTTTAGGTGAAAAAATGTGCTTTTGATAAAAATTATGAAAGGTCTTTCACCTACAGTGTTCACCCACCTACAGCAGACGTCCAACAGTGTCCAAAATAATATATAAAGTAGTTAAAGTTTGTGTTAGTTGATGTGCACAAATTTGCATGTTAACAGCTTGGAAAAATCAACATACATATAAAAGATGTTACGATAACTCAGTGGAAATACAAATGTGTCAAAGGGGAAAATGAGCGTGGTTTTGGTTTGTACCAGTAGCACAGAAACTTCTTAGCTTAATGTGGACCGGACCTCATATTATAATCTGGTGAATCAGTTTTTTAACATAAGACATACAGCATTTGAATAGCATGAAAGCATGCCATACATATTGATCAGATGCAAATTGTACGTCATCAATGGTACTTTAGAGAACTAACTTGATCATAACAAGTCAGAAGAAGTAATATCTCAGCTGGATTATGACTGCAACGAGAAGATAAACGCTGAAGATACTTATATCTATATTTCTGATGAATCAGGTGAGGAAACATTGGTTCCAGATGTGATATACAGCATTGATGTCCAAGAAACCAACAACATCAGCTTCCTAAATGTTGCAAATGATATTAAATCTGAAGAAGCTGGAATGATAACTAAATTGAACATCTGATGATTGAAAAGAATTAGTGATCTTTGCTTTTCAAGCTCTTATGTAATGTACTTGATACATCATAAGGTTACATTGTGTGACTTCCATTTAATTACCATAAAGCTGGGATGACTATATATATATAATAACTGCAAATATATAAATGACTAGGAATGAAAAAGTTTTAACAAATGAAAATGATCGCAAGAAGTTTGAAAATACTGTCTGAGAGGATGTGGCAAACATTGGTTTCTGAAATATAGGTATTTTCAAGGTACAGTGTAGGGGACGTATTATATAACTACTATCTGATAATTATAATGTGAAGCAAGGCTGATGCCACTATATAAAATGCCCAATACAATGACAATTTGCACAACTGAAATTTATAGTTAAAAGTCTGAAAACAGAAGCAAAAGAAATTTGAAATCCTTTTTACCTTATTAGCTATGGAATGAATTTATGTAAGGCAAAAAAAGTGCAAATTATGACAAAATTCACTCACTTGATTTAGTATGGTAGAAAGAGTTTCTTAGAGGATACCACATAAAAGTTGCTAGATATTTGTTTTGATGGTACATCTAAAAATGTATAGTTTCTTCATATGCAATGAAATGTATACGTTTTAGTTGAATTTATATTGACATATACTAATGACAGTGCTAACAGTGTTCATGAATTTTAGTTGACAAGTTTTATTTCCTTTTTCTTTTCTTTGGACTTTCGTGCAAAGTATTCTCGAGGGCTGTCACTATTCACTGTCTCTAATTTACAAACGATAGACTAGACGAAAGGCAGCTTGTCAACATCACCCATTGTTAATTTTTGAGATGCTTTGTTGCCAGTGAAGAGTAGGATTGGTCATCATATTATAATGTTCCAAAGCTGAAAGAGCGAGTGACGGGATTCAAACTCGTGCCCCGCAGATCACAATACACGTGCCATAACCATCAAACCATGCCAGGTCAAAAGAAAGCCTTTGATTATCAAAGCTCATTCTGTGATTACATATTCCGTGAAAGGCAGAAAAGAAAAGCTCTGGGGTTGGTTGTTAGTACTTTACTTATTACGGTCTGTTTAATCGGAAAACTGGAGCTGTTTGTGACAATGTGTGATGGAAATAATTGTCTATAACTATCTATATGTCAAAGTACACGTGTGTGGTCATGTACACATGCAAGCTCTTTGCATTAAATCATTCATAAGTGTAATAAAATAAATAACTCAATTACAGGAGAAAAATAATTATCCACCCGTGAATAAGTAAAGGACTTGATATAAGTGTTAAGATTTCGCAATATAAAGTTGACTGTTATTTCTGGCCTGTGCAGTAATTTTTGAAAATACAATGTATTTTCATTAATTCTCGCGGTGGAATGTTTCAATTTTGTCTTTGAAGTATTTGACAGGAGGTAAATATTTTTAAAACGATAAAACTGGAAAGTGGCAGCGAGACGCACGTTGCTATTGAGAGCAAATAGTTACACTCGTGATTTTTCAGTGAGAATAGTGCAGGATATTTTGATGGCTTGAAGAATAATATTTTTATTGGTTAAATGATCAGTAATATATGAAATTTACGAAGAGTAAGTTAAACTTTTATTTGGATGTAACAAAATATTTGCAGTCATGAAGGCTGAAATATTTTAAATATAAATATAAAATAGCATAACTTATATTAGTATTTTCTTACCATCGTTTCGGTATAAGAAGCAGCTTAATACGCATGTAAATATAAGTGCCAGGGCAAAAAATAGCATATCTGGGTTTCATTATTCAAAAACTGCTAATTTTAAAATTATATCTAAAGAAATGAGATTTTATTGTTTCTAATAGTCAAAAGAAAGGTTGTTTGAGAAAGTTCTGTTTTCTTCTACGGGAATAACAATAGTTTGTTTGTTTGTGTTGGAATTTCGCACAAAGCTACTCGCGGGATATCTGTGCTAGCCGTCTCTAATTTAGCAGTGTAAGACTAGAGGGAAAGCAGCTAGTCATCACCACCCACCGCCAACTCTTGGACTACTCTTTTACCAACGAATAGTGGGATTTACCGTCACATTATACACCCCCACGGCTGGGAGGGCGAGCATGTTTAGCGCAACCCGGGCGCGAACCCGGGACCCTCAGATTACGAGCGCACGCCTTAACGCGCTCGGCCATGCTAGGCCAATAACAATACTAATATAGCTCAATGAGTATTCGCCAAGTAATGACCTGTGGATTAAGCCATTCATAGGCACCAGGGGGATAAACCTTCTAGTGTATTTTTCATGACGCATTTCTAAAGAACTTTAAGTATTCTCTAACCAAAGTTAGCTTTAAAGGGTGAGTAAGTAATATCACGTTATGCATCCCAGTAGTTTAAATGTCAAGATAACTTTCTGAACAACAAGATTCCTCTAATTTAACATTTTCGATCTATACTTTTTGCAGTTAAGATGATAAAGACCCTAAAACCCAATAACTTTTGAAATGTGTTGTAGTTTTTAGAAAAAAAAGGTCTACCTTTCGAAAGTTCTTGGTTTTTATCATTTTGTATCTGAACCAACGTGATTTTTTATTTCATTTAGTAGTTAAGTTCACGTTCTGAGCGATTCTTGTCTTCACTTAGTCAGTTTTTTGGTCTATTAAATTAAATGAAATCTTGAACTGAAACTCTAAAGAAAAGAAACAACTCTGACGATAGAAATAATGTGAAAAACTTCCTACTGTATGGGGAGATAGGATTTAACATTCTTTTTTAACATTCCAATAGCAGATCTAACTTTTGAAGTAAGGATTCCTGCAGACGAAGATGCACTGCTAGCTTATACACTTGACATAGGGAACCTTCCATAATCATTAAACGGATTAACCCTGAAAACCCTCCAGACCACATGGAAATAGTTATAACTATATTGGAGATATTGATAATCTTCACGCTAGTTTCACGAGGGGGTGAGAGATGCTCCGATCTGTTGTTATGAAAACAGGTTTAAGAAATTTGTTGGTGTTTTGACAAGTGAAAAATCAGCCACTTTTTGGGACTCTAAGGAATTTGAGAATTAATGACAAACAAAAACTTTTCTATGTTGAAAATAAGAAATTAAGATGAACCTATTGGTAGCAAAAAATTGGTAGCGAAGTGGATTCTTTATAACATATCAGTAAAATGGTATTTGGGTTAGATGCAAGTAACGAAGAAGTGGAAAGACAAATGTATCATGTAAATATCTTTAAGATATGGTACATTTGAATTGCACCTAAAATATGTGTGATCAGTTCTTTAAAAGCTAGTTGTAGAAAAAGTGATTAGAAAGCTATTTAAGATTTTTATGAGTAGACAGGGAACGTTATAATATTTGAAGAAAAAACTTTTAAACAACAGGAGGAAATATACATGATTGTGAGAAATTATGAGAGTGTATATGATGATATGTCAAGGTAGACATGAGTGCGCGGTAGAAATAGCCTTGAGTGTTGTGATAAAGATACCCAAAATAGCATGCCATACCATTTAAATAGAGCTTTAAAAGAAGAGATAGAGAACTTTATAAAAGGAAGAAAAGTTAGTGAATGTTCTAATCCTTAGGCATTGGCTTGAGCTTTAGCAACTCAAACCGATGGGGCTCTATTCTGAGTAAATTGAATGAAGCTACTATTGTTGATACCTACCCATAGGAGATGTAATAAATGAAATTTGTCAAGCGTAGCACATTAGCAGATTTGTTTTATCGAAGAGTTATTTCAATGTCGAATCAGTGGAAACGGATAAAAGAAGGACAATGTTATCCATCCCTTATGGATTATTTGAACTGATTTAATGCTTGTGGGAACTAAACATGTTCCAGTAACGTTTCACAGGTTAATGGATAATGTTTTAAGGAGCTTAGAGGATTGAGTTACAGCTCACATAGATGACACTGGCATACATACAAATAATTGGGACGTCACTCAAGCGAGTTGAGGGAAGTACTTGACCGATTGAGCAAAGCAGGCTTAGCAGCAAAATTAGGCAAATTCGAACTTGGATAACACTGCATAGAGTCTGTAGGTCACATAGGGGATAAAGGTTTGATTGCCCTTATAAGGACAAACATTAAAGTTACAAGAGCATTGGAGAAACCTGCGACAAAGAAAGGAGTTAGATTTTTGGGTAGGGTAGGGGTAAAGTAATAAAGGAAATTTATTTCCAGATTTACAGAAATAGCCGCCCCATTTACATAACTAGCCTGTAAATCAGAACCAAAATGCTTTTTTTAGAATAAGGCTAATGAGATAACCATTTTTTTTCATAACTCTTGTTAAGCAGGTTCACCAGGTGATGCTTTAAAGTATAACCAATTTATATTCTCAATTCGAATCCCCATCACACCAAACATTCTCACCCTTTCAGCCGTGGGGGCGTTATAAAGTACGCTCAATCCCACTATTCGTTGGTAAAAGAGTAGTCCAAGAGCTGATGGGAGTGATGATGATTAGTTGCCTTCCTTCTAGTCTTACACTACTAAATTAGGGACGGCTAGCGCAGATAGCCCTCGTGTAGTTTTGCGCGAAATTCAAAACAAACAAACATATTCTCAACATCACACTCCTATATACTGAACGATCGCCAGAAGTGATATCACAAACTTCGTAAAATATCATGAGGTTACTATGTAGTAATCCTTTATTTCCGCCAGGGAAACAATGTTTTAAATTTTTTATCGATTTTTAGAAATTTTTAGTGGATCGCACTGCTAACATTTGAATAATTGAAAAGAAACAATCTTAATTTAGAAAGAGCCATTTTAAGAAAACATTTCAGTGATGCTAGAACTAATCACGTGATCATTTTGAAAGTAGTGACTTTATTCGGTTTTTCATAATTTTCTTGTCTTGGTTTAGTAAGATATCTTCTTTTAATCTCTTAATTATTTTCATGGGAAATCTAAACAAAGTGCATTTATGGACTGTTTTTATTCCCATCTCGAGCTTTGTGTTTAAACTTACACCAAACAATTTAAAGAAATGCGTTTTTTTATTTACTTTTCATATAGTCAATACAACAGAGAGATAAACGTTCTAGGTTTTATTAAAACGAACTTTTCAGATACCTAAAAGACAAATCTGTAGAAACCTGTGAAATATTTTATAGTGCGAACTTGTTTTTCATAGGAGCCTAATTTGGAGACTCGTTTTGAACTACGTGATATCTAAAACATAAAAGTACCTGCTCTTCGGTGCTTTAGGCATAAACGTCAGGACTTGTAAGACTATAATTTATTACTAGATTTTGACTAAGATAACGTAGAGAAAGACCATAATGGTTCTTTGCGTTTAAAGAAATAGTTAAAACTAGGCTTGTTTCAGACATTCACGCACAACTATACAAAGAATTACATCCGTCCCTCATTCTGAGAGTACAGTCTAGAGGAAAGGTAGTCAGTCAACAACGCCAACCGCCAAATGATAGGATATTCTAAACGCGCCATCGTTTTCAAAGAAATATTTTTACAAATTTTTGCGACAGTGGTTTGGTTTGAATTTCGCGTAAAGCTACACGAGGGCTATCTGCGATAGCCGTTCCTAATTTAGTAGTGTAAGACTAGAGGGAAGGCAGCTCGTCATTACCACCAACTGCCAACTCGTGGGTTATTCTTTCACCAACGAATAGTGGGATTTACCGTCACATTATAACATCTCCATGGCTAAAACTGGAAGCATCTTTGGTGTGACGTGGATTGGAACCAGCGACACTTGAATTACGAGTCGAATGCCTTAACCACCTGGCCATCCCGGGTCCAGTGGACGTGAAATATTATACCTCGGATACACAATCTGGCTTGCTAGTAAATAAGACACGCCCGGCCCGATAATTTAAAATATCTCGTCTAGAAAACTAATTTTTTAACACATGGTGCTACAAAAACTTGTCAATCAAGTTAGAAAAAGTTTAACGTTTTAACTCACGCAGCGCTTCCTTACAAAATTTAGCGTGGCCTGGTGGTTAGACCGTTGGATTGAGAATACATGGGTTCGTGTTTCCTGTCCCGTTACAGCGAAAATACATTTTCTTTGTTTGTTGACCTGGGTATGTTGAATTATGAAATACATCATAGTATTTTATATTACACAGTAGAGGCTTCATGAGTCATTGTGTGTACCAGTTTATCCTATTTTGTGACGCGATGTTTTAAAAACTTTGTCAATCCAAAATCCTCAGATAGCCTGGCATGGCCAGGTGGGTTAAGGCGTTCGACTCGTAATCTGAGGGTCGCTGGATAAAATCTCAGTCGCACCAAACATGCTCGCCCTCCCAGCCGTGGGGGTGTATAACGTGACAGACTATCCCACTATTTGTTGGTAAACGAGTAGCCCAAGAGTTGGCAGTGGGTGGTGGTGACTAGCTGCCTTCCTTCTAGTCTTTCACAGCAAAGTTAGAGACGGCTAGCGCAGACAACCCTCGCGTAGCTTTGCGCGAAATTCCAAAACAAACAAAGAAGTACTCAAATATTACTGCATTTATTCTAAGTGAAACAGTCAGACGCTATTTACTATTTCAGAAGTTTAAGAAGTTTTAATAGAAATGACTAATTCGGAGTGGAATTGACATAAACAATGTTTCCAAGCAACGCAGAACGTTTTATTTTTGTCCAAATTCACTTTGTGATTCTAAGCCTTTTTTAAAGTTTTTTTTCAAATTTTCACGCATTTTTTTATCATAATATTTTTATTCAAAGTTTCCAACGAAGTAGTGCCTCTTTTGTTTAATGATCTCATTATTGCCTGTGATAATTTTAATTATTTATTTATTTTCTCTGTGTAGATTCGGCTTAATGAGCAAATCTGTCATTATTTTTTTAGCTTTATTATTTATTTATTTAAGTACGAAAATGGAAAATTTAAATTTCAGCTGGTGGTGTTTCAACGATATCTCAGATATGTATTCTTGGTACTTCACACGGAATAATGGCCTGGCATGGCCGAGCGCGTTAAGGCGTGCACTCGTAATCCGTGGGTCGCGGGTTCGCGCCCGCGTCGCGCTAAACATGCTCGCCCTCCCAGCCGTGGGGGTGTATAATGTGACGGTCAATCCCACTATTCGTTGGTAAAAGAGTAGCCCAAGAGTTGGCGGTGGGTGGTGATGACTAGCTGCCTTCCCTCTAGTCTTACACTGCTAAATTAGAGACGGCTAGCACAGATAGCCCTCGAGTAGCTTTGTGCGAAATTCCAAAACAAAACACACGGAATATGCCATAATAAAGCATTCAGAAATAATGTGATACGTTGGGTGAAAAAAGAACTGGTAACATACAAGATTTTTTTACTTGTTAGGTGTTGATTAATATTTAGCGTCCCAGGCTTTCAATCCGTGAGAATATGGTTTGAAGCCCCTTCCGTTTCTGTAAACTTCTGGGACTGTATGTGCGCTCCAAGATTAAGGATCAAATCCCCCTATGCGGTGCTATAAAAGCAGCAAACAGCTGCTTTAGTCCTTCTTTAGTCTATGAGATCAAAAATTTAGGATGGCTATGCGCAGATAGTTCTTGTTTAGATTTGCGCAAAAACTCTAAGGTAATAAAATATGACATACTTTCAAAATGGCGTGGTTAAATTTCTTGTATATACATGTGTTAAATATATCAGGCATAAATAAGATTTATCCTATTGACATTCACTCACTTAATCTATCTAGTTCACGTCATAACAGTAGTTTTTCCACCGAAAGTTGATGATATATGTAAAATATCCAGACAACTACCATATGTTATGAGCCCTATTATTGACTGAAAGCTACATCGGCAATTGAATATTATAACAATAACCACACGATTCCTAGTTTGTATGTTAGATGGTAGATGTAGTTTTTTTACTTCTTCACACCGTCTGTGTGAACGGGAGCTTGTCTTGGATAAAATTAAAGCTGGGTACTTTTAAAAGTAGCAGTATAATTAACTAAGTGGATTCCCGCTCCGCGTGAAACTTTATTTTCTATACAAGAAAGCAACAGATTAACATAAAACATGAGTTGAAATTAAATATACATTTTTTATAGTTTACTGGTAAAATATGACGGCACGTGATACTGTAGAAAGAACACGTTTTGTAGGAACAAATGACGAGGTAGGGATTCCAGGAAGAAGTATTTAAACATAGTAAGTAGAATGAAATGTTGAAATATTGTACTACAGGAAGAAATAACGATGTAAATCATTTAACGTAAAAATACGCACGGTATTCTAGAAAGTAATAACCACGTAACTTTTGATAGGGAGAAATGTAGAATCCCGTATTATACAAAACAAAGGACGTTGTAAAGTATTGAAGCAAAGTTTTGTTTTGAATTTCACGCAAAGCTACACAGAGTTCTATCTACGCTAGCCGTTCCCAAATTTAGCAGTGTAAGACCAGAGAAAGGGTAACTAGTCATTACCACCCACCGCCAACTCTTGGACTACTCTTTTACCAACAAATAGTGGGATTTACCGTCACCTTCTAACGCCCCCACTCCTGAAAGAGCGACCATGTATGGTACAGCCGGGATTCGAACCTGCGAATTACGAGTCGAATGCTTTAATCACCTGGCCATGCCGGGCCTCTTGTGAAAAGAAATGAAACTTTCAGTATTTGAGGAAGAAATAACTTGTATGGTAATGCAAAAAATATACAACATTATAATAAAAAAATGTCGTTTTGTGCGTCAGTATTCCTAACACCATTCACATCAGGTACGTATCAATAAGGCATTAAAAACAAATAACCTTTAATTTCCTTTGGGTCACCACATGACAGATGTAGAATATAATATGTTTCACAGATGCCTCAGTTTTTTCTAACAAATTCTTCAAGGTTTACCCAATTTATATTCCTTAGACAAATCCACTATGGCTGTGTAACTTGATGGTTAATCGCTTGTTTGTTTGTTTTTGAATTTCGCACAAAGCTTCTCGAGGGCTATCTGTGCTAGCCGTCCCTAATTTAGCAGTGTAAGACTAGAGGGAAGGCAGCTAGTCATCACCACCCACTGCCAACTTTTGGGCTACTCTTTTACTAACGAATAGTGGGAATGACCGTCACGTTATAACGCCCCCACGGCTGGGAGGGCGAGCATGTTTAGCGCGACTCGGATGCGAACCCGCGATCCTCAGATTACGAGTGCATGCCTGAACGCGCTCGGCCATGCTGTATTTGAACGTTTAGCGATACAGACAAATATAGGTGGGTCGTTTGTTACTGCATGATGAGTCGTGAACACATCGTACACTGTTACAAGTTTAGGTGCCCTGGGAGGAGGGTATCATATGGAAACTGAATCCGAACTCCTACCCACTTATACTTGCCAGGCTTGGTGACAATCGGTAGAGCGATTTCGCTAGTTACGAACGTAACGACACATCCAAATTTTTTTCAAATAATGTTTACATGAAAAGCGTAAACAAAAAGTCTTTCATCTTGTTTTTCTCAGATTTGCTTTCATATGATAAAAAATTTACTGCAAACTTAAACTTTTTGGGTTTGGTTTGAATTTCGCGCAAAGCTACACGACTATCTGTGTTAGCCGTCCCTAATTTAGTAGCGTAAGACTGGAGAGAAGGCAGCTAGTCATCACCACTTACCGCCAACTCTTGGGCTACTATTCTGCCAACGAATAGTGAGATTGACCATAACATTATAACACCCCACGGCTGAAAGGCGAGCATGTTTGGTACGATGAGGATGCGAACCGCACCCTACCCTCGGATTACGAGTCGAATGCTTAACCACCTGCTCATCTCAAGCCAAACATTTTGGGATATATTTTATACCAGCTCATAACACTCGTCTAAGCTCTCTAAATTTGTGATACACTAGATAGTGCTAGAGTTTGCTCATTTTATGGGTATACTGAACGTTGTATTTAAGATTATTTATCGAAATACTGCATTATGAAATATCACGCAAAGAAAGATAAAATTAGTTTGAAGTTTTACTGGTAAGAAATGGAACCACTAGTGTTCAAAAAAACAAAATTTATATCGAACTCAATTTAATTGATATTGTCCATAAAAAGAAAAGAAGACTAGAGAGTAAGTGAAGGATAGGCAGGAATACTCTTCCAGGTCATTAGAAAACAGAATTTCTTATCAACCTTATTCTCTATAAGCTGTAAGGTCTTTCAAAGTTTTCTTTGACTCACAAATTACAGGTTTTAGTAAGTGCTTTAGTCCTTATCTTAAAGAGGCACAAGAGCAAAGTTATAACGAGGAATGTTCTTTTTCTAAACTAAAACTTACTCTCTCAAAAAAAATAGTTCGTAAAATATGATCACATATAGAAAATGAAATTAAGTCCCTGGTTTGATACCTTACTTACACATAAACAAAAGTACGTAGTTTGAACGTACACATCTTGCTGTGTTAATCTTTAACTGTAAAGTATCACGTACAGCGAATTACATTCAGCGAACGACTGAAAGGGCGAGCATCTTTGGTTGACGGGTATTCGAACCCGGGACTTTCAGATTACGAACCGAGTGCCTTAACCACCTGGCCATGCCGGGCCCAGAAGATTGAAAGCAATGCTAAAATGTAAATAAAATGGCTCCCTTTTATAAGGAGAACAGGGAGACTTCGTGTGGCTTTGCGCGAGAATCATGAAAACAAAACAAAGACTCTTTTATAAGGAAGTAAAATTTTAATTTTGTGTAACAACATACTTACGACTAGAGACCAGCGTGTCTGAAGTTCTGTGGCAAAAGCTCAGTAAGTTGGCGTTATATAATTGTATATTAAATATGCTCAAGCTAGTCGATAGAGAGCTCTGTTTTCAAATTAAATATTATTTAGAACACTGAGTTAGGTTATTGTAAGCAGATGCTTACTGCAGGTAAAATTCCTTAAACTGAATAAAAGCATCTGCCTCATATGAAGTGAATTATAGGTTTAAAAAAGGAGCATTTAGTATAAATGAGAGCCTTTCGGGCTTAAAAAAACTGTTGATCAGTTCATGACAGTTCTTAAGTTTAACAAGCAATTACATAACACATACGAGATTCCTAAATAGGTTTAAAAACAGGTTGTCAGTACAAGGAGTATAATTTTATTTAAGCAGTAGCATAATACAAGATAATTTACTGAATTTCAAAAAGCAGTCTCTCACGCTGAACCAGCTACATCTGATGATTAAGTAAGTTGCTTTAAACCTGAATATCATTAAACTTTATAGAGCAAATCTGTTAGGCCTAATAATTGAATGGTATAATTAATAGGGTTAACAGAGTAGGGTTGTTTACTGTGATAACAGAGTAAACCAATTTAAGAAGACGTTTTAGATTTGACAACTGACGAAACTACTTAGTGTTGAAAGAAGGACATTTAAAAAAACGCATTACACGAGTTATTCCCCGAGAGACTTCCTGAACAGAATTCTTACTTGCAACCTGAACAGTATCATAAAAGCTTGTGGTATAAACGATCGAGTCAGAGACCTATAGAGTTCTAATACAGCGCTGTCCCTAATTTTGGACAACCAACCAGAGAGAGTAGCATCCTGTTAGTAGCACCCGATGCTACAAATAACTGTTACTTGTTTAATGCGCCCACAGCACCATGTTTTGAATCTTCCTAAAAATCTGCAGTCCACTATAGAGGTATTGATGTATTTATACACAAATCGTAAATGTCACCTGTCTAATTTAGTCGAATTAAACATTATTCTCAGACATGTATAGATCTAGCTGGTTTTTTAAATAAACAAAATACGATAGTGCCCTTCTATTTTTTCTATCGTTACACCCACTAAAATAAAACACACAATGCAATGGTCGATTTCTGCTGTGCATATTACAGAAAAAAAACAAAAACAAAACCTTTGGCAACAGAGACTCCTGTAATCGCAGAAGAAAACGTCCTTCAAGGGAATTTCAATGACCTTCATGTAATACATTTTGAGTGTGTCAGAGTTTTAAAACAAATCATTTTGAGAGGATATGAAACAGGACTTCTTGTAATGTCGAAGTTAGATTATGTCTAATAAGTGCAAATGTCTTATTCTGTATGCGTGTTTTATCTACTTATGCGCAAAAATGTATAAAAATTAACAATGCGGCACGTTTATCACAGGGTTTAAACACCTATTTTTACCGCTATATGCCCTCAAATTCAGCTATGGGATGAGGAGCTATTTGTTTATGTTTGTATCTCTGGTAATTAACATTGTTTTTGGATAAGGAATTCTTTGTATTTCCCAAGTGAACAAAATAACAACAGCTGATGAGTTTATTGCGTTTTTAAAGAGAAGCTATTCAATGGAATGGAGTTTTTGTATTCTGTCCTCTGTGGAGACTAGAACCCCGAATTTTGGCGCTGTAAATCTGTAAGACATCAAATTACCACTGATCAGATGAAATTACAGAGTTTATTGGTGAAAGCAGTATGAACTGATTTCTAATAGTTCTGTTGTTTCAAAGTGAGTTCTGTGATTTATTGTTGTTTAAAATACGCTCTCATGGAAAAGTTCCACTTGCTACTGACCAACTGTAAAAGTAAAAACAACAGGCTTAAGAAGGCTTAACCAAAATCCTTTTTTTAAACGACATGCTTGCAACAGCATGAATTCTATTGCCAAACTTTAAAGTTATTTTAGATTCATGTGCAGTTACATTTTTTTTATTAACACGCACACATGTTTCTACAAACAAAATCTCACAGCCAAGTTGCTTCAGTTAAAGTTTTTCTAATTTTTATGATTAATAATGAGCAAAGACTTGCTAAAAAGGAACGAAGGTCTGAATGAAGTAAATATTTGTGTATTTTGAAATTAAGTATAAATAAAGACAAGGGGCTATCTATGCTCTGCTCACCATGGGCATCAAAAATTCGATTTCTAGCGTTATAAGTCTTTAGGTATGCTGCTGTGTACTAGGAGGGCAGGTAGAGGTGTACATAGAGAAAGTGTTTGATTTCTTATAGTAAAACCACATGGCGCTATCTGCTGTGTCCTCCGTAGGAATTTAACTCCTGATTTAGCGCTGTTAGTCCATAGACTTACCGCTGTTTCAGTGGGACACACACATATTGATTTCATAAATATATATTTACGAATCTATATTTTTGGATAATGTACAAAATAAATAAACCGTTAGAAAAGGAAACAGTTTGTTTTGGAATTTCGCACAAAGTTACTCGAGAGCTATCTGTGCTAGTCGTCCCTAATTTAGCAGTGTAAGACTAGAGGGAAGGCAGCTAGTCATCACCACCCACCGCCAACTTTTGGGCCACTCTTTTACCAGCGAAAAGTGGGATTAACCGTAACTTTATAACGCCCCCACGGCTGGGAGGGCGAGCATGTTTGGCCCGACGCGAGCGAAATGAAACAGATAAATTGTTTTACTATAATTCTCGAGATACCGACGAACAGTTTGTCATGACAACTCGATAATATCTTTCGTTTTCTTAAATTTTTAAGCATTACAGATTGATTTCCAGGTTAAATATTCCACACGGTAGTTCAGTCATGTCAAGTTTTAGGTGGTGTACAGGAAATCTATTTTGAACTGTTATAGTTTTTGCTCTTTCAGTCTTCTCAAAGCCAATAAAAGTCACGTAAATTACGTAGATTAAATTCATACATAAATAATTCTTAAAAGCTTTTATCGTACGGTTTGAAATGCCAAGGAAGGGTTACGAATGGAATTCCTACACTTAGCAACGTATTGTAAATGAAAATGTGTTCCGGAAGTGTTGTTACTAGACTTTGTGAATGAAAACACGTTCTAAAAGTGTTGAGACTGGAATTACTAGACTTGTCATCATGTTATAGTTGAAAACGCTTTCCGGAATTGCAGTCACCAAATTTACTAGACTCGTCAACATTATTTAAATGAAAACATTTTCTGAAAGCAGTGTAACTATAGTTACTAGAATTGTTGCCTCCTAGTGTCACAACGATATGTCTGCGGATTTATAACGCTAGAATCTGGGTTTCGATACTCGTGGTGGGCACAGCACAGATAGCCAATTGTTTAACTTTTTGCTTAACTTCAAACAAAACAAACTAGAATTGTCAACGTGTTATAATTTAAAACAGGTGGTTAGGGCGTTCGACTCGTAACCTGAGTTCGAATTCCCGTCACACCAAACATATTTGCCCTTTCAGCCTTGGGGATGTTATGATGTGACGGCCAAACGCATTATTCGTTGGTAAAAGAGATTTGGTTTGGTTTGTTTTCAATAGGATCGTGCTCAGCAATATTCCGGCTCAGTACTTCCAGCAGTTTTCAATGGGATCACAATCAGGAGACTTTGCTAACCATGACTATCTTGTAACATCTTTCTGGTCAAAACAATCATTTACTATACTCCCACTACAGTTATTGGCATAATCATCATGGAAGAAAATTCTTCTTCAGCATCTTGCAGAAATTCCATCTCCATGTGATGCATATATAAGGCGCCACTGATGCTTCCCTTACCATCACGATGAATAGCCGCTTAAAAATGTATCGCACCACCTTTTTTCTTTGTGGAAAAAAACAGGTTTCTTTCGTCTGTTCTCCAGGCAAACACAAATTCTATCACTACCTAGAAACAGGACTCACTTGAAAAGATGACATGCTACTAGTATTCTGACTGTAAGTTGACATGCTGTATCATCCAAGTAGCCCTGTGATGATGGTGAATTCTGGTTAGTACCGGTTTTTCTTGCAAAATAATCTTGTTTCTTCAATTTTCTATTCCTCGTTCTTCTGAATATCCTGGAATGAATGTATTTATGTCATTTCTGTTGTAAGGTGTTGCTTCTTTCGTACTTGATGTGTCAACCTGATCAAAACACAATTATCTCGGGCAGTAGTTTATCGGAGATTACCAGCAAACGTTTCTGGAACAAAGTTTCAGGATGAGGTTTCAGGATTTTGGATACAGTATAGTTGGATACCCTGGTAATGTCCATTTATTATAGATAATTTGTGGACAGTCAACAATTTGATGTTCTATAACTTCTGGCACGTGACGTGTATGGGTGTTTTGACCAACAAATGCTCAAAACAACTTATTCAGTGCAGAATAACAACTTATACGTGTTTCTCTTATCATAACATCTTCTCTGTTACAACTTGGGTATTTGCTCAATAAATACTCCATGCGTGTTGACAATAACATTAATATAGAACAAACAGTATACAAACATTGTGGCCAAGAGTGTACATTCCAGAGAGATTATAGCTTGGAGGGGACATAATTTCTTGGATAAGTCATATATGTTATATATATATATAAAGGATGGAAGGGAATTACAGATAAGTGGTTCATTCGGAACCTCAAAGAAACAATACAGAGAGAGGTACAAAAAAAATGAAAAATCTGGGTATATTCATGAAAAGGTAATTCCAAAAAAATATATATATAACAATAAAGATAACTGGTTGGTTACTCAACCAATTATATAAGCCAACAGGTCACTTCTAAACAAAGAAATGAAGGCTACTCCAAATGTTCAGATCTATTAGCAAACGCTTTGAAAATGGTACGAAATTTTTTAGATGTAACTTAATAGAATGATGTTAATTGTTCGAATTTGTTGAATAAAAAAATTACGTCTATAATTAATTCTCAAAAACGAATATATAAAACACTGCCAATGAACACCAAAATACTGAAAATAGAGTATGCAAGAAGTGCTTCAGTGACTTTGCCATGTTCATGTAGATAGTGGTTTTCGCAAGTCTTCTGTGTTCATATATTGCCTTTCCTAGTGAAAAGGCTTTCGACACTTTAAGTTTCATTTTAGTAGCTTTATTGTAAACCAAAATTTTAGGTATAGAAGTATGCAAGAACTGTTTTCAGAATATATTTTTTATTCTTATCTTCTAATGAATAGAACATATTCTCTAATGTACAGTACAAACTCTCTATGTAAAAGACCCAGGAAATTAATTCAGATGACGAAAGTAATGAAGAAAATTTCCGTTAATAAATTCTTGTAATAGTATTTTTTTCTGAGTTTTGCGTTACATCTAACTATTCGAGACTGAAAACAGCAATAAACAATATATTGAAAATATATTGGTGTCTGTTCAGTTTGTTTTCTTTCCAACTCAGCACTTCACTGAGGCTTTCTTTATACGTCACGTTAACTGCCTCAAGGAAGTAGTTTCCAAGCTGTTGCTCAGTTCTTAGAGTAATTACAATGTAGAATTGTCATAACGTGAAAAAAAGAAAACAAAAAACAAGATAAAAGGCAGCAAGCATGTCGTCCAATTTGGAAGAGAAAAATGTGGACATTGTAAACATATACGACTGCACAATCATTGAAGACTTTTAGAGACGTCTTCTATGAAGGCTATTCTTTATGCAATAGGTTTCAGAAAATGTAATTTAAAATCAATGAACAGGAAGCACTTACCAAATACGGTGATGTGAATACAAAGTTCTGAAGAAATACTGTTGTTAATCGTTTTCCATCATAGCATCAAAGTTTGTTGTCACGAGCATTTTAAGGTAGTTTTGTGATCGATGAAGATCATTTGGAATTTTAGGGAAATCACAAAATTATTTTGTTTAATGTGATATGTATTTATCTGTAAGTTCGGGTACGATAAAAATGTAAATCTGAGCTACTTGTAGTTCTTTACATTTTTAAGTCAATGTTATAGATTGTAAGGTGCAAAGCTATTCGTTGCAGGACTTAATAAATGCCATAAAAGAGTACAAAAATACACAACACTTAAATTTCTATCTCAAATAATTTGAGACTTGTGTACGTTACAAGAGTGACAGTCAATCCCTCAATTTGGATGATGGGCGGTAGGGTGCTGCTCGTTGTTTTTGCCTTCCCTTTGATCAGTAGCTCAGATTTAGTGACTATAGCACGTTGACACACAAAAACAAAAACATTAATACACAGTCTATATCAGATTTGTAATTTTTTCCCTTCAAACTACTGCAAAATACTGAAGTATATTCTATAGAATCATACACTTTTATAGTTTCAAGAAGATGTTTTGAAAACAGATGAATGTTACAAAAAGCGAACAGGAACACCAGCGGCACTTTTTCATTTTTAACAGTTTTTTTTCAGTATTTATTTTCAATTTCATAATTTTACACTTTTTGAATAATTCAAATGACAGCTAAAGGTGTCATGTGTGATCAAGGAAAGTGTTTGGCAGAGCTGTATAAGGTTCACACAAAGTGCAGATTTTGAAGTGAATTATACCGAGCTTGTTCTAAGCTCAAGATTAAATATCAGTAGAATAAAAGAAATAGAAAAACAAAGGAAGAAATAAAGTACTTTTCAAAAGCAGAAACATCATGTTATTTAAATTTAAAAAGCGGTTAAAGCAGTCTGTTAAATAAATGATTGAAAATAGAATGCATTTCCTACAAAAACACTGCACTGTCTCCCGCTAGTACAGCGGTATGTCTTCAGATTTACAACGCTAAAGTTAAGGGTTTGATTCCCCTCGGTGGGCTCAGCAGATAGCCCGATGTGGCTTTGCTATAAGAAAACAGACGCAAAGACACTGCATTTATTGGGCACAAATTACGCTGTTTTATTCTGTTTAAACATTTATTCCTGTAAAAGTTTGTTTTTAAGTTGTGATTTGTGTGTGTTTTCTTATAGCAAAGCTATAAAGGGTTATCTGCTCAGCCCACCGAGGGGAATCGAACCCCTTATTTTAGCGTTGTAAATCCGGAGACATATCGCTGTACTACCGGGGAGCTTGTAAATTGTACATCATGGACTAAATTCTTTCAAGTTAAAAATAAATATAACCGCTTAAAGTAACTATTAAATGCTAAGAATTTCTTTCTCCTCTCCTTATAGGTTAGGTACCTATGATGACTTAGGATGAATTAATATTGAAAAATTCGTACTTGAACGTCTTACCATTGCTCAACATTATAATAAATACGTAAAGTTTGGTATATTAATATGTAGCATATTGTTTACCTGTGTCAATTGGTTAGTTTCTCTGGAAGTTAATCGAAGGGTTCAGGGTTCGATATATAATGTTCTGTTTTGAATTTCGCGCAAAGCTACTCGAGGGCAATCTGCGCTAGCCGTCTCTAATTTAGCAATGTAAGATTAGGGGGATGGCGGCAAGTCATCATCACCCACCGCTAACTCTTGGGCTACTCTTTTACCAGTGAATAGTGGGATTGACCGTAACATTATAGCACTCCCACGGCTAAAAGGGCAAGCATGTTTGGTGTGACATGAATTTGAACTCACGACTCTCCGATTACAAGACGAGTGCCTTAACCACCTGGCCATGTGAGGCCGAGCTTGTTGGGCTTTTAAGCCATGGATACGTGATACAAGTAACACTGACTCTCAGTATTTGGTTAAAATACACAGACAGTGCTCATCAAGTGCCGGCTAGCTGTTTTCAGTTTGGACAGTAGTTCAAATTCATAGTAACGACTATATCTGAACCTTAGAGGTCTCTCACCTGGTCTTTTAGTCCTGTGCACTAATAATTCTGTTCAAAATTAAAATACCAAAAATTCCAATTCCAATATTATAATCAACTGTTTTAACCAGATAACTTGTTTATTTTTATCATAGATCATCAACTTATTTCATTTTCGTCATCTTTGGGTACTCATTTTCCCTGATACAAACTGCGTATTAGAAATTGATAACTTTAACCAACATTGGGATGCCCTCGAGTGAGTCAGCGATACGTTTACGGACATTCGCTTCAAAAACCCGGGTCTCGATTTTCCACAGTAAGCAGAGTACGGATAGCATATTTTGTAACTTTAACTTAAAGAAGGCAACAAACATAGACAATTAGGTGAATGGTTCTTGAACATTTTAAAATAAATAGTCCCACCAATTAATTTTTCGTTTTCAGTTTAACGCGAGAAAATTACATTTTGGATATAATAACATCATTCAGTGGATAAATATTACCATGAAAGACAAGATTAATTATATCATCCAGTGGTTAGATACCCTCAGAGACCAGATTCACTTCATAATCCAATGGTTAGGTATCATTATGAGAGACCATGCTCACTTTGTTATCCAGTGGTTAAAAATCACCAGGGATTAGATTCACTTCATCATCCAGTGGTTAGATATTACCAGAGGCTGTATTTACTTCATCATCTAGTAGTTAGATATCACCATGAGATGCTAAACTCACGGCAAAATCCAATGACTAGACACTACAACGAGAGACCAGGTTCATTACGTCATTCAATTGGAGTAATGTCTTTCATTTCAGTGACTATTTGAGAAATGATGTTACTTTTTTCACGTCAAAAAGAAAACATGTCATCAGTGAACATGTAAGTAGATATAAGAGAACTTTTAAACATTATATATTTTACCTCGTACATAATTCCTTTCTGCAATCCCTTGAGAAAAAAGAAACCACACATTACAAAAACATAATATAATCTTGTGGCATTTCGTGAGAAGCAGGTTTATTTCTTGTCAGGGAAAGCAATTTCTTGACTGAGGAAATTTATGTGGCTAACACTCTGGAAATGGTGAATCTTTCACGTTTCAAACATTTGAGTCAGGTTAAAGTTTATGTCGATACGTGGTAAGAAAATGTATGAGTCAATATTACTGTAAAATATAAAAATGAAATAAAAACCCGACAAACATAAATAGGTAAATGAACAGAAAGGTAAAAATATAAATAGATCGAATAATTAATATTTAGTATATTTAAAGTTCTAAAGCAATCATCGTTAAGACTAAACACCAGAGTAGTACTATAATTTATTCTTATTCAATCCTATTTTTATGTATATTTGTTTAACTTTCTAAATAAACCAGCTTATAACAACAGACTCTAGTTTCTTAATAGAGGTTGTTAACGACCACTTTGTATTACATACATTTAAAACTCCAGAACGATTATAAAACATCTACTGCTAAACACACGTGGTGTGTTCTTGCTAGCGCTTAGCAACACGATCGAATGTTTCTATTTTAGTCTTTTTTATCGGTTCGTTTTGCTAAGCCTTAAAGCAGCCAGGCTTAAAGAACAAGAACGATTGTTATTATTATTTTTTAACACAGTTGTAGTGCTTGCGTGAGATTAACGCCAGCGTTCTTAGAATGGTCATGGATCTGAACAAAAAACATTTAACACTCGAGCCAAGTTGAAGTCAGTGTTCAATAATATAAAAACGAAATTTACGACGAAGTAATGGAGGGTTAATAAGATTTTGATTAGTTATGATCTGTTACGTAGAGCTCAGTAACTCCAAGTGTTTGTTGTTAAAACTATAGAGCAAACAAAATTAAATGCACGATAAATTTAACAAAATGCTGCCAGGTGGTTAAAGCACTTTATTCGTATTTCGAAAGTCCCGGGTTCGAATTCCCGTTATATCCAAAGATGCTGGCCCTTTCAGCCATGGGGGCGTTATAATGTTACGATCAATCCCACCATTCGTTGGTAAAAGAGTAGCCCAAGAGTTGGCGGTGGGTAGTGATGACTAGCTGCCTTTCATCTAGTATTAAAATGCTAAATTAAAGACAGCTAGCGCAGCTAGCTCTCGTGTGGCTTTGCGCGAAATTTAGAACAAACTAAACCTGAGAGCAGTAACAATAGCATCTAGCCACTGGGTACAGTCTATTTGATAATGGTAACAGTACCTAACAGATGTTGCGAATCAGAAAGGTATGAGAAATATCACGAGAGTTTCTGCATTTATTTTGTAATTTGACCACACCCCACCTTCCAGGCTGTGATGAGATTCACAAGCTTAGGGTGCCGTAACGTTCTGGAAATATAGTAAAAAGAAAACAAAAAATGAGTAAAAATGAATAACGATAAGTTTGCCATCTAATTTCATAACAAGTTGTTAGTTTTTATCTATTTACTTATAACTAAAATGAAAGTTCGAAACTTTTATCGACCGCTTAACAAACTATTACAAAATGCTTTAAATGCAATGGATGGGTTAGTAAGATGTTTATGAACATGACTCTAAATTTCCATATTTAGTTTTCGCGGTACAGAGATGATGAATTAATTACTGTGTGTAGATTTTGGCTTGTTACTAATTTATTCATTAAGAAAAATTAAAGGTTATATGAATAACGTCCAGTCGAGTCACAAATAACTGTACGGTACTGATGGTACCCGACTTTGCTCTCAGTTGATTTGTTAGTTTGTTTTGAATTTCGTGCAAAACTACACAAGGAATATCCGTGTAAGACTAGAGAGAAGACATTTAGTCATCATCACCCATCGCCAACTCTTGGGCTACTCTTTTACCAATGAATAGTGGGATTGACTGCATATTATGAATTACCCTTTGAGTTAAAACCGAATCACGCTAGACATTCGAAGACAAAGTTTTGAGACATAAAAGAAATGTTATCACATATTTAAATATCTTTATAATGTAGTCTTTCATAATTATGCGCTTTCCAGTTGCAAGTCTGCAGAATTAAGATGCTGAAAACCGGGTCTCGATACTTGTGAGGGCAGAACATAGATATAACAATAACCAAATCAACCAAATATTAATTACGTTTTACATTAACGAAACAAACAAACAAACTGATTTCAATTTGAAGATAATTTCAAATTTTGGTTGAAAAAGCTTAGCCTTTCTAGATGTATAGATAGTAGTCAACATGGCCTACTTTTAAACCGCCTATATGTATTTCTCGTTTAAGCTAAACAATTTGACATGTAGTAAAAAACAAACAAACAAATGTGTAATTAACAATGCCTCTAGAACATGACACAAGATCTAGAGATGTTAACTAAATCCAAAGAACACGACTCCAAAACTCATAAATACTACAATGTTCTAATACTTCATAAATATTTGTACTTTTGAAATCTTGTGCGAATATGTGTATACATACATCTATGTATATTGTTCCTACATCTAAATCTCTAAAAATCGTCTTTAGCCTATTCTGATGGGCATGAATTTATTTTGAAACTTGCTCTAAAAGATCATATACTTGTAAGCTATATAAACTTTTTCATCATATTGTAATCTCCAGGGAAAAGTTCTACCTAAAAGTTCAACTCAGAAACGAGCTATTGTGCACCATTTACATATGTTACCAAGGTTACAGCGGAAGACATTCGTATTATTAGTGAATGGGACGCAGCAAGGCAATATTGCTTGAGCTCTGTGTGTTCGTTTTTGTCTTTCTCACGTTGATTATACATTATAGTACTTTACATCTACGACAGCCTGTATACTCGATGCAACCTAGCGAACAAAGCGACTAAAAGCTTTATGAGTTTAATATAATAATGTTGTAGTCCATTTCAGTAGCCTCCTGATATAGAAGACGCCAGAACGTTTTTGACGTTTTACTAAAAATTCCAGACCTTTCAAGTAATGGCATCTTTCAATGTCAATTTGTAGACAACGCACAAGCAGAAATAACTATACCAAAAAAAAGTTTTTAGAAGACCAGACTAGTTACATACTGTTTTTATTGCTGTATGCTCAAACAGTGTATAAAATAATGGACTATTTAGAAATAGGAACAAACTTACATTGAGTAATATGTCGTACCATCAGAAGTTAAATATTATCGATATTTCTAAGGCATTTATTACAATACTTTCTTTTTCTTTGAGTTATTTTTGTTATCTATTTTTAAATCTGAATGATAGGTAAAATAAGAAGTGTTAGTTAAATTACAAACGTAGCTGTATTCTTACTATTCTGAATTTAATACCACACTGTTGTAATAATAATAACAAAATAATGAAGAACTCAGTTTTCAAATGTATAGAAGTACGTCTAATCATTCTGATCTTCAAATATTATATAACACTTCACATGACTAATAATGACTTGAGGTTCTGATGATTGTGAGTAGTGTGTTAAATAAAAGCCAATAGATCAGATAATTCTTGTTGAACCTATATTATAGCGCCCTGCGTAATTCATATTAGAAGGTACTTGTTTCACATAACTTATTGCTGTAGTAAAAGCTAACCCACTAACAGCACATCCGTATGTCTAGGTACATACAACGCTACAAACGGAGTTTCGATACCCGTGGCGGGCAGAGTACAGAGAACTCATTGTCTAGCTTTGTGCTTAATTTCAAAAGTTACAGCTATAAATTATTTTTGTAATCTTAAGTTAATTATTTGAAGTTTATGGGTTTCAAGTTATTTTTAAATTACCATATATTAACCAAAGTTAATATTATTCATATACCTAAGTTAGTTGAAGTTACCATGTGGTGAGTTATAAAGGAATTCAAAATCCCATAAAATTTTATTATATACGTATCAATATTATAAGGGCTTACCTGTATTTGTTGCTAACCCTAGCTTTATTGATAAGCCTTGAATAGACGAAACTGTAGTCCACAGGACAGGGCACGACCAATCAAAAAATGTATAAGGTCTCTCCCTCACATATTAGATTTTCAATTTTATTTGTTTGTTTGCTTTTAAAATATCGCACTGCTAAACGAGTGCTATCTGCACTAGGCGTCCCCAATTTAGCAGTGTGAGATTAGAGGGAAAGTTGCTAGCCACTACTCCCCACCACCAACTCTTGAAGTATTCTTTTACCAAAGAATACTTAGATTGACCGTAACTTATAACGCCCCATGACTCAAGGGTGAAAATGTTTAGTGTGAGGGAGATTCGAACCCACGACCCTCAGATGACGAGTCGAGCGCCCTACCATGTGACCACGTTGGGCCATTTTCACGTTTACTTTTGATGAAAGAAAAAAGTGTAGGCCTGGCACGGCCAGGTGGTTAAGGCACTTGACTCGTAATCCGAGGGTCGTGGGTTCGAATCTCCATCACACCAAACATGCTCGCCTTTTCAGCCGTGGGGGTGTTATAAAATGTTACGGTCAATCCTACTCTTCGTTGGTAAATGAGTGGCCTAAGAGTCGACGGTGAGTGGTGGTGATAACTAGTTGCCTTCCCTCTAATCTTACACTGCTAAATTAGGGACGGCTGCTAATTTGAGATTACGAGACATGTGCTTTAGCCAACTGGCCATGCCGGGCCTTAACGGTTATGACTGTTTGTTAATTGAAATTCCAATTATTTTTCATGGATTCAACTTACAGTGAAAATTTAAATTCTTGTTTGAAAAAAAAGTGTAATAAAAGATTGTTTTTAAGCAGTAAACTAACGAAATGATTATATTCACGTAAGAAACCAATTCCAGTGTTCAAGAAACTGCGCAAAGAAAGAATATACTTGGAATTTTACAGATATTTATATAAAGGTCATTATAAACTTAATTGTATTTTTTATATCAGACAAAGTTTCAATTTAAAAACATTCTTTAAAAAGCATGCAATGAATAACAGAAAAATTGAAATAAATGCAATGTCTCTTTAGACTTTAATTAGCTGGCCAACAACGAATTCGTCACTTCTTTTTGTTGCTTGTTAATCAAAGAATAACTACGTGGAGGTTTGCTGTCTACTGTCTTTTGTAGCAACGTTTGCAAAGCGGCGAATTTGTGAAACGATTAGCTATGGTAAGCTGTCAGTAACACGAAGAAGAGCAAGAAAACCAGGAGCAGAAAAGAGAGAAGAGAATCTGGATGGGCTAACTTAAAACGTATTAAATCTAAATTGTTGACCCAAATCGAAGATTTGCAAAACTTTGAAGTGTGCATTTCAACTCTAAATGACCTATGCATTTCCAAAAAGCTATACAATCACGTGACGATGATAGCAATCTTGTGAAACTTTACTATCAGAAGAGTGAAAAAGGAGATTAAGGGATTAGTA
Organism: Carcinoscorpius rotundicauda; assembly: GCA_011833715.1. Classification (NCBI taxonomy): domain Eukaryota; kingdom Metazoa; phylum Arthropoda; class Merostomata; order Xiphosura; family Limulidae; genus Carcinoscorpius; species Carcinoscorpius rotundicauda. The sequence continues at coordinate 77,296,199 of CM022397.1, read as the reverse complement.
GATGGTAAGAATAACCTTATTTTAGAAAGAGGCAGTTTACGCTTTTGTAGAGATAAAGAAGTAAGTTAGGTATCATAGTAGATCGTTTATTTTAAAGTTCGCTCAGTGATATTCTGGCCCGGCATGGCCAGATGGTTAGGGCGCTCGACTCGTTGTACGAGAGTCGCGGGTTCGAGTCACTGTCACAGTAAGTCTGCTCCTTCTTTCAGGCGTGAGGGCGTTATAATGTGACACTCAGTCCCACTATTCGTTGGTAAAATAGTTGCCGAAGAGTTAGTTGGCTGTGGGTGTGATGAGTAGCTGCCTTCCTTCTAGTCTTACACTGCTAAATTAGGGACGGCTATTGCAGATAGCCCTCATGCAGCTTTGCACGGACTTATATCTGACAGTTAATCTCTATTCGTTGGTTAAAGAGTAGCCCAAGAGTTGGCGGTGAGTGGTGATGACTAGCTGCCTTCCCTCTAGTCTTACACTGCTAAATTAGAAACGGGTAGCGCAGAGAGCCTTCGTGTAGCTTTGGGCAAAATAAAAAAACAAACAAACATTCAATGATACTTGAGAGAAATCTGTGTTAGCCATCAATAATCTGGAATAGCTAGAAGGCAGCTAGTCAACCCCCCCATCGCCACCACTTGAGTACCTTTTTACCAACGAAAAGAAGAACTGACCCTCACGCTCCTACGTTTCAAACTGCATGCATGTTTAGTGATGAAATTCGAACCCGCCACCCACAGATTAGAAGTCCAGCACACTAACCACTAATGGTTAGATAATCATCCTGCACACCAATTTTTTTTGAAAAGTTTTGCTTCCTGTAAAGTTTTTACTGATTGTGACAGGTACCTGGTGGAATGCACAAATACAGTTTTGGTTTTGCTTCATCACGTAGAAACTCTGAGAAATAGACAGTTAACTGTTTACCGGCAATAACGTATTTAATTGCATTTATTTTTCTAATACGCCATTAAATTCAACATAATTAAAAGTGTTTTGGTCCTAATTTCCGTTTGTATTCAATGTCCGGTGCATCACGTTGCAGTGTCCAACAGCAGTCAGTAAGCATTGACGGATTCCAGTTGCCCTGATATCGTTTTTCCATTGTAGCAATGTCTTGGTGAAACCTTTCACCGTGTTTGTCACTGACAGCACCGACATTTGCGGGGAAGAAATCCAAGTGAGAGTGGAGGAAATGAATCTTGAGTGACATGTTGCACTTCATTGTTTTGTATGCTTTGAGAAGTTTGTCTATCAGGTGAATGTAATATAGGGCTTGTAATTGCCAAGAAAATTGTCAACAGCGTCTTTGAAGGCTTTCCAGGCAATTTTTTCCGTCCTAACTAACAGATCTTCGAACCGCTTGTCACTCATAACATGTCTGATCTGAGGGGCAACAAAAATACCCTCTTTGATCTTGGCCTCAGTTATTCTTTGGAACATCTGTTTTAAATAACGAAAACCTTCGCCTTCTTTGTTCATTGCTTTCACAGAGTTCTTCACAAGTCCCGCATTTTTGTGAAGAGGAGGCAAAAAAAATCTTTGCCAGGTCGACAAGAGGTTCATGTGCCACATTTTTCTCTCCTGGAACTAGCTTTTCACGCAGTGGCAGCTCTGTCTAGAATAATGTGACCCTTTGGCACGACTGTCCCATTCACAGATGATACAACACTACTTTGTATAGCCGAGCTGCAGTCCCAGTAATAGAGCAACGACTTTCAGATATTCCAGTTGTACTTGCTGCACTAGATTTGCTCCAGCAACATTTCCATGCTCTTATAGGTTTCTTTCACGTGTGCTGCATACCCAACAGGTATTGAAGGGTAAACGTTGTCATTGTGTAACATAACAGTTTTGAGGCTTAGCAATCAATAAATAGACGCCACTTTTGCGGGTCATGGTCACAATCCAAAGCAGAGAAAAATTCTCAGAAACAAAGACTGTCAACTTGTGCAAATAATTTGGTTATATCATCTTGGCGGCATCGAAAAATAGAAAATTTTGTACCTGGTAACAGCAAACACCATTCCTGCAGTCTCGAACCCAGCAATTTAGCTTTTGCTTTTGACAGACCCAAATCTCTGACCAGATTGTTTAATTCTGACTGTGTTAAGAGATGTGGATCGCCTGAGGAGCAAGGTTCAAAATCCGGATCAACGTCACTGCCAGTTCCTTGCATTGCAGTTTCTTCATGAGGTCCGTCTGAGATCCATTCCTCTGGTGGTTTCGGAATTGGAAGACTGTCGTCATGTGGCACGGGTCTCATTGCTGAAGGCAGATTGGGGTATTTAATTGATTTCTTGTTTTTGGCAGAGAAACCAGACACATTAGTAAAATAGAAGTAACAGTCCGTCATATGGTCTTTCTGTTCTCGTCATATGATCGGGACAGCAAAAGGCACTGTCTTTTGAGTGCCTCTGAGCCAAGCTTTCAGACAGACAGCAGATGTCGCACAACAAATGTAAGACACCCATTCCTGTTCTTGATCACCAATTGTACAGCTGAAGTACAGATGTTATGCTTTCTTCACAAGAGCAGTCATTGAGCGTCTCTGATAAGTAAGCGTATGCTTGCTACAAATATAACAGAATGTATCGCAGCTGTTACGACATTGACGAGACATACTGACCGACACCAATCATCCTGTAAAACATCTATACCATCTAACTTACTTGTTACATTGCTACTGAGGCAATGCTATATTCTGAAACAATACGTACACACTCTAAAGTCTATATTAATCCAATGAGCAGCATATGAGTATGCAAGCCACTTTTATAGCCTGCTGAGACAGTGTCAAACTGGCTCTGGCCTGCCCAGGCATGCCCGGGCTGCATACTTCCACAGAACAGCTTCCAACCTGGTCTGATGTCATGCCTGCACATGCCCAGACTGCACAAAACATTATTTATAGGCGTCTTACAGAAACGAAAATTTTTCGACACAAATGTAAGAAAAAACATGACAAACTGAATATTTTGAAAAAAATGGTACGTGATGGGCAAATTTGGATGTGATTTTCGTGACCAGCAGCCAAATATCTATAAGGAACAACCAACAGTGCTGAAGAAGCAAAAACGTTGTTGTGCAGTGTCACGAACTGAACTATCCTTCCATAGTCTTTTTAAGCATTTGAAATAAATAACTAATTTTATTCACATATTGTCCATTATATTATAATATCGATGATAAAAAATTCTTTGGCTCTGAAAATAAACAGATAATTCTAAATAAGTTGTTGATTGGTTGTCTGTAACTAAGTCCGCCACTCAGGGGTGGAGAACATTCTAAATAATAAAACGACTTGTTTTGCACGCAGTGTATTAAAAACTGTTCAAGTTATACACGTGTTTTTGCTGTTCTTATGGAATAGGATGTTTTATTATTTACTAGTTGCTTCATTATTTACACAGCTTTTTGTGGTTTTACATTTTTTTTCACGTAATGAACCCATGAAATGTAACGATTTTTATTTTCCAATAAACCTTTAAGGCCGTTTGTATACTCGCAAGTTTTTATTTTCAAAACTTATTCGTTTGACATAAGCAAATTGTATTACTTTTAACTTTTCCTTTTGTACCTAAACAAGACATTGGAAAAAAGTTGCTCTTCGGGTTTTATTCCCCTGGTAAAGAACGGATAATGCAATAAACTAATTTTGGGAAAATGCTTGTCATATTCTCCCCCCTCATCCTTCACTCGTTTCGTAAAAAGTTGCTTTATGAATCAATGCCACAAATTTCGTTAAGAAGATTGAAACATAAAAAATGATGATTTTATTTGTTAGCATACATACTTTGCTAAAGAACATGTAAGTAGACTTCAGGCTTTAAGAAAACTAGTATTGTAATAGAAGCAGAGATAACACGCTGTGAAGACGTTACCTTGCTCGGGGTCTTGGAAGATTAACCACATATGTCATTCCCTTTAGGAAAGTAATTTCCGTAATGGACAATAATAGAACAAAATTAATGGCCTTAGTTGGGTGATTTCTTTAAGAAGACGTTGATAAGAAGATAATCATAAATATGCATTACAGAATTTTTATTATATTCTCTCAGGGGATCATAACCAAGAAAAAATACACCATGAATACGTTGTGATCAAATATCTGGTTTCAGGATTGTGAAAAAAAAAAAAGATTCCAGAAAAGCCGTGTGGTTCAAGGAATCAAAAACTAAACATAGCCCTGTAGGATTATTTAGACACATAATTATCCTAAATAAAGTTCGTTATTTTTATCATAAATGAAGGTTAACGTGGAACATGCTTTTCTGCTTTAATCTTGGTCTTATATTTCTCATAACATTGTTGTAACTCGATATTGGTTACAAAAAATGCAAAAAACAATAACAATGTCTTACAGGTGAGTTAAAATATGTAAAATTAAATAACAATACTTACAACTAGAATGGGCCTGGCATGGCCTAGCGCGTTAAGGCGTGCGCTTTGTGATCTGAGGGTCGCGGGTTCGCGCCCGAGTCGCGCCAAACATGCTCGCCCTCCCAGCCGTGGGGGTGTATAATGTGACGGTCAATCACACTTTTCGTTGGTAAAAGAGTAGCCCAAGAGCTGGCGGTGGGTGGTGATGACTAGCTGCTTTCCCTCTAGTCTTACACTGCTAAATTAGGGACGGCTAGCATAGATAGCCCTCGAGTAGCTTTGTGCGAAATTCCAAAACAAACAAATACAACTAGAAATAGAAATAACATATGAATATGAATGATGTAACCAAAGAAATTATAAGGAAGTACTATTAACGAACTTAATAAAAGGAATAAACAAACATAATATTGTATCCTGAGCTACATACGTAAATATTTCCTTTTTATTTAACTTTCAAAAGATTTTTGTGGTTAAGTTACTTTGACTTGATAAGGATCCCGAGTTCGAATCCACGTCACACCAAAGATGCTCGCCCTTTCAGTTGTGGGAACATTACAATGTTACGGTCAATCTCATTATTCGTTGGTAAAAGAGTAACTCAAGAATTGGAGGTGAGTGGTGATGACTTGCTGCCTTCCCCTTATTATTTCATTTTTAAATTAGGCACGACTGGCACAGAGAGCCCTCGTGTAGCTTTGTGCGAAATTAAACAAACAAACAAACAAAAATTCAGTGTCATGAAACAGGCAAAGTAATTACACGTTTTTTCGCCGATAAGAAATAAACCAAACAACCTAACAGAGTTGTCTATTGAAAAATCATAGCTAGATAGTGGTTTACGAAGGATTATAAACATTCTCAATTCTCATAGAAAGGTTTTCACTCTCTACGTGTGTAGAGAAGCTCGTAATGGAGAACTGGTTTATTTTTTTCCTGATCAAAACCTGTGTGTGACACATCGCTGCTTCTTCTTGGAAGGTAGTTCTTTCTTAAAAATAAAAAGAAAACAGTTATACAATATTGGGGAAATAAGCTCTAGTCTTTTATAATTGTTTCAGAGCGAAACTAATAATGGTGAGGTTTATTTATGATTAATCTCTTCAAAACAGAAGGGTAAGATAGTTGTGTTCGAATGGCAATATTTAGATTATTAATCATATAATTTTATTTTGAACAAATTCAAACTCACATTAGAACTAGTTTACTAGTTTTATCTTGAGCCTACATTTGGATTATTTTAGGGTGCAAGCTTACGTTGGGGTTAGTTTATAGGTTACACTTATGTAGGAGGTATATATTTTAAACTTACACATAAATTACTTCATATATTAATATAATGCTGGGCCTATTTTTTTACAGGCTTACGCTGGAACTATTGTGTTTCAAACTTGAGTTTAAGTAGTACTATTTTTATTTCCAGTTTACTATGAGAATTTAGAATAGGGATTGCTCTGTATTTCAACTTGAACTTTGATTTCAATCGCACATTGAGATAATTCTTTTTTTTTAAATGTAATGTAACGAAGAGTAAAAATTATTTTCATTACCTTATTTTCACCTTTTTAGAATTCATGATTATTAAAGTTACACCCTTCCACCTTTCCTAAATGAATACCGAAGAGACAAGATCTGAAAAAACGTTAGGCCTTGTGAAAGACAATCTAAATGTTTTCTTATAGAAACACGTTCCAATATAGCGTTAAAACTTTGCTCAGGATCATTTCATAACAAATATTCTTCCAAGCAGCACAGCAGTATGTCTGCGAACATTTTGGGTTAGAAATCAGGTTTCGAAGTGTGTAGCTGTGTGCGTATGACAAACAACATTATAACGAATATATCACATAACAGATTACGAAAAGCTTACTGACAGTTATGTACTTTATTATGGTGTGAACGCCTTTTTTAAGCTGACAAAGCTTTGTTGTGATTAATTACACCTGCCATAAGAAATTAGTGCTAAACTTATTAAATCATCAATTCTGCATTCCTTATCTAGGGTTTCCCGTTGGTACAGCTTTAAGTTTACGGATTTACAACGCTAAAATCAGGGGCTCAATTCCCCTCGGTGGACCCAGCAAACAGCCCGATATGGCTTTGCTATAACAAAACAGGCACTCTTTATCTAGGACTTTCAATAATGAAAAAGTGTAGAATGATAACATTCCAACCACACTATGTTTCACATATCCATTCCTGAGAATGTATTTTACTTAACTCAGAACTTATCAATCATTCCTGAGAATATGTTTTACTCAACTCATAACTCATCAATCATTCCTGAGAATGTGTTTTACTCAACTCATAACTCTTCAATCTAGTGAGATTAGAATATTATTATCATACATTCTTAAAAATTTCTAGAGGGTTAAATACAGAAAGTAGTGTTAAAATAACAATGAATCCTAATACCAGTTTATTGTTAAAAGTATGCTAATTTGTGAATTAAATTCCTTTTATGTTTGTACTTTTTTTTGTTGTGTTTTACACGAGTCAGCATGGAAGAGGATATACTTTAAAATGAAACGTACACGGACATCTATTTTTATAATTATTAAAAAAACAACAATTAACAAAACCAAAATCACCCGTGTGGGTTTCAGAATACGAACCAATCCCTCGTATTATCTTCACGTGCTACCGATGAGCCTTTAAATGTTGGTTTGTAGTCAGCCATCTTACTCCTCTACCTAAACATACATTGACTTGTCACGGGCTGGACAGGATGGTCCAAAACATCATGCCCGAGATCTGACCCATTATGTTCGTGTGGAGCAGGCCACTTCGTATCGAGGAATTCTCCCATTACCCCAGCACAGTAGGTCATCCATAAGAGAAAAACCTTCACAAGTGATACTGGTGAACTGTTTCATGTATGTAGGGCTTCATCCGTAAAACGCATTGGTTAAAAATCCGTCCTAGGAAAAATGGATGTTAGTTTAGGATTGAACTTAATGTCGCTCCAGACTATGATGGATTCACCACGCTGACGGTCGTCTTTAGCTACGCTATCGCTGTGATAATGCTCTTAAAACAAACCCTATATTCTGTTGTCAAGAGTACTGGCGTCTAACCTTGGATAGTGCAAGTAAAGGGATCTAGAGGTTTGATCTTTTCACTTGTTTGAAGGCGCTTGTTTTATTGAGTGTAGGAATGTAGAGGACGTGCTTAGATGTCGGGTATATTTATTAATATAAGTATAAAGGTGTTTCTTTTTACTGGTTTATTTTGAGCTTGAGTTGTTGTATAAATAAGGTTACATCTTTATACTTATATTAATAAATATACCCAAATCTATGTACGCTCTCTACATTACTACATTTAATCTTGTCAATTTAACTTATAAATTGGGTCAGTGAGTTTCGGAAATAGGCTCTTTATAACACTAACTATCATTTTTCAGTCTCTTGTGGACAGTTTGGATTATATGGATCTTGAAGGTCATAACAGAGTTTCTGTTTTACATGCATAACCAGAAAGTAGTTATTTACTGGACTTATGGTCCTGATGACCATCTCTATGTCATCTCTTTATTTTTCCTAAGGCTTTTACATCAGTTCCGAGTAGGTGAAACAACGCACACTTAAAGTGGGAGAAGCAGAGATATGACAGTGAAACGCTTCAGTTGATAGTTTTTCTATAAACTTAAACACCTTCAAATGCACGCCTTGGTCACAACGGTGTAACACTCCTGTGATGGAAGAAAAGGTAATGCGACTGCGCCATGAAGCATCCCCTTTGAGAAACATTCCTTTATAGGAATATTACGTAATTCACACGAATAATAAATAACTGTCCCAGAGGAGAAAACTTCTCATTTGTTGCTTTGTCATAAAGTTTCCAATGCATGCCATAAATCTGGTGAAAAATAAACATTTATTAGTACTGAAAAACGATCGTCCTAGAAAGTTTTGAGTAGCTAGTAATGTAAACAGTGGTAATGATACATGGTATCGTGTTGCTTAGTAACCAGTATGCTTCCTTCACTGAATAGAGATAAATATTCAGATTTCCAATACCAAAATCAGGGTTTGATTCCCTTCGGGAGACACAGCAGATAGTCCGACGTGGTTTTGCTATAAGACGTCACAAACACACTCTACTGCCTCCGATATAGTCTTTTCATGTGCGAGGCACACTTCTGTTGTATTGGCGTGTATCGTTATGAAAGATTATTTAATGTTCTGGCTGTAAAAGATGTTGATGGGTACTACATACAGATGTTTTATATAGAGTTCTATTAGAAGTATGTTAGCATTTGTTGTATGCCAGTCTATGATTTTTATAGTTTCTTGTTCCAGGTATTACATCATTATCCTGAAGAATAATGCTAGGTATCTTTGTTGATCAAAATACTCTGGGTTAATTTTGCTCATTATGAATTTTATATGCAAAAACGGCTCGTTTGGGCTCAGAAAATATTTTAAATAGAAGAGCAAACAACGTTTCGACCTTCTTCGGTCATCGTCAGGTTCACAAAGAAAGAGGTAACTGACCGGAAGCGTAGAAAACATTATACGCACACACCTAGACAGAAAGCAAAATTAACCAACAAAACTAAATATATCTCACGAATCAAAAAATCACGAAACCATATACTGCTGTATACCATATATTCCTGACATCAGCAAATAAATAACCAACATTTGGCAAAAACTAGTAACAAAATATAACATTCCAGTTAATACTAAATTTATTCAAAAACCAAGCACAAAACTAAGGTCTATACTATGTAAGAACTACACTGACAAACACCACACCAACATTATTTATAAAATACAATGTGATAACTGCCACGACTTCTATGTTGGAGAAACAAGTAGAAAAATGGAAACTAGATTCAAAGAACATAAAAAGTCACCTTCACACGTTTTCGAACACTGCAAGTCAAATGGATACAACATAACCATAGAAAACACTAAAATACTAAATAAAGAAACAAACATAAACAAACGCAAAATTAAAGAAGCCTTACTTATACAACAACTTAAACCCAAAATAAACCAATAGAAAGGAACGCCATTATACCTATATTAATATTATAGATAAAAGTATATATTCAAACATCTAACCCCGCCCTCTACATTGCGACACTCAGTTACACAACCCCTTCCAAACATGTGGTCAGCTTCCGGTCAGTTACCTCTTTCTTTGTGAACCTGACGATGACCGAAGAAGGTCGAAACGTTGTTCGCTCTTCTATTTAAAATATTTTCTGAACCCGAACGAGCCGTTTTTGCATATACAATTCTCAACAAGTGGGTTTCTCGACATCACTGTTTGCTCATTATGAATCGTGAAAGGAGTCCAATACCACAATCGCATGATAAAATATTGTCAAAATGGTCTATATGTTTTTCAAAAGCACAAGAAAAATTTCTATGTCCATCCAACTGTACTCTCCTGAACCATAACCGAACTGACACCAAAACTGTCCATTCGATGATTTTGCCAAGTTCATTCTTGACTCTTTATTTATGAACCCATCAAACACTGATAAGATCACGACGCTTGCTGCATCTGTGAAGAGTAGAGGTAATTTTGTGTACATTTTTTTATGTACAATTGTTTAAATAGGGGGCTAAAATCTTTTCTTTTAAGCCACAGTTGAGGCTTTGCTCTCACCAATTAAACAACGACAATAAAACTTATTTTCTGTTCTTAGGTCCTTGTTGAGCTTATAAGTAGAGGTGTAACGATTGTTATTGGCCATATTGTGCTGACAGTAGTAATTCTGTGGCATAAGTGATTTTCCAGGACCTTGACCGAAGCGCTTATAACAGTTTCAATGCTAATCTCGTTATAAAAAAATAACTGGTGTTTGTTTCTAGGTTTGTCTATCTGAATACTTCCTGTTAAGACTAGCAGGTAACACTGACATACAAATGTTCACAGCAGGTAGCACATTCAAGACATGATGGAACAGCAGTAACTTCTCACAGCATGACATGATGATTTTCAAATTAGTTTCGCAAACAACTTCAATGGGTACATTAGATAATTAAACTATTATTTAATGAGTTTGTTTCATGTAGCATATACGTTAACAAACGTTTTCAGTGAAAATAAATCTTTATTTATTACTAAAATACATCAAAGTAGATTAGATGTTGAGAAACAGCTTTAGATACTTGCGGAATTTACTATGGGGGGTATTTAAAAAAAAAACAACAACATTTATTTCAGACATCATATATTTTGGCTTTTTTGTTATTAATATGTATTTTAATCATTCAAGTGGTACGAAATTTATCTGTGAAAATATTATTTCGTTAAACACTGTAGCTATGAGTAATATGCTCGAATTATTTTTATGCCTACATAAGATATTATGATTCTTGAGATATCTGGTAACAACGAATATTTTTCGCAACAAAAGTACGTAACATAAACACATAAAACCACAACATGTTTACATCTACCGAAGTAAGCTTGTTTAACAGTGCATTGTGTGTTTTATTAAACAATACTGCTGGAATATCGTAAGAGAGAGATACGGGTGTAACTGTCACTTTGCGTGCACGTTGACGTCACACTCACGAATTTCTAATGAGTTTCATTGTTTAATGGTGTACAATCATTAAAATGTATTATATAGTTCATCACAGTAAATGTTGCATTCTCTTGATTTATTAGGTATCTCTTTGAGCATTAAAGTAATTAACTGGGATGTCATAGTAAACGTGGTCATTTTAACAGCACTTAAATTCAACTACAAGAGGATGGTGTTTATGTGACTGGAGAGTAATGTTCTGACGCAGCTAATCTATGTTTTAGTAATGCATTGTATAGGTATAGTAGAGTGAGCGTCTTCACTCTGATGTGCACATAACGCAACATCAACTCAGTGCCAAAAATCTAATTATTCTGATTCATATTTAAATTTTATTTAATTCAATAGTGTATAATAATATTACAGTTTAACGCCAAAGAGACATATCTTACAGTATTAAGGAAAAACAAACACTGGTGACAATTTTGCATCATAATATTTCATCTTGTAGATAGATACATATATGAGTTTTCTTTGACAAGCAAGCATAGAGACAATTTAGTCGTAGTGGTAATAATGCTTGTGAATTTCGTTTTTATTTACTTACGTTTGTACTTCATCGTAAAACTTCCTATTATCTATAACTTAATGAGTTGATTCAGTTCAAAACTTAAACTTAATTATCTGTCTCTTTTCGTCTGATGAAAGTATAATTCAATTGACGTGCTTTCTGGTGTCAATGTTAGGTGTACTTATGTCAAATTCGATCAGTTAATTCGTATTAGACTTTTATTGGAATTTTGGCTTTATCTTTTGAAGAAAAATAGCCCCAATTTGGAGCAAGCTCTCAACTGATACGACTATTTGTTCTCTGAATCTTGTTAGGCACTAATAAATAGGTGTAAATAAAGTCAATAAACTTTCTTTTTTTAGCTGAGAGATATAAATGCCAAGTCGTATTAGCCTCGGGGTGCTATAAGACCATTTATTAAAACTGCGAATATTCTCACTCTGAAACAAACTACATAATCTTTAAGATAAAACAACCGACATCGGATTCGCTAAACAATTTTTATCACCGTTCTTGAGTTGGATATAAATGGTGCATCCATTTAAAGAGACAAACCTAATAATCTTTCGGAATAGACAAACGTGCTTTAAATGTAAAGACGGAAAAAGACAGGACGCTTGAAAAAAATTAGCTGGTTGATATCACGCTTGGTTTGTTTTGAATTTCACGCAAAGCTACCCGATGAGGCTATCTGCGCTAGCCGTCTCTAATTTAGCAGTGTAAGCTAGCCATATCCACCAACCATCAATTTTTGGGTTACTCTTTTAACAACGAATAGTGGGATTGACCGTTACATTATAGCGAGCATGTTTGGTGTGACGGGGATTCCAACACGGGACTCTCGGATTACGAGACCTGGCCTTAACCACCTGGCCATGCCGGGCTCTATCACGGCTGTAGCAACAATAAAATGACATCGGTTGGTTACAACCATTCTATGAATAAAGCTTATAAACTACAAGTAAGTTTGTGAATATAATAATATAACTAATCTTAATAAAAACACGTACTGTGAATGTTAGTATTCTGCCCTTTCCTCCTTTTGATAAGAAATCTATATAAGATACAAAAATTTAATGGAAAGATATACATCTATAGAAAATACCTAAATTCTCTAGAAGTTATAAAAGTCTATAGAAATATAAAAAATTTATACAGCATCTAAAAGGGCTCGGAATGGTCAGGTGTGTTAAGGCGTTCGTCTCGTAATCTTAGGACTGCGGGTTCGAATCCTCGTCGCACTAAATATGCTCGCCCTTTGAGCCGTGAGGGCGTTATAATGTAACGGTCAATACCACTATTTGTTGGTGAAAGAGTAGCCCAAGAGTTGGCTGTAAGATGCCTCCTTCTATTCTTACACTGCTAAATTAGGGATGGCTAGCGCAGATAGTCCTCGTGTAGCTTTGCGCGAAATAAAAACAAACAAACAAAGCATCTAAAATAAAATCTGTAGAAAGTGTAAATACTTATAGAGATGATAAAAATATATAGAGATTATTTATATGTTTATGAAATGTGAAAAAATCTTTAGGGAATATAAATTTTTTACACTGCTAATAAACAGACAAAAAAAATTTCCAACCGCACACACACTGGCTCTCTTTCTAGTTTGTATTTGTCTGTTTAATCAAAATAAATAACTTACAGCGAACAGGAAAGCAGACAAAAGACGTTTTGTTTCCCAAAGCTCCCCGGTTCCTATAACTCGCCTTAACTACAACGAAGGATATAAACTTAGAATGTAGAATATTAAGTTTCTTGTTACAACTGATGTTCACGTCCGTTCTTTTTTCATCTTCTTTAAAAGGAGCCTCAACCGACTTTCATTGTTAATCGTATTGAGATATAAAATTTCAGAACTAGGGGTATTTGCTGAATACACCAAGTCACGTGCTTTAGGTAGATGTTTTAAATTTTTTACTCATAATTCAAAACATAAGTTTGAATATTACGAAGGGAAGTTATTTGACTCTGAAGCTCACTAATTCTCCTTTGGTGGTGAATAAAACAAAATGTGTTGTTGTTTTTCAAATCACAAATCTGTAGAACAGCTGAAACAGAAGAGATTGTTTGAATATTGGATGAAATGAATAAATGACGATGACAAACAAAAGAAGAAGGAAATATACAACTGAACAGCTGTCATTACCTTTTGAAAATGTCTTATTTATAGAACGTGTTGGGCAAGACTTTCTTTATTATTTTGACAATAAAATTCGAAGAAAAAAACGATCTTAACTATCCAGATAATAACATATAAAATGATTTGTTATTTTCATCAACGTCTCACCATTGGAACTTTATTAGAGCTAGCAGTTGAGTAACTGTTTTTTTGTGTGTTTTTTTCTGCTAGACCTGATAAAGCCGCAATGATAAAACACTGGATGAAATAAAAAGTTTTTCTTTATATTATTTGCTACAGATTAAAGGTAATTTCTTTCTTCAAACTTTATTATCAAATACGGAAATACCACCAGCATGCAGTACAGATAATTAGCAATTGTTTTAATAAACTGTGGAAAATAAATAAATATATGTTGCAAGTGGCAAAACAAAATGTTATGGATTTTGTATGCGCGTGAAACTATATATTTTTTTATTTATTTCAGAAACGAATTATAGTTTACTAAACAATTTGTTTAATTCTTTGCTATGATCCCCACAGGGATCGAACCAAAATGTTAACGTCATAAATATTCAAGCTTATTGCTAAGCCACCGTTGGGTATACACGTGTTGAACGTGTACAGTTTAATCAATACATATTTCACTTTTATTTTATTGAAATCGAATTCATTATTTTCGAGAAACAGTTTTTGTTTTTATAATTTATCGAAGCCTATATTGATTGGAGCGTTTGAAATTGGAAAATGTTATTTAAAAAAATGATATATAATCAATATTTTAGTTTTATTCTATAAAACCAGCTACCATTTTCCTGTTGATAACAACGTTATTGTTAACTAAAATATTTATCTTTTTGATATTTAGTGGAGAATTTTATTAATTTTTAACTTAAAACTCTTAATTCTGTGTTCAAGAAAAACATTAAGGCCCGGTATGGCCAAGCGGGTTAAGGCGTTCGACTCGTAATCTGAGGGTGGCGGGTTTGAATTCTGGTTGCACCAAACATGCTCGCCCTTTCAGACGTGGGGGCGTTATAATGTTACCGTCAATCCCACTATTCATTGGTAAAAGAGTGGCCCAAGAGTTGGCGGTGATGACTAGCTACCTTCCCTCTAGTCTTACACTGCTAAATTAGGAATAGCTAGCCCAGATAGCTCTTGTGTAGCTTTGCGCGAAATTAAAAAAACAAACAAACATTAATGTCAGATTTTTAATATAGGGTTTTATTGAGTGTTCAACTGTAGCTTTCAACACGTTATTTGATAAATTAACTTTGATTCCACACAGGATTGAGCACATTATATTAAGACCATATTGGAGACTAGTCAAGTGGTGCTCTATTTGAGAAATATGCATCTTGTGAATAGTCTTACAGGGTAGTTTCTATTGCAAAAATCTCCGTCGTAAAGTTGTCAGGTCAAAAGCTCATCAATACTCTCTCAAGATTTCCATAAGCCATTTGATATACAGGGACGACGATTTTTCATCGTCTGTTTCTGGATGTTTCAACAGTCTTATCATAAAGAACTTTGCAGGTGCTGCACCTGGTGATTTGACTGTTATGTGTTTAAAATGTAGCTTGAAGTAAATAACAGTTGAACGGGACGCATCAGTGGAAGCCTCTTCGTGGTGAGTACAAATATTGTTGGCTTTGTTTACAGATGGATACCTTTCTTTGTTATCTTACCTGATATATGGACGGCGTAGATTTTCATCTGTTAAAAGTGGCACTTTGCTTATAGCAGTAGTAGGACTTGTTACAAATCTTTTTCTAAACGATCCTATTATCTAAGTTGATCCTTCTATCTTTATTTCCCAATAGCATTAAAGTACAATGGATATGTATTTCCATTGATGAAGATCTAAATCTCTTGCCTGAATACATCTTATGATCTAAGTGTGTGAATATTTTACAGAAAGAGCTGTTACATATATATCTTTCACAAAAGCAATCAGTTGAAATAATTAATTACCTGTGGCATCATACAAACTACATACGAATGCCAAATAACGCTAAAACGTAATTCTGAATGCGCCGTTCTACCACGACTTTATATTCGTTTTGGTAGTGGCGTACTGATTTGATATTGAAAATTGTTTCATTATAAGGTATCTCAGTTTTTATAGGTACACTGAGATGTTTCATCTTTAATATTTGATTTGTTCCGAAGAAATTAATTGGAGATTTTAAGAATCCGACATTAAACCTGAAGATTCATTTTTTATTCGTTTTAACTATTCGCGTAGAGCTACAGAAAGATTATAAACATTACGTGTCCTTAATTTTGAACTGATTAAATAGACACTTACCTCACAACTTCTGGGTTACTATTGTCTGATCGAAAAGAGAAATTTGACAGTCGCCGCTCTATGAACCTACGGCCTCAAAATGTGGACTACAAGTGTATATTTTTGTGTTCTGGCACGACAACAGCTGACTAGTCCAAGAATTAAAACATTTTGATTATATCATAAGTATTGTATGTTACTACAGAACTCATGGAAAGCTTTCATTGATTAATTGAGAATAAAATATTATAGATTGTAGTAAAGTAAACATTTTGTTACGTTGTAGTTAACTGGCGACTTAACGACACTGTGGATAAGTAGTAAACAGTTTAAACTGTAATAACCAAAAGTATTCGAGTGAGTAAAACTAAAAAATGAACTAAAAATTTTAGTTCTTAAAACATTAGTCTCAAGACATTGGGACAAAGTAGTAAACAACTTAAACAGTAATGTACTAAAGACTTCTAGATAGAGACACTAATAAGAAGTAGTAAACAACTTAAACAGTAATGTATTAAAGACTTCTAGGTAGAGACATTAATAAGAAGTAGTAAACAACTTAAACATTAATGTACTAAAGACTTCAAGAAAGAGACATTAGCCCCCCAGTGGCTCAGCGGTATGTCTGCGGACTTACACGCTAAAATCCGGGTTTCGATACCCGTGGTGGGCAGAGCACAGATAGCCCATTGTGTAGCTTTGTGCTTAATTCAAAACAACAACAACAACAACAACAACAATAGAAGAGACATTAATAAGAAGTAGTAAACAACTTAAACAGTAATGTGTTAAAGACTTCTAGATAGAGACATTAATAAGAAGTAGTAAACTTCTAGTGAGATACATTAGTGAAAAACTTAATATTTTAAACTGTAATAAACTAAAGATTTTTAATAACAGACATTAGCTAAAAGTAGTAAATAACTTAAACTATGATATATACTTCTAGTAAGAATCATTTTAGTGAAAAGTAACAGACAACTAAAACTTTAATGAGCTAAACACTTCTAGTGAGAGACGTTATTAGTAAATCGTTAATTTGAAACTATAGGGGAACATTTCGTTAGTGCCGTACTCAACATTTAATTGTAGTGCCTTTGTAAGCTTGACAACTTTTATGATTTTGACAGTAGTATTCAATTTTAAGATTTTGTGACTGCTACCGATTTAAAATTTTATAGACACTAGAAACAAAGTTCCGTTATTGTCGTCTGATACCGAGTGAAACGGAACATAAAACTAAGACAAATGGCTGAGAACGTAGGGTTAGAATTGCAGAATCAGAACTTATAAGCATAATAAGTCAATAGTCATAATTAATCAGCTTGTGTTTCAATGTCACAATGTTTCAACTTTGCTTGTTCGTTTTTAGTTTTTAAGAGTGAACACACATGGGTGCTATCTGCGGCACCCATCACGTGAAAAAGAACCTCATCTTATAGCAATGTAAGTCGTTAACCTACTGTTGTCCCACCGGTGAAGTTTAGAATTGCTAGAGACTATTAACTTTACTTTACAATGACGAGAGGGTAATCCGAGAGCCGCGGATTCGAATCCTCGTCACACAAACATACTCTCCCTTTCAGCCGTGGGGGCGTTATAATGTTACAGTAAATCCCACTGTTCTTTGGTAACGGAGTAGCCCAAGAGTGGATGGTGATGACTAGCTGCCTTTCTTCTAGTCTTACACTGCTAAAATAGGGACGGCTAGCGCAGATAGCCCTCGTGTATCTTTGCGCGAAATTCAAACAAACAAACTAAACAACTGCGTTATCTAACAGCAGCAGGAATTTTGAAACATTTCGTTAAGCTAGGTGAAGTGATAGATTCTTGATAAAATAAAGAAGTTGTTTTGTGTTTGTTAGGAATATATTTACATAACCCACAACAAGAGCCGTAGAAGAGCTCGATATTTATTTTAGGGTTACGAAAATATTTACCTTTTGGTCTTGACTATAAAACTGGTCTTTATTTCAGTGTCTCTTTAGAAAATAATGTATACAGACTTATCTGTATAATACTGAGTAAATTAGTCGTAGCAAAACTTTAACAATACAAAAACGTGACAAGGTAACACCGAGTAAATTAAACTTGCCAGATGTTAAAAAATACAAACATCCCTACAGTATAGCACCGAGTAAATTAAACTTAACAGTATGAGTGCATTTTTTATAGCAAAGCCACATTGGGCTACTTGCTGTGTACACCGAAGGCAATCGAGCCCCTGATTTTAGAGTTGTAAATCCGAAGATTTATTGTTGTCCAGTGAAGGACAAACTTAATAAAAGATGAAAAACAAACAAAGAAACGTAACACTATAACACTGAGTAAATGAAACCCGATACTAGATGAGCAATAAAAACGACCCTAACAGTATAATGCCGAGTAAATTAAATATTGAATAATACAGAAACCCTGACAAGTTTAAATTGTAACGAAGTAAGAACTTCTGTAAGTAGTGAACTAAATATTTAAGATTAAATTGCTGAATCTAATGTGCTATGAAATATTAAAGTGCAATAATATACAATAATACCTTTATTAATTTGTTAATTGAGGATAAACAAATAAGTTTTGTCACTGTAAGGGTATGTTAGTTAGTCTGAACTGTTAATACATTCAGCGTTTTTCATTAAAGAAATCCTCTACAGCTAGCAATCAATACATTTATATTACATTACTGCCACCTAGAGTTTTCTATGCTACGAAGAATTAAAGCATAATAATATACAATCGGATATTAATCTTGAATAATGCATCCATATGATAAATTATTGCATTATTATTAATTTATTAATGTGATATTCGGGCAACTAATTTATTAGTTTTTGAAATACACAGGAAATTAGGGAAGTGTTAAACAGAAGTAATTTCGAACACAGACAGCAAAGAAAAAGGATCAAATGCAAGCAAACAGATAAATATTATACATTTAATAATAACGATGAATGTTTTTACTCAACTAACTATTCTCTAACTTTGAGCTGTAGCAGAGGGAAGACTCTTTTACGTCTACACAGGACAGATATAGAAGTCAGAATAATGGTACATTACACTGTTAAGTTAAAACTAAAGTCCTTAGTGCGACATCTCGAAAACCTAGTTTACTTGTAAAAAAGATTATTCTAATGTGTAAATTCAACTTATACCGACTTGTACAATAACAAGTACCTGTATCACTTCTTTAAATGAATCGGATCTCATTCCAGGCTGACAAGACAGAAAAACAGGACCAACAGATATAAATCTTTACAGACAATTGTTTTATTCGACGTTATCTAAGCCAAATATTTTTGCAAGATTATGATATTTTAAACTCTTATTTATAACAACGCTAACTAATTATAAACAGAATAACTACTTTGAAATTTAACAAAATGTATTGTAAAAATATACGTATCGATTTTACCCATATTGCGAGAGGGAAATATCCAGTTTTCTGTCCTCACAACTCACATTCTGAGATCCTACTTTGCCATATACATCATTAAAAGTATTTCTGCTATACAGCATAATACTTCCTTATTAGCTTGCATAGAAATCAATAATGTACTAGAATTTATGGTATATATATGAATCACAAGTTGCACGGCAGGTTGGGCTACACATACCTACCGCACAGCCGATGAGCAAAATGAACACCAAATTATTTTTTCTTTTACACGAATTACAACGACCTCTTTGTATTTTAAACTTTTGATACCCTAATTGCATTTTTTTTATTTGTTATATTTATGATACGGTAGCTAAATCGATATGGCTGTTATAGATAAATATTTATATATAATATACAGTTGTTATTCAGAAATGGCCAGCTTGTTTGAAAATAGCTGCAGTTTTATTTCTATTTAAGGGCTAGTAATTAAACAGATTTCTATAAATACGGAACATTATGAAAAAAAATCATTATATATTCTACGAAAATCAAGCGTATGTGATACCATGACGTTCGTTTAACACGAATTCCTTTGCCATACACGGCCATAGAGAGAGAGAGCTGCTTTTCGCAGGTGTCGCACCTACACAAAGTCCTCTAAACTTAGCAATGCTTAAATAAAACAAATATAAACTAAATTATGATTAATAAAGTTACAAAAAATAAAACCTAGTCTCATAGTACAACACTAACGATTGAAAATTAATATACTCTCAAGTCTTTTGTGAATAGTTTATGAATTTCTTTCATTCAAGATATATACAGGTGAATTATTTCGCGTATCTTTTTGCGTTTAGTTGGAGCTCTTGTGAACAGGATGTAACCATTTGTAGCTGGCATTTACCTCTTGTCTGAACTAGTTGTACATACACTGTTGGGGGTCTAAGTACACACGTGTATATCTCGGAGAGTAGGCTGAGCTCAAGCTAGCATGGTTATAATATAATTTATTTTGCTTTTACTCGTGAATTCTTAGAAGTACTGTATTAATTTTGACACTGTAGTTTCGTGGTCCCAGTCCGAGAAAAACAACAATAGCTTCCTGGTTCACTGTTTCTTTATGACAATAAAGTTCATTCCAATAAATTCATAAAAATAACTCAGTAAAAATACGTAACTAATAAATGGTTGTTTGTTTGTTTTTTTGAATTTCGCGCAAAGCGAGGGCTGTCTGTGCTAGCCGTCCCTAATTTAGCAGTGTAAGACTAGAGGGAAGGCAGCTAGTCGTCACCACCCACCGCCAACTCTTGGGTTACTCTTTTATCAACGGCAGGTGGGATTGATCGTAACTTTATAACGCCCCCACGGCTGAAAGGGCGAGCATGTTTGGTGCGACTGGAAGTCGAACGCCTTAACACACTTGGCTATGCTGAACCCAATAATGAATGGTAAAACATAATTAAAAATACACAATGGGTAAGTGGTAGAAAAAAAAATGAATAAATAATGTGTTGTTAATTCGTACCATGCAAATATGGTGTGTAAATTACGATGTTGATAATTAGAATTCACTTACTTAACTTGATTAAATCCCTAACAGTAGTGTTCATGAAAATTGATGATGCGTGTATATATGTATGGCGTCTAGACCAATATACAATACTATGCTGCCGTATCACAGCCGTTCTAATGAGCCCTAGTATTTAGTGAAAGTCCTAGTCGGTACTGGATACAGTATATGTTGTGTGATTAGCATATTATAACATATTCTCCTATACTTTCACTCGTAAGATTGTTTGTTTTATGGTTTTGAAAAAATATTTACCGAATCTGTTGCTTATTGGCGGTCTTAATAATTCTTTTTGTGAACATTATTGGATCTGAATATATCAACAGAATAACAACAAATAAACCTAACTTTATTAGAAAGTGAATAATATAAATTAGCATCACTACGCAGAGTAACTTCAAAACATGATCAATATTACAGTTTAAAGTCTCCATGTAGAGCTATTTTACCGAAAGATTAACATTGAATATTTAAATCATTGTTATTGTATATTATATATGCAACATGACTTTGGTAAATAACAGTGTATTTTCAGTTCTACAAATTATATGTAAAGAAACATTAAATGAATGTATAATATATAAAGAAAACATTCTTATAGTGAAGTCTAATGTTATAGAAACAAGACAGTTATTTATCACACAGATAAACGATACATCATATTACACAGTACACTACACTTGTTAACTGGTTCTGTTCTCAAATTGTTTTTTGTTTTTTGGAATTTCGCGCAAAATTGTACGAAGGCTATCTGTGTTAGCTGTCCTTAATTTAGAAGTGTAAGGCTCGAGAAAAGGCTACCAGTTATTACCAACCACCGCCAACTTTTGGGCTACTCTTTTACCAACGAATAGTGTGATTGACCGTAACATTATAACGCCCTACGACTTAAAGGGCGAGTATGTGTGGTGTGACGAGGATTCGAACCCGCGACCCTCGGATAACGAGTCGCGATTGCCTTAAGCACGTGGCCATGCCGAGCCATCGCGTTGGTGATACTATTGTCTTTACATATATGTAAACCCAATTTCACTGTGTTTGATGTTTGTAATAATAAGGAAAACCACTGGAATACTAATAAAAGCGTTTGCATCTGGTATATTCAGTATTAATACCACCACTTCTTAATAGAACACAGTGCTTATATAGTATGTTGAAATAAATAAACATCAAAGTACTGAACATGAACATAACAATTACCTTGCAATATCAGCTTAGAAAGCTTTCTTTAAAATGTTTATTTGTTTTTTGTATTTTATACGTAAATAAAAGTATGAAAACAGAGCAAGCATCGTTGTACCGAATAACCTTAAATCTTCGCCTGCTGCTTTGATATTTAATCTGGAGATAAGGTTCATCGTGATAAATAATAACATCTGGCAAAGCAATCTTTGTTTATTTTATGTTGGTGTAGTGTGGTTACTATAATACAGTTGAATATACTTAAAATTTTCTGAACAGATTATTCATATATACGAAAAATATTAGAACGATTGTTTCAGCAGGGACTAGTAAGTGTCAGAAGAAACTTTTGCCTAGCGTACACTATAGTTAATAATTATTTTTAAATGAACGAATTTCTTTTTAACCAAAAGAAAACGACAACAATGCTTATGTTGTGTGTTTTTTTGCTATTTTAATGGCGTGTAATAAATATTTTGCGTCTTGGCTGTTTTATTCCAACTGAGTCATTTGACAAGCTGTATTATGTCTGCCTTTTTCTAGAGGAATTTCAAATAAGAGAATGAATCCGCTTTCTTCCAGGATGTTACTGAGGTAGATTTTCCGCAGCAAACTTCAAAACATTCGTAGCCGTCTGAAATGAGAGTTCTTCTACACTCGTGCATTTACAAAGCAGCTTTAGCTGAACCGAAAGAATCGCGTTTTCAAGCTTTCCGCCTCAGCAGTTGGATACCCATTGCCTTATCATCCGGTCGTTGACATAATCACCTTTCCAGCTGCGTAGAGTATAAAATAGCCTTTACTGAAAAGTCGTTTTGACTTTCACTAGAGCAAAATTCTTCTATTTTCTATGTACCTAGCAATGCTGATGTTTTCGGTTCCCGTCCGAGTTTAACAACAACACATGGTTATGATACTGGAGGCATCCTTGGTGAATCGAAAGTAATTATAATTTAAAAAGAAGGACTCGATTTCAGGTTGGTGACAGGATTTTAGAGGGAAATGTTTCAAAACATCAAATTTTAAAACTTAAGGTTTTTGTTTTTAAAGACTGGTTGAACGAGTTGATGATTATCCGGAGTGCAATAAAGTTAAGTCGTTTAAGGCTTAGTGAATGATTACGGGGTATGTTGTTGTTGGCAGAAAGAGTCATAGAAAACCCGTTTCAAATAAATTTGGCATTCAGAGTGGTCAGTTGAGTTCTTTAGTAAAGTGTATTGATTCGTAAAAAATATCCATGTTCGAAATGGAAAAAAGTGACAAAAACCCTCATAAACATTCATTGAAAATTATATTACAGATGGTATATTAGCGACTATCTGTCTGTTTATCCTTCCTTGTTTCGTGTCAGTATTTCCTCTTATCTTCCTTTCTATAACCCATTATTTCTTTCATTTTCTTACAAGAGATACTGCGTCTGTCGAGGCTCCACATTTATAATTATCTTGGTCCGGCATGGCCAGGTGGGTTAAGGCGTTCGATTCTCTGAATCTAAGGGTCGCGGGTTCGAGTCCCCGTCGCACCAAACATGCTCACCCTTTCAGCCGTGGAAACGTTATAATGTTACCGTCAATCCTACTTTTCGTTAGTAAAAGAGTAGCCCAAGAGTTGGCGGTGGGTGGTGATGACTAGCTGTCTTCCCTTTTGTCTTACACTACGAAATTAGGGACGGCTAGGGCAGATAATTCTCGTGTAGCTTTGCGTGAAATTCCAAAAAACAAACAAACGAATTTTTAATTTTCACTCTTTCCACTGTAGATTCTTTCACTTTTTTTATACCTATGTTTGGATATATATAAGTTCTATTTTAATATATGCTTGCTCGATTATTTACTTTTCCATCTGTTTCTCACTTTTTATTTTTATTTTTTTAATCTTACATTTTTGTTCTCATCAGTCTGTGTTGCAAATGAAGATTTTTGTCCTCGTATGGCGTAATATTTCATTCTGTTTGATGAGATTCAGGGTAACAGCAATATTAATCCTCATTACACTGACAACGACTTCAGTGCCTGACTATGATCTTATCTGAACCCAAGAGGGATGACTGATGGCTTCGAACAATTTTACGCCTAACCGAGGCGCCTGTGCGAATCTGTGATAGCATGTTTTAGAAAATTTTGACACTATCTGCTTTAATGCCTATTCTTGTCTACCCTGTAGACAACTAGATGACTCAATAAAGACGCTGGTCAACGCCTTGGCTCTCTCAACTAAAGCACTGAGTAAGATAACGAATACATAGGCGTCTGATGGATCCGTATATCCTCGCTGTGACCCACTTTCAATTACACAGAAAATCGAGGTCATCACACGTTTGCTGCTCAAATTGTTTTCTTTTTTCTCCATAGAAGTAGCACTTACAGTTTTTGTGTGCAACAAATTCTAAACTAGTGCGTCTTAGGCTTGATACTGACCATCCAG
Source organism: Carcinoscorpius rotundicauda (assembly GCA_011833715.1). Lineage (NCBI taxonomy): Eukaryota > Metazoa > Arthropoda > Merostomata > Xiphosura > Limulidae > Carcinoscorpius > Carcinoscorpius rotundicauda. Next base: position 77,271,788 of record CM022397.1, on the reverse strand, counting down.
GACAGGAGATAGGGACAGCGTCAAAAGTTGTAACTCTCACAGAATATCAACTTCTTGGTTCGTTTTTGAATTAATTAAACGACAAGTAAACTCAGACATCTAGGGAGAAAAAACAACACTCACTGGTCTACATCATTTGACATGCTTAGAAAACAGGTAAATTTGTTTGTTTACATTTTTTGCTCAAAGTTACAAAAGGTTATTTCTTTTGCGCATAGTCGTCGTCTCTAGTTTTGAAACGATAGATTAGACAGAAAGCAGATAGGAATAGGTTGTTTTGTTTTTTGAATTTCGTGCAAAGCTACAAGTGGGTTATTTGCGCTAGCCGTTCCTAATTTAGTAGTGTAAGACTAGAGAGAAGGCAGCTAGTCATCACCACCCAACGCCAACTCTTGGGCTACTCTTTTATCAACGAATAGTGGGACTGGCCGAAACATTATAACGCTCCCACGGCTGAAAGGGCGAACATGTTTGGTGCAACGGGGATTCGAACTCACGACCCTCAGATTGCGAGTCGAACACCTTAATCCACCTGGTCTTGCCGGGTCGTATCCCAGTTAGTTTGAAGTAAACGATTATGGATCTGTGTGTACTACCAACCATAACATATAGTAGCCAAACATGAGCACTAATAAAAGATATAAGGAAAACGGCAAACTGCACAAAGAGCTATGGAAGGAAATAAACTTCACATGACATTACAAGACAGATGGAGAAATGACACAATAAGAAAAACAACAAATATAATATATGCAGTAAGGTTCATTCTGAGAACCAAATGGAAATGGGCTGGGCATGTATTCCAGTAATAGGTAGACAATAAAATAGCAACTTGAAACAGGAAAAATAGCTAAGGAAAGGCAAAAGAGATGATAGAAGGGAGATATATTCACGAAAGTAAGAATCAGATCGACACGATATGTTAAGAATAGGAGATACTAGACTGATCTGACGAAGAGCCACATCTAACAGGAGATGTCTGCAGCTTAGATAGATAGATAATAATTAAAATACACCATTAATCTGTAGATAATCCCTGTATAATCGAATAATGGTATTTCACGGCGGTTCCTACAATGCAACCACGAATCCAAATTGCAGAATGGGATTTTTACATTTTCAGCAACGATACACGAATCTTAATCCATGGGATTAAAAGTTAAGAATGTAACCATTAGGCTACACCCAATAAGTAAAAGAATGTAGCCATTAGGCAACACCCAATAAGTAAAACGTGTCATGTATCTTCACTCGTATTTCACGCCACATATCTGAATATCCACAGTTAATGCTTGGACTATCATTGTCTGACTGAGTAGTGGAATTTGACTGTCTCTCTTATAGCGCACATACAGGACCGATGTTCGAGTCGAGATGTCACAGCAACGGTATACGAGCCAAAGCCACCGGATTCATATTCCAAGCATGGTAATCATTAAGCTATATCCGGTCTGGATAGTTAAGAACGCTGGTAGTGGAAACAACATCTACCTGCTAATAATACATGGCGTGTAGTAATATCTGCTCTCAGTCTCTGACTTTGTACAACTTTCACTGGAGTGTGCTGTTAAACAGGTCTGTCAGAATACCCCAGAAACCTTCACAAAGTTTCCTCAGTATCAGATTAAGAGACAGTAAACCGTACCCGGTCCTTGCTCTCCCGGAAATTCAAATATTCAGTTGCTAGATACCGTGATGCAACGGTACACATGCATGTATATTATCCTGGCAACAGAGTCCTACTTTAAATTAACGAAGATTTGCAATTCATGGTTTAATTCAAAGAAGATATTACTCACATCAAGAGGTGTGGCCTACATTTCATTTTAATCTGATTCACAAATATTGTTTTTGCTTTCAATTTTACCATATTTATTCGAGATTTTACGAGATTAGACTGCTAAGTGTTTGCTTAGAACAAAAATTACTTTCTATAGAGAAAAGTATTAAACATAACAAATGTGTAATAACTGGAACAAAACGCTTGTTTTTCTTTCAAATGCGATTACACTTTAAGTTAAAGAAAAGAAAACTCAAGAAATGGATCGCTTTTAAAAAGCCTTAAAATAACTTTTTATGAGATTATGTGTGATATTAGTTGAACAATTTTAGAATAAAAAAGTAGCTCTAAATGTGTGTTTGGAGCGTAAGAACACGTAAAACGTTAAAATATAATTTATATTATACTATAACCCTGCTGTTATCCTTGCTTGTGGAATAATTGTCACACAGGCTTTTTAACCCATGAAACAGGAGAATATGGTACGAAAAGTTAATTGCAGTGGTGACAAGAGTGTGGTGTGCACAGTGAAAAAATAAGTTATCTTTGCTTTAGTTTAGACTGAATCTCTAAGATTATTTCAGGGAATTAACATACTCTGAATTATGCACTTAAGGGATTGTAAATAAACAGAAAAAAATGTATAAGCGAAGCATTAAAATAATTTAGAAATTAAACTTTGATGTGTTGGGATTGCAATAAAACAACTACAGCTACAAAAGAACTCTTCTCAGCCCAGGTTAATACTTTGAATACAAAATAGGAATTAATAAAAACAAACGAGATCGGCTTGGGAAGAAACATCAGATGACTGACCAATCACGTAAAGGCTGGCAGAATTTGCTATTATCATATTTATTTTCATGCAGTGTTTTGGTTCTGTAGCGACACAATGACCAAATTGCACGGTGATTTAAGTTTACATACTAGTAAGGGAACAAAACATTGGGGCATTGTTTACAAAAAGCAATAACAAAAGTATTGCCATTTCAAACTGTAAATACAGAAAAATATTACAATAATTTGAAATACAAAATAATTTTAGTTTAAACTGTAAGAAGGCATACCTTTAATAATTACATATCACAACACTATTTCCCTTCTTATTGGCTATCCCTTAAGATAAATTTAACATAACACTTGTTACTAAATCAAACTTAGCAGAATGTCTGATTCCAGCTTTGATCAGATATTTTACAAATAAACAGATCTGTACATTTATAAAACAACAGACTCAAACCTTTTCTTTGACTTAAATAGCGTCATTTGAAGCGGTCCAATGTGGAAAGTGAGAACCTTTGTCCACTTCAAGTATTAAACCTGCCACTTAGCCAGTGGTGACTGGCCATAAGGTGCGATTTAATAATTTGAGTTGTTTCTTTGAAGTTAAACACAAAGCCACACAATGAGCTGTTTGTGCTATGCTCATCACTGGTATCGAAACCCGGATTCTAGTATTACTCTGTTTTAAATGTTATCTTATTCCACAATACGATTATCCACGTTTTTACACCAATAAGGAGACAAAATCGTTCTTAATTGTAAATGAATAGAGAAAAAACAAGTCTCAAAGCAACATTTATAAAAGACCAGTAACGAGCTTGTCGATTCAAGTTTGAAACAGGAAAAAAATCTGAAATATACGTATGGAAAAAAAAACAAAATAAAAAACATAGTTATGATAATAGCGTAACATAATTCTTCCCTCCTTTCTCTTAACTCATTTCAAACTAAACTAAAGTTAACTGACAAATAGTAAAAGTGACTTTGGTTTATTATAATTACATTGGTAGGACTTATAATGAATCACTTGTTCCCCAAAGTCTGTTATCAATTGCTAATTTTGTCCATATTTAGGAGTATTAAATTATTTCTAGGCTGTGGGGCCAAGATATTTCACTATCTCAATTTTTAATTTTTAAGGAGATAATAAAAACCAATTTTATTCAATGGATGTTGAAATATATTTTTTTCTGACATAGATGACATCATGGGTCTTTTTATTTCTATTCAAACCCATTTGCATCTCTCTCTACAGTAGACATTTTCAAACTCTCCTGATGCTTTCTCAATTTTGTAGTTTCAGATTTCATGGAAGGTGGGGTATTAAAGGATTTGACATTCCATCCTAACATATCATAACACAAGCCAAGAGAGGTTACTTCTATTCATGTCTTTATCGGCTGTATAACCATGGTCTGTTTCCACATCTGTTATCTGAGAAAGATACTAATCACGCAGTTCTTAATGCTCTCTTAAATAAATTAACTTCTCTTGGTCACCCTTGGAGACTGAATGGCACAGTCAAATATGAAATTGTACAGATACAAATGGTAGTGATAGAATCATAAAGCACTTATTCGAATATTATGATTTCTCCTCTTAGCTTTCAGCATGTTTCACAACTAGAGTTAAGAATTTACTATGAACGAACTTCCCACCTGTCTTCTTCCGTATTTTCTTTCATTGTTACCTTGGAAGCAAGATTTCAGTCCACGTGATAGTGATAAATTTCGTATAATTTAGTACAAGAGTAACGAGATTCCTTGCCAACCGAATCACATGTTACATTTCAAACTAGGAAAGTTTCATTTTCTGATTTTCACTGTCCTGGACCAACTTAATACTGTCAATTCTGTCAGTTAAAGCTATGAATTATTCTATTAGTGTGCCATCAGTCCTGCTGGATTAAAACAAACCAGATGATTAATTTTCTCAACAAGGTTATGTATCCTTTTCTCTCATTCGTTTTTAATCTTATTTACCAAGTTTACTTCCTTTCGAATTTCGCGCAAAACTACACGAAGACTATCTTTGCTAGCCATCCCAAATTAGGGATGTGACATTAGAGGGAAGGCAGCTTGTCATCACCATCTACCATCAACTCTTGGGCTACTCTTTCACCAACGAATAGTGGGACTGATCGTGACAATGTAAAGTCCCAATGGCTGATAAAGCGAACATGTTTGGTGTGACGAGATTCGAACCCTCATATTGGGAGTCGAGCACCTTAACCCCCTGACTGTGCCTGGCCCGTCTACCGCAAGATTTTTCGTGACATTTTACAATATGTGTTATCATCCCTTACCAAAGTTTGGGAAGGATAATACGACTCCCTCTAACTTTCTAGACTAGTTACTCCTATAAGATGTTAGAGAGGATGAATAAGATATATGGTGTTTTTTTTTCTCCTTGACCAAAACAGCTGCCTCAAAAACTTGTGAAATATTTTTAAAATACTTTTATAATTTTGTTTATGAGACCATAAGAAGTGTTTACAAGAGACATACTTTCACCGAGGTTTAATGTTTGTTTCTTTTATGAATTTCGAGCAAAGCTATTCAAGGACTGTCTGCGCTAGCCATCCCTAATTTAGCTGTGTAAGTCTAGAGGGAAGGCAGCTAGTCATCACTACCCGACGCCAAATCTTGGGCTACTCTTTTTCCAACAAATAGTGGGAATAACCATCGCGGCTGAAAAACGCTAGCATGTTTGGTGTGACCGGGTTCGAACCAGCGACCCTCGGTTGATTGATTGCCTGGCCATGCCGGGCCCCAAAGGTTATTAACAATGATGTTAGAAATTACTGATATAAAGTTTAAACAAATATCATTATCATGTTGCATGCTTTCAAGCGTTTTAAATGGAAGTAACACATTGAGGAAGACAAATGTAACCGAATATTGCGTGGACACATTTCTCCTGGTAGTCGTCGTAGAAAAGCTTTTAAATTGACAAAATCAAATGAAGTGAGGAAGCACTAAAGCAAGACACTATATATATAATTTATTTTTCTTAAAGCTAAACAAAGTATATATATATATATGTGTGTTACGCAGAAGCAATAAATGAATTTTTGATGAAAGAAGAACAAAATCTAAGAACTCTATCTGATGCACAGCTGATGTCTGCATACATTTGTCGTTATTACAATGGCAAATTTGAACTTGTAGTATTATTTTCATTTCAAGTTGGTAACACTATAAAGAAACACAGAACAGCTGATGAAAAATATGAATAAATGAATTAGTATTTGTTTTAAGTAAAATATTGAACTTTTCAATATATTTGTGATGCAGTTTTTAAGACTAATTGTGCATATATGATTTTTTTAATTTCACTTATTAAGGTGTGTTTTTTACATAAAATAACAATCATATTCCCATCAACCTTGTTTCATCAGTAAAATACTGCAGACTGAAAAGTAAAAATGTCGCAAAACGACATCAATCATAAATTGACAAAGATATGATTTATAAGCGATACATTATAATTATTTACATAGAAAAAGGAGGCCGAGCATGGCCAGGTGGGTTAAGGCGTGCGACTCGTAATCTGACGGTCGCGTGTTCGTACCCCCACCGCACCAAACATGCTCGCCTTTTCAGCCGTGACGGCGTTATAATTCGTTGGTAAAAGAGTAGCCCAAGAGTTGGCGGTGGGTGGTGACGACTAGCTGCCTTTCCTCTAGTCTTACACTTCTAAAGTAGGGACGGCTAGCACAGATTGCCCTCCAGTAGCTTTGCGCAAAATTCAAAAACAAAAAACAGAAAAAAAGGAAAATAATGTTTACTAGATCTATAACTAAAATGACAGTTTAATTAGAAACTAACTGTATACAACATGGGAGTCCGTGCCAAATTACACTGTTTTTCGTTTGATATTTAGAATATAAGATTTGTCTCCGTGTGATTCTCGTACTATAATATTAAGTCTATGATTTCATTTTGGTATTTACTTATGTATACGTGAAAGAAGACAACCACATTACAATGTCTCCACCAAATGGCGTAAGTAGACTTTACATTTAGTATAATTTGAGAAACGAATACAATAAGCGAAATAAAATATAAATGGAAAAATTAGTTCGTCAAGAACAGAAACGGAAAACGAAACGACGAAAATTTATGCTACTTCTTAGAAAAATAGAAAAGAAATATATATATTTGTTTGTGTAAATATAAGTAATGAACTGGAAAGTTATTTACAGTTTATATGTATATACACATATAAAATGCTGTATGAATGTTTGAGTGGTATCTGATTACGTTATACTACGATAATTGTGTTATATAGAGTGGAAAATCAGCGTCTAATAACATGTTTCAGTTCGTATATTATTTGTATGAAATGTTCATAGTATTGTGTGTTTATTCACAATATTTGTGCATAAAAGGATCAATATTCAACTCCGTTCGCAATATATGTAAGAAATAAATATGTACAGATACTTAGACATGTGCACATAGGGTTCCGTGCAATGTAATGATTTTGGAGGTCATCTCTCTAAGGTAATTCAAAATCAAAGCTCCTTCTAAATCCGCCATTGATAAACCTTCCGAAAGGTCTTAATAATAGTTTCATACATTCTAAACGTAAAAACAGATTAAAAATAGGTTGTTTTACAAAAACCAAATTGCATAGTTTTTATCGGCAGTGACTGGAAGGATGTAATTAATGAACAGTAGTACAGAATCTATACGAGATGAACCATATGTTCAAGCCAAGAACTTCCTGGATGTACCATTTCTTCTCTGCTGGTGCTGTTTAAAGATTGTAGATGATTGCCGGTGTAATATCGTCCAAACTTATATTTAGCCCAACTTTATTTCATGAAAGAAATAAAAAAACATTAATTCTTAACATACGAAAATTAGCTGAAAAAGGAACAAATGTAATGAAACAACGAAACCATTTATGCACAAATATATTGATTCGTCCAAAACAATGTTGTGGATATACAGACAATTGCAATCAACGTCTATGTATGTATATATACATATATATATACAGAAATGTAAGTACGGCTCTGTTTTTGTTCCTTTAATTTTAATGAATATTTCTGCTGCATTTATGTATAAGAATGTAAATCGCAAATACATACATGTAGTATTAATGTCATAATGTCGTGCACTGACTGGAGAGTTCTTGGAAATCCGACCTAATGTTCTTCACTGGCTCCGGACTTACAACACAAGAAGTCAGGTTTTAATACTCATGGTGGGCAGAGCACAGATAGCCCATCGTGTAGCTTTGTGCTCAACTTCAAACAAACAAACTGATATACAACCAGAGTATCAACAATTGATGCAGTAGATGTCCTTTAAAATACTAAGACAAAGTCAGACACAGTTGTTGGTGTCCATGGTACTGGGTAAAAAGAGACAAAGGCATCATCGTCGTTATCAAAAACCGATTTACTGACTGGTTGTTTAAAGACAACCGTCATCGGAGTATATCAACAGTGAAAGGGAAAAATTGTGGTTCCAGCCACCTGATGACGTTATTGTCACTGTTGTTTTTTTAATCATCCAAACAAAAACATCACGCAACTTGTCAACACAGCAGTGAACAACTAGTTTGAGAAACTATTTATTTATATTAGAGCAAGAAGAAGAAAAAAGATAGCTTCAAAGAATATTAGAGATCAAACTGTAAGCAAATGGATGATTGAAAACATGTGATGTAGTCTGATGAGTCACGATTCGCATCTTCTATATTAACGCTAAAGTAAAAACATGACAAACCTCAAACAAACACTTGGATCTTCGTTGTCTTTCTGAAAATACAAACGTTTATAGATAAAAACTGCAGAAGGCTTTCTTGACTACGACTAAATGCTTTGCTTCGTTATAGAAAAGAATAAAATCCTGCTTATACTTGACCATTTTTGTTATCCTTTCAGCAACGGTGCATTTTCCTTCTGTTAATCTCATCTAGAGAGAAATCACAGAAGCAACTTGGTTCTTACTGTTCATAACTGGTTTGAAGAACGTGACAGAGACTTCAGCAATCACAGGATCTAATCTAAACATGATTAGACATAATTATGTAGAAGGTTGAATTTGCAACCATTATCCTCTTCAGACCTTTGAAAAGTAATTGATAAATCATACACCTCAACAAGATGATTATAATAAACAAGAAAGCTTCCACAATCGTATCGAGTCTGAGCTCTGCTGATTTAGGGGTATTGTTGCGACAGGTTGCCCCATCTGAAAATAACTGGGGTCTTAATAAAATGACTAGTCAATTAGTACCCATCTGTTCTTGCTTTTAACAGCATATATATATATATATATATTTATTTAACTAAAGATTAAGTCCAGTTATTAACATCTACTTTAGATATGTGAATCTGTTATACAAGTACATTTTAAAGCCAACTTCATACACACATAAGCGTATAGAAGCGTTAAGACTAGTTCATATCCTTTAAAGTAGACCAAGACACAGAAACATAAAGTTAATTTATTTTAATCCAACTTTACACGTCTAAAAATCTAAGGGTTTTTTTTTTCTAGTGGCTTAGTGGTAAGTCTGCACACTTACCGTGCTAAAAACCAGGTTTTAGTACCCGTGGTGAGCAAAGCACAGACAGACTATTGTATAGCTTTGTGATAAACTATAATTGGAGATTAAAGTCTTCTGCCTTTAATGATGCTTGAAACATGATACTCTTAAGGCCATCTTCACGTTTTTACGCCTGTAGTAGACATAAACATCTAAGGAATGAACCCTTCTAAGCTCACTTCGAACACGTATTAATCTAATGAATATATCAATCTAAATTATACCTGCATACGACATGGATATCTTAGGATTAAATGCATTTGTTTTCTAAAAACTCACTTTAGACGGATTCACCTAAAAATTAAAAATACATCTTTGGAGTTTACTTTCAGTGATGTCGAGAAACCCACTTGTTGAGAATTTTTTATGCAAAACCGGCTCGTTTTGGGTTCAGAAAATATTTTAAATCTTTGTCCACTCTTACAATATTCTAGAAATAAACCTGTTTTAACCTTGTTTACTTTATAACATAGAAATATAAGAATTAAATCCACTTCTTTTCTCAAGCCTACTTTAAACACGTACAAACCTAACTCTTTTAACGTGTTTCTTTTCAAATATAGTAAAATAAAGATTAAAAACACTTCAATTAAGTTTATTTCAAGCATAAAAATATCTTAAGGTAACATCCATCCTCATTCATGTCTACTTCAAACTTATTACAATTGAAAACTTAAACTGAATCGATTTTTAATTAGACTTATAATAAATTACAGATCGAATGAATATTTTAAATCTTTGTCCACTCTTACAATATTCTAGAAATAAACCTGTTTTAACCTTTTTTTTTAAATTAATTGTTATGTGAAAACAATTTTTTTTCTGTACGATCCAATATAAATATTAGTTTTAGAGCCTCTTTTAGATTTAGCAGTACATTTCTTTCTGACATGATAAAAAATTGTTTTTGTTTTACCAGTTGTTGAACTGCACCAGGAATCGTAGTGGAATTAAATCAAGGTTTCGTATTTTTACTTCATCTTTACTACATCAAAATATTTATTTCATCACTTTATAATATATTTGTGTAGAATTAAACCTGCATAATGATGTGCAACTTTTCTAAAATGTTTAACAAGAGAATTCAGTTGTTCACGCCTTTCTGTTAGCAAAGCTGTAGCATTCTAATATGATAAGGAAAAAAATAACTTTACTTAACTGTGTCTGGTTGCTATAGAAACTAAAAGCTTGTTTTTAGCGTCAGCAGAAACCAATTATCTGCTTGCTTGTTTTCTTTATTTCAGGCACGGAAATTGAAATAAAGCGATTTTTCAACAATTTGATGTCCACTTGAGAAAGATGGTTAGAAAAAGAAAGATGGCCCATGTGATATTTAATTATTCTGCGTTTTATATATATTGTATATATAAACAAAACACAATTTCCTGAAGCTCCAAGTTCTCACGAAATAGCACGTGGTACAAGCATCATCTTTTAATAAATTTGGAAAAAAAAACTTAATATATTTGAAAAATAGAGAGTAAGAGAAAGGAAAAAAATGGAGAAACACATTACGAACGTTATCCTTGTTAGTTGGTATTTTTTACACGTGTACTATATATCTACTGTTTTTTATATTAAAATCATAGAGGGTAATTAATTAATTTTTTCAGTTTATACTGATGTTTTTTAGATCAGTTTTATAAGTATATTTACGTAAAAATACTTGTGTTAATTATCTTTCTTTTCGAGCTGTTTTCTGCTTATATATTTGCACTAATAGAGTTTTCTGTTTCATATATTTAGATAATTTAGCCTTTTCTCTTCAAAGTTTATATTAACGTTTCTATCAAGTGCTGCTTAGCTTTTTCCTGCGTTACGTCAGTTCTCGGCGCACTGTGGTATCTAGTACCTACTAACTGCAACAGAGAGGTTTGTTTTGGAATTTCGCACAAAGCTACTTCAGGGCTATCTGTGCTAGCCGTCCCTAATTTAGCAGTGTAAGACTAGAGGGAAGACAGCTATTCATCACCACCCACCGCCAACTCTTGGGCTACTCTTTTACCAACGAATAGTGGGATTGACCGTCACATTATACACCCCCACGGCTGGGAGGGCGAGCAGGTTTAGAGCGACGTGGGTGCAAATCCGCGACCCTCGGATTGCGAGTCGCACGCCAGGCCTCACAACAGATAGGTACAGTTGGCTACATGTAGCACTTAATACAATAGCTCCTTACAAATAAATGATAACGAATACCAGCTAATTGTCACAAGAGGTCTCTACACACGACAATCTGATTTTACTTTCATGTACATGAAGATTTTTACGGTTCTGGTAATTACTTGGTATAAGAAGAAGCATCTGAGTGTAACAACATATTAATAACAACACCTGAGTGTAACAACAGGTTAACAGTTATTAGCAACAGTACCTGAGTGTAACAACAGTTTAACGGTTATTAAGAACAGTATTTGAGTGTAACAACAGATTAACAGTTATTAACAACAGCATCTGAGTGTAACAACAGATTAACGGTTAATAAGAACAGCATCTGAGTGTAACAACAGATTAACGGTTAATAAGAACAGTATTTGATGGTAACAACAAATTAACAGTTATTAAGAACAGCATCTGATGATTACATGAAATGTTTAAATATAAAAATATCAACAATCTGATGGTTACAAAAGAACTCATATGGTGATATTTACTATTCAGAATTAGATGGTTACAAAAGATCTCATTGGTGATATTTACTATTTAGAATTGGATGGTTACAAAAGATCTCAGAAGACAGTGATAATCGTGATAGAAAAACCACAAATGATAATATGAAAAAATATAAAACATTTGATCGTAACAAGATATATGGTGATCGAAGTCATACGTAGTTCCACGAAACCAATATAATTTTGAAATTATACCTTTAGAACACTAAAAATGCAATAACTGAATACGGTTCAAAAGACCACGTAGCAATTTACCAACTGAAACCTGCAGAAATTCACGTGCTTGTGTGTTGTTTGTTTTTGTATGAAAGATGGTTTTAACTCGAGTAATGAAGCCTTAACTTTTGTTGGTTGTTAATAACCAAAAAAGTACACAAATTACTATCTGTGCCTGCCCATTTCTGGTATCGAAACTCAGTTTATAGCAGTATAAGTCCGATGACATAGCGCTGTAATTAACTTTTGTAAGCGTAGAACATGTCCGTGATAAGAAAACTATAATTTACTTTTTTAGAGGTGTATTTCATCCTGTAGATTTACTTTAATTTGTAGTTATCCCTCATGCAATTCTGTCTTTATTATAGTTCTAAATCATCCTGCTATACGTGTTTTTCACAACGCTCCATTTGATAAATTAGCAAAACGTTATGTCGAGATAGCAATTCTTATAAAACAAGGTGTGCTTTAATAATGTACCGCTAGGTGAAATAAGAAAGAATTCACCTGTGCTAATGTTCCAAATGGACTAACTTCAGATGATGAAAATTAAAGCCAAGGGTCGGGCTTGAGCTTGTTGGTAAATGCATCATGTCTGGAATACTATTTTGAAATATTTGATCATAGTGCAGAAGACGAAACAGGTGTATTCTTGCAAGTCCATGGTAAATTTATGGACTTACAAAGCTAAACTTCGAGAGTCGAATCTTCGCAGTAGATAGAATACTGATAGTTTTTTGCGTATCTTTGTGTGCTAAGCAACGGAAACAACGAATCAGGCATACGAGGGCCGAACGTGGCTCCAGGGCCACCTCTGGAGGACCACTGATGTGCGCAAACTTACACATGCACTTTATAAACTTAACTTGTTACTTTCATTTCGTTTCGTTGTCTTCGGATATTCACCCAAAATTTCGCCTTGCAGTATAGCGATAAGTTTTCGGATTTACAATGATCAAATTAGGGGCTCGATTCCCCTCGGTTGACACAACAGATAGCCCGATGTAGCTTTACTATAAAAAAAACATACATTCACCCAATGCTATTCAAGCGTCATCTGCAGTATTCGTCCCTAATTTTAAAACTGGGTTGTACTATTTCTCTTTTCGTACTTCTATCTTTCCTTGCAACCTCCCCCAACGACACAGTAGAATGTCTGTGAACTTTGAACGCTAGAAACCGGGTTTCGATACCCGTAATGGGCAGAGCACAGCTATTCCATCCGTTATATTTCTGCTTAACTTCAAACAACCAAACTTTCATCGAAATTGAGATCTATATAAAAAAAACAACAACAACATTGGTTTAACAATCGTTAATAAAAAAGTGTCGTATTTTTCTTGTTATCGTATAAAGAGGCTAAAAAACAAATAAATTCTAAACTAAAAACTGTATGTTATTTTTATCTGGTTTCAATACCTTTTCTCCCTTGGGAATTTCTTTTAAATCCACATTTCAAGCGACAAGTAGTTTCATCTTTTAAACAAAGAAAATCCAGACACATTGAAGAGATTATATATTTACATTATAGCTGTAAATCCGCTATAACAAAGCTAACATGTCACTAGAGAGACTTGATCTTTACAAACAATGTTCCAAATCATCGCCTTGAAGTTTTTAACGTGAGATTTATCTTTATTTGCTGCAGCCCTGAGACGGTGCACAAACAATGAATATGGTGTCATAAGAACTGAATGTGTCCCTTTTGATAGAATCAAATGATTGAGCACGCTACAAATGAACCTACTTAACTGTTGCGTCACCACGAGTACAATTTGGCTATATCTAAGACTGAGCTAGCACTCTCTATGTAAGGATGACACGCACACCCATAATAAAGAAATACAAAAGCCATCAGGATTTTCTTCTCTGCAGGTAATCAGAAGTTAGACGTGAAGAACTAACTGATAAAGTCGTAACTCTGGCAATACATGCCGCTTTTCAGCTATGCGGAGCGTTCAAAAGTCGAAAACCGGCGATTTATTTTCATCTATCACGATCTGTTTTCAACAGGCCTAGCAGCATCTTCCTAGTTCTAGGAGTAACTATAATTTTATTATCATTTGATAGAGTAAAACAATCTTCAGGATCTTTGACAATATATTTTATTATTATTATTCTATGCAACTTTTATAAAGACTGAGAATACACTCTCTATCCTAGTAATCCACAAACGCCATCTTATATACATAAACGTGAATAAACAAGTGTGAAGAAAAATTATCGTTAAATAATAATAAAAATTATGTAGGGGTAGTTATATTGATAACATACCCATGGCTACAAGAAGCGAACCATGACTAGACAGAAACATGTGGGATTACCTAACTACTAGACCATATACTGTCTATCCAGAATAATAATATATACAATTAAAGACTATAGATCCAGTAAACAAATATGCACACAAAAAATCGTAGACTTTATTTTAAAACTCAATTTAACAGAAAACAAAAAAATGTTATAAAAAGTTATCAGAATGCAATCAGTGAAGATATTTGTATTTTTGATAAAGATATAGAAAGATTAAATATTTACAGTACGTCTTTGAAGAAAATATATTATTATGCAAACAGCAATGGTTTTAAAAGTTTCAGATCCTTTGAATATGGTATTTCAATTATTAATAGATACGATGATAAAGGAAACCTTGAAATATAACTTGAAAAATGTAAAAGTACCAATAATTTCAATCATAACAAAAGTTTCCATGAAAATACAATGAACAGAATTACTAACGATGCAAAATGAAAGTGTTTACATACTAACATTTTTGATTCCCAGATTTCCCATATTAATCACAATTGTAGTCTCTTGAATAGCAAAGAAATAATAGTTTCTGAAATTAAAAAAAAGTAACAGTGGTAATTTTCATGTACAATATTGTACAATTGTACAATGTAATGGTAATATGCGATGTATCATTTGGAGAGAATGGATGTCAAAATGGCGCTGATTCTAAGACCTTTGTATTGTTTGAGAATTGGATGATGTATGTATGTTTTTATTTTTGACACTATATTTTAAATCAGGAGTTTTTCCTAAGTATCAGTTATTGTTGTTGTTTTGATTTGGGCACAAAGCTACACAATGGGCTATCTGTGCTCTGCCCACCACGGGTACCGAAACCTGGTTTTTAACGTTGTAAGTTCGCAGACATACCGCTGAGCCACTGGAGGGCTCATGAGTATCAGATACACCGTATCGTCACCACAATTTCAAAACTTAATAAAGCCTAGATTAATACATCAATATTTAGGTTAATAATTCTAATATTTTGTGCAGCCCAACTTGTTTTAAAAGTTCTGAATAAAAGAGTACTAAAAAAAGTTCTGACAAACGACCACCTGGTCAATCTAACAGAGAGTGTTATAAACACTTATCAAATTTGTTATCAAAGTTTAATTGTAAATTAATGAGTAATTTTCAACTGCACTATAAACCTAATTAGATGTCCTTTTTGTATGCTTGTTTCAGATTTTCTCGAAAAGCTACTCAAGAGTTAGTTACGCATAACTGCCCCTAATTTTAAACTGACAGACTAAAATGAAGATAGATGGTTAACAGCACTCACCATCAAGCTTTGGACTGTTCTTATTTAATCGAATAATGGAATTTGACTCTTAACTTTAGAGTACACACACGGCCCCAAATTGTGATACAGATCTTTGCGGCAGCGGGTCGCTGTGTTGCTATTTTAGGGTTCACGTTCGGGGCAAGCTAATTATTTAGTCGTCTAAAACTTTTAATTAAATTGACATTGAACGTATTTCTAATTAAATGCGTTCGTTTGTGATTTTATTTGAATTTATTTTATTTCATATTTATCCTACGTTTTTTTTAAAAAAAGTGATTTTCATTTTAAATGATTTCCTAAAGTTTTGTTAGTAGAAGAGATCGCACCATCTGATCAAACAATCCTGTAGGGAAAAACAAACAATTATTTTGGAAAATATTTTTCAGTTTTTAAAGTTTGAGTAAAATTGGGATACATGGGCTATTTGTTGTGTGACATTGTTTGGAGAGAATGGATGTCAAAATGGCGCTGATTCTAAGACCTTTGTATTGTTTGAGAATTGGATGATGTATGTTTGTTTTTATTTTTTTTATTTTCCGTTGTCGCTCAGTGACCAGAATTTAGTATTGGTTTTGGTTTAGCATGTAGCCTGTATTGTATTCCTCTAATGTGGATTTTCTCGGAGTGTAGTTGGTTTGTGTCATCTCGGTATTCTTACAGTCGTACATTCGTGGTTTTGCTGGGTTTTTTCTTGTGTGTGTCAACGCAACTTTGTAGATGAGTTCGGTCCGTTTCACTATGTTGATTGGTTGTTTTATTTCGGTTAACATGTCTTGAGAGTTTGTTTTTTCCTTGACTTAAAATAAGCTTGGACGTAGAGCTCTTTGTATCAAATTTGTTTGAGTATGTAGCCTAATTTATGGATAAAAGGCAGTGCAATCTTGATCATACATGTGTTGATCTTGTTGTCTAAGTTGGGCTGGTTCTGTTTGTTTTTGAGGTTGAGATGAAATTAACACAGTTACCACCGGATTGAAAGTATGTTACAGAGTGTTACTTTCTTCCACCGTCGGTCTGTCTGGTCCTTTCACACATAATTATGATAATACACAATTTTCTGAGAGTGTGTAATTGTATGTCTAAATTAAAGTATCTCCATGTTCACATGAGAAGGTTTTCTGTGTGTAGTGGATTTCATATTATTGCATGAGAGCATCACGAAAGAGCAAAGTTCTGCCTTTTCTTACCTTTCTTACCTAACAGAAAAATAAAATATATGGTGTAGAAAGGGGAGAATTCATCTATTATAACTTACGATTAACTTATTCAAACCGAAGTAGTTTATTGTGGTTTTGTAAAGTTTTCTCTTCTCGAAAGTACGTAACAGCATTTTACACTACGGGATAAAATATTAATATCTGTTGTGTTTAGTCTAGCCTCTAAATTTATGACTTACTGATCGCTAAGCCTGACATGGACCGGTAATTAGAGTACACGACTTGCACTCTAAGGGTAGTGGGTTCGAATCCCATTCTAGAACATACCCTCACTTTCAGACATGGAAATGTTATAATGTGACCGTCGATTCCACTATTAGCTAGCTGTCTTCCTTTTTCCATGCTTCAAAATTAGAGACCGTTAGTGCACATAATCCTCTGATACATTTGCACAAACAAACACAATATTCAATGACTGAGTTTAACTTATTTCTACTCTAACAAAGATGAGGATTGGTATAATAAATGCGCGTTAGTTAAACTAACATCTATATGTTTAATAGTTTCAGATTATTTTAAGTTCATTACTAGATATAACGTGATGTTTTCATAGCAAGTGATAATAATATGCAGTAAGTTTACGTGATTAAAACAAATTTCTCGAATTGCAAAAAATTAATCTGCACAAGTGAACAAAAGACAAGGTAAATCTCCAGCTATTTAAAGTTATTTAAAATGAAGGTAAAAGTGGTCATTTTTCAACTTGAGACATTATGGGACATAGTGGCATCATCCCTACAAAACAACAGTTTACTGGAGCCGTCAACTTAAGAGTGGAAAAATAAAACTCAAACCTCAGTGAAAAAATGACCCAGCATGGCCAGGTGGTTAAGGCGATTCACTCGCAATCCGGGGGTCGTAGGGTCGAATCCTCGTCACACCAAACACGCTTACTCTTTCAGCTCTGAGGGCGTTATAAGTGACAATCAATTACACTATTCTTTGGTAAAAGAGTAGTCCTATAGTTGGCGGTGGGTGGTGATGGCTAACTGCTTTCCCTTTAGTCTCACACTACTAAATTGTGGACGGCTAGCGCAGAGAGCCCTCGTGTACCTTTGTGGCAATTGAAAGAAACACACTAACTGAAGGGGAATATTAAAAAAATATATTTTTTACTATTAAAGTGTTGCCACAGCGGTATGTCAGCGGGCTTACAATACTAGAAACTGGATTCCAATACTGTTGTAAGTGGGCATAGTACAGACACATTATTGTGTAGCTTTGTGCTTAACTACAAACAATTAAAGTGTTATAGGGTTAATTAAATTAAAAACAACCCTAATTAATAACTTCCGAAAAGTATGTAACCATATAACATACCGACTTTGAAACAAGTATATAATCATAGAACTTACTGACATTGAAACAGTGTTTCAGAAGAAGATAAGAAACGGGGACTATTATCCGTGGGGGCGTTATAAAGTCACGATCAATTCCAATATTCGTTGGTAAAATGAGTATCTCTAAAAACTGGCGGTGAGCGGTGATGACTAGCTACCTAACCTCTAACACTGCTAAATTAGGGACGAATCGCGTAGACAGCCCTGGCGCAGCTTTGTTTTCTGAAACAAAGAAACAAACTAAGAGGAAGTATGTTGCAAGTTTTAGCTTTAAAATCTTGGAAATGTATTTATGTGTATGCAGAAAAATGAATGTTTGAAATATATTTAGATTTATTCGTCGAAATTTTTAAGGACGAAAAGAATTCGAGTTTATATTAAAATTAACACCTAAAATGCTAATAAATTTATAGCAGAAAGTTAAGAAAAAGTTCTATTATCTCTCTTTAACAAATTAACTTTACGACGAATTTAGATTTATGGTATTTAAAAATATCATAACGTAGCTACATACGTATTAATGTCTCCCGAGGGGACAGCGGTGATTCTAAAATTTACAATGTTAAAATCCGAGAGGATCAATCCCCCTCGGTGGACACAGCAGATAGCCCGATGTGGCTCAGCTATAAGAAAATACACGCACGCACACATTAGTAGCTCTGAAAAAAACGTAAGTTTGAAGTTATTATGCAGTGAAGAATATTAGCACAATGGAAGCTATTTGTGTTTAATTGCAGCAGAAGAACAAAGTCAGCGGGAGAAGACTTCTCAAAATCTACTACTTAAGGGTTGTGTGCTTGGCAGCATTTGATTGTTACTGTTCATTCACTGTCTTAGCTCTTAAGATAGACTGGTGCTAAATTAATTGTTTATCTATTATTCTAAAGTTGGAATACACTTTTCTAAACCTCTATAAACTCATTAAGCAGCTTAAAAGTATTCTGAGTTTACATTTTACCATTTATATTATTTTTATAAGCGTAAGTACATATTTGATTCTTAAAAAGCGAGAAATAAATTTATACACTAATTATTTATTGCTCTTAAATTATTCGGTATATATCATGGATAAATATGTAATCAACACTAAAAACAAACAATGCAAAAAAAGTGTGAGGTTGAAACTCCATAACTTGAAGCATTTCTTCTTTTAATCTGACTAAAAACTTTAAATTTATCCCTATTCAATATCTTCATCGTGAAATCCAAGACGGGCCCGGCATGGCGTTCGACTCATAATCCGAAGGTCGCGGGTTCGAATCACGGTCGCACCAAACATGCTCGCCTTTTCAGCAGTACAGTGTTATGATGTGACGGTCAATTCTACTGTTCGTTAGTAAAAGAGTTTCCTAAGGGTTGGTCTTCTCTCTTGTCTTACAATGCTAAATTAGGGACGGCTAGTGCAGATAGCCCTCGAAAAGCTTTGCGCGAAATTCAAAACAAACAGAAATCTAACATTGGAGTCAGAAGCGGTAACCTCATTTTCGTTGGTGTTTTTCTTTTTTAAAACGATATATTTCAACTAATTAACAACCTCGAAACATGACTGAATGACATATAGTATTATAGAACTGTTTTATGTACGCTCACAGGTGTCTGAGTGCGTGTGTGATTACATATGTATACACACGTGAAAGTAAAACTTATGTTACTTTATGGATTGAATTTAATAAAATTTGAGTGTTCAATAGTTTATTTAATTATTTTAAAGGCAACTATATTAATTATTCATCGCAAAACTAGGACATATTTTAAAATATTTGTTTCTTTGTATGAAACAGATCCTTTGATTTTCAAATTAATTTTGAAAAGAATTACATTAAATTAATCCTACCACAAAGTTTACTTTTGGAAGAAATAATCGAGGTTCATATTTTCTTGTAGATATAAATAAAATGAAGACGGTGAGATCGAAACGGGTTTATATTAAAAACATACTAAGTCACAAGAGTATTTAAGTTTATCTTTTTATCGTGATTTCCCTGTACATTCTAAACTAAATATTTCACTTTGTCTGGCTTATACAGTTTCATATTGTTTTTAACTTAAAATAATCTACAACATAGACTGATAAAATTATAATGTTATCTCATGAATTATAACTGCCCCCCAGTGGCTCAGCGGTATGTCTGCGGACTTATACGCTAAAATTCAGGTTTAGATACCCGTGGTAGGCAGAGCACAGAGAGCCCATTGTGTAGCTTTGTGCTTAATTCAAAACAACAAAAAAAAGAATTATAACTATCCAGCAGCTGTGCTACGTAGATGTTTCAACTTAGAGAACAATATGACAATAATCGCAGATAATGTAAGAGAAAACAACATATTCACTTCATAATTATTCAGTGTCCTCGAGTTAAAATTAATATAAATGATATCCAAAAAAGAACTGGAGAGAAGTTTGGACACATTTTAAAAACTCACATTAAAAAATAAACAAACCAGATTATCCGGAAGATAACCCTAAAACGTTACACACTATTTTACGTCAAAGAAATAAAGAAAATAATAATTTGAATATATTTTTCCTTGTAATAAACCACACTGTTATATTCCTGAGAAATGTTTTACTGCATACAATAAAACTTCCAGTGACTCGGTAAGTTTGAGGACTTATAACGTTAAAGCTCGGCCCGGCATGGATTTTCTCGGGGCATTCCTGTTTTCCCCCACATCCATATCTCAGACATTGAATCTTTAGATCCGAGTCAAGGCAACACTTTCGTCCAGCCCTGAATCGGGTCGTTTTCATTGAATCTGCTTGTCGGGCTCCGGCCTGGCTCACTTCTCCGGTGCCGCTTTTGTCTCCCTGCCCCCTTTCTCACCCGTCTTTTTTATAATTCACCACCAGACTTCATCACCTTAAACAAGTAAAAGTTAAATACAGGCAAATTTTCAAGCACAGTTAATAATCTTTCATGTGAGGGGACGAAAATTAACCACCCCTGTTGGGGAGAGAAGTCTTCAGACTCTCTAAACTAAATCCCTGCCAAGTTCCTTTGCATTTGCAACATGGCCAGGTGGGTTAAGGCGTGCGACTAGTAATCTGAGGGGCGCGGATTCGCATCCCCGTCGCACCAAACATGCTCGATTTTTTAAGCCGTGAAGGCGTTATAATGTGACAGTCAATCCCACTATTCGTTGGTAAAAGAGTTGGTGGTGGGTAATGATGACTAGCTGCCTTTTCTCTAGTCTCACACTGCTAAATTAGGGACAGCTAGCGCCATCGAGAGCCATCGACTAGATTTGCGCGAAATTCAAAAACACACACGTTAGAGCTCGGGTTTAGATACATCCGATGAAAGCATATACCGCTGTGTAGCTTTGTGTTTTTTATTATGTAAATATACCGTTGTTGGTTGGTTGTTTTGGAATTTCGCACAAAGCTACTCGAGGGCTATCTGCGCTAGCCGTCCCTAATTTAGCAGTGTAAGACTAGAGGGAGGGCAGCTAGTCATCACCACCCACCGCCAACTCTTGGGCTACTCTTTTACCAACGAATAGTGGGATTGACCGTCACATTATACACCCCCACGGCTGGGAGGGCGAGCATGTTTAGCGCGACCCTCGGATTACGAGTCGCGTGCCTTACGCGCTCGGCTGTGCCAGGCGTAAATATACAGAAAAAATACTTTTTTTTTACCAACTCTAGTGATTCAAATAATGTTATTTATGTACTATCTTTTAATTGCTATAAACCAAATTGTTGGAAAAAAATATCTAAGTTTAATAAGAACTTTACATAAATCCTATGTCAATAATAAAAGTAACTGTTCATGACCACTTAAAATACATATTAATAAAAGTAACTGTTCATGACCACTTAACATGCATATTAATAAAAGCATTTTGGAAATATACCATACTGTGTGCTAAACTTTTCAAAAACATCTTAATTTTGGTACTCTTGGAAACTAAAAAAAATTATATATATTAGTTGACGAAATAATTTTCTTAATATGTTGCAAAAAATAAATGTTACATAGTTAACAAACAAAGAGACTTTGGAACATGTAATTAAGGCCTTAATAAAAGAATAGATGCGGGAATATTTGCCTTTCATATGTATCTATGTTAAAAACGTGCATCATTGAAAATACAAAACCATTATCCATGGTTTTATGTATGTGAGTTTTATCTAGTTACCTCAAACTGAGAATTTTTGTTTGCTTGTTTTTAGCATAAAGCCACACAATAGGCTATCTACATTTCTGTCTACCATGAGGATCGAATTCTAGATTTTAGCATTGTAATTTCAACAGAGCACTAGGTTAGTAATAATAAAAGGTTTGTTTTAGTTTTGTTAAATGCTTCCCTGAACGAAATAGATTTAGTTCCTGTATGTGTTTGTATATATGTACAGCTGTGTGTATGTCTGTAACTTTTGTGGCCAGGACAAATCTAGTAAAAACAAACAAATCTCTCAGATGTTTACTTTTTAACAATCCTTAAATATGTGTTATATATTAAATTAACACAAGTTAACTATGATTTACGGAGTAAGTTTTCAGAGTATGATTCCGAAGGTGAGGGGTCCGTGGCCCTCGACCTCTTTGTCGCAACCTCGGACTCGGAAATTTAGGATCTGGGTGCGTTGTAAAAGTGTCGGTAAAAATCCATTATTCATTTGGAGTAGTTCAAGAGTTAACGATTAGTGCTGCTTGACTAGTAACATAACACCTCTTATATCAGTTCAATGTTAGGAATGGCGACAACAGGGTATGAGGCTGTTTCCAGTCCCTTATAGTAAGTTATCTGTATTTTATTATAATATTAAGACTGGGGACAGTCTGATTTTAAAATTGTGTAAAGAAATAATTGCTATTTTATTAAAAGGTAAGCTGTTTTTTTATTAAGAATCACAGAAACGCCGTTGAAATTTAAAATATTATTTGTTTTGCTTTGCACGAATATCAGAATAAATCAAATAAAGATGAAAGTAATTAATTGCCATTTTATTTCTTACACTTCATGTTTCTCAGACTTAGTTTCTAAATCTCGAAATGAGCAGCCAAAAGTAACAATAATGGCTTATTTTAGCTGAGAAATTCTACCCTAGTGGCACAGCGGTATGTCTGCAGACTTACAACGCCAAGAACCGAGTTACGATACCCGTTGTGGGCAGAGGCCTTACATAGTATATATTTGTACTAGTTACAAATAAACTTAGAACTTTGTAGATTTCATGCAGATCGACAAACAAATGGATGCTTAAAATTTTTTTGTTTCACGCAAAGTTGCACTATAGGCTACCTGAGCTATGCCTACCACCCACAGTTTACTGTTGTATCACAAGAAACAGTTAAATAACGTTTGACACAAATCTGACTACCAGCTGGATTTAAGATTTCTTTATTTCAGCGAGGGTTGAGGAGAGCAGTTGCTTTTTGCCTTTCAATCTTTAGAGAAAAGTAAAAGGTTATATTTGATCACAGCAGGTTTTAGTGACATTTTGTTACTAACAGCTTCTATCGGGTGGAGAGTTCTCCAACGATGCTTCTCGGCTAGGTCTGCTAATGACACTTTGATACGGTTATCTATCAAATGTGAAATAACAGTTTCTACTAGCTTTGGAACCGATTTCTAGTTTCCACTGTTGTTAACAATAAGAACAGCTGAAAGAACAAAAAATATTGAATAATAAAAACGTGTTTATTAGCAGTCGAATCTGACTTGAGGTTTTCTCTTCGTTGAGCATGCCCGAAACGTTGCAAAATAAATCGATGATAAAACTTATATGTTACATGATTATACATGGGGTAATGATAGTATGCTGCAAAATCATAAATAACTTATGAATGACCGTTATAATATAATTTTACAATAATGTGTGCTTTCTGAATAGTATCATTGAATAAATCGTATCGTATATCACACTACGATTAAAATGAAACATGATGGTCGTATCACTGACATAATGTAAACTTAATCATATAAAAGACATGATATAAAAATAATCATGTAGATAACATGAACAGAACACGATGTAAATTTAATCATGTAGAGCATAGAACAACATCAAAGATTTTGATCACATAGATGACATGATCTACAATTAAATATAATATATAATGACACGATATAAATTAAACGTATCGTGAAACAAACTTAAAACTTTTTGCACCATTAAATTACACGATTTAAAATTAAACGTATCGTGGCCAAAATGGCGTTAAAAAGAACTGGTTGTACCATTAAATTACACGATTTAAAGTTAAACGTAACATGTGATCAACATGACGTGACACAGAACTGTTTGTACCATTAATTACACAATTTAAAGTTAAACGTAACATGTGGTCAACATGACGTAACACAGAACTGGTTGTACTGCTACTAGTTTTTTGAGGATCTTTGATGTAGGTTTTCTGCTGCTTTAAAGTTATGTTAAGTAGTCACGTTGCTAACCACCAAACCTTAGGAGAATGAAAATATTGCAAAGCCGATTGATTATTAAATAGTGGCAGGTAAAAAAGCAGTAAAGCTATTTAAGTATTTAATATTTATTTATTATTATTATTTAATATCTAATTCGTGTGACAGTATACAATTTTTTACGAAATAATATGATCACAGGCTACATAGGGTATTTAGAAAGAAAAGGGGCAAAATCAGTGAGATACTAAGGTCTTAAGGCAATCTAACCACCTTCGTAATCTTGTGCTACCTGGGATACAGAAATAAGTAACTTTTCACCTGCGATCGGAAAAAATATAAACTTCTTTATATTCGAACTATAAAGGGAATATCAGATAAAAGGCCGTTTTTACACCCAAGATATCAACTGCCCAGGAAGGGGAGTAAGCAGCCACGATGGTGAATAGGATCTGATATTATCCTAACAGCTGTTCTTAGCTGTTCCTGGCATAGATTTTATAACTTCATGTTAACTTCTGTTTTGTTTTAATATTACATCGAAAAGTAAAGAAATACCGAATGTTAAATAACAGGGACAGTATGAAAAGCGTAATTAAAAAATAGAGTATAGAGCGTGGGAATACATAAAAATTAGATCATTTGTTCTCTTCCAAAGTTATTTCTGCAAACACACCGTCTGCATTCCAGACTAATCAAATGAAACGTTTTCTTTTTGACTATGCTTTCCAATTTTCACACGTTTTAATATGTTTAATAGGCAACATGTTTAATCTGTTTGATATGTGCAATATGTGTACTATGTGTAATATGTTTAATATGTGTAATATGTTTACTATGTGCAATATGTTTAATATGTGAGATATTTAATATGTTTAATTTGAAACACCTATTATACTTGTTCTTCTTCTATCAAACATTCCACAAATGTTTTCTTTCATTTAAAGAATTCTGAAATCTAAATAAGATTAATTATTAGATCCATTGTGAAAACGACAGTTTACTATTTATAATGTAAGATATATATTGATCAATCGATTATTAGATAAACATTAAAACAAAAACCCTGTCATGAGGCTCGGTATGGCCATATGGTTAAGGCACTCTACTTCTAATCTGAACATCGCGGTTTCGAATCCCTGTCACAAACAAGTTTGCTCTCTCAGCCGTGAAGGTGCTATAATGTGATGGTCAATTCCACTATTCGTTAGTAAAATAGTAGCCAAGGATTGTTGGTGTTGGATGGTGATAACTTGCTGCCTTCCCTTCAGTCTTACACTACTAAATTAGGGATAGCTAGCCCTCGTGTAGCTATGCGCGAAATTTAAACCAAATCCTTTGGTGAAGCAGCGCCATCGATTACTAAAGAACAGTATTTACCAATAGCACCTCTAAATGTATAATTTTTCTTCAAAATTTCCATTAAAATAATCCTTAGATACTAGGCAACCATAAGCTAAAATATTGCCTGAAAAAGAACTAGAATATGCTTTATAAAATAAGTTATTTCAAACGTACATTTGAATGTTAGCATGAGATTTAATCTCCTACATTATTGTAACGTATAAGTTACATACTTTTAAAAAAAAACACTTAAGTTTATAGAAATGTTTCGCTTTGCATCGGTTGATGGTATTCTACATGTCTATGTAGCTGTTGTCGTTTTGAATTAAGCACAAAGCAACACAATGGGCTATCTGTACTCTGCTCACCACGGGTATCGAAACCCGAATTTTAGCGTTGTAAGTCTGCAGACATACCGCTGAGCCACTGTGGGGCACTTATGTAGATAATAAAAAATTTACGTTTAATATCACAATAAAAAATCATTAATTAATATTTTAACACTTTTATTACTTTTATAAAAAAAACACGTGACTTTACCTAGAGGACTTATTTAAACAATTGTCTCTCTCGTTGTTTGCACTAGTCTTCATTTTCGTTCAGTTTCAAACTAAAAAATGGACGCAGCCAGTCAGACATTAAATTAAGATCGTTTTATCCAACAAACATAAGTAGCTACAAAAAGATTCTGTATTTGTTTCGTTCCTTTATTGGCGCCAAAAAGAAATATTACCCTTCCTCCATATTCGATTACTAAATAGAGAAAGTCATGTGCAGTTTCGTATTGTTTATTTCCGATACACAAGGTCTTCCTTAATTCGTTATACGCCAAACTGATTTTTAGTTTCATCTCCCAAGAAGCTCCATCTGTCTTAGATAGTGTCTGACAGTTAAATGTCATATCGCAGTTTTAACTACCTAGATCATTGAAGAGTTATGCACTTGTATAATCTAATATAAAAATGTACATCTAATATTGCGAGGCACAACATTTATAAATGCTCAGTAAATACATCTTACTGAAAGAGTACACTAGATTTATGTATTTACGTTTGTAATATTGTAGGATTATACACGGTAATTCTGAGGACAAACAATACAAAACAATTGGGATTCGAAACTCGTGATGGGCTCAGCACAGATAGCCTATTATGCATCTAAAGACAAAGACAAAGTTCGATGGTGTTATCAGATTCTGAAATATCGCTTATTAACACTTTACCAATTAAAGATATATTTCTCTTTTTGGTTTGATTACATAATTTAAATTATAAGGCAAAATGTATTTTCTTTGTAAAACAGCGTCATGCTTTCTTGTCAATATTTATCAAAACAAAATGTATACCTCTACAACAATTATTTATATCCATAAATGTTTTTGTTTTTTCTCTTCACAATGTCCCCCTCTAGGACATCGGTAAATCAACGGACTTACAACGCTAAAATCAGAGGTTCAATTCCCCTCGGTAGACTCAGCAGATAGCCCGATGTGACTTTGCTATAAGAAAATACACACTTTTCACAATGAAAAATGAAAACTTTCTTTGCTAGCACTCCATGCTACATATATATATTTAGAATTTCTGTTATTGTTAAATTCTGGGTAATGTAAGAGGCATTACGTAAAACGACAAAAAAAAGAGAAATAGATTTAAAGAATCACTATATGCTCTTCTTTCTACGTGCATCATTCTAAAGCATCACTCATGCTGAAAATCTAAATGTTATTTTTTCATACTATCGACCGATTTCTAATTGTTTTGTAAAGTGATAATGTTTAAAAAGTTTGTTAGGAACACAAGGGTTCCACGTCGGTTCTATCTACATAATTTTCGGATTTAAATTTAGAAAAGTGCCTTGTTTCGTTCAAAGCTTCTCATGCATACAACATTATTTTTTAAATCTCTTCAGTAACGAAACCTTTCTTCCACTAGATAATTAAATTACAAGGAAAAAGCACAAGTATTTGCTCGTTCAAATAGCTGTTTTTAACATAAAGTATCGCTCTTGTGTTCAAATTGCATATTCTAAAGCGAGACGTCATAAATCTTTTATTTAAAAAAAATAATAATTTTAACACGACACTTAGTAACTTATCCATCTTTTCCTGACAATTTTCGATGGTTTATCCATAATTACGAAACATGAGGTTAAAATTTTGTTTTCAACATAACTAACTATCAAGTGAAAATGTGGTTGAAACAGAAATAACCAGTTAACCAAGTGATGGAAAAAAAATTACTTCGAATAGAAGATGAAATATAATCAACCTCGATTTATTTATTTTTCTTCAGATAGTATCTTATAAAGTTACTGGTATATATGCTGTTATTGGGTTTAAGAAGCACTTTGGCCAGTAGAAAAATAAAAAGTTGTATTTCCTATAATACCTGGAATATTGTGGGAAAGAAAACGGGGTATGTGAAACAGCTGTTTCAGCTCTCTCAAGATTAGAAACAACACTGTTATAAGATCGCCTTTGTTCGATTTACGACAGATCTTGAAGCACAATAAAATGTTTTATTGAGAGAATCATAACAAGGCAAGTTAGATATTTCTTGAACTCAGAAAAAGAGCAATCCGAGTGGTACAGAACACAATAATACGAGTTTCCTTGGCGAACCAGCGGTAAGTTTACAATTTCTAAACTAAGATCCGAGGTTTGATTCCTTTGGGTAGCCAAAGTGCAGATAGCCCATTGTGCACTTTTGCACAAAGAAAACAACTCATAAACTAAACTAAACATGTTAATTTCAGCATTAAATACAACGCAAGTCGAAGATGGCGGAGTGCAAAAGCCAAATAGTTTTGTTTTTATTTGTAATCTTTATCTATTAAAATTCGCTCCTTTCCCTACATTAATGAAAGGCAATTAAAATGCAATAACCGAAGGTCATGCTATTATTTTAATCGTATTCAGTGTATATTTTACCTGTTTTCAAATTAAAATACACATATGATTAGCTGGTTAATTGTGGTAAGTTTGAGAGATAAGAAAAACTACAATAAATATTTAATAAACTCAAATTTGTCTCAGATATTTCTGATTGACCTAGAGCTAATTTGATTAAAAAAAAACAACGACACAACAAACAAAAAAATACGTTATTCACTTAGTAAATAACCTTCCAAGTTATGGTGTCATTCTTACATAACGTTAAACACATAAACCTAACATAAAATAAAACAACAACATATATTTAATGTATTAAGTTTTCAAGTTTTAAAAAAATCGTTGAGTCAAATGGGTTTGTTTCGAATTTTTCGCAAAGCTACTCAAGGGTTAACTGCACTAGCCATCCCTAATTTAATAGTGTAAGACTAAAGGGAAGGTAGCTAGTCATCACAACACATCGCCAACTCTTGGGCTACTCTCTTACCAACGAATAATGGGATTGACCCTCACATTATAACGGCTGAAAGGGCAAGCATGTGTGGTACGACGGGGATTCGAATCCGCGACCCTCAGATTACGACTTGAACGCCTTAACCTTCATGGTCGTGCCGGATCAAAGTTAAATGGGTAAACAGAAATTAAATAAAGATGGCATATTTACCTAAAACATTGTACGTAGTGAATTAAAAATATATACTTAATACGAATTACAAAATAAGTAAATATTACGACAAGTGACTTAAACTGGATGTAGATTGTTCCCGTTGTAGTACTTCAAATTTAGAAACTGTCGACCCTGGTTCGAGCCTATTCAATATACCATAAAATATTTCCCGCATTATAAGCTGTGGGTGTGCTATAAGAGTAGCAGTTAATCTCTCAACATGGATAGTTGACGGTAGGATGTTGCTGAGAGGCTACCTCGTTTCTGGTCGGTTGACATCGTCAGATAATCTTAGTGTTTTTCTCATACATACAGACTTAACCTGAAACCGTACGACAATTTTAACAGAAACAACAATAACAATGCCCCTGAATTAAAAATGTAACTTTAACAAAAATTAAACAAATCAACTTAATCCGAGTTTTAAAGGCTAATTTAACACGAATCTTATTAATATTGTTTGTTTCAACCTATCACGCAAAAGGAAAGTTAGATAAAGGCTGCTTGTGCATAACCGTTTGAAATTTATACTAATGGAATATAAAGAATACAGCTAGCTAGTTGGTAGCAAGTAATGCAAACTCTTCGGTTACTCATATCTATCAGAGTTTCCATTTTTATAAGTGTGCATACAGCTCCAAAGTGAGGAGCGCATTTTTTTGCGACAACGGGATGCAGTCCATAAAAAAAACATAGGACACTCCCTGTTTTAGCGTCTATTATACAAATTCAATTAAACTGGAATATTTTAGAGTGGAAACCAACAAACAAGACAGGGCCAATTTACAATAATTAATTATTCGCTAATTTATTAAATTACAATAATAATAATTTTACAGTGACATAGTTTACACAATTATTTATCGAACAATATTTACACAATTAATGATCTAACATTATTTACATAATTATGAAGCAATATTGGTACAATCACAAATATTCTAAAACATTAACCAATCTGGTCAGAATACAAAAATTATCAATACAATATGCTTTAATAAGTCCGATTTTACCGTCAAATACAATACCAGAATTTTTTTTAACCGTCACACACAATACCAAGTTTTCTAAAAGCTCGAGCGTGATGAATTTTGACAGTCGGTTAGATCTGTGTAGAAGGTACAAACTTCACACCGCCTCTAGTGACATTAATATATTAGTATAGAACATTAGAAACTTCTAGATTGTAAAAATTTCCGAACTTGAATGGTCCTCTCTGGAAAGTTCGATTTTAGTAAGTTTACTGATCTTCAATTTGCATTCCGGAAATTTTCTGAATTTTATAGGTTTCTAGGCCTAAGTCACGAGCGTTCTGAAGTGTTCAATAATTTTTCTGTATTTCAAGAATATTCTATGAAAATCAATCATATTAATTATGCTAAGGATTCTGGCTAGGCTTATTTGGCTTTTAAGTTCTGATCATGCATTAACTTCAGTATTGGAAACAGCAATATTTACTTCTAATCATAACTGTGCTATTTATTATCAACACTTCTACGTAACAGAAACAAACATGCCATTTATATTGAATTGAAATGAAAGCAAACTATTGGCTTAAAACGTAATTACAAACCAACTTGGTTGTTATACTATAATGGAACTCTTACTTATATGATACTGGAAAACTTTTTTTATCACGCGATATGCAACCTTCAACTTTGCGAAATGTTTATCCTTTGTGCATGCAGACTTGGAATGGAGTCATTGTTTACCCGTTTCGCCTCCGTTTCCCGTCACGGCGTACTTTATTTTCCTCCATTCTCTGGATGCAGATATGACGTCATCAATACGTCACACACTTATCTAATACGCTGGCGCCGCGAGTAATCGGCTAATGAATATAAATAATTGTATATACTTTCCTCACGTTATTACTCATAAAGATTAGAATACATTACTTTAACAACTGGGTACCCTCGCTGTTAAGGATAGTTTCAATCACAAATCAAATTATGTCTTATAAAATTTGAAAGGCTTAGGAAATTTAGGCTAGTCCTAAATACAAAAAAAAAATTAACCTGTGATTCGAGAAAAACCTTCTGGTCACGCCCAGCCAACAGGGAATCCATCAAGAATTTTATTACAGTAGTTGAAGTAATTCAAGCCATTAACTCTGACTTAAAAGTACTAAATAATCTTTCCCATAGTGAATATACTGCTCTAATTTCACTGAAACATGAAAATGAAATTATTATTAAACCAGCCAGTAAGGGTTGTGCCACTATTATTCAAGATAAATCCGACTTCATCAATAAGGCTTACTGACAACTTAATGACACAAACTATATAAGAGGTAAATTTGGACCCCACATCATAGTTTGTTAAAATTATCAAAATTATGCTATGTAGTTCACAGAAAAGCCAACGTTAGAGTTTCTTTCGCCTAAGTACCCAGTTTTAGGTCCCTTTTACATGTTACCTAAAATACACATTCCCAACAATCTTGATCATCTTGTTATTTCTAATTGCGGTATGTCTACTGAAAACTTATCTGTTTACGCTGATCCACACAAGATTGTCCTTCACATTTCACATTTGACGTCATATATTAAAGACACGACACATTTTCTAAACATTATCTCTACCATCAACAGCAATGAAAAACTTCCTTTAAACAATGTTCTTTTTAGTTGGGGCGTTTTTTTTCGTACAGAAACATACCCCATTGACGAAGGTGAAACTAGAATTAGCTTAACTACAGCTTACACGATTTTTAATTTAATAATTAATTATATGGTAATACAAAAGGTTCAGCTATTTATACCAAGATGGCACAAAACTATTTCAACTTTTTATACAAGATGTAGAGATGAGGCTGTTGGAAAGCTGCTCAGACAAACCAAGGTTTTAGAGATGCTACTTTGATGTCTTTTTTTTTTTTTTCGTTTCGTTAGGAGACGAAGAGTCATCTTTTAACAGATATGCTAACACCTTCCACTGTTTTATTAAATATACTTGTAGATTACTCCACTACCAAAGCATGTTTTTGAAATCAAATCTAATATTAAAAGACGCTGTTTTACATATCAATTTGTACCGAAAACAACGGATAAACCACAGTATCAAAATTGTCATTCTTCAAACAAAATATTACATTCAATCGAGCACTTAGATTAAAGAAGATAGGTTCTGTCGGTAAGAACTGTGATCATTACAATAATAATTGAAAAAGCTATGACTGAAATTCTCGTGTTCCACTATCACTCAAAACCAAGGATGGATTAAGTGTTTTGTTGGCCCGACGCTTTACAAATTATAAAAAAAACCTCGAAACAGAATCTTTACGTGCAATACGTTTATAGTTCTGGCTTGAGGCCCCCTAATTAGTGTAAGTCCCTGGACTTCAGCCCGGAAAGCCTATGCTCTAATCCAGGGTTTTCCAAAATAAAAAAAAACTTATCTTGGATTCTAAAGAAACACTTTTACCTCCTTCAAGTAAATGATCAACTAAAATCCATTTTTTATATAAATTCCTTACGTTTTTTCAGAAAAAATAAAACCTTGAATTCAAACCTTAGTTCACGCTAAAGTCAACTTTAAGAAGACACCAGATGAAAGTCATTCTTGCATTAGCAAAAGGTGCCAAACCTGTAGGTTCATGCAGGAAGATGACAAATGTTCATATTAAAACAACCAAAACCACTTCAAAATCATAAAATAAATAACCTGCGTTACTAAAAACAATATTTATTTAATCCAATGCTGAAAATGCAATTCTCACCACGTGGATCAAACGTGGGGAACGTTTTTATAACCACAAACACACAATCAAAACAAATAAATAACTTCCGGTCCCAAAACATTTTAATATGTTCAGACACTCTCTTTAAGACATTAAACTGACGAGTATAGAGACAAAGTTTACATCTAATAGCAACAGAAACTTTAAGAAGCTTATTGGCTAGCACTGTTAAATACTGTAACGTCAAATGACATCAATGTCTATTCTGGAATTTTTTACCTTCGCAAAGGCTGAAAATATTTCCACAACTGAATTTATAAATAAATTTACTTTGTATCAGTAGTATTATTTATGTTTTAATTTCTCTATATTGGCATATGTTGCGTTGTATTATTTTTTACTCTAGTTCCCACCAACTTTTGCCGTTATTTCAATATTATTCTTTACTTTTTCATTTTATCTTCATATAAGTTAGTTAACAGTTCTAATAATTATGATCCAACTTTATCATTTTATGTACTTTACACAACTCTTTTGGCATAAACTAAACCTGCCACAACTCTAAGTTATGACTGGCTAAATCTCAGGGCCGACTTAGAGTAAACATTTGGCTTACGTGACACGTGCTGTTATATTTCATTACATTTATCAAATATAACCCACTATTCTCCTGAAGAAGAGCGGTAAAGTGTTCGAAAGTGCTCGCGTTTTGGGTCTAGTTTGAAAACAATATAACTTTTGTAGGTGATTCTGTGTATTAACTTCTTAATCAGAATTTACCAGCATTTATCGTTGTCCACAATATGCATCCACGTGGCACATGATCAGTTATCGCTTGAAAATGGGGTTAACTATTGCTCTCTGTTATTTTAAATAACTATATGCCTATAATAATCCTGCTGTTAAAGGAATATTTTAGTCCTTTACAAATTCAGTAAAACCCAAAAACAATGACAGATTCTACCAGAAAATGTTTTCTGTCGTTAAAGTTCTTTTTTTTAGGGATATTAGAGTCAAGAAAGAGACTGAACATATCTTTTAAATGAAAATATCTTTTCAGCATTTAAATGCAATCAAAATACAGAACGTTTGGTTAAAAGGTAGAATTTTTACTGCAAGTATAAAGCATCACAAATCAGTAGACCTCTGTAAAGATCTTAAAAGCTTTTATACACTGAAAGAACATAGCAACATATATAAATATATACACAGTTCTAAATTCCTACGCCTTTCAAACCAAATTCATTACTCATTCCAATCGAATAATAATGAAGAATGTATCCTCAAGGTATCTCTTAACCGTAAGTGGAAAATATTGCTGCTCACTTATGCGTAGTGTGTTCTAAATTCCAGCAATTTTTTCCCACAAGAAAATTCACGTGATACTACAGGTGGACGAGCCAGAACAATAGATAACAAGGACAAAAGAAAATTAGCCATTTCTTTGATCACTGTTCTTTGTTGAATATGTATGCATCAAATTTTGTAAAAGTTTAGGTTAACTTATAAAAAGAGAAAATATCCAGAATGATTGCATACTATAACAGGATATGCTACTCTTAACATTATTCCAGACGAGCTTATCTGTACCTTACAGTTAACAGAATATACCTCTTTAGGAAATCTGGTACATGGACTACAGAAATGGTTATCAGTTGCTTGACTTGCATAATAATTATAAGAAAAGTTATTTACATTATCAGATAGCATTGATTTTACTTTGCATGAATATAGCATTACAGACTGCGATTATACTGTGAAACATTTCTTCAGAGTAGAAAGGCATACTTAAATTCAATTAAGCACTTAAACTAATGCTGAGTTATTTAATTACACTTAAAATGGATTAAACTGATAAACGTGATCTGAATTAAATAGTGCACTGGAAATGAATTAATATTTAGTTGATACGGAAGTATAACTAATTGCTATTTATTTTATGTATTAAATAAGTCTGTGAAACGTCAAATCTCTGACATTAATCAGATAAAAACTTAAGTAAATATAACTTCAGTTTTTT
Organism: Carcinoscorpius rotundicauda; assembly: GCA_011833715.1. NCBI lineage: Eukaryota > Metazoa > Arthropoda > Merostomata > Xiphosura > Limulidae > Carcinoscorpius > Carcinoscorpius rotundicauda. Next base: position 77,236,652 of record CM022397.1, on the reverse strand, counting down.
CAGGATTAAACATAAAAAATGGTGTATTTACATTTGATTATTATGATAAATATATTAGAAAGCTAAAACTAAAGACGAAAATCCGCAGGCATATAAAGCCAAATTGATTAAAGAAGTCGCTTTTATAAACAGCAGCTGGACAACAGATCTTTGTCAACATAACTGGACAAATTAAGATCTTTCAACCATAAACCTTGCCTGTTTAATATATTTTCAACTTTATTCATAAAATGAGTAAAAGAGTTGTCCAAGAGTTGGTGGTGGGTGGTAATGACAAGCTGCCTTCCTTCTAGTCTTACACTGCTAAATTAGAGACGACGATCGCAGATAGCACTCGGCAGCTCTTCGCGAAATTCAAAATAAACATAAAATATGTAGACAGTAAAAATAAATTAATCTTCTATTAACTAGTAATGCAGGAAGTAAATCTATTATTGATCAGTGTGCTGTTATCTTCTTCTATGCCTGTACTTTTATTTTACATCAATGTTAACGTAATATGCTGTCCAATCTTTCGTCGACATACATATATCTATTAAAATGTAACATACAATTTATTTAGTGTCCTTTTAATCAAGTGGAAATAATAAATCATAAGCATTACTAAAAGCACGTCGATCGACAAAAAATTATTTTAATTTATTTTGAACAACTCTCTTACCTTAATAATAATGCTTTCAAAATGGAGATTAACCTAATAGCTATTTTGTACTCATTTTGCAAAATCGTAGACTTTAAAGATCACCTCTTACATTTTATTCCATTTGACCTCAATAGATAAACGTCGTTCTAATGTTTTAGGTGTGAGGTTTAGTCAATATAAAATCCATTAATTGATACCTGATACACACTTAATATTGGGATACACACAAATTGAGCGCTTTCTTACCAACCATCTATGTATACACATCACTCGTGAAATTGCAAAAAGTTTCACAACTAACTCAATAGACAGAGAACTCTTACCATGAGAGCTAGAAGTAGTTAATTACCAAAAAAACAAAACGCAAGAACAAATATCAGTTCAAAGCAAAGTTTCAAACGAAGCACTCTGAAACAACCACAAAACGACGTGTTATACTGAAAAAACCTTCGAAGTGTGATGTATATCAACTGCTTGTCGGCTTTATATAGAAATTGTTTGAAAATTACAGTAAAGCTTATATTGAAAACAATGAATACACTTCAGAATAAGTTTAGTTTAAACAAACAATGTCATGATTCAGGAAAAAATAACAAAGACTGTTAATGATTTGAGTTGTGTCTTTACGTTAATATGATTTCCTTTCTTTGAAATATGCACTTTTTATATTATAGATGTATTATTAAAATAAAATATTTACCTATACTCTTCTCTCCTCTGGTTTATTAGGAATTAGCCGTAGACAATTTATTGTTGCCACTAGTCTTAGATTTTACTGACAGATGTATTCGAACAGCTAGTCAAAGAATCAATTTTTAAATGGCACTTAGTTATCAATTCTCCTTGAAAATCATAGCGTTCCTAACTCTGCAAGGCTAATATACGGTAGACCTATATTTATGCATTTATAAGGCTCAAACAAATTATCTGAATCATCATATCGCCAGTCTAATATATAAGCAAGAAATAACTCGTTCTTTAGATGTAATTTTGGAACGTCTTAATAAAGTATGCGATTTTTTGAGAATATACGAATTAAAATTATGGCGGAACTTTAATCAAAGGCACAGTAAACTCCACTGTTTTACTTTTAATTTTCAAACACGGATAAAACTAATTTATAGCAATATATAGCCTTCCTTATCGAACAAGTAAATGCACTTTAAATCATTAACAAAAATTAATAAACAAAATATACTTTTAATAATATCATAGGGCCATGACCTTAAAAATGAGTTTTATACAACGTTGATATTTGATATAGACATGTATGTTACGTATTTTTTTAATGTTTCAAGTTCTTCGTAGATTAAACGCAACAGAAAAACACAGATAACAGCTTGTATAATTTATTACACTAAACTACAGATATAACATGAATTATATAATAATAGTGACAGATATCAAGTTATAACATTCGAAATTAATTACAAAACAAAATAATATTAGTTTCAAACTTCAAAATAAATCACAACACAAAACGGTACTGGCCTGTATCTAATGTAATGATCTAAAATTAAAGTCTCAAATTCCAGTCTAGGGTGTGAATTTGGTCCCACGAAGTAATTCCGAAACAGTTCACAGTTCAATGAAATCGCCGTCTCTCAGCTCAAGCAGTAATTCAGATGTATCGTAGAGATTGACGAAATAAAATCACAAATCCAAGTTGAATATTCATAGCAAACACTTAATCTTTCTCAAATAACCAACTCTCTTCTTTTGAAATGAAACTGGTGTCTGAATCTCACTCTTTGTCTTCGAATAAAACTGATGACTGAATCTATCTTCTTTTTTCGAATAAAAACTGATGACTGAATCTATCTCTCGTCACCGTCTTTTATACCGATAGGCCTATTTCTCGAACAATCTCGCAATTTCCATACAACTCCAGAGCTATCCACGCATATCCGTTCTTGCACGAGACTACACTTCTAGACAGGAAGTCACCAGCACTTATTTACAAACATGTGATTGGTCTACTTAATTCGAGAAAGTTCTAAAAATGTTACCCTAAATAAATAACATATTTTAGTTTAAACTTCGAAACAATAATATCAATATGGAAAAATGAATAATACAAATGAAAATTCAAACACAATACGACATGTTGTCGTTTACAAAATATTTACACATATACATAACAATGTATTAATAACATCTTTTTATGTTACTGAATATTACAGAATTTCTGGGTTTCGTTTTTGAATTTCGCGCATAGCTATACGAGGGCTGTCTGCACTAGCCGTCCCCTAATTTATCAGTGTAAGATCAGAAGTAAGGCAGCCAGTCATCTTCAACCACCCACCGCCAACTCTTGGGCTACTCTTTCACCTAGAAATAGTGGGATTCACTGTCACATTATAAGACTCCCACAGCTTGAAGGGCAAGCATGTGAAGGGGATTAGAACTCGCAACCCTCAGATTACGAGTCGAGTGCCTAAACCACCTGGCCATGTCGGGCCCTTTCTGTGATGTAGATGATTCTTAAAAGACAAGCCGTTTCTTTGGTGATTACTAATCTATCGAGGTAATATTTTTCTTCAAGCAAAATCTATCTTTTTAACATGTTAAAGAATTGTTTTAATTAATTCCTAATTTTTTATTCATCGTTTTTTTCTTGTACTGATTCCTGCTATAAATCCAAACAGCTTTTTTCCAAAAATCGCGTTGACAAATATACTGAGAAGACATCGGTTGATTTTTTGTTGTAGAAGTAATAATCCCTTTTGTGGAAATCTGTAGTGGGAGGTGGATTACACATCCAAACTACAAGGAGCTGTGATTATTGTCCATTTATCAGAAAATTCTTTGAGACATTAATCAACTGGCGTACGGTTGCCAAATACATTATCGCGAAAATATGGTAGTTGTTAATCGAAGTAGATTAAGTCAGTATTCATAAACTTAGCATGCATAGACTTGTCTAATATATGCTATTAAATCATCACAATGAGATGGAGACATGAAGATGCATCTTAACTACACCTAATACCTTACAAAACCATACAAACAGCTGGCCATCGAAGCTTGTCTCTTGATCCATGTATAAAACTCTCCAGGTATTCTAAAATATGGTGTACGCTACTTATCTAACTTCTTAGTAGTAGTTGGTTCTACCGAAATCCAAGCCAGTGGATAAACTTTAGTCAGTTTCATGAAGTATTTGATAACAACCAGAAATTAATTAATTACACTAAACTACAGATATAACATGAATTATATAATAATAGTGACAGATATCAAGTTATAACATTCGAAATTAATTACAAAACAAAATAATATTAGTTTCAAACTTCAAAATAAATCACAACACAAAACGGTACTGGCCTGTATCTAATGTAATGATCTAAAATTAAAGTCTCAAATTCCAGTCTAGGGTGTGAATTTGGTCCCACGAAGTAATTCCGAAACAGTTCACAGTTCAATGAAATCGCCGTCTCTCAGCTCAAGCAGTAATTCAGATGTATCGTAGAGATTGACGAAATAAAATCACAAATCCAAGTTGAATATTCATAGCAAACACTTAATCTTTCTCAAATAACCAACTCTCTTCTTTTGAAATGAAACTGGTGTCTGAATCTCACTCTTTGTCTTCGAATAAAACTGATGACTGAATCTATCTTCTTTTTTCGAATAAAAACTGATGACTGAATCTATCTCTCGTCACCGTCTTTTATACCGATAGGCCTATTTCTCGAACAATCTCGCAATTTCCATACAACTCCAGAGCTATCCACGCATATCCGTTCTTGCACGAGACTACACTTCTAGACAGGAAGTCACCAGCACTTATTTACAAACATGTGATTGGTCTACTTAATTCGAGAAAGTTCTAAAAATGTTACCCTAAATAAATAACATATTTTAGTTTAAACTTCGAAACAATAATATCAATATGGAAAAATGAATAATACAAATGAAAATTCAAACACAATACGACATGTTGTCGTTTACAAAATATTTACACATATACATAACAATGTATTAATAACATCTTTTTATGTTACTGAATATTACAGAATTTCTGGGTTTCGTTTTTGAATTTCGCGCATAGCTATACGAGGGCTGTCTGCACTAGCCGTCCCCTAATTTATCAGTGTAAGATCAGAAGTAAGGCAGCCAGTCATCTTCAACCACCCACCGCCAACTCTTGGGCTACTCTTTCACCTAGAAATAGTGGGATTCACTGTCACATTATAAGACTCCCACAGCTTGAAGGGCAAGCATGTGAAGGGGATTAGAACTCGCAACCCTCAGATTACGAGTCGAGTGCCTAAACCACCTGGCCATGTCGGGCCCTTTCTGTGATTAGATGATTCTTAAAAGACAAGCCGTTTCTTTGGTGATTACTAATCTATCGAGGTAATATTTTTCTTCAAGCAAAATCTATCTTTTTAACATGTTAAAGAATTGTTTTAATTAATTCCTAATTTTTTATTCATCGTTTTTTTCTTGTACTGATTCCTGCTATATGTTCTTAAAGTCTTGAATATTGACAAACGTTTCGAGATTATGCAGGAAATAAAACTGTTTTAACCTCACTCGTCTCTTTTTTTTTCAGTGTCTTTGTTGGGCAATTCATTTTTACACTTTAAAATGAGAATCGAACTACAATAACTAAACTTACAGCATATTGGTACACTAATTTCTTGTTCTCACAAAATATTTGGAAGATTAATTAAATTTGAAAAATTACCTAACTTACGACAGTCTATTCAGAGAAAGAAAATTTGTCAAAAGGGATAAATGCACGAATATATCAAACAATCATTTATACAATAAATTAGGCGGATTTCTTCAGGAACTCGAACTGGCACGTGAACGTTAAAAACTTTATAATGAAGACAGACCTTCGTTCCAGAGTATTCCACTATTCGTTGGTAAAAGAGTCACCAAAGAGTTGGCTGTGGGTGGTGATGACTAGCTGCCTTCTCTCCAGTCTTACACTGCTAAATTAGGGACGGGTAGTGCAGACAGCCCTCATGTAGCTTTGCGCGAAATTTAAATCAAATCAAACCGATAACATCTCACGTGACGTTTTAAAAATATCGTAATTCTGGCCTCTGTTGTTTAAAAAGATGGTGTGGCTTCTTTTACTTTAAAGCATTGTTGGTAAAGTTATTGTGCGTGTCATCCTATGTTTCATAAAATGGTCGAATGCTTTATTTATTTATGACTACCGTATATTTTACGAGGCAGCTGCAACAGTTCGATTGGTTCCTCCACATATAGTTTTTTTTGGGGAATATTGAAGAGGTTATTTTATGATTCCGTGTGGTCAATCGTTTTGACTGGGTTTATAAAATCTTTACGTTCATTGCAAGAAGTTCAAACGATTAGTCCGTAGGTAATTAGCCTTAAGCTCAATCTCGTTTATCTCGGTAGAAATTTGGACGAGCTGTGCGTAAAGTTTATGCATTCTTAAGTATTTTGTTTTGTATTCAATAAACCATATGTGGGATATAAACTATACAGCGAAACTTTGGATAGCCGAAGAAACAGACACATGGTTACATAATATTCCAAGTTATGGAACCACCACAATATCTGGATTTCCTACAATGACATGGCTTTCAGTACTTGACTTTCACGTGCCTGACATTTGTAATTATTGTGTGCATCGACCGACCTTATCTCTGAACAAACGCTAACTCTACCGTGAGCGATAATCGTTCACCAGTCAGAGACGAGCATGTTATTTTCCTTATCTGTTCTATAACGTTATGCGTCCTTTGCCATGCTTAAAAATCAATCTTCGTAAGCTGACTTTTTCTTTATGTACGAGAAGCAAGGGGCTAATGTAAGTAATATAAAAGCATATTAAATTATTTCCCAAGAGACTGAAGACTCTAGATTTATTCTACAGGGACTGTATTTCCAATTTCAAGTTTGTTATTATAATTGCATATAATTTCGAAAATTAAAGTTCTTTCAGACATAAACCGTTCTATTTAAGATAATGATCACTTTTTGTCCTGCCCCCAAAAAGTAGGAAAATATTTTCATACCACTTTATTATTTCTCTGATATTTTAAAGATAAGTTCATGAACACCACAAAGAAGTAGGCGAGAAAGAATATATTAATATTTTACCTTTTCCAAAATTGAATAAGCCTTAGCCAAACTTGAAACATTCTAATGGGGTAATTTATACGTTAATATTTAATTTCGTATGCCATGTATGCAGTTATCCTGATTCTATAACACGATTAAGCCAACCTGCAGAATGTTACACGTGCCGCGCTAATACAATGGTATGTCTTCGGATTTACAACGCTAACATTAAGGGTTCGATTCCCCGCGGTGAGCTCCGCTGGTAGCCCGATGTGGCTTTGCTATAAGAAAAAAAAACACACAGAAAATCTAATAACTTTTTTTTTCACCGGATTAATTGGGAATCTTCCTTAGGCTTAAATTAGCATTATGCAAGATGATCGTGCGAAGTAAAATCAACCTTCTGTAGGATTAATTAAGTGTCATTTAGGCTTAATCTATTTTGTGCTGGTTCATGAATTGGTGTTGCGTAATTTTCTGAAGCGGTGTTTAATTATTTTTTTAGGCAGCATTGAGATGACTTTTTCAAAGTTAATCAAACATCACTTGTCATTACACAGGATTATCCTTCAGCTTTTTCATGATATTTTAAAAAGGGATTTGATCTTCTTTAGACATCAATTAACATCTTAAAGGATCGTTATTAAGCGCTAATTTTTATCAACACAATTAATTAAGTCTCCTTTGTGCTTTAGTAACAATATTTGGGATAACTATAAAAGGTCAAAATAATAGGCTGTAGGCTTATCATCACATTTTCTAAGATCACTATGCATTGGTAAAAATATTAGCATGCGGGGGAAACTGAAATATTTATTTTAAACTTATAATCACATTTTTCAGGATCACAATGTAGAGTTAAAATAACCGCCTACAAGGTGACTGAAAGATTTATTTTGGACTTATGGTCACAGTCCTTAGGACCATTTTGTGAAATCAATATATCTTTTAAGGGATTAATCGAAAGCTCCTTATATGTAAGTTGGTATTTTGGAAGACTACGAACAAAATTCAGTTTTTCTTTTTATAGATTGGAGTTTATCTCTTTGTAAAGTCAAGGTAAGCTCTTGAAGAATTATCTCAATTGACATATGTGTTTCTACTCAATATAAGTATAAACTACTAAAGAAAAACAAAACTGAAGAGTCAAGCTTTTGTAGCAAAATATTCCTTCAACCATAATGGACAACTGAGTTGAAACTTAAAGATATTTTGTGAGTGCTGTTTAGTCATCAAATATAGTTAATTGGTCAGTGTCAATGACAAGATATCGATTGTTATAACCACTGGAATATGTTCACCCTACAATTCAAAGTGGTCACAGTCAGGGTTTGCCTGTCTGAATTAATTTGTTTGACAGAATTCCATTTGAAAAGTAAAACAAAAAATAAAACATTAAAAAACCAACAAAGAACAATTGATCAGCGAACCTCCCAATTTCTTACAGGCATTGATAGAGTTTCTGTATCTGTGAAGCATACTACAAACCAGTCATTCATAGAGTTTCTGTATTTATAGGGCATATTACAGACCAGTCATTCATAGATTTTCTGTATCTATGAGGTATACTACAAACCAGTCATTGATAGAGTTTCTGTAATTAGATAGTGTACCACAGACCATTCAGAACCTGTCTCATTCATAAGTCAACACTTCTCTTAGCTCTTCATAATCGTTTTATGAGTAAAGACGGTGACCTCTACGGGGGGTATCTCAGGGTCTTTTCCTCAATGTTCTCTATGGCTTTGTGTTTGGGTTAGTTTGTTTGTTTGTTTGTTTTGAATTTTGCGCAAAGTTACTCGAGAGCTATCTGCGTTAGCCGTCCCTAATTTATCAGTGTAAGACCAGAGGGAAGGCAGCTAGTCATCACCACTTACTAGCAGCTCTTGGACTATTCTTTCAACAACGAATAGTGGGATTGACCGTAATATTATAACGCCCCCACGGCTGAAAGGGCGAGCATGTTTGGTGCGACCGGGATTCGACTCTCGGATTACGAGTCGAACGTCTTAACACGCTTGGCCATCGTACAGCTACTGTTCATTTAAATTATGGCTTTGCATCCTTGTGATAAACAGTGAATGTCTACATTCTGTCGGACGTTCTGCTAAATATTTTGGTTAAAATCAGTTGTATGTTGTGACGTGCCTGTATTTTTGGAAGTCTTGACAGATGCCATCCAAGAGCACGTAGCCATGTTAAACACTGATAAACTTCGGTCAGTTTTTTGATGTCATTTCAATGATGCAAGTAATAATTTATATTAATCGTGTCATATGGAGCAAATATAACGCTCACTTGTGGTTATCTTTAAAGGTCGCGAATTCAGATTCTCATGGTCACTTACATATATGTACCAAAATCCACTGCTTTAAAACGAATTATATTCGTTTTAGTAAGGTTCAAGCACGCCAATAAACGTTACATACAAATGCGCACAAACATTGTAATGTTAGCCGGAGGCTGAGTGTAGATTTTTAGCTGTAACACGGAATGTCAAAAATGAGACAACTCCATGAATAAATTGCAAGATTAGGACACGCTATCAGACATTCAGTCTATACACCAGGCAACCTACAGATCATTACGCATGTTATAGCTGACATGCGCACAACACAACCATGAAAATCGTTAGTTCACTGCTCATTGATTCAATGTGGACTTTAGGACATGAACTGGAGTAACTATCCGTACAATATATTCATTAGAAAGTGTTATTTTACAGCTAAATTACTCAATGTGGATTTTAGGACAAAAAATGTCACCAGAAATCGTCACTCATCTGCTTATCGACTCAGCATGTATTTTAGGACAAGAGTTGGGTTGGTTATCAGCAATCTCTTTAAGCCCCTCGTTCGAGCAGCATGAAGGTTGTAAGGAGTAACATCATTTGGCGTAAAAATATATTCACAAATTACTTAGGACCTATTGTTACTGTGGATGATCGACAGGTTTGCGTCTGGAGAGACAAAGAAGAACAATTGGTTTATTGCAGTATTATCGGATATGATCGTTTCAGTTATGACGTATATAAACATCAGTGTGAATAAACATATTAAACTTGTGTTTAGAAAAAGTATATTCTTCTGACTCAGATAATACTTATTGTCATAGTGTCAAGCTACGACGAACAAACTTAAAAGGCCCAGCATGGCAAAGCGCGTTAAGACGTGCGACTCGTATCTGAGGGTCGCGGGTTCGCATCACCGTCGCGACAAACATGCTCGCCATTTCAGCCGTGGAGGCGTTATAATGTGATGGTCAATCCCATTATTCGTTGGTACAAGAGTAGCCCAAGAGTTGGCGGTAGGTGGTGATGATTAGCTGCCTTCCCTCTTGTCTTACACTGCTAAATTAGGGACGGCTAGCCTTCGAGTAGATTTGTACGAAATTCAAAAACAGACCGTACGAAGAAGATGTAGCGTCCTCTGGTGATTATTTCATATGCGGTGTAACCATCAAAAATATTCTCCTTTTACGAACAGTATTCATTTTATTGATGTTGAAAGACGTCGAGAAACTTTACAAAAATATACACATAAATATACATACGTTGAACACTTTCAGTTGCTAATATTTTCATGTGAATACAAAGTCCTCAATAATTTTTTTATGAACATTCTTTTTGACTGAGCCTAAAGTAATCTTGTAAATCTATCTGAAAACATTTTCTCTCTGCTGTTTTTGTAGTATATATTTTGATATATTTCTTATTGCTGCTTTACTCATTTATTAATGCACAAATCCATTTGAATCAACCAATGTATATCTAAGCCTAGAGAGGTACTTATAAGAACGCATACCTCTGATACGTAGCGTTGATTATATTTAGATCTCAAACAAATATGAAAATGTGTCTACTTTCTTCAGCATGCTTTACAGGGCAATGAGTAGTAATATTTTATGCATACCCACCACGTGCCACCAATTTCCAATCGTTTTTGACTGAGTTGTAGTGTGAAAGTATGTTTTCTTACAGCAAAGCCACATCGGGATATTTGCTGAGTCCATCGAGGAGAATCGAACCCCTTATTTTAGCATTGTAAATCCGTAGACTTACCGCTGCATCAGCGCGGGGGGCGACTGTGTGTAGAGCAAAGATTATGTGAAAAATCAGTTACCATGTTAACAGATAATAATTTATTTTGCAACTTTCACGATCCAAAAACTAATCCCTTCTAAGCTGGATCCTTGTTCAAATGTATGCTAAATTTCGTATAAATCCAAACAGCTTTTTTCCAAAAATCGCGTTGACAAATATACTGAGAAGACATCGGTTGATTTTTTGTTGTAGAAGTAATAATCCCTTTTGTGGAAATCTGTAGTGGGAGGTGGATTACACATCCAAACTACAAGGAGCTGTGATTATTGTCCATTTATCAGAAAATTCTTTGAGACATTAATCAACTGGCGTACGGTTGCCAAATACATTATCGCGAAAATATGGTAGTTGTTAATCGAAGTAGATTAAGTCAGTATTCATAAACTTAGCATGCATAGACTTGTCTAATATATGCTATTAAATCATCACAATGAGATGGAGACATGAAGATGCATCTTAACTACACCTAATACCTTACAAAACCATACAAACAGCTGGCCATCGAAGCTTGTCTCTTGATCCATGTATAAAACTCTCCAGGTATTCTAAAATATGGTGTACGCTACTTATCTAACTTCTTAGTAGTAGTTGGTTCTACCGAAATCCAAGCCAGTGGATAAACTTTAGTCAGTTTCATGAAGTATTTGATAACAACCAGAAATTAATTAATTATCATTATCAGCCTTTATCTTTTTTCTACATAAAAAAATTTAAACCCCTAATGGAGTTTATTTTGTTGTGACAATCCTTTACTTCTGTTGCAAATTACAGTGTTGTGTTTACATCGCCTCTTACTATCTTTAGAGAAGCGTGGTCAGAAAATACATTCGAACTTTGTCAGTAGCACGTGAAATTCTCATCTGTAACGCACACAGTGTGAATTCATATGTTGTCATTCTATGATGCATCCACGTCACGCTCATCAACTTGCTAAGGTTGAGATTCACCTTGCTACATGAAAACTAGCAGCAAAACAAAATATGGGAACATCAACTGCTTTCCTAAAAGCTCCTGATGGGTCAGTAGAGGTGTTGTCCATTCTGAGGCAGAATCGTCACCCTTAATACAGATTGCTGATATTGAAAGCAAATCTTTTATGTTGCCCTACGATATATTATGTATATTAGTGTATAACAATGAATATAACAAGAAGTATTACCCTGGCTGTTTGAATAGCAATTAAGGGGTGAACTTCAGGTGAAGCACGCTTGTATTACATTAATTTAATGTGTTAACAAACACGTTGTGTTTAATGAGTTGCGGGTGATATCAAGGATAAAACAGGAAGTACAGGTGCTGGTAGTTTGCATTGAGAGCAAATGCTGTTTATTATTGGTTACCACATCCATTCATTGGTGATCAGTCATGTGCTTGTATAATTATATAATATGTTTTGCTGTTGGATACTTGTATGGCAGTAAACGTGCATTATATTTCATAAGTGTATTTGCTTGTGTACACTGTATTACGTGTATAAATGTTAATATTCAGAAGGCTCAATTTTTCAGAAAATAAAATATCGGTTTTAACCTCTATATATTTGTGTGTTTTAAAGACTGCAGTAATTACCTTGCACTTAACGCTATTCAAAGACATGTTTGGTTTATCTGTCTGAATGACACAAAGCTGCTAAGGTTTCTATATCATATGATATAATAATCTCTGTGTACTCTTCGTTTGTAAAGATCTATATGAACGAATGCTTTCAGTACGAACAACTGAAATGTTTATGAATTTCCTTAGGTTTCCTACAGGAAAAGAAATCCTGACTTTGAATTGTTTCAAAACAAAAGAAAACGACTGTGTTCTAACATTCTCATTAGCGTTGTTTCAGAAACGAATGATTTATATAAGTGAACATCTTATAAATTTTTAGGATATTATTCATTAGTTTCTAAGCATCTATTCTTAACAAATGTAGTTTGGTTACCCAGTTGGGTTAGACTGTTTTGTTTTAGACAAAATACTTTCATAATGTAGCTATAGCAAGTTATAGTTAGAGTGTAACAAGCAATAGCAAGTTATAGTTAAAGTGTAACAAGCAATAGCAAGTTATAGTTGGAGTGTAACAAGCTATAGCAAGTTATAGTTAGAATGTAACAAGCTATAACAAATTATAGCTAGAGTGTAACAAGCTATAGCAAGTTATAGTTAGAGTGTAACAAGTAATATTTCACGTTTCTCCGAGAAAAACTACCAATAATTATGACATGTTAGACAGGTTTATTTTAGTATTTTCATACTCTCTACTGATCTCGTGCTTTTTTATGGTAATCATATGATAGACTTTATAGTGGTTACTAACATTCTGTCTTTTATAGATAATGGCCATTTGGGACAATTGTTGTTTACAGAAATGTTTGGACAAGCTCACCCATTGACACTAGGAGCGAAATAGAAGTATATGTATGCTCTAAACCTAGAGAAATTTCACATAATGTCCGACAAAGACGTCATGAAAGCATCTACAAGTAACTAATAATGTTACACATTACTTTTCTTTATTATTTATCAGGTGAACGTTTGTTTATCGTTATTCACAAAGCCACACGTTGAGCTATCTGCCAGCGTGGGTATTTAAACCCAAATTTTAGAGTTATAATCACTCATACTTACCGCTGAGTCACTGAGGGAGGGAACTTAAGATGAAGCTCATTGGTTTCATATGTATATATACACCGATTTAATCCAACAGGAAAAACACACGGATTTAATGTGTTTGGCGAAAAGTAGCAGTTACCGAAAACAATAATAATTAGAAAACCGTGCCTTTTAAATATTGGAGTAATAAAAAGTTTCACGAAACAATAAATAAAAAGTATAATTGTTCTTTTTTGTCACATTCAAATCCGAACAACGTGTGTCGAGTTATCAATTCGATAAAAGAGCGCGTGAGGTTCACAGTGTGTTGATCAAGAACATTTTGTGAGATTCAGACATAGATGTTTTATCCACGCAGTGCTTTGTGGCCCACAGTTTATTTCAAATAGAAATGTTTCATCTACCCAAACTTGCTTTGTGACTTGCAGGTTAGTTTAAACAGAAATGCTGAGCACATGCGCTTTATAACCTACAATGTAGTTCAGATAGAAATGTTTTATTTGGAAAAACGTACTCTCTGTGATATATAAAAAAAAACCTAGGTGTAACTAAGTGGTTAACGTTCTAAACTGTCAAACTGAGGGTCCATGAATCGCGATCTGTTTTTATAAAAGAACAAAAATTTGCGCTCTGCATTTTGGTTCTGTATGAAACTTCTATGACCCACAGCATATGTCAGATAGAAAGATTTTATTACGCAGAATTTCCGAAACTCACAAAGAAATTCATATAGGAGAGGTTTATCTACGCAATCCTGTTCCATGGTCTACAGTGAAGGTTAGACATTAAAGGTTTATTACGTAAGAGAATTCAAACAGGAAAAACTTTATCCATTCAGTCTTGCTGCACGGTCTGAACGAACAGATAAGAAGAGAGTTATCATATAAATTTGTACATGATATTGTCTCGCAGTGTGCTCTATGATTCTAGATTATAATAGTAGTGTTAAAATCAGCGCGAAAGGCAATCTCTTTCTGAACTAATTGCATTGATCCTTTAAATAAGAGATACAGACATTTAGTAACGACATAAACATACAAAAAGACAAAGCTCATAAAAATGAAGAAACATTGTTACGTTAAAGCAGCTAAAGGAATGATTGGATGGATAGATAATAGCGTGACAGATAGAAAAACAAAATTGGGATATAAACTTGTCGGTATTTTTCAGAAATGATTAATATCAGTTCCTCTTGTGACATATATATATATATATATAGGAGTACTTGTGACCAATGAAATATTACAGCAGAGTTGAAAAAAGTTTGAAACTTGAACAGTTATAAGATTTTATTCTTTTCATTGAACCAGTGACTACACATGTATTTCGTTGTCTAAGTATTCTTGGATGAAAATAAATTCAGTGATCATTAATCTAGAGAGACAGAGTTACACTGCGTGTTACTGATGATGACCAGCCAGTCAAGTACCAGAGAAAACGGTAACGTAGCAGTGGACAAACTTGAAGGGGGTTAAAAAGAAGAGAAATAGATGTTTGTTATTGAAAATGAATTGAAAAACCCTGAAATATCAAACAGAAGAAATAATCAAAATATATAGCTTACTGAACCACTACAAATAAAATCACTCCTAGTCAAAAATGCAAGATTTCAATGCGAAAACCTCTGCATTCGCATCTTGTTATTTTTATAGTTAAGTGCAAGAGTAGCCAGATATGGAAATAAAATTACATAGTGTGACGTAATCGTTTGAAAAGATTGTGTTTTTTATTTCGCGCAAAGCTACACGATGGGTATCTGCGCTAGCCGTCCCTAATTTAGTAGGGTAAAACTAGAGGGAAGGCTACTAGTCATCATTACCCTCGGCCAACTTTTGGACTACTTTTTTACCAACGAATAGTTAGATTGACCATCACATCATAACGCCTCCGCAGCTAAAAGCTCGAGCATATTTGATGTGACGGGGATTCAAACCGCAACCCTTAAATTACTAGTCTAGCGCCCTACCCATCTGGCCATACCTGGCATTTAAAGAGATATACTGGAGAGTATGTCATGTAACTATGCGTTTTCTATTGATTTTAACTTCGGCATACTTACTTATCCTTTATCGGTCATTTAATGTTCATTCTGCAAAATAAACTTAGTAAGTCTATAAATGTAACCGCTTATCACACATATATGCAACAAATGTTACATACTAGAAAACTAGCGTAGTCTACACGTGTATGCTACACTAGAATCTTTAGGAAGTCAGTAAATATAACAACTTTCCAAGAGACGAACTGTTTATGATACACAAGAATCAACAAGAGACCAACTGTTTGTTCTATACTAAGATGTTTATGAAATCGGTAAATTTAATAAACCACAATTACACTAATTGATTGCGCTGCACTGGGATATTTATGAAGTCGATAAACATGAGCCTCCAAGATACACTGCTACTCTAGTTTGAGAATATAACAAATCATAAAGAAAATTCTGCACGTTACATTAGAATCTTCAATAAGACGGTGAAGGTTAGAACTTGTCGTTCTCTTCACCTATCAGTAACTTTGTAAGCATTAGAACATGTTGCTACCTATAGTAAAACTACAGTAAACCAGTAAACGTGTTGTTACCTATAGTAATACCACAACAAGTCGGTAAACGCAACAAATCCCAAAAACACGTGTTGTGCACATGATACGTTTGATTCCTTTATAAGTTATCAAATTTCACAAACATATTGTGCGTGTTAACTAATACTTCTAGTGAGTCGGCAAAAGTTGAATAACGTGTTATGATAGACCATAACAACGACATGCTGAAAGATGTATGGTTGTAGTTATATTTCTGTGACGGAATATTGGGGCTGACTGATCAACCATTTTTACATACATATTTGCGTTAGAAAATGTCAAAACATTCCAATCTGTTTATCTTAGGAGCGAAATACGAATCAATGTAATCTGTAATTTACAACAAAGCCTTAAAATAATATCAGCAGGTTTTGAAGCTTCGGATATCGAACTTACGACGTACTTAAGATAACTCGCAATAAGCGTCTATTCATCTTCTGCCTCATTACGGCAGGCAAGTTATTATTATATATATTATAAACAGTATTTCCAAATTGTAGTACTATATGTTATTAGAATAGGAAACATCTAATGAGATGTTTATTTTGATTGTGATGTAAATCTGAACATCTAAGACGATTAATAAATTGTCAAAATATACGCTAAGTTTAAAATACAAAGGATCTGTTAGACACATTCAAATTGGAAGATGTGATGAAACATGAGAGGTCTTTATTGAACAAAAAAGATAATTTTGACAAAAAAAATTGATATTAAGAAATACAGTGCATGTTACCTACGTAACTTATTATGTCAGAGACATTTCTCCAGCGACTAATGTAGATGTTTTTATTCAGTAAAAAAAAAACAAAATTTTAGTTAGCCCTGTATTATAAATTCTGTAAGTAAACTAACTGCTTATAGTACCTTTGTGTCTACTTTCCATACACTATTAACAAGAGTTAGGTTTCGATGTTAACTTAGTTGTTGTATCTTTCACAAAGGCTTTGTGTTCTTTTGGTTTGCACAGAAACAAAATATTTCAGCTTTTGTGTAATACATCTTTGTGAAGTCTTCTGTTGGGGCTGTACTAGACTCTTTTCCTTTGACAAAAACTGACTCCCCTGGGATCAGGTTAATCATCTCAGCTTCAATGGCTTTCTGTGTTGTTCATTGCAAATAAAAACCGATTTATCCGTTAATAGTCGAATCAAAACATCTTCGGGAGCTTTCTCATGCTGCATTTTGTAAACAGAAGTAACTCCTGTGGTAATTATTCAAAAAGCTCAGCTTCAGTAGCTATCCTGTCTTGTTATTTGTAAACAGACACCCCTTTGGAAATAGCTCAGAAAGCTCAACTTTAGTAGCTTTTCTATCTCGTTATTTGTAAACAGACACTAACTCTCTGGGTAATAGTTCATACAATTCAGCTTTAGTAGCTTTCCTGTCTTGTTTTTTGTAAACAGACACTTACTCTCTTGGTAATAGTTCATACAATTCAGCTTTAGTAGCTTTCCTGTCTTGTTATTTGTAAACAGACACTAACTCTTGGTAATAGTTCAAACAGTTCAGCTTCAGTAGCTTTCCTGTCTTGTTATTTGTAAACAGACACTAACTCTTGGTAATAGTTCAAACAGCAATATTTACTAGTAATTTATAAATAAACATTAAACCTTTGATAATAGTTCAAACAGCTTAATTTTAAAAGCTTTCCAGTTAATAAAAGAAAACAATGATTTCACTTACAGCATCTGATCTAGCTGAAGAATCAATAACTTCCTTATAGAGCAATTTCCACACACTTGAGTTAAATCAGTCTTTCTTACGTCATTCGTCTTTTAAACCCCTCTTTATCAAAATTCAAGAAGAACATGCTTAATTAGCAGTATTTGACTGATGCGAGCCCACCATTCAACAGATAGAAAAGTAATCAGAGAGGTCACTGGAGGTCGAACAATCACCCCGATATTGTAAAATGTTTAAAACGTTTATTCTTTCTGATTTTGTTTTCCTTTATGTTGTTTTTTCTGATTAGTTTCAAAGAGTCGCTTGAATCTTTTAAGTTTTAATTGCTTGGTTTTACAAATATCATGCATACTAAAGTATCTCACTTTAATTTTCTATGTAGAAGAAACAAACAATGTTTTATTTCTTTGGACAGGTACTACCAGTTGTTTGTATTAAGTTTGTTTTATTATCGAAAATATCTCTCCCAATAGGCGCTAACTATACTTTTTATTAGCTCTATCTTATTAACGAAAACTTTTCCACCAATAGATGCTATCAATACTTTATATTAGGAGCATTTAATGAGCCCTCCAGTGGTTCAGCGGTATGTCTACGGAGTTACAACGCTAAAAATCCGGGTTTCGATACCCGTGGTGGGCAGAGCACAGATAGTCCATTGTGTAGCTTTGTGCTTAATTCAAAACGACAACAGCATTTAATTAAAAATCACTTGATAGTAGATATTAATATTAGTAATAGAAATTATCGATTTCTTCTATCGGTGAAGAGATTTAAATTTTCCTTAAATATTAAGTTTTAAAATAGTATAAATTGAGTTAAAAGTCATTCAGGAAACCATCAGTTAGACTTATACAATTGTCTATCGAGTATCGTGACTTGTGATGTATGTAAATTACAAACTAATTTGGTGTTCTTGAAATGTGATAGACATAATAAACTTAAATACATCATTAGATGTAGGGTTTTTTCAATATACAATTACAAATATTTATTTGTATACCATATTTTTGTTGTGTGATTATATATACATATTATTTTATAAATAAATCTTGACATGCCTTTTATAAAAAAAATTATGCGTGAGCAGTTAAGCACACAGTGTTATAGATCTACTGTTTATATCAAACTACACAACTAAAATACTTGTTTTAGCTCACAATCTTACTTAAGGTTTGTCAGTATCACCAGACAACAAACGTTCTGATTTTCTTTCTATGACCTGCAGGAATATCTCAACCTGTAAATCCCCAGGCAACCAAACGTGTGCAGAACGACGAACGATAGCAGAAAGGCAGGCATTTTTTTTTATTTTTAGATATAGCATTATCGACAGATTAAAAGACATAAGATAAATTTATATAGAAAACGTTATACGAATAATTGAGAACGTTATTCGAATAATAAAATAAAACAAACTCCTAATTCTCCTAAAATTTTCTAAGAAACTTTAAGGGCTCTCACTTCTATCATAAGCTCTGCACAAGGAAAAAAATTGCAAAATTTGTTTAACACGTCCAAGCACACGCTGAGCCAATCAGCTTGAACACAAAGTCAGTTTTGTAATGTGCTGAAATGGCTGGCCGTATAATCAACCTTTTGGCAGCAAATAAACAAGGTTCATACGCTTGGCAACAAAGTAATATTTCAGTCGTTAAGGAAGTGTCGTGTCGTGAAGTCTTCTTCCTGCTTGTTCAATAACAGCATCGCAAAAGCTCGAAGAACAGCTGGATAAGTTTTCAAAACACTGGTTAATTACAGCTAGAGGGAGCTGGCTCTACACAAAATATTGTATCAGAAGTAGGACGGTGTTTAGTTTTGTCTTGTATTTCAGAGAAAACGTTGACCACCAAAATCAAAACACTTATTTACTCTCTCTGTTACCGCACTGGTTTTCGAATTCAGTGAATGAATATAGCCATCCTAGCTAGTTTTAACTTAAGATACAGGGTATAGTGTGTTCTAATTGGCTGTTTTTAGAATTCAGTGAATGAATATAGGCATCCTAGCTAGTTTTAACTTAAGATACAGGGTATAGCGTGTTCTAATTGGCTATTTTTAGAATTTAGTGAATGAATATAGGCATCCTAGCTAGTTTTAAATTAAGATACAGGGTATAATGTGTTGTAATTGGCTGCTTTCCTGAAAGTCTCATTTGTATTCAGTTTATTTATGTTCTAGATGCTCATGTTATTTGATAAACACGAATTTGTGTATTACTGTCGAGGTTTTTCTAGTTTATGTAGTGCTACTAATGTGTTTGTAGTTTGTGTAGTGCTACTAAACTATATCTAGTTCGTGTATTACTGCTAATGTGTTTCTAGTTCGTGTATTGCTGCTAATGTATCTCTAGTTTGTGTAGTACTGCTAATGTATTTCTAGTTTGTGTAGTGCTACTAATGTATTTCTAGTTTGTGTAGTGCTACTAATGTATTTCTAGTTTGTGTAGTGCTACTGATTTATTTCTAGTTCGTGTATTGCTGCTAATGTATCTCTAGTTTGTGTAGTACTACTAATGTATTTTTCGTTTGTGTAGTACTACTAATGTATTTCTAGTTTGTGTAGTGCTAATAATGTATTTCTAGTTTGTGTATTGCTGCTAATGTGTTTGTTTCTAGCTAATATATTGCTTGTAATGTGTTTCTTGCTTGTGTAATACTGGCAAGGTATTTTGTAAGTATCGTTTAATTTCACAATATTTACCATAAGATGTTTCAAGGTTTTATGCGTTGTTCCCCGGAAGGTCACCGGCAAGATTAAGGATTTACAATGGAAACATTTGGGGGTCAATTCTCTCGCGATGGGTAGAGTGCAGCTAGCCCAGTGTGTAGCCTTGGACTAAGAAAACATCAACAACGTGTTTATGCGTTGCAAAGACAGTGTTGAAAATCGTATATAACGAAATAGCTAGATACCGATAATGTGGTAAATCAGAAAAATAAGCCTTATAGCCATGATAATGCACTGAATTATCATTTGGTTATCGTGTTTTCTAACAGTCTTTCCAGCTGTAATTGCAAAAGCAGTTCATGGACTACGTGTCAGAAAGTTTATTATAACTAAATTAAAAGTGACGATTATTAATAAATCTCACAGCTTAAGCTTAACCTTTCTCCACGAGTTTATATTAACACGTGGTTATGATGTATGACGTATATAAAATAAGCAAACAATACGAACAGACTAAACCTACCTCGATACGTAGCCTGTTAATTTGAATGAAACTTCTACAAGATACTTCTTTACACATCACTCAGTCGTCATTGTAAGTTTCATTTCATAATTAGTTTGTTTGTCTATTTAATTGCGCGAAAAGCTAATTGAGACTATCTACGCCACCCGTGCCTAATTTTGAAATGATGGCTATAAGAAAATCAGCTAGTCAACATCACCCGTCGCCAACTTCTGGGCTACTCTGATGCACAGTACTTAATTTTGTCAGGGGCACTCGACTTGTCATCCGAGAGTCGCGAGTTCAAATCGCCGTCGTACCAAACATGCTCGCTCTTTTAGCCGTGGGGGCGTTATAATCTGACAGTTAATTTCTATTCGTTGGTTAAAGAGTAGCCCAAGAGCTGGCGGTGAGTGGTGATGACTAGCTGCCTTCCGTCTAGTCTTACACTGCTAAACTAGGGACGGCTAGCGTAAATAGCCCTCGTTGAGCTTTACATGAAATCCAAAAAACAAACAAGGAAACAAAGAAAGTTTTGTCAGGAAAGGGAACTGTATAACCTAACTAGACATGGAAATAGTTGAAATCTAGTAGTGGTTTTTATCACTTAGTGCTTAGTGCCAAATCTAACATCCTGACACAGAATATACGTTTTAAAATGATTAAGACTTCTTTCTAAAACTGTGTTTAAAGTGGAAATGAGTCCAAACTGATTAAATCAATACAATTTAAAATTAAAATGAATAGTTTAATAATCACAAAAACGGAGAAAGATAACACAACTGTTATACTTAACCAACAAAATTATCAAGGTAAAATCAACGACTTCCTTTCACACTTGTAAACACAGGCATCACCAAAACCTTTATCAATAATGTTAATCTTTGTTGAACGACACCAAATGCCTGTTTAACGACCTCTAAGCTTACTTAGCTTAAGCGTTATGAACCCTCTCGAGACCGCCACGTCTGTATTAGCTTCCTAAACTACACAAACGAGTATCCCTATCAGATCTGTTTCCTATACGAATTATTCTGCTCACAAACTAGTACAGAAAGCTCACAGTATATTCAAATATCTAACTAGTTTTAAACTTCAGCATTAAGAATGTCTTTAGAGCTTGTATAAAAAATGTAAAGACACCAAATAATGCAAAAAAATGTTTTGTCTGATATTTGTCGTCTTTTCACCAACATATCGCATGTAAACAAATTATTAGCGATTTAATGGATAAAGCAAAAGCAATCCATGTTCAAGATGAAAAGCTAAAAACATTAATAACCATTTACCTAAATCAGAACTAATCTAAATTTAGAAACCAAACATACAAATGAAAGAACGGGGTAGCTATGATGTATGGCCAAGTGGTTAAGGCACTCAACTAGTAGTCCGAGGATCGTGGGCTCGAATCCCCGTTTCACCAAACTCTACTTTCGCTTTCAGCAGTGGAGGCGTTATAATGTGACGGTTAACCTCACTACTCGTTGATAAAAGAGTAGCCCAAGAGTTGGCGGTGAGTGGTGATGACTAGCTATATTTCCTCTAGTCTTACACCGCTAAATTAGGGACGGCTAACGCAGATAGCCTTCGTGTGGCTTTGCGCGAAATTAAAAACAAACAAACAAGACACAGTTCTTTACCTTGTAAAAGTTTTCATGAATAATTCAGAGAATACATTTTTTAGTGGTGAAAATAATAGAAAACAAACTAAACACTAATACAGATATGTTGACAATGCGATTGATTTTTGGATAGGATCCAAACGTGAACTCGACAATTTTGTACCTTTTCTAAATTCACAAAACATGTGTTAAATTTAATATGAAATTAGGTGAAAATTGGAACATTAATTTTATTGGACTTTAATATTGACATAAATAAAGAAATAAATTTTTCGTAATTTTCAGGAAACTGACTTACACTAACACCATCACACACGAATCTTCAAGACATCCAACATATCGCAAACTTGCCGTGTTCCATAGTTTGTTACGCAGGTCAATTATCGTACCCTTTTCATCTGAAGATTGTGAAACTGGATAAAAAATAACAAAACAAATGGTGTCAACGATATTTATACAGCAAAGTTAATTGACAAATTGTTGTTTAAAAATTAAAAGCCATAAGCTTAAAATCAATATATCCACAAACTGTACCAAAATACAAATATTAAAATAAATAGTTTAAGATAAGTTACGTTAGAAAGCCTTTTCACAAAACATATAACACAGTGAACGTAGACATTTACAGACCAGCCTTTTACTGTAAAAATAGTAACAGCAAATTGTAGTGTAACAACAAAGGCAAAATCAAAAAGTGCAGCAACAATATTGTTTACTAATTAACATGCCAAGACTGCAATAATATATACATAGGGCAAACAGGACGTTACATTGAAACAAAGATTAACAAACATTCTAAAAACTGGAAATAACAGAAAATAAATTCAATCTTTAACTTTGAAGTCAATGGGGGAAACCAAAGTTTCAGAAAACAAAAATTTGGAGACTGTATAATTGGATAATGGAGGAAACTTTATTATAAATGTATGACGTTTCAACACTTGAATTCCATCTTATTGAAACAAAACATCAATTTGATGCGGAAGTAAACTGTAAAATTTTACGTGTCCGTTGACAAAAAGTAAGAAAAAAGGCTGGTGAAGACCGGAAGTAATAATTTCAGACTGTTCCTGATTATGCCTTTACTGGTGAAGCCATGACAGTTAATAAATGAATTATTTGTGAAACATGTAACTGTCTTCGTTTTCGTTCCTCATTTATCTAATTAATTATCAACTGGTATTTGTTTTTTAGAATTTTTATGCAACACACATCCAATTTTTTAACCCTAAGATTTATGCGTGTAGCCTTACTTGCTTATAATTGTTTCTCAAAAGGGGTTATTTCATATCACAAGTACTTACCGCTACGTGGTTACTCTTAACGAGTCGTGTGATTGAGATCAGATTTATAACATATCTGCAGTTGGAAGTCCGTGTCATCATACGAGCGTTCATCTTGACAATAGTCCTGCAGTGTAGATTCCGTCATAGTGATGCTATGTCCAAAGTACACCTTTGTTACCTATTGGGTTCTCATAGTCAATTTAGTATGGGAGTAAGACGGTTTTCTGGTTTCTGTTTTAACAGTTTCATTCTCCAGTTGCTTGAGGTATGTCATGGTTAAACAAGTATATAGTAGGCATAACTTGTATACATTTGACTTATGTTGTTTATGTAGATGGAGATCCTTTTTTATATCTTGATATCTTGTGAATTAATATTTGTGACATGTAACTGGTTTTCTTTACTGATCTTTGTGTTTGTGAATTCTAATCTGTTAAAGATGCTGCAATTTATTTACCATTGATGGGACACGACTTGTTGCAAGTCTCTTTCTGAATGGTCATGGTATCCCAAATTGATTAATCTTCCTTTATTTTGCAACACCCTTAAGAACAAGAGGAATTCTGAAGCCCCAATCTGAAAACACCTTTATGATCTGAAAATATTTATATTTGCGTTGGAAGAAGCACCTACATACACTTTTCGAAAAAAGATTAGTTTTCGGAGGCATCGCACTATCCACAAAACGCCAAACATTACGACTTCATATTGGTTGTATTTGTCAAATTGTTTATTGATTTACGTATTCTAAATCTTTAAACATAACTTATTGTACTTTTTTTGCATATTTAGTTTGAAATCTATTTTATTCTATATGCTCCAGAACTACATTTTTAGTAAGTTGTATACACGGAATGTAAAATATATTTAGTCTGTAAAAAAGGGCCTGGCATGGCCGAGCGCGTTAAGGCGTGCGACTCGCAATCCGAGGGTCGCGGGTTTGCGCCCGCGTCGCGCTAAACATGCTCGCATTCCCAGCCGTGGGAGTGTATAATGTGACTGTCAATCCCACTGTTCGTTGGTAAAAGAGTAGCCCAAGAATTGGCGGTGGGTGGTGATAACTAGCTGCCTTCCCTCTAGTCTTACACTGCTAAATTAGGGACGGCTAGCACAGATAGCCCTCGAGTAGCTTTGTGCGAAATTCCAAAAACAAACAAACAAACAAACTGTAAAAAAGAAAACTCTGTTGTTAGTAGCTTACGGTGAAACTTCTTTTACTGTAGAATCTAACATCATAGTGCACGCTAAGTGAATCCTGATTTCTCAAATGAAATAATTAAACTAAAAAATTTATAATGCAAATACTTAAAGCTCTGATCGGATAGTAAAACAAACATTTGGGTTAAAATGTATTAACTTAAATGGATTAAAGTTTAATGTTCCACCGAGTCCGCTATTAAGGAAATATTTCATGGACTATATATATATATCTATGTATATACTAATGCATCATTACGAATTTAAATTTATTAAAGTGTATTTTTGTGGTTTTTAGTGAACAACTTTATTTTTAAATTAATGCGCTTTGAAACCTGCGAATTCGTGATAATTACTAGTGAATACGTAAACCTAAATCTTCATAAATCTTAATTTTTACAAAAAGTTGATCCGTGGATGTTTTGGGGTAGCCATCAAAGTTTGGTATTAAAACTTAATGAAGACTGATTATATTAAACAAAGAAACAACAACAACGCCATAACACCATATTAACTAACAATATTAACTTTATGTAATGATAGAAACGACGATAAAAACAAAATTTTTACATTAATAAATCTGACATGTGAAAAGGAAGTCAGGATAGACACGAACATTTTAAAGTTTGATCACATGAGGATCTCACTGAACAGTTCTGTTCGTCGTACATGTGCATTGTTAATTAAAATATTCTTCTGCTGCGTGTATCCAATAAAACAATGCCAAGTAAGGCCAAATGTGCATATTTGAAGCATACAAATAGACTCATCAGACTGACATTTCTTAACGTTAAAATGTTAGGAAAATCATTACCGAAATTCAAGTTGTTTTTATTTTCTCATTCTAACCCTGTCCTGACGGAGGCCCAGCACAGCCTGCTGGTTAGGGCGGTCTATTCTTAATTTGAATGTGGGTTCGAGTCCCCATCGCACCAAACATACTTGCCCTTTCATCCTTGAGGGCGTTATAATGTGACGGTCAATCCCATTATTATTTGTAAGAGAGTAGCCCAAGAGTTAGAGATAGGTGGTGATGACTAGTTGCCTTCTCTTTAGACTTACACTGCTAAATTAGGGACGGCTAGCGCAGGTAGCCCTCGTGTAGCTTTGCGCGAAATTAGAAAGCAAACTAAACTTTTTGGTACAGTGACGACACTTCTACCACTGATGCAATAGTTCTCAAGTGTACAAGTTCTAACGGTAAAGAGGATTTTAGTATTATTTGAGTGTTTTATTTAATATTTCAACATGTTAATATTTAAATTAATAAAAATTATTTAGATTTGTAACTGTTCTAAAAGTGAACGATAATCTTTCTTCTAATTCAGGTTGTAACTTGTCATGAAATAATAGTTAATTATCAAGAAAACTTAAAACGAGGCTATTAATGTTTATGTTCAGTCAGTTTTAAGACATGAAAGAAGAATGTCATTATTTTATGTTACAGTTGAGAATAGGATGTTGAGCTTTTAAGGAAACATTAAACACGTTAAAGTATCTTACTTAACTTTCATCATTCTGAAAAACGAAGAAGAAAGAATTGTTATTGTCCTCTCTTTATTCGCCAACACAATTACTTTTCATTGTTAACAATACGAATAATGAGCTCAGATTTCTCTTTTCTCTTATATGAATAACGATGTTTCTTCATTTAATAACACACGATTGGTTCTCCCATCTTTCTTTCTCTACCGTTAACAAGGGCATTTTTTTCTATTTACTGCATTTCATAAGGTAAAGAGTTTAAAACTATCTTTCCCTGCCTTGAATCAAATAGATAATAATGCAGTGGATTTTAAAACCAAGAAGACAAGATTCAATGTTCCAGACAGCCCACGGCGTAATTTTCTACTTAGCTATCAACAAAGAATAACCAGTGAATATCCCAAGCAAGTGATGATGTAACACAGTAGTTATCACAACTGAGGAATACATTGATTCGGTGTCTATCACAGCCGAGGGAGTGGTTGTATATAGCAAATGTTACTACAAAGATAATATAATAAAGACTTGTAGAGTTGAGTATGTTTAAACGATTTTGACTATGCAAACCATCAAGCCCTATAATGAATACAACCGACATGGATTTGTGACTGAGCAGGATGTGCCATAACTACACTTCGACATTGTTTGGCGTTTCGTATGTAACATGATGCTACTCAATATTAATTACCTTTTGGAAGTGTATGTAATAGACCTCCCCGACTCAAAATATTAATATATTCATATCACATAGATGTGTTCAGATCAATGGTCTGGAATTTTCAGGATAAAGATTTTTTTTAATTGAATGACAATGGAAAACAAATGAAATTGATCAATTCGGGGCACCAGGACCACCCAGAAAGTGATCTACGATACCTTTTACAAAAGGTATTGTAATATAATCAAAAACGTCTTTGCCAGGAAAAAGCGACACAAGTCATTCGTTCAAACGTTTTTTCCATGACATATGACTTTAGCGGTTCAACCATTACGTACCTTAAACAGCTGGTGAATGAAATAGGTATCTACACTTTTCCATATGAAGACGTGCTGTTTAGGTATCCATAGGCAGTGCCTATGGATTTGCATGACGAGACTGTGGAAGTGATTGCTGGAGAAACCATTCTTCTCCCACACTAGTTGGATTATGGAAAGCTGCCGGGAGGAGAACGTGTGTTTTGAACGTAACAGAATTACAACGGAACCTTTTACAATAGAAACCATGCAAAGAGCTATTATCAAAGGGCATGAATGTCAAATATAGCATAACTGGACGTGGTGACATGGTCTGTGATGATGTGGCTAGGTTCCCAAATTGTTTTATTTTGAAGTATTCTATCTATGTCTATTCAGGCAACAAACAACAAAGAACTTCTCAATACCTGAATTTTTTTTTTTAAAGATTCAATTATATAAATTTCAGGATCAAAACTTTATCACCACAGTTTGATCATAAATTTGCTGTCATCTTCACGGTAATGTTTCATTTTTAGGATTCTTCTGAAATGAAGGTTCACTTTCGTCTTCCTGACTGCTCTTCAGCTTCACCACCATCATTTCTGTTTTATTATCCATTACTTTTCTATACGTTATATACAGACTCACTGTTTCTTGAAGAATGGCTCTACACGACATGTCCTTTGCACTTTGACCTTTACTTCTAGAGCGTTACTTGTCACAGAACCAGTGTTAACATAGGCTTTACCTTACCACACAGAAACTATTGAGATTTATCATTGGCTCTCAAACCACTTGTAGAACGTACGGGAAATGGAGCGCTATAGTTTTCCTGTACATTTCTTGAAAAGGTTCAAAGATAAACAAACAATGAAAGATGCACGGACCCTTCAGTTTGTATGGTTACAAGGAACTACAATAATGAGAATACTGCTGTGTGTCACAGTTGCTCTGGCTTAACCTTTGCAGAGTAATACATATTTGGAGTAAGCACCCCCAATGTTATGTGAGGATTAATATCGTATGGGAATTTTAACTCAAAATGTGCTCAACTAAACTTTATATCACATAAATTAATATTATATTTGGCTAGTGGGGGTCAGTTCAAGAAGGTTAACTTTGTATATCCGGGTAATCTGAGTATAGCAAATGGTAAAGGGCACTAGTGAGTGGGCAGTAGGATAAACCAAACCCATTCCGACTGTGGGGGAGGGGGGTCTGAGAGAGCAATAAAAGTCACAGACACTAACACATTTAATGCATTTTAGAGTAACTACATGACGACCGGAAATAATAAATTTTGATGAACTTAGGATCTAAAAAGTGTTTATGTTTTATGAGCTCCAAAATATCACTTTCATCATAGAAATACAATTCACCAACTTCCCAGACTCTAGGCACACGGACGTCTCTCTCAACCAACATTTTTTCATGGCACTCACAAAATCTGGTACATTATTTGTATAATATCTTAGTTTTCTCAAAATAAGTGAAAAACAAAACATACAGTAGGAAGTGACTAACAGAAAAACATAAACTTTATTTCAGCTGTTTGAGTGGTCTTACCCTCTAAATAATGTGTACATGTGTGAAAATCCTGCAATTTTCTTTTTACTTGTTTTAACACTTCTCTGCCTTAACTGCTTTTTTTTACTAAAAGGGCGAGCATTTTTGGTGTAAATGGGATTTGAACCTGGAACCATCAGATTACGAGTGGCGTGTCTTGAAGACCTGGCCATGATGGGCCAGTGTCCCCAAAAGTAATTGGTCGAAATGTCGTAACTATTCCCAGAAAGCATCTCTTACTTTAAAAATTGTGACATGTAATAGAATAATAAAATGTTTATGTTATGGTCATTTAGATTAGGCTCGTCTAGCTCTGTAAAGTGTGTGATTATAAAATTCGGTAGATTAGACAAAGGTCAGATGACGCGTACAAATATTTATAGACTCGTTCTATTTCCATTGAGTGTATAATTATTTAATAGAAAAAGCAAAACACTATTAGATTTTGACTTCTAACTTTGAATTTTTCGAGCGAGAATCGATCAAATTTTTACATATTCTAAACGTGTGTTGAAAGAAATTGTTTACTTTTCGTTAATTGCTTTTCAAACGCAATAAATCTAGCACATAATTTTGAAAATAGCTCTCATTGCAAATGTGTTCAAACTCTCACAATCAATGGCTGCAAATATTTTGCAATAACTATTTTTTAAATTATTCTTTTGTTCCCCATTAACAATAAATTTAGGTATAGATAACAAAAGTGAGGGGTGAAAGGATATGCAACACTAGCTTATTGCACAAGGCATATTACCAATTATTTGTTTACTGCACAACGTATATTGGCATGTTACAGAATACTAATAATAAACGCCAGAAACACGCGATAAAGAAAAACAAATGAGAAAAGTAGAATGCCAAAATGTTTGGAAATTGTCAAAAATATTATTGAAATGTTGTTTCCAAACTAGTATTTCATGCTCTCTTAAAATCTGTTTATGTAACCGGAAACAATCATGTCGTTCAAAAATTCCTAACAGGGTAAAAAGTATAGAACCTAAATTTTCATTAGCAAATACAGATAAAAAAAAAACCAACAACGTTACGTGTATTTAATGCGACATTTCGGAAACCACGAACCGTTATATATATATATATATATTTTTTAAAACGCCAAAAGCCTCAATTCTAACATACGGATTCAGATTTGTCTATACTCAGTTTTTCAGAAACCACATACTGTCATATTACTTTCACTTACTCAAAAACTTTAACTACCGTGTGTTAATTTGTATAACTGTTCAAAAACCTTAATTCATTTTAGTACATTAAATTGTATATATTTGAAACAGTATTTCAGAAACAACAAAGAGTTATACTTTATTTTAACTACTTAGAAGTCACAATTATAATATGTTCTCAATTTTGCATGTATTTAACGCAACGTTTTGAAATCCATTAACGGCTATACTTTTCCTTAATCGTTTATAACATACGGATTTAGTTTCGTATGTAGTGGTCGCACCTTTTCGGAAACTCCAAAAAATTCAACTTTTTTTAACAGCTAAAAATTCTCAGTTCTAGCACATGATCTTTAACAGCTATTGACAAAAAAAAACAATTTATCCCTAATTTTTTAAAACGGGATATCACTAATTGTACTGTTTTTGAATTGTTTTTTGTACAATTGCTAAAATGCAATACCAAAAGTTCGATGAGTTAATTCAAACACAGGAAAGCATAATAATATTACGTTTAAAATTGATGTAGAAAAAAATAAATATTTAAGTTTCAATTTAAGTTCATAAATTACTTTTAATATTACAATAAAAATGACAAATATGTTCTCTTGATAAGTTTGTTTTTTTAAATTTCGTGCAAAGCTACACCAGAGCTACTATTTGCGCTAGCCGTCCATAATTTAGCAGTTTAAGACTAGAGGGAAGGCAGTTAGTCATTACCACTCACAACCAACTCTTGGGCTACTCTTTTACCAACGAATAGTGGGATTGACCGACACGTTAAAACGCCCCCACGGCTAAAAGAGCCAGCATGTTTGAGGCGACGGGGATTTGAACTCGGGACCCTCAAATTACGAGTCGAACGCTCTTGATAAGAGCATCATTTAAGTTTCACCAAAGTTCTGTAGTATATATGACATCCTAATTTTATACAACTATTTATGACCCTTAGGCTTACTTCAAGCTATACAAATTCAATTAATGACACGAACTTTATTTAACAAAGAAAGGCTATTTTCCCTTCAACTAATATTGAAAATGCACCTTAGATGGACAATTGTGATACGAAAATGTTCGTTAGAGAATTTAAATAACATAAAAATGGTACCTCTGGCTTTGATATCATTATACTATTTTTTTTTATTTAATACACTTGTCTTTCTGTCTGTGACGTAATAAACTAAGCAATTAATTAAACGTATCCAGACATAGTTGTATGTCGCCTTTTGTGTAATGAAAATTAATTTTACTTATCAAATATGAAATTTGGAAAAGGTAGTTTAGGTGCCTGAACTTGGAATTCCAGGTTAAATCTATTGTTCGATCACACCAGCTGGCAATTAGCTCTGTCGTCTAGTTACTTTCCTTCTAGATTATCACGGCAAAGTTAAAGACAGCTCTGCACTGTTAGTCCTTATGTAGCCTTGCACGAAATTTTAAAACTAAGAAGCGAAAGTTAACCTGCATATTTCTGATCGTTATATCGCTTTCAAAAATTAGTAATAAAAGTGTTTTCAATTGGTGTCAACTGTAATGCTAAGTTGGCAAACTGCTATACACTGATTTCAATTTAATTTCATATAGTTATGAATGAGAATAATCCGTTCACCTGTTGTGTCTACCGCGGGGAATCGAATCTCGCATTTTAGAACTGTAAATCCGTAAACTTGTCGGCATCTTACAGGAGTCGCTATATGAAAAAGTCGGAGGTTCGTGACATGTTTTGTGGCAGAATACTCCGCACTTTCAGTAATGGCACTTCATTAAAATCCCACACAATCCCACTATGCAGTTAAAATAGCCAAACAAATCTATTGGGATGGTAGGTGATGCTGACAAGCAGCTGAAAATCACGAAAGGTTATATCTAAATCTCACCGTTTAGCCCAAATGTGCATAAGCTGTCGTTTAAATTAAAATGCTAATTCTATCTTCCTTTTTTTTCTTTGTATTTGAAATAAAACCTTTAGCATTTTTAACTGAGATTCATATCAAATTCATATTTATAGTTCAGTGTTTTGAACTTTTAAAATTGAGTATTTTCTTTCTATAAATATTGCTTATGCTGAGATAAACGAATCTGAACTTAGGGCCCTGAAAGGTTATATTTTAAATTTTCACTCACCTATTCCTTAGATATTAACTTTATCTTTTTTATCATTTTTTAAGTGTCTAAGTTTCTTTCTTTGATTCGCCTTCATCTTATTGTGTTATTTTCAGTTCACCTTTCCACAACGATCCAGCAGTTTATCTATTTTCACATTTGTACATCAGTATGATTAGTTGAAACTCAAAAAAAATATTTTTTTTATCTGGATATTTTACCAAATGCAGTTGAAGTCCTTTAATTCACCGTTCCATAACAGTTCATTTGTCCA
This sequence comes from Carcinoscorpius rotundicauda, assembly GCA_011833715.1. Classification (NCBI taxonomy): domain Eukaryota; kingdom Metazoa; phylum Arthropoda; class Merostomata; order Xiphosura; family Limulidae; genus Carcinoscorpius; species Carcinoscorpius rotundicauda. The sequence goes on along the minus strand of CM022397.1, from coordinate 77,204,140 downwards.
GCCATCGAAATATTCATTTATCAATCCGTTCTTTCATAGCCAGTCATTCGATCAAAAATATGTCAATTTATACTATTGAAGTAGTTTTCTGTAGTCATTTATTTACCTTGTGAATTGATCAATTCCTCTGCTCATCTCTTTTTCTCTCGATCAATAAATTTTTAGCCAGTGTTGACCTTGATGACATATCCACCAGGACAATAGAAAGTCCCTTTGGTTTGATTGTTTGTTTGTCAGTTTTTTTAAATTTCGCGCAAAGTTACACCAGAGCTACCTGCGCTAGCCGTCCCTAATTTAACAGTGTAAGACTAGACGGAAGACAACTACCCATCAAAAACTTTTAAGCTATTATTTTACCAACGAATAATGGGATTGATTGTTACGTATAACGCCTCCACGGCTGATATGGCAAGCATCTTTGGTGTGACGGGGGTTCGAACTCGAGACCCTCAGGTTACCGGTCGAGCACCCGAACCTCTTGGACATGCAATTTGGTAAACTACTATAATTACTTTATTATTCGCACCACAAACCTAGTAGAATATTGTGAAAACAAAAAACTGATTTTATTATTACTAGCAGTTATTAATGAGTTATCATCACAGAGTAGATTTTATTGAAATATTTATTTGTAGACACAATTATTAATGAAAGTGCTTTGTCTTCCTGATGCAACACTGATGAAATTTTCAATAAAGAACAACAAGTATAAGTTTTTTATTGTTTTATATTTGAACCTTTTTCCTTTTTTGTGGAAATTTCAATTGTTTTATTTATTACTCAGCTTTAAAAATACTGAAAGTGATAAAGATATTACTCATTTACGATTGGTTATGCTCGGTGCGGTAGTTTTCCATATATATTGCAAACTCCATGATAATAAGACTGGTACTCTAGTTTTATGATGTGCACTTAAAGTCTGCATGGTCGTTCACATGTTCAAACAAATACATCTAGCAGGTATTTATTGTAAAGAATCCAACCTCATGAAAAATTTATTCAAAGACTAAAATCTAAGAGGGACTAAACTGCAACAACACCATCATCTAACATAGGTTCTTTCAAGTTAATCATGAATAGCCAGAGCTTGTCCTCAAAAACAGCACTAGTCATGAATTAATTGCTAAAAACGTAATTTAACAAAGGTCGATAACAATCACGTTTAACTGAAACTCGCTCCAAATAATCCAATCTAAGAGGAATTTGTAGCAAAGGTTTTGTTAAGAAAAAAGGAATTCATTTCAATAATGGCAAAACTTTTAAGTAATTCGTGTCAAATGAGCTATTTTTAAGCCATTCTAGATAAGGTCAGCTCAAAGCTTTCCTAAGGGATTTATAAGAACAAACAGATTTACTGCACTTCACAAATACGACAGTATTGTCAGTTTTAATAAGTTTCTCTTGTTTGCACCATCTGAGTTCCTGACAATGATTAACATATCTCCATGTGTTGACCATTTTTATCATTAAGAATAATCGTATTGAATAATCATACCGTTCAAGCTGCTATGCATTCCCCAAGGGACTCGTGCAACGGAACTAACAGACTGCGTTAATATTACCGGATATGAGGGAATGTGCCTTATTATACTTCACTTACAGAAGTTCAAGTACTTATAGGAAGCCGTTTAGACATGAGCTCTGATGCTGCTAAAGATAAAACCACATAATATTGCACACAATCAGAACAGAAGGCACGTTGTGCTTTCGATCTGTGTCTTCCAGTAAACCTTCTACATCACGTATTATATATGTGCTATCATACATATTTACATAAACAGAGATAAACAAACAGCTTAAAGACATTCCCCAAAAGAAAGAAAAAAATATTTGTTTTCTTGATACTTTATCAGTCGTAGAAAAAGAAACGGTAGAAAAAAAATACATTACTAGACACGACTAAAACAAAGTTGCCAACAGGAATTTATTGTCTTGATAACTGTGTTTTGACCCAGATGACTTTATGAACTTTAAAAGCTTATATAATAATTTTATTTATATTATACTTAATGCAAAGAAGGGTTAAGACGTTTTTTGTGTGCAATCGAACACTTAGAAGCTACTTAGACTTGCAACGATTCTGAGTTACTGACATAAATTAAGTCCCAGGATTTTGTAGCATTTATACTATATAAATATTTATATCTAAGCAAGTAACTCACTCTTTTCTTATCTCTATCAAATCCGTAGAAGAAAAACATTAAAAGTAAGTGCGGTAGCTCGTGACAGATTTAGCATCACTTATAACAGATCCGAGTAAAAAACGGTGAACAGTAGTTATGCACAAGCTTTTGGAACAACCCAGATGCTCAGTGTCTGTTCTGAGCATCTCTTATATTTTTAAGCAGTAGTGTTAAGTATCTGCGAGACAACAGATTGTCTTACGTTGTTAATTAGTCGTTATTTTAATGAGTTATGTTGGATGTAGTTTTTTGTAACACAGAACCAAATTAGGCGGAACTATTTTATATGAAAAAAAAGAAACGTCATTCTATTTTGATATCCAACGAATGAGCTCCAAACAAAAGCGTTCATAAGCACGTAATATTATGCGATTTTTTGTTTTTTTCTATACACCTGATACTCAAGTTCCGACTCATTTATTACGCTGTAAACTATGCAAAGTGTAGAAAAGACACTATTCCATCCTGCTTTATAGTAAATTTGGGATGCAAAGAGGAATAGATCATGCTCGAGATATTCAAATACGCACGATGGTTTATGGAAATAGCACGTTATTTTTCATTTTACGTCTTCTTTGTTTGAGCAGAAAAATGAAAAAGTTAATTTATCACGTGTTTTGGAAACAGTACGTAGTTTCCCACCCTTAACTAATTAACTTATAGAACATTATCACCTTCTTATAAAACAAAACTTTCACTGAAAACTAACAAACTTCCTTAAAGTTGAAATAGAGGTTGAAACGACACACACAAATAAAATACATTTATATTTTCAGTGGTAAACCAAATTTAATCTAAATTACCTAAATAAATATGAATGAAATAAAACCAATGTGCAACGTACGCTTTAGATGTGAATTGTGTTCGGACGATTAACAAAATGTTTTAATTGATTATTTTTGACATAAGTTAACTAATCAGTATAAATAATAAAAGAATGACCTGAGGGAACACATATACAGCCATGCAGTAACCATTGTAAGGTGTGTTACCGCTCTAGCACGCGCTTCGTCCTCATTCATCTTCATTTCCTGACTCAACTAACTTGATAGCATCAGTCTAATGCCCAGAAACGTTTATAAGTTTTTTTATCTCCCAGCTCAGGAAAGAGAGTAACATTTACTTGTGCCTAATGGTTAGGAGTTCACTTCTTTGAAAACGGACTTTATTAACGAACTTGTAAGTTTTGGACATTGGACAGTTCGAGTCCGAGACAAAGATATTAGACCCTGGAAATATAAATACTGCCCAGAGATTTTTTTCTTATAGAAAACAAATAGAAGCTGTTATGAGAGAAGCATATCTTTATTAATTTGCACTTAATGGCATTACCTTAGAGTATCTCACTTAACACCCGTCAAAAACACACTAAAAGAACTGGGAAAAACAATCTCTTATTAACAAATAAAATCGTCATATATAACAAAATTGAAGTTCAACATGTCTGGTCAATCAATTAGTAATGTTTGCTGTAAATTGTTTAAAAGACAAAGCCCAAGCTAATGGTAATTACTGTATCTTACACAGTAACTGCACAAACATGTGATTATAATTACTTCGTGATTATCCCAGTAGATAATTTTAACCTCAGCACAGTGTCTGTAATGTTAGTTAACCTCTCCTCACAATCACACATGGACACTTCACATTATCAAGTAAAAATACATAAACATGGCTACTCGTACGAAAAGATTCGTCTGATTGTAGTTAAGCAAAAAGATACATAATCGGCTATTTGTGCACTGCCCATCACGGGTATCGAAACTGGGTTTTCGCGTTGTAAGTCGGCAGACGTACCGCCGTGCCAGTGAAAGGCGAAAAAGGTTTGTATATGATAGCTATTCAAACAAACGCGCAAACATTGCGTTGTCATATGCAACGTTTTCAATTATACTTTGGACATATAAGTAAACGAAAAAGTTAATTTATCACGTGTTTCAAAAACGGTGCATAATTTCCCACTCTTATCTAAGTAAAATAAATATTCCACTGTGAATTAACAAACTTTCTTAAAGTTGAAATCAGGTTTGAAAAGATAGAAGAAAGCACTTTTAATTATTAAAATAAATAACTGAAATAATGATGGGCTTTAAGATATTCAATGAAAAATACGAATAAAATCGTGCATTCATAAAAACATTTGCATCACTACAGTTACTGTGTAGTTGTCATCAGTCATCTAAATTAATCATTTCTGCTTACTTACTATACACCACACCGAAATTAATTGAAAATCTTGACAAACTAGTGACTATCTTATGAAGATTTATTGGAATTAAAGACAAGGCTACATAATGGGCTATCTGTGCTATGCCCATTACGGGTATCGAAACTCGGTTTTTAGCGGTGTGAGCCCGCAGATATACCGCTGTGCCACTGGGGGCCTCTACTCAAGTACAAAAAAATCGTTGTTGTGGTGTTTTTAACTACAAGGTCACCAGGTGTTTATTTTTCTGGACGCTGTTGTTTTTTTCATAAGAAACTTGTTTGTTAAAAAGCAACAACAATTTCAAGCCGACAATAAAGAAGGAAATGATTTTTTGTCAAGTTTCTTTCAGAAAAAATTCTTTTGAAATGTAACAAGATCTCATCTCTCTTTTTTAAATTTCCGGACCCTTTTGGTATAAACAAACATTGGACTACAAGCACCGAGAGAATCGCTTACACCAAAGCGTTTTTAATTTTCTAAACATGTTTCTAATTTTACATTTCTGAGCAGCATGTTCAGTAAAGTATTGTGTTTCTGAAACTGTTTAGTTGAACGATTTTATGTGTGTGTGTGGCGTTTTTGTACACCACTCTGCTGGACTAGTATAGTTAATAAATTGCCGTTTTTAGTTCAGGTTGAATTTTGCTCAAAATTACACGAGAGCTATCTGCGCTAGTCGTCCCTAATTATGCAGTGTAAGACGATACATTATCATCCACCGCCAACTCTTGGGCTACTCTTGTTACCAACGAATAGTGGAATTGACCGTCACATTATAACGTCCTAACGGCTGAGAGAGCAAGCATGTTTGGTGCGACGGTGATTCGAACCCGCGACCCTTGTATTACGAGCCGATCACCTAAACCCACCTGACCATGCCGGGCCTCTTACAATGAGACTGTTATGCTATGCAGAACCAAAAGGATATAGTTTCTCGCAGTAAGCCGTCTGTTATTTTTTAACTGAAACGAAAAACTCGAACAACAGAACATTTAGTAAAGCAAATGGTTCTGAAACCACACCCTATGTTAATCAGGGCAACGCCCTCATCCGCTCAGTTATTATTATGGTTACTAAGGGGAACGTTCCAGCCAAAAAAAACAATTTAATGAAGATGGAAATATGTCCTTGTACCTTTAGCAAAGTAACATACAATGACTTGAAGCTCACAAAACCTCATGAGTCAAACGTTCACAAGATTCCTAATCACCATCTTGAAACCAATGGTTATTTTCCTAAGATATAACTCAGAAGAAACTAGTATATCAGTTGGTAAGTCTAAGATTTTATATCGCTAAAAACCTGGTTTCGATATCCGTGGTGGGCATAACACATTGTATAGCTTATGTCTAGCTACTAATAAATATTTGATTGTACACCTGCCAAGTTTCCAGATGCAACTTTAATAGACTTTTGTGTCTTTGGTCCGTTTATTCCACGTACAATGGAAGAAGGCCTAGATGAATTTTATTAAAATATCAGGTCTGGAATTATTTCAGCGTCTTTTGCAGAAACTTGTTACGATAAATAATGCAGAGTCTTGAAATAGTGTGTAATCATGGACATCACATAGATTATGGTTGACAGTGCAGGAAGTATTTTCAGAAATAAAATGGTGCCTGGAAAATCTTCTTTCAAATCAAAACAATAAATTACCCGTATTCTCATTAACCAAATACGGTGGTATTTACATCTTTACGTTAATTCATATTACGTCTAAATGTGTTGTTGTTTTTGTAAGACACAGATGACTAAATACTAATGGTTAGTGTTTCTGTACAAAAATATTTAGCCAGTGGCACTAATTTATTACGGTGTTTACAATTTTGATGACCCTGATGTCTATTTACTGATGTTCTTCTGTGAAATAATCAAGAAACATTGGTTTGAAATATTTCACAAGCATTTCTTATGAACAGATGAAAGATCCTTCAGTTTCGATAACTTATTCTCTTTTTGCATATACACTTTAATATTACGTTTAATATAAAACTATACGTCTCCATTGTAACTATATTAATTAAGTAAAATTATCGATTTGAGCTTCATTAAGGCCACAATCTGGACTAGTCGTCCCTAGTTAACACCATCTATAGCCTACTATTATTTTACTCTTTACTAAACAATAATGAATTTGATGTCACTCTATATTGTTCCTCATATTTAAAAGGTCAAATGTACAAGGTGATGGGTGTCGAACCCTCATAACGCTTAAATTACTAGGCAATGAGAAAAAATAAAACATGAGTTATTAACAGATACTCAACTGTTTTAAACTCAAACTGATTGTTAATAGAAGAACCTTGAGCAGGTTACTGGAGAGGGGAAAAGTCTGTTTATTTGTTTTAAACCATATTTACACTGAACTATTTACTGTATCTACCGTGGGAAGTCAAACCTCGGATTTTAATGTTGTAAGTCTGTAATCGTGTCGCTGTCCCACTAGAGGACAGAAAAGACTGGGGCAGAATCTGTGTCAGAAATCTTGAGGCTCGGCATGGTTAAGGCACTAGATTTGTAATCTGAGGGTGGGGGTGTTATAATGTGACCATCATTCTCACTATTCATTGGTAAAAGAGTAGCCCAAAAGTTGGTGGTGGGTGGTAATGACTAGCTGCCTTCCCTATAGTCTTACACTGCTAAACAGCTCTCGTATATCTTTGCGCGAAATTCAAAACAAACCAAACCAATCTCCCTTGACATTCAACCATAACATATAATTTTAGTGGCAATACAATAAATGTTTAGAGGCTTAACTAAATTCAAATTCACATGAATGTTTAGATAAGATCAAAACAACTATACTGAAAGTAAAAGTGTTCAGTAGATATCACCTGAAAGTAAAATCGTTACTCGTCTACCAATTTTTTTTTCTTTTCATATGCTTCAAATATTACAAGTCGCACAGTGTAGTTTCAGTAATCGTGGCCATCTACTGGTTTAAAATAACACATTAATGCATTAGGAGTTGAAAGATAGCAATATGCTTGCTTAAATCTTAAGCTATTCAAATTGCTGGAGGGCTAAAAACACTAAAACCATGGCTCGATGTCACAGTAAACAAAGAGCAGGTAACCCAGGGAGTACTTTTACTCACAAAAACTAACGGCAATTTTGAATACTGTAGTCAGAGCCATTTAGTGGTTTATGATAATAAGTTTCGAACGTCAGGCATTAAATAAACAGATTTATCTGCTGATTTCTAGGTTTGTGATACGACTTTCAAAAACACAAAACCTGCAGACTACTTGTAAACTGGGAAATAAAAAATAACCATCTATTTCAACACAAAATTCGTTATGAAAGGAACGTTTCCCCAGCATATTTCAGTTGAACTGATTTGTTTTCATTACTGAAACATTTCACTTTTCATTCAATCATTGAGTTGATGATTTTAAAAATTCGAGACGTTTTCGCTATTTTTCGCCATCTAGTGGTAGGTGTTTTATAGCAAGTAAAAATACTACGATTTGGTTTAGTTTGGATTTTGCGAAAAGCTAAAAGAGGCGCGAGGCGTACCTAATATAGCAATGAAAAACTAGAGGGAAGGCAGTTAGTCATCATCACACCCACCGCCAACTCTTGGGCAGCTCTTTTACTATCGATTAATGAAATTTACCGTAACATTTTAACTCCCACGGCTGAAATAACAAGCAAATTTTGTCACACAGGAATCAAATCCGCTACCCCCACACTGAGAGTCGAGTGCCATAACCATTTGGTCATGTCGTACCATAGCATTAGAGAATACAAGTTCTTTATGAAAATCGCTCACCTATTCTTAAACGTGCCAATTTACATAACTTAATCAATATAAATCTTCAAGTTTGCTGCTAAAAACTTCTTCATGTAGGAAATTATTCACTAAGTTAAGTGCAATAATAAACAAGGCTCGAGTTAAGTAAGGTTTAATATGTGCTCAAAATTGAGTAAAGCATATTTCTTACTTGAGAAATAAACGTTTATAATTATTTTTAGATTGACATTTTTTGTAGAAATATAAATAGTTGTGTTTGAAGGATTATTATAATACACGTGTACCTTCCTTTCTTCTGTTTTTTCTATGCTTGCTTTTAAAGAAGATGCGATAAAGAGCGAATGATTTTTGTTTCTACGTTCTAAATTATAAAAAAAGTAGTTTTTAGATTGAATCTGTGTTCATTAAGCGTTCCAAGTTAAATCTGTAATTGATAGCGTTTGCTTTACATTAGTATTAGTAGAATAAAATACAGTACATTAGATCCCGGATGTTATGCTGGTGTCGCCTGTTTATATAAGTTTTAACGCATATAAAACTCCAACAGTTGTTTTTACTTAAAACTTGATTTTGATTCTTGCCTTAATTTGATACATTTGTTTATTTTTATTTTTTATGGGGTGGGGAAAGCCAGCTAGTTGGCAATGCCTTAGAGCTGGGGAGCTTAAAGCGAATTCGTCCGTGTTTAAAGAGTGTTAGTCATTCCATTGGTATGGACAGTGAGTAGATTGGGGTCGTTGACCAGCTACCTTCCCTTTGGTTAATAGTTTAGAATCTGGGACGATGTCTTTACCCTAAAATCAAGTACAATACATTTTTTATGTTGCATGTTCTGTCGCCATGGGACTTCCTTATTACGCCTTCCGGTCTCCTGGACTTCTACTTCATCTTCAAAAGTTCTCTCAGCAAAATACAACTTTCGAAAATGTTAGCTGGATGTAGATAAACATAAGAACTCTGTGTCTTATGACAGTAAAAAAAGATAAAAAAAAAATGTTTCCAACAGCTTTATGAAATTTTTATGACGTTTCATATTATCCTATAGTTTTTATTGTGTTTTTAAAGGATCACTTTTCAGTAAAGTCTAACACTATTAAATGTAAATATTAGCGTTTTTTCGAGTCTGTATATTGTCTAACCTTAGTGATACATGGTTCCATTTACCTCATTGATTTTTGTTCAAAGAACATAGCATGAGTGACGTGATTTATTTCTAGCTCAGAAAGATAACCATTCCGCTACATTTCCCTTGACTTGGTTAGTGTTTCAACTTATCTTCCCTTGGGAAACTCTAGCCTGGTTACCATACCACTGTTGTATCAAAACTCAACAATAAAACTACTTTATAACCTAAGTACATACGCGACAGAAGATACGCAAGGAAACTCGCTCAGAATACGAACACGTTGTACATAGAGGCCCGTACGGTAAAGCACTAATCCCACGTGTCGAAAACAAATATCAGAAGATGAAAAAAGCAATGTATAGAAACTTATGAGACAGTCTTAAAACACATAAAATTATGTTTTCAGTATTATTCTAAAGATCTGAGATGGGAATTTTTAAAACATGTAACTCAGTTATACAGACCTAAATAACATGTATTATAACAAACAAAACCTTAGCAACATCGCAAAACTATCATTACTAGTTTGTGATCAATTATTAAAGTATACAGGCCTTCACTAGCTTCTGTAGATGCTAGTGGTAGACAGATAAAGATAACATAACTAGATAGATGAAGAGAAATAATTTATTACATAAACCCATTGCTTCTTATTCTATAACGAAAGAGACACTATTTTCGATGCTCGTATCTATCAATACGTTTGTACGTATGGATACGCCATTTCAAAACTCATACGATTTCTAAATATTTATTCCCTAACTTTTCTGAAATCACACTTACCATGTTCTGATGAGAGAGTAAAAACTTGCGTAATGTATAAACTGAGTTAATACTTAAAAATGAGCGTCTGTGAAAAAAATAGATAAAAACAGTGTAAGGAATATTGATACGTGGAAACATAGTTCATACAGAATTACACAGAAACACAAAACAATTCAGTTAGACCGTATAAAAAATTACATTACTCTATAATTTTGTCCCATCTTTACTATCGGTGCACAACACTTATAATGCTAAAATTCAAGGCTCGATCCCTGTAGTAGGCACAACTCAGCCATTTTTTTGCTTTGAACTTCACAAAATAAAAGCAACTACCTTTATATAAAAGTATAATTTATTTCTAGGTTGGACCCGTGGATTAAAGCATTCGACTCGTAATGTGAGGTCGCGGGTTCGAATCCCCGTCGCACCAAACATGCTTGCCATTTCAGACGTGGGTGCGTTATAATGTGAAGGTCTATTCCACTGTTCGTTGATAAAATAATAGCCCAAGAGCTGCTGGTAGATGGTGATGATTAGCTGCCTTCACTCTAGTCTTACACTGCTAAATTAGGGACGGCTAGCGCAGTTAGCCCTCGTGTAGCTTAGCGCTCAATTCAAAAACAAAACAAATATTATGGGGTTAGTAATTTTAATACTAATAATATCAACACACAACAATATACTTATCTTACCTGATATAATGACAATAAGCAGTTAACTAATGATTTAATTGTTGGTTTTATATTCTTAAAAATATATTCAAGGTCGTGGTCAGGAGAGAATAATTTGTTATTACAGAGATGTGACTTACAGTAGTCCCGTACACTTGTAATTGTTTGCAGACTCTAACAACCTGCTTATCTTTGGACTTTTTTTCCAGCTCTGATCCGTAAGAAAAAGTGACTTTGCAATTAATGTTTTAGAATTGTAATTTCAAAAAAACTTTCTCCGTAAAATTTCAAAGTCGAAATATAATTAGTGTCTATAAATGTTTAGCGGGAAATAGTATGCTAACATAATTTTTATTTTCATGTTTTATAATTACATTTGTCATATATTAAACATTTTGTATCGTGGAGATCGATTACTTTAAATTTTAAGTTTGTTTTATTTGAACTTCAAAATCTTTTCAAATAAATTGAATTGATTTTCATAGATGAGTATAATAATTAACATTATATTCCACTGTTTTATCTTCAGGTAAGGTCCAATGATTTGTTCGTAGTCACAACAAAAGGATTTCGTAATGGATTATTGTCTAATTTGTGTTTCAGTTCCTGATTATCTGACTTGAATACTGAATTGAAAACATAAGGTGGTATTACAAGTGATAAAGAATTTTTAATGAACTTCTAAAACAGACAACTAGAGAACAGTTTCTTTAATTATGCAGACTCGAGCCTCTTATTAACCAGGAAATGATGTAATGAAAACAAAAAGACCTGATTAATTTTATAAGTACTTATCCATTTGTTTCTCTACTAACAAACTGGGTCATGTTAAGCTGAAAGGAATACATACCATCAAGTAACAAGGTACGTCAAGTAAATATAGCCGGAATACGTACCACTGAGTAATAAAGTACATCAGGTAAGAATAACTGGAATACTCACCATCGAGTAACAAAGTAAACTAAATAAGAATAATGAAGAGTACAGTGAATATAGCAAAAATACTAAATTTCGAGTAACAAAATGAGGTCAGTACAGACAGAATGTTTTGCAAACTAACTTGTGGTTACAAACATTTTTTATATTATCTTCCACCATTATAAAAGCTTTTATGTGAAAAACTGAACGTTATAAGAAATTAGAAGATTTGGGGAAAATTATGCTTTATTTCCTGTTTTATTAAAACATTTTTAAAGTATGATTTTGTTTGTTGTTTTCATTTGATGAATGTTTGGACACTCATCAATTTAGTTTTGTGTTAGCTGGAAATAAATGAGATACTACTTTAAGCCTAAGCGAGATAATGTAGTACGCTATGTATGGTTTAGTCCCTCGGTGGTCAACAAAAAGTTTGCGAACTTATAAAGCAAATATTCAGAGTTGAATACCTTGAAATGAAAAGAGTGTAGATAGCCTGTTGCGTAGCTTTGTGCTAAGAACAACAAATAAATACATAGTTTATTGCGTACCAAAGTACATTCTAAATTCTTTGTTTGGGGCAAAAGTGTTCACGAAATGAAGATAGTGCAACATTATACTTAATTTCTTTTTATTTGAAAATTTGGGCCAGGTGGGTTTAGGCGTTCGACTCGTAATTTGAGGGTCGCGGGTTCGAATCCCCACCGCTCCAAACATGCTCGCCCTTTCAGCCATTGGGGCGTTATATTGTGATGGTCAATCACACTATTCGTTGGTAAAAGAGTAACCCAAAAGTTGGCGGTGGGTAGTGATGACTAGCTGCCTTCTCTCTAGTCTTACACTACTAAATTAGGGACGGCTAGCGCAGATAGCTCTCATGTAGCTTTGCTCGAAATTCAAAACAAAAAAAAACGATTTGAAAATTTAGTATGTGTTTTTGGGAGAAAATTGTTTTTCACATTATAACGCCCCCACGGATGAAGGGGCGAGCATGCGATGGGTATGCGAACCCGCGACCCTCAAATTACGGATCACACGCCTTAACACGCTTGACCATGCCGGGCCTCGGGAAAGGAAATAGAACAACCTTTTAATATTTTCTATCCCATACATGGAGTGTTGATTTTATACGAAGCAATAAAACAAACAAACTCGTATTTTACTACAGTTTGTGTGGGAATTAAACCATTTATTCGAGGAACGTGATTGGTTAGGTATTTATTTTTATAAAATACAATCTTAGCAATTACACCTATCACAAGTTCTTTCTTCACGACTTTTACAGAACTGTTCACAGTTTACACCGATAAAGGTAAACTGGCAATAATCTGTAAATAAAGTAAACAAAGCAAAGAAAAATGTGATTGATTTATTTTATTCAATTAAATAAATAAATATATTTAAGAATGATGTAATCATTTTGCCTGCACCGTATGTTAAGCAACATATTTCATGATATCGGAGTATTCAGCCCAAACCACGCATCTTATATGCACCTAGATCTTTAGGATAGAGGTACACTTGTTCGTCATTTTGAACTATTTAACACAGTTTTTTGTTTAATTTCGCACAAAGCAACTCGAGGGCTATCTGTGCTAGCCGTCCCTAATTTAGCAGTGTAAAACTAGAGGGAAGGCAGCTAGTCATCACCACCCACCGCCAACTCTTGGACTACTATTTTACAAACGAATAATGGAATTAACCGTCACATTATAACGCTCCCACGGCTGGGAGAACAAGCACATTTGGCACGACTCGGGCACGAACCCGAGACCATCGGATTACGAAGCACACGCCTTAACGCGCTTGGCCATGCTGGGCCTGTTTAACACAGACAGTTTATTTATTTAGAATTAAGCATAAAACTACACAGTGGGCTATTTTTGCTCTGCCTACCAACACAAATTTCAGAGAAAAAAAAGGTAAATTAAGGTTTTTTATCGTAGAAAAAAACACTGAAGATCTAATTAAGAATATTACTATTAAGTTGTCCACAAATAAATGTCATTTTACAAATGCGAAGTTTGGAAAAGTATAAACCAATGTTGTAAAACAAGCTTTAATCAAAGTAAGCACCATTTGCTTCAACACACTTTTGCCAACGTATGACGATGGTATTTATGTTCCTGCTACAGAAATCAGAGTTTTTATGGTCAATAACCCCTGAAAGCTTCTTCTGTGGCTGTCTGGTTTTGAAAACTTTTATTGTTCAAAACGTTGTTAAAGAGCTTGAATAAATTAAAATATGTCGGGGAAAGGTCTGAGGAATAAGGTTGATAAGACCATCGATTCTCAATTTGTTCAATTTTTGGAGTAACATTGACAGGTCTCATAACGCCAATTTTGTTGATCTTCAATCAGCTCATGTGGAACACACTTATCCAACTTTTTCGTCTTTCCACTCGCACTCAAGTGGTGACAATGCTTGGTTTGCTTACGTTTAGCTTTTTTTGCAAACTCACGTACTGTTGTGGGAAGATCTGTCTTAGCTGCTTCCCTTAATGCGTTTTCATTTAAGAATGACTTCCTTCAAGATTTTCATTTCCATGCCGAATTCTTTGAAACCAATGCTGAACTGTACTTTTAGTAACAGATCCATGGCCGAATACCTGGTTAATGTTCCAAATAGTTTCAGTAGCTTTACGTCCAAGTTTGAAGTTGTAGAGAAAAATTAGACAAAAGTCCTTTTATTGATGCTGCTTTGAGGGTTGCGAAACTTACTCTGAGTAGAGTTGAAAGAGCACACCATTAAGACATCTTGTAAACGACAAAAGTTGGATTAAACCAACCAACCAACAATAAGTTACTCAATATTCAACTTCTAAATGTCATTTAATTCTGGATAACCTGATAGATAAATCCCTGCTTTTTCTCTATAAGTTTACGCGTGTGTAGATTATTTAATTTGAAAATAATAATTACTACAGCATATAGTACTGAAATTCAGTGCTAAGATTTGTGCTGTTAGTTCTTTATATTAAAACAGGAACTTTTGGCAAACATCGAGAAATTTACTCCGCAACAATGGTGTTTTTTTAAAGTTACCAGTGACATTCTTTTACAATTACAGAATAAGACTTTAATTTCGTTGTTATATAGAGACAGTGAGGGTGGTAGTAAACTGTAATATTTTCTTTTTAATGTAGAGCTTTTATTTATAAAGCCTTACCATGAAGGATTCTCCAACGTGTTTTACTAATGTTCTTTAAACTATATAAGCGCATATATAAAATTTAGTACTGATATTAAACAGCAGTATTGTTAGAAAAGTTTCATATAAAACTATTAAAATTTGGTACATCAAATACTTTTATTATTAGCATGACCAGGTGGTTAAGGTATTCGACTCGTAATTCGAGAGTCGCGAATTCGAATCCTCGTTACACTAATTATGTTCGCTCTCTTTATTCATTGGTAAAAGAGTAGCCCGAGAGTTGGCGGTGGGTGACTAGCTGTCTTCCTTTTAGTCTTACACTGCAAAATTAGAGACGGCTAGTACAGACAGCCCTCGAGTAGCTTTGCGCGAAATTAAAAAACAAACAAGCAAACGTTCATGTGGCGTTAGGTAGTAGAATGCAAGGAAACAACAGTAACAGTTATGTTTATTTTTGTTCATGAAAGAGTTGTTTTTATTAATGCGTTTATTTGCGTAGAAGCGTAGCAGTATGAACGCGAAACATCATGTTTTTGAAGTTGACACAAAAAGTGTTACCTATACTTTTCTCTCATTTTCAGTTAACATATGAAGTCAATCCAGAACAGAGGGTCCAGGAGTGGTGACCTAGTGGTACGTATGCAGGACTGTGAATCCCCTGTTTCGTGCTACTGCACCATTGTCCTCTGAACGTCACGTTTGAACTGTGGTTCTTTTCTGAGATAGCCGTAAAGTAATTCATTGGCGTAAAATGTTCTGCAATCCATTGCTTGAAAATTAAGGACGGACTGTGTTAGTCCGTGAGAAACTGAAACTCAAAGTTTGAAACAAGCGAAAAATCATACCTTAAATGAACTTACTGTGAGCATCGTCTTGATAGTAGTTGAATGACATTCGAAAGATAGAGATAAGACAAATCTGCTGTCTAGTAGGTTAAGATATTTTAGTACGCAGTATAATATCTTTTTCATACTTAAGTACACAGCATAATATCTTTTTGATACTTAAGTAAAGAGCATAATATCATTTTGAAATATTCTATGTCGCATCCAAACTGTTCTGGCTATCAGGAGCACAGAGATATGTCTGCAAACTTCTACTGCTAGAAACATGGTTTCGATACCCGTGTTGGGCAAAGTACAACTCGTGCTTGATAACAAACAACAACCAACCTGTTTTGAATGAATGCTATAACACTTATCGTACTTTTTACTTTGAAACGACTAGTTCTTAAATTTAATAAACATTAAGAAGTCTTTATTTATTTATTATAGTCCTGTCATATGTACTTTAAACTTCAAGCCAGCAGACGATTCCCAATAGGTAACTTGTCATGTTGGAGCTGCTTGTTGGCAGTTTATTTACATAATTTTCAGATTATCTGTTTCATAATTTAAACTGTCAATATGTTTTCACAGTCTTCACTGAATAAACAAAATATTTTTACAGTCTTTACTGAATGAAATATTTTGTTAGTATACCTTTTAAATGTTAGATAGCAGAATAGAAAATTGAAGTTGTCTGTTGGGTTCTTATATACACCGGTTGATGTAGTACATAGATATATGGGTACCTAAGGAAACTGTAAAGGTTATAAAGATACGACATGCTTAGTGACACAATGATCCGTACACAACATTAAAATACAGGTATAAATGTACGTGAATTTTTATGGAGTTGAGTACTTTCAAAAATCACACGCATTTATTGGTGAGCAGAAAATACTATAATCGTAAAGAAAAAAAACGTTTATTTAAAATTGAAAAGCTGCTTGATCTAGGGAGAAGTCACTTATTTTATAAGAAGCAATATGAAAATTATCCATTTTATTCAGAATGTTTGTTAGGTTTCGTGAAACGTTATACGAGGACTACTCCTAATAGACGTTACTGGTTTTAAAGTGAAAGAGTGGAGTGAAGCCAGCTAGTGAACAGCCTCCACCACCAGCTTCAGATGAAATAATGGGATTTGATTGTTACTCTAATAAAGCGTCCACGTCCACAAAATGCAAAGAACAATTTTTGTTATTATTTTGTAACATAACGCAAGCCACAGGACCTGAGCTCTGCAATCCAGCATACCAAATAATGGGCCACGTTCGACCATTTATTCAGTTAGGTTTGGACATTTTACAAGCTTACTGAAAAACTACCACTGAAGATGTTTATTTTATTTGTTGTTTTCAGTTAGCATATAGCGCATCTACAAACTGAAATTGATTTTTTTTTCTGAACAGTTTTTGCTAATCCTCCAAATCTTGTTTCCATAAAAAGAGTATCCGTACTTTCGAAACATAACGGGCTATATCGACGGGTATTCTATTTGAGAAAAGCTCAGAGACAAAGATATGTAGGTGTAATGGACTGGGTATATCTGTTTGATTGAACAGCTTATGTTTCTATTTTCAATGACATCATGTTAGAAGCCTTTTAAGGGGACGACAAACACGAGAAGTTTCTTACACCTTTATTTAAAGATGATGCTTTCAATGTCTCGATCATAACAAATTCCCTTTGCTCAAACACTTAGAAATTGGCAAGTTTTTTCAGAGGCTTGAAAAATGTAAGGGTCGATGATCGAACCATGACTATATAGCTTTCAAGAGACATTATACCTTCGGGTTATTACGGTATCCTCCACTTCGAAGGAAAAACTATTCGGTTGTTAACGGTTGTCATTTTAATCAATATTTTTAACACCCGAATTTCGTAAGCATGGTAAATACATGCATCATCATCTCCCACTTAATCAGAGGTAAATCTTTACGCTCGTGGTGCAAACAGTTAGGTGTCGATATTCATGGTGGTCTACTATATAGCTTAACAGCAACCAAACCAAAGATGTGTCGTCTTTGGACGTCATAACCACTCAGATCATTCCATTTTTAGAGTTTTAAAAAGTCAAAGCGATGTGTGAGAAAAGGTGTTGGCAAAAGACCAAGAACTTTGACTAGTTTGCACAGAAAAAAAAAGGCTAAACCCTAATTAGTTATTTTGAATTCGATTTTTACAATTTTTTTCTGAATTAAAGTATTTTCAAATATTCAAGTTTTATATTTCTTGTTGTTTTTTATAAAAGAAAAACATAGTTTTTCAGCTTAGTTTAAGTTACCTTTATTGAACACCGAGTCCCCCAGTGGCTCAGCGGTATGTCTGCGAACTTACACGCTAAAATCCGGGTTTTGATACCCCTGGTGGGCAGAGCACAGATAGCCCATTAATTGAAAAAAACAAACAAAATTAAACACCGCCATCTGATGACATTTTTGAGGATAACAAGTTTTCCTGATGGTGCTCAGTCCTCAAATATTTTTCCTTTTTTGTTGATTTAATAATAATTTCTCCTAATTTCTCAAATCTTGTTGCATTAACTATCCTACCAAGGTTTTATTCAGTGTGTGTTTAAATTTATGGATCTTGGGCAAGTTTAATCGGGGAGATCGTCGACTTACTGTTTTTTGGGCCATAATAGGGAAGACTGATATTTTCTAACTCCTAAATCAAGGAATTTTCTTATTAAGTTGTGTTCACTTTACTTAATTTCTTTGTAGGTTTAAAGAAATGGCCCAAAAATTTTATTATAAGAATCTCTTTCTTTTTTTTCTATTTTAAAGATAATGTGTTTTGTATGAAGAAATTCATCCTAACTAGTCACGAAATTTAAAACGTGGGTAAGGAAAGTTACTAAATGCGTCAGTTGGTCCTGAAAGCAAAAATATTTCAATTAAAAGGTGGGTCACTGACATAAAGTTTGTTTTTTTCACTGTGGCGATACCTGTTTTAAGAAACCACAAAAGGAAAATGTGTGAAATGGTAACAAAAGACCTGCAGTCTTATGTAGAGAATCAATATGCGTATGAATATAACTAAAACTGGGATTAAGTAATAAGGCTACTGAATGCAGGTAGTCTCTTAATAAAGGTGGTCGAGACCTAGTATGACCTTGTAGTTAAGGAACTCGACTCCTATTCCGAGGGTCGAGGGTTCGAATCCCTGTCACATAAAAAATGCTTGCCCTTTAGTTCGTGGAAGAGTTATGATTTGACGGTCAATTTCACTATTCATTGATAAAAGAATAACCCAAAAGTTGGCGGTTGGTGATGACTAGCTTCTTTCCCTCTATTCTTACACCGCTAAATTACACCAGCTAGCGCAGATAGCCCTCATGTAGCTTTGCGCAAAATTAAAAAAACAAATAAACCAGTAAAGGAAGTCACATAAGATTGCACTTTTTATCTTACGTGGCCTCCCAGTGGCTCAGCGGTATGTGTGCGGACTTACACGCTAAAATCCGGGTTTCGATACCCGTGGTGGGCAGAGTACAAATAGGCCATTGTGTAGCTTTGTGCTTAATTCGAAACAACAACAATTCATCTTACGTGATAAAGTGAAAGAACACAGAACACCAAGGAAAATAGCACAATAATGTTTATCTGGATCAAATTTTATGGAAAATAAACAGGATTACAATGTATTATGATTTGAAATCATATTACAGTGATCTAATGAATACAATTCGATTAAATACTAGTAATATAGACTATATTCCAAAAAATAGCAAGCAAAACCGTAGAACATTATGGTATTATAAGAAGTAAATTAAACATATATCAAAACAAATAAAGTCGAAACAAATACCATAATGTGTCAAATACTGGCAAGAGTAAAACAAATACTATGATATGTCAAATACTGGCAAGAGTAAAACAAATACTATAATGTGTCAAATACTGGCAAGAGTAAAACAAATACTATGATATGTCAAATACTGGCAAGAGTAAAACAAATACTATAATGTGTCAAATATTGCCATGAGTAAAACAAACCGAAATCTTTACTAAGTTTTATTTTTGTACTTACAGGTCTACCAAAACACTAGGGAGATACAAAATATAACGACAGCTGTTGCAGGCTTTGTTATACATAGAAATATTGACGAAAGAAGTTCATTTAACCGGCAGTTTATATCTAGAACTTCCAGATGTAAGTTAATTTTTCAAGGGAAGTATAAAAATGAAAAAAAAGTTTTAAAAAATGAACAACCTGAATGATCCAACCAGCCATTCTAAATCTAATGAACCCCCACCCCTACCCCAAAATAACTTTGGAAGTTAAAAAGAACAATTGTCACAAACTTAACTCATTCTTGAATCTTGACAGGAAAACGATGATAGATCGAAATATTTCACTGATATTACCGAGTTATTTTGTACTAACGAAAGTGTTCAATATCTGGGCCATACAATTCAGAAATTACTTGAAAATTCCTAACAGATTTATGAAATGTTTTCTAATATAAATGAAACAATGCTTAAATTTACATCTACAAGATTTGGCATACTGTTTTGACGTATCCAAATCAACTGCGTCCAGAACATTGTACATTATTATAATATTTGTTGCTTTTTATCTGTACAGGAAATAAATACTTGTGATTAACAAAGCACAGTGCTAACTTTCGGTGCTTTATTAATTGGTAACTTCGAATTTTTTTCTATAGAGAGACTACAAAATTTACTTACTAAACTAAGACTTGGTCCAACTACTGGTGAAAAGTTTCATGATATGAATAACACCGTAAAAAGTTATTTCGTTTTTTTCTCATGTAGGAAGAGGGAACGAGTTAGTTACGATCATATAACCAAAAACTGCAAGTTGTTAAAAGAATGTCCACCGGGTGATATAGTACTTACAGACAGAGCTTTTGATATTTCAAAAAGTGCTTAAGTAAAGATACAAACTTTTACAGAGCGGAAGTAACAGCCACGGGCGAAATCCACCAAAAAATAGCCTACGTTCGTATCCACGTACAAAGAATTATAGGAATTGTAAAAAAATTCAACCTTTTTACATTACCAACTACTATGTTAAAAACAATGAAGGACAAATTTCTGTGATAAAAATAAATGTTATAGTTTGTTGTCATTATTCAATTTATGTAAATCTGTTTTCCCTTTGGATTACAAGTGTTGGCTATGTAACAGATTTGTTGTTGTGCATTTGTTTTAATGTCTGTGTTTGTTACATGTGACGTATATTGCTGGATGTGTATTGCGCAAATCCCACTTGTTTTCTAAATTTGTAGAAGATTCTCGAGAGTAAGAATCAACAATATTTGTTTACGAAAGCTCTAGCTTGTTTTCAAACATTGTTGAACATTCTAGAATTTAATCTTAAAGTATACAAACCAACACGCTGAGAGGAAATAATATAATATTGGAATATATAATTGTGATAAACGCTTACCACTCGGAAAACTACAGATATTTGCCCGAGAACGTTTATTAAGTTAAAATATTACAAACCGTTTAACTTCAGTGAATTAACTTTTACAAGGACTTTAAATATTGTCATCGGTGAAAAATTAAGTGTGCTTCAAGCTAGTAAGCCGTCAAGGTAAGTGTACTGATGTATCAACAAAAAATTAATTCATTTTCCGTGAACGTCGATAAAATATTTAGTTCCATACCAAATAGAAGACTCAGTATTGTTTGTAAGTTTGTGAAAGTATTATTGTAAACCATTATTTGTAATAACCGTTAATACAAATTTTATTGCTATTTGTAAAGCTAAATACATTTAAAAAAGAAAATTGTGTATCTTGTTGTCAAACATCATCAATATGATCCATATTGACATTTAATTAACTTCTAAATTGAACTTAAAGTTTCCAGCTATTTGAGATCATAAAATAGTGTACGTAACATAATAAATCGGAGACTTTCCGGAAATAAATTATAATATGTAACATCTACTGACCTGAAAATTATATATTTGACCAAGATTTTGAATCGAAAGCTAGTTTGTTAAAATGATTTACCTACGTCATCTATATCACACGTCATTATAATGCTGCCTTCCTCCAATAAAATTATCAGTGTTGTGCTTTCGTATCAAGTTACATTATTATTTTGACGTTGAAATGATTTGTAAAGGTTTTACTCCTTCTTGAATTAATTTGCTTTATAAACAACCACATAATCTTACATATTTTTTTTATTGTTAATGTTGGAATTTGGCTTTCTTAACCCAACTATGGTAAGGAATTTGTACAGTTAAATATAACACATGTTCATTGTTATTGTAAATACGTTTAATGAAATTTGAAATGTTCATATTAAATACATAGGCACTACATTTAAGAGACTAAACTAAAACAACAGTTATTTCGACCCCTATATATGCGTCTGATCATACAGTGATAGCATTTCTTATTATTTTTTTGTATTCTAAGTCCATTTTAAAGTAGTTTTGTATTCTTAAGTCCATTTTAGTATAGCTTGTTGTGAAATTTGCACAAGAATGACTTAGGTGTAAGTATGCAAACACTTAGCATATCAACACAAAGAGCCTTAATCAAATATGCATGCGTTATATTCACAAAACTGGTTTAAATACATAAACTAAAATAATTATTCATAATAATATACGCATTTTAATATAATGATTAAGAGTATTTGAGTGAAAAGTATCCAGCCAATCGTCAAAATTATTTGCCGAATATTCTTTTGACAGATAGTAAAAGTCTTGGTTGTTAATAACACTAAATTTGTCAATACATATTACTCAGGAACAAATGAAAAATTCTTTTCATGCACCATTTTTGAGATTTTAGTGCTCATTGTGATCAATTAATTCGAAAATCAATAATGTGAATTGAATAGGTAATTATTTCCACGCTTCTCTTCACTTGAATCACAAGATGGCGACAACGATGAAAGATTCCCGGATGTGATGACGTGAACGAAATCTATGGTGAACTGCGGAGGGGTTTTCATGGGCGTATAAATGACAGCATTTATTGACTTGACATGTCCATTAAGATGAAACGGGTGTCTTCCGTTCAGAGGATGTTTTCTAGCTATGCTTCGTCGATCATCGACCTGGCCAAAACTCAATGATGTGCAAAGTCAAATCTCAAAGGTGGATCACCGTCATTAACAGCGCGCAGGCGCTTGAAGGGATGATAAGCTTTGAGCTTTAGTGTGTTTGGATTATATCCACACTCCTGTTAATGGCAGATCAAGTTCTTTCTCGGGAAGGACCTCTTATATGCTTGCCATCTTAAAGTGATGCTTTCCAGCTTTATCTTGGATATCTTGAGCAGCATCTACTACTTTTCGATATAAACAGATAGCCCCTCAGACCTTGGAGAATTATTTTTATGAATCTGATCGCCTTTCATCAATAAAGTATTTTTATCATCCTTTAGTCACTTATAACCAATTGGATATTCACCTTTTCTCTGTGCCTATCTTTTGACCAAAATAAAACAGTTGCAAGATTCCGCACATTTAATTTTTTTTTATTTAATTCTACAATCTGGAATTATTGAAATGAAAAGAAATAAGGGAAATGAAAATAGAGCTAGTTTGAAATAAAGAGAAATTATGTATACAGTGTTGAGAGTTGAATACAGTATATGAGATCGAGAATATAGAATTTAAATGATGGGAATATTCGTTGAAGTTAATGATATTGGAAAACTAAGTAATATGGATAAACTTGGGGCACCAGAACCATTCAGAGAGATTATTGCAACTAGTCGTGCCGAAACCAGGATAAGCAAAGTGTGACGTCTTGTGATATGTGAAAATTCATGAATACAAAGATGAAGGGTAAAAAAGCCATCCAGTTGCTCCAGCAACAGTAGAAATGATTTCCGTCTAGAAAAGTGACACAACGCACGTGTACACAAATGTTTCATTTCAACAATCGCCTAAATAAAAATAACCCAGAATAACTTATTAATAATAATAGATCTATGTGCCTTAGAAGCAATCAGTAGTACAATTTAATTAAACTACTATTTCAACTGCTGAAGTATAAAGCCCATGACAGCATTCTAATTGCTAGCCACGTAACACACATGAAAATCAAATTTGCTTAATCAGTCAATAAGAAATATACGTACATATCCTGATCGTTTAATATTATGTTTAATAGAATCATGTTTCTAACGGGCTAGTCAGCAAAGTTTTTTCGCTTCTATTGGTTTTCTTTTTAGTTCGATTATATTTTCATAAAATTGCACGAATGTGACGCTAAGACCCAACGATAATGGCTTTAAAAGGTATGATTTATTACCCTCAGAGAGTGACGTAAGTCACGTACTGTCCTATTTCTGAAACATTGTACTGAAATATCGTTTTAAAAAGAGCGAGATATTTGAAAAGTCTTTTCATGGTACTCTGTCACCTTGTTTTGCTGGTGTTGACGTCTTTAAAATAGGAAATCTCAAAAGAAACGTTTTTTGTTGGAGATTAAAGAAAACATACTTTCATAAAGGTATGAGAAAATGTTCGATCGATAATCACCACTGTTTCTTCATTGTGATATTGTTTATTGTTTTACACGTTTGAAATACGTTTCTTTAAATTCGTTCCAGTGTTACTACACGTCTGTAATTATGAAGATCAGTGAAAGTGGACTGTTCATTAAAATACTATAAATAAGAAATTCATGAAAAAGTCCAAAGAAAAGAACAATGACATGTAAATATTTCTCATTTTAATATCACAAAAATGATTTTTTTCAAATAAGTTATTTATTAATTATGCTTTTATCTTTAATTTTTCTGTTATTTGTTTGAAATACGTAAAAAGCAACAACAAAAAGAATCAAACACACAAATGCTTCATCCATCGTGTATAAGATATATGCATTTTTAACACAAAAAAACCTCTATTGATTGTTTAATTTTAGGGTTCCTGCGTTGTTTTAATCATTCCAATTAACTGTAGAAATCTTTCAAACAAACAAAGGTGTTTATGCTTGACTGAAATTATCAGATGTGTTTTTTCTTTAACCACGTATGTGATACATAGTACTGACTTTAAAACAAGCTAATATGTTTTTATTGCTTAACGGTTCTATTATTATGATTCCTTTATCATTCGACCTGGTTGGCGAAAACTTTCAAACAATAAACCTGTTTATGATTGGCAGGGGCGTAAATTATTCCCACCTGATGGGAGGGAAGGATGAATTTTGCAACCGCTTATGTGGACTGTTAAATTTCCAAATTGGTAATCTCTGATTTAGTGAACCTGAAAGCTGTAAACATGCAGTCACAGAGTAATCTTGTTGCCACGATACTTGGATGTATACTTAGGCCTACTGACTGATACTTACGAAGTTACGAACTATAACTTAGATCGAAAAGCTTAGAAGCACGCCTATATTAAAGATGTACATTTCAGCTACTGAAAAAGCCTACATCCTGGCCTAATTATGTAATTCGATTGGTAAGAACACGAGAATCACAAGAACAAACACATACTTTGTAGGTCTGTGATGCAATAAAACAATTCAACAGACCAAACTGTGGGGGGGATAATTGTGTGCACCATGCCCCCATCTAAAATGAAGGGGGGATGTATACCATCCATTCCCCCCCCAGGATCTACGCCCCTGCTGTATGGTTAGTATGAAATCCTCACCATTTGGTACGAAGACCTATGGGCAGTGGCATGAGTTTTGATTGATTAGTATGAAACTCTAATAATTGGGCACTAGGAACTTTAAATAGTAGTATATGACTCTGATAGGTTGCGAGGAGGATGCTACTGCCTTTAAGAAGGATTTGGATTATTTGGGAAGTAAATAGTAAGTGATGTTTAATTATCTTACATGCAAGGTAGTACACGTGGAATATCACAGTTTGAAATAAGAGTAACTGTGATAGGAACAATCATCACATTATTATGAAAAAGACAAGCTTTACGTGTTCTGGATAATCTTTTAAGCCATCCAAGCAATGTTCTCTTTCTGGTAGCAGGGAGAACAGGATCTTAGATTGTATGTACAAAAATATTTAGTACAAGTTTAAAGAGGTTATAATATTATTGTATAGATCATTGGTTAGGCCTTATTTAGAATATTGTATTTAGTATTTGTCTCTTTACCACATAAAGAACGTTGAATTGTTGGTAAAGGTTCATAGGATACCTGGGTTGGAAAGGTATCTACTTATACGATGATAGTTTGAAAACTCTGAACTTACTGTCTCATGAGAAATGAATATTTAGAGAGGATCTGATTAAGTTGTTTAAGGTTGTTAATGAAATTGGTAATGTTATGTGTCTTATGTTTTCGACTTTAATGATGGAAACAGTAAGACTAGGGGATACAAATAAGTTTAGGAAGGATAGGAGTCATATTTAATTAAGATAGCTTTACTGTTCCAGCAGGATAGTTAGCCATCGAATGTGGTCTAATGCAATTAATTTAAAGGTGTTTAAGAAAAAGCTTGCTATGTTTTTGAATGATAAAAGCTGGCTTTGTGAGTTATTTTTAATGATTTGGTCTGTTTGTGGATAAAGTCCATATCAACTAAAAGCTTTCTTATTCTCCTTTAGTGTCTCTGACTGGTTGGTATGAAACTCCCATCACTTACAAACAACATCACGTGTTTCTGATTGGTTTATATGATACCTCAATTAAAAGGCACTAGAATTTAAAATAAAG
Organism: Carcinoscorpius rotundicauda; assembly: GCA_011833715.1. Taxonomy (NCBI): domain Eukaryota; kingdom Metazoa; phylum Arthropoda; class Merostomata; order Xiphosura; family Limulidae; genus Carcinoscorpius; species Carcinoscorpius rotundicauda. The sequence goes on along the minus strand of CM022397.1, from coordinate 77,177,889 downwards.
GCCTTTAAAATAAAAAAAAAATGGTTTCTACTTCCAATTTCAAGTTCTTGTTCTTGATATAATTCTAGCCATTGCAAGAGAACGTAATAACGCAATCTCAATATGTTTTTTTTTAATACAAAACATAACTTAACAATACCTGAGAAACTGTCATAAATTTTATTGTTTTCTAAAACATTCTGATAGTATTTGTCACAGTTTTTGGGAAGTTTGTTGTTCATAAGCCTTATATTGCAATAATTTAACTATTTTTGTTTCCGGACAATTTAGATATTCTTTATTGTTCTATTTTTATATTGTTGTTCTTTTTTTGCTTAGAAATTTATTAAATCAGTTTCCAAGAATATTGTTGTTATATACAAAAATATTCTGTGAACGTTCGAGTCTTTTTTTTAAAATTATGTTGCTTTCTACACTAGAATTTGGAGTAATTAAATTTACGTACATTTTATATTTCTACCAATATTCATTCACTTCTTTTCAAGTCGAAGCTGTGATTGTAGAAATTTTAGAAGGTTTTCGAGTCAAAGTGCACATACACACATATCAATAATCTACATTTAAAAATCACAGTTTCCATGGAAACATGGATTTATAACTGCCTATAAATATAAGTAGATCGTATCAAACGCAGAATGGCAGAACAGGAACAAGAAAAAGTGTCAGCATTCATGTTTTCATATATAATTACCAAGCGTGTGTGGCTTAATGTTACCCAGGCTACAAAGCCAAACCATGTCGTCTTAACTATTCCTTGCTTTCCACGTCATCTGTTTTATGACCGTTCTCTATATTTTATGACACGTGTAATATATTAAATAATTTGAAATGTAATATATACAGTTGAATTGTTTTGGGATCATAAGTTTTAATAGATTCCTAAATTCAACTAAAGAATGGGTCTCTGAACCGACAACAAACAATAAATGTACAACTAAAGTAAATTATATTTACATTGTTTAATGTAAAGCACGAGATTTTATTAAAACACTGTTGTATAAATATTGTTGAAGTTAAACCTTCCTGCGTGTGTGAAATGTCCAATGTGCAAACTCTCATAATAATTTCCGAATTAATGGGTTTTGTTGTTTATGAAACTAGAACCACTGTAAGGATATAATATTATTGCTGTTTCTTTCACAACATTGGTTTTAAAAACAAAACCTAATTCTTACGAATCTTGTCTTGTAACGATGATGTAATAACGTATAGCAAACAGCGAACACATACCAATAGACTAGCTACTTTCTGTAGAACATTTCTTATTGTAAGAATATCGATATGCTGAATAGATTCAGTGAAAGAAGTTCCTATTTTTAAGGTAGTCCGATACGTATGACAGAGTTTGTAAAATAAAACTTTGATATAAATACACTGTTTTTTTATTAAACCAACATATGGTTATATCTCAAAGTTAACAAGAGCACTCTATTAAAGCAATATATTGTTATACTCAGCAGTTAAAAGGAACATTTAAGTAAACCAATTATGTGTAGTAATACTAACGGTTTAATAAGATGATTTCATTAAACCAACATATTGTAAAAAACAGCAGCTAATAAGACGATTTTACTAAACCAGCATTTGGTAAAACCAGTAATTAATAAGAGAATTTCATTAGGTCAACACATAGTAAAAACCAGTAATTAATAAGAGAATTTCATTAAAACAACATATGGTAAAACCAGCAGCTAGAAAGAAGATTTAATTAAACCAATATATTGCAAAAACTAGCAGGTTATAAGAGATATTTCATAAAACAGAAATATAGTGAAACAAACTGTTAATAAGAGAGATTTTGTAAAATCAACATATAGTTCTGTCCCAATGATTAAGGAGTCATCAAGGTATGTGTGGATATCAGAGGCATTTTGTAACAACATAAAGAGACAAACATACCACAAGTTCAAAAAATAAAACACGAAATCTGAAACGAAAATTGACTGTAATATGGACTTTGAACGATATAAATAAAGTAAAAGGTAAAGCACACCAATGAAAATTCTCATGTTTGTCAACTACTCTGCTTACACTAAAAGAACATTAGGCACATTTGCTATGATCAGTACGAAGAAAACAAGACTGCTAATACGTACAGAGAATTGATAAGCAAAGTTTGGGTCTCAGAGATTAATCAACTAACTTAAGAGGTCTGTCTTTCGCATTACCTCACTTCCTTCCTGGGATAATTGCACGAGTCTCGAGTATTAAAAGCTGAGCACAACTCAGCACAATGACCTCAAACAATGTTGAGATATAGCTCAATTTGGACTTTACGTAAACCATATAGTTCTGGAAAAGCTTTCCACGTGGCCCAACGTGGCCAGGTGGTAAAGGCCTTCGACTCGTAATCCGAGGGTCCCGGATTCGAAATCCCGTCACACTATGCATGTCCGCCCTTTCAGCCATGGAGCGTTATTATGTGTAGGTCAGTCCCACTATTCATTGGTAAAAGAATAGCTCAAGAGTTGGTGATGGATAGCGATAACTAGCTGCCTTACACTGCTAAATTAGGGACAGCTAGCACAGATAGCACTCGTGTAGCTTTACGTGAAAATTCAAAACAAACAAACAAAGACACAAACTTTCCACACGTCTATACGTTTCCGCCACGTTAAAATGAGCTAGCAAATTTTATTTATATTTCAATTTTTCAATAACTTAAGAATGTTAGTGTAATGCACATACAACCAAATAATAGCTTTGTCCGCCTTGTTTTAATACTGAAATCCCAATCCAGAAATGACGTCATACATAACACGAGAGCAATAGTGGCCATGTTGACTGATAGCTGGCCGCATGAGCGAAGCATTTTAAAACACCACTGCATTTATTTTGCACCAAACAAAAAAGTGTTGCAACGCTTATATCTATCGTCTTCCGCTGGTACAGCAGTAGGTCTACGGGTTCATAACGCTAAAACCGGGGTTTCGATTTCCCTTTGTAGACTGAGCAGGTAGCCCGATGTCTCTTTATTCCAAGAAAACACGCATAATCTTATATCTATAAAAGTAAAACTGTAGTTAAATCAAATCATTATAAAAATTAATACTAGAACGTATAATAAATATCATATGATAGTTAAAAGTTTGCAGTTATTTTAACAGTGAATAATCAACATTCAGGCAATAAACATCTTTCCTCTCCATGGGAGGTTCGTGTTAACTTTACAAACTTGTAACGCCAGAATTTAGGGTTAGGTTTCCCACAGTGAACCCAGATTTACAACGCTAAGATCAGGGGTTCGATTTTTCTCGGCGGACACAACAGAGAACACGATATGGTTTTGCTATAAGAAAATCCCACACATGCCCTATAACTCAACGTGATTTTTACTAGTGGTAGAGTAAGACAGAAGAATGTTAAGAAAAACTTGGATTGGTTTATTTGAATTTCGTATAAAACTAAACGGGGGCTGTTTGGCTAAGAGAACAGAACATGATGAACAGAAGTGTTGAGTTTTGATGAACTTAGGATCTAAAAAGTGTTTATGTTTTATGAGCACCAAAATATCACTTTCATCATAGGATACAATTCACCAACTTCCCAGACTCTAGGCACACGGACGTCTCTCTCAACCAACATAATTTCATGGCACTCACAAAAAGCTGGTACATTATTTGTATAATATCTTAGTTTTCTCAAGTCAAACTAATTCTATTGTGTTTTATCTTATAAATAAAAAATAAGTGAATACATACGGTGGGAAGTGACTAACATAAACTTTACTTCATGTATTTGAAAGCACACAGTAATGGCCTTACCCTCTAAATAATGTGCACATGTGTGTAAATTCTGCAATTTTCTTTTTATTCATTTTAACACTTCTATGCTTCCTCAACTGCTTTTTTCTTGCTTGTTTGTATTTTTGAAATTTCGCGCAAAGCTACACGAGGGCTGTCTGTATTGACAGTTTCTAAGTTAACAGTGAAAGACTAGATGGAAGGAAGCTAGTCATCACAATCCACTGCCAATTCTTAAGCTACTCTTTTAACAAAATAATAGTTGGATTGACAGTAAAAATTATAACGTTCCCATAGCTGAAAAAGAGAGCATATATGGTGGGGTGGGGTTCGAACTCATGATACTCTATTCAAAAGTTGAGCGTCATACCACCTGGTCATATCAGACTTAAAAGGTAAGCTACATTTTATGAATCAAACCACACTCATACCTAACAGTTTACGATTACTTAATAGTATTAATTGAGACAGAAAAACAAATTGAAGTAATGTAAGCTCAGAAGGACACAGATTATAGTTTCGGTTTAAATAACATTTAAGTGCAAATTTCAAGCTATAGTACAAACTAACTTCATATCTACAAAGAATTACATTAACTCTATTTTACGTACAGGGATTCTGCAAAGTAATGGTGACAGCTTCTGATTTTACATGTATTTTTATTAACAAGACGTTCGTCCATAAAAAATAGATCATATAGCTTCAGCAAGATTCCAAGATTTTATTACCATCGAATCTAATGTTTTTTTTTTATTTTCTCAAACTTTGTCCCAGCAATATATTTTAACAATTTCTTGATAAAACGTTTTCTAATTACTGACGCAACATTAAACTTGAAAATATACATCAACACTCGGTTTCAAGAACTAACCATAGACATCGTTTAAATCTGGTGGCGCTATGCCGAGCAAGCTAGGTTCCCAAACCTTCATTACGTTATTTTACTAGTCTTTAAGAACTTCACCATTATTTGACGTTAATAGATCAGCTAGGCTTAGGAATAAAGTTTTCATTAGAGGGTAATCCTGGTCTTCAATAAAGTTGAAGTAATAATCATATGTTACCACGTTTTCTTTCAGTAAGTATATAAGGGCTGAATATATTTAAAGAATTGTTTGTTTGTTTTTGAATTTCGCACAAAGCTACTCGAGGGTTATCTGTGCTAGCCGTCCCTAATTTAGCAGTGTAAGATTACAGGGAAGGCAGCTAGTCATCACCACCCACCGCCGACTCTTGGGATAGTCTTTTACAAACGAATAGTGGGATTGATCGTTACTTTATAACGCCCCCACGGCTGAAAGGGCGAATATTTAAAGAAAAACCCATAATATCACAGAATCTCCACCATGCTTAACTGTTGGCTCAAGCCATTCACGGTTGTAAACCCATTTGATGATTTGTCTGATCTCATTCCATTCGTTCATTGATCTTCAGTCAAATGTCTTTGTAATGACACCATTTTAGTTTGTCTATTGCAGTTTGTGGCGTTGCTAGAGATTTCTGAATGGCAGACTACGGTGTTGACCCTTATTATACAGTTTCTTTCAAATTTGTTTGTTGTTGTTTTTTGACAAAGACTGGTTGTCGCACGTTAGGATCCATGCTCACTTTTTATGATGTAGTCTTTTGTTTTCGGCTCACTCCTGTGTTGATGCTCGTCTGTCACGATCTGTCAACTTAGTTTTTCAGTCACTGTTATGTTTGTCTGATGTGGTTTTGTTTTTCATATTCTTCTGACATCACTTTTGACACTGTTCCTCGAGATACATTTATTATTTTAGATGCTTGTGTCACTGAAGATCTGGTGAAACATTCACGTACAATCACGTACTTTGGAAATCTAATAGACGCTTTTAACTTGAAAATTTTCGAGCCTTTCTTAAAAAAATAACACAATAATAAGATTTCTATATGAAGAAATATTCATTGATATGGAATAATTTAATATCTCTTTTTAGAGGCACTAAAACTTGAAGTTATAAAAGTTGTTTTTTTTTCATTATTTAGTTAGACCTCGATATACACTATACACAATATATACTATGTACACTATACACTATGCAAAATGGAGAAAAATATTAAGTAATACATTGTGACTGTCTTCAGTTGTCCTCTTATTTTATAACCAACTGAGTTGTAGGTAGTAACAAATATACTCCACAATATATCTATCAGGGTTGCATAACTGTTGCACACATGTTTACAACGTGTACAAAAAAAATTAACGGTAGACGAAGATCTCCTTGAAAAGCAAAGAGTTATTTTTACAAACAAAACATTCCTAATCAGGATAAACTACAAGTTTTGTCCAGTATTGGAATCGTCTAGAAATCAGACAATATTTAATTTTATACACAATACCATTGTTATTAAAATACCACAAACTGAAAAAAAAAATCAATGCTTCTTGTTCAAAAGAAAATTTTTGAAGTTTATCATATTCCTAGGCCCGGAATGGGCCAGGTGGTTAAAGCACTCGACTCGTATTCCGGGCGTCGCGGGTTCGAATCCCTGTCACACCCAACACACAGGCTTGCCCTTTTAGCCGTGGGGGCGTTATAATGTGACGGTCAACCTCACTATTTCGTTGGTAAAAGAGTAATCTAAAAGTTAACTTGCAATGCTAAATTAGGAACGGTTCGCACAAATAGCCCTCGTGTAGCTATGCACGAAATTCGAAGCAAACCAAGCCATATTCCTCTTTTAGCCCGGCATGGATTAGGTGGGTTAAGGTATTTGACCTCCTAATCTGAAGATCGTGGGTTCGAATCCTTGTCGTACAAAACATGCTCGCCCTTTCAGCCGTAGGGGTGTTATAATTTGACAGTCAATCTCTATTCGTTGGTAAAAGAGTAGCCCAAGAGTTGGCGGTGGGTGTTGATGACTATCTGCCTTCTCTCTAATCATGCACTGTCAAATTAGGGACGGCTAGCACAGATAGCCCTTGAGTAGCTTTGCGCGAAATTCGAAAAAAAAGCAGTTCATCTTTTAAAGCGAGGTATGAGTTTACTGTATTTTATATTAACATCGTGAAATTTAAAATCGAAAAAGTTTAAATTAAACACTAAACTTCTGTAGTTAACAGCACCAGTTTCTTTGCTGGTACAGCTGGTGCTGTTTGAATTATTTTAAATACGACAGATTTTGTTCACAAATTATGAATTGAAAAATCTACAAAAGTTAGCAATTTATTTGTACACCTTGTTGTGGATTATATAATACATATTTAAACATTAAATTAAAGGTAAAGCTATTTTTATTATTTCGTATGAAATAGCCTCTAAGCCATACGTACTTCGAACTCTAGAAACTGGGTTTCGATACTTATGGTGGGTAGAGCTCAGATAGCCTTTTGTGTGGCTTTGTGCTCAATTACAAACACACAAATATAAAACCAGTAGTTCTTATGAAAAATGATAATGTGAGATTTCTAAAAGGTTTGGAGTCTGTGCTTCAAAGTCAGTGGACTTTCTTTTATCTTGATTTCCACCTATATCTATTTTTAATCATTTTATATATTCATTTGTTCAAACATTTATTCATTCTGAACGCTTGTATAAAAGTTTGTACACACCACAAACTCCATTTTATGCTATAAAATACACATGTTGAAGATATTTACTGATTTATGAATTTGGTATCCTTGCATTCTATAATGAAGATGGTTTAAATACGTTATTAAACAGTTCGTAGCTCCTTCCTGGTCTGGCGCAGTTTTCTTTAACGTATTAAAGCTTTTCTGATGTCTTTGCTTATTTTAGGCACTTTCTCTTGTTGATTTCAATTGCTTGCTGGAAACAGATAAATAAGCATAATATTTGATTAAGACCAAGACTGAAATATTTTTACAATGATGGAAACTTGGGTAAGATAATCCCCTGAGAATAATCTACAATCTTTAAAAGAAGTTGAGGTTAACATGTCAGAGCAGTGGTATTCTTGTTCGGACTCTTGTTAATAGTTGGTTTGATTTCTTTTGGTAATATTTTTATCTTTAGCAGCACCTGGTGATTTTGAGAAAGACCATGTAGATCTTTGACGAGTTATCACAGGTTTGTCCAGTTAAAAGCTGTAAGTTTACTTAAAACTATATATATATATATATACCAAAGGGAACTGAACTAACATCTCAATTTGTTAATTATATACAAACAAGTTTAATAAAGTATTTGTTCTTATTGCTTCTTCTTCTGCTGCTGTTAGTTAAGATAACAGTCCTCAGAACAGATGTTGTAATTTTGTAATTTCTTTCTCTAAAGAAAAGCCCAACAATTCGATTTTACTCTCTCTGTGCTTGTCACTGATGGTGGAATGTTAAAATCCTTCGGAATTATAATCTGCTCCAATAATAATTCTTTAACTCCAATCTAGTCTCCAAAATCAGGATAATTTTCATATTAGCTTTACTACTACAATGTCCTTTAAAGTACATGTAAGGGAAAGGTTATAAACGATCTCTTGTGATTGTGGTCAGCCAGAAGATTCAGGCTAACAGTGGTCTCTTGTAATTGTGGTAAGTCAGAAGATTCAGACTAACAGGAGTCTTTTGTGATTGTAGTAAGTCAGAAGATTCAGGCTATCAGTGGTCTCTTGTGATTGTGGTAAGCCAGAAGATTCAGGCTATCAGTGGTCTCTTGTGATTGTGGCAAGCCACAAGATTCAGGCTGTCAGTGGTCTCTTGTGATTGTGGCAAGCCAGAAGATTCAGGCTATCAGTGGTATCAGTGGTCTCTTGTGCTTGTGATAAGCCAGAAGATTCAGTTCCGGTATAAGCTACCATGACATCAATATAAGTTGTCAAGTAAAAGTTGGCTTTAATATTGCATTTATGAATTAAAATTCCAACAACGAATAATACTCTTTCAAGTTTCTTAGAATAAAAATAAGGTTAAGAAATACTGCACTGTTGCTGGCTGACTAGCAAGATCACACATCACTTACTATTCTTTTTTGTGACTCATGTAGACATAGCCATGTCCTTAGCTTTCTATAACCAGCCAACTCAGCAGTAACTGTATGTAAAAATCAAAAACAAGTCAAACTCGGTTTGAGCCAGTATTTTATATGTCTAGGAATTGTACAAATTATGTTTACTTTCATCTTTCAAGCTTCATGTCAAAAACTTATTAAGCCTAAAGGAACATCCGCCACTGAATGAGTCAAATATCACGTACTTTCTTACAATGAATGTAAAACTGATGTATGTTTCATTATTTCTCACATTTCATGTACACAATGAGCCATACTTTCATTTCGTTTTATATTTCTCTCTCTTGCATTTTTTTCCTAGTCTGCTGCCACGTGTGTCATTAGAATTTCGACAAATAGTTCCATTACAAGTATACATGTTATACATGTTAAAAATACATGCTTTAGCATTAACTGTGTTAGAATTGTACAAAGTGAACAACAAACATAGACTAGAACAATATACTGTCAGAGCTGATTACTGACTGTAGTTGCATTGGGTATGTTATTGTGCAATCACTTAGATAAGGGCAAATGCCAACAATTTGAACACCACGAAAAACATAAGGATCTTGACAAGTTCAAATTCTGTGTTACTATTGTAAGTGTTTATGAGTAAGTTATTTCTGAAAATAATTTTCAGTTGAGTGGTAGATGCTCGTTTCACACAAACATTTTCTTTTTTCTCTCTCAATTGTTATGTTATTTATATTTTACCAACTTCCACTAATTCACACTGACTATTTTAATTTAATATTCCTAACACTATTTTCACTCATTAGCTTGGATAACCAGGATTAATTATGCCCTTACAGCTGTTCAATTGAAAGCTACACAAGGTTCAAGTGTCTTGATTGCTGTTTGTCACCCAGCGACCAAATCAACGTTTTCATAAGGTCTCATGTGTTTGCTTTATTGACATTATACCATCGAATTCCACCTGAGTGATCAGAAATGCCTTTTAGCATTGAAATACATATATTTCATTATCATAATACATTTTCATTATTGTGTATTTATTAATTACTGCATACGCTTAAAGTAGACAGTAACTTTGCAGCTGTTTCGTTAAACAGTATACCGTTTACAAAATGGCTCCACTTTATCTTCGACTTTACATACAGATCTATAAAAATATTTTAAACGTTATACTCTGTATCAGCTGTAATAGGGTTAATGTAATCTTCACTCCATTCATTTTTCAATGTTTCATTTCTGTCTCCTTCACTCTTCTAGTCTTGAGGTTTTCTGTAACAAATGACTACAGTATGTGATTCTGTTTAATCACATTTTCACTAGTTACGTGTAATTAGAGAAAGAAGTCGTTAAAAGTGGAATACAATTTAACTGATCCACATAGAAGAGAATGATATACATTGTTAGCATATCCAATGGCCATACCCAGCTTTATGATTGAAGTGTTTTTACTTTAAAGTTTTATAATAATCTCTTTTTTTTAATGGGTCATTACATTTCTTATCTGTTATTTTATACGTTCATATCTGTAAAATCATTTATTTTTAATTATTCTACATATTCTAGAGGCCAGCTATAAATACTTTCATTATTTAACGAATAAATACTACATCTAATGGAAATATAACACTACTTATATCTTTAGAGAAGAAAGTGTGGACTGTTTCCCTACACTGTATGGTGTATTGTAGTTGGTTATCCCACTGAGTCTGCTGTGATCCTAGAAGTGTTTTAAACTTCCACTGAACAGTTTGTAACTCTCACTCAGTCAGACCACTGGACTGGGAATGGATTAATGAACTACACCCCATCTAGTATCGAAGAAAACTTGAAAAACTAACAGAGTTCATTTCATGAGAAATTCGTCACTCAACTAACAAAGTTATCAGTTATCTACTGCAATGAAGTTGTTACAGCTTAAATAGCTTTTAATTGCGTCTTTGCATAGCCATTTGATAACCTATTTATAATGAGGCATATTCAGCAAATTATTTGTAGGTGTTTTGCATGTAGTGAATTAATGATGTTCTTAGAATAGGGGTGTTAAAAAGTCAGAAACATGTAGTATTTCTTCATCCAAATAATAACTTAATCTGACAAACGTTTTATCTCACTTAGCTAATAGTTTACCGAGTTCTCTTTGCTTCTTTATATCGAAATTATTGTTATATTCTTCAACCAACAATCTCAGTTGCTCTGGACTTCATGTATTTGTAGGCAGGTGTGGTATGGTTGTATTAATACCAACTATATAACTAGTTTCAGTTATTTATTTTCCCTTACCTTTTTTATCCCTATAACTTAATGATCTGAGTGATGGACTTAGTAAAGGTGTCTGCCATATCACAAGGTTAAGTAAAGACCCAACATTTTCAGTGTCCAGAAGAGCTCATTATATAACAGTAAGCATGATTCAAACTGTTTTCAAGCTATATTATACTGAACAAACAATCACGCCTTCTGAGATGTTGATAAATTACTGTTTCTCTTCTTTTTAGTGGTCATTGCCAGCATATTTACCAACTATTTTAAACTTAACTAGCGCAGCAGTTTCATGTTTTCAACTGTCCATTCTGCTGCTGTCTGTCACTAGTATGAGATCATATCTGCCAATTCTTACCTGGAACTCAAATAAGACGTAGGTAGAATTGTCCTTCTGATTAACTGCATTTATAGCAGCTTTCATTAATTAACAACATTGTTAAATACATCGTTCGCAGTCGCAGTAGGTTGTAGATAGCCTTATATTAAAGATGGTAGTCAAACTTGCTTGACCCTAACAATTGGTAGTTTCTGTAACTGAGCAACTTTAAGTATTTTTTTAAATCCTCAATAATATGAGAACCTCTGAATTCTGTGCAGTTTGTGTATATGATATAAGAAATACTAAAGACTTTTCTGTTTGGTAATTTGTTTAACGTCACAACCTCATTTCTTATTGCTACCAATGCTGTTTCTGTTAGACTCAAAATATTTCTCATTCCCAATTAATTTTACAAGGAATCAGTTGATACATTATCAAAGGATATGCCAATGAGGATATCTTTACAGTCTCTTAAACCTGTGCTATGATAGGCTTTGCCATAAAAATAATACAGCTCACCAGATAAAACCAAAGCTTGAACAAACACAAAACTATTATTCTTTGTTTGTTTAGAATTAAGTACAAGGTTACGCTAGGGGCTATCTGTGATCTGCCCACCACATGTATCGAAAACAGTTTTTAGCAGTGTGAGCCAAGGGACATACCATTGGTCGACTGTTTTTTATATAAAGAACGCTAAACGTCCCTATTCAAACTACAATTAGAGACAAAACTGTATTCAAAAATTCGTAGAATTATCTAGCAACGTACAGGCTTATCTTGACCAATCAACTCACGAAACTTGGCAAACACATTATTTCTACACCTGCCTACACCACACAATAGTCTAGGCAATATCAAGACGGTGTCTTTAGTGGTAGTCTTCTGAAAATCTATAGTTCTAGAAACGTTTTCCACGTGTCTATAACAGGTGCAGATGTTCCCATCATACGAAGAAGGATTGAAATATTTTATATGCACAGATAACTTATTAATTTTGGAATAGTGATGTAATGGAGAAAAAGCAGCCTCTCTGGATAGATTCTGTGAAACAAACTCCTAATACAATAAACTCATATTATTGAATAATAACAGTAAACAAAGTCTTATCATAAACAAAACAGAAGTTTAACATTTTCACTCACATCTTTCAAAATTTATTTAATAAAATATGTCATTATTTACTATTATAAACATTCATGTAAACAAATAATAAACATAATGAAAAACAAAACAGATGTACCAAGATATCTGATCTTACAAAGAAGCGTTATTCTTTTAAATGTATCTTAAATATTGTCAAAATGCTGGCCAATTGATATGGACACCAATCTAATATCAAACTGGACCATATCTTACTGCAGTAATAATATTGACTTAATGTGCCATTAACGAAGATGTTGGAAGGTAGCTTTTAAGTCCAGTTATAATTCATTTGTAAAGGAATTTTTCCTACAACTCGTTCAAAGATGTTGGAAAGTAGCTTTTCAGTTCCAGTTATAATCCATTTCTAAAGGAGTTTGGCTTACAACTTGATCAAAGACGTTGGAAAGTAGCTTTTCAAATTCAGTTATAATCCTTTTGTAAAGGAATTTGGCGTACAACTCGTTGAAAGATGTTGGGAAGTAGCTTTTCAATTCCAATTATAATCCATCTGCAAAGAAGTTGGGCTTACGACTCGTTCAAAGATGTTGGAAAGTAGCTTTTCAATTCCAGTTATAATTCATTTGTAAAGTTGTTTGGTTTACAACTAATTCAAAGATGCTGGAAGGTTATCAGGTTGGCATATGCAACATTTAACTTCATCAAAAGAACGCTGATATCCGAAGACCAAGATGTCCAAGAAAAGTAACTGGAGACATTGCGAAGTTCTTTAAACAAATACAATAACAATGAAATATTGTATTAGAATTTTGTAAGAATTCATGTTAATCAGTGAAAATCTGTAATTGTGAGGGATTAACAAGATCCACTTTATGTGTCATTTGTCCTTCTCAAAAAAGTAAGAACATAGTTCGTTATCATGGTTACAAGAATATCACTCACATTATCACATTACCCCTAACAACTTGCAACCCCTTCGAATATAAGAAAGGTACAGTGTTTTATGTAATTTTCTTTATATTTGTACTCCACTATCAGCACAAGGAATGGGTCAATTGCAATATTCAGGTCATGACACGCATTATTATTCGTTGTTTACATTAGAGATGAAAAGTTTCAAAACTGGATCTTAAATAACTGCCGCACGACATTTGTGTTTTAATAAACAAAAATATGTTTTGTTTATATTTGCTGTGATACTTAAAGATAACTGTTTATCTTGATGAAAAGTAAATAGTGTGAGACAGATGTATCAGTAATTAAGTAGATGATATTGTTCGAGATGTAAAGATTAAAAGAGTAGTCGTGAGAAATGTGTAAAGAGGTATATATATATATAAAAGCAAACACACATAAAGATAGACAAAATAATCAGTAAACGATAGGAGACATAAACACTTTTTATTGAATGTAGTAATTAATGTAAAATAGAACAATTTACATTTTAACATTCTTAGTGAAAACATGTGAATAAATTCTAGTCGTAGGAAACTTTGGAAGCGATTTTCACAGTGTTTAGTAATAAAATATTATGGGTGACGCTCTGTGTTAATAATGTGTATCAGATTTTCTACAATAACAGCAAAACTATTTTTATATCACAATGATTCCGACGTTTTCAGTCCTGATTGCAAGCCAATATTTGAGTCACGTACATGCAGCGCCATCTGTGAATTTTCGCATTTATACATTATTGACGAATTCGCCAGGCAAAATCATTTGGGTTCTCACGAGGTTTCTACGATGACGGTAGTCGATGCACTCGACACGTAAGCATTCTCTTTTCACACCACTTTCTGACGCAGTAGAAGTTTGTTCCAGTTATTACTTAAAAACCTCTGTACCACTACTCTGGAAAGGAATCGAGTGTTTTGGTCGTCTAACGTCTTAACATGGACGTCACTTTTCTTAGTTATTTCATTCTTATTCTGTTTTAAAAGTTTATCAGAATCTCAGTAAGTACTCTACTGTAACCTATTCAAAAGGCCATTTCTCTTCAAGTTAAAACATAGGCTTAATGAGCATCTGACGACTTTAAATCGAGGAACTTGGGAGGAGTGGTTAATCAACCTCTGATATTATTTCATTTAGTTTAGGAACTTTCAAAGGAGCTGGTATACCATTGGAAGTGTGGATGTTCTGAGCTTGTCGATAAAACTAATTTGGGACGTGATAAACAAATTGAACGCATTGTAGAAGCATAGAACGTATTTAGAACAGTGATGTCAAGTAGGTAAGATGAAAATTACAATGACCATTATGAAATTTCATTTCGATTGTTTCACCTTAAATACTTAACGAGTTCTTTGTCTTACTTCTTATGTTTAATAAAATTTATAAATGTATGTTTGTGCGCGTACATATCAGATATTTGAATTTGTTACACTGTAATTCAAAATCATCAAGCTTAGGACATCTGAAATGCTATGTCGAAATTCAGAACGTTATATTTATGTTTCTTTCAATTTATTGACTCGACTGAGGTTTATATTCTTTATGGTTGTTTATAACCTTATTTGCTGAAATTTGAAATTTTAAGTTTATAACTTTCTCGTTGACTTCGTGTAGTTACATTGTTCTTATATATCCCATTGTTGAAGTAGATTACACAACAACATCGTTAAACTGAAGTTATTGTCGGATTACATTAAAATGGAAGCTTAAACTGCAGTGATGTTTAACAAGGAATAGTGAAGGGTTACATGATGGATGTAACGTACCTTACAATGATGTTTAACAGAGGATATACGAGGTAACATCATGAAAACTATTTAATAGAAAATATCATTGCTCTATTAGAAAGCGTTTTGCAATACAAGTTGTATAACAAAGTATACTGACAGTATTGTTTTGCTTGTTTTTTGAATTTGGCGCAAAGCTACATGAGAACTATCTGCGCTAGCTGTCCCCAATTTTGCAGTGTAAGGCTAGAGGAAAGGCAGCTAGTCATCACCACCCACCGCCAACTTTTGGGCTACTCTTTCACCAACAAATAGTGGGATTGACAGTACATTATAACGCCCCGACGGCTGAAAGGGCGAGCATGTTTGGTGCGACTGGGATTCGAACCCACAATCCTCAGATTACGAGTCGAACGTTTTAACCCACCCGGCTATACTGACAGAAAAATATAACATTGGGAAAGTAAGTTACACTACAAGGCTATTTAAATGAAAAAAGAGACAAACTCTAGTGTGTTTGTGTTTTTTGCATAGCAAAGCCACAAAGGGCTATCTGCTCAGCCCACCGAGGGAAATCGAACATCTAATTTTAGCGTTGTAAGTGCGGTGACATACCGCTGTACTAACGGGGGGCAGACAAACTCCAACGTAAAGATATTTTACACACAAGAGTATTTTGACGGGTGAAATGAGTGTTTTAACAAATACCCAGTCTTGAACATTATTTAGCATAATTTTTTTTTTTTACTTATATTAATTTATTTAAGTTTGTTAGGTCTCTCAAAGTTTAACTCTGGTGTGAGATATTCGAACTTGCCCTCTAAATGTAAATAAATTGTTTTAAAAATTATATGAAAGAATTCTTGGAGCGCTATGTTTAAATTTTTAACTTCTAAGCATACCTTTCTTCTGAAAACGACAAGTCTCGTGGACCAGGTAATATTTCTCCAAAGGTTTTGAAAGAGGTCAAGAAATTGGATATGCGATACATTTTCTAAGGCAATAAACAGTGGGTAGGTGGTGCCAAAGGAGTGGAAGTTGGATAATGTAACTCCTGTTTTCTAGGGAAATAACAAAAATTATCCCAGTAATTATTGACTCATCAGCCTTACATCAACCTGTGGGAAGAATTTTGGAAAGTCTGATAAAAGATTAATTAACAAATTAATTTAATAAAGTTTAGAATATTATTAGATAAACATGGTTTCACTAAAATAAAATTTTGCTTCGTAAATCTTTGGACCTTCTTTGAAAAGGTTACTGCTTATGTAGATGAGGTTGAGAATATAGGTTTCGTGTATCTAGATTTTCATAAAGTATTTGACAAGATGTCAGATAAAAAGCTTGTAAAACTATTTCAATTGGTTTGGGGAGTAAGTTAGCAAACTGGCAAAAAGAGACTGGATGGAAGAAAGCAGAGGGCTGTTCAATCAAACTGGATTAATGTCACAAGTGTTCTATCTCAGAGTTCAGTCTTAAGACCTTTGCTCTTTTTTATTTACATCAATGACATTGTTGCAAGAATGGACAATAAATTACTCGAACTTACTAATGATATCAATGTCTTAGGTGTTGCTGGCTGCGAAGAGAATTCTCCTGCTTTACGAAAGGAGTTAGATCATTTAACGAATTGGACAAATAAATGGTAGATGGGTATTAATTATAATAAATAATATATAATGCATATGGATTACTATAATTTGAATAATAAGTATAATTTAGATGGGACCAAACTTAACAGACAATCTGTAAAACAGACAGTTCTTCTGTAAATCATTTCAAATAAAATTAATCAAACGAGACATCAGTATTTTTTGCTTGTGCAATCATTTATTTCTAAAGTTTAAAAATATAAGTTAAGAAACTTTAAAAACTCTACACGTTTGGGTGGAAATAATTCCACCATCTCCAGGAGAATAAATCACGAAGTTCACATGAAGTTTTTTTTCATAAACCTAGTGCACGTGTATAATAACCATGTTTTACAGTGGCTCCATTTATATGAACAGTTTAAAAAAAATTACTTCCATAGCTCCGGCCCACCATGGCCCGGTGGTTAAGGCACTCGACTCGTAATTCAAGGGTCGCAGGTTTGGATTCCCGTCACATCAAACACATTCGCTCTTTTAGCGGTGGGAGTATTGTAAAGTTACGGTCAATCCTATTATTCATTAGTAGACGGTGGCCGGTGATGACTAACTGTCTTTCCTCAAGTCTTGCACTGCAAAATTAAGGACGGCTAGCGCAGATAGCCCTCGTGTAGGTTTGCGTGAAAATCAAACCGCTCTTTGGCCTAAATCTCTATTTACATTCATTTTGTTTTTAACAGTTTTTAAGAACCCTATTACATTTAGTTCATCTTGTTCCTTAAAATGTTTAAGAATTTTTACATCCCTCCTCACTAACGTGTAGAATTCCCCACATGTTCCGCCGATGCCAATTCACCCATTTTTCAATAATTCACTGTATTTTGATGATCTTATGTTCTACATTTTAAGTACCTACTTGTCTGGCTAATATAACTTATACCACAAGTACCTAAAATTATATACATATATACCACATTTATCCTTTAATTTCATTTTATCTCTCAAACCATTAATTATATGGCTTAATTTTAATTGAGGAGTGAATGCTATTTCTCAATTCATACTCTTCCTAAACATATTACGCAATTTTATTGAGCATTAATATGTCGAAAAACGTTAACTTTGTTGTGATATTTACTATACCAATTATCTATGATTGTAGATTGATACTTTCTGCTAATCGATTTAAGTTTTAAATAAGATAACACTGACATCAAATTCTACACGTGTTATGAACTAGGATAATGTAAAAAAAAAATACTTAAATACGTAACATAAAAGATGAACTAAACGAAAGTGAATTCTTAGAAATTGTTTAAAACAAAATAAATGTAAATGGAGATGTAGGTCAAGGAGCCATGGAAGTAAATTTTTGTTGTAGATAGCGCCACTGTAAAAACATGTTTAATATATAAGTACATAGGTTTGTAAAAAACTTCGAGTGTATTTCGTGGTCTGTTCTTCTGAAGCTGGCGCAATTATTTCTATCGAAATATGCAGAGTTAATAAAGTTTTTTTTCAAATCATATTTTAAACTTTACAAATAAATTATTATGCAAGTAAAACGTATTGATGTCTCGTTTGATTAATTTTGTTTAAAAATCTTAAGAGTGATAAGAAAGTTGTCTTGATCTAACAGTTGATCAATCTCTAGGGCTATTTAAGCAATGTACTGCTGCAAGTGATAGAGCAGATAGGATTTTATATTGTGTCTATAGAAATATTGAATACAAGTCTAAAGAAGTTATAATTTTATTGTATGTGTCATTGGTTATGTCATATTTAGAGTATTGTGTTAAGTCTTAGTCTTTTTACCTCAGGAAGGGCGTTGATTTTTTTTAGACTGGGTTCAGAGTAAAGTCACTAGGATGGTGTCTTGGATGAACAGGTTGTAATGTGAAAAATGCTTAAGATCTCTGAAATTGTTTTCGCTTGAAAAAGTGAAAGGAAATTGATAGTATTGGTGTATCACCTTTATTCATACGTTTAATAGGAGTCATTTTTAGTAAAACAGTTTTGTTTTTCTCGGAGAGTGGTTGGCCATCGAATGCTATGGGGGCAGTAAAGTTAAGTCAGTCTGAGAATAAGCTTTAACTATATGAATTAAAGGGTTAACTTTGAGTGACATTTTTTACTTAATAGTTTTAGCTTAGTTAAGAGGATGGACCAATAGAATCCTTGTTGTTCCTATTCATTACGTTATGTTATGCCATTTAACCTTATAATTTTTTATGACAATCAAGTCAACCCTACATGTTACTTAAGAATTTATTCTGTTCGCAACATTTTCTGATAATTGTTGATTAAAACAATGAATGTAGTTGACAAAATTTGTGGTATTGATACGCAGTACTTTTTGTAGAAAATTATTTCAGTATTATCAAAAAGGAAGGATGACAAGAACACAGAATTTCTGATTTGTTAGTTATTAATTAATAACTTTCTACATTGTGATTGTTGTGAATACCATCGTTTTAAGCATTCCGTTATTTAAACGTAGAAACCAAGTCTTATTTGTGTACAACTGGTCTATCAGTAAAACTGATTATCGAGAAGTTTCTGCACTTTAAAACTAAAAGTAAAACTGAATTATTTTCTAGTTTAAAAGCTGTTCAGACTTATCTGTTTGTTTGTTTTTGAATTTCGCACAAAGCTACTCGAGGGCTATCTTTGCTAGCCGTCCTTAATTTAGCAGTGTAAGACTAGAGGGAAGGCAGCTTGTCATCACCACCCACTGCCAACTCTTGGGATACTCTTTAACCAACGAATAGTGGGATTGACCGTCACATTGTAACGCCCTCACCGCTCGGAGGGCGTGCATGTTTGTCGCGACGGTGATGCGAACCCGCGATCCTCAGATTACGAGTCGCACGCCTTAACTCGCTTGGCAATGCCGGACCACAGACTTATCTATTGTTGACACTTGCCTCATTAACGAATGTTTGTTTGTGTTGAAGCGCTGAACTATAAAGGATATACACATTGCATACTGAGAGTATTAAGCCTCTATTTTAACATAAGTCCTCAAAGTTATCGCTGGAATATAGATGAGTATCAGTATAAAGGTTGTCTTATCTTACACACTTCATATAGTTATTTCTGGTTTTAAAGGAAAAACTCTGGTTGGGCTTATTTAGTGTGCCCTCCGGTGAGTTAATGGTAAGCTTATGGGCTTACATTGTTAAAGTCCGGGATTCAGTTCCTCGCGGTGAGCACATTAGATAGCCTAATGTGGTTTAGCACTAAAGCAATCAAACTTTAGTGTTAATACAATAGAATTTTACGGAATGTATAGGGCAATGGCATATTTTTATTGTCGTAATGTTTGAGCCCCCCCCCCAGTGGCACAGCGGAATGTCTTCGGGAAATCGAGTTTTGATACCCTTGGTGGGCAGAACATAAATAGCCCTTTGGGTGGCTTTGCGCTTAATAACAAATAAACAAACGTAATGTTTACGAAAAGTCTGTTTCAATGCTTAACTTTGGCAATGAAAACGTCGATACTACATTTAACCTTTACATTTTATTTCAGAAAGAACTGCGATTGAAAGCATTTAAAATACGTGTTAATGTCAATTGTTCTGATAATGATAATTAAATGTTCTGAAATGACTGGTAATTAGCATGTTACAGAAACAAGAAGGAAACGTAAGAGAGTAAACATGGATGAGTTAAAGTTGCTACAACATATTTGGAGCTCTGTTGAGGGAAAACGACTTAGATAAATTAATTAGTTCTGTTCCTCCGGGAAATAAATCACAAAGAAAGTATTGTTTTCATTCCCTTTAGTAGATCCATTAATTTCAGGACCAAATTACTACGCACAAGTTGTCCCGAAGAACTTACCGCCTAAAAATAATTTTACATATATTTTAAACACAGTTTTAGTGGCAATTGAGTTCTGTAAATTTTTAAAAATAAATTTTCAACAGATCTTTTAAAAATAAGTCCATGTTCTCGCAGGTTTAAACATCAAGGTCTCAAGGCCGTTTTAAATTTGAAACAATCAAATTAATGCAACGATCTCTCAACTTTCACTCACAAGCTGATTTTTCCCATGAGAAACGTTCTGGTATTACTTGTACATTGGCCCGGCATGGCCAGGTGGTTAAGGAACTCGACTCGTAATCTTAGGGTCGAGTAGTTCGAATGCCCGTCTCAACAAACATGCTCACCCTTTCAGCCGTGAGGTTGATATATTGTTACGGTCAATCTCAATCCCACTATTCGTTGGTAAAAGAGTAACCCAAGTATTGGCAGTGGGTGGTGATAACTAGTTGCCTTCCCTCTAGTCGTACACTGCTAAATTAGGGACGGCTAGTACAGATAGCCCTCATGTAGCTTTGCGCGAAATTCAAAAAACAAACTACAATACTTATACATAAAAGAAATATTTTTCAATATCCTAAATAACTAAATAAGTGCATAACTTCTGAAATCTTTCAAAGGTAAGAAATGTCATTTTTGAGCAAAATTAATCATTTTACGATATCGTAGTTAGTTGTGTTTCTATTCAACAGTTTAACAGCTAGATTTTATTTCGAGGGCTGAAGTGATTAGGCTATAATAATTCTAAATTCTACAGATTTGTAGTTAGGGACAAAGAAAGAGAGACAAATAAAAATGAGATGATAGCTACTACTTTTAAACTTAAAATTCACCGTGTGGGTGTTTTTCATTTCATTCAAGTGTTTGTGACGTTTCACAACATCCAAAATAACGTTATGGGCTAGAGATTGCATTACATAAAGCAGAACAAGTTGATGTATTATTTTTACATTGTAACGCTTTCGCAAAAAATATCTAAAGTTTAACCTAAAAATGATTCTATACACACGTTTTGCAAATAACACGTGTATTTTCAGCTCCTTCCTTGTCGTTTCGTTATATATCAAAATGAACTATAGACCTGTATACACGGATTGATCTCAAATTCAATGTTTACTTAAAGGATATATTCATAAGAACTTGTCAGTTATAAGCGTACTCTAGGTTTCGCTTGCTGATGTCTGAATTACATTAATCAAAATATGAGTATTCTTTGAATTATAATACTTAGTTAAGATTAGAAAGAATCAGACCTGATTTATTTCATTCTAGACTTTAATATGCATGCGTCTTTGCTCGTGATGTAGGCTTTGTTATCAGTTTTCGATTAATTACAACTAGACTAACGTCGAGCCAGTTGTTTTATAACAAAAACAATATTTTCATTGATTTTTCTCCATAGTTACATGTAGCCAATAGACACCATCTGAGTGTAAGTTTTATTTTTTATTGTGAAATATGTTTTCATTTTTATTCTTCTAATTTACCTCCATGACTTTGGAGTAACAGTTTTACAGTATTAAAGTGATAGAAAACTGTGCTCACTAGGGCTCTGAACTAAATACCTTAATATATTTCAGTGCTGTTAATAACAATAAGATGAAACATGAAATTGGAATTTTTAGGCTTAACAGCGCCTTATGCGTGTGCGGGTTAAGCGGCGAGATTAGATTCAACTATAGTTATTTAATTTTGAGCTTTTCATTAGAAAGAATGCAGCCACTGAAAGGTTATTGTCCGGTTCTATAAGCCTAAAACAAATGTGACTATATCTTTTATAACTTGTTCACAGCTGAAAGTATGGTGTCTTCAATTTCGGGCTTTTCGATTCACAGACGTACACGCTAACCATTAGCTCATGCCTTACCTAGCTAAGCACCACCAGGATTGTGTATCGTACAACCAAGATGAACATGAAACATTACCACTAGTTTTATAAACTCGGTTTAGAATTTCACGTGTCTCAAATGTTTTATGGTGAATGCCTGAAGTGATAACCAGTTATTGGCAACGTAAGAAAGATTAGACCTTGATAGCTTAAACACGACAAAGAGAGACAAGGTCGTAAGTGTAAGTTAAACACAGAATATAATCCAATAAATTTTTATTTGAGAGTATGTTATAAATGTGAGTGAAAATGCGAAGTTATGGTTTTACTATGTGTAATATAAAGTCCACAATGATATAAATAATGTGTTTTTATGTTCCTCAGTGATCTGTATGTGCGTTTCTTTAGTGATATTGCCATAGAGTTGCCACTACACGGTCATGATTATTTGTATATTATTACATAGATTTCTAGTTGTCTGTACAAAAATCTGTTTGCTTTGTGGGATAATATCTATTGTGTTTATGTGGTTAATCCAATTAAATAACATGTACACGCAGATGAGTAGGTCAACTTTGTACGGCTACACTCTAAAAACAAGGAGAAAAACTGGTTTCCATAGCAGCATACTAGTCCTTTGAGTTGTCACCTGTAAAAATGTAAACCTATAAGCTGAATCCTACAAGAGTGGGATTTGGCGACTTATTTACCTTCCTGACTCTCACAGCCATTGATGGTGAAAAGAATGACTAGAAGATGAGCAGAATTCCAGTGCAATAATACATTTAATATGGTTGATTTAAAAAAATCGTAAAAACAGAACTTATCTTATTGTTACTGGCCTATCATTCTTTTCATAAATGTATTCATACAAAAATGTGAACGTATATATTTGAGATAAAATAAATATAAAATAGAAGAAAAATTCTCATTGGTAGGCTAAACTTTCCAGATAATCAGCAAATTTTAAACTATTGAAGTCTGACACATAACAGTACTGCGTATTCTACGGTTTCACTATTTAAAGGCTAACAAACTTAATGTTGCTGATAGTTTGCAGTATAAATATGGTTTATATTCACATATTCAATAAAAGTTACACTGATACGACAGTTAACTATTTGAAGATGTAATCTGCTCTTAGTAAATAAATATATTTGTGTGTGTGAAGGCGGCATATACATTTAGGGTTAGCACACATTTATATATCTATAGAAAGTAAATATGGAATTTAGAAAAAGTTATTAGATAATGTTTAGCGCAAGTGCAACAAATCTGATTTATATTCCTCATAACCATTCTAAATGCTGATAAATCCTAATCTGAGCTTGATAGTTCTGTCATATCCCGTTTCATAAGCATTCCCATTGCTAAGACATTAACAATTTTTTCATCTGTCTTATCACAGATAAGTAGAGAAGCACCAAAATGTTATCTTTCATACCGTTTGCGATATTCAGGCTATCATATTCAGGTCATCAGAAGTTGTACTACCATTGTTATCTAACACTTCAGTTATGTCGACCTCTTATTACTAAGCCGACCGTATTTGTAGAGGTCCATTAATAACACACGTTTTCCAATTATTCATGTTAAAAGTGTGCATGTATAATACAGGACATATGAAGGTTGCGATTTGAGATTTAGCTTTCAAATGAACAATATAGGGACTAATTTATTCAGGCTTTAGGTTTCTCATGCGTTGTTAATATGTATCAGTGTTTTTCACGTTTCTGCCATTTATCATAACTCCATGTTTTCATGCATGACTCGTTTCTTGATTACATGATTGTGTATTTCCACTATGGTTTCTTGTGGCACATTTGTACACGATTGTGTGCTTACACTATGGTTTCTCATAGCTATCCTGCCCCCCAGTGGCTCAGCGGTATGTCTGCGGACTTACACGCTAAAATCCGGGTTTCGATACCCGTGGTGGGCAGAGCACAGATAGCCCATTGTGTAGCTTTGTGCTTAATTCAAAACAACAACAATCATAGCTATCCAATCACTGTCATCTCTACTACCAAACTCAACTTCCTGTTGCACAAGATGCACTAGCAACATCCTAAATTCCTCTTACTCGTTGTTCAATGTAATTTATAGTCTTCTACTAAAAGGCTTAGGTGCTCAGGAAGCTATATGTTTGTTTTTAGACGAAGTGCTGCAAAAGTAATACTAGATATTAACTTATCATATTATACGGATACTTACCTTTCATTTAGTATGCTTTCACGGCTGTTTATTCATAATTACTTAAAACTACATTACAGTTCGAATAATCACACCTTGGTGTCTAGGGGGATAAATAGGTTTTACTAATGTTCCGACCAGCGGCAACACGTGAGACCGACCGATTTTTCTCTATTTTATAGAACGCTGTAATGAAACGAATTGTAATATTTGTCTTCTAATTGTACTAACACAGGCTACTGCTCCTGGGCATAAATTTATCGGCAGTGTATGACCTTTAGCACAGACCGACAACTCGCAGGAAATGACACTATTACATTCACTCTAATAATAATGACGTGTCAGCTATGATCAGATGACAGTCTTCTCTATCTGCTAGGTGGAGGTGGTCTTCTCCACTGGTGCGAACAAAGCTTATATATTGGCTAGAGAGATAACATAGTGCTTTAATTTACAGTGCCTTGTATATAGTGAGGTTAAACAAAGTGCTGACAACGCCTGTATCTAGCACGAACCCCACCGTGTACACATATTAATATTTACATAGTCAGACCTAAATGTGCCGAGTCAATCATTTCACTTTTGGATACAGTTGTTTTGAATCTTCTGTAATACTGTATGTATGAGTTTTGAATACTATGTAATGGCGTTTCTGAGAAATAACATTAAGCCTTCTCATGAGTGATATTGTATATATATTTTTTCTATGGTTTATTAGATAAGTGTATTTTTATACATTATTTATACACTTCTGTAAAATATTGTGTCACATGGTTTTGTCGCAAGTTCAATGTCATGTTTGGGTGTGTCTAAGACAGAACTAATGATAAATGGAACATTACTGAAGTAGTTGTTGAGCGATTTATTAGGGGTCTTAGGAATTATGTTACTTTCATTGTTCATTTTTTAGGGTCAGATTATCACACTTACTAATCGTCATTCGACAAATGGATTTGATGGAACAAAGAAGCCATCTTTAATTAAGGACTAGTGTATAAAAACTGCAAATTGAGAACTTTTAAGAATATTTGATTTCGAGAGTATATCTAAGAGCGACTGAAATTGTAATTTTCTCTGCAGCTTGTGCAAAGATGAATTTAATAACGTAATGTTATGTGAGTGGTTTTTGCACTTGTTTAAGACTGGATGTTGGAATTTTTTCTTGCAGAAGTTGTGTAAGTTAAAATAAGTGAACAGGAAAACATCATAAACAAATCAACTTCGAAAATATTTTTGTGTGTAAAAATGCAGCTTTGTTTTACCGATGTTAACGCGAAGAAAACTGTCAATACGATTTAACTCGTTTTCTTAAAAATTAGATTAAAATGCGCACTTACACATACATGTAGTGTCAACTACATAAGCACCTATTTACGCACACAGAACACAATCACAAATTAAAAAATAGTTCCATGAAAATTTTCTAGTGGGTTTTCTTCTTAAACAGTTTTCATGAGTTGGTTTCACTCTTGAAAAATCATTTAATTTTCCAATTTACAAGCACAATATGTTGTATACAAGGATAATTTGAAGAAAGTATTTTCTCTTCCTTACGCAGATAGAAGAGAAAGAAGAAAATGTTGGATTTCAACAATCTCCGTAATCTACTATATTTTCTGTGTTTTTAGAGCCTAATAAGTTTCTCCTTCTATTTTCTGATATATTAACTCTTCCAATATCCCGCTGCATTCGGAAACTCCAGTGATTTCTCATATCTGGCGAAGATTAAAACACAAAGCGAAGCGCAGGAGCTTCTCTGCAAGTACCTGTAAACATTTCAAGTATTCGAAAGGCAAAATTGAGTACCGCTATTCAGAGTTTTATTATTAGATTTGCCGTGGAACAAGATTTTGCTTTTATCAGCATGTATCCAAATATTCATAACAACGGAATCTGGTTAGGCGCGAGCACGAACGTCATTCTATGGTAACGTGATTAATTTGAAGAATACTGACTCTGCTGCGATGTGGACAACCGTCTGTCTGGTTATTTACCGATCAACCAGTTTCTTTATCTTTCAACTGCCTAGCTAATTATATAAATGATAATTGGTTATTTGTGCACTTGTCTCAATCTGTCCATTTATGTAGTTGCCTTGTAAGTCTCTACACACGTCAGCGGTTGGTTGATATAAGGACAAAATCTAGAGTTCAATTCTCCTTGGCAGGTTTTGTGCTGAAAATCAAACCTGTGACTGAAGAATAGTACTAAAAATTTTCAATTTAATATTTAATAATGAGCAATTTTCGAGTAAATTATGAAACAGCTTACAAATAAATAAACGACAATAATTACTGTTCCCTTTAGACGCAATCTTAATTACCGTTCAAGGGTCAAGAAAAGTTTTCATTTCAATGAAAGCAAGCAAGTATTAAAATCGAGTGCAGTATGTTGCAGAAAACAATGAAAAAAATACGTAAGGTTGTTTATTTGCTTTCTATGAAAAGCCAAAAACTTCTGTTATAAAATTTTGTCAATCAAATCTTTCACTTCATTTTTCCTTTATCCATATAAGGTATATTGTGATATTATCATGTCGTCTGAAATACAAATGATTGGTCGTTCAAATCGTAAGTTTTATTGGAAGTGTATTTCCAATCCAGGATGTTTTTACACAGACACGACATATTGTCACCACAAACAGCAAAAACACTAGCAGCATTGCATATTTAAAATCAGAATGTTCACGAGTTTCAAAGATTCCATCTCTCTAAAAGAAGCGTTTCCAAAACGTTTTTAGTCCTTGGAGTTCACTTGATCACGTGTTGCTGTACGTCTTCCAAAAGCACAACTCACTATTTAATGACGTTTGCTCAGTAATTTTTTATTTGTTTTCAATTCGTATACCCTTCAGAGGAGATAATATCTATTAAGCTAAAGCCTTGACGAACTGGAGCAATACGTGGCAACATTTATATGAAAATGTCTCACAGGACATGACCCCTATAATATGTGCATTAATGTTATCATTCTGGTGGATGTAGAAGTCAGTAGGTCTATCAAAGTTTACCCCACACCATGCTTCCACAGCCTTCATAAAGGTCACGTTCATTTAGAAAACTGGATTCGGATGTGGTTATAGACTCTCTACAAACAAGTACCAATTTATTATCTAAATAGAGGGTGAAACCCTACTCCACTGTGATAAATATTATTTCATGTGTAATTGGCTTTTTCCATGTAGCCTATTTTATACCTTGCTACGAATTGTATGTCTGTCATTGACTGTGTGAGATAAGAGTGACCTTGTAAAATATATTTATATAAACTGATGCGATATGAAATTGTGGCTTTGAACGTTTAATTCAATCTCAGAGCAAACACTCTATGATTAAGGCAAACTGAAATTAGCAGATGGAAAACGTTTTCTTGTGTTGTAGATGATAGTTTACTTGCTCAATTATCTAGGAAACTAACTGTATCAACGGTTTGAAATCGCTTCTAAATTAGTGATACCGTTTCTCGGACATAATGAAACACTTGTACCAGTTCACCCCAGTCTGTTATTATCAAACGGCTTCAATTAGTTTCTATATTTTCTATATGAGTGAAACATCAGAATATCTTCTTTGAGATCTGTTCATGGTTCACAACTCGCATGGATTTCTTTAACTACGCTATTTACTTCAAAATAAGAACAAATAAAAGTGTGTGAGACCACTAGATACACAGTATTGATTAAATGACCGGTTATTTGTATTTCTGATCATGTACTATGAATTATAATAAAATATCGCATGAACAATTTACTAATAAAATGACAATGAACATTGTTTCCTAACTGTATATATTTTCTTTGTCATAGCTCTAATATCCAAATTGCATTTATTCTATAATTGTTTCGTGCAAAGGTCAATATCAAATATCAAAGTAAGCGAATTGCAGTCATCTGCTAGGGTTAAATAACTGGTGAAAATCATTTATAGTATACAAACATACGCCATAATAAATGCAGGATAAATGTTGCACAATAGGGACAAAAGAAATGATTATTTAAACAAACATTTCACAAACCATTCGATAGGTATAATTCCAAGGTTTAGGGCTGTTTATTAAATTCATCATCATGAGTATAGCTATTCATGAAATTTAACCATTATAGACTAACCATTATTTTTAAAATGTCAAAATAAATCTCGGGTCAAAAGTTTCCTACTAAGCGCTAATGTCGCAAATAATAGTTTTTATTTCTAAATATGAAAAGCATAAGTAAGGATGGACCCTAAATTCAAAGCGATGGTTCGTAATTAAAGTATATATTTTAGCTTAGTGTAGCTTTTTGAATATCAAACTCATAAATAAGGATCGCTTAATAAATTCAAAGTCGTAACGAGAAGATTTTACTAAATGTCGTCAGCCAGGATCGTTGTGTATTGAATGACAATGACATATGAATGGCTTACTGAAGTCAAACATATAAACTGCTTGAAATAATTATGACAACAATGGATAAAAGGATATAAAATACAAATATCGAGTGAGAGTTTCCCTTCTGTTATGTGAAAATGACTTGTAACAGGGCAGATTCACGTGATATTCACTGTAAGAGTGCAAATGTTTGCAGAAAAGTGTGTTTATTTCTTTAATTTAGCACATTAATTAGACATGTGTGAAACTGCATTGGTCAAGCAGCAAACAAACTATTTGGTTGGATTGTGGTGCGTAATGAGTAAAGATTTGATTTCACAGTTATACAATGATAGAGTTATAGCAGTTAAAAATCAGGAGTACCCTCTGTTTAAAGTAAATACAAAGTGATAGCATTTTCTCGTTTCTTTTGTGTTTTCTATAATAATACATTCTACCAAGGATGCACAAACCACTTAGTTCTAATTAATCATTCGTTGAAACTCGTGCATGTGAATCAATTATGCGTTTCCATAATTATCACCAAAACTCTATACCCCAATTAATTTTAGATTGTAAACACTATAAGTTTGTTTTCTTTGTTGTTTTTGTATTTTTGCAAAAGCATAAATCTGAATCATTTACAAAATAAAAACACTATTTCTTTTAATTCCAAAAACACATTAACATGTAATTTAGTGGTTTGTCTAGATCACAGATAGCAAAGCTAAATTTATTTAGATTGTTCGTTTTTGAATACTCTTTGTTGTTTAGTTAGTTTGTTTGTTTTGAATTTCGGGCAAAACTACTCAAAAGTTATCTGGACTAGCCGTCCCTATTTTAGTGGTGTAAGACTAGAGGGAAGGCAGCTAGCCATCACCACCCACCGCCAACTGGGTTA
This sequence comes from Carcinoscorpius rotundicauda, assembly GCA_011833715.1. Lineage (NCBI taxonomy): Eukaryota > Metazoa > Arthropoda > Merostomata > Xiphosura > Limulidae > Carcinoscorpius > Carcinoscorpius rotundicauda. Next base: position 77,148,148 of record CM022397.1, on the reverse strand, counting down.
AGGCGTTCGACTCGTAATTGAGAGTCATGGTTTCCAATCTTTGTCGCACCAAACGTGCTCGCCCTTTCAACAATTGAGGTGTTATAACATGACGGTCTATTCCACTATTCGTTGGTTAAAGAGTAGTCCAAGGGTTAGCGGTGGGTGGTGATGACTAGCTGCCTTCCCTCTAGTCTTACACCACTAAAATAGGGACGGCTAGCGCAGATAGCCCTAGTGTAGCATTGCGCGAAATTCAAAAGAAACCAAATCTTTCCTTTGAAATGACAAGATTAGTTCGATAATATTTTACTCGTTTCTTTCGCAAAGCCTGTCTACGTATCTACGTATTCTAAAGAAATTGTACTCATAACATGTGGTATGCATTAATAAAGTGTAATTATTCGTGTAAAGTAATGGAATATACACCACTGTATATATATATATATATATTTAAATTCTCATAACGTATAGTAATCATTAATACAACTGAAATGTTCAGATTAAAGCACTGGAATATACACCACTGTATATTTAAAAAATCTTTTTTTCTTAAAACATACACGATTCATTAATAGAGGTGAAACGTTTGTATTAAAGTGGTGGAAAAAACACAATCATTACATGATTGTTGTGCACGTTTTTCTCTAGAGCTACAAATTTGCGAGTGATAATTAAAAACCAAATCAACTAGCTTGCCAAACTCAATTATTGTAAAGTGCCAAAACATTACCACATTGTTCAGAGCTGTAGAAAGTTATATGTTGTATTCACTATGCTTCTGTTGGATCTTTGTGGTAACATTTTGTTTTGTCCAATAATTTTTGCTACTTTACATGTGAAAATGGAATTAACTGTTTTATATTTTGAGTAATGATTGTGAAAAAAAAGTTTTAGAAATTTTCAAAGCATTGTTTTATTTTTAAATCAGGGGAACATTGAGAGCACATGCTCCAACATCATACAGTAGTTGAATACTCTAAGTACATTTTTAGACTCATTGTTTGAACATTACAGTATTTGTTTCTGTTCTGGTTACTTTCGTGATTCTCATATATTTGATTAGTAGATAATGTTTGAGCAGTTAGATATTTCTTCAGTTTCTAAATCTTCTCCAAACTGTGTTATTAGTACGTGTGTTGAAAACGAAAACTGACTGAGAATCAGAAAGTATCTTCTGGTATGTTCTGTACGAAATAATACCAATAAAAAACGACAACAACTGAATACTTCAAAACATTAACTAAAGTATTTATTCTTAATAGACTTTTATAGTAATGTACAATCGACATTTCGACAAGACGTCTCCAACTGTTTAAGTTAGGATTAGAGCTTTCAAACATGTTGTTTCTATACTAAGAGAATTATTTCAATCTCATTGTATAATATATGAAAAGTATACGACATAAGCAAAAATCCTAATTTAAAAAACGTGTTAGAGAGCTGTATATAAAAAATATTCAATTAATATTTTAAATCTCTTCTGAATGGAAAATGGAAGTTTTACGGTATTAAAACAAATTATGAAGAAACACTTCTTACAAACACTTTGATAACGACTTGTAATTCTCCGAAGACACGGTTTAGTTGTTCCTTTTATTTATTTAGAATAAGCTAGAGTTCCATGGTTTCATAACTTGTGTATTCACGTAACCGAAACCAAGATTATTAGGTCCTTTCTTCAGTTACTTCAGGTTGATGAATTTCAAATCCAGCCGAAATAGTTAAGTTGCTTCCTTAAGGAAGCCATACGACTATAACTAGAAAAAGAAACAGTTAAAATATTGTATACACACGGGCGAGAAAGGTCAGAAGTCTTAATTAGAAATCTTAAATTTTAAAAAGAGAGATGTACATTTTCTGTTGTGGAATCGGTGAAACAGGAGAAAGTTTATAATGCAAATAGGGAAAACTGTATTCCTAAAAAAGTAAAAGAAACGGAAATCTCGTAGAAGTTTCTACAATACTAAAAGTTGAAAATATTTTTTCAAATTGAAATAATTGAATATTTTCTACAGACTGACAGAACAATAAATATCAGCTAATTCACTGTTTGCAGTCCTACTTTCAGTCTAAAACGTTTCTACGGAACAAGGTACAAAATTTTGTTACATAGATTTTCACGCAACGTATGTAGGCCCGGAATGGCCTCGTGGTTAAGGCACTCGACTCGTAATCCGAGGGTTTTAGGTTCAAATCACCGTCGCACCAAACATGCACGCCCTTTCAGCGACAAATTGCTTCATCAAACCTAATTTGATGTGAAGAGGAGGAAAGATGATCTTATCTCTGCTTACAATTGGGTTTTGTATGATATTTGGCATGCTTGCTTCAAGGGTGTCACGAATAGGCCAGTTCTTCTGGACCCAATGTCTGTCTCGTACTCGGCTGTCCCACATACAGAGGAAACATGGAAACTTGGTGAAACCTTTCTGTTGTCCAAGAAGAAAGTTGACCGTCTTTAAGTCTACACAAATGATCCAATTGTGCTCATCATACTTTAATAAGTCCATGACCATTCTCATATCATCATAGTCTTCCCACAAATGCACTGAGTGACCGACAGGTACTGCTCCATAAACATTCCCATTATGTAAAAGAACACATTTTAGACTGCGTTTTGAACTGTCTAAAAAGAGTATCCATTCAGCAGAACTATAGTAAGGTCACCCAGTTCTTTGAGAAGCCCTTGGATGTCATGGCAGTAAACAAACTGTCTGTCTTCTTAAAAGAAGGTCACAAAAAGCTGTTCACGCTTTCTGAAATATGATACTTTAACATAGTGATCAACAAGATTTCTGCCTTGTAATCTTGATGCCAAAAGCTATGCTGCTTTCTTTGAAAGACCTAAATCCCGCACTAAATCATTCAGTTCAGCCTGGGGAAGAGGCTTGGGGACGGGGAAAGGTTCATTGTCTTAAGAACAGTTCTCCGATTGTGTACACTTTTCTGACAATTCAGTGTCACAACTGTCTTGTTCGCTTGTATCATGTCCAATGTCTTTATCGTCCAATGAAGGCAAGCCTTTGAAAACTGGAACAGGAACTTTTTCAGAGTGCGGAGCAGGCCGAATAGCTGAGGGAATTTTCGGATACGTAATCTTATGTCGGTTTTTCTTCCCAACACCCGTTGTATTTACCATGCAGAAATAACAGTCAGTTACATGGTTGATGGGTTCGCGCCAGATCATTGGAACACCAAAAGGCAGACCATTGCATTTTCCTTTGGTCCAGTCTCGAAGCATTTCCTCACAATTGTGGCACACAACATGAGGAGCCCATTGCTTGTCTTGATCACCAAGATGAACTTCAAAATATGCCTTGTAGGTACGCTTGACCAACGAGGATATGTTACGTCTCTGACGATTGAGTGTGTAGCATTCACATATGTAGCAGAAGGCATCAGGCTTGTTTCTGCAATGATATCTATTTTTGGAAGCCATGTTTGATCTGAAACAAAAGAAGAATGATCAAAATATTAGAAGCTATCTATATATATGGACGTGAAAATGCTTATACATGGTTTACGCAAGTTCACATTTGTACAATTTCATTAACCTCAAATTGCATACAAACTAGAGCTTGTAGAGAAAAACTAATTTCAGATTTAAAATCAGCGCCTAAAACTCCTTCAGAATCAGTTAAAATATCCAATGCAACTCAAAGTTCCTGAAAAAGTGTTTCCCAGTGATATTCATAGCAAAAATCTAACTTAATACTTTACTGACTTTCAATGTTTTAGTGTTATGAACATATTACCATAAAAAGAAATTTGAAAGCTGAAGTACTACGTTAAAACGTAAGGTTCTGTCACTTTGTTTTAAAAAACTGAGTGGTTTGTGAGTTAACATCACATGTTAACATGATATATTTCAGATTGTAAGTTTATTTTAAAATTAATGAATCTTATCTGCAAATCGTTTACCCAAAGATATTATTAAACTGGTACTGTAAATTATAACCAACAACGTAATATAATTTTACACAAAATTTTACATGGATTCTTATATAATAACTTTTTTATTCAATGATTTTAAAGTCCTCGCTGACTCAGTGGTAAGGTTGCACAATTGAGATGCTAAAATTCGGGTTTCGATGTCCATGTTAAGTAGAGAATAGACAGACTATTTTGTAGTTTTGCGCTTTTTTTTAATTTCGCGCAAAGCTACTCGAGGGCTATCTGCACAACCCGTCCCTAATTTAGAAGTATGAGACTAGAGGGGAAGGGAAAGCAGCTAGTTATCACAACCCACCGCCAACTTTTGGGCTATTCTTTTAGCAACGAATAGTGGGATTCACCGTAACGTTATAACGCCCCCACTTTTAAAAGGGCGAGCATGTTTGGCGTGACGGGGATGCGAACCCGCGATCCTCAGATTATGAGTCGCACGCCTTAATACGCTTGGCCATACCGGGCCTTGCTTTGCGCTTAACAACGAAACTGAAACAGTAAAAATTGTTCTATAACTTATATTTCTCCTCTCGAACTAAAATGAAACTTCCTCGATACCTTTCTCCTCTCAAATTGGTCAAAATTCTTATTAAATACTTCCTTGCTGTTAGAATATTAGATTTGTAGACAGCAGCAATGAAACACTTTTCAACCAATCATTACACAGCTTTGTATTGTAATAAATGTACATTCTGTACAGCTATTTTATTTATTAAGTTACTGAATAATTTAGAATGTTTCATCGAAAATAACAACCAAAGGAGAAAATGGAAAATATACTGTTGTCTGAAAACTACTTTGAAAGTGGAACAATAGTAAAATGCTTTTTTGCAGATTCAACTTTAGTTTCTCGAAGTCGCATTTTTTTTTACTCGCGCTGCATTGATTTATATTTCAGAAACTAGGGTATGTGTGTTGTTTTTTTCAAAAGTTTATTTCGTTTCTGAGGCTTTTTGCGTTTTTGTAAAAATTCTAGTAATGATTCCTTACTTGATGCAAATATATAACTAAAACACGTGTAAGTTTCCGCCTGTAATATATATATATATTAGCATTAACGCAAATTGAGAATGTTTTTTTCTATTTGTTTAGCGGTATGTTATGTTAGTGTAATTCCTTACATTAAAAATGTATTCATACTCCCATTTCTAGGTTAAGTAATCGTTGTCGTGACAAAAGAAGGAGTTTCCGAGATTGTATCTTACCATAGAGAATGATGGCCAGTGATAAAATGAATCCAGGCTTTCAGGTAAAACATTTTTTTATTTACCTTTGTGCTTAACATTAGTTGAGATTCCAATGTATTCCTAAACCCAAACGGCTAAAAACTTTGAGTATACAGATTATGTGGTATACGAAGTTTAATTCAGACACTGACTATCTTTAACGAAATTTATTTTTATAATATGATTAAATACAGAAAAGTTACACATAAAAATGATGGTTATTAAAAATGTGTCCACCAAAGATAATCGTCAGTGATTTTATTGTACTTGTGGGTCTCTCTTTACATTCTGTATATCTTGTTAGGGTTAGGACTTCACACAGTTGTTGAACTACTTTCATCTGGTGTATCTCTGCTTAGCTTTCAGACAATTGTGGTTTATTTTTTGACTTTTTATGTCAATGTTAAGTTTATAGATGGTTTGAAACCTTTTTTTATGTTCTGTGTCTTTTAAGTTCTTCAGCTGTGGATTCTTTTCACTTTCCAAGTAGGCTCTTACAGTTTTTTCGTGTTCTGTTTCTCTGTGTTAAATTTCTAAATAGTTGTGTTTAATTGAAGTTGAGCACAAAGGAACACAATGGCTATCGAAACCAAGTCTCTAATAGTTTAAACCTGCAGACATACAGCTGTGCCATTGGGGTACAGTCAGTTGAGAGCCTTTTTCGTGTTGTATATCCATGTTAAGTTTTTATAGATGGTTTAAAGTGTGTTTTTCAAGTTCTGTGTCTTTGTAAGTTCTTCAGCTGTGGTTTATTTTTATATTATATGTTTGTATTAAGTATTTAGTTCGTTGTAAATCTCTTAACACACTGTCTATAAGTTCTTAGGTAGCTGTGATCCCATTTAACATTCTATGTCTAGTGTTCAGGTAATTGTGAACCATCACTCCTTCACGTTCTGTATCTATATTAATAATTAATTTTTGAGATAGTTGTGGGCACTTTTTTCTTGCTCTATGTTTGTATCACTTTTTAAGTAGTTGTGGTCTAATTTCTTGTTCTCTATCATATTGTCATAATCTTTTCATATTCTATATTTATGTTAAATATTTCAATAATTATGGGCCTCTTTTAAAGCTGTATATCAGTACAAGCTTTTAGGTAGACAGCTCGAAACATTTTAAATTACATAAACCAAGATATTTTAGCCTAGGATATATAACGTGGTCAGAATTTCATCGACACAGAACACGTTTTGAATGAAGAGCCGAAAACGTTCGCATACTAAAACGAATGTTTTTAGAAATATAAACTCGAAATGCGCAGCAGTGCTGCACTCTAATATAATAAAATTGTGCTTAGCGTGTTTGTTTGGCAACACATCGAGAACTACGAAATTTTGAACTCACATTCCAGGTATTTAACTATCAAGTCCAGCCAAGCCCAAGGTAATGGAAGGAAATATTTGGTTTGGTTTTGAATTTCGCGCAAAGCTACACGAGGGCGATCTGCGCTAGCCGGCCCTAACGTAGCAGTGTAAGACTAAAAGAAAGGCAAGCAACTAGTTATTATCATCCCCCACCAACTCTTGGGCTACTCTTTTACCAACGAATAGTGGGATTGACCGTCACATTATAACGCCCCCCAAAGGCGAGCAGGTTTGGTATAACGAGGATTCGAACCCGCGACCCTCGGATTACGATGCCGGACCGTATGAAGATTTTGAGTCCTTTTTAACTCACCATATAGTAACATAAGTTAATTTAGGCGTTTGAATAATATTACAGCATTGTTCCAGTAGGTTATTCGGTGTTCCATAGTGGATCATTTGTTTAATAATTGTATAAGAATTATTTTATTTTCAACAAAGATAAAATTGAAAAGAGAATCTGTGATGCAGTGGCCTAATACACTATTTGATCTTCAGCAATATCTTTTGTGGCCGTAGTTTTGCTTATTCAAGGCTCGTCAGCCTGAAAAGCCATCAGAGGATAGCGACCTGTCGTAAACCAAGAGATGAGAAAAAGTACGTGGCTGTGAAGTAAATAAAAATATCAGAAAGATTATATCGGTAGAACAAAAACCAGAAGAATTCTATTGTGTGGCTAAACAGTGAAGATGGTCAGAAGATCAACCCATGAGTTCTCTGCGAAGACCACTTCGAAGGTCCTAAGAATAAATGTAATGTGGTAAATCTGGTTATGGTAAATAATCATTATAACCGGAATTCTCCGGTGGAAGCAACATTACAGAGAGGTACCACAAATGATCAGATGAGATTAAGACTTTACAATGTGATTCTCAAAGCAGAACGCCAAATATAACGCGTAGAAAACAGAGGTGAACATGTCGTGTTCGAAGCCGCGGAAGGCGATTTCATCACTATTATATATATAAATAGTTTAGCATGAAAAAAATGACGTTCCCGTATTTGGAAACGGCAATAAAATTGAAAGAAAAAAAATGGCAAGCAGGGTCGAACGAAAGTCTCATATATTTATATACAACAGAAGATGTGGATTCAAACCCTTCCCAGTTCCTCATAATCAACGGAGGAAATACAGGCACAGGTGACTTCCTAGTTGATATCTGACGTTTGACCATTTCAGGTGAGGTTTCTTGTGAAAGAGAAAACGTTGATACTTGAAGATTTCAAAAAACTGAATTTGAACGTAATTAGCTCGGACATCAAAGATGCTGTCAGTGGTTGGAAGTGAAATATTTGCATTGGTAGGAGACATGATGGAATAAATAGTATTCACAGAAGCCGCAGTGGTAAAGACATTGGGGAGATGTATGTTTACCAGAACACTGATAAGAGTGGTTTGAATCACTTTTCTTACATGTACTGTAGAAAAGATGTAAATACAGTTAAGTACAAAGACAAGGCCCAGCATGGCCAGGTGGGTTAAGGCGTTGGACTCGTAATCTGAGGGTCGCGGGTTCGAATCCCGTTCGCACCAAACATGCTCGCCCTTTCAGCCGTGGAGGCGTTATAAAGTGACGATCAATCCTACTATTCGTTGGTAAAGAGTAGCTCAAGAGTTGGCGATAGATGGAGATGACTAGATGCTTTCCCTTTAGTCTTACACCACTAAATTAGGAACGGCTAGCGCAGATAGCCCCACTAGTAGCTTTACCCGAAATTGAAAAAAACAAACAAAAAACAAGTTCAATGACAAATTAAATGAGAACCATGACAACAAGTTCAGATATGTTTGTTGGGACATTTAGCAATGGGATGGAAATTACAGCCGAGTCGTTTCTCGCATCACAAAGGCTGAGTTGAAGGTGTCTAGGACGTTTTCACATGTAGGTAAATGCAAGTTTCATATCGAAGGAAATGATCCATCACTGCCGTCAACCAGAATCTTGATAATACACCCTTGGTCATGTGCATGAAGAATCCAAATAGCCCATTCTCCTTGTTCTCCATAGTTGGGTAAACACCACGAAGGACAAAGGGAAACAATGTGGAGCTGCGGATTTACTATTTAATGTTGGGTCTTAAATTAGTAAGTTACATCTTGCTACAGAGCGCCAGTGACAGAATTATTTGAAATCTCGACAGACACTGTTACAGATGAAAACAACTTGATAAATATATCTGCACGAGAAAATATATTTGAGATGTTCAGAAACGTTTACATGTAGAGAAAAGATGAGCATCCATCTTAAAGATGATAAAATCTTAAAGTTTCGTCATGTGATTTGTATCCATAGTTGGTAAAGGATCAATAGACGAACAGGATGCAGGGATTGGAGTCAAGAAAGTAAACTTGTAAAATCTGTATGAAACTGTACAGTCATCATTTAACGACCTGGAAGTCTCAGCAACATATGTCAGAGAAGAAACAGTGGGTGTAGTTACTGTAGGAGAATTGTTAGAAAGGTCGCAGCACTAAATGACATTGTTTACCTGAGGTCAAGGTCAAGTCGAGAGTAAGACTTAGGGCATTGATGACTAGAAGGTTTTTCAGAAGGTTCTGTGGGGCAAAGCTGCTCCATTATAGTCTACAGTTTAGAACGCATCCCGAAGACTGAACGAACATTACACACCAAAAAGTCCAAATGACTTAAATAGTAAACATCAACTTGACGCAGAAGTAAAATTAAACAACCGTAACTCAAAAGCTCAACTAATCACAACAAATACCTAAACTACAAGAGTTTACAAGGCTCAATAGATGATGTTTATTTACGCTAACACAAGCTGTGCTAATAAGCCTTGAACAAGTGAACATGCAGTCAGCCTTGAATAAGTGAACATGCAGTCCCAAGCAGAGAATTCAGTAAATTAAAAAAAATGCATTGAACCTGTACACCACAAATTATATCTTCAATTTTATGTTTAACAAAAAGACAAAAATATGTATTATCATTAACCAGTTGGCCCACTGTATAATGTTGATTAATTAATTAGACACAAAACCATAATATTATTTAAACACCGAGATTAATTTGATTTATGTTACATACATGGTGAGTTCGTAGAGGCTCAAAAACCCGTAAATAATACATACATGTTGCCATTATGAGCAACCTAATGGTATTTCAGTGGTTCGCTGACCTAAGTTGCGTTGATGAGTATTGAATAGATATTTGAGATCTTCAGAAACGTTTATGTATAGAGAAAAGCTGACACAGTACATAAACTACAGCTGGAGTACAACAGAGCATGCAGTCAATTAAAGAAAGAATAAGATAATTTAGTCCCATCATAATAAAGTTTAAAATTACTGCTTTACAGCTACACCTACCTACCTCTCTAGAGATGAATGCACAATCGTATAATAGAACTGCTACAAATATAACCATTTCTGAAACCCTTTATTTAAAAGTTTTTCCTAAGAAATGGTTAGAAATCTCCTCCTATCCCCTCCCAATAAACACATCTATTTTAATATACTAAATATAATGCGATTGAATCTTTCGTGCTTAATTTACATCATAACCTAATACAGCAATGGAAAACTGTGATTCCACAGCGACTAGTTAGCAGTAACTACGTTTCTAGAGTAACAGGTTTCTTATAATAATGCTGGAGCTATAATCATTGCTACTTTAAACATTGTAAACGAGCATTCTAAAGCTCTCCTCCATACAGTTAATGGGTGCTAATTCATGGGAGCTGGAAAATCGAATTTCTACTAGCTGTAAATATAATACGTTTCCACGAGGCTTAATGGATTCTTTAGGTTTATAAATGAGTGTTTTGTCAATAAGAGGCTTGGAGAAACCGTTTTCGTGAGCAAACTTCTGCGAGATATTAATTTGTAATTACTTTCATTTTATGGACTCGTTGAATATAATTGCATATTTCGATTGGGTGTCAGAAATATTTTCTTAATTTACACCATTCGCATTTAATCATGATTATTATTATGTCAAATTTGATAATTGAAACTGTTCCAGCGTCTTATGTCCTTCTGTTGAAACTTTATTAAAATCCATCTGGTGACTGCCAAATATGTTTTTAACAAACCATTCTCTTTATCTAGAATTTCAGTAATTTTTGCATTATTAAAAGTTCGGCAAAGAAATATAAATGAAATTTGCATCATATACACAGTTTACTGCCGCTTATAAAAATTAAACTTGACTTACTTTAAAAAAATTACAGTTTCGAAGTAAAACTCAATCCATCCCATATTTCATTAATTTAAATTTAACTCAGCATAACTGCAGCTTAACTATCTAATCAAGCTCTTAACTGAGCCTCGTTAATATGTGACGTTAACAAAGACCAAAAGTGAAAAATCTACATAAAAGAAGAAAGTCATACGTCACATTATTGACGTCAGAGAGTTATAGAATAGTTTATGTGGTGTGTACATCTTTTACAAACATGGTGAAATATGATTACAATCATAATTGTCATAAGACATTAGTACTAGGCTAATTACCTTTCTCAATTCTACTTTCTTTATCTAATTCCTTACGGATTGTCAAGAGTTAGGAAAGTGTATAATTAATATTCCAAACACACTGTATCTACTACACCATTGCAGACAACGAATTTCGTTTGGTAAAATACATTAAACACAGCATTGGTCGAAATGCTGTTTATCTAAGCTATATGATAGAACAAGCATTGTTATACGAGAATAATTTATAATTCGATACCAAATACGAAATATACTCTGAACTTCTCCCGTTTGAGCTCTAAGTAGGAAGTAATGTGAGTTTATTTGTTTGTTTTTAATTTCGCGCAAAGCTACACGAAGATTATCTGCACTAGTCGTCTCTAATTTAGCAGTGTAAGACAAAAGGAAGGGCAGCTAGGCATTATCGCCCTCCGCCAACTCTTGGGCTACTTTTCACCAATGAACGTCATGTTGTGATGCCTCCACGGTTGAAAGGGTGAACATGTTTGGTGTGAGGGTGATTCGAACCCGCGTAGTATAACTAGTTCTTTTACGTGAAGATAGATTGAAAGTATATTTCAACTCAAATATTGTTTGTTAAAAATTAAAATTAAATTAGAAACTTGGTGAACGTACAATAATAATAAAAATAGGCGAGTTCTCGTGGCTCACACCAGACTTTTTATTAGATACCTCTTCCAGAATTTGAGTATTTATAGACCAGGAAAGAACAAATGGACATAGAAAACAGTCTAAAAATCTTGTTACATGTAGTTTCTTAAATAATACTAATTAAAAAGGGCTTAACTGTGTTAATTATCCTTTGGTATTCAAACAGAGATAAGCTGAACAAGTTTGCATTTTTACCTTATTAACATTGTTAACTGTGCTCGTTTAGATAATTAACAGCAAAGCGTTAAACAAAGCCGTGAATTTCTTCAAACCTCGTAAGGTGTACGAAAGGAATCTAATTAGCAATGATTCCAATTAGATATGCCATTTACAAAAATGTTGCTATTACAAATAAACGAATTAGCAATATTAGCCTATTGTTTAATTAACGATCATATGTTTGCATAAAGCAATAAACTGTCTACGTTGTTCCCAATGCAAACCCAGATCTTCAGTGTTACAAACCATCCAGCGTATCGCTGAGCCATTGAAAGGTTTAATTATTGAAAGCTTTAGGAGTCCTAGCAAGAACAAGTCTAACATTCGTGACTGTGTTCGGATAACTTATGAGAAAGCGTTATCGTGTTCACTGTTTGAGAAACAAAGTAATTCAGAGTTCATAAATAATGAGAACTTTCACAGCCCAGCCATATCGTGTGGTCCTGAAAAGATCTTAAAATACTTTGGATCGAATCCCCTTCCCATTCATGTGTGATTATTACGTTGGATCCATTCCATTAGTATTGTATAAGAGTGAGGATCAAGCCCTACTAAATTTCAATAGTTAACGATAGTTGCAGTTGACCAGCTGTTACCAGTCCATCATTTCGAAATTAGGGACGACTAGCGCAGACTTCGTGTGGCTCTGCGCGAATATCCGGAACAAATGTGTGATCTAGTAATAGCCGTCTCTAACTTTCAATTATTAATGGATGGAAGACGACCAGCACTTGTCACTGCAAGGGTTTTGTCCAGCTCTTTGTGTTGAATAATGTGATTTGTTATTACTTTTATAAGAACCCCACACTTAAAATTACGGAGAGTGTCAGCAACTTTGCGTCTTGAGTCCATAGGCAATATATCATTTTAACCATTAACTTCACTGTTCATTTTATACGAAGAAGACATTTTTCTTCTTTAAAATTGACGTCCTCAGGATTACCACTAAAAATAATGAGTAAATTACCACAAACTAGAGCAATTCAAGTACAAATTACTAAAAATATTCTAAGTCATTTTCCATTTTCACTAGCAATTTCGAGATAGGCATATTAGTTAAAAAAATATTCTAACATGATAATGTTTCATGAAAACTTAAAAGCAGAATTACAACTAACTGTTTAAAATACGGTTTTATATTTAATAGAAACTAATGTACATGTATTAAGTTCCATATTAAATCAGTTCCAATTATTAACCATACGACACTTTCATTACACGTTAATGTGTGCATCGTGTACTTACCATGTTTCAATTTTATTCTACGTCACTGTGTATACCGTGTATTTAGCATGATTCACATTTATTCTTCGTTACTGTGTGTACCGTGTATTTACCTTGTTTCACTTTTATTCTACGTTACTGTATACACCGTGTATTTACATTGTTTCACTTTTATTCTACGTTACTGTGTAGACTGTTATTTACCATGTTTCACTTTTATTCTGCGTTACTGTATAAACCGTGTATTTACCATGTTTCGATTTTATTCTACGTTAACTCTGTACACCGTGCATTTATCATGTTTCACTTTTATTTTAAGTCACTACATACATCGTGTATTTATCATGTTTCACTTTTATTCTACGTTACTGTGTGTACCGTGTATTTACCATGTTTCACTTTTATTCTACGTTACTATGTGTACCGTGTGTTTACCATGATTCACTTTTATTCTACGTTACTCAATACACCGTGCATTTATCATGTTTCACTTTTATTCTACGTTTCTGTATACACCTTGTATTTACCATGTTTCACGTTTATTCTAAATCACTGTTTACATCGTGTATTTATTATGTTTCAATTTTATTCTACGCTACTGTGTGCACCGTGTATATTTATCGTAATTTACCTTCTGTCTTAATTACTTATAAAGTTTCTGTGGCGCACTTGTCTTTAACCCTATTTCTTGTATGCAGCTATTCTTGGCTTCGACATAAAACCACTATAATTTAGTTTGATTCTTCAAGCATTTCAAAGACAATAGAGTAATGGAGCTATTATCTTATATAACGTAAAGATAGATTCCGTTTTCTTTATCTAACATTAGAAATATTCCATTCCATTATTCTTTTGTCAAGTATTCCAGGTGGGACTCTAGTTTTACTCTCTGTAAATTTGAACATTTCTGTTTGAACATTAAGATAACTTTATAACTGGATGCAACAGTTTTCCAAATGCAATTAAATTATTTCAGAAAGAATTATTCATAGTGGCCTTTTCTTCGTACTGTAAACCACTGAACGTGTTATTTATATAACATAATCCACTAGGCGAAGCAGATTATATACGCATGTCTTGCTATCGAATGGGTGTTGTAACCCCTACCGCTTCAAGGAGAAACTAATTAAATTATTATCCTATTATCTAAATAATATCGTACAGAAACATGTGGTCGAATGATTTAAAACTTGTATTTTGCTCTTTCAGCTTAAATAATAGAAAGCAAACGTCAGCCTTTCGCTTATGTTTGTACGTTCGATTTCAAAGATGAGCTCATTTCCTTTACAATGATAACTTTGTGTCCCCAAGATAAGCTGTAATCTAATTGTAACAGATTTAGCTCCTCCTTAAACCAGCAGGAGACAAAATTATCAGTGTGATTACAAAACTTTTTTTCAGTCTTTCTGAAAAGCAAATAATCAAATTACCAAAAGAAAGGAGTAATATAAATATTTTGTTTGTTGTTATAAATTAAACTCCCGAATGTTATTGTACAGAAGTTTACCGACTGGAAAATGTTTTTTATGGCATCATCAACCAAATGTGCCTTCTGTTTAGTTGTTTGAGATTCATGTGAAGCCATATGAATGCTAACTAGTCAGGCTAACTAGTGAGATTTTACCCTCTATTTCACAATGCACTTACAGCTCCAAAGTGATGAGCACGACTTGTGTTTGAGTAGCAAAGAGACTCGAGCCACGGATTCCCATCTCCTTAGTTTTTATTATACTGTATGCCTCTCTTTATACATATATGCCCGCAAGTGGTTCAGCGGTATGTCTGCGGACTTACAACGCTAAAAATCGGGTTTCGATACCCGTGGTAGGCAGAGCAGAGATAGTCCATTGTGTTGCTTTGTGCTTAATTCAAAACAAGAACTTTCTATTTATACATATATAATGTGTGTGTGTGTACACAAGAGCAAATGAAGGAAAGAAAATTCGATTCTAAACTCTCAGAATATCAAACGGTTGAGAAGCATATATGTCATCACTTTTATACAACTACTAACAAGTAAACTACGCAAAACAAATTATTGAAATAATCGTACTATATTTCCCGACATTGGATTGGTTTATATCATCTTAGTATTAGCATACAAGCCATTTAAGCCACGTTTATTGCTGGGCGATTGGAAACGCCACAAATGTTCCCTTATAAACTGTTGGATTTTTCATATTTATGGCAAAGCTACCAGGGCTGTCTGTCATTATTCCAAATTTTGAACTACTGTTCAGAGGGAAGATAATCTGTCAGAAACATTCCACTATCCACGTCAGAAAACTGATTGTCACAAATATAATACACTAACTGCTTAAATTGCGAGGAATATTTTATGACATCATATTACAGATTTGAGCCCCGGTTCACCATCTCTGAAATCCAGTGTTGTATTAAAGGGCTGACTCTTGTACAAATTGTCTGAATATTTGAAATGGCTATAATTTTAAAGTTTGGTTTGATTTCCTTTGAATTTGTGACACACCTAGGGTTGAAAGGGCGAGAATATTTGGTGCGACGGGGATTCGAACCCGCGACCCTCAGATTACGAGTCGAGTGCCTTAATGACCTGGCCATGCCGGACCAGTTTAAAATTTGATTAGCATAAAAAGTGAAATGTCAACCTCTAGCAAAGTTAAAAATCAGCCATCCGGATTTACAATGCTACAACAATAGTTCGATATCTTTCAGTGTACACAGCAAGCAGCCCGATATGTTTTTGCTATTAAAAAAGAACACAAACACATCTTATTAAAAAAAAGACATGAAAGTAACAAAATTATTTGTATATTTTAATGTTTTAAATAAAAATCTCAGGATTGGGACAAATGTTTAAAAAAAGGAGGAAGTGTATACAAAAATTAATGTAAAACTAATGTTTAAGAAGAAGTTTCTGATCTGACTCTTTTAATAGCACTGTCAAAGGGTCCACTGCTCCACTCGGTATTTAGTTGTCAAGTTTACAGAATACTGGTGAAAATTCGCAGATAATGGTCCTCTTCCACCAGCTTCTCCATATTAGTATATGTACTCAATATACTATCAAACTGAATCATACTTAAGAATTATAGAAAGTTTCACGGCGATCAAAGTTTGTGAAGTTAGTACTAAAGAGGTAAAAATTAAAATAATCCGCCAAACTTGTAAAAATTAGAAAATTAATGAACTAAGGGACCTTATTATTTCTCTGTGGCGTATTGAAAAACCTCTCAAGGACCCAGCATGGTCACGGGTTCGAATCCCTGTCACACCAAATATGTTCGTCCTTTTAGCCGTGGGTGCGTTATAATATGACGGTCAATCCCACTATTCGTTGGCAAAAGAGTAGCCCAAGAATTGGCGGTGGGTGGTGAAGACTAGCTGCCTTCCGTCTAGTTTTACACTGCTAAATTAGGGACGGCTAGCACAGATAGCTCTCGTGTAACTTTGCGCGAAATTCAAAACAAACCAAACCAAGAACCCCTTAAAGTTTCATGTTGATGTGTGGTCTGAAAATTTCAAAAGTTTTACGTTCAAGACAGACGTGAGCCACGATATAGTAAAGAGGATAGATTTAAAATGCCTAATAAAATAAAAAGTAGATATCAAGCAATATTTTTAGAGCTCGCAAGTATCAGGATGGAGTGTGTTACAAGAATTTAATATAGTTTCTTCTACGCTATATCTGGTTCCTTAATAACGTGGTCGTTCGTGAAAAAAGTAAGATGAACTCCAAAGAGCTCGTAAGTATTCAAAGAACAAGATGATAAAGGAATATAAACCTTTAAAAATGTATATTCCAATAAGTTCCACATTAGCACAAAATTTATTCAAGTAACTGACAGTAAATATTTCTTTCATAATTTCACGCAGAACTGTCCAATAGTATCTGTCCATGACAGGAAATATTGAACTTACAGTATGGAGAAGAAGCAGCTAATCAATCGAACCCAAAAGAAATCATAGACACATTTTGCAGCGCAAGCCTAAATAGATTTTACATCCAGGAAAGAAATCTAGTGCAATTAAGGAATGAGATACAAACATGGGTATCTAATCCGTTTCCTATAACTTGAAGTTTGTCTTAAGTGCTTAATTACATGCCTTTTTTGTTTCCTCTTAAACGAAGTGCGAACCTAAATGTAAGACTAAAAAAGTTGAAGCACCCACACGCTGTATAAAAAGAAAATGATAACAACAAAAGGATAGTTCTAGGTTGTGATCGTTCATTCGGAAAGACTAATATATTGATGTATTGAATACGACGCCAGTCAGTAAATATTTTATCTTGGGTGGGAGTCGAATACAGACACTTATCGATAATGAGATTAACTTCAGGAACTTTTACAATTACTTCTGATGCTTTTACCAAACATTCCACATTATAAAGATGGTCTAAGCTGATTCAATTTGACGTTTAGAGCGCCATAGAAGCAAACCCTGAAAAGGGTTATCTTAGTGCAAGAGCTCGGTCTGAGCAGATCACAAAATCTCTATTAGGATCGATTAACAAACGTGAAGATTCAAGGTTCTGCCTTTTAGTTAAGCTCTACTATATAACACGTTACTATACAGAAAGAAATCAGCTTTCTTGTGAAAGATGAACATCGAAACGAGAATCTCTTTTTCAGTGAAGTCTAACACAACTCTGTAAAGAATTAAGAGCATGTTCCGCTATACTCGTGTTATAGTGTTTGCTTGTTTATGAATTTTTGCGCTGAGCTATATCAAAGACTATACGTTTACAGCTTTCCAGAAACTTGAAATAGGACGTAAATAGCAAGGACGGAATTTTCCAAACTCAACAACAGAAACTTGAAGCATTTATTAACAATAAAAAGAAGACTTTCGAAACCAACAACAATAACAATAACACGTCATGATCTTTAACGTAAGGACAAAGGTTTCTCCCACTCATACCGTAATGTCCGTTTACAACCAAATACTAACTTTAAACAGATGTACTAATACCATCTGTGAACTACTCATTAATAGCTCCAACGATGTAAACACGTACATTGAATTGTCTCCCAAATAAATTCTACCTCCGACCCCACTAACTTAGTCACTTCTGCATCCCAACAAACGAAACCCAAGAACGTTTTCAATGTCGTCGGTCTATTCTCTAAAACACTAACTGAGCCTCAACACAAACTTCTTATTAAATGTCTTAATTTTTTCCTATCCCTAAAAATATAGATATCTTTGAAATTATTTCTGACCTCCAAGATCTTGAACACAGATTAAGACTTCCAGTTTTTCTTCAGAAACAAACCACATTCAAACATTCAAGTCGTTAACTGTTTGTTTTGTTTTGGAATTTCGCACAAAGCTATTCGAGGGCTATCTGTGCTAGCCGTCCCTAATTTATTAGTGTAAGACTAGAGGGAAGGCAGCTAGTCATCACCACCCACCGCCAACTCTTGGGCTACTCTTTTTACCAACGAATAGTGGGATCGACCGTCACATTATAACGCTCCCACGGCTGGGAGGGCAAGCATGTTTGGCACGACTCGGGCGCGAACCCGCGACCCGCAGATTACGAAGCGCACACCTTAACGTGCTAGGCCATGCCAGGCCTCAAGTCGTTAACTATGACTCAAAAGTACGAAACAATCTTTCCTATACTAAACATAACGCTCAAAGTACGAAAGAATCTTTGATATGGTAAACATAACGCTCACAGTACGAAACAGTCTTTCCTATAGTAAACATAACGCTCAAAGTACGAAACAGTCTCTCCTATAGTAAACATAACGCTCACAGTACGAAACAATCTCTCCTACAGTGAACATAACGCTCACAGTACGAAACAATCTCTCCTATAGTGAACATAACGCTCAAAGTTCACTGAAACATGAAAATTAGATTATTATTAAACTACGACAAAGGCCTGAAAGCCTTAGAATCTTATCTGAGAAAACTGAGACAAATCCAGCATTTAATTCGTTACAGACTAAGCTGAGCTGATCCTCAAACTTACTGGTTTTGAACTTAATAATGAGATCTATATTCAAACAAAAGGCACAGTCATGACAACCAAGATGTCCCTAAACATGCCAACAATTTTATTGTAGACTTAAAGATAAGAATGTTGGAAAGGTTCGCAGACAAACTAACTTTCTGGATATGCTACTTTGATGACATTTTTTTCATTTGGGTAAGAGACAAAGATCGATTACCGTCCATTCATAGACATGATAACACCTTTCAACGTTCCAAACTACTCCACTACCGAGAAAGTTTTTCCTTAGATGTAAACCTAATATTAAAAGATGCTGTTCCACATACTGATTTGTACCGAAAGGGAACGAATAAACCACAATATTTACAGAATCAAAACTGTCACTCTCCACACACCAAATGCAAAAGCACATTCAATCAAAACAGTTATTTTAAAGAGTATATGTTCTTACAGCTAGAACTGTGACCATCACATTAATTATTTGAAACAAACTGTGACTGAAATAGATTATAAACAAAACACTATAACCCAACAACTCAAAATTAACAATACACCACGTGAATCTGTCTTGAAACAATTACCTAAATCAAATTCTTTTTGTGTTCCACTGGTTATTACTTATCACTCAAAATTATAAAAAAAAATTATCTCGCATATTAAAGAGACACTTTTACCTCCAATTTAATGATGAACTGAAATCCATTTTTGAAGAAGTTCCTATCATTTCTTTCAGGAAAAATAGCATATTATTTTATTCATCCTTAGTTTATGCTGAAGTCAACTTTATGAAGAAACCGGGTGAAAGTCATCGTTGCCAAACCTGTAGGTTCATGCACAAACAAGCAAATTCTCCGATAAAGACAAACAAATCCATTTCAAATTCACTAAACAATTAACTTGCTCTAATTAAAATATCTACTTTATCCAATGCTGAAAAGTTAACTTCCAAAACGTGGGCCAAACCAAAACAACTATGGAACGTTTTAATGACCACAAATAAACAACCAAATCAAACAAAGAACGTTTGGTCCCAAAACATTTTAACATGTCAGGCAAGTCTGTTGAAAACAATAAACTGACGGGTACATAAATAAATTTTACGTCTAACAGCAACAGGGAAATTAAAGAAACTTACTGGATATCACGGTTAAATGGCATCAATTTCGATCCTGGAATTGTTGACCTTTGCAAGGTCTTTAAAAACATATTCAAAACTAAACTCATAAATAAACTTAGTTTATAATAAGTAATACTCATGTTTTTACATTTCACTATACTACGTCACATTATTTATTTCCCATCAACTTTTGCCCCTATTTTATTATAAACTTAACTGATTGACATTTTTTTCACTATTATCACACCTAAGTCTTTTATGCATTTTCCGCATATCTGAGGGTCGTGGATTCGAATCCCCGTCACACCAAATATGCCTACCCTTTTAGTCGTGGGAGCATTATAAAATTATGCTCAATCCCACTATTCGTTGGTAAAAGAGTAGCCCAAGAGTTGGCGTGGGTGGTGCTGACCAGCTATCTTTTCTCTAGTCTTACACTATTAAACTATGGACGGCTAGCGCAGATGACCCTCGTGTAGCTTTGCGCGAAATTCAAAAACAAACAAACAAAAAAACCTTTGGCATAAACTAAATGTGGCGCCAACAACTCTAGGTTGTGATTGGCTAGTTATCAAGGCCAACTTATTTCGAACATACTGTTTACGTGACGTCGACATCTGTGCCTATATATTTCGGCACATTCATTAATCAAAACCTTTGATTCTCCTGAGGAAGAGCAACGAACTATCCGAAAGCTTTTGAGTTTTGGGCCTGTTTTAAAAACTATAGAGAAGGTATATATTCAACAGTACCCAACATTATCCATTCTTTTACTTCACTTTGATGTCGCACACGTGGTATCAAAGTGCGAAGTGATTTGTTATGGTAACGAGACGCGAATCTTAAATCCTCGTTTTAATCTTTTAGGTGCAACGTCATACAGGCCACATCCGGTCTGTACTATCGTGTTGGACAAATAATGTAGTACACCTATTTTACTATAAAGCTACACTTTATACGTTACACATTTTCGCATGTAATTCTTTACATGCTTTTCAACAAACTACCACGCATAATGCCTTGTTTATAACATTCGTGTAAAAATACAAAACAGAAACCTACTTTTACCATTAAAAGTCGCGTGTCATCACATTTATGTTTGTTTGTTTTGTTTTTGGAATTTCGCACAAAGCTACTCGAGGGCTATCTGTGCTAGCCGTCCCTAATTTAGCAGTGTAAGACTAGAGGGAAGGCAGCTAGTCATCACCACCCACCGCCAACTCTTGGGCTACTCTTTTACCAACGAATAGTGGGATTGACCGTCACATTATACACCCCCACGGCTGGGAGGGCGAGCATGTTTAGCGCGACGCGGGCGCGAACCCGCGACCCTCGGATTACGAGTGCACGCCTTAACGCGCTCGGCCATGCCAGGCCCATCACATTTATAGTTCGCATCATTTATAAAGAGTACTTTTTATTCAAATGTTAAAAATGTTCACCAAAGTAAAATATTACACACAACTAAATTTATATACATATATTGTTGTTTTGAATTAAGCACAAAGCTACACAATGGGCTATCTGTGCTCTGCCCACCACGGATATTGAAACCCGGATTTTAGCGTGTAAGTCCGCAGACATACCGTTGAGCCACTGGGAGGCATATACATATATACAGGTGTGCATGTACAAATAAAATCAAATGTGTTGATAAACGTATTTCAGTATTCCTAGACTATATTGTATTTTATTTCTAAGTAGCCACGATATTATCTTTGGTACCACACAAAATCAATTTGTTTAGATATGTTACAGTTTCAAGAAAAAAATTATAATGAAACTTGCAACGTATCATGTTTTCCAACCGGGATATGTGAAGCAGATGTTTTATTTTAGTCAATTAACAACAATGTTTAATATGTGAATTTCATATAACATGAACGTCTCTTGGGATATGTGAAATGGTTGTTTTATTTTACTCAGTTAACAACAGTATATAATATGTGAATTTCATATAACATGAACGTCTCTTGGGATATGTGAAATGGTTGTTTTATTTTACTCAGTTAACAACAGTATATAATATGTGAATTTCATATGACATGAACATCTCTTTCGTTCAATGAAAGAAACTTATTTTTCCACTAATGTTTTACTAAGCTCCTTTTTAGAGCTGTTCCAATACATATATGTAATCACAGAGGAAAACAAACTTTTCCGCTATTCATTTTCCTCACAAAAAAGTCTAAGATTGCTTACGAATACAGTTTCATCGTAATCCAGTTTTGTTGCTGATATCCGCAAGAGACTGGAAAACATAATAAACATGGAAGATGACACATCAGTATCGCTAAATAGCATCATAACGTTCGTTAAAATAAAACGATAAAAATATTGATTAGTCAGAAGGGCTAAACAATATCGATTAATAAATAGGTTTAGATGACATCAGTATTGATTCATAAAAAGAACTATGTGATAAAAACATCGATTAATGAAAGAGACTAGACAACATTAACATTTAGTAGTGAAATAGACTAGACAACATTAATATTTAGTAGAGAACTAGATTAGACAATATTAACATTTAATAGATAAATAGACTAGACAACATTAACATTTAATAGAGAAATAGACTAGACAACATTAACATTTAGTAGTGAAATAGACTAGACACCATTAACATTTAGTAGTGAAATAGATTAGACAACATTAACATTTAGTAGTGAAATAGACTAGACACCATTAACATTTAGTAGTGAAATAGATTAGACAACATTAACATTTAGTAGTGAAATAGACTAAACAATATCAACATTTAGTAGTGAAATAGACTAGACACCATTAACATTTAGTAGTGAAATAGATTAGACAACATTAACATTTAGTAGTGAAATAGACTAAACAATATCAACATTTAGTAGTGAAATAGACTAGACACCATTAACATTTAGTAGTGAAATATACTAGACACCATTAACATTTAGTTGTGAAATAGACAAGACAACATTAACATTTGGTAGTGAAATAGACAAGACACCATTAACATTTAGTAGTGAAATAGACTAGACACCATTAACATTTAGTAGTGAAATAGACTAAACAACATTAGCATTAAATAGTGAAAGAAAATAAAAAGCTTAATTTGTTAATGAAACAGTCTTCAATTACATGAATATTGATTACTGAAATAGTCCATGTGATTTCTTTAACTGATGAGAGAGCCTTTAAATAACAAAACTTTCCAACTGATAAAGTTTAACTCATAACAAATATTGGCTGAGGAAAGAGACTGACAATTAGCGGCTAAAATACATGAATTATCGATTAGTAAATGAGATAAAAATATTGATTAATGTAAGAAACTGAAAGATATCACTATCCATTAGTGAGAGAGACTTAAAAATACCAATTATTGAAATAAACTGGTCGAAATGTCGACGAAATATTGACAAAAGAAACTAAATAATAAAACTTACCAACTGACGACAAAAATAATGATTAGTGAATGAAACTGAAAGGCAACATTATAAATTAGAAAAAAAAATGATTACACATTTTTGTCAGTTGTTGAAATAAACTAAACCAAATAAAAGTCTATTGACAAATGAAACTAAACAGTAAAACTTACCAACTGATGAGGAATAATTAGCGAAGAAAATATGGATTGGTGAAAGAAACTGAATGAAATTATATTGATCGTTAATAGAGACTATTCAACACATATTGTTTGATAAAAAAATACAATGCGACGTCCATATTAATTAGTAAAAGAAACAAACAAACAACTCAAATGGTGTAGGGAAATAAATAACAAAAATATTTGTAGTGAAATAAGTTAAAAGGCAAAAAAAGTTGAGTGATGAAAGAGACTGAACAGCATCGATCAATATCAATTAGTTTGCAAAGACCGAACATCAGTTTTGGATGATGAAAAGAGACTAAGTTGGTCTGGCGAAAGATAACAAAAATGTCGAATACTAAAACAGATCAAACGACATGAAAAATGGTTAATAAAATACATTAATTAGGGTCAGTGTAAGGCACAACAAGGGAACAATTTAAATACAAATTGGTTAGTGGAAAAAGTCATAACAATTAATATTAGCAAAAAAGACAACAATATCAGTTGGTAAACATTATCATCTCTTAATAAAACATTAAATGATCACAATTGCGGTTAAGTGAATTACTAATTAATAAATATATCAGTTGGAGAAATGTTTAATTAGAACAATACTGGTTTTATTAAATGTACTAGTTTAGAGTAATATCGGTTGATAAATTATTACACGGCAACAGTTTCTGTCTAATAGAATGTTGAATGGAATAATGTTGGATTGTGAGGATGTTAAATTACACTAGTATGTAATGGAAAAGTTACTAAATAATATAATATCATTAGGGAAAGTTATTAATCGATAATGTTATTGGACGATGAAAAAACGTCCTTTGTATCTCTTTATTTCCTTCATATTGCCTTCCCAAAAATTCTAAGTCTTATGTCATCAGATGTTATATCATCAGTGTAACAACAAATGGTAAAATATTCAACATTACCAGCATCAAATATAAATTCATTGATGGATCTGAATAATGCATACATACTATAGTACACTATGTGAATGTGCAATAATCTCTTTGATGGGTCTATACAGTTTATGGATAGACATTCTATGAATCTTTAATGGCTTTTTAGAGTATTGGGCAAAATGTCTGTACACTGTTCTAAATTGAAGTGATTGTATGCATGCATGGAGTAATTATTGAGTGAATGTTAGAGTAGTAACGGAGAAGGCGTACTATTGGACAAATATGTATGAGTTGTTATTGTGGTTTGGATAAGTTGTTTTGTCCATTTGTTTGTCAAAACACACATACAAACCTGTTTTGTACAAAAATAGTGTATTTTGTATTTTTCGAAACAGACCAACGCTTTATTTAGACAGTTTATTAGTACTTGATGTAGAGTCATGTTTCATCAAGTGGCAGAAGTTATAGGGCGTCAAATTGTCCACTGTCAAGTAATGATGTGAAGCAAACGAACGTTGCCAGAACTTTACAATGCATCTAGTGTACTGTATCCAAAGTTACAAAACGTCATCGGATCACAGGAAACGTTTTATCCAGGAAAGTCAACTGGTAGACGCCTATAAACTACTGTTTGAGATAACCGTATTTTAATCAGGTTAACACGTCGAAAATGAAAGTCTTGTAATACCTTACAACAGGAATAGCATGAACACTTTCATGCAAAAGATTTTAAAAGATGAGAGACTGACCGAACAGTGTTATTTCGTAAAAATCCTATCTTCAAACCGATATTAACAAGAATTTACTGCCGTCACCGTGTTACTTGGACCGGACAATATGCCAACTTACAGTTTTGACACAGGTGACATGTCATAATTTCAGATGAATTCTATTTCTGGTTTGTTAAGGTTTATGGTAGAATTCGTGTTTGTCATTTACCTGGAGAACATATAAGTAAATACTATCTTTTCTACAAAGAACAAACAGGTATGGTGCAGTACATGTTTGAGCAGCTATTCATCACGTTGGAAAAACTGCTTTTCATATACTCTTGGGAAACGTCAATGTCTCCTCGTACAGGCATCACATGATGATGATATTTCTGTCGTATGTCATGATAAAGTTTGGTAATAATTTTGTTTTCTGGAATAGCGATGTCGCTGCCCAGAATGCGTATATTGTACAGAATTATCTCGACCAGGAGGACATTACAAAAGTGCCATGGTCAATAAAGACTCTAAATTGTAAAGCCAGTGGAACTATTGGGTAGAAATGAGTCAGACAACTCATAACCATGACGCTAAACCAACTACTGTGACTTAGTTGCAGCACTTTTTGGTGACAAGTTGGGATAAACTCAAGGTGGGCTACATCAATAACCACATTGACAACATGAGTGCGAAGAGGACCAACCAAATACTGAATGTTTAATATCAACTGACATAAGGTTACAGACGTTATTTATAACACTTTTATGTTAAATTTTGTCATTATATATGTATGTATGTTTTGATAAGGTTTTGTTGTGATAGATAAAATGCTGAATTACACACCTTTCTACAGGTGTCTGATAAAAATGTTTACTATTCTAATAAATCGTTGATGATGTCCATAACATCTGTCTCATTACACAAAACTATAGAAATATGCAGATATTTGATATAACCTATAATTCTCGACTTGGCAGGGCTAAGTTTACTTTATTCCAGCTCAATAATATTGATTTTATTTGTTATAAAATATGTAAAAATTTTAGCCACGAATATACATGAGAAGTTCATCTGTGGGCGTCTGTAATCTACACACACACACACCTATATATGTATATATATATATATATTCATAAAACTAGCTTCGATGGTCCTTTAAGATTTCTTAAACACATCCACAATAAGTTTATCATTTGGTCTTTATAACCTATGTGTTCTCACGTGGTCTGGTAATTAGAGCACTCAACTCTCATTTTGTTGGTCGCGAGCTTGAATCTCGTCACCAAACATGTTCGCCGTATTAGCCATTAGGAAGCTATAATTTTATGGTCAATTTCACTATTCTTTTGTTCAAAGTTGCCCAAAAATTAGTAATTAGTGTGATATTGTTTAGCTGTCTTTTATCTAGACTATCAACTAAAAATTAGCGACGACTAGTGCAGGTAGCCGTCAAACAGCATTGCGCGAATTTCAACAATCAAAATTATAATATATACATGCAGTTCACCAGCGCCGCTTGACAGTCCATGATACGTTAGGCCTGTTTATTTGAAAGGTAAACACCAGAATGTCATTATGGCTTCTTTATCGCTATTGTTTATGAATTTTATTCAGATTTTTCTGAGAAAAAGGAAAAACGAAGTACCCAGAAAAAAGTGTTTTTTGTTGTTTGTTAATGAAAATGCGCACAGAGGCAACTTTAACGATGTACGTATATCGTGACTTTTTCAACATAGAAAAATTAAAGAACAGAATTAGCATGTTCTCTTGTAAAGGGATTTAACAACTAACAATAAAATATTCAGTTTATAAAAAAAATGTTGTATGGTTACTGAAGCTTCTGGAAGACATCTCTATTTAAATTATTGACTCAAACACAGATTCTTCTAGTCAGTCTGTTTTATACTATTGCGAGTAATTTAATCTACAATTCGAATTAGTCTGGAGACCTCAAAATGTAAATGTTGCGCTTGTGATAAAATACATTATGAAGAAAAGATGAAGATAAGACTGACACAAGTTCTTGCCTTTATATTTGATGCCTTCCAGCTTAATGTAAGCATGCATATATTTAAGTAAAACTGTATATCCAAGGCAACGAAAGCTAGTAATGAGTCCACACAATATAATTTTATATTTATGTACACACATATATTAAACTTATTTAACTTTATTATTTTTCATTTAAAATGAAAAATGTGTAGCACACAAAAAATATAAATAAACGCATGGTAGAAGTGTAAGAAAGTGAAAATGTATCATTGTAATAAGAGACGAATCTGCAAAAAGAAACCCACACAGCGTCCCTAATTTAGTAGTATAAGCCATCCCTGCCCACCGTCAATTCAGAGGTTACTCTCTTACTAATTACTAGTGGGATTGACCGTACCATTATAACACTCCTACCAGTCTATATGACTGAAAGGGTATGTTTGGGGAAATAAAGATTCGAACCTGCGACCGTCAGATTGCGAATCGAGCGTCCTAACCACCTGCTCATATCGATCCCGTGTAAACGAAAGAAACTGAGTTTGTTTATAATTAACAAGACAGCTATGTTAAACTCATCATAATAAATACACTTCAAGTTCATCATTTTCTCAGTATATACGATGGTGTATTTTTTAAATTTTATTCAACCAACGACATGAAGAATGACTAGCTTTGAAAGTAGGACCTACCGAAAGGAAAGAACGTATATATTTAACCTTTATCAAATCTTTCTGGAAGTTTTTCATTTAAATTAAACTCCCCAGTTATTCCTGAATTTAGATCTGACTTCCCAGGTGTTGAATGCTTATTAAACTGATACTGATATTGTATGGCTCTTACTTCCTCAGGTGCCTTTCTTCATCAAGAGGTATTCTACCATGCCAATTCCTTATTTATGTTATGGTTTCATTTATTTATTCTAATGCACGGCTCAAATGCTTATTGGCTTGTTTGAGGGCATTTTACTTGTAATATGGCACATTTTCTGTTGATTAATGATTAATGTGGAATCTATTATTCAGAAACTATATTATTTAAATAATTATTTACGTTTTCAATTATTTGAGCTTTTAGCTGAATAAAGTTTTTAAATTATTTTAAAATGGTAAAATACTTTGGAGAAATGGAGACTTAAATTTGGCAAACATTATTATTTTTTTCTTCTTTCTTAAGTTGCTATACCAACAGAGTCGCCCTCATGAAAAATACTAAATTTAGTGAATCGATACTTATGACTAAATGCACTTAACTGCCGAATCGATGTAGTTATTTATTGCTTTAGGATTAAGAGGCTTTCTAAAATAAAGCTGGCCCAGACTAAAGGCAGAACGCAGCTCGTTGGGCTTAACTGAAGCCTCAAGCCTTGTGTTACAATTTTGTAAATATGGCCATTTTTTATTGACGTTTTATCATCTAGTGGTATTTCAGTGATCTCCATTCTTAAGATTATTGTTAGAGAATTCTTATAAATACATGTAATATTAAAAATATAGAACTTCCAAAGACTGTTCCCAAATATACAATAAAAACTGTGTTATTTCATAGATATTTGTAAAGGGTAATTAAGAATTTCAATTACTAACAAAATAAGTGTGTATCAAGCAGGAAGAAAACATGGAAACATGTAATAATGAAATTTATAGAATAGAGGTGACGAAACAACAACAAAGAAAAAGGGAAAATGTCCCTTTCAAGTCGCCAATTCCATACTTTCTTACGAATTGGATTTATAATTAGTCCATGGGGAGATAAACTTCCTGCTGTCTTTGTTAAAAATATTTTGTATCACGTGAATCGAAAACGTTTGTTACGAATTCAGTGAAAACGTCAGGGATTCTAATTTTCTCAGAAATCCCTTTAGAATTCTTGTTGAAAATTAAATTTTCTGGATCTTCTATCTCAAATATTCTTTGAAACTAAGAACGTAGTTTGATAAATGGAAACAAAGTATATTCCCACGAGATGTTTCAGCATTAATATTTCATTTTTAGTAATGATAACTAGAGAAATGTTATATAATTTATTTTCTCGGAAATTACCTTCTCAACTCTGTTTTCGTCAAATTGTAAATTATGGTACTTTTGACAGGAAGGATGGTAGTTGCTAAACGGCAGATTTGATATGCTCAAAGCAGATAATTAAACATTCGTAAAAAGAACGACAACACCAACATCTCTAATTTTCAGTCACACAAACACTTTAGAGTTAAATGGCACTTGCTGTTTTTTATTAACGTGTGATTAATATGGAATTTGATGCTCAGAAACTGTAATATTGTTTGTCTTTCTGTAAACCTTCTTTTCCGTCTTGCGCTTCATGTTTTCAAGCAAATATTTTTCAAGTTCATCTATAATTTTATCACAGCAACATAAAAAAGTTTACGTGATAAAAATGTGTAATTCGGTGAACTAATGTTATGGGCCTGGCTGCTCGTCACTTCACTCGTCTTCGTGTCAGCTTACAATGACTCGTGAGTAGTTAATATAATGTAGAAAGCAAATTACGACATAATGTTGATTTAAGATATATGTGAACAAAAGAAGTTACAATTATCGTAATAATGACAGTAAAACGCGGAATTGCATTTGTCTTTCCTACAACACAATTATAATATTATAAAACTTATAGAAACACATATTTACACACTTTATCCATCTGTGAGAATACGCAACAGTATTATTTAAATGATTATCAACATCTTCAGTTATTCTAGTTTTTAGCTAAATAAAGTTTTAAAATAATAATTTTGCTTTACAAACAGGAATACAGCAACTTATTTCTCCAGATCCGGATATAAGTGGCTCAATTAGTTTTATAGTTTCCTTAGTTAAAAGTTTCATTGCATTAAAAGATAACTTGAATTTTGTGTAACCCTATTATTAGTGTAATGATTATTGAGATACAATTGCTATAATCAGCAATTTAAATTTTCCTAGTTTAGTGTTAACATGTTAAAGATAAAAATGGTAACAGTAACTGTCATTTGACTTAACTCTGTTACTAATGTAGAGTTGTTTAACACACAACCAACTTAATTCAAGTATTTACGTTACTTTTCCAAATTTCATAATCCGTAGATAAAAAATATTGTTCACACGTCAGAGATGAAACCAATTTGGCTCTCTTCACAGAACAAAAGAGTAGAACTGTTACAAAACAACATGGTTTTGTTTAATAAAAGTGACAAACACAAGCATTTATTAATCATTTCTAATAAGAAAATCCAACAACTTCACATTCGGGAGACACTTGACCACAATCACTTGATATTGTTTAAATAAGAATATTTCTATAAGATTTTAATCACAGAACTTAATACTTTTAAAATGGTGAATTTCTTCTTCTGGATGGCCTTTGGAAATGTTGTTGTGACAACCTGTACTTACATTTGCCAGAAGCCACATCAGTCAACGGTGTCATGTCATCGATAAAAGCTCTCTTGGAGTGTTTTAACAACAAAAGTTATTTCAAAACAACTTTCACTCTCACATTTCATAGGTAGTTTATACCATATCTGATTTCCATTAAAATCGATATTTTTCACCCGAAAAGTGGAGCTATATATGTAATTCTGTATTAACAAATAAGATGTTCAGTGCCACGATCGTGGTTTGTTTTTCTTTTCAGCTGGTTGAGATTTCATAGTGAACTGCAATAAATATCTGCTTGTTTTTTTGTTTTAGTGCAAAGCTAAAGAATCCACGTTCTGTCCTCCACTACATTATATATGTGTATATATACATATATTAATAATTTGATTTTATAGTGCTCAAAATTACAAGAAAATCCGAGGGCTAGATGTGGCTCTATGGTATGTATGCCAACTGCGGATTAAATGTCCAACATTGGAGATAACGTAGTGTTTAACATGCTTCACACTTTCACCTAAAATGGTATAAAAGAAACAGTCAGTTCCGTTATTCGGTTCAAAAAGCCAAACGCGGCCCTTTTAGAAGCAAGTTCTGTTGGCTGCTTTTTGTATGTTGAGTAGTCCTTAATTAGGAGTAATATCTGAATTCTAGAATTCTGGGAATTGACAGCTTGAGTCACCTAACGTGTCATTTATGTTAACAATTTAATTATTAACAGAAGAAATGATTCAATTAAATTTTACTGTTGCCATAACAACAACGTCGACTCAAAACTTTTTACATGTCGGCTGTAACCGCTGAAAAAGAAAATAAATCAAGCAGTTTGAATAATGAGTGAGTACTAGATGAAATACAAAAATTAATTAACTTATCTTAAGTGTCCTGAGATACAAAGTTGGTTTGAACTGAAGATCCTTAAACTTGTTTCTGGCAAAAAGAGTTGGGAAATAAGAAAAACTTTAACGAAATCTTTTGAATTTTTTGTAATTTCTATGAAATATTAGGAAAACAAGAAAAATATCTGATAAATGAAAGAGTTCCTCAGAGAATATGCTTTAAAATCTTTTTGGATTTTTGGAAAACATTTGGAACTTAATAGAATTTTTCTGTGAAAATCCTGGAAATGATGGTTATTTCTGAACAGTGTTTGAAAAACTAGTTTCTAAACAAAAAATATAGTTTAAGAAGCATATCTATAATATAAAACGCCTTCTTTATGGAGATATTTTTTAAAAAAACTTTAATAGTTTTTAAGAGAATACTCAGAACATTTCTAGTCTTCCATTTAATCATTCACCAAAGACAAATGATTCTGATTCTTAATACTGAGCAAAGGATAGTTGTTGTTTTTTTCTGTGTGTGTGTGTGTTTTCTTATCGCAAAGCCACATCGGGCTATCCGTTGAGTTCATGGAGAGGAATCGAACCCCTGATTTTAGCTTTGTAAATCTGTAGACTTATCGCTGTATCAACGGGGGACTTTATACATAATGTATACAGATGTTCAGACTAAAAAAAATAAAACATACATTTAAATATTAAGTACTGTCATTGTTTACCGTACCAATAATATTCTCTTTAAAAAGGAAAAATAAAGACGTTTTTTATTCTCACTGAGTACGAAATATTTCGAGAATTATTGCACTAAACAATATATTTTCCGTGTTTCCAAAACTGGCAAATTCACATATAATCTTCGCCCGAAACTAGAACCATTTGTCTGATTCCTTCTTTCAGTCATTAGAGCACGTGACTTTTCAATAAAACTCATGTTATATGGCGAATTACGTTTTCTATATCCGCAGGATAAAGCTATATTTATGTTCACCCCATCTTTCATGTTATTTTTACTTCTTCTTTAAAGACCCTTTATTAGCCTTACAATATAGCTGGCTGGTGGTTTACGCGGTAAATGATCCACAAACTTCTTCGAATGTCAAAACCACGTGCTAGCTAAAAGTTTGCTCCAGCGAACAAATGAGAGCATCTTTACGCAGGTCACAAACCTCTAGAACAGTTTTTGTCTATCACAAACAGTGCAAAATTATACGTCATTTTTTAACTTTAATTTTCATTTGACACGAGGTCAAACTTTTCTCCAGGAACAGTTTTTTTTCGGCTGAAGTATTTGTTGTTTTTCTTTCTTGTTTCATAAATCAGTAGCAAATGTTTACATTACAAACTGCTTAATGCATGCATACATGTGCGGTGGAAACTCAGGTTTATCTCAGTTGAAAAACACAAGGTATGTGAATGGCAACAACAGCTCATAAGGTAGGAGACTAAATGTTGCAGGAAAAATGATGCGAATGATATTTCAATGTTCGTCGTTGTGGAAGTAATTATTGTATAAAATTCTAAAGATTGAAATTGTTATGTTCTTGAATTGGTTACATCTATTATTAGTCTTACAGCAAAATAAATATTTCTTCAGATTTAGCTTCTGCTCCTTGTAATAAAAATATTTAGTTTTTATAAACGTTATTACTCAGTAAAATGAATCCCTCTTACTTCAACTGAAAGAATTATTTTAAATAATATAACTTGATATTTCGAAATAACGATTTCCAGTCGCGAACTGTACCTCAGGTTTGATCTTGAATTGTGCGTGTGAAAGCTCAAACTTCGAAAATTTTAAACGTAATCATGTTCGTCTTAAAATGGAAGTTCTCTTCACTGTTTCACCCAATGTATCAGTACTTCCTCGATATTTCCTCGAAGCCATCATATTATTTCTACCGCTACCAAACATAGCTATAGTAGAAGGTGACTTGTGGTTCTAAATTTCCTCTGACTAGTTTTTCAATGGCAAGTTAATATACTGAACTAAAGTTTTGAGTGTGTGCATATGAAGAACTCACGGAGATAAATATTCAGCAAAAACCAATACAAATATATGTCAAAAGACGAGGTTTTCCTCGAGTATTAACTGTAAGTTCCCCAGAGGCTCAGCGGTATCTTTGCGGCCTTACAGCGCTGAAAACCGGGTTTCGATACACGTGGTGGGCAGAGCACAGATAGCCCATTGTGCAGCTTTGTGCTTAATTTAAAACAACAAGAACATTAACTATGAACTGTATATACTTAAGTTTGCAATTAAATATAAAGAGAGTTTTATTTTAAAAAATTCTGTTTCAAAAATTGTTGTTCCACGTTCATACATAGAGATGTGGGTGGATATTTTGCAATACACCTATGCTTAACCCAACAGTTCTTAAGAGAAATAAATTCTATTTCAAAAATTCGTTGTTGCACGTTCATACAATACGTTTCTGCAATACACCTATGCTTGACCAAAATGTTCATGTTTTTTAGGAAACCTCAAGAGGTCCACCTTAATTTGTACGACTATCACATATAGCTCTCAGCAGCACTTGGAACAAATTTATATCAACAGAAAAACGTTTCATGTCGGGTTTTTTTTAGATATTGATTCCGTCAAAACACCTGAGAACGTTAAAGGTAAAAAATACTGTTTCTGAGTTTAATGGCAAAAATCAAAGTAATAATCTCGAACCATCAACGTTTATTTTATGTTTTGTTGAGTTAATTAATAATAAAAATTATTCACGAAAACAAAGTAACTATGATCCAAGGAAATAAAGTTTTAAAATGTAGGATATTTGATGTCACTTTTTGTAAAAAAACCGATTATATTGCTACATGTTACCTGCTACAGGTAAAAAACTGTACCGATGTGCGTCACATCTTACAGGAAAGGGAATCTGTTTAATGTCACGAAATACTGGAGACGAAATGAAATGCTTTATGGCATGAAATACAGTAGAAACAAAATTGATTGCTGCAAGTTACTAATTGCAAGTCACAAATTACAAAGATGCATGTCACCAGTTAGAGGAAACAAACTACACCTTAGAAGAAAAGGAAAAATATTTAACGTCATGAGTTTCAAGACACATACTGTTTCATGCATGCGATCAGTTACAAGAAAGGAATTGGGTCTTTTCATCCCATAAATTACAAAAACTGACGTATTTTCAACGTCATGAGTTACAAGAAACAGACTAGAATTGCTGTATGCCCTTAGTTACATGAAAGCAACTGGACAATTGCACGCCACTAATTACAAGAAACGGATGTATTTTGTAACATCACCAGATACAAGACAGAGACTGGATGACTACGTCCCCATTCATAAGCACAAAACTTCATTTCCAAATCCGCACTTTACTCGGGGAACCATTGCCTCTACTTCTATTAATGTGAACTTTTGAGTTTCAGACAACATACAAAAGACGCTGATGTATTAAGCATCTATGTAGTACAAAAATGTAGTTTGCCTTCACGGTATGTTACCAGTAATTTAAAGTATTCCAAAGCTCTGCCAAAGGAAAGGAAGTGCCACATTGTTTTTATAGGTGCCTATTTGAAGGCCATAACAATATATATTTATATACAATGGTTTGTTTGCTTGTTTTGAGTTTTGCTCAAAGCTACATGAGGACTATCTGTGCTAGCTGCCCCTAAGTTAACAGTATAAGACTAGAGGAAAGTCAGCTAGTCATCACCACTCACCACCAACTCTTGGGCTACTCTTTTACAAACGAATAGTGGGATTGGCCGTAACATTATAACGCCCCCACGGCTGAAAGGGCGAGCATGCTTGTCGTGACGGGGATTCGGATTACAAGTCGACTGCCTTATCCACCTGGCCATGTCGGGCCGCGTTTTGTAACCTGAATCATGACACTATGTAACAAAATTTTTACTTTTTCTTTTTCTTGGGCAGAAAGTGTTATTTCTCAATTGCGTATGGCTAAAGTAAATGGAAAAGACATATTTTTCTGTTCAAACTTTGTTTTTGTGACCTCTGAGCGAATAATGAAAACATGATGGGAGACAATATTTGGAGGCTGATACGTGAAAGTGATTTACTTTCAGTCGCAAATCTCGAAAAACTACTCATTTCTAAACATTTTTGTATAACTTTAGTATAAATACATGTAAATCTTGATTCATATGTTGTTTTATTCAGACCTTATGTAAATGAAAATGTGCAAATTTGTCCGTTTTTACATAGTAAATGAGTTGATTTCTGAATTTCATTATCCAGGTCACAGAAGTAAAGTTTGAAGGGAATAATGGTCATTTTCTGTACTTTTACAACATAAACAATTAAGGAATAACACATACTATCCAGAACAAAATTTGTGTTACATAGTGCAACGAGCCTGGTTAAAAACGCTAGAATTATAAATCTGGTAATAAACATGTTCGGATCTTGTTAAATGTCTTTAGTTTGAACATAATTTGATTCTGGACCTAAGTATTTTTAGATAACAAACTTGACTAATCAAAACGTGTATGTGCTTTCAGTCTGATTAAATGTAGTTTTGTTTTGGACGTGTGGAAAATATTTTAACACTGATTAAATGTGTTTGGTTGCGTATTTTATTAATCGTGTTTACATAAAGTACTTAGTTAAATGTTTCAAGGTTTTGTACTTGGTTAAACGTAATTCTGTTAAAATTCCTTCTTAATTATATTAAAATTGTGAACCTATGAAGACATACGATCAATTAATTAAATTATTTTTTCCAGATGGCGGTGGCAACGTTACTGATGTGCCTTCAGTCTGTCTTTATTGTAGGTTCCAGTGCTATTAATGCAGGTAACAGACCAATATATTCTTACCTAGAGTAAAGATTTCTTTGTGAACATATGAAAGAAACAAAACAAAGATTTGTTCAAGGTTATGATGTACTGTAAACAATACGTTGTGAACTTTTATAAGAATGTTTCCATTGGAATTCAACTTGAATTACACCAATCACAGTTTTATTATATAGTAAATATGTTTTGCAAAACTATTTAAATTCCTCAGTTACGAAGCTCGGTAGTTTGGTTAGCGATAGTAGCCTGTTGTGCAATTTTGTGCTAAAAACAATAAAACAAGTTTAGTTGTGTGTTTTCAACACGTTAACCAAGAACTCTCTAAATAAATAAATACGATTTATGTTAACAATCAACACCATGATAATTAAAACTTATTATCTTGCAAGGCATTTGAACTTTGATAACGAAAATTATAATTACATGTTAAAAATATTGCTTTTGAAGGAAAAGGCAAGGAAACAAATACACCAATGTGCGATATCCTTAAATTATAGTTATATAAAAATATTTATGTAAATGAAAGTATAAGGATGTATTATGAAGAAAATAGATAAATAAAATTTGCTTTCAACATTGCAACCAAACTTGTAGGAAAATAAATCATATGTTAATTATTTTATATTAAATATATAAGGGGCTATCGATGCTCTGCCCACCACAGGTATCGAAACACTGCTTTTAGCGTTATAAATCCAAATACCTACTATGCCACTGAGCAGCAGTTTGTTGT
Source organism: Carcinoscorpius rotundicauda (assembly GCA_011833715.1). Lineage (NCBI taxonomy): Eukaryota > Metazoa > Arthropoda > Merostomata > Xiphosura > Limulidae > Carcinoscorpius > Carcinoscorpius rotundicauda. The sequence goes on along the minus strand of CM022397.1, from coordinate 77,111,093 downwards.
TAAAAACCAAGTTACACTGTGGAATATCGGTGCATGCTACGGGTATCAAACTCCAATTTTTATTATTATAATTCCTTAGGCTTAGCACCTGTGTCATTAAGGGGTAATAAAAAATTAGAAAATAATTTCTACACATTTTAATTTTGATACGAATACTTAGTTTAGTTTACTTATTATCAGTTCGCTATCTTTTCTTGTTTCATTTTTTATACCAGAATAATTTCTTCGTTCTGGAGACAGAGAATAACAAAAAGGTTTATCTGTAGGTATCTATACGATCTTGCTTGCAACAAGAGTAGAAAGGAACGTTGAAAAACATCATCTCGTTTTATGGCCTCTTTCCCCTCGAGGAAAAAAAGAAGCATCAAAATTTGTGATGTTTTTAAGACAAGACACGGAGAGATAATGTTATTAAGGAAAATATGGAATGATATCTTTAATAATTTATTTGTATCTCGTTTTCGTTTCACATGAAAATATATTCTTGGTGATTTTTTTTATTGTTGTTTTTCGCGGTGAGGATTCTAAAGCAATTTATGTACATGATATATTAAATAATTACAAGTAACACCTCTGCACAAAGTATTTTGAGTTCCAAATTTCATTTTCAGATATTCATTCAAGTTATTCTTCCTATGTGTATTTATGTAATGATATAAATCATTCAATCTTTTAGGTTGCCGATGTGTAGAGTTTGATACGACATATGGGAAGGACTATGGTGTCTTTACATCACCTAACTGGCCAATTCCTTATGACGAAAATATCAACTGCTTATTATACACATTCATTGGCCAAGAAGACGAGCTTATAGAAATAACGTTTGATGAGTTTGATGTACAGAAATCTAACATAGAGTAAGCTGTTTGTCCAGCATCGTTATGGATTTCAAACTAAGTTTTATTAACGTAAACATTAAATTGTTTCATATTATAAATGTTGTTACACAAAAATTCTTTTTTTTTTTTTACTTTTTATCTTTAAAACAAAGTTAACAATTGAAATGTAGCTCTCTCTTAGGTAGTTTGTTGAATATCAGATACGTCATTACAGAATCTGCATTTCAGTTAACATGTGTTGTCCAGTATGAAGTTGTTTGATCTAAGTTCTCAAAATCACGTTTGAAAATTGATACATTGTAACCATTTTTATTACAGAATAAGTATTATATTGAAGTATTGAACGAGAATAATGTTTGTATTATTCTATTAATTGTATTAACTCTAAACATTACTGAAACTATGTTTTCTTGTTTATACCCAAGAAATTAGGTCTTCTTATTTACTTTCATCTGTCATGTGACAGTTTCTGTGTAGTCCTTTGCACGTTACAACAAAAAATACTCGAATCTTCATTAAAGCTGAAAGGATGAATCTACCAGAATACTGTATTTTACAGTTCTATCGAGTTCTTATTAAATCGAGCTAAGGCCAAAAGACAGCGCACACATTTTTTTCTAGTAGTATATTTATTTTCTGTCAATTATTGATGAGTTTCTTACACAAACAAATTTTCTGAACAATCTCAGACAGGTATATTTTGATTTAGAAAAGAACTCTGCTGAACAGACATCCAATATCTACTCCATTGTCACCAAAACAAAAGTCAGAGCTAATATTCCCTGTCTAAGAATATTATAGTACATCTTTACAACAATAGAGCTTATAATTCATTTGAGACACATGATCACCCTATTCCACATATGCAAGTTTATGAAATTTTTTATTAATTTGAATATTTTTGAAGAAATATTTACTCTGTATATTCATGTGCTATAGTAAAATTAATGTATTTAAAACAAGTGAATGTTCCTTAAAATAGCTTTAAACAACCTTACTTTGTTAGCTTAATATGTACAATTTCTTACAGATTGGTTCACAAACCACTACGGCTTATTATGGCTAGATGGTTAGGGCGCTTGACGCGTAATATACTCGCCCTTAAAGCCGTAGAGGCGTTATAATGTGACAGTAAATTCCACTATTCGTTGGTAAAAGAGTAGCCCAAGAGTTGGCTGTGAGTGGTGATGACTAGCTGCCTTCCCTCTAGTCTTACACTGCTAAATTAGGGACGACTAGCGCAGACAACCCTCGTATAGCTTTGCGCGAACTTCAAAAACAAACCAAACACAAAACGGTTTATATTTAGTTACGACCTCTGTCTTTATTAATTTTATTTTACTATGACTTTATTTCATGTTAGGATAGAAGTTAACGTCCTAGAGATGTTAATGTTTATCAATATTCAAGTTTCTTTTGCCAGAATTAATAGTATCATTTGACTTTTATCTCTTGTTATGCACTCGCTTACTCATGAGCAGTTATAGAGGCATAATTATGCTTTCTGAGAACGATTTTTAAATGATAATGCAGCGACATATCGCCTTTAGGGCAAACTGCGTTGTCATGGACAACACATATAGGACTCTTTATTATTTGTACACGATGAACTCTCGACAATTTTACAATAAATTCTGAAAAAAAGGTTAGACTTGTGGCTATGGGATACGTACCACAGCTTTGCCAAAAGAAGAATATTCTCATATCAAGAATATTGAACGATGCAGAACCAAATAACACTTCAAATATTCACTAACAAAAGTCGAAAAAGCATATAACACACCCCACACTAATCTGAAGTAGAATCCTAATGTAATAAGTGAAGTGTGTAGACCGTATAATGAAGAACGAGAAGCCTTCAACTAAAAAAAGCATAATGATGGGTTTGTCATACCAATTGGTAAGGTTAGCAATAAATTCACAAGAATTTAATGTTGACAAAAGTCCATAAGCTTCTGGGAAAAATCTTGAAACCAATGGCTGTTTACACAAGAAAGATGGCAAAAAAACAATAACTAATCACAGCAATCCTTTTCAGCGACATACTTTCCAGGTCCTTTAATATAGCTCGGAAAGAGTTTTGTGTCTTTAACCTACTGAATGTTATTACTGTGTATGTAGAAAGTTTATGATCGAAGATTGACTTCACCATACTTCTAAACAGCTTGTTGTACTTGACTTTGCAGCGTTTTTAGCATCAGTACATAACCATGGCTATTAGCATGGGTCCAAGAGTTTCAATTTTATAAAGTAAAATAGCCATGACTTTTTGTATGGGTCTAAGAGTTTCGTTGTTATAAATTAAAATAATCATAGCTTATAACATGGGTTCAACAGTTTTGTTTTTATATAGTAAAATTTACCCCCTTTGAGGATACTGGAGATTTAAATTATACCGGTTACCAAGAGATTATATTCATTATGATAATCTTAAAAATATATAAGTTGCGCGTGCTTCTGTTAAGTACAGTTAATATCGAAGTACTTTTATATTAATTATTTTGTTTTTTGTCTTGGTTTGAATTTCACGCAGAGTTAGTCATTTCTAATTTATCAGTAATAACTAGAGGAAGGAGAGTTGGACAACATCATCCACCATCTTGGGCCACTCTCTTACCAATGAATAGTGGAATTGACGTTATAATTCCCCCTTAATGAAAAAGCCGAGCATGTTCGGTGTCGGAGGTTCGAATCCGCGACCCTCAGCTTGCTCTAACTACCAAGCTTTCATATCAGTTTTTGTCTTTGAATATATTAACTGATTTATTCTATAAACTTTAACTCTACATTTTATGCACTAGGTGTCGCTACGTGGATTACGTTAAACTTTACCTGCACCTGACAGAACCAGCAGTGAATGAATTCAGCCAAGAAAATTTCATTTTGTGTGGTAAGCTGTCGGACGTGGAGACGACCCACTATTCTGCTGGCCAGTATCTGATGTTTGAGTTCCACTCTGACTGGCGACGTGGCAATAACACAGGCTTTAGAGGGACGTTTCGCTTTCTCAGCAAAAGTAAGTAGTTTACTGTCTACCAAAATTTTTTAAAATAGAAAAACAAGAAGGGTTGCTAGGTTACCACGATCTTTGTAGAGATTGAAAACTGATCATATACAGCACAAACAAAGATTTACGATCAACCCATCCATTTTTTTTCTTTCGAATATAACTACACATGTATATCAGTGCATTTGTGTCTATTTCTCAGTAAACCAGTGGTATACTTTCTGTTGTCATGCACCACGCATTATTGAAACAGAATAGGCAAATCTCTATTTTTTACTTAGCCTGATATCGAACAACCGATATACATGTTAAAACAAGTTTTTTTTTTAAATGTCAAAGGTTCTGCGAAGTTCCTTTATTCTTACAATACTGTTTGAAATAAACTCTTTCTTTCTTTCTCTTTTAAGTTATTTATAACTGTTAGAATTAGAGATCAAATAATTATAGGCATTCATTTTACAAGGAGCTAAATTAGAGGTTGCAAGCTGGTAATGGAAATAAAATTATTGTTCTTGACAGGAAATAATGGAAGCTGAAACTTATTACAGTTTATTTCTATTATTTTAAGTTAAATAACCTCCAGTTTAAACTGGATAAGCGAACTTCTAGGTTGTTGATAACACCTGACAAAACTGCAATAGCGAAATATTAAGTCAATAAATATATATTCTGGAGATAGAATTTACATTAATAGAAGTAAAATTATAATATGCTACCCTATGGAACATGGTGCTATACGGCAGTGGACATATGCATATGTTCCATTTCCGAGTTCTGGAGTGCCTAATGCAATATTATAGCTCAGAATTTTAAGAAATTCGGATTTATCAACTTGATTTTCATCTTACTAGCGTATATATTAATCCCAAGGGATCAGCATAGCTCTGTAACGTTGCTGCGGATCATGTGCGAGGCTCTTAATAGACTTCTAGAGAATATTTCCACATTTGTTTTCGAAGACGTTTTTCAGCTGATTGTAAACTGCGGATGAGCTAGATACAAAATCCATCCGTAATTATGGTTTCACATGTGTTATTTGAGGATATGATTCAGAACAAATTGTGGCCAGTTCAATCTCGCAAAATCTCTCTGTTCAAATCACATAACGGAGATACCTATACACAGAAAAGGCTTGAGAAATATTAAACATGAAATTAGGTTCAATACCTTACAGTAATGGTAACTCAAGGCTGAAACAAAAACATTTAGAACGCCATTACTAATGATATACATAAATCAGAACGTCAACTTCATCAGATGCTCTCGTACGATGTAGCACACTCCAAGGTTAGTTATGTTCGACTGCGAAATGTACGGTGTAGCATTCTTTGGATAGTCTTCACATCTGTCATGCTCAGTCATGTTCTGTGTAGCGTTCTTTGGATAGTCTTCATATCTGTCGTGCTCAGCTATCATGTATTCTGTGTAGTGTTCTTTGGGTAGTCTGCAGATCGTAGTAGTATTCACTAGTCAAACTTCAAAATATTCGTACTTAGTAACTGCAACATAGCGCTCTCTGTTTGAATGTCAAATTTATCATGAGCAGCTACAATTTATTTGGAGTAAGGTTATCCAGCAATCTCCAAATCGGTCGTGCTGAGCTTCTATGCGTTCGGTCTAACATCCTCCAGAGTGTATCTGTACACAATACCAGCCACCATGGTAGATAGCTAAAATAGAACCTGAACTTTTCCATTTGAGATTTTATCGTTTTAAATAATCCCGACATTACCGTATTCTGACTTGTAGAGGGCATGGGAATGCTCTTTGTCGAATGGCAAAGCTATGACACCGAATCCTAGCTATGTCTGTCACTTCTTTTCGTTTCTATTGTGAGTTGAGTTCCAGTAACTTGATGAAAGTGAACTTCAACTCGTACAGAATAGATATCAGATTACCAAAATATCGATCCTAGCATTGTGATGGAACGTGACTTGGTATCTCTCGAACATCCTGTGTTACTGACCGTTATCTTCTCTACAACTTGGAAATGACTTTTAGTGTCGTGAGTGGTGTCGATGTGCTGTTTTATTAATGCCATATTATGTCAGAAACACTCTTGGCAATGCATTCAAGTGTCGCACTTGAAATGGAAGGCTGTCTACTATCTTTTGTCAAGACGAAGGTAAAAACCGGATTTAAAGACTTTATACTAACATCTGTCAAGGTAAATGTAACACCCATATTGGAGGACTGTCCACTAACATCTGACAAGATGAATGTAACACCCGTATCGAAAGACTTTCCACTAACATTTATCAAGATAAATGTAACACCCGTATTGGAAGACAGTTGACTGACTATTGTCAGGATGAATGTAACACTTTGATTGAAGGACTGGCCACTAGCCTTTCTCAAGGTGTAGGTAACACCTGTGTTAGAAGAGTGAAAGACTGACACCATCAACTCTTCGAGATGAAATTTATTCACATTTTAAATTTAGGGAAAGTAACGTTTGTGCAAGCGCACATAAAACACCCAAAATAGTGGACAATTTCGCAGCTACAAGTTATCTGGCAAAACAAAAATTCCTGATTTGTTTTGTAATGGTTTACGTTTTTTGCATAACATGCTCCACTTCTTTGATATTTGAAGTTTGTTTAAAGTAAGCATTATCTCATAAATTATTGTTAATTAAAAAATCATCAACTCATTTCACATTTCCTTTTCTGTAAAAATAAGTTTGTTTGTTTTGAATTTCGCGCAAAGCTACTCAATTTAGCAGTGTAGTAAGACTAGAGGGAAAGCAGCTAGTTATCACTATCTACCGCCAACTTTTGAGCTACTCTTTTACTAACGAATAGTTGGATTGACCATCATATTATAACGCCCCCATGGCTGAAAGAGCAAGTATGTTTGGTGCGAGCGGGATTGGAACCCGCAACTCTCAGATTACGAGTCGCACGCCTTAACGCACTTGGCCAACATGTTTCTTTACTAAATCATTTTGTTGTTGTTGTTTACAATAAAATTGTTTTCTTTGTTTGTTTTTGAATTTCGCGCAAAGCCACACGAGGGCTTTGACCGTCACATTATAACGCTTCTACGGTTGAAATGGCGAGCATGATTGGTGTAACGTGAATCCGAACCCGCGACCCTCAGATCACGAGTTGAACGCCCTAACTCACCTGGCATTTACAGTAGAAGAACAAATGTGTGTATGTGTGCTTGCGAAAATCATTATGTTTCCTAATCAACGATCCGGTCACAAATTGAGCTATATACTTATATATTCAGATTGTGTCTTATATAACAGTAATTTCAATGTCAGTAAATGGAGACAAGGAATAAAAGCCATTACCTGAAGTTGTTGTTTTTGAACTCCATGCTTTGAAACTTACTTAAGACTACTTAATGTAAACCTAAATACCAAGATTATGATTTATAGTGAACTTCAGCTATAGATGAAATAACGAAACACGTGTATTTTTATTTAAATTATCTTATCCAGTTTGCCTGATCGTGTCAATTATGGCCTCGAACGTAATGTAGTTAACAGTTTCAATGATAGGTGAACTGGTTTTCGAAGTAAGCCATAACAGCTAAAAATAGATTAAGTAGGTTCCTTACAAACTTCCCCCTTCGGTGGCCTCAGCAGATAGCCCGACGCAGCTTTGCTATAAGAAAACACAAACATATACAAACTTTCCCTTAGATGACGGACATAACGTGTTACCATATAAGCCGTTAACTTTTCGAAACGTAGTAAGAATAAGATAGAAGATTTCTGTACACGCTCATCGAAATGAAATACGATGTGGGTAAGAACGTTTAATCTATATTGAAATGCGGACGACAAACCCACCGAAACAATATTCTGCTGTAGAAGCGACGACCCGTTGAAATCTAAGAGCAGCTCAGTCATAACTAAGTTTCACTTCGCGGAAAAACACACGCGAGGGAAGCACAAACCACTTCCAGTTGTGGACACTTTGGTCGTAACTCAACTCGGTGAGAAGCAACAACTTCGTTTAATGTTTCTAGAGGATCCTATTGAGTAACTCAATGGTATAGAAAGCAGCTTTTGTAGTGGAAAGATTTGTTTCACTGCTATGAAACGCAACGTTTCAACTATTAGTAGCGAATCATATTCAGGTTAACGCTAACTTGAGGGTGACAGGCTATTATGGACCGATTTTTTTAACGCAATAAAAAAATCCTACTGAAAACATTTCTTCTTCTAACAACAAATCATTTGTTGTTAACAGTAACTCTGTTAAAACTAAGTCGTAACACTTAAAATATTAATTCAAGAATCAAGAATCCGTTTGTTAATAAGGGCAGCTATAGAAAATTATCCTTATAAATATTTCAACTTATACTGAGGAAACCGCTTTCCTGTTGTAACTAAAGGTAACTAATCAGTACAATTTCAAAAAAATTCAAAAGAAGTAACAACCAATTCGTAACTAAGAGCGTCCAAAACAAAGCGAATAAGAAGACGGTTTTTAAAAGCACAAAACCTTTTGTTGCTAAAAGAAACTAAACTGCAGAAGACAAACATTATGCTAGAAACACACAGCAGATCACTTGTACTTAAGAATAAGACGGTCATGGCTTAGTCAACTCACACTAGAAAAGCAGTTCTTATCGCTAAAGGCTACTCGGAAAATTTTATTAAAGACATGGAGACAAGTTGGTCGTTACCATATAAAGGATTTAACATAAAAAAAAAAATCGGTTGATGCATGGAGAGAAAATTCGATTTTGGTCGTTTTTTAAGTTCTTCATGTAATATATACTTTTCTTTTCTTTTTGTTCGGCCTGGCGTGGCCAAGCGCGTAAGACGTGCGACTCGTAATCCGAGGGTTGCGGGTTCTTGCCCGCGTCGCGCTAAACATGCTCCCCCTCCCAGCCGTGGGGGCGTATAATGTGACGATCAATCCGACTGTTCGTTGGTAAAAGAGTAACCCAAGAGTTGGCGGTGAGTGGTGATGACTGATTAGCTGCCTTTCCTCTGGTCTTACGCTGCTAAATTAGGGACGGCTAGCACAGATAGCCCTCGAGTAGCTTTGTGCGAAATTCCAAAACAAACAAACAATTTTTTTGTTCTTTGTTGAGCGCCATCTTTTAACCTCGTCTCTGGTACAGAGAAAGTTATACATTATAAGTTCAGTTTTATCATTTAGTACTTTAGCCACAAAGGGTAATACTCTCCAACAAGAAGAGTAGTTTGTTTTCCCATACATCCCTAAATGCGTGATAAACGAACAGAGACAAACCTCTTTACTTCCTTGATGTTTTCTATAAACGATGTATCACTTCTTTAATGTTTCTGTAAAATACAATTACTTCTTTGATGTTAAAACATAATTACTTCCATGATTTTTTTTTGTTAAATACGCATCATTACCTTGATGTTTTCTATAAATGAAAAGAAACGAATGACTTCACACTAACCCAACGGTGAAATAAGTCTTCATAAACGTTCCGGTTATTATTAACTTAAGAATGCAAACGTAGTTCAGTATGTTTCCTAATCAACATCACCAATTATTTTTTTGTCTACATTTATATACATATATATATATATATTTGTGTACGTCTGTGTTGTATGCGTGTGTGTGTGAGCAGAAAAGAAAAAGAGATCCTTTGAAATATTTTAATGCATTTTAATTGCTAGCGAACTAAGTTAGGTTTATTACAAGCAATTATCTGTATGGTTTCTTTATCTCCTTGCTTCCAAAAATGCCCCTAACATTGTACATCTTCGGTAGATATTATGAGAACACTGGTATCGGTCATTAGCGAATTAACATTTACAGTGTGGAAACTAACTTTTATGGAAACGTCAAAATCATCGCTAACAGTGAGTGATTATGGAGTTTAACAAAACATACAAAGGAAACTGGTTGGGAAGATAAATAAATTAGAAAAGGTTTACAGAAATCAGTTGATTAAAAATGTTTATATGTATGTATCGATTTTTAGGTTTGTTCCAGACAGATGGGGAGCCTCTTCAGGGTTCGGAATGTGAGTACCAGTTTCTTAGTGGAAACGGGAGCCATGGCAACGGCCGTTTCTACTCACCCCTATATCCTAGTATTTATCCAAAGAATATTATCTGTGCTTATCACTTTATGGGAGTACACAGCGAGAGAGTGCATCTTGTTTTTGAATACGCGAGGCTTCAAAGTGGTGATCTTAGGTGAGCTCAAAATATTTATACCTATCAACTTATCTATCCATTGTGAAATGAGTCTGAGTCCTACCAGTGAACTCAGTTCAGACATGTCACAAGATATATTGTTTTCTATTATTATGAAAACGACGACAACAACAAAAACCTGAGGTGTTATGTTTTTAACACAACAACACATTATCTGCTCATCCACATATTTCCCTAAATTTAAATATATTTTACATCCCAATAGTCAACTTGTGCTATCATTTTTCCGAGAAGGAACTGAAGGCCTCCTACAGAGGTTACTATACACTAGTGTATTTCTGTTAGTCAGTCAATAGACACTCAAACGACACCACATAATTTATTTCAGTTTGTACTTTCGTGACGTCAGCAAAACATGCACATGCCACGAATTACGAAAAGAAATAAAGCATGCTTTACAAACTTCAAAAAGAAGAAATCAAAATAGCTGTTACCATTAATTTTGGTTTTATTTACATATTAAGTAGAAAACTTTTTGGAATCAAGCAGAAATACATCTAGTTTTAATTGAAAATCTACAACAAGTAAGTTTTAATTGAATATCTACAACAAGTGAGTTTTACAGTTTAGAAGCCAGAAAATTTTATTTTCTGCACCATAAATATACACAACGTACACGTTTTTTTGTCATCTTACCAAACATTTAATAAACTTTACTTTGTTAAGCTCTATAACTTCCTTTCAGAATAAGCTAAAAAGTCTGCTATCTTATTTTATTTTCAATTATTTAAACTGTAGCTTTCTGTTGTGACGAAATTTCCAAATATTACTTTCCATCTGTGATCTCTGACAGATTCAAACTTACAATCTGTCAATTTCCTGCTTTTCAACATTAATTTACGACAATTGTTGTTTCGAATTAAGCACAAAGCTACACAATGGGCTATCTGTGCTTAGCGAAAGACGACAAAGCTAGTCCTAGATCATACCTTTTGACCAACATTCTAAAGATCCTCCACGTAATGTCGGATACATTATATCCTTTAGGCACTGTTGTATATAACTCAGTTACATGGGAGCCTACGTGTCCGTTACGTCAGCAATGAGATGACTGCATTATCACCCGTTTTATTTTTCGTAACTTGTGGAACGATGATACTTCATCTCAAAATTGTACCGTTTTGGCATTTCGGCTGCATTGTGAAGGAGTTACACAGTCTCTTGACTGTTTCTTGGTGGTGACTAAAATTCACCTTCTTTCACCATGCACTTGACTTTCCCGTTATTTGAGAAACCTGCAGAGTCCAGTTACATTCAGACGTAAACCTACCCGTGACGGCGACATTTCATTGATTTTGTTTCTTTTCAAAAGTATAATGAAATGGATCACGATAAATTTGTGTTTCGAAGATTTGTTTGTTTTGAATTTCACGCAAAGGTACACTAGAGCTATCTTCGCTAGCCTTCCAAATTTTGCAGTGTGAGACTAAAGAAAAGGCAACTCATCATCACCACCTAATATTAACTCTTGGGCTACTCTTTTACCAACGAATAGTGGGATGACTGTCACATTTTAATGCCCTCAGGGCTGAAAGGGCAAACAAGTTTGGTGTAACGGGGATTCAAACCTGCGACCTTCAGAATACGAGTCAAACGCCTTAACTATCTGGTCATGGTGTTTTGAAGATACTACATTGTTTAAATTCAAAGTTGCACAGTGTGCTATCCGTAATATGCCTGTCACCGAGATGAGAAGGGGTTCGTTTCCCCTCGGTTGATTCAGCAGATAGCCTGATGTGTCTTTGCTTTAATAAAACACACATCGAGATGGGATTCTTAATTTCATTGTTAAGATCTACTGGAACAGGGAAGGGGGTACTGCGTCATCGTGTTGATTTATTTGAAAGAATTATTTTTCATAGATGTAGTTTTTCGAAAGCTTCAGTGTTATTTATTGTAACAGAAAGGATCGTTTATTCCAAATTCCTCTATTATACGAGAGAAAGTTCATTAGTTAATAATTATATGAATTGTTGAGATTAAGGTGTACCAGTGGATCATGTCAAAAGTAACTAGGAAATAAGAAAGGATTCTACCTCGTTGCACAAGCAGGGAAGAGAAAAGCGGCAAAACTTTGTCAAATTATCTCACAGTAACACAACAATATTGCACAGTTTCGGTCTAGGGTTCATCCAATAATGATTCTCAATTCTATGAGCTTCCATATTTTCGTTTTTTGTTTTGTTTTTTCTATCCAGACGATACTCCACTTCCTGTTCCCACCTGGGGTTGTCAAGTCCTTGGTATTTTCGGAAAACACATTGAAGGGTAGTGAAGCCTTTTACCAATAATGTTCAGTTAGATATATATATATATTTAAAAATGAGCAGTAAATTAATGTGAACTGGTGAATTTTTTTATGTTTCTGGGTTGTTTTTTCTATTACTTTAATTTTATTTCATTTTATAATACTGAGAATTAAAACATTTTTCTCCGTATCTGAAGGTTCAAAACGTTGAGTTGAGATTTCAAGTTCATGAAAAAAACAATAATTACTTTATCTTGCCTGTCAGTTCATGCTGAGATTACATAAATCCGTTTCATGTTCTTTTAGTTCTCTGAAATAGTTTGCACTGAAGAATACATGTTGTTCCAATAAAGCTGTTAAACTGTCACTTCAACAGTCCATCTCCCTGGGGACAGCGATGAGTCTAATAATTTATAACGCTAAAATTAGGAGCTCGATTCCCCTCATAGACACTACAGATAGTCCAATGTGGTGTTGCTGTGAAAACAAACACACTATCAGTTGCTGGACTAATCATGCCACCGAGACTGTGTGTTAATTGGTACTCGACATTTGCTAATTTCTGGGCTAATCATACCATCTATATATGTATGACTATTATCACCAGAGGTTATTCAAGTGTTTCTTTCAGCTACTTCAAAGTATTCAACTGCTTCTGGGAGCGCCATGTCCCTTAAAATCGTATATAAACGAAAATTTATGTTATTTTTCTGTACGGCGAAGATTATTGGTGTGTGGTGTATATAAATTTCATGAAGTATTATAGAATGGAAATAATTCGTGGGTAAATTGTATTACTGTATACCACATCGTGAAAGTGATATTTTCCATATATTTATTGAAATACTCTAGTGTAAGTATTGGAAGGTTTTATAAATCAATTGTATTTTTATCAAAGCTACCAACGCTGTCTATCGCCGTCCTTAATTTTGAACAATCGACCAGAGAGAGGGTCGGTAAAAGCGTTCTGCCATTCAATAAACACGCAAAAGGATTGAATATCACTGCACACACAAATTAAAGTACGAGGAATATTCCGTGTGTCGCACGGAATCAAACCCAACTTGCCAGTTCCGAAATACAGAACGCTATTCAACGCCAAAAGCGTGTGCTATTGTAATTTTACTTTATAATGAAGATGGTTTTTCGTTTCTATAAACTTATCGTTGTGACGTGTAGCGAAAGAGATTGAAAGTTTCTGAACATCTATCTTAATACCGTACAGCAAAGATGTTTTTCTTCACTCACTCCTTTATTGAAAAATGATGTCTGGAGCGAACGACTCCAGATTTGATTTCTGAAAACAAGCATTTATGGAGAATCAAATATTGGGAGTCTTTTCAGAACGCATCTGCTTGACTTATACCTTACATGTTTTCCAATGTAAACGAAATGAAGCAAAGAAAGTGACATTCTTTACAAAATAAATATTTTCTTTAAGTTATTATTCCCGTGCGTGAACCTGTTGAATAGCAACTACTCATACATTTAATGTAGAACAAGCTGGCTTCTGCTTGTATCATCTTTTTGTTACTTCTACAGAGGTTAGGTTTTCATTCCGGTGTGTTTATGTTTCTCAGCAAGGTGGTTCTCTGAAATAGCTGAATGGATTAGAGCCATAATTGGTATACATTTTGACTATGACCCAACTTAGTTTTTGGAGAATCAGGGCCATGTAATTGATCCCCTCTCCAATCCCTATCTGTTAACATGAGGACAAATTTTTCACACTATCTTTGCGACTCGGCATGGCCAGGTGGGTTAGTCGTTAGACTTGTAATATGAGGGTCGCGGATTCGAATCCCTGTCGCACCAAACATGGTTGCCCTTTCAGCCGTGGGTTCGTTATAATGTGACGGTTAATTCCAGTATTCGTTGGTAAAAAAGTAGCCCAAGAGTTGGTGGTGGGTGGTGAAGACTAGCTGCATTTCCTCTAGTCTTACACTGCTAAATTATGGACGGCTAGCACAGATAGCCCTTGAATAGCTTTGCGCAAAATTTTAATAAACGAACACACAAACACTATCTTTTCCCTGTAACCCAGTCAAAAATTATTAGGTTCTGACAAAACTTGGTGGACATGTGTATAATATTGTTCCCCATTGTCTACCCGTATCATCTTTGGAGATTTATAAAAGATTGGTTCAATATAGAAAAATAAAATAAAACACAGCTGTCGTCACCGTAACACAGTGAATAACACATTAGTAATCAGTTTATACTTTCATAACATCTCTTGCGGTTTGTACTGAAAACTTCTGGTGGTACTTTCTGAAAACTGGATATTTTCATGTAAGTGCTTGCTATACTGCTTATTCTTGTATGCTAACAAACAGTTGGTTCCGTTATTTAGCGGATTATATCCCTACTTTTGTAGTTAGTTTCACATTCACGTCGTTTTAGTTCTTTTCTAGTTAGCTTCACATTCACCAATGTTTTGGTTCTTTTGTATTTAGCTTCACATTCACTCATGTTATAGTACTTTTTTATATTTGTATATAGTTTGTTACCAACCTTATTTTAAACAGTATTTTTTTGCTCTCCTAAAACCCTGTCTCTGAAATTTTCTATAATTCTTTATTATGTTAACAATATTAATGTTACTCTTCATGGTAGGCATTTACTGCATATATAGATATGTTTTAAATAATTTTATGTTCAATGAATTTTCTTTTTTAGCAAAAATACTAATTTCATAATTATCGTATTCTCCCCAAACAGTTGTCTGTTTAATGCTGATAAAATCGTAGTGCATGACGGGAAAGATCGACACGGTACTGTTATTGGAGAAATATGCAACAGAGCCAGCTTTATGGAGGTGGTGTCAAGTGGTCAAGATCTATACGTAGAGTTTATCAGCAGTAGCCATTTTCCAGGTCAAGGGTTTAGGGCCACTTACGAGTTTGAAAAGAAACATCACAATCAAGGATTGAATATTCCATCAACAGGTACAGTGAATCATTGCTTTGTTCAGGTTTTCTTATACTTTTGTTAGAAAAACGCTAAGTAAGAAAGGTTTGTTTCAGAAAGGACAATCTGCGCATATCCATCCATAATTTTGAACTGAAAGAGTAGGAGAAAGTTACGTAGTTAAAAGCACCCACAAGCACTTCTAGGACTCATTTATTGAGTAGTGGAATTTTGCAGACACTCTTATGGGACAACCACAGCCCCAAAGAGCGTCGCGCGTTTCTTCAACACGTTCCGTGAAATATAATCTCTTAGATTCACAGTCCGAGCGCGCAAAATATCAGAGCAAGTTCGATCCCAGGGAACTGCGTGTCCTGTAACAGTAGCACATTCCAAAGTCGATTCGTAAAGCAACCGAATATTAAACTGTTATAAACCTGTTTGTTGGACGTTCTAAGTTAAAATACATAACTGATTGTAGACATTAGAGATAAATATTTGACCATAATTTTATTCGCGTACTTAAAAAATACAACGCTGTCCTCTCGGATTTGTACACTTCCTTCCGGTGTTAGACTAGCTATAGAAATTATAGTAATTACTTTAAAAATACATTATATTGTAAAAAGTTTTGTTGTGTTATTGGGGAATAAGTGAATAAATTTTTCTGGAGAATTATTTAAATTAGACAAAAGCGCAATCTAAAATCTTATTTGTAGGCACCTATGATGTGACATATATTCGTAAACATCTTTGATGTGAAATCTTATTTGTCACACATCTCTGATCTGAAATTTATAATGTTAAGTTAAGAGAATTAGCAGAAATCAACCAAAGTTTTACGTGATTTTTTTTAAAATTATAATATTCCTGTGAAATTGTGCTACGCCTATCACGAATCATACAGTGGCCAAACGCAGTTAAATCTGCTATGAACAAATTGAGTTTACCTTAAGATCGTTTAAGATTTCGGGTTATTCTCTTGTTGTTGTTGTTCTTGTATTTTCTTTTACAGAACCTGAAAAGAGTGACTCCACAAGCTCTGCAGTGACAACCCAAACTCCTGGTAAGTCTTCTTACAAGAATAAAACTTCTATTTTAACAAAGTGTGCATTTACCAGGAAAATAATTTTTTGGATTTGAATTTAATGTAATTAAGTATGATTAGCAATAAATACAGTGATAATTTCAATGTATCGGTATAAATACTTGCATCAGTGATATATGTATATATATATGTATGTGTGCATTACATCCAGCTTATCATTATCTAAGGCAGTGGTTCCCAACCAGGGGAGCTCCAACCCTTGGGGGTGCGAGAAAACATTTGTTTTGGCCACCTTCACCTTTATTCTCAAATAAATAATAACTGTGAGGGGTGCGAGAAAATAATAATTTTTTTTAGGGGTGCGGGACATAAAAAAAAGGTTGGGAACCACTGATCTATGGTTGTTTCGGGCACAGGACAGGCAAAACTTTCGGCGCCTGTCCTATGAAAGTGGGTTTTTCTCGGGGCACTCCCGTTTCCCTCCACAGCAAAAATTAAGGCATTAGATCTATAGATCCCAGCCAAGGCAACTTTATTGTCATGCCCTGAATTGGGTGGTTTATGTGTATGTTCACATTTACTTTGACATTTGCCTTTCGGGACGGGATCTGGCTGTTTTCTCCGGTGCTACCTTTGCCTCGTTCATGAATAATATTAAGTATGACCAACTTCATTCCTTCATCTAAAAAGAGTTTAAAAATTATAAAATAAAAAAGAGCTAAATTCAATAACCTTCCACGAAGGGGGACGAAGATGAACCACAACGTTCCTGAACACCCCAGTTGGTGAAAGAACTCTTCTAACTTCTCTCTCTCTAAACTTCGAGAGAGAGACCTTGCCACGTTGGTTTGCGTTTTGTGTTTGATCTGTGGTTATTCTTTAGTAATCCTTCTAGTATGTTGGTAGTGCATGCGCTATTTTAACTAAGCTTATGAATGTTAAATAATTATCGACTTTTTATGCACTGTTTGCGTCATCAAAGTAACTTCTAATACTCGTTAACGTTTCTTCCCACGTACCAGAAGTTGTGAATTATATATTGCAAGCTAGGACACTTACATGGAAAAATATGTTATTAAATATTTTTCAATTCAACATTAATATGAACTGTGCAATAATAGTACAGTTTAAAGCTTTAAAATTGGTCAGATTAGTCCTTACGAAGCTCGTTGTCATGGAGATGGCCGGAGTTGTTACGTACTTCGCACATATTCGTTGCGTTCGGTTCCCATAGGTGTTGTAATGCCAGTCATTAATAAAGCTGCGAAAATACACAAAATTTTATAACACCAGATACTCGGAGTAGCGACGTACACAGCGCAGATAGCCATTCAAACAGCTTTTCTTTCCAACGAAACGTAAGAAACAAATTTCTGAAATAAAACACAGTTCATGGCAACTTAGATTTTTATGTATTATATCCCAGTACTTTTTCTTAACATATCTAGTCATTGTTATTGTTTTATTCTCTTTTTCTAGGTAATGTTATCCATAGCAGAAACTTTGCACACTGCTATAAAATGTTATAAATGTTTGTTGTATACAATAGCTTCTTGACATAATAAGACACGCTACACAGCGAAAATATCTAAACATCTCTTGAGCATTTCACATAGTCTGAACAAAGAGTATTAATTAGTTTATACACGAAAATGAAAAGATCACCTTTCGAAGACACTCGGGTTACAGTAGATAACCTGATGTGGCTTCGCTTAAAAGGTGACATGCGCGCGCGCTCAGATTATAGGGTTTTCGTTGTTTTATATTAAGACTGATTAAACCTACGTGTTTTTCGGACAATATGAATACAAAAACACAGTAAAAGGGTAACTAAATGACAACGAAGTGGGCAGGATGACAGAACATTCCGAAATGCATGAACTGAAGGAAAGTGCCCTCACAGAAAGTCTGTAAATGTATCAACAATATAACATTGACGATATGTCTCTAGTTTAAAGATATATGAAAGTGTTGAATATGGAGTTGTAAGCAGTCCAATGACCATACCAACAGTGTGGGATTGAACTGAAGATGTTTAATTCGGCGTACACGTTGTTAATTGGGGTCCATTTTGTGAGTGGTCAAGATGTCTAAATACCCATGGATAACCAAGAGATGCTAATCCATTACTTTGCAAAGACATGGCTAAATTTTAGATCAGTAGGCTAATTTGATGTTTTGAAGTAACTATTCTGAAGAATAGATATTAAATATGAGGGCATATTTCAGACCGTACAGAAAGGTTATATCAAAATATTAACCCATAATGTACCTGTCATCTTCAGCTAGCATTAAAGATAAATTGTATGAGACAACTGTTGGAATGTAGCTGACACCATACTTCACAGAAAGACAATAATTAATAAGGCCAAGGAGGCTACGCCATATTAACTAATATGATTACTAACTCCAACCTTCTCTATCACTTAAGTTATAAATAGTTTTGACAAATAATCATGAACTAAGTTAAACAGCGTCTTTAACTCGCTCCAGTTCATGCGATTAAATGTCAGGTGGAATCAACAATAATAATACTCTAGTTAATGGCAATCCTAACTTCTTTCTATGAGAGGACATTATTATTCTCACTACATCTGTCCATTTCAATTTTAGTTTTCTTAAATCATCAATGCTTGTTTAAGTAAGCGCCAGAAACACATAAAACAGTTGTTTTATACATTTACCATAATCGTTGTACACAACTTCTTCTTCAAAACATTTGTTTTATTGATAATGAATAGGAGTTTTGTCAAAGAAGACGAGCATATTTCTTGGACATACTAAGAAAAAAAAAGGACCTTATGTGTTATTATAGTAGGAGATAAGAATATTTTTGTTTTGTTAAGAATGAAAGAAGCATATTTGTTATGTCAATGAAGAATGCATTGTTTCTTGAATCTTTTGAAGTATCGAGAATAACGAAGAGCGTGTTTCTTGAATCTTTTGAAGCATTGAAAATAACGAAGAGCGTGTTTCTTGAATCTTTTGAAGCATTGAAAATAACGAAGAGCGTGTTTCTTGAATCTTTTAAAGCATTGAAAATAACGAAGAGCGTGTTTCTTGAATCTTTTGAAGCATTGAAAATAACGAATAGCGTGTTTCTTGAATCTTTGGAAATATTGTGAATAAAGAACGTGTTTTAAAGTATAGAAAATACTGTACTGAGAATGAAGAAAAGCTTCCTCTGACGATTCTGAGAATTAAGAGCTTACTTCTCTTGAGTTATTAATAATGAAAGAAACCCATTTGTTATATGAAAAAATAATAGCTTATTTACCGAATGATTCTGGAATGGATAGAAGATTATTTCTTCAGAGCTATTAAGAATGAATGAAGTATATTTGTTGGTGTTTGTAGATTGTCATTCCTTCAACAAAAGATGACGCCTGTTAAATGTGAGTGTAACCCAGTAGTTCAACGGTATGCTTGCGGAATTTACTACTTGGACGCAGCGTTTGGTAGGCAGAGTGGAGATAACCTTTTTATGCAATTTTGTGCTTAATAACAAGCGAACAAAAGCTCTATAGATTTTACTGTTGTATTAAAACATATTGAATAAAACTATTAACAATGATATTTTATTTTTACAATGTAAACTGAGAAGAAATAATGAAATATAATTTTATTTTGTTTAATAAACAGTTATACTATAGTAGATATTCTTATCCAATTACTTAACTATAACGTTCGCGTGCATCATTATTTCTGAAAGCAAAAAAAAAAATTAAAAGGTAAATTACTTCAAAAGTCAACATTACAAAAGCACATTTGAGTCATGTTTACTTCTGAGGAGTGAACGGTAATAACGACATGCAGTAACACTTGGTTGGGAGTAAGTTACTTTATAATCTTTGCAAATTCTAACAGTTATATTTCTTTCAATTTCACGGTTTATCTAAAAACTCGTTTATTGGCCACTGGCTTTTCGGTAAGAAGCATATCCATGTGAGTAATCAAAAGACTTATACTTAACACGTGAATGTTTGGTTCTTCAGGGTTTCTATTCATTGTGTTTTAGTTCTGTGAAAACAGAATATTAAATATTTTTTACTTGTCACTTTTTTTCTTCACGAATATTTTTATAAATTTGAATAATTATAAAAAGTATATGTTCAATTATATTCACTGTTCACGATAGTGATAAAAAATTATGTTTCGGTGTAAAAAGTTAGGAAAATTGTTGTTCCGTGTTTATTGCTACAACAAGGGAATTAAACCTTAAAGAGAATACAAATAACATTTCAGGCCAATTACATCTATGTTTGTGATAATTAACTAACGCCAGTGTTCGGAGTAGCCCATGTATAAAATAAACATTTCTCAGAGGCAGGTAGGTCGATGACTGTGGACGATTCTGACGTTAGTTCTAGTCTAACATGTTAACTCCATCGTGGCTTATCTTGAAAGAACAAACTCAAAGCTTTATTTTATTTTGCTTTTTCTCATGGCCAAGCGTGTTAAGGTATTCGACTCGTAATTCGAGGGTCGCGAGTTAGAATCCCTGTCACACCAAACATGCTCGCCCTTTCAGCCGTGGGGAAATTATAAAATATGACGGTCAATCTCACTATTCATTGGTAAAAGAGTAGTCCAAGAGTTGGCGGTGGGTGGTAATGACTAGCTGCCTTCCTTCTAGTCTTACACTGCTAAATTAGGGACGGCTAGCGCAGATAGCCCTTGAGTAGTTTCGCGCGAAATTCAAAACAAACAAAGAAACGATCATGGCAGGTGTATAGGAGGAAGAGGTCAAAGTGAACCTGACCCTCCAGGGCAAAATACCCAAATACCATTGACCAAAGGGCAGGTGTATGGGTAACTGTATGTAATGAAACAATCAAAACCAAACTACAAACAATACAAAACACACTTCTCACAACAGCATACAGAGTTCCGAGAGCAACATCATCTAAATTCATCCATAATTACTCGAACATACCAACAATATCAGATAGACTCCTAAATATTACAATTAGGTATTTTAACAAAAATTGGATGAAAAATGATTTGTTATGCGAACTAGATAGGTACCTGATACATGATGAAGAAAATCCTAAATACCTCTCCCCAATTAACATATATATTAAACATAAAGAAAAATAAATTAAAGTAAAATATGTATGTATATGAACTTTAAATCTTGTATTTATAGTTTACATATTTATGTATTTTAAAATAATAATAAGATAAAAAAATAATTAAATAAATAAATTGCCACCAGCAAGCTTGACTACTGTGAATAAGAGACTATAAATGGACATTGCCCTGAAAAGGACCTAACAAACGAACAGTTAGGGAAAATATGTTCAGGAAGGAGGAAGAGGTCAAAGTGAACCTGACCCTCCAGGGCAAAATACCCAAATACCATCGACCAAGGCAGGTGTGTTAACTTTAAGGGATCTCACAAAAACGAAAACGGTGGAAAATTATGAACATAAGATTGTAAAGCTACAGCAAACAACAGTTTTTTATCAGGAAAACTAGTTAAATATTACATTACATAATATAAGAAATACTGAACTGCTATAAATAGAGCATTAAAGTGTGATGTTATATGGCACGTTAAAACACTTCGTGACTTTGATTTACAGTAAATTGTTACAAACATAGTTTGCCAAAAATGATGCACTTGTTATAATAATGCTTTCTCAACAATACAGGTTATTAAGACTTGTAGCCTTTGTTTTAGCCGGTTTTATCCTACGTTTCTATTGCTAATCTGCTATTACCTTCAGGAAATGTTTCCGTATCGGTAATGACCAGTATGTAGTCTTCCATTATCCACTCGACCAGGGTCGAAGTCTGTCTCATTTAATACTTTAATCAACTTTAGATAATTTGTTACCGGAGAAACAAAACCTAATTAGAGTTTAGGAACATAACACTTGATAATACCGATTTATCTTCAATAGACCATTATGGCACAAAAGAAAATTACACGATAAATTGAAGTGATGTTGAAATAATGAGATATGAACTTGCACATGATAAAAAAAAATATGAAAGGTTGTTTGTTTGTTGTTTAGCACAAAGCTACACAACGAGCTATCTGTGTTCTGCCCACTGTAGGTACTGAAACCCGGTTTTTAGTGGGGTAAGTTAACAGACGTAGTACTGTGCGACTTGGGAACAATTATTAAAAAGAAATTCCACATCTACCTAATTTGGTCAACCTGATATAAAATACAGAAAAACCTGAAGACTCTCGTAAAACATTTATATAGCTTGTTCGTTGAAGATCTGAAGGAGTAAACCCAAGTCAAGTGAATAACTCCCATCAATAAGACCCAGAAACGAATCAAAACCTATACTAAAAAACTGGATAAATATGTTAAAATAATTTGGAGCTTCACAAAGTTGTTGAAGTCCATATTGGTGCCTTTCGTCATGCTTTACTTGACAATTGTGCATCGTGACATTAGCACAGTTTTCATTACTAAAGATACACCACTCTTCACTGCTCGTTTTCCATGATGTGTCTAGCGTATTAGAACGATGGTTTCTTATCATCCATTAAAAAAAGTCCAGCCACACGTCCTAAAGTATCTGACAGTTGAATGGTGTAATCAAACTGAGTCCACGTGACTTGTGTGTCACTTGTACAGACTGAGATGAAATTCTGTGAGATTATGTTACGTGATGTTGCTTGAGACGTGCAGACGATTTTTACGACTGACCTTTGAAGACTTTTACTTGTTACAAGACGCCACCCTTTGTTTACAGTGGCTTTATCACCTGAATGTATGAGTAATTTGAGTCTCAAAGGGCTGTTACGTATCCTACAAAAAGCGAACAGTTTTCTGTGACAGCAAACCACCTACGAAACGCTGAAGAATATCAAAAGGTAGTTCTACTATATATTTAACATCATCTTAATATAACTTACTTAACCCTTTGTGGCCCGCCATGGCTGCGTTATTAGGGCGCTCTACCAGCAATCTGAAGGTCGCGGATACGAATCCCCGTCGTACGAAGCAAAATCGCCGTTTCATAATGTGACAGTCATTCCCAGTATTCGTTAGCAAGAGATTAGCTCAAAAGTTGTTAATTGGTGGTAATGTCTAAATTAGCGCAGATAATCCTCTTGTAACTTTACGCGTCTGAAGTCTTTCATAACATTCTTAACGGAATAACAAATCAACATTGGATTGAACTCGTATTATTTATATATAACAGTTACTAAACAGTAATACGACTTAGGTGATTGTATAAGCTTCTAATTATGGTAACAGTTTATATCAAATTGTTGAAACTTAAAGTTCTTAAGTGCAACGAAATTCTGTGTCACACAAACATATTGTTTTATAACAATATTGTGTGTGTGGGAGATTCTTATGGCAAAGTCATATCGGGCTATCTGCCGAGTCCACCGACGGGAATCGAACCGCTGATTTTAACGTTATAAATACGTACACTTACCGTTGTACCAACGGGGAACTAACAATATTGTACCGTTAGTAAGATTGATACAAAATTTAATCCAATATTTTTAGTGTCA
This sequence comes from Carcinoscorpius rotundicauda, assembly GCA_011833715.1. Classification (NCBI taxonomy): domain Eukaryota; kingdom Metazoa; phylum Arthropoda; class Merostomata; order Xiphosura; family Limulidae; genus Carcinoscorpius; species Carcinoscorpius rotundicauda. The sequence continues at coordinate 77,087,377 of CM022397.1, read as the reverse complement.
AAATAGTGATTGTTCACCTATTAGAAACTAACCTAGAAACTAGAAAGTACCCAAACTATTACATTGTTTGTTTGTTTTTTTTATTTCGCGCAAAGCTACTCAAGGGCTATCTCAGTTGGCCGTTTAGCGGTTTAAGACTAGTGGGAAGGCAGCTAGTCATCACCACCCACCGCCAACTCTTGGGCTACTTTTTTACCAACGAATAGTAGGATTGCCTGTAATATTATAATGGCTGAATGAGCGAGCATGTTTGTTGCGACGGAGATTCGAACCCGTGACCCTCAGGTTACGAGTCAAGCGCCTTAACCATCCTGGCCATGCTGTTCTGTTTGCAAACAATAGAAAGTCATAACCCTCATCATATGTGAGAAAACGTTGTATTCTTTGAAACTTTTAAGTAATTCGAAACAAACATTGTTTACTTACTCCATATTTAATATCACTGCATAAGATTTAAACATCTTGGAAAAAAGCGATTTTTATTCAAGCATTTCAAACATGCTGCTCGCTTTTTTATTTTTAATGGATGGATAAGATTCTAGTTTTCTTCTTTTTTATTTCAAAGGTTTTCTTTCGTTTCGGATTTCTCTACTCAATCTATATATGTTTATTTTCGTTGCTCTGTTCTTCTGCCTTTTTTTTTCCTTGTTCTTCTTCTAAACTTTCAAAAATAATTCTAAGGACAAACGTTGCAGTAGAACAAAATCAGGTTGGTAAGCGCTGAAATCACAAGCAAACACACACACACATACACATATATGAAGGATTGGATCTTTATTTTTAGATACAGATTGCAGAGCCGAGCCAACCAGTGGCACATCAGAAATTTGGATCAATTGTGTGGTGTATACGTTTTTCGAAAATTCTATGAATCTTTATTCACAGATTTGAAGATCTGTGAATAGAGCGTAGAAGTCATTCGAAACCCTATAGTTAAACCCTTAATGTTTCGAACTTGTCTGATATATTGTGAAGGTTTGGAGATTAGCTTTAGGGCATTCAGTAGGTTGAGAAATGGGACTTGAGATAAACGAAACGTCAACTCTTCAAAGCTCACATTTATTCAATCCACGCAATGATAACACCACACAGCAACCGTTTCATGTATCTTAAGCATAGTCATCTAAAACATTACAATTACCTTAATAGGACACATCACAGGCAGGCCTAGGCAGGTCTATTGACTGCGCATTTCTTGTTCATTTGAAATGTTTAAATCATTTCGAACAACCGAACTCTTACAAAAAGTGATTGTAACAACACTTGAATCAACCTAATCTGCTGCATAAAAAAATCATTAATGGATCCATCTATTTATCTTTCTGTCTACTAATGTAGACTATCACACATTTTGTTATCTTTATTTATCTTTCTGTCTACTAATGTAGACTATCACACATTTTGTTATCTTTATTTAATTACGGTATCACTCTGTAGATCCTTAACATTTCTGTGCCTCCTTTTACGATCAGTATATACCAATCCACTTCTGTATTCTTCCTTTATAGCAGTTACAATAGATATCTATCCATATGCTTTATGTAGTTCATTTTAACATCAGAACAAATTTACGTGCGAATAACAGCTGATGCAGTACATTTATCAACTGCTATTAACTGCACATCAGGGAATAACGTGTTTAATTCGTTGTGTATATGGACACAAATACCTGCACATCTAGAACGCACAAATCGAACTTTCTTTAATATTTATAAAGAATAAACTGGCCATATACCCACGCACGGATAAAAGTTGCTTATACTGCTGCTGTTATTGTGTAAAACTTATCCACTCAGCATCGTTGGTTATTCTGCATTCATATTAGTTCGTACAAGCAGAGGCTTAAAAATTCGTATAGTACGTGATTATAAACTCAACACATAAAATCATAAATGCGAGAGACAAATAAAACGTTTCATTATAACTTCTCATTCTAAACCCTTGGCTATGCTTCTATTCAAACACATTTTTAAGCGTAAAGAGCAAAAAAAAAAAAGCACATATCGCTACCTGTACTATCGATTTTCCGACATATGTTAAATATGTTACGTTTTCCGCAATATGAACATTTTACGTTACAATATTACAGCCACTGCATTATTGGTCCGACTAAGTTGAGTCTGAAAAAGCAATAAATCAGTCTATCTTTCATAACAATATATGTTTTTCGTTTGCCTAAGTTAAAACCTTAAAAACAACGACGACATAATGCTCGTATAAGGCATTTTCCAGTTAGTTTTAATCTCTTCCTTTGATGTACACGTGATCTCGTGAGTTCCAGGCGCCACACTGCGACAGAACCTAATAAAACAAGTCCTCGAATTTATAAACTGTGCATTCGACACTTTCAATACCCTTTTTTCTGTTCTTAAGCCTACTTACAGGTTTCAAAAATCGTCACAATTGTATTTATTAATAAGTTCTCGTAGTCCCTTTTATAACATCGCATGTTTAACCAGAACAAAACATTGGAAACTTGGAAAATCCCATTTCAGCTGGAAAGGGATGTTCTATCTATCAGTACAATTTATGCACAACACTGAAAAACATAGTTAAAATTACCAACATTCTTAAGTGAAAATCATGATGTAGTTGGCACTTTGTAAACAAAGTGTATCGAGACCACTAAAGGTCAGTTTATGAAAATCTGTATACACACACACACACATATATATATATGTGTGTCATTGTTATTCTGTATTAAATATATACCTACAATATCTAAACAATGTTCTAGTGTTAAGATAATACGACCATGTTCGTTACCACTAGGATATGATCGAGAAAGAAAAGAAACCTGTCATACAGATATCTACGATAGCAAAGTGTCTTTAAAAATGCAACACTGTCTTTTAATATTTTTTATGACGATAAAGGAAGAATTTGATTTAAAAGTTATTATTAATCTGTATTAATTAGTTCTCTCCCTCCCCCACAGTGGCACAGCGGTATGTCTGTGGTATTTGTTTTGTTTATTTTCACGGCCGGGGTCTGACGTGAGTTGATCGTTAAGGGGCCCAATCTGCGGACTTATAGAAACCTGGTTTTAATACCCTTGGTGGGCAGAGCACAGATAGTTCTTTGTGTAGCTTTGTGCTTAATTTCAAATGGAATAGATTCTTGAACAATAAATATTGTTGGTCCCATGAAGTGTGTGGTACACTTGGTAGCAAAACATATACTTAAAAATTAAAACACTGATTTTTGTGTTACTTTTCAATAGGGCCATGGGTGACCTAGTAGTAAGTGTGCTGGAATTGGAATGTTAATCCTAGAACATATGGATCGCGTTCCGTTGCCGCAACGTCGCAGTCTGCACTGTGGAGCCGTGGGTGCATTATACAAGTGGTGGTTAAATCCCACTGTTTGATTAGAGTAGCCCAAGAGTGGGTGGTGGGTGAGTGCCTTCCCTCTGTTCCATCAGCTCAAATTTAGGGACAGCTAATACAGCCTTCTTTGCCCAGTGATTACCAAATGGTCTTTTATTAGAATGTTCACTCCTCATAAGCTGTAAATAATTTTAACAAATATGTTTCTAATTTACTGTCTCTCGTTTTTCTAAGATCAGTATTTTATCAGTAAATGGTTGTACTACAAAGGTTTTGTTTCGAACAGCTGCGAAGCTGTGTGTCCCAGATTTTGATGTTTGATCAATAGTAGTCACAACCAGCTCCTAGTTTGCTCTAATCAAAAGGTGGTGTTTAATTATCACTCTTATAACGCATTCATAGTCTCACAGTACCGGTTGTGAGTTTGCGACAAAGGGGTGTAAACAGTGAACCCTGAGATTCACATGCCTACACATTAACCACAAGGCCATATCCGGGTCGTGTTAAGAAACATGTCCTCCCCTTTTTCCACACGATGAGATTTATCAAGTGACCGTAAATTAATCTTTTTATCAAGTTTAAATGTCACAACACTATTACTTTATGATAATGTTTTAATACCGAGAATTATCCTTTAATCATAGTTAAAGGTCCACATACATACATACATACATATATATGTACATACATTCAGAATTACTCAGCTTTAGAAAGTCAAACGTGTTTCGTTTATTTGAGTTATAATTTTATCAAATGATCTATCGACAATGCTTAAACAGCCGTTGCAGCATCTGCTTTAGCTTAAGAAATAATAATCTTCCCAACTGAGTTTCTTCGAATATTTATCAAGCTTTAAGGAAGGAGCTAACACATTTTTTACTATCACAATTAATTACTTGAGGGATAACGCTTTCGTTTTTATAACAGTTAGCAATTAAGGGGATAACTCTTTCTTTTTATATAGCAATTAACATTCAGGAGATAGGACTTTCTTTTCTATAACAATTAATTACTAAGGGCGTAAGTTACTATTAATTAGTATTAATTAATTGTTATGGGATAGCACTATTATTTTTATAACAATTAAGGAAATAACGTTTTTATGACAATTAATTAAAATCAAAATAGCCTAGTATTATTTCAAAATTTAATACACTGTAGAAACTGAAATCTACATATTTTGTTTCAAATTCAAAAGTCCTTTTGTGGGACATTGGCAAGTTTACTGAGTTACAACGCTTACATCTGGTGTTCAATTTTCCGCGGTGGACACTCACACCTGAGAGCCCAGAATGGCTTTTATCTGAAAGAAAAGAACTAACCAATTCAAAACTACTGAGCCTCTATACAGACAATTTTTAAATCAGAAAAATTACACAAATTTGTTAAACTTTTTACGTAAAGTCCATCATCATCCCTTAGAAAGTAGAAATCGCTGGAGAAATGTTGTTGATTAATAGACTAAAGCTGGAGATAATCAGACCAGTTACGTTGACAACTTAACGTTCGAATGGTAGATGTCAGCCCTTAAGATAGATGAGTGATCTATAACTACGAAAGGCCTAATCATTCCCATTAACTCGTTAAAATAAATAGAAAGAGAGATAACTCTATTCAGCAACCTAATGAGTGCTTTGCTGGAAATAATTAAAGAAACAGACCGATAAGCAAACTGAAAGTGATGACGTGTAGGTAAGGACGTCCAATAGCAGAGAGAACAGTCTTTCTTCAGTAAAAATGTTTTAATTATCTCAATGTTTCGGTCTGATCTTACTTCCGTAGTCAGCAGATCGTTAATTTCCTGAAGAATCTGTGATGCGAAACGTCTGAATAAATAGACACAAATAAATATCTGGATACAAATTATCTTTAAATTCGACTTACTCAACAAAAGTAGTAATTACACGAAAAAAGTAAATACAAACTTTATTGTCGAGCTGAGCATATTTGTCCATGTTGTCTACGAATTATTGTGCTCACAGCCAGACATGGAGATCCACATAACCAAGTTATACAGATAAAATAGCCACAAAGTCCTTCCAGAAAGAATTACTATGAGAAGTCCGTATTCCAGAGTACATCACGAAACAACAAGAAAAGGGTTTCACGAGGTCTGACCACAAATGATTGAACAGCTAGATTTGAGTGATCCTAACAAGTATACACATCCGTGGTAAAGGGAGATTACTGAAGAAACTTCAACTCGTTCACTAAGAGAACCAGCCCTTCTTCTGGTAATTGAGTTTACTTTCCCCAAGGAACTAATATAGAGTGTATTTCAACAGAAGGTCACGACTACCAGAAGAGAAAGCAGTAAATACACTTGACCGTTGAATTCACTGCATCACGTAGTAACTCGTTCTAGTCAGGTATTTATTGATCATAGTTCGCGTTAATTCTGACGAGTAAAAAGCAAATCAAAATACATTTACAGTTTTTTTATAGGGATTTTTTGTGTGTGATACTGAAATTACACGCTGATAAAAATACTTAGTTATTTTTTTTTTAATTAGAACTAATTAAACCCTCAAGTAATTACATTGTTTTTATGTTGTTGACCACCAACTGACAGGATCTACCAACTGCATCATCTTGAATAATTTTTTTTACTCCTATTAAGACATCTGGAGTAAAAAAAAAAATCCAAACTTTTTGGGCAAAATGACTCATTTTTTAAATAAAATCTCAAAGATAATCTAGAAATAAATTGGATTCATTACAATATCGATATAACTTATAATTGTAGCATTTTGTGCGTGATTCATATTTTATTGGGCCTAATTTCCATAATCATTATAAGATACTAGTTGGAGTATCTGTCCGTTATGATAAGTGAAATAAAATTTCGTTTTTAACAAAGAATAGAAAATTGTGCTTACATATTTTTTTAAGATAATGAAAATACATAAGATACCAATATTGAAGAAAACCAAAAAAAATACTGTTTTCAAGAATTCTATCAACACGAAATAAATGGGGCACCAACCCCAATGATGACCATCTTTTATGTTATCCTGTATCACTGATTCAAGCTGTGCTGATTTTGTAGGGTTTTTTTGTCAGAAATTAAATATGAGATCAGATACTTTTTTATCTTTACTGTTCACCAATCTAGTAGCTACGTGTTGATATAGAGTCAGCTTCTGAGCATTACAATTATTATCAGAAGAACCTTTTTTTAACATTAGTTTCTAAATATGATAAATGCAACCATAAAATACAGTTTTTACATTAACTTTTAAATATTGTAATTGTAATAAAAAACAGTTTTTTACAGTGACTTCTAAATACTGAAAATTAATAAAGAGAACAAAAGTTTACACTGATCTCCAATTAATGTAATTGCAATTAAAACAACCAATTTTTACATTGAAGAACCAAAATTTACACTGATCTCCAGTTAATGTAATTACAATTAGAAGAACCGGTTTTTACATCGATCTGTAAATACTATAATGACAATTAGAACATTCGTATACTTCATTATTAAAAGCACAAAAGTAAATAAACCTGTCATCTCGGCAATTAACAAGTCTTGAGGGGTGAATTGAAACAATTTTTATGCATTAGAAAATTAATCATTTATGACAGTAGGAATATGAATTGTAGTTACAATCCTTCACTTACATTCAAGGAAAATTCATGACCATTAAAAATGTTGTATGAAGTAATTACAACTTACAACAACACTTAATGTACTTGAAGGAGAGTTATTCATGTGAATTATTTTAACTGCAGTTAATGTGAAATTTATGATTCATTTAAGGCCTCTTAAATTTCCTACACTTCTTCAATTTTCGTTGTTTAAACTATGATATATGTAGAATAAGAAAAAAAAAAGCTTTACAAATCTGTAAACCCGATATCGTGTTGGTGATTTTTTACCTTTATACCTAATGTAATCTTGTATGTTGTCTTAATTTGTGTTTTTGAAAGCACGTGCTGTCTTCCTAAATATTCTTTTTATTTTGCATGATAACTAACCCTAGCGTACGTCTTTGGAATGATTCTGATTTTACTGTTTTAATAGATCAAGCCCATCATATGTGGATCAGCAGCGACGTCTCCAGAAACGGAACCATCTCTAGCCCTAACTACCCTAAACCCTACACCTCTAACGTCCACTACTCGTATTCGTTCTCTAGTAGGGGTAAGGAAAGGGTTCAGATTATCTTCACAGACTTTGATCTCTTCATGCCGTTTACCATAAACAGGAAGTAAGTGGAAGTGTTAAGAACATGTTCCTTCCGTTAGAATACCTTAAATACGTTGTAGAAAGTTGGTTTGGCTGACAGAGACTCAGGAGCCAATAACGTTAATTTACAAAAGCAGAAAATTATGTAACAGCTATTTGATTTTTCTGAGCACATCTGTCGTTAATACCATACAAAAGTGCTTGTTTTAAATCTTATATAAGTCATGTAGTTTCTGTAACACAGAGATATAGAAAGTAATTCGTGCTTGGAAGTCAGTTGACTCTCACAGGAAGAGGAGAATTTCCTGGTCAACAAATAGGACGAACAAAAATATCAGATTACGTTTTTTTTCTCCGTTAAGGTTTGATTGATGGCTGAAAAATCTCAACTTTGAGCACTCACTCGAACAAATGTTTATTTTTAGGTTTAAATTAAGGCACCGTGTTCACTTTGACAAAAATTACTTTAAAAGCAACCCAATCCATTTGAAGATTTTCACTTCAATTAAGACATAACATAACTTAATATAAAAATAACCGTACTTTGGTGAGTCATTACTTCAATCATGACTTAGTAAACTAATACAAAAATAAACATACTTTAACGACTTTTACTTTATGTCAAGACTTGTTAAGACCTTAACTAGAAAAACGAATAACATTTTTCAAAGTTTCTATGGTAAAAACTTCTAATATAGAAAACCATTGTAGAACGTTTATTCCGACCAAGACTTAATAAATAAAACACTAATATAAAAATAAACACACTTGTGTAAGTTTTACTCCAGTAAAGACTTAAAAGACCTTTATTAACAATTACTTTTGAAAGATTTTACAACAATCAAAAAATGAAACAAAGACGCACTATTTGTAAGTTTTTACCACAGTCAAGATCGAATAAAACCCTTCACACAAACGTTTGTTCGTTTTTTTTTAATTTGGTGAAAAGCTACTCGAGGGCTATCTGGCCCAGCCGTTCCTAAGTTAGCAATGTAAGACTAGAGGGAAGGCAGCTAGTCATCACCACCCACTGCCAACTCTTGGGCTATTCTTTTACCAACGAATATTAGAATTGGACGTCACATTATAACGCTCCCACGGTTGAAAAGGCTAGCATGTTTGGTGTGACGGGGATTTGAACCCGCGACCCTCGAATTATGAGTCGAGTGCCTTAACCACCTGGCCATGCCGTTCCTTCCCATCTAATTAAACGCACGCGCTTGAGCCAAGAGAAACCTAATAAACTCTGCATTAGCGTAATTGGATTATTAATGAAACCAGACTTTAAACTCTTTACAACTGTTCGTTGAGTTTGTTTGATGATTGTACGGAACTAGAATCAACACACATAAGATTTTGAGATATATGAGATCTTCATGGTATTATTTTTCCTTATTAAACATATTTCCTCGTCTCTTTTGTTCTGCTGTTAAATTCCCAGAACTTAATGTTTTTATTTTTTTATTGGACAAGATCTAACATAGATATAGAATGTTTTAAATAAAAATATATCATCAAAGTATCAATTTTCTTTTGTTAACAAAGTATCTAAAATGTATTCATTAAAAAGAAAAAGAGTTGGTATCTGACTAACAGAAAAGGATAGACCCCTAGTGGCACAGCGGTATTTTTCGGACTTGCACCGCAAAATCCCGGAGTTTTTACCCGTGGCGGGCAGAGCGCAGATAAACCATTGTGTTGTTTTGTTCTTAATTGTCAACGAATAAACAAGAAATTTTCAGTACAGATTATTTTATGAGCAGCGTTGCCTCGTGTCACTTGGTGGACAAACGTAAAGATGTTCAGTCATTAGTTATATACAATGTCCTTTCTGGTTAACTTTGTTCCGAGTTGTAATTATTTTAATTGATCGTTTCAGTTCATTTATAATGAAAACTTGTTGATGAAACAATTCACCAGACAATTCGTATTTCGTCACAAGCAATCAGCTTGTAAGCGTATGTGTGTCTCTGCGAGACAAACTTTTATTACACAGAACTGCCGCCAGGGGAAGTTGGATGTAATCATCAAACTTCTGACGTCAATATATACTGCAAGTTTTGTACATATAATAAAATTTGTTGTCTGGTTATTTGTCGCTTAAATTGCGTTATTATTCAATTTGCTTCGTAGGCCAAGAAAAACAAACGAAGAATGAAAAACAGTTGATGTATTGTCTTATTTGCGAATATAATTTCTACTCTTACATTATTCTTAGCATTAAAACCTCGAAAGAGAACTTTGCTTGTAAATTATAATTAAAAAATAAAACGGTTATGAGTGTTACGGTTTCTGTACTGTGGTATTAAGTAGCTGGAATAAAGTCAAAGTGTTACGAATTAAATTATCATATTCGAAACAAAATGAAAGTGTTGATGTTTGGTGTAGTAGTAAATGACCATGGGTCAGCGGTAAGTAGATAGCCCATTAGAAAGCTTTACGCTAGTGTGTGTGCGTGTGTTTTCTTATAGCAAAGTCACATCGGGTTATCTGCTTAGCCCACCGAGAGGAATCGAACCCCTGATATAAGCGTTGTAAACCGTAGGCTTACCGCTGTACTAGTGGGGGCTTTACGCTGGTACAGCGATAAGCTTACGCATTTACAACACTAAAATCAGGTGTTCGATTCCCCTCGGTGGACTTAGCAGATAGGCTGATTTTGCTTTGCTATAAAAACACACACGATAAGAACAAAAACAAATCCAACAAACAAACCTACTTTAACTTTTATGAAATTTATACTTCAACAATTTTTGACATATCTAAACCAATTTTCATGTACATGACAGAGAAACAAGGAAGAATTCTCAATAATCGCGGTACTTGAAATTATCTTAAGTTGAGTAAATTAACCAGTGAAACGTTTTCTTCCTTTATATTAGCTAAATTTTTTGCGCCTATAAATATCAGGCGTGAGGCGTATCCCCGATTTCTACCAGCCCACCTTCAAATTGAAATTATTTTAGGTAGGATTAGTGTAAGTTAATCAGAGCAGTCTTGGGCATGGTTAAATACACCAATCGAAAAGATCTGACCTCCGGAGTCCAAAACTGTAGTTAGGTCTCTAATTGGTCAATATTTTGTACTTTTAAAACTCAGAGCCGTTCAATAAACTGTTATGTCGCGTCTAATAATAATAATTGGTCAATTTGTTTGTTTGTTTTCGACTTTCGCACAAAGCTACTCGAGGGCTTTCTGTGCTAGCCGTCCCTAATTTAGCAGTGTAAGACTAGAGGGAAGGCAGCTAGTCATCACCACCCACCGCCAACTCTTGGGATACTCTTTTACCAACGAATGGTGGGATTGATCGTCACATTATAACGCCCCCATGGCTGAAAGGGCGAGCATGTTTGGCGCGATCGGGATGTAAACCCGCGACCCTCAGATTACGAGTCGTACGCCTTAACACTCTTGGCCACGCCGGGCTTAATTGGTCAAAGAACTTCGAGAAAAATATACTCACCTGCCACTTTAGATCGACAGACAAGTTTCATTCTTAGCTCATATTAGGTTTTGCTTTACTTCTTAACAGTACCTTTCAATAATTTAAATCATATTCAATGTCTGTTTTCTTTGCTTTCCAGAGCTTAATTTTGAATTCCTAAACTAAAAGGTATTGGTTGCAGGTGTGAGGGTGTAGATAATTTGGTGGCGTTCATTAACATCAACGGTGAGAGAAGGTGGATTGACAGATTTTGTGGCAGAACCATTCCACCACAACTTATGGCCAACGGGCCTTTCATGACTCTCGAATTTCAAAGTCTCGACTCAACTACCTCTGCAAGGGGCTTCCACGCCATCTACCGGTTTGTCACCAGTATGTGACCTGGTAATTCCTAAATAAAAATGATTTGTTTTAATTTCTCCTGGAAAAATAGAGGAAAATATGGTGTTGAATCTGTTTATTAGATATTTTATTATATGATAACTTGATAAATCTTTATCAAATATGTTTAGAAATAAAGTATCAGTTTTTTTATCGTAAACACAAAAGCTTTTTGTTGCTTATATTATGATTATTCTACGGATATAATTAATAACACAGACTTTCGAGTGAAGAAGACATTATAACATATTAAATACATTGAACCTGTTATATTCAGTATATTATTATTATTAAAGGAGGGGGTGGACGTGTTCCTTCTCGAAACACAAATTTATTTGGAATAAAAGTATAGGTCATCTTGAGATCACGTGTATGGTAAACGACCTGTCCTGTAACATGTATATAACCAATACATAGAGCGAAACACGATAAATGATAAATCTACGATTTTGCATAAGGTTTACTTTTTAACGTGCATAATTAAAGTCTAAATTACGAATTATCATAGCTTGTCTCCTAGTTCCAAATGTTGTAGTTCTATTTTTGTTTTGTATTATTTTGTTATATCGTAAACATAAAGGACATATTTCACTCTCTGCTAAAAAATAATGCATCTCTAATAAAACGATTATTTGTTGTTGTTTTTTAATTTCCTGAAAGCCTTTCAATTTTTATTATTTTTTTCATCTCTGATATAAACTGATATAAATCTCCATTCTGAAATATTTTTCTGTTTTTCTGTCGTTCTGTTCTTTTTTCTTCTATGTCTAATATATCTAAATTTGTTGGAGGAGAACCGTCTAATCTCTTAAAACAATAAATGAAATGTCAGATAAAGAATTGTTTTCGACATCGCTATTAATGGTGAACTACCGAGGAAACGATATTAGGTACTTTTCCAGAATGTCAGGTTTGTAGACGTTAAATCTTTGATTTGTTTTGCTACATTCAATGTAAAATAAATAGCATTTGATTGCAGTTTAGGTGCTTATTAAAGTATATAAAAGAACAAAATACGTTTGTCCATTTTTTCTTTAGATTTCGGTATAAATGTGGGATCACAAGACAACCAGTCAGGTAAAAAAAAGTAAACTCTATATGCATGTTGTTATATTAGCTGAAAATAAATGCTGTTTTATCTACGTTAGATCACTTCATTTTGTTTGATTACCATTATCGTAAAGCGTTAAAGTTATTAGTGTAAGGTCGTGGCAATCGGACATGAACATTGGCATGTCTTATAGGGTTGAGCACTCTATGTTAAAAGAATTTTCAATATGAAAACTTACGTAAGTTATTTCACAACCACAGCCAATATCAAGTCGTGGTGAAAGAGAATGTATTATAATTACATGTTGATATTGTTCAGTGTGACGTAGGTATTATAATACCACCGAAAACGTATTATTTTGTGGAACTGTGTGAAACAGCTCTCTCCAACATCATACCTTCGGATAATAAAAGTTATGTCCACATGGAAAATTTATGATATCGAAGATGTTGATATCTCTTGCGCGTAATAACTTTGGAAAATAAAAGAATATGGGTCAACTTGGGACACAAAGACCATCCAGAAAGAGACCTGCAACAAGGTTTACTCCAGCCATTAGAAGCAAGGTTCAGCGTATCTTAACAAGTGAGAATCCATGAATATAAAAAGGCAGTAGCAAAAGCTGTCCATACGCCTCATACAACAGTATGCAAAATGATTAAAATGATGTATATGCGGAAATGAAGTTAACAGGATATAGAATAACCAAGATAGATCATACCTCCACTTCAACAGTCGTAAATCTCAAACATATGGAGAATGAAACGTGTATTCCATTTATTTCAAAGGAAAACATATGAGATTTCTGTGTGATTAGACTGTCAAAACAGGCGTTATAAAGCCACCACTCTCATGCACGAGACGAATTATGGAAAATATGGGAGGAGATGGTGTGCTTTAGAGATTAAATAGCCTCACAACATGACCTTTTGCGAAGTAAACTACACTACAGATTTTCTGTTAGAACATTTCAGTACGTGGCAACATTGACAGTAACAACGTGGTGAGGCTCCAATGTCGTTTTAACGTAGCGTACTCAGCTCTTTGTAAGTTTATACGATCACATCCGTGTAAACATTAATTAGTAACTAGTTTGTTTCTTTCTATTGTTTTTTTAATTAATTAAAAATTAGTTTTTATCCCAACACAGATTTTCTCAATATTTAAGACAATAGTCCAACTATAGGATAAAAAACTAATTAATAACTAGCTATAAAATAATAGTAACAATATATATATATATATAATATAACAATAAATGATAAGATAATCTCAAAAATAGTTGTTAATTAAAGATTAGACTTAGATAATTATAAAAGCTTCTAAAACATGACAACAAGTGGCAGTATTTATTTATATTTTTACTTTTCCTATTCCTGACGTTCTTTGTTCACTTTTACTTTTACCTGATAATATATACTCGTATGTAGGTATTTCTATTATACCAACATAGTTTTAAAATTTTTATATTAATGTCAGATTGAACTTGGTTTACATCACCAATGAACCAACAGTTAAATAGGAAAGCTAAATATAGTTTCACACAACTTTTGTTTTATAGCAATATCCACAAAAGCTAAGCACCAAGCTATTGAAAACTTGGGTGACGCAAATGAACCTGAGAACATTTTATAAATGTAAATACACGAAACTATAGGGTTCTCGCCAGCCAAATGGGGGACAAATTACCTTGCAGCTGTTTTATTAGATATTACAATAAACTAGTTTTTTCGCTCCCTAAATAGGTGTCACATTAACCAAACTGCAACAGATGTTTCCTTTAAAAAAATTACACGAGTTATCTCTAACCAAACAGGAATCTTGTTTATTTCATAAAGAAATTTTACTAAACAAATGGATGAGAGATTATTTTTAAAAAAATTTTTTTTTGCAACTCTTCACCTTCACTAGACGCATGAGTGGCATGTTAGTGTTAGTGTTAAACTAAAAGTTTGTGACAGATTAAGCAAATAGTGTCACCTCACACTTCACGTTTTTCATTAAATAAACACACGGGTGTGATAGACTAAAAATGTGTGACACAGTAAACAGTAGAAGGTTCATAAAACTTGTTGAAAGTATAATAGACACGTGTGAAATATATAACACTAAACTGACCTAGCGCTACAAATGGATGTGTTGCATTCAGACTGACAGAGTAACACATTTATGACATATCGCATAGGTAGATCATCGTATAACCGTGTGCCACGTTTCTCTAATTATTTGTGATACCGACAACATGTACAATATTTCGTAAGGGTTTCATTATAAATAAGTATGCTGCCCGTTTTTCTTCTAGTTTGTGGCTATGTCTTCAACAGCTGGGAGACATCAAACGGCAGCTTCACGTCACCGAATTACCCAGGACTGTACCCACGTGACAGTGAATGTCATTACTTCTTCTACGGTAGGGACACTGAGAGAGTTCACATCTCGTTTACTTACTTCGACGTAGAAGGCGTGACACCGTAAGTGTTAAAATAAATTAATATAGGCTTAGCTGCAAGTCTACAGAATCGCTTAAAAGGCTTTTAGGATTTTCGGTATCAAAAACTGAAGAGCCCAAAGGCTTAACAATAATCTAACAAGACTGTTTTATTTACTACTAGACAAAATTTGACTAAAGTTGTATTGTATTCCAGGCTTATATGTTATTAAAGCCATTGTTTATCCTAAAATTGAGGGAAACTTGAATGTTAACATCACTGAATTTTCTCATTAAAATCATTGAATCAATACAGTGAAATCTGATGGATAGAATACACCTATATTCTACTTGATGCATGTGATGCTACTTGAACATTTACCCAATAAAAGAGAACTGCCGTGATAAACATTGCAGAGAATAAGTTACGTTAGGTTTGCAACATCACTTCAGTTAGTTTTTAACATTTTATTGCATCCAGCGGCGTACCTTAGATCTATAAAACTTAAGTGAAAAAAGGGCACATTTATTATAAACCTTTTCAGATTTCATTGTTTATGGATTTCTTGAGAGAATATTTCTTTTTCTGTTTACAAAACGAAAGAAAGGAAAATAGTAGCGAAAGCCAGAATGATGTGATGAAATTCAATAAAAAAAATTGTGAGAAAACACACTTTTGTCTACCAAATTTTACTTCTTATAATTTTATTGATAAACGTTTATGGCATTGTGCACGAAAAAAAAATTCTTACTGATGCACGTGAAACTGGATAATACATTGTTTTTTCTCACTTAATCATGATTGTGTTGGATTTAGAAAAGTCATATTTTTTCATTCTTTTTCAGTTAGTTATCGGTTCGTGTAATTTAGAAAATACAACAAAATTTCAATAGTACCCGTGTGTTTCAGGTGTACAATGGACACGGCAAGCGATTACGTTGAATTTTCCAACTTTAGAAAAGTCGACATGGGTGTTCACCGCCACTGCGGCATCCAAAAACCGAAAAAAATCAAGTCGGACGGAAACTTCTTCCGAGTGACCTTCAAGTCAAACAACCGATTTGATGGAACGGGTTTTGAGGCTGTTTACCACTTCCGAAATCATGTTGGTAT
The DNA here is from genome assembly GCA_011833715.1 of Carcinoscorpius rotundicauda. Lineage (NCBI taxonomy): Eukaryota > Metazoa > Arthropoda > Merostomata > Xiphosura > Limulidae > Carcinoscorpius > Carcinoscorpius rotundicauda. The sequence continues at coordinate 77,071,434 of CM022397.1, read as the reverse complement.
GTGGTTTTTACACAGACTGTGTTTTGAACCCGGCATGACCTGGTGATTAAGGGCGCTCGACTCACAATTTGAAGGTCATAGGTTTAAATCCCCATCACCAAGCACTCCTTCAACCGTGTGAGGTTATATAATGTGACTGTCACTAGCACCATTCGTTGGTAAAAGTGTAGCCAAAGAGTTGACGTTGGTGGTGGTGACTAATTGCCTTCCCTCCAGTCTATCACTTCTAAATTAGGGACGGCTGAATACGCATCATCTGCATGGATTAACATAGCACCTACACACATACAGAAACTACAATGTATATAAAATTCAGTACTAACTTCTGCTTATAAAGTACCACGTAGCACCTCAACCACATTCTTGCACAAGTATGCAAACATGGATACAATATCTGAAAGACTCTTGCATAATACTCTAAAATACTTCAATAAGAATTGGCATAAAAATAAATTAATGTGTGATCTCGACAGATATCACGTACATGATGAAAATAGTCCTAAATACCTCTCCCCTTTTAATTTATATTTAAATAATGTAACCCAAGCTGGCCACTATGCACTAGACTTTTAGTCCTTGTTTAACTTTTTATCATATATGTATTGTATTGACATATTAATATACTTACTCTTATTTTCTTTAAAAAAAAAAAACAAAAAAACTTGTTTCGTCCATGCATGGTCTGAGCCCTGAAATGGGCCGGAGCATCAAGTTATACTTTTACTCTGGCCCAAAGCTATAAAAAAAAATAAAAAAATAGAAAAAAATAAAATAAATAAAAAAATAAAAAACGAAAAAAAAAAAAAAGAAGAATAAGAATAACAAAAATTGGAAATCGTATTGATGTTATGATTGTTCGGGAAGGAGGAAGAGGTCTAATGTACCTGACCCTCCTGAGTATTTAACAACTATACTCAAATACCGACACATCGGAACGAGTTTTCTTTCCGAATGAATGAAATGGAACTACCGCGAGGAATTATTCGCTGGTTATCTAACTTTTTGGAAAATAGAAAGTGTAAAGTAAATGTTGAAGGAACATTTTCTAAATACTTTACTACTGAAGCTGGTGTCCCTATACCCTTCATCATGTATGTAAACAATATGCCACTGAGGGATCCGAATCACGGATTCTCTTCACAGTTCGCAGATGATGTGGCAGTCTGGAAAAGTGCCGCAACACCCATGATAGCAGCCACTAACATACAAACGCAACTAAATAGAATAAGTGAATACTGTCAAAAATATAGAATAAAAATAAACACAGCAAAAACACAACTAGTAGTCTTTACGAAATTGACAAAACACAAAAAACAACAGCCAGAACTATACATGAATGGCACTCTACTCCAGATTGTCCCATCGGCAAAATTTTTAGGTCTGACTTATGATTGAAAACTAACTTGGATCAATCATGTGAACGAAATTAAAAACAAAGTCTGGCAAAGAACTAACTATGGTAGGAGTCTAACTGGTAAAAACAGTGGAGCATCTACAGATAACATACTAAAAATCTATAAAACATATATTAGACCTGTAATAGATTGTGCAGCTCCAGCATGGATAACTGTAAGCAATAAAATAATTAAAACTAAACTACAAACAATCCAAAACACACTCCTCACAACTGCATGCAGAGTTCCAAGTACAATATCATCTCAATTCATTCACAAACACTCGAACATACCAACCATACCAGATAGACTCCTACATATTACAATGATGTACTTTAATAAGAATTGGATGAAAAACGAATTACTGTGCGAACTAAACAGGTACCTCATACATGATGAAGCTAGGCCTAAATATCTCTCCCCAGTTAACTTATATTTTAAATATAAAAATAAATAAAAAATATATATATCAAATAATAAAAATAATAATACTAATAAATGATAATAATAATAATATATATACATATATATATATATATATGCTGATAGAATAAAATAATCACTATATATGAGTGATTACCCTGAAAACGATCAACATAATATTCAGTTCTACAATTATAAATACCAATCTGTCAAGAACATAAGTACGGGAAGAGGTCATAGAAAACCTGACCCTCCAGGGTATGAAATTTTCTTACCCAAACACAGACAGACAATCAAGTTTTTCGTAAAGGCTGTTGTTATTTTGAATTAAGCAGAAATCTACGCAATGGGCTAGATGTGTTCTACCCACCACGGATATTGAAACCCGATTTTTAGCTTTTTAGTCCGCAGACATACCGCTGAGCCACTGGGGGACCTTTCGTAAAGGAAGAGGTATCAAATAACGCCCGACCCTTTCAGATCGCGCATAAACACAGCCAAAACACTCATAGTATTCCGTTGTATTTTCTTGGGCGAAACAAAATTTGTTCTTCCGCTTGAAGATCAGTAACCGATATATGGGACTAACATTTAAACAAAATGCATTTTGATGATTTTAGTGTTAAACATCAGAAGTTACCTGTAATTTGTTACTTAGTTTATCTAAATTAATTTATCAAATTTACAAGTGTTTTCGTATTAAATAATGTAAATAGTGCGCGCGTATTGAAATGTGTGTTGGCATGATGTACATGATGCATGAATACAAAAACAAAGTCAAAGTGTATACGTTTATAAGTTATTGATATTTTGGATAAAAGTAATTCTAACAAGGAGAATAGCCAACTGGTTAAACAATGCAATTTAATCTGGCCAGGAGGTTAGGGTGCTCTACTCTTAATCTGAGGATTGCTGGTTCGAATCCCCGTCACACCAAACATGCTCGCTTTTTCAGCCGTGGGGGCGATATAATGTAACGACGGTCAATCCCACTATTCGTTGGTAAAAGAGTAGCCCAAGAGTTGACGGTGGGTGGTCAGGACTAGCTGCCTTCGGTCTAGTCTTACACTGCTAAAGTAGGGACGAATAACGCAGGTGGCTCTCGTGTAGCTTTGCGCGAAATTCAAATCAAACAAACTAACTAATCTTCATAAATAAGAACGTAAGAAAAGTATATCGATTTATTTGTATTTATTTCTAGGTTGGTTTTCAATTCTGATGCAGTGAACTTGATTTGATAATAAGTTAATATAAAGTAATTAAATGATAACTTCAGAATATCTAAAAGAATAGATAACTAAAGTCAATATACGTTCACAGCGTAATTAACTAAAACTGAAAAATATTTACAAATTGTAGATAAATAAAACGATAACGTATCCTATAATTTACATGGACAGCAATTTCAAATTTGTACGTAACGTACAAAAACAATGTCAATGTATGTATGCCACGTATATAAACAGCAAAGTCAAAGTACGTACATAACGTATAGAAACTACAATGTCAGAGTATGTACATAATGTACTTAACGTGAAAGCAAGATCCATAATTCTCGCTATACTATTAGAACATTGTGAAAACTGAGTGTATATGGAGGATATTAAACAAAAAAACTACTCCGAGAGAAAGACACACTCTGTGACGTATCATTAAGCCACCTCTAGGCTAGACGCCTACTTTCATTAGCAGCAGAAGGACAGCCAAAAGTTACGCTTTCAAAGCTCATTAAGCAAATTTTACTATTTTCGATGTCGGTAATAAGCGGGTTAGAGGAATTAATATTTTAGGCCTAGTCAATGTAGTTGCTATAATTGAACGTCGTCTGCTTGCCAAATGAGGTATCACAGAATATCTCTGTCATAGACGATTTTTGTTTTACTTGCGTCTTGTACTCCATGTAACTTCTAATTTTCGCGATGCTCCGACAGTGATGCGTGAATTATCATCTTTATAAGTCGTTGTGCGTCTTCTGTTCTTTTTTGTTTTTCGTTCACTCGACTGTTTATTTGATCTCGCAGTTGTTTTAGGTATTTTGACATTATTTTACTGAAATGAACACTAAATATACAACTACAAAATAAAACTAACAGTATTGTTGATTTAAATCTTCTAAATTTATTTTATATAGTTAAGAAAACTTTGAATGAAAAAACTTTGTTTTTCTTTTTTTCAAGCGTGTAACACGTGATTTAGCATATTTAGTTTCAAATCAATATTTTTGTTACGTGTTAAGCTCCAGCCAAGGATCTTATTTCAAATTTATAAAATACCAAATGAATAGACATTGCTATAAATATTTGTTTAAAGCCTTGGAGAATACTTTACTCGATAACGGTGAGGAGTATGTTGGATACAAAGAGTACATTTATAGAGTAAATTATATTCTTTATTATTTATAAAATAAATATACCCTGTATCAAAGAGATAAAACAAAATTGGAACTTCCCATGTTTTACCTACAACCACGCAAAAGCTAGTATTAGAAAATAAAGTAATTACTGCTTCTTAGTTAATTTTTATACAAACATTTGATGACTTAGAAACCTTAACTACAAAATACTGGTCCTTCAGCTCCCGTGCTTGGAAACAAAAAATTGGCAGTTGTGATTTCAACTCTTTGCAGTTCATAGTACCCAATTTTAAAAGGGCGTATAGTCAGTATGACGTCAAAGCTGCTTGCTTAAAATCAAAATAATTCATAAAATAGTGAGTTGTATTCGACTGCTCTTACAAGTCAGCTATTTTGAGTACATTTATTAACATTTGGAGCCACTTGATAAGATTTGAGACGTCTCTAAAGGTCATTTGATACATTATTGATGGTATTGAAGACTGATAAACGTGAAGACCACTATTTTCGATTTTTTTCTTTGAATAACTTCTTGACTAGTTTGAGTGAAGGTTGTTGCTATCATCCATTAAGCTGAAATCAGGGTCAGTTGCAACAGCATATGGTACTACAAATGAACTTAGGATATGAATTATATCACGTTTGGCAAAAAATAATATAATTCTACAGGGCGTAAACGTCGGTACGTTCTTCAATAGCACAACTCCATAGGATGTAAAGACCGTTACGTTATTCAACAGCACAGCTCCACAGGATGTAAAGACCGTTACGTTATTCAACAGCACAGCTCCACAGGATGTAAAGACCGTTACGTTCTTCAAAATTTATTCCTCCTCACACCATACTTGTCCCACTTCCATAACCCTCACATTCCTTTATTAAAGTGAAGTAGATCTGTTTTAATTAAATGTTATCCATTAAGAATTATTGATTCAGCCTTGGAGCCTTTGAGGTGCGACTGCAACTGGGTAGAGTAGAAAGACAAGGATTTGCATCTTTGTGTTATTTGTGATGAGCTTTTTAATCTGGATGTCCGAACAACTGTACCATTGACTTAAAGGCAAATCTACGTTCTGCTAAAGACACCTGCAACCATGCTGCTACATCCTGCTGAGATTCGCTTTCTTCTGTTTGACCTATGACCATCCACATGAGCTAATATTTACGTCTTCTATAAGGTATGGTTTGTGGGGTTCACTTCAAAGTGAAGACTAAGACAAGGTTACGGTGAGACCACTGTAAACACAGTACATGCCGAATGTCCAATCGTATGCATTTCATATTATATGAATGATCACCAAATGTATACTAATAATCATGAATTGATAGGTGAATGAAATTATTTTATTGCAATGGTTTCCATCTTTTCATAGCTATAATGTTAAAAATTCTGATAATCCTCTGGTTGTTTTGAGCAGTGTAAATAAAAACGAAGACATGTTGAAAATTAATCGTAACTTTGTTATTCAAACGGGTGTCTCTGTTGTTGATTGTGTTCATTCTTAAAACCTTGATTACGCACTAATGTAACAAACTTCCGCAAGAAACAGTGAGGTCAATAACAGGCCACGCATCTTGTAAGATTTTCAACAGATGACAACCGTACGTAGAAAAGACTGTGTTTAAATAAATAAAAGCACAAAAGTACACTGAAGCATTAATAAATATCACGTTTCGATTTATTCAGAATCATCTTTCTTATGAAAACAGCCGTTGACTTTAAAGACTTTGACTTGTGAGCTTTCGTCAACTTCGGAATATTGTTTATGGCCTTGTTGGGGGCTGAGGACTCTTTTTATAAAGTTACAGATAATGGCGTTGCTCGAAATTATGTTGAAATGTGGTTTGGGTGCCTGTTGCTATTCTAATCCCTCTCTGTGTGAGCTCTATTGTTTCCATAGAGAACATTGAAAACTAATTTCCTGGGAAAATGTTATTTTGCTCTACATCATTTAACAATCTTAGTAGACAAAAAAAAACTCACAAAAAACTAACTCATTGACTCACCAATTGTTCTCAATCAATATTAGCTTCTAACAAAAGGACGTTACCGATATGGATCACAACTGAAGATGATGTATATATATTGTAATGATCACAACTGAAGATGATGTATATATATTGTAATGATCACAACTGAAGATTATGTATATATCTAGTAGTGATCACAACTGAAGATGTATATGCCTAGTAGTGGTCACAACTGAAGATGTATATATCTAGTAATGATCACAACTGAAGATGATGTGTATATCTAGTAATGATCAGAACTGAAAATGATGTGTATATTTAGTAATGATCAGAACTAAAGATGGTGTATATATTTAGCAATGATCACCACTGAAGATGCATATATCTAGTAATTATCACAACTGAAGATGTATATATCTAGTTATGAGCACAACTAAAGATGTATATATTTAGTAAGGAGCACAACTAAAGATGATGTATATATCTAGTAATGAGCATAAATAAAGATGATGTATATATCTAATAATGAGCACAACTAAAGATGATGTATATATCTAGTAACGAGCAAAACTAAAGATGATGTATATGTCTAGTAATGAGTATAACTAAAGATGATGTATATATCTAATAATGAGCACAACTAAAGATGATGTATATATCTAATAATGAGCACAACTAAAGATGATGTATATGTCCAGTAATGAGCACAACTAAAGATGATGTATATATCTAGTAACGAGCAAAACTAAAGATGATGTATATATCTAGTAATGAGCACAACTATAGATGATGTATATATCTAGTAATGAGCACAACTAAAGATGATGTATATATCTAGTAATGAGCACAACTAAAGATGATGTATATATCTAATAATGAGCACAACTAAAGATGATGTATATATCTAATAATGAGCACAACTAAAGATGATGTATATATCTAGTAACGAGCAAAACTAAAGATGATGTATATATCTAGTAATGAGCACAACTATAGATGATGTATATATCTAGTAATGAGCACAACTAAAGATGATGTATATATCTAGTAATGAGCACAACTAAAGATGATGTATATATCTAATAATGAGCACAACTAAAGATGGTGTATATGTCTAGTAATGAGTTTTACTAAAGATGATGTATATATCTAATAATGAGCACAACTAAAGATGATGTATATATCTAATAATGAGCACAACTAAAGATGATGTATATGTCCAGTAATGAGCACAACTGATTAAATGGTGATTAAAACGTGATTCAAGTAGAAATTAATCATATTAATATTAAATAATTTACTATTAAAATAAATAAATAAATTGATGTTAATAAAAATCCTAAGTCCGATTTTGTGGTGTAATGACCAAAATATATTTGGTGAAAATTATAGTGTGTCCCCTGCCTCCAGTGGCACAGCGGTAAGTCTCAAGACTTATATCTCTAAAAGACGGGTTTCTATAGCGTAGAAAGCCCATTGTGTAGCTTCGAGTTTAGCAACAAACAAATACAAGTTCTCCACTTTAATCTAGTTTACACCGAAACAGTTGTTATTCAAGCAGTTGATGACGTAAATAACATCTCTATCATCATTATATCTTTCGTTTCCCAGCCAGCTTGATGAACCCTGGTACTTGGTGAAACAACTCGTCGGCACTGGATATAACAAATAGAGCATGCCTAACATATTATTACATTCTCATTTACTCTTGCTCGTATGTTCTTTTAACATCTCTCTTCGGAAAGAAATATGACAGTCTCCCAGCTATAAGTCTATCCGTGACGTCATTATATTATTGAATGGTGGTCAAATCGATCTTAACCAAATACATAGATGCTGAGGATGTCGCCCTTGGCGCCACGGTCTTCGTCTGCTAGTACGTGAATATAAGTGCATAATTAACCTTTATATGTTGGACAGTTAATTTTTTGTGTTATTATTATCCGTAGTGTGTCGTCTCAAAATAATGTCGTAGAACGTATAGTTTAGATATAGTTCTCAAGTAACTTTCATTCTTTCTTGCGTAATCGTGATTTTACAACGTTTTTTTTTAATAAAAAATACTTCTTTGTATAGTTCATTCTTAAGTACTGGGTCTAAAATATTAATCTACAAATCTGTGTATAAAGGAGCCTGCTACCTGTTATGTCTGTAGTTTTCAAACACGTTTTTCCAGTAATTATCATAAATTTTCTAAGACAATTTGTCTCCAGTTACACAATGGAGTTTCTTCCTGATATCCGAAGCAAATTCGTGATGTGTTATATAAAATGTGTTAATTCCTTTGTGCGCCGTATTCAATGGATATTGGATATAAAAACTGGAGCTTCAAACCTGTAACAGCCCGGCATGTGTTAGGAAGTTTGATTAAGGGTCGCGGGTTAAAATTCTCACCCAACCAAACATGCTCGCCCTTTCAGCCGTGGGGTATTATAATACGTCGTTCAATCCTACTATTTGCTGGTTAAAAGAGTATTGCAAGAGTTGGCGGTGCACGTTAATAACCAGTTACCCTCCCTCTATACTCTCACTGGTAAATTGGGGACGGCTGTCGCAGATAGCCCTAGTGTAGCTTTGCACGAAATTTAAAACCAACTAAACATGTAAGGGCTGATTTTAGTTTAAATCTAATCACTTTTTTTTACTATATCTGTATTTAAAAACAAGTAAAATCTTAAAACATAAAACATACTTGTGATTACGTTCGTTAGCTAACTGTGAAATTTAAAATAAAATGTTTTAAAGTCAATCAGAAAGCTGTGAAACTTAAACAAAACATTGTGTTGTTAAATTAGTAAACATAAGTGACATTGATCATACATATCCGTTAGGTATTATTATTTTTAAGACTTAGAATGTGCTTATTCTTCCACATAGGTGAAATAAAACAGTACATGAACAAAGCTTGGATAGAAAAGCATGAAGTTTCATGTTCAGATTCAAACCTCAGTTTGTTACAGTAACAGCTTCAGACGGAGTGCTTTACCATGTTGAGAAAGTGAAAACCTTTCTGAAAACTCTTCTGCTGAAGTGCTTTCCAATTCTACAATAATGATCAACCCCCTTTTCTTACACTAAGCTTATCGATCTACTTTCGAATATCGTAAAAACTGTGGTTACATCATAAAGTTTGCCGAAGAAGCGGGAATTAGTTACTTCGGGTCTAAAGTCCACTCTGATTGGCATAAAGAAACACCTGTACCAAGCTGTTAAACTGATACGTGACGCCCTAAAACGACTTTAAATAGAACAGTAAGACTCCGGTGAAGCCTACAACGAATATTTTTCTTAGTTTATCTCTATAGGAGAATATTTTATCTTACGAATTACCTTCCTAAATGTCTGAATGACACAACGGCCAAACAAATCCTTAATTCGAATGCTCATTACGATTGCGCGAAAACGTTTTGAATGCTCTATAAATCGTGACGTTTGCCATTTTTAGTGAGTTTTTCTTTGTCTGTTCTAGTTTCTTTTACAAGTGTATCTCGGTTTCATCAACGGTTTTCTTGTTTCAGAACGTTCTTCTGTCTCTCTCATTAACAACTTCATCTAGTCTCTTTCCCACTGCATTTTTGGTATAAATATAATACATAGTTACGTATTCCTTTGTAACACAGTTTCAATACTATCTTTCAATGCGATTTGTTTGTTTGTTTTTGAATTTCGCCCAAAGCTACACGAGGGCTATCTGCGTTAGCCTTCCCTTATTTTGCAGAGTAAGACTAGAGGGGAAAGCAGCTAGTCATCACTAGCTATTGCCAGTTCTTGGGCTACTCTTTTACCACTCACATTACAACGCCTCCACGGCTGAAAGGGCGAGCACGTTTTGAGTGACCGGGATTCGAATCCAAGTACCTCAGATTACGAGTCGAGTGCCCTAATCACCTGGCCATGCCGGACCTTTCAATATGAGGTGAAATTTTAATGTTTGCCTGTACGTCACGCATTGAGAACATTTTAATTTAAAATGTTTTACGTAATTACGCGTTTTGACTTTAATGTTTTATTTATTACGATGAATTTATTAGATAAAAAAGATTATATGAATCTTTAATAGCCCCAAATACTCTTTTTTATTATTATATCTGTGATACTATTTTGTGTTAATTGTTTTATATCACTGTATACAACTATGCATCTTATCCTTAAGTATCAGCTGGTTGATATTGTTTTATATACCTGTGTATACTTTCTTTAAGTGTTAATTGGTTTATATTACTGTGTTTTTTCATCATAACTTTAATTTTAACTGGTTTATATCACAATATGTGTTTGTATATCTTAGACTTAAGTGATGTAAATGAATTATATCGCTCACTTATGTACCTGTATATACTGTCCTTAAGTGTTAAATGGTTTATATGTGTCTGCATACACTGTCACCAAGTATTAGGCCGTAATCAAAAGGTCGAGGGTTCAAACTCCCGTCGCACCAAACATGCTCGACATTTCAGCCCTTAGGGCGTTATAATGTGACGATCAGTCCAACTATTCATTGGTAAAAGAATAACCCAAGAGTTGTCGGTTGGTGGTGATGACTAGCTACCTTCCCTCTAGTCTTGCACTATTAAATTAGAGACGGCTAGCACAAGTAGCTCTCGTGTAGCTTTGCGCGAAATACAAACAAACAAACAAACCTTAAGTGTTAGTTGTTAATATTAATTTCTATATCTTTGTATATTTCTCTTAAGTGTCAATTGGTTTGTATCACTGTATGAAACCGTGTATCCTGTTTAAAGCGTTAATTAATTTACGTAAATTATATTTGTATTATCTGTCTTTATCAGATAGTGTGATTTATGCTTCTTATATGTATCTCATTGTCTACATGTGTGTTCAACTTTTAGCACAGTAGCTAATGCTATTTTTATTTTTTTATTACAGATTTCATACATTTGAAAATAAATAACTGAATTTTTATTATATGTTTTGGTTCATATGGTGGCATAAATATTTAACATTTCTGCGTAAACGTATCTTATCTTGCATGTTGTGAAAAACAATGAGCGAATACAAATAGCTCAGCTTTCCTGCTGTTACAAGAATGGCAAGCTATCATGTTTCGTTTGGTGGATAGTGTTACTGCCGGCTTACTATTAGACCCCGACATCTATTCACAATTATTAGTTTGATTTACAGTGTCCAGGGGTCGCCAGAGAATTTGTGGATCGATATTTAGGCCTTGTGACAACCAATACCATTATTAGAAACAAACCAAAGAAACCCCCAAAGCGAAATTATATGATAAGACGTAGTGCATATAAAATAATCTTCCAACTAATAAAACGTCCCACGCACATGACTGGAGCACGAAGAACTGAACACTCTAACTTAAGCTTTTTGATAACTTTTACAAAAACTGTTTATTTTTATGTGAACACACGACAAATGCCCATCGATAATATATTTATTTTTGTGTCTGGAATTTTCTTAAATGTAGATGGTACAATATTATAACTTTTTTTTTCTGTTCATGTTTGCCACGTTATTTTGCATATTATTGACGTATACAAGTCTTATTATTTGTTGGAAACTAATGATCAAACGTTGGGTGTTTTCAGATCCTTTCACTGTCAAAAGGGTTCGTGGAAGAGCGGGAGCCCCAATGAAATGTAAGTACAATTATGGGATTGCATAAATATTCTAAACGAGTTCCCTTGTGAATTGTCCTTGGTCATCTTAGTCCTCGATATCACCCGAATGTATGAGAGTTGAATTTATGGTAAAGAAATTTATAAACATAAATAGATGAAACATAAAACACAACACTCAAGTACGCTAATATTATCAAAAAGTGAGAATAAAACATTATGAAACGAAACATTAAAAAGGAGGTGACGTTCCTTTTCACGTACCTGATCATATACGTTTCTGCTGAAGTGCCTGGTGATATGCTTTTCTTCTGAAGTTTCAGGTGATACACGTTTCTTTAAAGTAACTGACGATATGCGTCTCTCCCTAAGTGTTTGATGATATACGTTTATTTTCAAGCTACGCAAAAAAATTCTAAAATTCCCGATTATATGCTTCATATCAAGAACCTGATAGTATGCGTTTCTTATCAAGTACCTACAGATATATGTTTCTTCTGAAGTGCCTGATGACGTACGTTTCTTTTGAAGAGATTTATCATATGCGTTTCTCCTGAAGCACCTAATTATATATTTTTCTTCTGAAGGGCGTGATATATACTTTTTTCTGACGTGTTATGAAATACGTTTCTAATGAAGTGCCTCTATATATACGGTTCTTTTGACCTGCCTCTTGATTTCAGTTTCTTCTGAACTGTCTAATAATATGTCTTTTCTGAAGTACCTGAAAATACGTTTCTTCTGAAGTGCTTCACGATAAAGGTCTTTTCTGAAGTGTCTGATAATATATACCTGTTCTGAAATGTTTGATGGCATATTTCTTAAAAAGTACCTGATGGCATGTTGCTTAAGAAATACCTGATAATATATGTTTCGACTGAAGTGCCTAATGGTATACGTTTCTCGTGATGAGTCTGGTTATAAACCTTTCTTCTGAAGTTTCTAATAATATATATCTCTTCTTAAATGCCTGATGATATGTTTCTTTTGAAGTGTCTGACGATAAAGGTCTCTTCTGAAATGTTTAGTGATATGTTTCTTATGAAGCACTTGATGATATAAGGTACTCCTGAAGTCTCTGATAATATACGTTTATTTTAAAATGCCTGATGAGATACGTTTCTTTTAAAGTACCTGATGATATGTTTTTTTTTTAAGTGATTGGTGATATATGTCTATTCTTAAATGTTCGATGTTACATTTCTTATGAAGTACCTTATGATATATTCTTTGTCGAAATACCCGATGATGTACGTTTCTGTTGAAGTACCTGTCGATATGTTTGTTTTGGACTACCTGATGATTTCCATTTCTTCTGAAGTGTCCAATGATACGTGTCTCTTTTAAAATGTCTGATGGCATCTTTCTTATATAATGCCTGATGATGTATCTTTTGAAGTGTTTAATATGCATATTTTTTACCTGTATGATGATATTCGTTTCTTCTGTAGCGTCTAAAGATACATGTCTCTTGTGAAGTATCTGATATGATCCTTCTAAAGTGCCTTTCTTCTGAAGTGCCTGACGATGTACATTTCTTCTCAAGTGTCTAATATGTATTTTCTGATGTGTCTGATGATACGTTTATTTTGAAGTGTTTAGTGATACACAATTCTTTTGAAGTGCCAGATGATGTATGATTCTTCTTGAATGTCTGATGACCCGTTGCTTATGAACTATCTGATGATATATGCCCCTTTCAAAGAGTCTGATTATATACATTTCTTATGATGTATCTGGTGATACACGTTTCTTTTCAAGTACCTGACGATATATGTTTCTTCTGAAATGCCTGATAATAAAGGTCTATTTAGAAATATCCGATATTACATTTCTTACGATATGTCTTTGTCAAAATGCTTGATAATATACGTTTCTTTTTAACAGCATGATGGTTTACGTTTCTTCTTAAATGTCTGATAGTATATCTCTTTTTTGAAGAGTCTGATGATACATTTCTTATGAAGTACCTGATAATACACATTTCTCCCAACGTGTTTTATGAGATACGTTTCTTCTTAAGTACCTGTTGGTGTACGTTTATTCTGAAGTATCTCATATAAGATGTCTTCTGATGTATCTGATGAGATTCGTTTCTTTTGAAGTGCGTGATGATAAAGGACTCTTCTGAAGTGCCTCATAATATGTCTCTTCTGAAATGTTGATGTGTTTCTTATGAAGTACCTCCTGATATACAGTTCTTATGAAGTGTGTGGTAATATTCGTCTCTTTCGAAGTGTCTGATGATTTACTTTTGTTCTGAAGTGTTTGGTGATGCACGTTTTTTTAATTATCTGATGATATATATCTCTTCTAAAATATTTAATAATATGTTTTATGAATACATAATGATATAGTTTTAAGTGCCTAATAATATGTTTCTTTCGAAGTATCTGATGATATGCATTCTTTTTAAAGTGTCATATATAATGTTCTTCCTGAAATGTCTAAGGATATACGTTTCTTTTGAAGTGCCTGATATATGTCTCTTGTGAAATGTCTGATGTTATGTTTCTTATAAAGTACTAATGTTATACGTTTCTTCTGAAGTATTTCATGATATAAATGTCTTCTGAAGTACCGGAATGTATACGTTTCTCGTGATACACGTTTCTTCCGATATACCCAATGATATACGTTTCCTTTGAGGTGCCTGTTGATATACGTTTTTTCTTCTGAAATGTCTAATGATATACGTTTCTTCTAAAGTCCCTGATGGTATATGTCTCTTCTGAAATGCCTGGTGATATGTTTCTTATGAAGTACCTAATGATATACTTTTCTTCTATCGTGTTTTATGATATACGTTTCTTTTGAAGTGACTGATCGTATACATTCTTACTGAGGAACCTGATGATATGCGTTTGTTCTGAAGTGTCTGATATAATGTTTTTTTCTGACGTGTCTGATGAGACACGTTTTTTCTGAAGTACTTGAGGATATACAGTTCTTCTGAAAGGCCTGAAGATATACCTGTCTCCTTTGAAGTCCCTGATGATATACTTTTCTTGTGAAGTGCCTGTGTTATATGTATCTTTTAAAATGTCTGGAGAGAAAAGTTTCTTCTGAATTGCCTCATAACTTTCGACTAAATTTCATAAGAAATGTCGCTCACTTTTTAATATTTCTGTTTGGAATAACATTCTATTTTATTTGGCTTATAGTTTTAGTATATAGGTTAGGCCTCCTCCACTGAAGCAAGTTGTATGTACCCAGAAAGGGTTGTTAGTTAAACCCTGCTACTTGTAATATGTTTACTGCATTGTATAACATAGCATCAGTCATTGTAACTCATATTACTAATACAAATACATATAGTTATACACCATATACAAAGGAAGTCAATCTAATCAATTATAATCACAGAAAGAATTGTTAGAAAGAAATCAGGCTATAGACAGATCAAATATAGACAGACAGATATTAAAAATGTACTAATACTTATCTGTTATACAAAATACAGGTTATGGTTAGGTAAAATGAAGATGTGTTTTCAATAGTTTCATAAACTTTTTTATAAGGATGTTTGCGTATTTTAATAGTAAATGCTATCCAAATTTATTGGAAGAAAAATAAAAAATACGGAAATATAGCTCGTTCTACACAAACTTACGAATGAAAATCACTTTTATCTGAAGGGACTTTCAAACGAGTTGTTGAGACAGATATCCAGGTCAAAACTGTCAGACAGTTCGGAAGACGAACAGTCCCGTTAACGTCAATACGCACGTGATTCTTGTGAGAGTTTCGTTTCCGAAGCAAATTCGTTTACGATTTCACCGACCTGCTGTAACTAAGAGCAAATTAATAATACGTAGAAAAATTTGGAATCTTAACAAAGTCCGACTATAAACATTGTTCGTGAAAAAAAAAATAGTTAGCCCATTTTTGCGTCACGCACTATCACCTTTTTATGTATTAAACGCCATACATTGTTAGCCACGTGAGGCTTTTGTACTGATCGTGTTGTATAAGAAGTATACGCTGAAATTCCACGTAATAAAGCGATTGGCTTCTACCTTTGAAACTGAGTTTTATAAATAAAAAATAAGTTTAAAATGTCTTTATCCATGCGTTCTCTACAGACCTCAGTACCTAAAAATATTTTATATTGGTTTATATGTTTAGCGCAATGTTCCACAATAGGCTGCCTATGCTGTGGCAACCACAGGTATCGAAACCACATCCTTAGCGCTATAAGCCTTCAGGTGTATCTCTAAGTTACTGGAGGGGGGAGCTTTATCTTGAGTTTTGTATTATTCTACTGGAATGAGCAAAACACGTGCTTATATATTTTGCATTAGATGTTGTATAAAATCAGAAACCACATAAAACAGTGCTATCTATACCTTATAACATATACAACAGTGCTATCCATACCTTATAACCACATACAACAGTGCTATCCATACCTTATAACCACATACAACAGTGTTATCCATACCTTATAACCACAAACAACAGTGCTATCCATACCTTATAACATATACAACAGTGTTATCCATACCTTATAACCACATACAACAGTGCTATCCATACCTTATAACACATACAACAGTGTTATCCATACCTTACTAGTAAAAAAAAAAGAACTTAGAGATAGACTAGCGGACGAACAGACAAATGTACAGAAATTTTAATAAAGTAAAACTACCGTCAAACTATTCCTATGCCATGTTTTCTGTAGAGATTTGATAGATTGGAATTCGCGAAGGTTGTCTCTTCATTGTGATTATTATTACTTTATTGTACTAAACTTCAAAGCCGTGTTATTGATTTATTCCTACTTATTTTTGTTTTCTTCAGGTTCAAGTCAAGAACAAAATATACTAACATTTTTCTTCATTATCGAAGTGTTCTGTGTGATATTACATCGTGTGTTATGAAGAAAAAGCTACATACCTCTCTCCGCTCTGAAGTGTTACTATTACCCTGAAGTGCCTACATTACAGAGCATTGGCATCCTGGCTCATTTCCTGTGATATTTTTGACTCAATGCCTGACGTCACAATCTGAGGTGATATAGGGCGCTCTCTATGAACAGGAATGTATGCTAATAAAGTTTAAACCAGATACGACGGCCTTGTACATGTAAGACGCCATTGTAGTGTCTAGCAGTGTGAAATGAGCTTCATATTTTATCCAAAAGAAACCAAGTGTTAGAAGGGGTATTTCTTGTAAAGTGCGTTTATTGTCGTGAACCCACGTTACCAGTTAACAATGGAGACTGTGTAAGTCCGATTTAACTAAAATCAAGTAAAAAGAAAACTCAAAGTGCCAAGGTTTAGACCACGTCTTTCTTAATTTTATCATTTAAAAACAATTTCAAAATATTTCTCATATTATTATTACTGTTATTGAAAATGGTATTGCTAGAAGACCGTTGAATTGAGATATTTGACACAATCCAATGTCGTATATATAGCTATTATTAGTGCGAGTTTAAAACATTTATCTCATAAAAGTTACTGATAAACAAGAAAAGTTGTTGATTTTAAATTATTTTTTCGTTACGAAATAACCTAATAAGGATCATAGTTGAAATCCTTAAACGTATTATTTCTAGACACTTGGTTAGGCTTATGAGCATAACTTGATTACCGCTTGGCAACTTAACAAGTCTTCGACCCACGTAGCTAGCGACATCTTTTGAAAGTGTTTTGAAACTAGTCTTTTATCAGAATATTTAGCACCAAGTAGAATCGTGCTTTATCCTAGGTTTTATTTAATATCAAAGAAAAATGCACCGTAATGTATTATTTTAGTAAAAGATGCTAGTTGTACATAATATTTGTGAAAAATATATCTCAAAAATAAATATAATGTGTTATTATTCATTATCATATGGTTTACTTTTCATCAAGAATATTTTGGTACATCAAAAAGTTATTGTAACCTGCTATGAAGCACTAATAATTCTATCGGGCGCTGCTTTTAAAAGTAAATACAACGATGATTGATTTCAGAAACGTGAATGTAAACGCTGGTTGTGAGTTTAAGTCAATGGTGAAATTTCTAGCTAACTTATCTGCACACTGTCCACCGCAGACAGACGATTCTCAGACTTTTGTGTTATAGGTCCTTAAACTTTCCGCTGAATTATCGAAAAGCCTATTTTCAAACTTTGATAACAAGTTATTTCTCATCTGAGTGTATTTTTCAATGGGTATTTAGTTGAGGAAAAAAATTAAGGTAGTTGTTTTATAGTTTTTATGATTACAAAAACACACAAACCATTTTCCCCTCAGTGATATTTAATTCAATTGACGAAAGAAGATTTTTATTTGTGGAAAGTACAACTTTGTGTCTTTTGCAAATTGATATGGAAAGCTAACTTAACATTTTTCACGCTAATCACAATGGAAACTTTTATTTTGTTTTGTACTCTGTCATTTCGAGAGAATCGAGAGGGTTAATAACTTACTTATTACTCACAATATCATCTCTATAAGAAACTATCTGAAAAGAAACAAAACTTACATCGTGACCAAGTTCAACGTAAGAAGATCAGATATACATAAGTGGCCCTTATCTTTTAGGAATTTGAAGTAACCTAATATGTTATAACACAAGCATTTTTTAAAATCTTATACACTTTCGACTTGGATCGGAACCCCTTTTTATACTTATCCGTCTGATACAGATTTCTTTCATAAACTTTATATGATTGTTATAAGACGAGTTATTGTGGTTCGTCTGTGTTGTCATTTCTTAACGTATAGTAAGAACATTACATACGTTAAAAAATCGTTCAAATCGAAAGAGAATTCATAGAAATCATAATTTTTACGGTTACAGTTTGTGCTTTTGACATACTATGGATAGACGTTGGTAAACTTTACTGAAATACGTTTGTTTATTTGGAATAATCACACAAAGCCGCAAAGGGGTTACCTGCGCCTGCAACATTAGTCCATAATATTGAACAGACTAGAAGAATTAAATAAATCAACTAGTTAATCAACAACACTCACTGACAACTATGAGTGCTGTAATCTAATAGTGGAATTTGACCGTCATTCCTATAACGACCCAAAATATGAATCAGTTTTGCTTTTCTCGTGACAACCTGAACTCACAACAGTCCAGCTTGGTAACCATTATATCTCGACTTTTTTTTTCAAATAATGAAAGATCTTGAGACACAGTTTGTAGTGTAATATATTAACATTAACTGTACAGTACAGTTGATGTTAATATATTATTTTTAAGAATATTGTGATTAACTAAAAGGTACATTAATTCTCATACTTTTATTGTTAAAATGATCAGTAGATGGCGGGAGATACTAAAACATTGAAAGATCTATCAAAGTTCTTTGAATAAGCCTACAAGGCCTTATAAGAAAAAGACAAACAAAGATGTTGTTGTTGTTTTGAATTAAGCACAAAGCTATACAATGGGCTATATCCAGTGCTGATGAGGCCTTTCGCCCAACACTAGGGCTCATCGGACCAGCTGAAATGCCATAAACATAAAAGTGGTGAGGGCTATTTACAGAATCAAATTCATCTGTTATGCCAATTGAATTGTAATTATTATGAATTTTTATAATAAAATCCTATAGGATTAGAACTATAAGAACTAATAACACACCATTATTTATTTATTAACACAGATTATTTATTACTGTTATCATCAGTTGAATGTCAAACGTTTTGTTGTGGTTCTGGATCAAAATATAATTACATGAAAATGATGGGTGATGTCAAAACTGCATATATTCATTATGTTTAAATCTTGAACAAAACTATACTAACTAATTCTCCCTACCCGTCCTCCAGATGCTTTATCTGTCTTAATTTCCTTTCGTTTACCATTGTGTTTCCTCATTCTCACCTGTATTAGACTATCTGTAGACACAGTGATCTCTTTCAAACAAGGTCTCAAACGACCTGGTGGTGCAACTTAATTTTTGTGTTGCAATTCGAATTTCTTCCTTTGGGATCGTAATAACACGACGGTCGTCCTATCATTTGTTATTAAAAGAGTAGTCCAAATGTAGGCGGTAGGTTGTGTTGACTAGCTAGCTGTTTTGTGCCCATTACGAGAATCAAAACCCATACTTCTTGGTATGTTTTTGTCTTTCTTTCTCGTCCATGATTAGAGCCTGTTACTGTCATAACCGTTATTCATTCCTTCACTGAAAATTGTTTCACTTTTTATTAATAACTTCAAACTTTCCAGTGTGTTAAACAATACCTTTTATTAATAACTTCAACCTTTATTGCTTGTTAAACAACACTTTTTTATTAGTAACTTCAACCATTTCCTTGTGTTAAACAACACTCTGTATTAATAACTTCAGTATTGCTATCACAGTATTTAACACACAGTAAAACAGAAATATTTCACAGTATGTTTTAAGCAAATGTTTGTTTCGGCGAAAAAACTGCACTGGACAAGCTGCTGTGTTCCCTGCAGAATCAAACCACGAATTTTAGAGTTGTAGACCCTTAATCTTAGGCTGATCCACCAGGGAACATATTTCATAGAACATTTATTAACATAAAATTTTAATTTTGCTTTTAGTGTAATAAAACCAAATAGAAATTTTGTGATAACATAACCAATATTTCTTCTTTTTTTTTCTAAGATTTTCTTTCAAAACTTTTAATAAAAGTAAAATATGAAGGTAAAAAAATAGGTTAACAACACTATCCCTGACATACAAAATGTGAACGAGACCGTAGTGTAAATACCAAGTTTTATCAGGCTGACTGAAATACGACATGGTAAAGACATGGTAGTGGTAAAGACGGTATTTATATTATTAAATTTTCATGTATAACTGTTATGGTTATGGTGTGAACTAAATTAAGTTGGTACAGTGTAATTACCATCAACTAATTTACAAATAAGATAATAAGGACTAATAACACACTATTCACTTTTAATGTCATTTGCTTATTATCATTTATTTCTACTTGAACTTACTTTACTTTAAGAAGGTCTAAAAACTCTTACATCGAATTTAAAAACAGCACATTTATATATATTATTATGTTCATCACTGAAGAAGTGAACATATAATAAGAGAAAAGATACTGACATATAACAAAATAACACAGGTAAATAACTGTACTAAGTATATTTTCTTTTGTAAGTATTTGTGATAATTTCAATGGTGAAATGCTCCTCTTCGTGATCACAACATTGAAGCTGATGTCTTGAGACAGATATAAGAGTCGGAAAAGAGAAAATGACGTAGTATACGTGTTGATAGCTTAGTATACGTGTTTGGTGTGACGAGGATTCGAACCCGCGACCCTCGCCTTAACCTACCTAGCCTTGCCGGGCCGAATAACACTGCTGTTATTGTATACATACAGTTTCAGACAAATGTTGTGTGTTATGAAAACTCTTTCTAACATTAGAATATCACTTTTCGTGCTTCTGAACATATACACACATTTATATTGCATTAAAAATACCTATTTTAGATTAAATGACACTGAATACTACTTACATGGGTTCCATGGACGGTTGTTCTTTATGACTGACACGAAGACTGACTTAAAACTCTCATCGGTACAGCAAGCGGATTCTGTCATATTTTCAGCACTCATTCATTCACTAGCAGACCGAGATCCCCAAATCTTAAAATCAAAAACAAGTGCCAACCATTATACTTACTAAAAACATCGATTTCTTAAAACACGAAGCTGGAAAACTGTTTTTTTATTATCTGTAGACTCATTTTGTTCTGCCAGACTTTTGTTGTAACGACGAAGCAAGTACGAGCCCAAAACATGACTTTATTTACAAACCATTTACAAAAATATTTAACATGTACTCTATACTCATATGTCATTTTACAATAATAGACAACCTAAAATATGCTGAGGCTTAACATGGTTTAATAGTTGGTATTCCGGACTGAGGATCACAATGTCCAAAATACATGATATGATGGCATTGAGCACGACCAGGTGTGGGCACGTTATAAAAGTTCCTTTATTTAGTACAAAAAGTAGAACAAAGTTCTTCAGGTGATAACTGCTGATGGCTCATTTATGGTTGAAAATTAAAGACGGCTACACCTTAACTTTGATCGTTTAGTCCTGGTCTCAATAAGGTGTCGTTCCGATTGGAAAATTTCCATTTCAAAAACATCCTGTACTTGACTTACTAAACATGACATGAGGTTAGACCACCAGTAAAATAACAAACATTCTGATGCATACTATGTAGTGTAGCATAATATTGAAAAAAAAAACTGTTATACTTCGAGAATCAATTTTGGGGTCTTTCTGATTTGCAAGTTGAATAACTTTCTGATTAAAGAAATGATGTGTTCTGTTAAAGAGTAAAGAAAACCAAAAATATGTTTATTTCTTCCTTTTGAAGTTAATTTATCATGCTGTGATGTAGCCTACATAAAGCATAACTCTTCTCATGATTCATGTCATGCGAACATTTTGTTGACGTCACGGTAGTACAAATTTCAACATTAGGAGTCCTTTATTTTACGTCATGTATTGAGACTGACTGACAGACAACACACACTACTGTACAGTGGTATAAATAGTTAAAATAGACGAGCGCTCCAGACGCCCTTCGATCACTTTTGGTTCAGTTATAAAAATTGTTAGTAGATGGCATCTAAGCTTTACTCTGTGGTATTGGAAAAAAAAAAATCCATTTTAAGTAGATAGAGATACATTTATAGTACATCCTTTTTCTTATATACATAATTGGCTTTCTTTATTCATTAAACGAAAGAGAAACAAACGAAACACACTGTGTTACATTCATGCTAGAATAAATATAACTAAGTGAATTTTGAAATGTAGATCCAAGTCATAACAAATTATAAATGACATTTATTAAGCACAAAACTACGCAAAGTTCCATCCATGCTTTGTCCATTACAGGTATCGAAACCCAGTTTCTAGCGTTGTAAGTCCACAGACCACTGTATCACTGGGAAGCCAGCGAATGAGAGAAACATACTTTTACGTTTTCAATTGAATTATTGTTTAAAAATTAATTTTTAAACATATTTAGTTCAAATCTATAATTTCTATTCAGCTATTATGGAGAAACCAAGATGATATTACATACACACAGAAACATCTGTCACAATGTCAGTCAACACTACTTTTACTACTATTAGCGTCAGCAAAACTGGTGTTATGAAACATTTGCGGTTTTAAAAGACTACGCTTTTAAAAACAAAGACTGAGAAGTATTTTAATAATCTACCTAAACAACACCCAAAACGTAAAACCCAGCCTGCAATAAATACGTTCCGCTTTAATTACCTCTGTAATTAAATCTGTTCCTCTATGACTTCCTGGAAATAGCCAGTCTTAGCAATAAGCAAATTTACGAAACGACAAACCCACCCTTTGAAACGTTTTTCATCCACACAAGAAAACATTCTAGCTTCTGTTACAACTATAATAAACAGGAACCTCCAACCCAAGCGAAAAGCAGATGCAAAAACAATAAAAAGAACAAGGACGGACATGGGGGGAGTTCAGGAGGTTGGGGTTCTTTTTTTCTGGAACAAAATAATAAAAGATAAGTATGGATAGTTTCGTAATGAGTTGAAAACGTTCTAGAACAAGTAGTAATTACTCTACATTACTTTAGCTTCTAGCTTTATATGTACGTAGGTGTGTCCAGATGTGGGGCTAACAAACCCAAACTTAGTACACAAACCCAGGTGGTCCTGGGGGTGTTCTTATCGATATGGTGTAGTTTCCCTCCGAAAGAAGAAACAGGAGTTAAACGCCTCCTGAACATCACCCAGGCGTGATTTGGATATAATATCAGATTATCGGGGGTCGTTGAAACTGTATATATCTATCTAGGATTCACATGCTGCTCAGTATCCCATGTTTAGTTTTGTATTTCTTTATCTTCGTCTCCTCGATCCCTCCCACAGTTTTTGGGCTAATAGAACCAAACTTTACAGGCGAACTTGAGTTAGTCTAGGGATGGTGTACGTATTGATATGGCTTAGTTCGCCCTACCAATGGAATGCTAAGGAAGTTATAACGCGCCACAAACCTCACCCAAGCTTAATGTAAGTTTTAGGGACCGCTGAACCCGAATCCTCCAAACAGTGTTAAAAATCCTTATCTTAATTTTGATGTGTAACGATATACATTTGATAAAAAATTATACTTCACATATTTAATCCACTTGATATCATGACATTTACTGTCTTTTTAATAGAAACAATATCAACCAATATTGAGTCTATCATACCTCAGCAGGTCTAAAGAACACTACTATAATCGAAAGGCCCCGTGGTTATTGTAAATACAGTGAGGTTGACATGTTATTATGCACTCTTCTTTATTCCTCAGAATGTTCTCCGATGGGACGATGGTAAGTTTGCGTACTTACAACATTGAAATAAAGAGGATTCTTTGTGGTGAACATAGCAGTTAGCCCAAAATGGCTTTCTTCGAAGAATAACAAATGTATTCCGAAATTATTATTATATTGTTGTTTATGAATCAAACACAAAGCTACACAATGGCCTATCTTTGCTCTGTCCACCACGGGTATTGAAACCCGGTCTGTAGCGTTGTAAGTCCGCAGACATAACGCTGAGCCACTGGGGGGCAGTTATTATCATAAAACAATGTTGTATTTAAAATTATTCCTATTTGTCCTCTTCCAAGATCGTCAAAAGTTATTTATCCCTTATTCAGAATTATTACGAATACAGTAACACTTTCTATTACCACTGGGTGCTCAGCTTTAACCTTATGGACTTATAATATTAAAATCCAGAATTTGACACCGTGATATAAATAGAGTAGGTAAGCGCAAATCAATAGCCACTAATTGTACAGGAATGTTACATATACATAACACACCATTACTTCTAATGGTTTAGCAATATCACCAAAATTACTGCACCATTATTTTGTTTGTTTGTTTTGAATTTCACACAAAGCTACTCGAGGGCTATCTGTGCTAGCCGTCCCTAATTTAGCATTGTAAGACTAGAGGGAAGGCAGCTAGTCATCGCCACCCACCGCCCACTCTTGGGCTACTCTCTTACACACGAATAGTGGGATTGATCGTCACATTATAACGCCCCCACGGCTGGGAGGGCGAGCATGTTTGGCACGACCGGGATGCGAACC
Source organism: Carcinoscorpius rotundicauda (assembly GCA_011833715.1). Taxonomy (NCBI): domain Eukaryota; kingdom Metazoa; phylum Arthropoda; class Merostomata; order Xiphosura; family Limulidae; genus Carcinoscorpius; species Carcinoscorpius rotundicauda. The sequence continues at coordinate 77,046,584 of CM022397.1, read as the reverse complement.
CGCGACCCTCAGATTACGAGTCGCACGCCTTAACACGCATGTAAGTAAACGGGTGTGTGTGTATGTTTTCTTATGGCAAAGACACATTGACCTATCTGCTGAGTCCACCGAGGAAAATCGAACCCTTGATTTTAGCGTTGTAAATCCGAAGACTTACCGCTGTCCCTGTGGGTGACGTATGTAATCGGAAACTTTACTGACTTTTATTTCTTCGTCAAGTAATATGATACAAAGTGGCTTATCAGTCAAATATTGAAATATTACATACTGATATTCTGAATTATAACGTTCAAGGTTTATTACCGGGTCCAATTTTCACTATTTTTCACCGATTATCAACTTAAAGGTTCAATTTTCTTTTACCGAAAACGCTAAATAAAAAAACCCATAAGAAATATCAATGTTTAACATTTTTTCAAGATTTTTACATTATTTGCTCCATAATACTAAGAATCTTTTCCAAGATGTTGCATACGAAAGCTCCATAGCTTTGTTCGTTTTTGAATTTCGCGCAAAGATACACGAGGGCAACCCTATTTTAGCAGTGTGAGACTAAAGGAAAGACAACTAGTCATCACCACTCACCGCTAACGTTTGGGCTAGTCTTTTTACTCATGAGTAGTGGAACTGACCTTCACATTATAATACCTACACGGCTGAAAGGGCGAGCATGTTTGGTGCAACTGGGATTCGAACCCGCGACCGTCTGATTACGAGTCGAACGCCTTAACCACCTGACCGTGCTGGGTCCCCATGGCTGAAAGGGCGAGCATTTTATGTGGGGTGAGGATTGAGCCCTAACTACCTGGCCATGCCATGCCAGCTTCCATAAGCAATTCTAATGTTTCTCACATTTATCAGGATCCTTGCTTACATCATACGCCATCTATTGTTTGAACAATTTACAGGAGGGCGCATATAAAGCTCGTTGAAGTCCTAATGTTTAACCTTTTTTATCGGGATTACTCTTTACATAACGCATCATCTATGTTCAGCATTTTTAGAGGATGTCACTTACAAATCTCACTTCCAGTCCTAAAGTTTAACATTTTCACAAGTTATGATGGACCAGTACTTATCACCAATGCTAGTTTTCAACTTGATAAATGATATTTACAATATTCAATGACAAAATATATTTTGTTATTATTATTTTCAAAGTAGAAGTGTTTGGATGTGTTCTAACTGTAGTTAAGTTTATTCTTAGATATAAAGCCACACAATTTAGCTCGGCCAACCTCGAATATCTCCAGCCGATTTTCAGTGTTAAAAGCTTTCAGACTTACAGCTGAGCTACCAGAAAAGGTGTGGGAGAGCATTTACCTAAGGAAAAACAACAAAAACGAAACATACAATGATAATTATCTGAAGGTGCAAACGTAAAAAAAAAAAAAAAAGCGTTTTGTTAGAAATTACTGAACAACACTACAGCTGTATCTTACAAGGTTCCAGGGTCTTCCCTTAAAGTGTGAAATACGAAAAGAATATGGTGGTTAGTCATGTTATTAAGGCCCTTATTATAACGTTAATTTAGGGATAGCCATGAAGTGCTGCTATCAATCACAGCCAAGCCTACAACGTCGTGAAAGTACCGCCCTCTTCTTTTTTCTTTAATCTTTTCCATGCGTGCACGGAAACTAAACCTTTTCTAACCTTTTATTTTTTTAATTCACGATGTGTGATGTAACTGGAGTTCTCACTCACAAAAGGGATAACTTCAAAATCGTCTTGTGTTAGGCTTGAGTAATTACTACAAATTTAATGCCACGAGAAAATTTTTAAGGCTCAGTGTTGTGTTCCAGGCTATGATGTATCGAATATTAAAATGTCTAAAATGGAGGTGATCCTTCCAGAAAAACACCTGATTTTAATGAACAAAATAATAATATATATCCTCTCTCTGGAGTACGTTTGACATAACTATCATATATCAACCACATTATTTTCAGAGAAAGATAATTTTCCCGATACTTGTCATTAAAAGAGTAATCTTCTCTAGTTCGATAACAGTACCAGTTTGAAACCATGGTATTACAGGCCTCAACTTTACGCTAAAGAGTATAATTTCCTGGTATACAACGAAGACCGAGGCACAAACTCTTGAGTGATAGATAACTTTATTACGAAAGGCTATATAATATATATTTTTAGTATAAATAATATCAAATAAAACGTTAAATAAAGTATATTACTAATCATAATAAACTAAATGTTATACGAAACTGCAGGTGTGTATACAGCAAGGTCAAGACAATAGAAGTCACACATCAAAGCAATATAATTCTTTTTAAAAAATGGATATAAGTATAAACAAAGCCTTGTCGAAATTCCACCATAATAAACAATCTTTCATAGAGAAAATAATATAAAAGATAGAATGTGCAATAAAGTTTTTATATAAAACAATATAAATGCGGGCCACACTCCCCAGTGGCTCAGCAATTAGTCTGAAAGATTATAACGCAAAAAACCAAGTTTCAATACTTCTGGTAGGTACAGTACAGACAGCTCATTACGTATCTTTAGCGACAAAGAACCAAAAAAGAGGCCATGTGAACATTTACAGCATGTAAAATGTTCTGTTCTGAGACGTTTTATTCGTTTTGACATTTTCCGAAATGTCAAGATAATTTGAGTTTATTTGTAAATACTTATGTGAAAATAACTTGTAGTAATGTACTCTCCTTTCCTTTGGTGTATCTTTCGTATTTTACCTTGCTTAAATATTACAGTTCTCAACTATTTTTAATATACCGTAAGATGATAAAACCAAGCTAGAACGTTACAACCCTCTGAAAAATGAACAATGATTAAATTTAAGAATATTACAAAGTTCTGACAATATATATAGATTACACATTTAGTCTAACAACTGTCTTAAGCGATATTGGCAAATTCGTAGTTATAATTTAATCAAATGGACATAATGTCCTAACTGAAACAAAAATTCGTGTCTTTGGAATTAAGCACAAAGCTATACAATGGGCTACCGTTCTCTGCCCATCACGGGTAGGTATAAAAACGCAGTTTCTAGCGGTCCGCGGACATACCACTTTGTCACTAAGTACAATGAAACAAAACAAACTACTGTATTAAATGTATGGTTATTTTTCAACCTAATATCCATTTAGAATAAAAAATAAATATATTTTAAATGAAAGAAACAAGCACTAAGAAAAAGTCTTCCGTTAAGAATTTGGAGTACAATTGCTACTAAGCCTAATATTATGGTTTAAAAAACTGACTTTCAAACTCTCTCCTACCGTCTCAGAAGGTGCAAGTTGATTCTATCTTCGTTTTCAAAACTGGCACTAAACGTATAGGTACAGATTAATCTTCCCTTTGTTTTAAAAACTTACATTAAACCAGTAAGTACAGACTGATTCTCCCTGTTTTTTAAAACATATGATGTGGAACAAAATCAGAAGCACTCCATTGAATTTTCCAGTCACTCACACGCACACACTATCAACATACCACCTGTCAACCTTATTCTAGACATATCCAGTTTCTGAACAATTAACTATATCTTGAACACGTGATTACAGCTGGTCACTGGAGAATAACTTTTTTACTAATTAACGGAAGTAACATAACGATATCCGCAGACTGTTTCACTATTACAGCTTCTTCAAGGGATATTCATACCCTGGAAATGTTCCTGTTTACAGTCCCATTTTATGTGTAATGAAAAAATAAGGATGATGTGTAGATGTGTTTTATTTTTACTTCGATATTACTTGTAGAAAACAAGGATTCTAGAAGTGTTTTTTTTCCACTTTCACTCTACATGCATGGAATGTAAACTTCGTTTCTACGTCTGATCTTGTTTTTACTTTAATGCTAGACGCAGACAGCATGTTGTTAGGATTTCAGTTTAATGAACGTGTAGGCATAACTGTGAAATATTGAGCCAATAACGATACATTCTGGATATTTAGATCGTTATTTCATTCACATTAACAGAAATAAATGTTTAGCAATAAACTCCAATCTACTGTCAACAGAGTTAAAATAGTAACATTTTCAGACAGATTAAACTCTGTGTAGCGATGTCTGATTTAAATTTATTGTTACATCTACTTGTAACGATATAGACGAACAGGGAAGAATAAATTTTCAAACAGTACACACATAACACTTAAGAAACCTTGTTTCTGACGTCATACATTCAAGATGTGCCCTCCTTCTTTCGAAGCCCGGCATGGCCAAACGTGTTAAGGCGTGCGACTCATAATCTGAGGGTCGCGGGTTCGCATCCCGATCGCGCCAAACATGCTCGCTCTTTCACATGTGAAGGCGTTATAATTTGACGATCAATCCCACTATTCGTTGGTAAAAGAGTATCCCAAGAGTTGGCAGTGGGTGGTGATGACTAGCTGCCTTTCCTCTAGTCTTACACTGCTAAATTATGGACGGCAAGCACAGAGAGCCCTCGCGTAGTTTTGTGCGAAATTCAAAAACAAACAAACAAACTTTCCTTGGACTGACATAAATAAAGATAAAACAACTGAATTTCTCTTTACCTTCCTTGCCGGTAGCTTTTCCGTAATATAACTGAACAATTTGGATTCTATTCCTGAAATAAATATATCATGGATATTCCATTGTACAGCATTATGCTTAACAACACTCGGTACATTTATAAAATGATATAAATCATAACGCGTGCTATATTAATTATTTTTGTTTTGTTCCAATTATTTCTCTTATTTTTTCAGTGTTAAAGCTGTATTTACCCTGTAAAGACCACTGAGAAAATCAATAATATTAATTAAAGGGTGACTCCACGCGATAATTATAATTTAAAACGAACAAAATTAACGGAGATGTTTTTAAACATAAAATGTTTTTTCAAGCCTAGCTTAATGAAATGGTAAGACAATAAAATAACATTGCAACTATTTATATTTGTGACGTACGAGTATTGTTTGTTTTTTAATTTCGCACACAGCTACTCGAGGGCTATCTGTGCTCTGCCCACCACGGGTATCGAAACCCGGATTTTAGCGTGTAAGTCCTGAGACATACCGCTGAGCCACTGGGGGGCAAGACTAGAGGGAAGGCAGCTAGTCATCACCACCCACCGCCAACTTTTGGGCTACTCTTTTAGCAACGAATATTGGGATTGACCGTAACATTATAACCACCCACATGCGAAAGGGCGAGCATGTCTGGCGCGACGGGGATGCGAACCCGCGACCCTCAGATTACGAGTCGCACGCCTAAACACTCTTGGCTATGCCAGGCAAACGTTCGAGTAATATTAGTATATAAACATTTAAACAAACTTTTTGGGGGGCGCCCTTAAATTATTGCACATTCTTTAACTTTCAAATAACGTGTGCACTGAATATTTATAAATACTATTCTAACCTCTCAGTGGCACAGTGGCATGACTGCGGACTTACAACGCAAAAATCTAGGTTTCGATACTCGTGGTGGGCAGAGAAGAGAGAGCCCACAGAGTTGTTTTGTGTTTAACTTCAAAATAAACACTATTCTAAACTCAATCATATTAGAAATGATGACAGTTAAGGGCAACATTACTTCCCAAATTTACGTACAGGTATTTGTTAGTGTTTCTACATTTTAATGTAATTATTTAAAAAGAAAAAATCTTCACAAAAGTCTGCGAACCACTGAGCTTCTGATAATACAACAAAATAAACTGATTTATGTCTCATATTTCATTTTTCATAGTATTATCTGTTACATTATTCCTGCCTCCTGTAAGCTACATTACAAAGTTGCATTTTAGAAAACGTTTTGCGCCTTTTTCCTTACAACGCCGAAAACTGAGTTTCGATGCCCGTGGTGGGCAGAGTACAGATAGCCCACTGTATAGCTATGTGTGTACTTACAAACAAACAAACCTTATTCCAGTAAGAGATTATAATACCAGTTTTGAGGTGTTCCGTTTTCAGCTTGTACGATATATGTGTATGCTATCTTATTGCGAAAAAACTGAAATTTGTATTTTGTTATTCGACATAGCTTACAGTGCTGGTCAAGAGCCTTAGACATGACCAGCTTTCCTCCAGCCACTCCCTTCAGGAAGCAACTCCCATAAAACTGACGAAATCACCCATTCATTCTATCTTTATTGCTACCGAGAGGAGTTAAGCTATTTCCTCCCTCACCAGTGGTAAAGCTACGGCTGTAACAAAAGACAGTTTCATAAAACTCTTCCTTTTGCACATGTGGTCAGTTCTACATGGTGGTCTTCTGCAAAAGCTTTCATGTGCATTGTATGGTTTCTTTTCCCTCTATTAATTTTACTGCAAAATATTATGAGATCGATCGAAATATGTGTAAAAATAATAGTTTGAAAATTGAAATTATGAACTGTTAATATAGATAAAAATGAAAATAAATAAAACAATCAGAGATCGAAAAGTTGGTTGTTGTTGTTTTTTTCTACATATTTTCATGTATTTTCGTTGGGTGTGTAGTATTTTGCACGATGGCCAAAACAAATTCGATATGATTGTCGCGGTATTTATTTATCAAACATTATAAGTAGGCCTAAAAAAAACTATATAAACTTAACATGAAGTTTTTCTACTTCGTAATTATTAAGGATTTCAAACCAGCATATTTTTAGTAAATGCATCGTTGAAACTATAATTTCTAAACAGCATGATATATATATATAAACATTTATGTTAAATGAGAAGATATTTGGACGGAAAAGGAAGAACAAAAACAAACATGCATCTTTCTGCTGATGATGACGAGAAATCCACTTGAAGTAAAAATGTACAGTGTATCGCAAAACGGCTGATACAGGTATTAAAACAATGTTTCGACCTTCTTAGGTCATCTTCAGGTTAACCTGGGCCCGGCATGGCCAGGTGGGTTAAGACGTGCGACTCGTAATATGAGGGTCGCGGGTTCGCATCCCCGAAACATGTTAGCCCTTTCAGCCGTGGGGGAGTTGTAATGTGACGGTCAATCCCATTATTCGTTGGTAAAAGAGTATCCCAAGAGTTGGCGGTAGGTGGTGATGACTAGCTGCCTTCACTCTAGTTTTGCACTGCTAAATTAAGCTAGCGCAGATATCCCTCGAGTAGCTTTGTGCGAAATTCCAAAAAACAAAAAAGGTTAACCTGTTATCTGTAAATAACCTGTGTTTACATGAAGATAATCTTAAGGAACATTACAGATCGCAATGACAGCGATGACTAGCACCTCTATAATGTTACAAAAATAGACCGAGTTTTTAACAGCAGGACAACAACTGAACAAAAAGGGGTTGAATACGATATCACTCTATGTTAACAGCGTTCAATTCGTCTACATGTTGACAAACTAAACTTCTTTTCGGTGATATTTTCCTACTAAATCCTTATCTCCACAGGCACTTTCCGCCTAAGCAGGGGGAAGTCTTGTAACTACGAGACCCCCTATTGTACCTGAGAGGCCCCAGGATAGCCAATTAAACCGACCCCACTCAAAAGCTCCCGACCACCAGCTTGTAGTTACCAACAAGTGAAAGCCTGTTTTTGGCTCACGCAGAGTAAACCTTGTAAAACCGCGTTCCGACGTTTTATTGTACGAATAACAAAGGGGCTGTTTCACTATTTACGCTAAGTCAAAATACATTTGGTTTTCGCTGATGAGATACATGGTGCTTTGTTACTGGGTTAATACTTCTACAAATTTAAGTCTTCCAACCTTGTAGTTTTCTTCCACAGATGTTGATTTTTGTTTTACAAACACAGTTCCAAAATAAATATGTTACAAATACGATGAAAGCATACGTGGAACATTTGTACATGTTAATAATATAGTTTGGTTTATCTATTTAACACTACTAAAGGTTAAAGTATTTTTTTCATGTGAATACCAATGATAAATCTCTAGTTTCTGAAACTTCTGAGGTACTTATGATACTATAGTTTTATCGCAACAAAATCACCCTTGATTACAAACTTGAGTTCAAAGACAATTACGAAAAAAAAAAAGCAATCTAATGTGACGTTTATATATTAAGTCAGTTAATATTATTGTCTTACACTTGTTGTAGGAGATAATTCGTTAAGTGAAAATGACAAATAAATTATGAAAGAGAACATGTGTGTTGTTGATGCTTTAGCATAAATCTACGAAATACGCTGTCTGCGCAAAATTGATCCCCGACTTTTAGCGTTGCGAGTCCTCAAACTTACCACAGATTCACTGGTGGACTTAAGTATCTTGCAAATTCTAGTTAAAACTAAAATGAGGTAAACTTATTTAATTATATTACCGTGATAATCGTTTATTGGTAGGTTTTGTTTTTTTAGGTGTTGTTCAGCTCAAGACTTCACAATAGGCTATACGTGTTTTACCCACAGCGTGTATCGAAACCAGAATTGTAGCATTATAAAATTCAAAGGCCTGGCATGGCCAAGCGCGTAAGGCGTGCGACTCGTAATCCGAGGGTCGCGGGTTCGCGCTAAACATGCTCGCCCTCCCAGCCGTGGGGGTGTATAATGTGACGGTCAATCCCACTATTCGTTGGTAAAAGAGTAGCCCAAGAGTTGGCGGTGGGTGGTGATGACTAGCTGCCTTCCCTCTAGTCTTACACTGCTAAATTAGGGACGGCTAGCACAGATAGCCCTCGAGTAGCTTTGTGCGAAATTCCAAAACAAACAAACAAAATTCAAAACTTACCGCTGAGCCGCCAGAAGTATTATCGGTGGGAACAAATATATTAAAGTGCTGATAATGTTTTATGTGCTTGAATGGTAAATGTTGCATTAACTTGTTCATCAAAATTAATTAAATGATTACGTAAATTGCATGCAATACTATTTTTCAAATATAATATTTATTTTAAAATGCCCTATTAAACAAAAAATAAATGTAGTAATTTTTTAAGCAACTAAAGTTAGAAAGAAAAATATACAGTTTAGCAACCTTTTGTTCATAGAATAAGATTCTAAGCTTACGATGGTTAGGTGGTAAGGCAATTGACTCGTAATTTGAAGGGTCCAAATCCCCGTCACACTACAGATGCTCGCCCTTTTCGTCGTGGGGGCGTTATAGTGTTACAATCAATCCCACTATTCGTTGGTAAAAGAGCAGCCCAAGAGTTGGCGGTAGGTAGTGATATCTAGCTGCCGTCCTTGTAGTCTTACACTACAAAATTAGGTACGGCTAGTGCAGATAGCTCTTGTGCAGCTTTGCGCTAAATTCAAAACATACCAAACTAAAAACTATACATGGAAAGAATCGCCAAAGAACAGACAATTGTATTTATATTTGATTATAATTTTCTTGTTATAAAAACGAGATGGAAAAACACAGTTAAAACAACATTTTGAAGGACTATACGAAGAAAGAAAGAGCACTTTATGAATGTAAGTTATTGAGTTTCACGTTAATAATATGGTTTGCTTTTATGGCTGTCTGCCGTCATCTCTGACTTTTAACTGCTGATTAGAGGGAAGGAAACTGGCGGGCTGCGCTCACCACCAACTCTTAAGCTATTCTTTCATCATCGAATAATGAGATTGATGGTCAGATTACAACGCCTCTACGAATGAAAGGGTGAGTATCTGATGCTAGGTTTGAATCTTGCAACCCACAGATTGTAAGTTGAGTGTCTTAAACACTGGTAATACTAAGCCTATTACGATAACGAAATATTGACTTATTTACAAGTCTAATCTATTAAATTAATTATGACTGCAGCTCAAACCTGTGCGGGAAATATGTTTAGGTAATTAATGTGTTTTGTTGTTTGTTTTTCACTCATAGCTTTAGGTTAGTCTTATGTCAGCTCAGCATAAAAGCTAAACTGAAAGTTTACTTTTAATAAATGTCAACTCGAAGTAAAAACACTCTTATCGTTTACTTCCTATTTTTTACATTTACTCAACTAATGAGCCAAGGACCTTATAACGTACAACATATATGCCTATGTATTGTGTTCGTTAAGGTCTTCTGGCCCTATTTCCTAACCTTTAAAGGCATAATGGATAAATTAATAAATGAATACAATAGTCAAGTGGGATAGATATAACATTAGTTTAATAATAGACCTAGGCCTGTGAGTTGCTTTTGTTGGGGTGTGTCCTACTACTCATGACCAAGTATCTGTTTCACCTTTGGTCATGATTGATCGCATGTTTTAGTGGTTTTGGTTATATTTGGATTACGAAATTATTTCGACCAAAGCTTGAACAGGCAATCCTTTCGGTTATGTGTCTGTGCAACATTGAAGGACAGATAAAGTTACAAACGATCACTAGCTAAAAAAACAAACAGAAAACATTGTAAATAGTTCACAAGACATACTGCATTGATCACACTGACAAAACTAGTGTAATATACATAGTTACATTTTTTTTTAAATATGGTCCTACAACAGTATACGGCTATAAAGTATTTTTGTGTTACCAACATTTTAAATGTATAGAACAGAATACAATATGCGTAGCAAATTTAAATTTTGGTTTGTATACACCTTTTCTACGTACCGCTCGTTGCTTGTATTTTTAAGCTAAGCTAATTTTCGTAATGTTAAAAGTTTTTAAGTAAAAGTTAATATTTAACATTTTAATATATGTAACCCACATTTTTATTTACGAAGAACAAATGGTGATGTTTATACCACGCAAAGTTTGTATAACGGCTTGAGCCTAGTTTCAAATTAAAACAGTAATTTTACTAACACTATTTTCTACAGCTCATTATTTGTGTTAATTTAGGCTAAAGACTATTATTACACTAAATATAACATTTCTGAAGTTGTTTTCAACTGCCTGTTATTTGTGTTAAGTTAGTCTAATTGTTAGATTTTTACAGGCATTTAATATTTAAAATGTAATTATATGTAATTCAAATATATATTTTTAACAAGCAATAAAGTTAATTCAAACACATAGGAACACTTATATTTATTCGCTGTCGCTCGTTATTTATGTTAAGTTGATATAGATGAATGGAATTCGATATTTCAAATATAAGTACGTAACTAAATAATTTTTACTCAATACAAAAAACACAATTCAGCATAACTAGCGACTTGGTTCTTTAGCACTTTTCTTCTTGACATCCAACAACTTGTAACAGCCGCCGAGACGGCTATTAATTTAACTAAAGTTAATGAAAACATATTTTGTCAATCGGAGTGAAAGGCTCTTGAAGACTTTACTACAACTGTAATCTAAGCAGTAAAACTTTTAAGGTTATGATAGTCTAATATAAATGTACCAATATTTTATTAAAAATACACAAAACTGAAATCAAGGTTCTTTGATAGGTTGTTGAGGTACATTATATATGACAAGTATAGAGAACGCTATTTCGAAAGTCTTTCGTCTATCTTGTTTAGGTCAAGAAGATGAAAGCAGGAGACTTTTTAAATATCATCGTCTCTTCTTGTGTTTCTACAACAGGCAGTTTCCGTCGGTTAGATCAAATTTCATCAAGAAATCAATGTTTATTCAAAAAGACCTTACTTACTTCACTTTCATAACAGAAAGTAAAGTTAAGCTTATTAATTGGGGTGTATGGTAAAGAACAATTAAGAAATAATGTTAAAAGTCAGTTGATTACAAGGACTCAGGTGTTTTACAAATGGGTTTGCTGGAGAGCTTATACAAAACTGAAGATATTTATTTCTCGCAATGATTAAAACGGGATTCATGTCGTAATTTAAGAAAATAAGAATATATTAGAGTAGGTTTATGGCTAAAAAATGTTTATTTAGTTTCCATTTTGAAAACTCAACATTAATTGAGTTTTATTAAATTCGAAATCAGATATTCAAAAGAAACTAAAATGTGATGTTACTCGTGTATATCAACAACTAAAGCTTCTCTTGTATAACTGAAACACCATATCCCTAAGTTTCATACCTTAAACAAAATGACGGAATATATAAATTGAGCCCCTAGCGTTATGGCTAGTGTCACTATTGTCATTTTCAAAACACTAAAATGGCCGTTATTTGCAAACAAAGGTTTTTTTATATGTACTTTATTGTGATATAAATAGTATGATAATATTTGCGATAAACGTAGTTCTGTCTGTATGATAAATGTTGGGATCACAGTGAATAACAAATTAGGGAAAGGTGGAGAAAATTATAAGCCCTTCGTTTGAAAAAGGACAAGATATTTCACAATATTTTTCATATCTTTCTTGAGAAAAATTGTTTTTATTCCACTGACGTGCTCGTGTATCATAATCAAACACTTCTATTGAATTCTGCTGTCAAGTCTTATGCAGCAAGAATTATAAAGCAAATTATCGATTAACGTTAACATGATTAATGGGTAGCTATATGTGTCGCCATCTATTAAATAATACAATAACTATATTTTAACGGCGTAAGCTATAATATTACTTTAATGATTATTTTAAAATAGATTACAGAATTGACTGCGCAATTATTTTACTTAGTTTTGTTCCAGTGAAATTTTGACATTGCAGCAAAGAAACTGAAGTAAAATAAAAAATCGAAGAAGTAAATAACATACAATTTGAAACAGTTGGATGTCTAGAATGATTATTAATATTAAGGACAGTATCTTATTTTCACTGTTTTATTCAATATATGTGTTTAAATAATTATTATCCACGTGTACTTTCTGACTCATCTTCATATTAAAACGGGTTATAAGGATAATCTACAGTTGCAATTGTATCCATAGGAATTTTAAACATAATTTGTTATTAGTAATTTACAACAACAAAAAATACTTGCGAATAAACCATAGCGTGGATTAAACGTTGACACTATTAGCTGGCTAATGGGGCCATCTGCTGGCAGGATTCCCTACCAAGTAGCCATGTAACCTTCAAATTACTAACTGCAAGACCAAGAGAACTGTGATAAATGGGCTACAACTCTGCTAGAGACGCCCAAGGCGGTTCAAAATGACAAGCCGATGCAGCGGCGAGTTCAAACACTTTCTTTCCAATTCCGCCCCTTCTCCTACGGGCAATACATTAAGAAATGAACTAACATAGTATGAATACGCTTAAAAATGTAGTATCCAAACAATTCAAAATTCTCTTATCTGAGGATACTGATGGATACTTCTTATAACTTTATATAAAGTAAAATATGAGAAATGTGATAAGAAGTAAACTATTAAGTGTTTCCGTCCTAGACTATGCAATTAAAACTTTTGAAACGTATCTACAGCTGCCTACTTGCGGATGAATACTACACTATTTCAGTAGTCTCGCGCGGGACTTGTTTAGAACTTTACAAGAGGCGCCCGGGTAAGCAGTACGCAAATAGTACAAGGTGAAAAATTGTTATGGTGCGTGTTAACATCACCCGATGAGTTTAGATTCAGTTTACATTCTTTTTAAAGTGTTAGATATGAAATTCCAGCTGAGTAAATTCTGATGAATTAAAAGAGCTACTTTCGCATGTAATTTTAGTATATCAAGTGATCTATTGAAAGCACAAGACATTCGAGACTGCCCTAATACGTGCGTTATTGAAGAGTCGACGTTTTTGGTCGACTGTATTCTGCAAATATGACAAGTATCCAATTAGTGACGATTCTTTACTTGACTGTGATAACTTATAGGCTCGAAGCAACGTTAGAAACACATCATAAATGTGAACGTATTACCATTCCAATGTGTCAGAATATGCCATACAATATGACAAGGATGCCAAACTTCATGGGCCACTCTGATCAAGCGGAGGCAGCTATTCGAGTGCACGAGTACATTCCGCTAGTTAAGATCGGCTGCTCTAGACATCTCAAGTTTTTCCTCTGTTCTCTCTATGCTCCCATGTGCACCGAACAAGTGGATATACCGATACCTTCTTGTCAGTCAATCTGTGGAGAGGTGAAGTCCAAGTGTCTCCCTGTGTTACAGCGATTCAACTTCGAATGGCCTGATGCTCTTAATTGTACTCGTTTACCTGTTCCACAGAGAAACGGACTTTGTATGGAGTATCCGAACATAACGGACGAACGCCACTCTCTATCCCAGGTATCTGGGAAGGATGACGGGAAGAACCCTAACTTGTCCCATCAGTACAGTGACAACTCACCGCAAGCCCACTTCATACCTCGCCGACCCAGCCTTTACCCTTACAGCATCAAGACGTCTAGCCCCAATAGTAAAGTACCCGACTTTTCTCAAATCCCATCCTTTGGAACTTCCTGCCCTGAAAACTTCGTGTTTGTGCCATCTCGGAGAGCGGGAGTTGTGGAATGCAGCCCACGCTGTGATAGAGAAGTTTTTTTCACTAGGAAGGATAAGAACTTCGCAGAAATCTGGATGGGGATTTTTGCGGCCGTGTGCTTCATGTCTACTTTATTCACTGTTTGCACCTTTTGGATCGACTCTGCACGTTTTCGTTATCCCGAGCGTCCAATTATATTTCTCAGTATGTGCTTCTGTATCTACAGTTCGGCATATCTGATTAGGATATTTTCGGGGCCCGAGTCAATATCGTGTGAAAAGACAGAGAATGGCGAACCCTATTTGATCAAGGAAGGCCTAGAAAGTACCGGCTGCATCATAGTTTTTCTTTTGACATATTACTTTGGCATGTCCGCTGCTGTATGGTGGTTAGCCCTTACCTTCACTTGGTTCTTAGCATCAGCTAAAAAGTGGGGGCACGAGGCCATCGAGTCGCGAGCTTCATATTTCCATCTTTTAGCTTGGGCTGTTCCTGGAGTATTAACCATTGTCGTCCTGACTTTACGACACGTGGATGGTGACCAGCTGACCGGCATGTGCTACGTTGGAAACTCAGACAAGGAGGCACTTCTCTGGTTCGTTATTGGCCCTCTATGCGTCTTCTTTGTGCTTGGCGCCACTTTTATTATCCTTGGTTTTGCATCTCTTCTTCGGATCCGAAAAGTAATGAAAAGTGGAGGTAGGAATATTAGTAAACTAGAACGTTTAATGGTTCGGATTGGAGTATTCTCTGTCCTTTACACAATCCCAGCACTCGGCCTCATCGCCTGCCACTGGTATGAATATTCTAATAGGCCAACATGGACAGCTACTGCCATGGCAACTTTGCTTACGTGCCCATTACGAGATGGAGATGGTACTTGTAGATTAATAGATAGTATACCAAGTGAAGAGATATTCATGTTGAAAATATTCATGTCGCTTCTTTTGGGCATCTCCACTGGAGTATGGATTTGGAGCAACAAAACTTGGAATTCTTGGATGATATTCTTCAACAATAAGCTACACAAGAAGCCCAGAAGAAACTTCAAAGCTCCTAGTGTAGTGTATCACACCCCTCACATAGAATCAAGCAAGGCTACGTGCAGCAGAAAACACGAGCGTCAACTTCAGCAGATACAAGTGACCAGAATCTGAACTGTAGGGCTATCTACAAATGATGTCATATTTCAGTCTAATAATGGTGCATTGACGTCTGCTTGACTCATTTAATCTGATGTCTTTCATTACTGTAGCCAAGAATAATGTAAATATAACATGTACATATATATGTAGTTAAAATGTAACACCTTATACGAAAACCGACAGTCAATCAGTGAATAGAACGAACTTTTGCATCTTAATTCCGATATATTAGAAGACAATTGTTAGTTTTATTGTTGCATGAACGTTCAGAATAGAGTTGAATTTTGTCTCGTAATTGTTTAACTGTATAGGATGCATAAATTAGGGGATTTTTTTTTTTTACTAAATCAACATGAACATGTTTGTAGTGAAGATATGGGGTTATACATTAAATCACTAAATTGGAATTGTTAAAGTTTGTTACTTCAGCCAGAAAAGTAAAAATTCGAATGCTACTGTGAGATTTATTATAAATAAGAGTACGTACATCTGATTGGCTTGTATTAGGACTAGTTTGACATTTTATTTGGTAGTAGCCAACAGCAGGTATAAATTACCTAGTGTTTCATATGCAAGCAGTTAAAAAAACAAATAGCAACATATATAAAACTTACAAATACCATACATGAAGTGTATTAACCTGCTGTTACACATTTTAACAGTTACTTTCGATGTTTAATACACACGAGTATTGCAATTGTCCAGATAACAGTCTAAATAAACGACGCTATTATTGTTATTGGTTCCTCAAATGAACAATGTAACTTCTAGGAAACGAACCGATTTGTAACTTAATAAAAAAGCATTTTTGTGAAATGTAGAAGTATTTAAGTAAGAATGTTGTTTGTTACACGCGCCCCACTGTGTTTTTCATTGTGAAATGTACTTGATGTTCAGATTGTGAAAGAAGCAAACTCACGAAAATGTTTGTCGTTCGTTTATATGAGTGATAGTGTAAAATATTCGAGCATAATTAGAAGTGTTCGTATTTTTAAGTCGTTTAACACTACATCAATATTCAACGTTATTCGGTGTTCTCATCTTGATCATGTTTATAATTAATGTTATATGTTATGGTTTGAGTAAAAAAAATCGCTCATTATCACAAAAACGAAAACTTTGTATGAATATGTACATAAATATCCCATTTTTATTATTACAACTTGCAATTAAAATTACTTTTCTATTAAAAGAATAATTTCATATTCGTATCAGTACATAGCCGACTATATATACATGTACATCCATGATTCTCATACGTTAGCTTCACAGAAACTTCTTGAAGAGTATGGTAATTATAAATAATATATATTAATTCACCATTTTTAACAAACATTTTAATCACAGTTTATTAAAATTTTCCTCTATATGTATCTAAATCATTAAAAATCTGCTAAACTTCGAATCACGTGATAATTGATAGTTTCTTTTACACTTTAATAATCAAACGTCTTTACCAGTTTACTGACTTCTGACATCATGTAGCTTTCCGCGACAAAAGCGTTACGTGACTAATTGCATCATTATTAGGGGCGTCGCGAGGACTTTTCCTTGGGATAGGGGTCGCTTCTGAAACATTAATACACTTAAACCGTGGGTCAGTAGCAGTCCATAGCAAGGTTCCTGCTGGATTAAAGAAACATTAGAAATGTGTCACGGATATAAAATTATAACCCCGCATCCTGTACTTCATGTTGGGGGTAAGACTCAATCTACGACTCTTCTTCCACCCCCCTCACTTTGAAATACCATTATGATATAGTTACACGAGGCGAAATCATGTGTTTGTTTTCTATATTTTAGAATATCTAGAACATTTACACAAGAATTTTAAAATTTGTTTGAAAAGATCGAAACCAACTATTCATTTTTAACTTCGTTAGCAGGCGATTTCTTTAGGAAATGATTCGCGAAATATCACATATGAAGTATGATATGTATTATGTTAAAAATGTGCTCGGTTTTCCATTAGCGATAGAAATTTTTATTGAGAGTGAAGTTACAGATGGAGTCGAGTTAATTGATTGCATGATTACCCATGTGAATGTGGAGACCAGTGTTGCGTGTATCCTATGACGTCAGAATCTTCGTCGACCATTAACAACATAATAAATTGATAAAGCACTAGAACTATAACAGCGTCATCCTAATTACAAATTCCTCTTTGATTTGAATCAAAATTTTTGTTTTTTCGTAATGAATATTTTCCCCACCTCTGCTATTTCCTTTTTTAAAACAAAACTGATTTCAACATGTTTTTTAACTTGTACATGACAAAAATAAAAATATTCTTTCACTGAAGTGTAAGTTATGTGTATTTATTTTGGGTATTTATAGAGTTTTCTTCTTTGACTCATTTTATGAGACGCATCTACTATATAAAGCAAAGTGTGTATCCGAAAAACAAACAAACCATTCGTGTATCTACCATTTCATATCTGTTATATATTTATATATATATATATAATCACATTTTTTGATAAATCAGCACCAAACTTGAAACAGATACACGATGACGTGAGGATCCCCCTTCATCTAATTTCAGAATAATACGACCAGGCCAGCACAATTTGAGACGACATAAGATGATGTGTTTGTGTTTTCTTATTCCAAAGCCACATCGGGCTATCTGCTGAGTCCACCGAGGGGAATCGAACCCCTGATTAACACAAGATGGTATGGGCTTCCCATCTAATTTCATGTTGATAGAATTCTTAAAAACGTCTTTAAAGTATTGGTACTTTTTGTATATTTTGATTCTATTCTTAAGCTTATTGTGCAAAGAAAAGAAATTAGAAGCACAATTTCCTATTCTTTGTTACAAACGAGTTTTTACTTCACCCGTCCAATGGACAGCTTGTTTAGTACAAAGATTTACCTTGACAGCTTCAGTTTGTTTGAAACAAGATCATGCATACGATATTCTTTCTCTTCTCACGCACGACAGCTACTTTACCAGACAAGGGTTAAGCAACTAGTAAAGGAATTATTGATAATGTTTTATCTTATCTACACAACGATAATTAGAACTTTTTAATGCTCTAAAAAAGTCTGTAAAAACAGTTTTATATTACAAAAACGCTTTCTAATGTGAAATAGATAAAGTTTAATCGGTAAGGATTAAATATATATATGTATATGAATTTCTATTGACAGGCCTAGAATAAAACAAAGATAAACAAACAGATAAAAGGGGAAACAGGCTAACAAAAGATAGATGGATAGAAACAAAAACTCTACAATAAATAAACCTCGGGCTTGATATGAAAAAACAACACAACACAAGTGAAATGCATACAACAAAGGCTGTTTTTAAAATTCTCGTAGACCATTGAAAATTCAAGTCTTATGTGAGGTTAAACGCGCGTGATGTCACAAAGTTTGTTGTCAACAGAGCAGTGACGTAATAAGCTGATAGGATGGTCAGGTACAGGAGTTCAGACATTAAAGTTCTCGTGTTGTAAGAAACTGTTTCAGATAAAAAATACAGAAAGCGAATTAACGAAAACCTATTATACACCTGAAAATAAACAAGAATCAGTTAATAATGATAAAGAGTCCTAAATTATTTACTATGTGTATTAAGTACCCGAACTTTAACTTTAGTCATGCATGCCTAAAGCGACGTTCAAAACACTAAGAAGACAAAGACCAGCTTAAATACAATACAATACAACAGTTAAATACATGGCCAAGCGTGTTAAGGCGTGCGACTCGTAATCTGAGGGTCGCGGGTTCGCATCCCGGTCGCGCCAAACATGCTCGCCCTTTTAGCTATGGGGGCTTATAATGTTTCGGTCAATCCCATTATTCGTTGGTAAAAGAGTAGCCCAAGAGTTGGCGGTGGGTGGTGGTGACTAGCTGCTTTCCCTCTCTAGTCTTACACTGCTAAATTAGGGACGGCTAGCACAGATAGGCCTCGGGTAGCTTTGTGCGAAATTCCAAAACAAACAAACAAATAGTTAAATACAATAGTTCACTTATCTACTATAAGATTAATTTGTGTACGTTTGTGGAAAACATCTAATGCATTTTGTGTTTCACGTGAATTGTCTTTTGTGGGAATCCCCTTCAGTCGAAGACGTGGATTTTGTTTGTAATATTTCAAACTGAAGGTTGTTCGGGCCAGATAACTTAGTTCCTTGACATGATTTTGAATATATATTATTACAATGTTTACGAATTTTCTCACAAGTAGATATGTACAACACCTAGCTTATGCCTATGTTTGGAAAGAGCAAGCAGTGTTGATGACAAGACATATGAAATATATTTTGAAACTTTCTCTACATCAATTTCTGGTGAAATTTACTAGAACAAATTGTCAATAAATCTTAAACACGTGCAGGTATGGACGCGGCACTTCATTTAATTGACAGTTTTGTATTTTTGTGTGCGATATTTGATATCTGACGGTGTCAACCTGAACATGACTTTACGCAACATAAAAGACCTCTGATATTCAAGTATAGACATTTTTATTCAGAAGTACTAGTCAGAGAGAAAGAAAAATGAGTCAGCATCACCAGCCGCTTACACGGCGACTCTTTACTGAATAGTAGGACTGACACTCACGTTTATTACGCACACACGGCTGAAATTGTAGAGATTATTCATGGCATATCACGTACTCAAACCTAAAAAAAAATATGCGTTCCACAGTTGGATACGTTAAACAATAAGCCATATAGGTTCAATAACTTGAAAAAGTCATTATTTTTGTAAACTGCTTAAACTCGTTTAAGATAAGAATGACTAAAGGACACATGAAAACATAAGTGTAGAGGAAATCTGAAGGTCTGATCTGTTTTTCACAGGTTGAAAACGTCACAGTTCGATGTTATGCAATTACCAATAAGATTTTGCTAAGACCAATTTCCTCGTGGACTGTCTGTTCTCTGTAGGACATACCAAGGTCAAAAACTTTTCTAGGTAAGCGTTTTCTGAGTTTCATTGTTACTGGAAAAGGAAGGTTTGCCTTTCGAGCTATTAAATTTGTTGTATTCTGATTAAAACTCATAAATATTTGTACACATATTGGTTCACAAGCGGTAGTAACTATTATCGGTTTTTAAATTTTGTCGTCTTTTGTAATGGAATAACGACTATGAAGTTTATCATTGTAGTTATCATTAACTTCGAGTTTGATGAAACCAGCTATTGGCTCGACCAGTTAACTGCTACATTCTCTTTCCAGCATAATTGTTACATTTTTTAAACATGAATATCAAAATTCTTTTGTTCTTGCGTTTACAAACATGAATTCATGTACATATACATCTATGTGGATATGATGAAACATGGTTGTGTGTGTTGAATTTAGGGCCATGTGTACGTGCAGAGGCAGAACTGTTGTACATGTGTTTATACAAATATAACTTTAGTCGTATAAACATAAGATGTGCATGTACGTGTTTCTAGAAGTATATTAACGTGCAATGATGCGAGTGTATGTAACAGCGCATGTCTTTGTATATGTTTTAAATTATGTTTTTCAAATATACTCTTCTTTTGAGTGCGTTAAATAGAACAACTCGTCACAGAAGTATCCGTTTGAGGATTGTGTACCGGTCGTGTTTGAGAACCCTCTGGTTGTCCATTTCCTCGCGTGTGCGTAAATAGTACTTCATGATAGCCGTTATCTACAAAACCAGACTAATGAAAACTACTTAGAAGACGCGCCATAGACAGAACCATAGTCCTAAATAGCCAAGCCCTGTAAAAGCGGCGTCTTTCATCAATATAGGAAAGATTAAACGTGAACATACACACGGGAGCCGCGTTGTTAGCAACCTCACAGTGACTATCTATAGAATACCACAAAGCTTTTTTATATCAAGTAGAAACTTTAATTTAAACATCCTGGAGTTTAGAAAAACATTGTTCAACAAGTATATTTTTATTTAAATTATTTTTTTTTATTGCATTGTAACCATCTTTACTAAGTATAATTCAATAAAGTCCGAAGTGGGTTACACAACAAACCTTGTTATTCTCGTGAAGTTTGTGCGAGTAGAAAGAACGAAAGAAAAGCTACAACCACAGTAGTCATAGTGACGCCAGGATTTAATTTGGCAAGAAATGTTCCAATAAAGAGAAATGTGTAAAACACGTCAGCGTGTGTCTGTGTGGCTGGACAACACGAAGTAAAGAACTCTAGCAAATGAACAGCTAAATAGCTATTGCGTTAAGGGAAGAATGTATTTTTATTTAACACGTGACTGTATTTTAATTTCAATTACACTTAACAAAAACATCTGACGTCAATTAAGAAATTTCTGGTGTAAACTTGTAGCTAAGATTCACGGATGATGACGAGCTGAACAACACATTTACAATTCTTTCCCTGAACTGTTCTTAAAGAGATTTGAATCAGATGGAAGTTGGATCATAAATGTGCTAGAACCGTGATGTATGAAAATAACAAAACTGAAAAATAGACCCGTCTCAGCCCATTACATAAATGATTGCAAAACGACCACCCTGTGTTACATTGACAACGCTGGCCAATAACCTACGAACGATAGACTCCAAGAAAACACAATCAAACAATATCTTTTAAATCAAATATTTCTTATAGTTGACAGTCGCCAAAAATATATCTAAAGATACCAGTTTAAAGTGGTCAAGTTGAATTGTTAAAAATAACCAAGAACTGGAAATATGAAGTAAACGTTGAATGTTATATAAATTATAAATTGTATGTCAGCTGGGACTAGTTTATTTAATTACTTTAGAGTTTTAATGCTTGTTTTTATTAAAACATTTTAGTTAGATTTATAATATTATGGGGTGTGAAAAATACCAGCTTAAATGGAGAATCAAAACTAACAAAATCTAACACTTAAAATAATTCCATAACTAATATTAGTTACATTATAAACAAGTCAATCTAATGTGGATCTTAGATACGTGATAGAGTTCAAATAAAATTCGTGTTAAATGCAGGAAAAACTTATTTTTTTAAACATCTGGTGTTAATCAGATAAAACTTGTTCTAAGTAAAAGTGAAACTTTTATTGATTTAAACATCTGAAATGGATCAGATAAAACTTGTTCTAAGTAAAAGTAAAACTAGTTTACGTCATCTGATTAATTTTATTCAGGTAAAAGGCGAAGATATAACCAAGTGAGCCTGATATTTTTAGTTAAATAAAAACTACAAACAAGTCAACATTATATTTTCCAGACCAAGATTCAAACGTGTCATCTTGATCCTGCTTAAGATTGTTATTATTGTTATTACAAATGTCAAGTATGTCATATTAAATATATTTTAAATTTCATCAGCTTGTTGTAGTATATGTGCTCAAGTCGAAGCGTACTCTACCTAATGATCGTACATCTTAACAATACGTTTTAGAGTAGTTCGAATTGTAGAATACTGTCTTAAGGCTATCGAGTCCAAAGGCCCACTAATCGTCTCTGTCTACTTTCTGAATTTCATTTAGTATATGAGAACAAAAGTTTCACAACACCTGTTTCAGTATACAGATCGTAGATAGGTACCTAAATTTGTATGTCTTCGTATTGAGTACGGCTCGATGTAGGTCTCTTTTCGGGTGGTCCCGGTACCCTAATTTGTGCTATATTCATTCGTCAAAGTGTATCCTCCTATCATGGTAATTCTTGACCTGTATTTCTTTGTATGAGATAACATGAATATTTTTTTAATTTTTCAGATGTTTAAGGTATGCAAAAGTTGAATGGATGCTACGGAAATGACTTATATACATCTATTTTATGTAATTTTTCCAAATAGAGATCCTTCTTGATTATTTTGCTACTGTTGCTTTAAACATATAGACAGCTTTTCCTCAGTTCTTTGTGTTCGTGAATCTTCACCAATTACTAGTCGATCCACTTTGCTTACGAATAATGCATTACGGGTTGTTGCAGGTCTCTTTCTAGATGGCTCTTGAAACCCAAGATGATACTTATTCCTTTTATTTGGAATGTTATTACGACATTTAAAATCCTTTAAAAGGGCTATTACAAAATTTTATCTAAAAAGTGGTCAGTTTTCTTTGGCAAAACGCTACCTACGAAACATTGAAACAACGTATAAATTTATTTCTGATAAATTCTTTCCACCGAAATTTGCTGACTTGCAAATTTAAAATATTTTAAAGATAACGAACTTTCACTGCATGTAGAAGCTACAGACAAGTAAGCATGGTTTTGTTCAGCTAAAACACTCAAAAAGAAGAAGTGGAGCTAGTGCACACTTATTTATAAATAGCTATATTGTTTATACATAGTAACATTGATGGAAAACTTACTTTTGGTTGTTTATACATAGTAACATTGATGGAAAATTTACTTTTGGTTGTTTATACACAGTAACATTGATGGACAATTTACTTTTGGTTGTTTATACATAGTAACATTGATGGAAAATTTACTTTTGGTTGTTTATACACAGTAACATTGATGGAAAATTTACTTTTGGTTGTTTATACATAGTAACATTGATGGACAATTTACTTTTGGTTGTTTATACATAGTAACATTGATGGACAATTTACTTTTGGTTGTTTATACACAGTAACATTGATGGACAACTTACTTTTGGTTGTTTATACACAGTAACATTGATGGACAATTTACTTTTGGTTGTTTATACACAGTAACATTGATGGACAACTTACTTTTGGTTGTTTATACATAGTAACATTGATGGACAATTTACTTTTGGTTGTTTATACATAGTAACATTGATGGACAATTTACTTTTGGTTGTTTATACATAGTAACATTGATGGGCAACTTACTTTTGGTTGTTTATACACAGTAACATTGATGGGCAACTTACTTTTGGTTGTTTATACATAGTAACATTGATGGACAATTTACTTTTGGTTGTTTATACATAGTAACATTGATGGACAACTTACTTTTGGTTGTTTATACATAGTAACATTGATGGGCAATTTACTTTTGGCTGTTTATACATAGTAACATTGATGGACAATTTACTTTTGGTTGTTTATACACAGTAACATTGATGGACAACTTACTTTTGGTTGTTTATACATAGTAACATTGATGGACAATTTATTTTGGTTGTTTATACACAGTAACATTGATGGACAATTTACTTTTGGTTGTTTATACATAGTAACATTGATGGGCAACTTACTTTTGGTTGTTTATACACAGTAACATTGATGGGCAACTTACTTTTGGTTGTTTATCCATAGTAACATTGATGGACAACTTACTTTTGGTTGTTTATACATAGTAACATTGATGGGCAATTTACTTTTGGCTGTTTATACATAGTAACATTGATGGACAATTTACTTTTGGTTGTTTATACACAGTAACATTGATGGACAACTTACTTTTGGTTGTTTATACATAGTAACACTGATGGACAATTTACTTTTGGTTGTTTATACACAGTAACATTGATGGACAATTTACTTTTGGTTGTTTATACATAGTAACATTGATGGACAATTTATTTTGGTTGTTTATACACAGTAACATTGATGGACAATTTACTTTTGGTTGTTTATACATAGTAACATTGATGGGCAACTTACTTTTGGTTGTTTATACACAGTAACATTGATGGGCAACTTACTTTTGGTTGTTTATCCATAGTAACATTGATGGACAATTTACTTTTGGTTGTTTATACATAGTAACATTGATGGACAATTTATTTTGGTTGTTTATACACAGTAACATTGATGGACAATTTACTTTTGGTTGTTTATACATAGTAACATTGATGGGCAACTTACTTTTGGTTGTTTATACACAGTAACATTGATGGGCAACTTACTTTTGGTTGTTTATCCATAGTAACATTGATGGACAATTTATTTTGGTTGTTTATACACAGTAACATTGATGGACAACTTACTAGTTAGTTCACAGAATACTTGCTGTTTTAACAACAAAATTTACGCTAATGACGTCCATTTTTAAAAGCTAATAAACCTTGTTTTCAAAAGAGGCCACGAACCGCCTCTACCCCTAGTTACGTTACATAAAAAAAAAAAAATATCGAGTCCCCTACCTTTTTAAAGTGTAAACTTGATCGATGTAGATTCGCGTCTGTTATTCGGCTCAGTTATCCCTAACCACATGACCACGTTTTCTCTCAAATATCTAAATAACAACAACAAAGTACACTAATCACTTGTAATGGGATATCCTCCAAAATATGTGTTATATTTTTGACAAAAAATAAACTTCTTGCACATGCTGCACAAACAGTAATTTGTAGTGTCCCAAGATCAATAAGTAAAACTGAATCTTATTAATAAAATAACATTCTAGTATTGTATAAAATAACATTCTAGTATTGTATAAAAACGTAGCGAAGCGTCTCAAAATTATTGATTACAATACCAGAAGTGATATGTATATATAAATTACCCAAATTTTATACACATAATGAAATTAGATATACGTATAAATTTTGACCATATTTACAGCACATGATTGTTATGTATGCGAAATTTCTATGTGACCGATCTTTTTATATAAAGAGTCCCATATACATTTTATTCTATTCAAGGAACTAATTAGCGGCAATAACATCTCTATTTTAAGGAGACAATGATTTAAAACGCTTTCCGTTACAACAACAAAAAAATTGGCTCAGCACTGTTGGGTGTTGAGTGCATTATAAGGATGACATTCAAATTTCACCCTTCGATTAGAACAACCCAAAAGTTGGTGGTGAGTACTGTTGACTAGATGATTTCCCTCTAATCAACATGTTCGAAATTAGGGACAACTTCTATACTTAACCCTCTGATAGAGATGTTACAGCTACACTTTGGGATTGTTGTAGTTAATCCTCTAGTGAATATGTTACAGCTACACATTGGGATTGTTGTATGATATAGTTAATCCTCTAGTGAATATGTTACAGCTACACATTGGGATTGTTGTATGCTATAGTTAATCCTCTAGTGAATATGTTACAGCTACACTTTGGGATTGTTGTATGCTATCGTTAATCCTCTAGCGAATATGTTACAGCTACACTTTGGGATTGTTGTATGCTATAGTTAATCCTCTAGTGAATTTGTTAGAGCTACACTTTGGGATTGTTGTATGCTATAGTTAATCCTCTAGTGAATATGTTACAGCTACACTTTAGGATTGTTATGTTATATAAATGTTTACTCTTATTTACTACCAATTCGGTTTCTTTTAATTTACAACGCAAGTAACTGATACACCGTTTTGAGATTGTTTGTTAAATATGTTCTAATGAAAGTTCCTAAGGAAATGATATCGTTATTTTTACAACAATGGCTTCGGTAATCGAGTACGTGTTTCAGAGTTGCACACAGTATTAAAAATTATCCACTGTATTGCATTATCTGCGGAATTCGGTGAGAACCTTTATTTCTAGTTTATTGATCGAACATTTTATTTGTTCTATAGTGCTGTATGCTGACAGCAGTGTTAAGTATCTAACGCCATACGGAAATACTTAGAATTATTATTACTATTATTCCCGATTTATAAGCCAGGTTCTTCTCCTGCTCTGGAAAAAAACAAAAAAAACAAAAAGATATGTTGAATTTTGAGACGAATTAGCAATCGATAACATTTCAGTATGTATAGAACTGCACGATATGACATCTATACTTTGTCCACTTTAGACAATCGAACCCCAGATGTCCCCGTTATGAGTTCGTATACATACCGCTGACACATAGGGGGCGCTGAAAAAAGTTTTTCACATGCTTGAAAAGGAAAGAGCTGTTAGTTTTATTGTGAGTCGTATAATACAACTATTTTAAAAGAAATACAGCCACCCGCTAGTGCAGCGGTATGTCTTCGGATTTACAACTCTCAAATCAGGGGGTTCGATTCCCCTCGTTGGGCTCAGCAGATAGCCCGATATGCTTTGCTATAAGAAAACACAACACAAGAAATAACAGGGAATAAAAGTTAATAAAATACGTTTTTTTCTAGAGAAGGAAAAACTGTTTGTGGAAGAATATTTGTAATCCTGGAACGGTAAACAAAGCAATGTAAAAGGTTT
This sequence comes from Carcinoscorpius rotundicauda, assembly GCA_011833715.1. Lineage (NCBI taxonomy): Eukaryota > Metazoa > Arthropoda > Merostomata > Xiphosura > Limulidae > Carcinoscorpius > Carcinoscorpius rotundicauda. Next base: position 77,019,256 of record CM022397.1, on the reverse strand, counting down.
ACATGAGTTAATTAGACCCTACACGTAGACCCTACAGCGTGGGTTTTCTTAACACTTGTAAAACATAAACTCAACCAACCGGTCCCGAAAGGTAAGAATTTGCCGCATTTGAAATCTGAACGAGTAAATGGATTTCGTTTATTCTGGTTTGATTTGTTTCTAGAAGTATAATTTACAACAACAACACAAAAAAATGTTTGTCTTTTTTTCAGATCTACAAATTTAGACGTTTACGTGTACGTGTACGTGGTTGAGCTGTACAAAGGACTGCTGTAGTTGTAGAACTCTGTCAGCTCGATCCCAGCGAGGATTGAATTTCATGACAGTTCGGACCTCTGTCGGTTCTAATGTAGGAAAGAAGAGAGAGCAGAAGACATACAGAACATTTTGTTGCCAGGCCGACCGGGTACAACAACACAGAACCCTTATATATGAAGTTTGTCTCTACAAAGCTAAATGGGTCGTCCTAAGAACACCGACCACCCAGAGGAAATTTGCCAGTTAAAATGTCCTCCCCTTTCAACCCCCCTACTCTTTATGTATTGCATGCATGTACGAGGTCCTTTTCGACAAATAGACCATGTCTGTAGAAATGCTGTCTGAATAGGCATTAGCAGTGTAAAAGCTGACCGAACCATTTCTTCCTACGCTAACGTGTTCAACACGTCGATCTCAGGATGATAAAATCTATTACTCTACCTGACATTTCAACAGAAAGAGATGTTATCTCCACTGAGTTAGAAAGGCAAAACTGCCAAACAACCAGCTTTTGCTGATTATAACCTGTAATGTACAGGCAAAAACAAATTTTATTCTTACATAATACTAACATTCGAACAGCCCAATACTAGGTATGTATAATTAGTTTACTCTAACCTGACCTAGAATCACACTGTGCTCAAATGTTTAATTTTTGAGAAAAACCTGTCATAAAAAATGCATTTTTATATTCGTGAGACAGAGAACAGAAAAGTTTTTATATTAAAAAACTAAATTAAGAGAATTTAGGTAAATATTTTTAAACAACTCGGTTTTGCGCGCGCACTAACAGAACACATACATAGACTTAAATGTGTGTATATATACTGAATCGCTGTCGGTGTTTGGGTAAGAAAAGTTCATACCCTGGAGGGTCAGGTTTTCTATGACCTCTTCCCGTACTTATGTTCTTGACAGATTGGTATTTATAATTGTAGAACTGAATATTATATTGATCGTTTTCTGGGTAATGTCCATGTATTGTAACTCATATATAGTGATTATTTTATTCTATCAGCAGAATGTTAAGTTTGTTGGTGGCATTTTTTTATTGTTTAATATATATATATATATTTATTTATTTTTATATTTAAAATATAAGTTAACTGGGGAGAGATATTTAGGCCTAGCTTCATCATGTATGAGGTACCTGTCTAGTTCGCACAGTAATTCGTTTTTCATCCAATTCTTATTAAAGTACATCATTGTAATATGTAGGAGTCTATCTGGTATGGTTGGTATGTTCGAGTGTTTGTGAATGAATTGAGATGATATTGTACTTGGAACTCTGTTATTAAATAAAATGTAAATGCTTCAAATATTTCACTCTTTAAACTCTATCATTTTTATTTTATTTCTTATTTTACGGTTTTTTCACGAAATAAATCTTAGACAGGTTAAGTAGGTGGATATCTGTTTTTTTTATGTAATGGTAACCGTATCTGTTCGGTCCGGCATGCTCTGGTGGTTACGGAGCTCGACCCGTAATCGCGGGTTCGAATCCCCGTCACACCAAACATGCTCGCCCTTTCAGCCGTGGGGGTGTTATAATGTGACGGTCAATTCCGCTATTCATCGGTAAAAAAGTAGCCCAAAAGTTGGCGGTGGGTGGTGATGACTAGCTGCCTTCCTTCTTATCTTACACTGCTAAATTAGGGACGGTTAGGGCAGATAGTCCTCATGTAGCGAAAATTGAATATAGATTAATCCGTATCTACTTAATATCCGAAAAACATGGATGACTTTTAAGTAATGCTATATGTATCTGCAAGTGACTGCTTTTCACCTAAAGGCTGTCTTTATCTCTTTGTCATAGAAAGTTTATTATGAAAGATCTCTCCTAATATTTCTATTGAATGTTACACATTGTTTGGAATAAAAGAATTTGATCAAATATCCATAGTTTTACAAGCGTATTTACGCTAAAAGTAGAAGCATCTTTCTCTGTCGTGCTGTATACACAGCGAACCATAGAGCCTTGTCAGTTGGTACAGGTGAAACATGTGCGGAACACATTTATAAAAAAGGAAATTAGATAGAGCTCAAAATAAACCTTGAAAACGTATATGCTTATCACATATGCTGTTAATAATTTAATTTAAAAAATGCGAGTTTTATTCTAGAAGTTATTAATTTACTCATCGGTTAGAAGAAGTGTCACAACTGTCTGTCCAATGTTAACACATATTCAAAATTCCGTAATGTTTGTCATTAGAAACTCGCTTAGTTTTGCTATCTTATCTTGTTCCAATTCGCTGTAGAGGACACACAAGGGGCAGGACCTAGGGACACCTCCCCCTTAAAATGTCGACCTGGTAGCAAAGAGCCCCTCTGAATGAGGAATAGAAACTTATAACCTTGGAAAATCAATGTTTCAGTTTTGTATTTAACAGAAACTTGGTAAATAATGCTCCCCACACACAAACTCAATATACGTTTCCCTGCCAATGAGAACGCATATCGATTATTTCATGTGATTTGTATTGATATCATATCCTACTGTATTGGTATTTTTTAAAAAAATGACTCTTTTCAAGATCACCCACAATAGTTAATTTTATACGTTTTATATATCTTTACCATCTGGCAAAACCGTAAGTCGTATAGTTTTTCCCACCGTCACAAACTGATTTTCTGTCAACTCTCTGTTTATACAAAGGTAGGATTCTTACACGAAAGAAAGTGTTATTCGCGGCTTATGTTTAACTTAGATAAACAGAGAGAATAAAAATTCGCACATAAAAAAACAACAACTGTTTATATGATATAAGGCAGTTAATAAATTCCTGCAGTTGAGATAAAAGTGCCGCGTCTAAGGACAGCTTATCACAGTAACAACAGAGATCGCCGCTCCCTGAGTAGCTGTTTGCCGTGCGGTTCTTTTTTTGATATTTTCAACTAATCCCTGGTAAAGACTAAAAAATACAAGTCAAGCGCTGCACGTTTACTGTGTTATTTATCCAAACACGCAATTTATGTGTGGATAAATAATATAGACTCCAACGTAATCGAGGTCTCGTTTTTTACAGTTTTCGTTCATTCACATCTTTTTTCTGTTACAGTTTTTCTCCTTTTGCAGCGCATCATAAGTCATGTTTTTCTGTATTCCTATCACTGTTTCCATCGTTTAATTATCTTATTGAACTATTAAGCAAAATATTATGGCACATGTTTATCAAAATAAATCTTTAAGTGTTCAGGTTTTTTTATTTTGTAAATTTTCTTTTTATTGTGCGTCAGTTTTGTTATATGGAGCCCGGTATGGCCAGGTGGGCTAATGCTTTCGACTCGTAATCTGAGGGTCGCGGGTTCGAATCCCCGTCGCACCAAACATTCTCGCCCTTTCAGCCTTGAGGGCGTTATAATGTTTGGTCCATCCCCCTATTCGTTGGTAAAAGAGTAGCCCTAGTTTTACACTGCTAAATTAGGGATGACTAACGCACACAGCGCTTGTGTAGCTTTGCGCGAAATTTCAGAAAACAAACAAACAAACTTGTTATATAGCAGCTGGAGTCTCTGTCTATTGGACGGGTGAAATAAAAATTCATTTGTAGCAATGAATAGAAAATTGTGCCTTTACTTTCTCTCATTAATATAATATAGATTAAAGTACAATAAAAGTACTTAGAGGTGTCAAATTAGATGGGGTATCCACCCCCTCACGACCTTCCTCATGTCGTCTTGTATAACTGTTAGAATTGGTTGTTTTGAATAAAGCACAAAGCTACACAATGGGCTATCTGTGCTCTGCCCACCACGGGTATCGAAACCCGGATTTTAGCGTGTAAGTCCGCAGACATACCGCTGAGCCACTGGGGGGCGTTAGATTTGGTGGTAGTCGGTTAATAAATAGAACATGTTGGTAAGAGATAAGAAATGACAGGTATATGTTTTTCCTGGACACAAGCTTTACATTATACAGTAGACAAAATGTTAAAAGTTTATTATTTCCTTCTTTCAGAACATTAGAATTTTCCCGAACTCTCTTTGTTTCTTTTCTGTTTTATTTTCGACAGTTAAGATTTCGTATTTCTCTTTCTTTCCATTTTTCTACATTTATTCTTTGTTTTGTTTGTTTTTGAATTTCGCGCGAAGCAAAACAGGGTGTATTTGTCCTAGCTGTCCATAATTTAGAAGTGTAAGACTAGAGACAAAGCACCCACCGTCAACTTTTAACCTACTCTTTTACCAACGAATAATGGGATTGATCATAACTTATAACGCCCTTTCGGCTGAAAGAGCGAGCATGTCTGAGCCTACATTGATTCTCCTTGGTATTATTTCTTTTTAATTTTTTTTTCTGTCTCTCACTTTGTAACTTTTCTTCTGTTATGCGTATTTATTATTTTTTTTCAACAAAATCATCTACTTAGTTTCTGTATTTTTTCCCTATCTCTTTATTTCAACACATACTTTCTCTTTATATAAATATCTGTTTTTTTTTGTCTCTTTTTCTGTATGCAAAGCTATATCGTTTATATTTGTTTTTTCAGCTATAAACACACTCGCAATCTAACTTTCCTTATTCCGATAAACACTGTGTGTGTGTGTGTGCTTTCTGATAACAAAGGCACATAGGGCTATCTGCTGCATCTACTGAGGGAAATCGAGCCCTGAATTTTAATATTGTAACTCCAAAGAAGGGGACGATAAACACTGTTAACTTTTGTCGCGCAAAATATTTTAGCATCGCTTTCTCTTTGTTCGTACATAAATCTTTAACTTCATTCTGTAACTAATACTTACGATCTATTTGTTTACTGGAAATCAGAAATTTTAATAAGTAATTTGTAAGGGGAAACTTCTAATTTCACACCATAAAGACTCCAATTACGTGTCCTGGGACGCTTGTTTGAAATCAGACGGATACGATCGGAGCAGAAAAATAGTATATGTCTTGGCAAAAACAACCATAATCAAAACTAGCGCTGCACAACTAGAACACAAACATCCGATCCACTTCCCTGCTTTCAGCCCTCTAATTACGCCGCAGACAAACCCAAGAAACGTTTCGAGTGAAATGAGGACAATGACAGCAGTTCCTGAACACCGACCTCTGTTTATCGAGTTGCCATGTTTGCCAGTGAAATTTGTGGCTACTGAAAGCAACAATATCAATAAAAAAATAAAAAAAGCGTCTTACGTTAAGTACAGCAAAGCAATCATTAAAAGTAGCATTCTTTGTTTTTCTATAGCTAACGTGCAATTGAGTATGCAGTTTTGAACATATTTGTTTTAAACGCAAACCTCAACAGTGATGTATTTGTTCGGACCCCACTGCAAGAATAGAACTGCAAATCTTAGTGCTGTAAGTTAGCAAACTTACAAACTTACCGCTGCTGACCCGCAGTGAGTTGGATATACGACAATCCTTCTACAAATGTAGCTCTACTTAAATAAACGTCACCAAAGGGTGGTTTGGACAACGTTTACATCTTTACTTCAAGAAGACGTTGATTACACTTAGTACGCTTGTAAGCAGCTAAGGGTTTTATGGGTTTTCAATCGTTTATTTTATTTTCCATTTCAACAACCATGAACTGTCGGGAAGCTAATTATTTTCATTAAGTATCCGATCAAAAAAATTCTGTGTTTGGTTTATTATCAGAAACTAAGCTTTGTATATATATAGATATATTGTGTAAGTTGGGTGATTTTATTATTCGTTTATTTATATAAAAAAAACAACAACAACAAAAACTAACAATAAGCTACCGACCTTCTAGTCAGCACCTGTTGTCGAATCAACAAAATTCTATTGCTGGTAGCTTCGGGAATCGTATCTCTGATAATTTCCTATTATTGTTACAAATGCCAAAGAAAGTCTGATAACTGAAAGAATCTCAAACGCCCGGGGTAAAATATAACCATCCTATAGCATTTCGATTTAATAAAACATAAAATTTAAGATCGAGAAAGCATTCATTACAAGCAGTTTTAAGAACAACAAAGCAACAGTCGTGTAGATTGTCTACTGACGATACACGCTCTTTGCACAAGGGAGATGAACGTTGCTGGCATCTGTCGGCAGGAAAAGTAATAAAATTAAAAAAAAACTTGTACTTGAGCTTCAGTCACGTTGTTCAAGCCAAATATATATATATATATAGTTCACATATACAGAAGCGTATAGCATTGTTAACTGAAAACAATTCGCGCTAGTTGGACGTTCAGGTAAAAAAAAAGGACTTCAAAGGAGTGCCGATTACCACTGGCCTACCCCAACATCCGTGTTCTGTATAGTTAGTTTTACCTTTGATTTGTGTGATGTGACCCTGAACCGAGGTATCATTAAGGCGTTAAAGTATTCATGGCGCCGCTCAGCTCCGAACGGTGTGGTAACAAGAGACCAGAAATCTGCGATTTGAGTGAACTGCTGCACGGTTGCCCTTAGGCAAGTGGTTGTCTCTTATCGGACGGACGACCGCTTTATAAGCTACCTCGATGTTAGATGTAATTCTAAGAACTTATGAGTGAAGTACATCAAGGTGATGTAAAGTAGGTTTAATTAGCCGCTACATCATGTGAAGCCAAACACACACAGACACACACTTAATCAGCACTAGAGAGTTTGAACGTTAAATTGTTAGTGTCCTTTTTAGTTTGTTTTAATTTTAAGTGTTTAAGAAGTCAGAATATTTTAGAAAAGGTCGTTTCTTAATACTTTAGACCCTAATACAATCGTGGCATTGTAAGAACACAATGACCGAATATTTTAGCTGTTTAAATGGCCAATAAAAATTCACTTCGTTAAAGATGATTTTTATATTATAAAATAGCAAGAAATACAAAATTATTGTACAATATGTTTAAATTATTGTACAATACGTTTAAAATTACATTCTTCATTGTTTTAAGCTACTCAAAAAAGAATTAGATTTAAATTACTCTCTTCAAAATATTCACTAACAAGAAGTTAGATATTCATCGAAACGCCTTCCAGAGTCACATGCAAAAAGACATTAGAAATACTAGTTTTTCTAAGCAAGTCTGGTTTGAAATATGTCGTAGAAGTGTTTAAAGGAATGTACAAAAATAAAATGATAAAAAATGGAAAACAGCGCAGAGTATTGTGATTTGTATCACGAATATTTGGTCTACTGATTTCCAAAGCTTCACCAACTTTCGATGTTGAAAACTGTGACGAACGAGGAATGTTTAAACAACAAGAAATTGTGCCTGCTCAAAAGTTTCTTTTTGAACAAACCATCTGTTCAGATCAAGCGTATAAGGAAAATGTGACTTGCCAAGCTATACAAATTTTTACAACTTGAGGCTGAAAGCGCCAATTAATGAAGTTTTAATTAATTTGTCACATTCCCTCCCCCTCCCCCAGTGGCACAGAAACTGAGATTTGAAACCCGTGATTGGTAGAGCACAGATAACTCTTTGTGTAGCTTTGTGCTTAGCTTGAAACAAATAAACCCAATTCTTACAGCATACACCCCCTTCAGTAGCTCAATCATAAGTCTGCAGGCTGACGATGTTGAAAACCAGGTTTCGATACTTTTTGTTTGTTTGTTTGTTTTGAATTTCGCGCAAAACTACTCGAGGGCTATTTGCGCTAGCAGTGCAAGTAGTCATCACCACCCACCACCAACTTTTGGGCTATTATTTTACCAACGAATAGTGGAATCAAGCGTCACATAATAACGCCCCCACGGCTGAAAGGGCGATCATGTTTGGTGTAACGGGGATTCGAACCCGCGACCCTCATATAACGAGTCGAGTGTGCTAACCACTCATGTGAGTAGAACACAGCTTGACCATTCTGTAGGTTTGTGCTAAACGACAACCAAAACATTTTTAAAAATGATGAATATATATGGTACTATCCATAGGGTTAATTGTCGTTATGTCTTGTCACGACATTTAATTAACAAAGAAACTTTAGTTCGAGTTCTTTTTATATGTTTACTTATGTCTCAAATCGCTATTTTAAAGATGAGTAATACTTTAATTTGATATTCTGTTTTGGTTTCTTGAAGTTTCAGTCTCAGCCAATCAGTGGACGTTCATCCATAATTTGCAAGACAATTCTTGAACTGCGAGAAAAATCATGGCTGTTGAATCCCATATTTTAAAGTACCCTAAATTAGCAAAAAATTATCTTAAATAAGCACTCTAACGTAGAATCTTCTGCAGGAAAAATGCCTCAGAATTAGGAAAATTACTCTCAGAAAAAGGAAAGTGACGCACGAAACCTAATTCAGAACCAAAGGATTTCCAAATCCGTAATGCGAGTTCTGGACCTTGACTGTAGTGAGTGTGCTTTTCTTGATGATGAGAAACGCACTTGAAGTACAAATGTATCTCAGAACAGCTGGTTAACCTGAAGATGGCCTAGAAAGGCCAAAACTTTGTTCTCTGCTCTATTAGTAAAAGTTTTAATTCCCATACCAGCCGTTCTGGGTGTGTTTTTGTCACACATTCTCTCGCTTTACTCGGTTAAATAAACCATGCACCCCCTCACATAAACACTTTTAATTTTTCTCTACATCTGTTGAGCTTTAACTAAAACAACATATTTCCTAGAGTTTAAAAACAATAAAATATTGAAATTAAAATGAGATAACAGAGATTTTGGCTGCTAATTCAGACGTGTGTTATTAAACAAATGAAGTATTATGACATTACTTATTTCCAGATTTTTTTTTTCTCTCTTAACCTTACGTGTAGACGTTTAAGTTATGTTCTTGAAGTTCTTAGAACATGGAAATGAACTTTGCTTCAATATAATTGAACATTTTAAACCATGAGTACTCACATAATGTGTATTAAAGACGGGAAGTTCACCCTGGTCACCACGGTACATTGTGTAGTTTTTGAACAAGTTTCTAGCAGAAATAAACCAAACTTTTATTATAGAAAACAACAAATCTAAACCTTAGTCTTCCTTTCTCCGCACTTTATAACCATGAATATCAAACTTCATTATTCGATAAGAGTAACTCAATGTTTAGCGATGGCTGTTGACATCTCTCTAATCTGTAAGTCAAATATAAAAAAATAGTTAGCGCAGATAGTTCTTGTGTAGAATAAGGGATGGCTGTTGCTAAAACGTCTTTTATGGCTACGCTGTATAACTGACACAAAAAAGTACATTATTCAGACATTTTGATCACACCACCCTTCTTGTCAGACAGACGTCTCTGTTTATACATTAACAACTATCACTCTAAGTTATACCTTAAAATACATCCTTCCATACCCTAGTTTCTAAACCTACACTGTTTATGATTTGTTACAACAATTGTTTGTAATAGTTTTCAAAGGTTCTTACACAAAATACTTGAACAGCGTGTGTTTGGTACTTACACATAAAAATATTTACTTGGACAATTTCTAAACCCAATAAACTTTTTTTCTGCTGACCTCAGTACAATTACCTCAACAGAAACGTTTATTCTCTGATACATGCTTTACCGGTTCTGGAAATCTTGGTGAATTATTAAAATAAATATTAATATTCTTTTAATTTTTGCGGAGTACTTGTTTCGCAGAGTTACAATGTTGGTGGTTGTCTAACTTCATAAAGATACTTTATTTCTGGTTACAATCTTGGTGGTTGTCTAGCTTCATAAAGATACTTTATTTCTGGTTACAATCTTGGTGGTTGTCTAACTTCATAAAGATACTTTATTTCTGGTTACAATCTTGGTGGTTGTCTAGCTTCATAAAGATACTTTATTTCTGGTTACAATCTTGGTGGTTGTCTAACTTCATAAAGATACTTTATTTCTGGTTACAATTTTGGTGGTTGTCTAGCTTCATAAAGATACTTTATTTCTGGTTACAATCTTGGTGGTTGTCTAGCTTCATAAAAATACGTTATTTCTGTTTATTCTCTTTCACATGGTTTGTTGTCCCCTCCTGGGACAGTGGTAAGTCTACGGATTTACAACGCTCAAATCACAGGTTTGATTCCCCTCGGTGGACATGCGAGATAGCCCTATGTGGCTTTGCAATAAGAAAACATACACACACATTCACATGATCTGCAGTTTGAAGTCGTGTTCTTGTAAGTTTATCAGCGATCTGGCGAGAAAGAACGAGTTGATTTACATGTGGCACTATTACTACCATCAGTTTGTAATCTCATTCATTCCATGTATGACATTATTACTACCTTCAGTTTGTGATCTCATTCATTCCATGTATGACACTATTACTACCATCAGTTTGTAATCTCATTCATTCTATATATGCCACTATTACTACCATCAGTTTGTGATCTCATTCATTCTATATATGACATTATTACTACCATCAGTTTGTGATCTCATTCATTCCATGTATGACATTATTACTACCATCAGTTTGTAATCTCATTCATTCCATGTATGACATTATTACTACCATCAGTTTGTGATCTCATTCATTTCATGTATGACACTATTACTACCATCAGTTTGTGATCTCATTCATTCCATGTATGACATTATTACTACCATCAGTTTGTAATCTCATTCATTCTATATATGCCACTATTACTACCATCAATTTGTGATCTTATTCATTCTATATATGACACTATTACTACCATCAGTTTGTGATCTCATTCATTCCATGTATGACATTATTACTACCATCAGTTTGTAATCTCATTCATTCCATGTATGACATTATTACTACCATCAGTTTGTGATCTCATTCATTCTCTTTATGACATTATTACTACCATCAGTTTGTGATCTCATTCATTCCATGTATGACACTATTACTACCATCAGTTTGTGATCTCATTCATTCCATGTATGACATTATTACTACCATCAGTTTGTAATCTCATTCATTCCATGTATGACATTATTACTACCATCAGTTTGTAATCTCATTCATTCCATGTATGACATTATTACTACCATCAGTTTGTAATCTCATTCATTCTATATATGCCACTATTACTACCATCAGTTTTTGATCTCATTCATTCCATGTATGACATTATTACTACCATCAGTTTGTAATCTCATTCAATCTATATATGACACTATTACTACCATCAGTTTGTGACCTCATTCATTCTATATATGACACTATTACTACCATCAGTTTGTGATCTCATGTATGACACTATTACTACCATCAGTTTGTGATCTCATTCATTCTATATATACCACTATTACTACCATCAGTTTGTGATCTCATGTATGACACTATTACTACCATCAGTTTGTGATCTCATTCATTCTATATATGCCACTATTACTACCATCAGTTTGTGATCTCATGTATGACACTATTACTACCATCAGTTTGTGATCTCATTGTTTCTATATATGACACTATTATTACTATCATTTTGTGATTTCATTCATTACATTCACAGTATGGTGTTCTTGAGTATAAAAATATAACAGAGACCTTAACAATATGCAAACGATATTATACCTAATATATCCAGTGCCGACGACGCGTTTTACTAATGCCATAGTTCATCAAAGAGGCTAAAATACTGTAGAAATTGTGGTGCTCTAAGCGCGACACCAGAAATAAACACTTTATCTTGTCATGTGCTTAAAAAATGACAAACAATATATGTTGTCCAGACTACATATCATGACAGCTGTTACATTTATGTAAAAGGTATAATAAAATGGCAGTAATATTACCGTTCATTGTTACTCTATATTTGTGATATGTTAAGACACTATAATAATGTTCACTTGTACTTCATGTTTAGGGTAAATAAGATAGTAGTTATGTTACAATTCAGTTTTATTCCACATATAACAGGTCACGTAAGGTTCAGGATAAAGTATGACAACGAACTCAACACTTTTCACTTCAGATTCATGATATGGAAACAGGTGCTGTGTAACCTGTCCTCACGTACTGTATATCACATATAAGTGAAGTGGAAATTGATTTTACTTCATATTCATAGAAGAGTATAGCATTACATGTGTTGTTATATCAACTCCTATATTGTGGTTCAGTCTCTCTCACTAGCCCCCCTGTGGCTCAGCGGTATATCTGCGGACTTACACGCTAAAATCCGGGTTTCGATACCCGTGGTGGGCAGAGCACAGATAGCCCATTGTGTAGCTTTGTACTTAATTCAAAACAACAACAACAACAACTCTCTTACTATTATTTTAATTTTAGCTTCAGAGCTCACCTGATCTTCGGCTCAGCATAGCATGGTAAAAGAGTAGTCTAAGAGTTGGCGGTGGGTGAAGATGACTAGCTGCTTTTCCTTTAATCTTACACTACTAAATTAGGGACGGCTTGCACAGATAGCCCTCAAGCTATGCGCGGATTTCAAAAACAAACACCCAATCTTTATAGATCATTTTCTCGTAGCTTTGTTGTTCTTTTCGTCTTAAACGTTTGTGTCGGATTCTAAAATAAAACCCATCTGTCCACCAAAAAGTGGAAGTGGAAAAAAATCATTTGTATCATGATATGGTATGATAATTTATAATCATACTTTTAATCACGGTGTTGTTTGGTAGCATATACAATGTAGCACACTTATTCTTCGTGCTAATATTTATTACTAGTAAAAGCACTCGGCTTCGCTTGGATTATTAAATTGATAGTGTGTGTATTCTGAACCTATTTCAGCATAAAGTATAACCTTTATACTTTGTTTGCTGAGCAACAGGGTGATATAAAAAAACATTTTTGAAACGCATTGTTACCAAAATGCACTGGCTTTTCTATATATTAGAAGATCATACATAAGGAATCACTTTTTTATGTGTGATTCTTCACTTGTTTGCATTATAGAAAGATACACATAAATGCAAATATAAGATAAGTAATACCCAAGTGTGCACGCTCAGGGTCCAGTTAGTATAGGTACGAAATTTATACGTCTAGGTTTTTTACTTTTGGAGCTATTGCCGTCATACACAGACACGCCCTTTTATTGTTATAGATATGGTTCAATGTCGTTTCTGTTTCATGCTGTTGTTTTATAACACTTACAGTGCAATTCAATCATAATTCATATTAATGCTACCGTATGATAAACAACACGGTTTAGCATTAAGTCAAAATCATGACATATCGTGGTGATGTTTACTGCATTCTTTAATCATTTGATGGAGATTTTTATTTTGATATATATTTATAGAAAAGGTAAAAATATTTGATAAATATTTTATGTTTGATATCTTCATAATGTAATACATATTTTAGTGTACAATTTTCATATATACTTTCACACTACAACAATAATAATATTTCACTCAAGCGTTTCTCGTGTATAAGTCTCATATTTGTGTAAAGGTAAGACGCTTCTATCTTCCTATAACTGTCACGCAATGGAACAGCGGTTAGTTAATGGATATACTATGCTAAAATCAGCGGCTCAATTCCCCTAGGTGGACACAGCAAATAGCTTAATGTGGCTTTGCTCTCAAACAAACAACTTTCTGTGCAGAATTATAATACTTATTTGAATCACATATCTTGCGCGTTTTCTACACGACTACCTATATTTTCCATCCATTAACTTATTTTAAATTTACGGTTTTGCAATACAAACCTAAGTAACAAACAGTTTTACTGAACTTTTCTTATGTTATTGTGATACAGATAATTCAGTGAAAGATTAGACAATGCGATTGAGGCATGTTGTGCATTGAACTGAAAGTTGAGAACATAAGTAATTGAAATTTTTAAATACATTCATAAATAGTTAGGATCATTTGAAGAAAGTTCTATTAGACGAATAAGTTATAAAATAAGTTAAAGACAAGTTTGTCATAAACCTGATATTTTACGGCTGTATTTCTCGATGGCTCAGGAGCTTGACTCTCAATCTGGAGGTCGTGGGTTCGAATCCCATCTAACCAAGCATGCTCCCCCTATAAATGGTAGAGGCACTATAATGTGACAGTCAAACCCTGTATTCGTTGTTAAAAGAGTATCTCAAAAGTTGGCGGTGGGTGGTGATGAGTAGTTGCCTTCCCTCTAGTTCCTGATTGTTAAATTAGGGACAGCTAACATAGATCGACATCGTGTAGACTCGGCATGACCAGGTGGTTAAGGCGCTCGACTCGTAATCTAAGGATCGTAGGTTCGAATCCTTCGTCACACCAAACATGCTCTCCCTGTTAGCCGTGGTCACATTATAATGTGACGGTCAATCCCAGTATTCGAAGGTAAAAGAGTAGCCAAAGAGTCGGCAATGGATGGTGATGACTAGCTTCCTTCTCTCAAGTTTTACACTGTTAACTTAGGGGCAGCTAGCGCAGATAGCCCTCGTGCAGCTTTGCGCGAAAACCAAAACAAACAAACAAGACCTTGTGTTTGTGTGAAATTTAAACCAGACTATTGCGTTTGTTCTGCCATCTATTATTAAAATATTGCACTATTTTAAATTCTCTAATTGATAAACGATTGACTCTCGTAAGACAATGGAAGAATCAGGTAGAGCGTGAGGAACAGTCTACATATTTATAAAATAAACAACAGCTTTATAATAATAATAATTTATCCCCGAGTTATTAAACTCCAAAATGTAAATAATTATCTCTCATACACAGTATGTTTATACAAATTTAAAAATATTGTTCAGAAATGTTCCGTTTCAGTTAAAAATAAAATCAAAGAAACTTCATCACACAAAAATATTTGAAGCAATACAGACTTAAATGTTCTCAAAGGAAAGGTACTTTATTGCCTTGTTCTTTGTTTCTGTTTACCTAAAAATATATCAAAATATTAATTTCTTTCTAACAGAATCGTAAAGTTTATTTCAGTATCAAATATTCGGATTAATATAAATATACGTAAGTAAGACTTTCAACCTCCAACAAGTTCATTATACTGGATGGAAAACCCGGCTTCAGGTACATAGGCTTGTCTCAGCTGAGCAGGACATGGATAAGTTTTGTCAGAGTAGTAGAACGGATATTTGTTTAATTATTATAGAGCCGTCAAGGAAAGAGTTTACAGTACCAGATACCGTCATTTTGTAATAATTAATTACTAGGTGCAGGTTGGAAGTCATAGAAATATAGGGTGGATTAGTTATACTTTAATCTTTCCACAATTGACTGCAGTCAGTAAAAGGCGATAGAAATTGAGTCGTTATGGGTTAAAGCACCCAATTTCTTACTCCCAGTTTGTCTTCTGTAATGGCCACGTAGTTTTTACATTTGCGTTTGGGTCTTTTGTGATATATAGGAAATCCCCAAGGCTTTTGGGTACTATGACCACAAACATTTTCCATTACGAGTTAATGAACAATAACAAGGAGTGACAATGTGCAACTTTCGTTCCTTTTCAGGTTAGAATCTCATAAGATTTTGGTTTATATACAATAAAAAAACACTATATATACATGAATATATATTGTAAACATAACTGTACAATTTAACGCTTTTCCTATCAACATTTTCAGAAGTTAAAGCCTCTAACTGTCAGTAATATTATTTCTTTCAGTATTAAAGACGCACGGTAGTTTGTTATTTGAAAAATAAATTAGAAGAGCCTATCTTCCTACGACAGCCAGAAAGGTGAGATGAGACAAATTTGATAGAAATCTGCTGGGTCACTGCCGAAACAGACTGTCGCATAAATACGTATGCTAAAGACGGCTGGTATGGGTATTCAGACGTTTATTAAAAGTACAGAACAACGTTTGGACCTTCTTAGATTATCTTCAGGTTTACAAGGAGGGTTTGCAACAGTTCCTGAAATGTCTCATTCACGTAAATTTACTTTACATCAGTGAGGGCTGGCATGGCCAGGTGGTTCAGGAACTCGACTTCTAATCCGAGGGTCGCGGGTTCGAATCCCCGTCACACCAAACATACTTACCCTTTCAGCTGTGGGGGCGTTATAACGTAACGGTCAATCCCGCTATTCGTTGGTAAACGAGTAGCGCAAGAGTTGGCGGTGGGTGGTGAAGAGTAGCTTCCTTCCCTCTAGTCTTACACTGCTATATTAGGGACGGATAACGTAGATAGCCCTCGTGTAATTTTGCGCGAGATTCAAAAACCGAACCTTCTACATACAATACCCAATAGTTATCAATTTTGTATCATATTAAGTGCTCTACTGTTAATCATCTACGTCTAACGCCACCCTGGTGGAGCAGCGGAAAGTGTTACATATTTAAAAAGCTGCATGCATTTCGGCTTTGGATTCCCCGCGGTGGGCACAGTAAGTAGTTTAATGTAGCATTGCTCTAAAACAAACAAAACTTCAATAATTTTACGACTGAGTAATTTGTTTCTTTTCGTAAATATTAGTGGTGTTATTTTATCAGTGACAAACATATCACGACTTAATTCTCGATTACGACTAATATGCGGGTTTCGTATTACGACACTTAACACATTTATTCATAAATCTAATGATTTATTTTAATTAACTGATACACACATAGCGAGAACGACACATACGTTTTAGATTGTTTCGCACATGGATATAATCTTCTTTCTGTAAAAAAAAGAAGAAAATGAAAAAAACGTATTTTATTTCTAACTGTCAGTTATTAATTCCTAAACTGCATCAAAAATATATAGTTAAAAAGGCGGCTTCAGTAAATGCTATCAAACTACCCAATAGGGAGCAAGGTTCAAATTACATTAGTTTGTGTTTATAGTTCGTTATTTAACAAAATGTGTAGTGATATCTGCTTGTTTGTGTTTGAATTTCTCACAAAGCTACACGAAGGCTATCTGTGCTAGCCGTTCCTAATTGACAGTGTAAGACTAGAGGGAAGGCAGCTAATCATCACCACCCACCGCCAACTTTTGAGCTACTCTTTTTACCAACGAATAGTGGGATTGATCGTCACATTATAACTCCCCCACGGCTGAAAGGGCAAGCATGTTTGGCGCGACGGGGATGCGAACCCACGACCCTCAAATTACGTCTCGCACGCCTTAACACGCTTGGCCGTGCCGGGCCGGTGATATCTGAGTTAACGCTTTGGAGGAATACGAAAATCATTCGTTACTACTGTAATAACATGTTAATTCTTATGGTATATAATGCCTTATGATGATAAAATGTTATTCGTAGTCGGTATTTTGACACATGACGTTAAATCAAGGCTTGCAATTTATTATGTCAAATCACTTTATCAAAAAAATAAATAAAACGTCTCGAGGTTATCATGATGTAATATTACACGAACTACTTATTAACATTTTATAGTCATTTCAGTTTCAAGTGCTATAAATAACCATAATTACACAATAATAATCAACAATTTTCATATGATCATCAGTGTTTGATAGATGCTAACACATCATGTTTATGCTTTAGTAAAGTTACAATTGCCACAAATGCCATACATGACGAGCGAAGAAGGCTACAGCTGAATTCGATTTTTGAAGTTTTAACTCTAAACATGGAAGACAATACTGTGTTTCCGAATTTATATAAATATATAAAGAGATTGGTACAACATGGATTACCTGTCAAAGAAAATACTAATTCGAGAGGAAATTGCTCATTTGGAAACCACAAATACCATAGCAATTACATTACAAGTTTAAACAAGGCGAATATAAAATTAAAAACCGTTTTGAATTAATAACTGTTATAAGCCCACTAAATTTTAGCAGTAAGTTAAAATTTGTTATCAATAAATAATTTGTTTTGATTTATTTACGATGGTGATGGAACTACTGAAACACGAAGCTTTGATAATTTAATTTGAAATAAGTTAAATTTAGAGAGCATGATTTAATTATATGTTTATCTTTAGTGGATAGAATCTCATAGCAAATGGAATTCACTTACAACATCTTCGGCCGTTGTTGTTTTGAATTAAGCACAAAGCTACACAATGGGCTATCTGTGCTCTGCCCACCACGGTATCGAAACCCGGATTTTAGCGTGTAAGTCCGCAGACATACCGCTGAGCCACTGGGGGGCATCTTCGGCCGAGCATGGCCAGGTGGTTAAAGTACTCGACTCGTAATCTGATGGTCGCGGGTTTGAATCTCCGTTACACCAAACATGCTTGCCCTTTCAGCTGGTGGGGCATTATAATGTGACGATCAATCCTACTTTTAGTTCGTAAAAGAATAATCCAAGAGTTGGCGGAGGGTGATGATGACTAGCTGCCTTTCCTCTAGTTTTACACTGCTAAATTAGAGACGGCTAGCGCAGATATCCCTCGTGTACCTTTCTGCGAAATTCAAAAATAAATAAATAAATAAACATACAGCATCTTCAATAAGTAATAAAAATGTTCCAGAAAAGTTGATGAACTTGTAGATACACCGTGAAGATTTTTAACTCCAAGGTATGAATATCAACATGTTGTACATTTACGGTTACATTTTTAATTTATATTTGAATTTCACGCAAAGCTACACGACAGCTATTTGCGTCAGCCGTCCCAAATTTAGCAGTGTAAGACTAGAGGGAAGGCAGCTAGTCATCACCACCCACTGCCAACTCTTGGGTTACTCTTTTACTATCGAATAGTGGGATTAACTGTAACATTATAACGCCCCCATGGCTAAATGGGCGAGAATGTTTGGTGTGACTGGGATAAAAGGAAAGATGGTAATGTTTTCATGTGTTTGTCTATATTATAGTTCTGAATAGATAAAATGTTATTTTTATTTTCAACATTTATCTGAATAGTGAAGAAGTATAAGAACGTTTATTGACTTATATGCAAGACTTTAGCTTTTTGAAATCAAAGTAAAAAGTTATTGATTTTATTATTATTATGGAGTTTTAAAATTTATTTATAAATATTACTGTTTAGACCCTCGTAAAATTGAAATACAATTGAAATTAATTTCATTAGTGTAGTGTCTTTAATTGAAAAATATGATATGTATTGGTTAATAGATATGTGTTGTTCTTCTGGTATTGTTTATGATGACAATTATTGTGTTTTAAAACTGACAATATTAATTTTAACTTTACTGTTAGATGGCAGCACAGTATCATATTTATTTCACATAAAATTCGAGAACAATGTAATTATATTTCAACTATACATTTGATGTGAATATTCTAGATTTTACAGTACAAAGTAATTACGAACAAACATCGATTTTTGAAAATAAACTGAAATACAAGTAAATTTATAAAAGAAAACACAATTTGAAGAAGTCTTTTTAAAGTTAGAAATGCACGCCAGTCATATTTATTGTATAACCTCAAAAACTTTATCGGGGCATTAAACAATAAAGTATAAACGAAAATAAAATAAAAATATCACGTTTGAAAAAATTATGTTTGTTTTTTAATTT
Organism: Carcinoscorpius rotundicauda; assembly: GCA_011833715.1. NCBI lineage: Eukaryota > Metazoa > Arthropoda > Merostomata > Xiphosura > Limulidae > Carcinoscorpius > Carcinoscorpius rotundicauda. The sequence goes on along the minus strand of CM022397.1, from coordinate 76,999,802 downwards.
TGTGCAAAGTTACTCGAGGGCTATCTACTCTAGCCGTCCCTAATTTAGCAGTGTAAGACTAGAGGAAAGGCAGCTAGTCATCACCACCCACCAATATCTCTTAGGCTACTCATTTACTAACGAATAGTAGGATTGACTGTCACATTACAATGCTCCATGGTTGAAAGGGCGAGCATGTTTGGAGTGACCAGGATTTGAACCCGTCACTCGAACGCTCCAACTCACGTGGCCATGCCGGGCCTAGACAAATTAGCAAAGAAAATGCTTGTAGGCTGAAAGTTATGTTTTGTTTTTTCAAAAACCTAAATGCGAAAATTATCATTTTCCTTTTGAACAGCCTGTACAAGTTTAAAAAATAAGTGCGATAGTAAATAATTTTGGTAATAATTGAATTCAAATGCACAGATTAGCTTTGTCATATTTCGATAATCATAATTCTCAGTATAAACTTTACAATTAGCAAATGAAACTTAGTAGCAATAAGAAATCTCAATACAAGCTTTAAAATAACTGTACTAGAATATGATAAAGGCAATTGTACGGTTCTTCTGAGTGAAACAGATTAAGTTTTTAAAATTCACATTATTTTAAATGACGTTGGAAAATTTAATTAGAAATTAATTAATTGTGAAATCTTAAAAACAAAACAAAAAAATGATAGTTTATAAACGCAAAAATAATATGGAAGGATAAGACCATCAAAGAATCATACATATTTTATATGGATTTTCTTAACTAAAGTAGAGTAGGAAGTCCACTTAGACCTTTAGTTTCGAACATATATATAATCGTGAGTTTTCTGATACCTTAGTAAATTTTTGAAACAATAGATTATACATACAAAATATCCATTAAAAATAATTTTGATTTTTTTAACAAAATGCAGAATGTTTGCCGTACAAACTTTAATGTGGGATTTTTTATTATTAATATTCCTTTAGAAGAGAGGCCCAGCATGGCCAGAGGATTAGGGCGTTTGACTCGCAATCGCAGTTCAACAAAACATACTCACCCTTCCAGCTGTGGGACATTATATTGTTACGTTCAATTATACTATTCTTGTATGTAACGACAGATCCCAATATTCATTGGTAAATAGTAGCCTAATATTTTGGGTTGACTAGCTGTCTTCTCCTTCGCCTATCACTTTAAATTTAGAATAGCTAGCGGAGGTAGCCTTCGCGTAGCTTTGCGCGAAATTAAGTATACAAAGATTGTTTGTTTGTTTTTTGAATTTCGCACAAAGCTACTTTGGGGCTATCTGTGCTAGCCGCCCTTAATTTATTAGTGAAAGACCACAGGGAAGGCAGCTAGTCATCACCACCCACCGCCAACTCTTGTACTACTCTTTTACCCACGAATAGTAGGATTGACCGTAAAATTATAACGCCCCCACAGCTGAAAGGGTGAGCATGTTTAGCGCGACGCGGGCGAGAACCCGCGAATTACGAGTCGCACGCCTTAGGCGCTCAGCCATGCCAGGCCTTTATACAGTATCATTACGTATGATTAAAATGATAAATTTACATAGGATCCATATTAAGCTGGTTCCATTGCATATCAAATTCCTTCGATAATACAAAACGCAAATATTAGAATAATGTGTTTAGAGTTCCGATTCTATATTCCATAGATCGTATGAAACACGTAGCTCTGATAACACTGGTTTACAAAAAAATATTTTTTGTCTAAGGCAAGAATGTGAATAGGTGATTTTTACTAATTTGAGTGTGCTGAATTCAAATTTATAAACAGTTTTGCTCTATCACCTCTAGTTTTCTGGCTTTTAAATAGTCTCATTTTACTATATACAGAATATATACGTGCTTATTTCAACAGTTGCAGCAGCTTATTACAGATGAAACAGGATAGATAAAGAACATTGACGGAATAAATATACTTGGATGACACAATTTACACAATTCATAGTACCGCAGACAGTTAGAAGTGTGTTTTGTTAGATGATCTGGTGTATTTTGCCTCCGGAATGTCACGCAAGAGCATCCAGCAGAAGTCTCCCATCATGCTGGGGTTCCACTTGCCTTGGTAGTTGCTCTTCATCTTCGTAATGTCTTGGTGGAATCTTTCTCCCTGCTCATCACTCACTGCTCCAAGGTTTGGAGGGAATAAGTTGAGGTGGGAATGGAAAAAATGAATTTTGAGTGACATTCGGCATCCCATATCCTCATAAGTCTTTAGCAACTTCACAATACAGGCTTGATAATTTGGTACGCGTGTGTTACCAAGGAAGCCACTACAGACTGACTTTATTGCTTCCCATGCTCTCAGTTCCTTTAAGGTAAGAAGCTCCTCAAAATCAGTATCCTTCAGCACTTCTCGGATTTGAGGTCCGACAAAGATGCCCTCTTTGAGCTTAGCAGCACTGAGACCTGGGAACACAGTAGACAAGTGTTGGAAGGCAGCACCATTTTTGTCCATGGCCTTCACGAAATTCTTGATCAAACTAAGCTTGATGTGAAGAGCAGGGATGTATTAACGCATAGGCACACGAGGCACATGCCTGGGGTGGCAAATTTTGACCAAAAAAGAAAAAGAAAAAGAATGGACATCATTTTAAAATGTAGTTCCTGGTTATAAATTCCCCCTGCTATTTATGCCGCCCCAATAACCTATTGAATCTGGACCCCCCCACACACACACTCACTATTCCACCACACCGTCGGGTCGGTCGCTTCAAGTTTAAAAGATTTCTAACCTTCCCTCCCTGAGTCCCACCTAAAACGCCTCGCCCCCCCACATCATCAACCCATCCGCCCTCACCTCAGTTATTTATTTGTGTTTTTCAAAACCCCCAACATGTTTTTTACTCATGTTGACACACCAAACAATGAATTACCCGCTACTCAGTGTGCTACACCTACACAAAAAATATTTTATCATGGCCTAATAACGTATTTTGTTTTGTGAAATTGCGTATACAAAAATTCGGATTTTCGGTTGCTTCAGGCTATTATCTGGAAAAATATATTTTGAAATATTCTTCCTCATCATTCACAGTTAAGCTTAATTGATTATTTTTAATTGATTGATTGAATATGCGCTTGTCTAGATTCCAATGTAGTCCTTACAGAATAGTTCCTTCAAATTCCCTAGCAATTATAGGCATTTGTTAGAATAAAGAAGGGGTAGTGGCAGACTCCAGAATACCAGAACAGAAAGGCGCACAGTCACTGGAGCAGGTGAGCGTCGGCGGAATCGGCTGCGGGTGTCACGCATAATCGTTTTTGCAGGCCCCCGACTGCGTCAATGAAGTTGACTCCCAGGGGACGCGGTTGTACCGCACAGGGTCTGGATAGTTTTGGGCGATACAGGTATTTGTTACTAGTAGTATAGAATTTGAAATAGTAAAGTGTGTTAGAATTTATAATTTGATTGTCAATAGCCCAGCACCCGTTAACATGGATACATCGGCAGTAATATAAATCAGTAGTGCAGAAGCTCTCCTTTTTCGTGTATATTTTGTTATGGACTTATAGTTGCAAGTCGATAATTGTTTTACCACCTACCATAAAACTCATTATCTGCCGGACGAATATATGGTTCACCAACATATTTACAATATAATCGACAATATAGATAATAACGTGGTAAGCGATATTGGTGTCAAAGTGTAGAGTTCGTTATGCTTTTACTTATTCCTCCGTCACCCAATATCTTACTGTAAGTTATATCGTGTTGTCAGTGTCCAAACCTCCACAAAAAGCACAATTCGTGTGAGGGCGAGGGTCACTGGGGGTCAAACGGCTCAGATCCTGATGATCTGAGATGTGAAAGTAAAAATTCACTGTCAATACTCAATATACGATCAGTGGATTCTAGTGATATCGTCATGAGTAACATACGCCGAAAATTGAGTGGAGCAGCTTATAGGAAGATAACAAAGTTAAAAAATGAAAACACACGTGATGTTTTGGATAAGACACCGACGATGGAGGCCTTTTTTGCTAAACAAAGGCAAGAACAGCCAACTAGCGATGATGTTCAAACAAACAGCGATGGAGGGAATACAATGACAGGCCTAACAGCAACAGTTTTGAACAATCTGAACGACCCGAACATATCGAACTGCAGCTTGAACAAGTGACGTCATCAGCAGCAGGCCTAGTAAGATCTGCCGGTTGCGTGCCTGAAACGTCAATGGTTCCAGCAAGTTTTTCAGACAAAGTAAGTTCAGATCCAGCAGAGTGGATAATAGATAATTACACAAAAGATTATATTGCCACACATGCCATCCTTCAAAACGATGACTCGGATTTCAAGAGCTCTGTGAAAAAGGACTGGGAGAAAATCAGATCTGTAACCAAAGGCATGTTTGAAAGAAAACTGCAAAATGGCGAAAAAAGTAAGCGGGCATATTTGGTTTATTCAGAGAGCAAAGGTAGACTGTTTTGTGCTCCTTGTCGTTTATTTGATTTTGGAAAAAAATCCAAACTGGCTGACGAAGGCTTTGATGACTGGAAAAATGCTACTGTCCGGCTGAATGAGCATGAAAACTCTCCTGAGCATCGGTCTTCAGTTTTATCTCTAGTAGCAAGGGGCAACATGTTGGGACGTGTAGATCTCCAGATGGCCATACAGCTGCACGACGAAATCAAATACTGGAGAAATGTACTCACTCGTGTGGTAGCTGTAGCGAAAAGATTGGCTTCACGTGGGCTTCTGTTCAGAGGTCGGGATGATAAGTTTGGCTCAGTACACAACTGCAACTTTATGATGTCGTTAGAACTAGTTGCGGAGTTTGACCCCTTCCTCGCTGATCACATTCACCGATATGGCAATGCTGGCAAGGAATCCACGTCTTACCTGTCTTTCAGTACTTGCGACGAATTCATCCAGCTTATGGCAGATCTTGTTCTAAAGAACATTTTAAAGGACGTCAAAACTGCAAAATATTTCTCAATCAGCGTGGACTCGACGCCAGATATATCCCATGTTGACCAGTTGGCATTCATCATCAGGTACGTGAACAGTGATGGTTCACCTATGGAACGTTTCTTGACTTTTATAACCAATCCGGGCCACAAAGCTGAACAGCTGGCAGAAGTTGTACTTAGCCTGCTTCAGTTATATGAGCTTGACATTTCAGACTGTCGTGGACAGTATTACGACAACGCCAGCAACATGTCTGGTCAGTACAGTGGTCTCCAGGCTCGTATCATGGAGAAAAATCCTTTAGCTGTGTATATCCCATGTTCAGCACATTCATTAAATCTTGTAGGAACGTGTGCTGCTGAATGTTGCAGAGAAGCATGTTCATTCTTCGAACTCTTACAAAGTCTCTATGTTTTCTTCAATGTTTCAACCCATCGTTGGAAAATTCTACAAAAACACCTGTCCGCAAATAAAGAAAGTCTCTCTTTGAAGAAACTCAGTGACACTCAGTGGTCCGCTCGTGAAGATGCTTGTCAAAGCCTCAACAGAAACTGGCAACAAGTGTTTGATGCCCTCACCACCATGGAGGGAAATGCTATGGAAAAACCAGCCGCTAGGAATGAGGCCGCTGGACTTCTTTCCAAATTAGGAACGCTAGAAACAGCTATTTTGTCCACAGTTTGGGGAACAATACTGGAAAGATTCAATGCTGCCAGTAAAAAGTTGCAAAGTGCTGATATGGACATCGGACTTGTAGTCGAACTTTATGCTTCCTTGCTGCAGTTTGTGAAAGATTCAAGAGAACTGTTCGATCATTTTGAAGACAAGGCGATGTTAAAGTCCAGCATGAAGACGTACGAAATTAAGCGAAAAAGGAAGCAAAAATTTTCAGATGGTGACACCCAGGCAGTGGAAGAAGGCAGAGAGGCATTTAGAGTAAATGTTTTCAATGTGATCATTGACAGACTTTGCTCAGAACTACAGCGAAGACAAACCGCTTATGTAGAAATCCACGCAAGGTTTGGATATTTGTTCAAGATAACAAATCTTGAACCCACTGATGTCATCAGTCAAGCTGGAACACTGTTGAAACTCTACCCCAATGATTTGGAAGTGAGCTTCGTAGATGAATGTCTACATTTCCGCGCACATCTTGTAAGTATGAAAGTGCAAAATGATGACTCTTCTGCGTTAGCAGTATACAGAAATCTGCGGGCTAAAGGACTTCAAACTGTATATCCAAACCTAGCTATTGCTATGCGCATGTTTCTGTGCATTCCAGCAACTAATTGTACATCAGAGAGATCTTTATCGGCTCTCAAACGTGTGAAAAATTACTTGAGATCAAGAATGGCAGAAGATAAACTAAATGCCCTGTCACTCCTCGCCATTGAAAGTGATATTGCTTGTATAATAAACTATGACGATGCAATAAACATGTTTTCGGAACAGAAGGCCAGGAGAAAGCCTGTATATTCAGCCGCAGAATAATATTTAGTGATAATTGATTTTGATGTTTCATTTTTTATTGTGTTGGAAAATAAACGTTGTGTTGATTTTGAATGATAACAACTGTGTTTGTCTGTTGTTGTGATGGTGATGCTTGGTGCAAGTTGTGGCACGGAGGGGAGGCGGCAAAAGTATCAACCGAACCTTGTGCCTAGGGGCGCTGAAATCCTAAATACGTCTCTGGTGAAGAGGAAGAAGAAGCACCTTCTTCATGTCAACCAGAGGATTCTCCTTGACGCTGTGTTCGCCAGGAACGAAAGTGCTTCTAGACCCCCAGTCTTTCTGCTTGTAATGCTGGGATACAGCTTGACTATCCCAGAGACAGAGAAAGCAACAGTATTTTGTGAAGCCCGCTTGCATACCCATAAGAAGACCAATGACCTTGAGGTCACCACACAGACTCCACTGGTACTGGTTGTACTTAACAGCTTCTAAAAGAATCTCCATATTGTCACAGAACTCTTTTAGATGGACAGAGTGTGCAGTGGGAATGCTGGGATATTTATTCCCGTTGTGCTTTGAGACTTGAGACTTCGCTTGGAAGAGTCTATGAAAAGACGCTAGTCTGAAGGATTATGTAGCAAACCAAGGAAAGTGAACAAGCCAGGTACATTTGTGCAGTAGCACAACTTGTTTTCCATGTCGAAAAATGAAGCAAGGTCTTTGTTCCGATTCCTGAAACTGGTGATCCGTCTTGATATATAGCTATATATATATATATATATAATGTAATGCTATCACTTACATTTATTGCATAATAACTAAAAAAGAAGACATAAGTCACACAACATTAGAAATTAACCCTGAATGCATATACGCCTTTATGTACAGTATGTGTACAAAATGTACAGTATGCATATCTAAAAAAGTAGAGGTGATGAGTAAAAACGGATTTCAAATCTGAATTCAGCACCCCCAAAACAGCTATTTTTGTGCTTACCTCAATTTCTTTGTAAACCAGTGTAATTTAATTTGAAATAAGCATGGCCAGGTGGTTAAGGCACTCGACTCGTAATCTGATGTTCGCGGGTTCGAATCCCCATTGCACCAATCATGCTCGCCCTCTCAGCCGTGGGGGCGTTATATTGTGACGGTCAATCCCACTATTCGTTGGTAAAAGAGTAGCCCAAGTGTTGTCGGTGGATGGTGATGACTAGCTGCCTTCCCTTCAATCTTACATTGCTAAATTATGGGCGGCCAGCGTAGATAGTCCTCGGGAAGCTTTGCGTGAAATTCATAAATAAAACGAAATCTGTAAAGTGTATCAATGAATACCTTTAACGAGTTCATGTCTTAATGTTTATAGTTTTATTTCAGATGAATCTCAAAAAATCAAGTTAATATGTTAGTTTATCAAGCTAGCACGTATAAAGGAAGTAAGGAAGTAAAAAAAAAGTCAAATGTTTTTAACTATAAATGCTTTTAATAACATACTTAAAGTTTTTGGATAGAGAAAAAGTAAATCCCTAACAGAAATTAAAGTGAATTGTCAAAAAACAATTTTTCATTTACAGATATGAAATGTAAAATATAAACTGTTTCATGAAACTTATTCGGGTATTGATCTAAAAGCATTGTTTAAACCTAAAAATAAAATAAAATTTTTTTCAAGTGTAAAGATAGTTTTATACTTAAGAAAACACCTACGTTTGTTTTGTTTTGAATTTCGCTCAAAGGTACACGAGGGCCATCTGCACTAGCCGCCCCTAATTTAGCAGTGTAAGACTAGAGGGGATGTAGCTCTACTCTTCACCACTAAACGCCAACTCTTGGGAATAGTTGGATTGATAGTCACATTATAACGGCCCCACGGCTGAAAGAGCAAGCATGTTTGATGTGATGGGGATTCGAACTCGCATCACAAGTCGAGTGCCTTGACCATGCCCATCAATGCCCTTGACGCGATTCTGTGGTGTAGAAGTTCAAGCGCTATATGATTAGAACATAAGGGAAGAATCATGTTTAGTGATGAATGTCAATTTTAAACTTACAAAGACATGTACGTGGCAAATGTCAAGTAGCTATACAAAGTAATTTGTAAACAATTCTCGCTGGAAGACGTGATGAATTCAGTTTGAGGATGAGAGGCATTACTTATTAAAACAGATGTCAGATCTACATGAAACTATTTTATAGTTAAGTTACTGGTGCGTGTGTAGAAACAACTTTCATTTAATCTTGTACATGTTTGTTTTCATTGTTACAAATTATATAACTTAACATTTTGTTGACTACATCCTGAGAAACTACCGGCATTGTCGATTTTTCCTTTGGATTTATTAGTTTAGTACAATTGTATTGTTTTACTTTAAGATTTATTTTATAACTGTTACGAGTATAACAAAATAAAATATCATTGTACCGGCCCCTATTTTATTAGTCATGTTACTTATATCTGTACAATGGCAGTTCTTTGATGATCGAGTTAATCTGTTTTATAATTAGCTATCTTGTTCCTACGATAACTCAGTGTTAGAGGGTGCAAAAAAAGTCGTAAAAATCTTTGGTGTGGAGTAACTGGTGTAAAGAGTAATATTGAAAATTAACGATAAAAGATGATGATAAAAGGACATAATGTCAAAAATAAACGTCAGAAAATGTTTATTTTCAGAATTTCGTAATGTGTTTGTCAGATGATCACATTATACTTTACTATATACATATGTGAGCCTGTCTGCTATTTGTTTGTAAATTAATTATTGGTAGAATAAAACTGAATTTTACTTGAATTTTTGAAGTTTTTGAAAAGAGAAAAAATAATAATAGTATTTTGCAAGAAAACTTTCCTACTAATAAAATGTTTAAGGACAAATCGCGTGAAGCATTTTAGTAACAAATTCGTATGTTGAATTGATCTACTGTTTACAAGCAAGATATATTAGTATGTTATATACGTGGTTTTACTTCATTATGTAATAACCGAAATTAATTCAGATGAATAATAATGTTAGAACGTTACGTTGAATTTATTATTAAGTATTACACAGCAAACCAACTGTTTTATGATTATATATTTTTATGATTTCGTTTAATAACGAACAACAAGCACAACACAACTCTTGCAATACACGATGAAATCTCACTTCATTCAATGTTGTTAAACTGGCCTTGTCCCGTTTGTTTAAGGTTTTCATCTACACAACGTATTTCTCTTAAGGTGATATAATTTTATTCTATGCAATAGAAGGAATATATATATATGATAGAATAAGTTTGGGTGTACCCCTGTTGAGAATTTTATATGCAAAAACGGCTCGTTTATTTTATATGTATGTAAAATATTTTCTCAACCCAAACGAGCCGTTTTTGCATATAAAGTTCTCAACAAGTGGGTTTCTCGACATCACTGATTGTTCCCCTGTTGCTACTGTAAGTCAATACTTGATAACGATAGAATGAATTTGAGTGTTTCCCTGTTGCTACTGTAAGTCAATACTTGATAACGATAGAATGAATTTGAGTGTTTCCCTGTTGCTACTGTAAGTCAATACTTAATAACGATAGAATGAATTTGAGTGTTTCCCTGTTGCTACTGTAAGTCAATATTTTTTATGATAAAATATGTTTAAGTGTTCCCCTTTTGCTACTATAGGTTCATATAAGGAGATTTTCAGTGCTTTAGTTTTACATTGGATTGAAGAAACGGAGGGACGAATGGACATTTGACTGAAAACCACCAGTTGCACACCTGATACCTCTGATCAAACACCGTTCCATTCGGACACAAGAAACTGTTCATCCTGTCATCTTGACAGATGTGGTACATCTGGAAGAAAGAGTAAAAAATCATAAGACAAAGATAATATTGATGTTAAAATCTCATGTGATTTTTAATAAACTGGTTTGAACAAGGGTTTCCGTGTCTATATATTCTTGAACTACGAGATTTCATGTTTAGAATGTTATAATTCTTGTTATGGGTTTTTATTACAGCTGTAAGGTTAATAAAGATTTTGTACTGACTTCAAAGAGTTTTGTTGTCCATAATTTGCTTCAACATAGTGAACATAAGGTGTTTACATACGTCGTAGGTAGAATACTAATTCTAAATGAAGACCTGAACCTTTAGAGTGGACATAGGTTACTTATAAGTGCCATGTATGAGTTCTTCTATATTCACTGTAAGCAAGGCCCAGCATGGCCAGATAGTTTTGAAGTTCGACTGGTAACCTCCAAATCTTCATCACATCAAATATGCTCGCTTTTTCAGCCGTTGAGGTTTTGTTATGTTACCGTCAATCCCACAATTCATTGGTAAAATAGTAGCCGAAGAGTTAGTGGTGGATGGTGATGACTAGCTGTTTTCTCTCTAGTCTTACACTGCTAAATTAGGGGGCTAGTTCAGACAGCCCTTGTGTAGCTTTGGGCGAAATTCTAAACAAACACCTGAAGTAACCTGTTTTCGCATAAACATTATAAAAATATGTAACATTAACGCTAATAATTTATTCTTCTGAATTCTCTACGCTGCATAGAACGAACCATTATTTTTTGTTGTTATATTAAAATTTTACATTTCGGCGAGAAAGGATCTATTCTATTCGTAGTTTTGCCAGTTATCACAGTGCTGGATGGATTCTTGGAATTCCATTCTTCATCAGTAGCAGTTTCGATGAATTAGTTCAAATGAATAAATATATCTGTGTTGTTTATGTTTCATATGTACGAACACAGGTTACTGTGGTAAATAAAGAACATAAGGATTAAACTTGTGATTTCTGGGTAGAAAATTTAGGGTGTTTATGGTGGATTTTAACTATTGAAATTACAGTATTCTTTCCCAATTTATCATCATATAATAGTTTAAAAAACAAAGCTTTTTTTGATTTCGCGCAAAGCTACATGAGAGCTATCTGCGCAAGCCGTCCCTAATTTAGCAGCGTAATACTAAGACTAGAGGGGAGGCAGCTAGTCATCACCACCAACTGCCAACTCTTGAGCTATTCTTTTACCAACGAATAGTCGGATTGATCGTATCATTATAACGTCCCCAGGGATGAGAGGGGGAGTATGTTTGATGCGACGGGGACTCAAACCCGCGACTCTCGGATTACGAGCCGAACGCCTTAACTCACCTGGCCATGCCGGACCAAAACAAAGCTAACTGAGAGACAATTTTTTTCACCAATTACGTCACGTGCTATAGAGGTCATGAAGTGATGTGACTGAAAGCGGACAGAGTTTTACTATCTGCCATTTTGGACCTAAACATATAATTTTTTCAACTATAACCTTACATTATTTGCAGGAAAACGTTGCATTTAGCTCTTTGATTGTCGTTTCATGGCATAAAGCAACAAGACAATCTGCACAAAGTGTTTTAAATAAACCGCCTAAACATCGGTGCAACGTAGAACGTCAGTAGTTTAGAATGGTTATGATGGAACCGTATTCTATTATCCATGACATTGACCACAAATCTAGTTGCCGCTTCGGTAGTCATGTTCATAAACAGAAACTCGGTGTGGAACACCCAGATATTTTCAGTTATCTAGTCTTTAACTTTAGTACCTTATATCAAAGGTATACAAAGTTTAGATACTTATAAATATCTTGTGAAAAGTTGGCTGCACAGTGACAGACTGTGCCAAGGGTACTATTCCTCAGTTTTCATAATGTACTTGAAAGTGAACGAGTAGTGGAAAAAATGTTAAACTAGACCTAGCTAGATAATGTCTAATCACCTTTATTTCTTTAGCAGCATTTCATGTGTGCTCACGATTCATATTCTAAGTTCAAGGAAAATTGACTTTTTTGTGAGGTTATTCGCTAATGTTGCTTCCGTTTATTAGGTCTACTAGTATTAGGCCAGGAATATAGACCTAATTGTTTAATGACATGACGCATGGATTCCAACGTTACATCTATATTTGCATTCTATAGGCCCTGTACAACTAAAGTTTTTAATAGATGATTTTATCCAAATATTCACATTTTATATGAAGCAAGCATGAGCTCCAGGCTCCTAAATATATTTGTAGTTTTCGAAATAATATAATTTGTTAATGTGTATTTGGATATATGTGTAATTATTGGATATTTAACGTGTTAAAATAACTCAACAGTGACAATTTATTTAAAAAAGATATATTTTAATATTTGTAAAGTACTAATTAAAACTAATAAAGTTTTTAAATGGCGAGTAGTTCACACACGAAAGATTATGTATTAATACTTTATTTCAGCCCATTTTAATAACTGTGCGAAAGGTGGGCTTGTCTGAGTCTGTATCAAAAATATTCCCTACTTAATCTCATTAGTCTGTATCAAAAATATTCCATATTCAATCTCATTAGTCTGTTTCAAAAATATTCCCGATTCAATCTCATTAGTCTGTGTCAAAAATATTCCTTATTCAATCTCATTAGTTTGTATCAAAAATATTCCCTATTCAATCTCATTAGTCTGTTTCAAAAATATTCCCTATTCAATCTCATTAGTCTGTATCAAAAATATTCCCTATTCAATCTCATTAGTCTGTTTCAAAAATATTCCCGATTCAATCTCATTGGTCTGTGTCAAAAATATTCCTTATTCAATCTCATTAGTTTGTATCAAAAATATTCCCTATTCAATCTCATTAGTCTGTTTCAAAAATATTCCCTATTCAATCTCATTAGTCTGTATCAAAAATATTCCCTATTCAATCTCATTAGTCTGTTTCAAAAATATTCCCGATTCAATCTCATTGGTCTGTGTCAAAAATATTCCTTATTCAATCTCATTAGTTTGTATCAAAAACATTCCCTATTCAATCTCATTAGTCTGTTTCAAAAATATTCCCTATTCAATCTCATTAGTCTGTATCAAAAATATTCCCTATTCAATCTCATTAGTCTGTATCAAAAATATTCCCTATTCAATCTCATTAGTTTGTATCAAAAATATTCCCTATTCAATCTCATTGGTCTGTATCAAAAATATTTCCTATTCAATCTCATTGGTCTGTATCATAAAATATTCCCTGTTCAATCCCATAACTTAAAGCTATGACAGTATGTTGACATTATCAATCCCATAACTTAAAGCTATGGTAGTATGTTGATATTATCAATCCCATAACTTAAAGCTATGGTAGTATGTTGATATTATCAATCTCATAACGTAAAGCTATGGTGGTATGTTGATATTATTAATCCCATAACTTAAACTATGGTGGTATGTTGATATTAACATTCATGATATTTTTATTGTGTGAAAGAAAGTACTTTTAATAGAATACGAATATGTTTGTAGGTATGTTATTCACAACGACTGTCCCACAGCCCTTTTAGTATTTGGGTTACAGTTCAACGAGAAGGCCAGGTCCTGACTGTACATTGCACGGGTATATCAATACTAGGAAATCGTGGATCCCATGTAGCATCCAATTATTCGACATGAAAAAACCAATAAAGATGACCAAAGTTTAGACCTGTACTTTGTACGAGCAACACCATGAAATGGCATTCATACATGTTCCAGTTATAAGCATTTAATTGCTAGTTTCAACACTGTTTCACGTGTTGTTCTTATATGGTGAAGTATACAAATCCGGCCCAAGCGCGACGTCACGTGTATAACCTGTACATGGATGTTTCAAAGAGGCGTATTAGAAATAAAGCTGCTATTGTTTACCTCTACAACTCTCTTACTTCCACATTAAGCAATCTATATCATGTAGAAAATACAATCTGCTTAACTACTAGAATATTCAAAATATTCACCAGTATTCAAATGCCCTTACACATGCTGTATGAACCTAAACATTTACCTGACAACGAGAGTCCGTGTCAACAAAATAACCAGATTTTCTACACCGGAACTTCGTTTTTGGTAATGGCATTCCATAGATGGGGTAGTCTTTCCCAGGTCTTCCTGGAATTCCTGGAATACTAGGCAGCTCGTTTGACTAGACAAAATAACAAAACAAGAAAAAACAGCTTTACCTGCAAATAAATAAAATAGTTTTTGTAGTTTTGTATTTCTTTTCTATTTTTGTGTCATTTAGAAGATGTTAACTATTTAAGCTGTCTGTTCAAATGCATACTTTTTTTCACTAAAGGAAAAGATTGGTAGTCCATCAGTCATCTAGAAATACATTGTAAAAAAATTCTATATGCATTAAAGCTGGGGAGTGTTGCCATAAATTTGACATTAAATTCGTGAGAAGTTGTGTGCAGCTGATAAACGCGACACACTTCTTCCTGAGAAAGAAGATAGAGTAACATTATTAAATGAGGCAGATCTCAAAGAAGGAAGCCTTCATTGTTCGAAACTGAAGTGTTACAACTCGCACAGCGGAGCGTAAAGAACAGCAAATAGTTTTGAAATTACATCTTTCGAAATAAATAGCCTTATCCGCAAAGTGAAGGTTATGTCTCAGAAAGTCCGTGAAGACGAGAAAAAATCACTTGTAGAGATAAAATGTATATGTAGAAATCGCTGGTATGAGTAGAGAAAGCACTATTCAGAACAGCGAACAACGTCATCGGTCATTGTCAGGTTAACAAAGAAAGATTTCCTCCTTCTTGAAAAGAAAACGTTACCAAGAAGATGCTTATATATCCTGATGTTATTAACAACATAATAAACAAAGATTTTAAACTGATAAATGTTTTTTTTTCACGCAGCTTCAAAGAAATGTGCTTTTGATCTACTCGAAGCGGATCCTTGAAAGTTGAAGACTGTGGACAATGGAGGGTCTATGAAAAAATAATCTTTTTATTTTTTATTGGTCCTAGAATTCACCAAGGCTACAGTGGCTCTGCACTGACGGAAAATTACAAATGCTTATTTGTATTATTACGAGGTACAGATAGTCCATTATGTAACTTTGTGCTTAATTCCAAACAACATTTCTCCGAGTAAATTCCTGCTAGAAATATGCACAACCTTAATAAAGTTGAAGAGAAAGCAAAGCGCGAGGGCAGCACAATTGTAATAAAGTAGTGTCAGAAACCGGTGTACAATCAACAAACGATGTCAGAAGTGGGAATCACGAGTTTCATGTGGAACTTCATTAACAAAAGGAAGGGAAACTCAACAAAATGAAGTAGTGAAGGCGAGAAAGAGAGTAGCTTTCCTTGTTTATTCTTAACGATAGTTCAGTTAAACTTTGCTGATTATAAATTATTTGTTGATTGTTTAAAAATACAGAATTAATGTCAGCATGGATGATAACTGGAAATCTCTAACAAGAATCAGTTGGTAAATAATTGTAGATAATTATGAATAACTTGTACTTGCATTTAAAAAAATGAGACTCATGAAGTTTTAATTGAAATTGTAGTCGTATTAGATTATTTATAACTTTGAGTTTTGTGAAAATACGGGAACTGTGAGTGGTGTTTCTGAAAGTTGTTATGGTAAAGATGTAGAGTTTTCTGAGATACGTATGGAGATGCAACATTTAGCATCTGAAATAGTGCTTGAAATAGAAGCTGGAAAAAGATGTTTAGAGCTGCAGCTAGAAAATAGGGACAAGCAAAGAAAACTGATTATATGGTGAGAACAAGAAAAAGTAATTTTGGTGATGGGATATATATATATGAAAAAACAGCAACCATGTGCAGTTGCTTTAATTTTAGAAAAGCGCTACGAGTGTGTTTTCCAGTGAGTTTTGAAAAAAATAGTGAGAACAGAGTGGTGTCCGCTACAAGATAGAGTGAGTAAACTAACTCATACGTTAACCGAAATACCTTACCAGCATACGATAAGATTTGGTGCATAGACGAATTGAAGTGAGACGTAGTGAAATAAACTTTCTTACAGATGTATGACTTAAGTTCAGAGAGTTATAACAGTTGAAAGAGATAGGAAAAATAGCAATTAAGATATTAAAAGAGAAGGAAACAAGGGTTTTGATTTTAGGAAACAAGGGTGTTTGATTGCTAGTTGAATGGATCGAAGGATCTAACTATAATGATATGGTGACAAATTATAGATCTGGTGTCGAAAGAGAAAATTTTGACAAAATTACCAACACATTTAGTAATATGGTTAAAATATAACGCGTATTGTTGTAATTAAAGGCTGAACAAGTGAGACGATCCTTCACTTTTCTTCCAGGTTTTTGTATGATTTTTAATATGCAAACAAGATTTTCTAATCGCTTAGCGAAGACGTTTAGTTAAAGGGTCATCCACGAAGGACGTAACCCATAATGTGGCAGCTTCTTTCTTTGACGTCAGTTGTTAATATCTTGTGAGTCAAAGCTGTGAAATGTCTGAGTAATGTAATTATACGAGTAGCCATTGGACAACAGTAGCTTTTGAACTTTGATCCTAGTTTGTGTTTTACTATCCATGTTGTTGCATATTTTTACGATTCTGCATCTTTTCTTGATACCATGGTCACTGTCGCAAACAGCAAACTTCTTACCTCTGTATATTCTAAACCCCATGCGAAACCTATTATCTGACATTATAACAAGCACAATTCACAAGCTTCCAAAATAGATGGCGTTATCTGTCGGTTTAAAAGAGGCAATTCCGAATCATGAAATGCGTTAACGTATGTGACCAACTTCAGGCTAAGGTTGGAAAAGAGAATTATATTCCTCAGAAGAGTAACGAAAAGTTCGCTGGGATAAGAATTCTGAAGAATGGAAAAAAAATTAAAACAAATTAGTTAGTCGCAGTTCTGGACCCCAAAATAGCTTAGTAGCAAGAAAATTGATCCTTTCCCCATCATTAAGTGTGTCGGTAATGTGAAGTATGTGGTGGATAGAGAAGAGGTAGAATTAGCGTATCATGTAAATATGTTTAAGTCATTACAGGCAGACCCAAAACTCTTGTGATGATCTGTTTAGAAGCTTGTGATAACGAGAATGATTATACAACTGTCTTAGATCATATGATCAGACAGGTGATCTTAATATTTTTTATTTGTTTTGAATTTCGCGCAAAGCTACTCGAGGGTTATCTGCGCTAGCCGTCCCTAATTTAGCAGTGTAAGACTAGAGGGAAGGCAGTTAGTCATCACCACCCACTACCAACTCTTGAGCTACTCTTTCACCAACGAATAATGGGATTGACCGTCACATTATTACGCCACCACGATTGAAAAGGCGAGCATGTTTAGAGTGACGGAGATGCGAATCCGCGATTCTCGGATTTCGAGTTAAACGCCTTAACACGCTTGGCCATGCCGAGCCGTATTTTTTTTTTGAAGGATAACTTTTAAACAAAAGGAAGAAATTTGTGAGATGGAGAGATATGAGATTGTATCTCATGATTGGCCAGGGCAGGCATGGTTAGCTAATTACGTAATAAAAGTCCATCATAGTACGATGATGCACTGGTATTTTGGAGCCTTAGATGACACAGTGGCTAGAAGGAAACAAAGCAGTGATCGAATACAGTCAACATTGTTCAACGTATCGAGGAAAAGGAAGTAGCTACGTCTTCAAGTTAGGTGTAATAAACACTTGTTGGAGTTGAAAGAGGTGAGGAAGCAGCTGGATTTTGGTTAGTCCTTTGGGTATGATAGGATTACACCACTATGCTTCGTAAATTATAGCATCGTTTGTTTCTTGTTTTTGAATTTCGTGCAAAGCTACAAGAGGGCTATCTGCGCTAGTTGTCCCTAATTTAGCAGTAAAATACTTAAGAGAGGTGAGTTAATCATCGCCACCCGCCGCCAACTCTTTGGCTACTATTTTACTGACGAATAGTGACATTGAACGTCACATTATAACGTCGTCTCAGCTAAGAGGGTGAGCATGTTTAGTGAGACCGAGATTGAAATCCACGACCCTCATATTGCGTGACGAGACTTCTAACCACCTGACTATGCTAGGCCTGATTATAGTAAGCAGTTTGTTATATGCATTACCACGGGTCAAGCGAAATGCCAGAATAGCACGATGATGAAAAAGCACTGTCAAAAGTGATCTAAGACAAGGGGCGTAATAATATGACGGTCATTCCCATTATTCAAGGAGCAGTCCATCGGTGGGTGGACTTGAGGGAGAGTAGCTAGTTATCACCACCCACCGCCAACTCTTGAGCTACTCTTTTACCAACGAATAGTGGAATTGATCGAAGTTTATAACGCTCCCATGGCTCAAAGGGCGAGCATGTTTGGTGTGACGGGAATTCGAGCCCACAAACCTAGGTTTACAGGTCGAGTGCCTTAATCATGTCGGGCCTAAGAGGGGAATCGAACCCCTGATTTTAGCGTTGTAAATCCGTAGACTTACCACTGTATCAACGGGGGACTTACTTCAATGAAAATCATAAATTATAGAAATATCTCTCTCATAGTGGTTTAGCTGTAAGATAGAGAGCTTATACTGCTAAAATTTGGTGTTCGATCGCTCTAATGGACAGGTTTGCGCTCAAGCAAAGGATAAAGGAAGACAAATAAACAAATAGTATGTATTTTCAAACACAGTTATTTTTAAGGAACACTTTACCAAAAATATGATTATTGTGAATTGTTATTTATGGATCTAATAATCGTAATAAAAGGAGTTATAATTTTTCACGGAGTGTTGGATTTCAATCAAATTCAAGATTACAAAAATGCAGTTCTGTAACAAATTGTAGCGACGTTAGGGGAAGACAGATGGTAGCAGACGCTAAACTAAATAGTTTCCTACCTCCACAAAATCTAAAACTCGCAAAAAGCAAGTCTTTACAGACGAAAAGCCTCACCAACGAATCATCATTTGACCCTTATTCGAGCCAGTCATTTTTGTGGTAAGTCTAAGTAAGATATAAGCGTATTTTAAAATTTATACATTGAAAGTTACAGTCATGTGAAAAAGTTAGGACCTCCTATGAAAGCCTGTGTATTTTTGTAACATTTTTGGATATATAGATATTTAATCTCAATCTCAACAATACTGAGAAATCATAGAAGTATAACTAAAAATTAAAACTGAAGAAAAGACTATTCAAGATCTTCTGTAAATGTAATTCTACAAAAAATGCATATTCTAACTGAGGAAAAAGTTAGGATACTCCCACATTTATTCCCACTTAAAATGGCTCAACTCACACACAGGTGTGTCACACCAGGTGCACATGTTTAGAAGATCGTTACTCAGCATTTTGAATGAGGCTTGCTCTATTTAAACCTCAGTCATTTAGTTTGATGTGCTCCTGACTGTTGAAGTGAGAGTGAGTATACCATGGTGAGAGCAAAAGAGCTGTCTGAGGCCTTCAGAAAGAAAATTCTAGCAGCTTATGAGTCTGGTAAGAGATTTAAAAAGATCCCAAAAGATTTTAAAGTTAGCCATTCCACTGTCCGGAAAATAGTCAACAAGTGGTGGGCTTTCAAAACAACTGCCAACATGTTCAGGTCTGGTCGTCCAAGCAAGTTCACCTTGAGAGCAAACCACAAGATGCAAAAAGAGGTTTTCAAACACCCTAACATGTCATCACGGGACCTACAGCAGGCTCTGGCCACTGTTGATGTGAAAGTGCATGCCTCTACAATCAGAAAGAGACTGCACAAGTTTAACTTGCATGGGAGGTGTGCAGGGAGGAAACCTTTGCTCTCTAAGAGAAACATCAAGGCCAAACTGAAGTTTGCCAGAGAGAATGTAGACAAAGACCAGGACTTCTGGAATAATGTTCTTTGGACAGATGAGTCCACAATTGAATTATTTGAACACCAGAACAGAGGACATGTTTGGCATAAACCAAATACAACATTCCGGGAAAAACCTTATACCAACTGTGAAGCACGGAGGTGGAAGTGTTATGATTTAGAGCTACTTTGCTGGAGCAGGATCTGGACAGCTCACAATCATAGAATTCACCATGAATTGTACTGTGTATCAGAGGTTGCTTGAGGATCATGTGAAACCATCTGTATGAAAATTAAACTGGACTCTGCAACACGACAATGACCCAAAACATACCAGTAAATCCACCAAGGACTGGCCGAAAAGTAAGAAATAGAGAGTCCTGAAATGGTCAAATAAAAGCTCAGATTTTAATCCCATTGAGATGCTGTGGGGTGACTTGAAACGGGCTGTACATGCAAGAAACCCCTGAAACATCTCACAGATGACAGAATTCTGGATTGAGGAGTGTGACAAATTTTATAGACCGATGTCAGAGACTGGTAGATGGCTACAAGAAGTGTCCCACTGCAGTTATTTCAGCCGAAGGGGATAACACTAGCTATTAGGGGGTAGGGTGTCCTAACTTTTTTCATATGACTGTACTTTTATAATTCTAAATTTACTGAAACACAAATTTTTGTATGTAAACGTGCTGTAGAAAATGTAATGCTAATATAGAGCTTCGTAATTTATCTTCATGACCGTTCTCACTTTCCACACTTTAATTTAACTACCTTCAGAAACCTGAAATTTCCACTGATTGTAAAGCCGAGATTAAGTTAATGCCATCTACGACCTAACATTTTTCAAAGTGAGCAACTTAAAGTAAACTCAGGTACGTTAGAATAGAGTTTTCATTTATTAGACTTAGTCTTTTATTGTTTTTATCTTTAACGTCTGATAATTATATCCAGTCTTACCTCCTCTGGCTTACTCAAGTCTATCCAGGTATCATCCACGAGAATTTGTGGCTTTAGAAAAACATCCGCAGGCGACTTTGAAATAGAGGTTGAATTCCGTTCAGAATCGGGTACCGCTGTAGTTGGAACAGCATCAATAGATGTTGCCTGCTCAGTACTGATTGAAAAACTAAGTGTAAAATAATCGCTTTTATCATAAAATGGCGTCGTGGTCTCATCTTCCAAGACTGTAGTGTTTAATTCTCCACAAGCAATCCCTATGAAAACAATTATTACCGAAAACTAAAATGACTGAACAGTTTGCTAGCAAGAGAGGGAATACAAAGGTGGTTCGCTTACCAATATAAGTAACCCTCTTGCTGAACTAGATTTTTAACGTGTAATTAGTTTTGGATAAATTATTTTTCTATGTCCTATTTGGTTTTGATATTTATTTGAGACGGCTTAGAATTTGCTCTTACAACTGCTCTGGATTTTAACGTGATTAATTTATCATAAAAATCTTACCATGACAGATGCAAATCAAAAGAAATGATCTCTTATACCATGTCTTGTTTTGCAACATTTCCGTTAGTGTATCCAGCTGGTGAGTTTCCATGGGATACTTTGAAACTCCTCCTTCGCCACCTAGCGAGTGGAAAAAACATAGATTCATTGTTTGTTTTGAATTTCGCGCAAAGCTACTTCAGGGCTATCTTTGACAGTCGTCATTATTTATTAGTAATAGAATAGAGAGAGGTAAGGCAGCTAACCAGCACCACGCACTGCCAGTTTCTGGACTTCTCTTTTTAATAAACGAATAGTCGAACTACTTGTGACGTATTAACATCCACATAAATGAAAGGGCTAACATGTTCGGTGACAGAGATTCAAACTTCTGGCCCTCATGTTACGAGTCAAGCGCATCAATCATCAGGTACTTATTTCAGGTTGTGGATTCGCAGTGAGAAGCTTTTAAAACGACACAAAACTAGACTGAAGTAGAAAAATATATAACATCTAGGTTCAACGAAGTTGAAAATAATATAAAATAAACACACGAAGAAAGCTATAAGAATTTCTAAACAATTGGTATACTTACATGAAACGTACTGCTGAAATCTGGATAATTTTACGCACCTATATAATATACATACCTTGGTAAGCTCAACAATACAAAGTTCGCAGACTCTGGAAGACGCTAAACATTTTCGTTTCGTGTTTCAAATAGTGATTTACACATTATTGTTGTTCATTATATAGCACTGTTTGCTGTAGTGACGTCATTAACGTAATAAACTTATTAGCCAATGAGCTAGCATCACATATCGCAGAACACTCTGCCAAGACTTTGACAGTGAAGAAAAAAATGCAAAATCTCTCACAGTTCATTCTCATTCTGCGCGAAATACTTTTTATTTTTATTTTTTTATCGATTTTAAATTGGAGATGTTCAATTGTGTTTTTATAAACATGGTAGACATAACTCTGCGAAGAATGACAAAGGGTTTTGTGAAACATAATTATTTGTTCACTTTCTCGTAACTAGAGATCACAGTCGCTGCCAGAATCGAAAGGTGTGTCAAGCTTTTTTTTACGCTCAGTTGGTTTCATTTTCGCGTATAAGTTTTGAAAAATACAGATGTTATATATTATCATTCTGATAAAACATTCTAAGGCGTCCTGAGATATAGTTAAAACCAATAAGCCTTTCTACAGCTCAACACTTTAACTGTATTCGTGATTATAATTCATAGCTAATATTCTAATAAATTTCAAAACGTCAAGCCTACAAACACGTTTTTGCTACCTTGTGGATTGCATGTTCATGGTGCACTTATTTATTAATTTTCATGTTTTCTATTATAGAATAAAAAATATACTTTTGAACTGAGGTCTTCATAATTATTGTTTTCACTACACGTTCAGCCAAAGTTGTCATAGATAAATAAATGGGTAGATAGACAGAACAAACTGTTGGCGAGAGTTTACACAGTAGACAAATATGATTTGAATAGAAAATGTTCAGTTATGAGTTGTTTTGTAAGATATAACATTTACAGAACATTACAAGGACATGATGATATTTGAAATAACGTTAACTAAATTAAGTATAGTCGAGAAGAAAAACCAGTAGAGTAACTCATTTAAATTTATGTATATAATTGAGCAGTAAGCCTAAATAGATATCTTTTTCACCAAAATATATTTATATATATGGTGCTCCCCTTGGTGGTCAGCGACAAGTAGACGGACTTATGACATTAAAATCCATTTTTACGAACACACTGAGCCCTGGCATGGCTAGGTGGATTAAGCCGTTCGACTCGTAATCTGAGGGTTGCGGGTTGAATTCCCGCAGAACCAAACATGCTCGCCCTTTCAGCCAAAGTGACGTTATAATGTTATAGTCAATCCCATTATTCGTTGGTAAAAGAGTAGCCCAAGAGTTGGCGGTGAGTGGTGATGACTAGCTGCCTTCCCCCTGGTCTTACACTATTAAATTAGGGATGGCTAGCGGAGATAGTCTTTGTGTAGCTTTGCGCGAAATTGAAGAAACAAAACAAACAAAAAACGAACATTAACCATTAGAAATGGATACTACTCCTTACAAAGTGATTTTACTCGATTGTATAAACTTAAGTATAAAAATAAATAAATAATATACACTGATGTAAAGCCGATACGTAACTTCTATATATATATGTGTGTGTGTGTGTGCGTGTGTATCTCCTTTTTTAAGTTTAATGTTGAAAGGCGAGGGTTTGTGTTTGTCCTTCTAAAATCGGTGTGGTACTCAAGCTGAAAATTTTCTCCACGTAATATGACATATTTCGGTCAAGGCTTGAAACTGCTGCCAACTCCAGTTTTTAGGTAACCAAAGAAAACACACTGATAACTTTAGAAGAATTACAGTTCTGGAACACTTTCAATGTCATGACAGGTATTACATCAACCGTTTAGGCTAAGGATATATCGGAAATGAAATGATCAATATTATGGGTTTAGGAAAAAAAATACATAAATTATTCTATCTCTCTCTGTTTCCTTCTCGTGATGACAGGGTGTTTGGTGAGAAGACTTTACAATACTTATGGACTTCAGGAAAACAGAGAAGAAAAAACAACTTCTAAAAGCTTTAGAATTTCACTTGACTGTCAAAGCGTGAAAATCATCTGTGGAAAACATTTTTTTAACCAACAAAAAATGGAATAGTACAATGATTTCATGAGAGATAACAAACATAGTTAGAAGGACTATGTTGTGCACCAAAAATGAAAAGACCTATTCAGTTCAAAACCGCGAACTTTTTTTTTTTGGTTAACAAATATTTGTTTGCATGTCTTGAATTTCACGCAAAGCTACACGAGGGCTATCTGCGCTAGTCGTCGCTAATTTAGCAGTGTACAATTAGAGGGAAGGCAACTAGTACTCACCACCCACCGCCAACTATTGGGATAGTTTTTTGCCAACGAATAATGGGATTGACCGTAACATTATAACACTCTTACGACTAAAAAAGCGAGTGTATTTGGTGTGACGGAAATTCGAACTCGCAATCTTCAGATTACGAATCGAGCGCCTTAACCATCTAGCCATGCCGGGCCTTGTTAACGAATGTACAGAAACATTGGTATCAGGGAATTCTCAAAATAACTAATATCAGACTCGAGTTAAAATTTTCTCTGGTATAGTGACAGCTTTAACAAATCGGTTCTGGTAGGATACAGCCTTAACACATCATAATTGTTAAAATGGTGGCCAGCAACGTGTACCGACTTAGAAAATGTCCTATGTGTTTATTACTTCTGAAATATTTTTAGAAAAAAAGTAATTTATTTGTCAATAAACCCGACCAATCAAGGTTCCTCTCTCAACTTTAAGTTTTTCCATTGTTCTCTGATCCTCGCTACCTGTACCAGCTTTCCAAATTCAAGTGTCACCTGTTTAGCATATTTTTAACGTCTTTAAGCCAAGTCATTCTTCACTTGTCTCTCACTCATCTTCCTTTGAGTTTACAAATCAGAGGTGGAAGAGGAAACAACAGTTTATGTGTTTCTGGATAAAAAATGTTGTTTATGGTCTTCAAAAACTACACCCCTTTTTCCTTTGCTAATTTAGGGCAAGGACGAGAACATGGAGGGTGGGAACCATTACAGTTAGAGCAATGTGGATCCGATTGACACTCTAGCTGTTGTGCCCTTAGCCTTCAGAACGGGCATGTGTCAAAGAATTACAACAAGATTTCTTAGAATCTCTGAACCTTTAGCATTGGAAATATGTGACAGATAATTTGCTTTGATAGTGGCAGGCAGACATAGCAATTTAAACGGCAACATCAGAACGTTTGTAATCCAAATTGTTCCATTTTTACAAATAAAGACAGGCCGAGCAACCGAAACACCTTAGCTGGAGAAACAAACGAGGATCTCCGATTCAGGGATGTTAAGTAAATCTTTCTTCATGATCACTCCTCTTGAGGAATTCTGATTTGCATGGGAGTATCCTTGAAAGGCATATTCCCAATGGACTTCGATTTAATGAGGAGTGTGCTATCTTGTGTTTAAGATATTTCACCTGAGATCTCTTTATATTGTAGCTTTTTGACAAACTCAGAAGAGCTAATCAGCCCCTTTGGTTACTCCTGAATGAAAAACAGAGCCATTTGTCCTCATGATTGATCGTTTTCTAATGAATTTTATTTTATTTTGATGTTCATTATTTTTGTTATCCATAAGGAATACAGAATGATTCATTACCTATTGATCCCACCCTCTATGGAGTCTAACAAGAGGACGCGCTACACTACCCAACTAGGACAGTGTAGCTATGCCATAGTTTTGTGAGTGTTGTACCCAAACACTAGCATCAGACATACTGCCCATTATACCCGTTGAGAACGTTCAACACCAGTACTCAGTTTACCTCTAACCAACAGGATCACATGACTGACTTTAGGGGAAAGCATCACAAGTTCACCCAGCTACAGGACTTTACGGCGTAAGTGGTGTGTTTCGGTGCCTCCGACGCCTCTCAACCAATAGAATCCTCTTCTTCCCTTCAAGGTACTACAAGGTCCCCTCGTCATGTAAAGGAATCCATATCGAGAGGTAACTATTTGGACTTGTTTTAAAAACAAGAGTATCAACACACACTCAATATATTATAATGGTTTTATTTTAAAACTGAATAACCATCAACTTTTATATTTATTTATAACTTTGCAACATGTCTGAATTATTAGGAAGAATTATATTATGTTCATATTCCAAATCCACCAAGTATTAAGTGGATGTAGATTATGTTGCTCCATATTCCAACGTCACAAACCAGGTTTCAACACCCGTAGTGAACAGAACACAGACAGCTTATTGAACTTTGGTCTTCACTTCAAACAAATAAACTCTTTAATAAAATAATTTGAAACATAACATTTATTTATTTTTATTGTGTGAAGTGAAATAATTTGAAACATAAAATTTATTTATTTTTATTGTGTGAAGTGAAATAATTTGAAACATAACATTTATTTATTTTTATTGTGTGAAGTGAAAACTGAATTAAACCTGAGAATTATAGGTGTGTATTGTATTTTGTGTATGAATATATTATGTAGACTCATTATTCATTACAGCGTGAATAGGTACGTGTAATACATTTCGTGAAATATGAATTTCTTTTGTTACTTAGAAATTACAACTTTACTTGTCAATTTGTATAGACCTGTTGTTACTTAGAAACTACTTGTCAATGTGTTAAAATTAATACATTATTCACACAGTTATTTTTATTTCAGGTTCAAGTTGAATCTGAAAATGTTTTTAGAAGTAACATTTTGCCTCAAGTTTCACATTTGTTAGAACCACTAAAATATTGTTAGAAATTATAAACCACCGTATATAATGTATACATTGTGTGTAATTTCTGTATAATATTTATATTTAAAAGGAAACAGTAGTTGGTAATCATATCAATTTGACGTTTTGTTACGATTTTCTGATAAAGAAAAAACGAAACGTGTTTGTGGTTAATATTCCGTTATTGTTTTATTTTTTGTAATCATGTTTTTTTTTTCATAATTGTAACCAGAATGTCAAAGTTTTCTGCCGTGAAGCTTTACCTAAGGACACTTCCAATTTCCACATCTCCATCCTTCTACTGCACGGAACAGCGTTTTCTTCTAAAACCTAGCTGGACCTGAGCACAAAGGACTAACGGACTGTGGCAATGGTGTATCTGGTGGGCTTTCTGTTTATTACTAACTTTACATTACAACATTTAGAGGTGGGTGTCAGTTCATTACTAACTTAACATTAAAACATTTAGAGGTAGGCGTTAGTTCATTACTCACGATGCTCCTGCCTCCCAATGACACAACGGTACACTTGCAGACTTATGAAGCTAGAATCCGGGTTTCGATACTCGTGGCAGAACAGAGCACTGATAGTCCATTGTGTTGCTTTGTGCTTAACTTCAAAACAAACAATACGAACTTAACATTACAATATAGACTCCAGTTCATTGCTAATTTAGCATTACAATATTTTGATATAAATTCTTGTTCATTGCTAAAATAACATTGTAATATTTTGATATAGACTCCAGTTCATTGCTAATTTAACATTACAATATTTGGATATAGGTGTCAGTTCATCACTGAATGAAGAGATAGGTAGTGAAGACCTTTATCATAAATTACATTCTTTGTTTGTTTTTTAAATTTCACACAAAGCTACACGAGGGTTATCTGCGCTAACTATCCCTAATTTAGCACTGTAAAACTAGAGGAAATGTGGATAGCTAACATCACCCACCGCCAACTCTTGGTCTACTCCTTTATCAATAAATATTGGATTTCTGGCTGATTAGACGAACATCTTAGGTGTGACGGGGATTTAAACTCGCGACCCTCAGATGCGAGTCAGGCGCCTCAACCTCCTGGCCATTTTGAACCCTGACCAGTTGTGAATAGAGTTTCAAACACAGTTGTGTATCTCTTGTGTAGTGAAATAGGCTGTCATGTTAAGTATGTAATTAATTAGCATGATTTATTCTTAGAAATTGAACATTTTTAAACGATCATGTTTAATAATCTATCAATTGTGTAAATCTACAATTGGATTTCTTATTTTTGGCATAAATGTGTTATGCAAAAGTTTAATCCTGGTGACCTTTAACTTGCAGTCTACGCGGCGCGATCTTTGTTTGTATATATATATTATTTATTGTACATTTATGTTTCAATATTTTTGTAACAGGTTTCGGTAACAGCGAGATGGCACAAATCTCTGACCATGGCGAGTTCATTAATGACGTAGTTAAAGCCTTGAACTTGATACGTCCTGTGGTGGTCAGTCCTAGTATGAGTGGAGCTTTTGCTCTTCCGTACCTGGTAAAACATTCAACGGACATGGGTGGATAAGAATTTTATATGGAAAATATTTTAAATAGAAGAGCGAACAACGTTTCGACCTTCAAACAAAACAGACATAAACAAACGCAAAATTAAAGAAGCCTTACTTATACAACAACTTAAGCCCAAAATAAACCAATATAAAGGAACGCCATTATATCTATATTAATATTATAGATAAAATTATATATTCAAACATCTAGCCCCGCTCTTTGCATTGCGACACTCAGTTACACAACCCCTTCCAAACATGTGGTCAGCTTCCGGTCAGTTACCTCTTTCTTTGTGAACCTGACCCGAAGAAAGTCGAAACGTTGTTCGCTCTTCTATTTAAAATATTTTCTCAACCCAAACGAGCCGTTTTTGCATATAAAATTCTCAACAAGTGGGTTTCTCGACATCACTGATGGGTGAATAAGTCAGAGGAAACCATCAGGATTAACTAACTAGCCCTGGGCTTTGGCATAAACTTCTTTACAATTTCCTTCGTTATACTAACCAGCTGACAGCTGAGACTCAATGAAACAAAGCCAGCAGAACCCAAAAAGATATTATTCTTATTTGAAATATATCTCACGATTTGTCAATTCTTGGCTGTGGATTGTATCAAAGAAAAAAAAAGACGATATTAAGAAATATATTGCAATTCATGTTTTAAAGTAGTTTTATGTGGTGAGAACGTTTTTCTTCTTTTTTTTGCACTTGACTGGAGATTCCATATTGATGATGTTGAGAAAAATGTGCTAAAAACCTATCCATGAAGTGATAATAACAAATTTTATAACTATGTATACTGTTATACTGCTTGTGGGACATACAACAGTGGAAATAAGTTGGAAATGTGCAGGTGATCCACACTGATGAGTAAAAAACAATGAATAGTTGCATTTAAATGTCCAGCTTATCACTCTTACAATAAATAGAAACAAAAAGTAGATACGTTCTTTTATGTACTAATTTTATCTTTGTTTTAAACCTATCAGTACATTTTGCTCTTACGGTAACATAAGTCCACTAATGCACCTTTGTTAATTGTTACTTCAAACTGTTATATCACATAAATCAGCTAAATTCTAAGGTTGCTGCTTGAACTTTCCAGTATATATTAGTCTATACAGCTTCTGAAAATATTTGCATCTGGACATCGAGGAGGTCGAGACATGATTGAGAGTGATTCTCCTCCCATTTCTTACATTTTCTACATATCTGGGGTCTCAGTTTGTCTGGATTATGAAACTCTTTCCAACAGGTCTTGTCTTTGAAAGCTGACACAATGAACAAGATTATGTTTTACTTGTAATCTGTCAGGATACTATCTAACATCATTGGATGAGATGTGTCATTACGTTTGTAAGTGTACATAATACGTTCCAATGTTTTAAAAACGAGACACATAACTTGTAGCACTGTTTAACTTGGATTTAACGTGGTTAAAAAGTGATAAATATTCCCCAAAACATCAAAATTTGATTTCTTTATTGTACGTACGTTACGCAATTTTAATAATAAATAATTCTTTGCCCTTTAAAATATCCAAATTATTACATAAAAGTATAAGAGTAATTTTAAAACAATAATATTCTGTTTATCTGATTTCTTTAGAGAATTTAGTCTTTCCTTGTTACTTGACATGTCCATAATTGTAACATTGGTTTCAATGTAGCTACAAAATACATTTGACAAATTGTCACATATCTAAAGTAAAACAAAACAAGAAGTTTGACAGTCGACGAGAATGTTGGATCCACCTTCATGATGATGACTTCATTTGATGAAAGTTTCTGGTTACTAAAAAGATGAACAAATATGTAATTATAAAACACTGTATGACGCTACCAAAACTGTTTTGTTTTTCACAAATTTCGTCTAAACGATAACACTGTTGTTTCGTTTTACCAGAACCTCATTATAATTCATAAACGCCACAGAAATTGGAAATATTAAATATATCTATATATATAATATACGTAATAATGATGAAATCTGAAAACAAAAACAGCCAAAAGTGTGTTTGTTGTCAACTCACGCGGGAGCTTTGGTTTGTTTCGAATTTCCCACAAAGCTACTCGAGGGCTATCTGTGCTAGCCGTCCCGAATTTAGCATTGTTAGACTAGAGAAAAGGCAGCTAGTCATCACCACCCACCGCCAACTCTTCGACTACTCTTTTACCAACGAATAGTGGGATTGACCGTCGCATTATAACGCCCCCACGACTGAAAGGGCGAGCATGTTTGGTGTGATGGAAATTCGAACCCACGAACTTCAGATTACGAGTCGAGTGCCTTAACCACCTGGCCATGCTGGGTTCACACGGGAGTTACAAATTTACATAAAATTTTGATATTTATAGAAATATCTGAGACAAAACAGAAACAACGATAACACACAGCACAATATTTATTAGAAATGAAGGGTTTTCGGAAAGTCACTGTGCACTTATATATTTATTAACATACATGTTTAAATATAGAATACAAGAGGTAAATATGAATGATAATGACTAAAAATGTTGAAAATGACCCCCTTCGGCATCAATACAGGCCTGGATTCTTCTTATTTTGTTTCTAAACACCGCTATCAGTTGCTGGCTTGAAATAGACTGAATGAATGCTGTTATCGCTGCTTTCAAAACTGTACAGTGACTTTCCGAACACCCTATATCATCTCACAAGGAAGCAGGTTACAATTGTAGTGTGTTATAAAACAGAAGGAAAGAGTATCACTTGATAACGAACCAGTAGACAGTAGAGATCAAACTTTAACAGAAACTGAAGGGCGTTCTTTGACAGGATAATTACAATGTGGTTTACACAGAGAAATAGCAAGCTTTTCGTGGAACTGTTGATAGTTTAATCCACACTGAAATACAAGGATGGAGGTAATATTGACAACAGTAAGATACACATTTAGTACTGACAACACGTGACAGGATGAAATGTTTTAAGTGGACGTTGAAACACGCACAACGAGATGACCAAAGTTAAAAACGTGTACTTTTAGCAGGTTCATTCTATATCGAATTATTTAGTAAGGATGAAAGAGATTTTGTTTGATGGGATAGAGTAAAATGGATCAATGGAATATTAACATCAATGGTTTGGATTTCACAATTAACATGTTTTACGCTGAATAGGCTTAAATAAAAACTGAGAAAGTTAATTAAAAGACTTAGCTGAACTGTGGAGAAAAATACGGGACGTTTGTAACGATAATCCACAATTACATATTGACAAACGGTAGAACAGCATGAGAATACGCTGTAATGTTTAATGTGATGAGAAGATCTCACATCAAAATGATAATCACGCCCCTCGTCATGTTGACAAAACGTTAAAATCCCTTCACTATAGATCTCTTTTAGTAGGATGGTCAAATTCCTGAACTCTTTATGGTTGTTATTTTGTTAACGATTTCAATGTCGTAAGATTAACCAGAGAGTAAAACTTGTGTCTATAAAGATAGTAATGAAGACGGTACACTACATGAAAATTTCTCAAAACGCTTTATCAAAAGTGTAGCATCTTTTTACGCAGTTATTTCATGACTTCCTTATACAGAAAAAAAGATTTGCCTTTTTCTTCTATTACACTATTTTTCTAGTGATGGTGAGCTTTTGGAAAGATAACACCGATATTGTGGCAAAACTTTCTTTTGGAATACTTAAATGTCTTTTTTCTCTCAATTTTATCTTAATCAATAGGATAAAATATTATGCTATGGTAATCTATACTCTAACATACTCACTCCATTGATAATTAGAGAATTAAATAGCAGTACCAAATCATATGGTATGATAATCTATACTCTAACATACTTCATTAATAGTTAGAGAGTTAAACAGTAGGAGAAAATCATATGGCATGGTAATCTATATTTTAACATACTTCATTAATAGTTAGAGAGTTAGACAGTAGGATCAAATCATATGGCATTGTTATCTTTACTCTGACATACTCCATTAGTATTTAGAGAGTAAAACAGTAGAATAAAATTATGTGGTATGGTAATCTATAATTTAACATACTTCATTAATAGTTAGAGAGTTAGACAGTAGGATCAAATCATATGGTATGGTAATCTATACTCTAACATACTCCATTAATAAATAGAGAGTTAAACAGTAGGATCAAATCATATGGCATGGCAATCTGTACTCTAACATACTCCATTTATAGTTAGAGAGTTAAACAGTAGGATCAAAATCATATGGTATGGTAATCTTATCTCTAAAATACTTCATTAATAATTAGAGAGTTGGTGCAACAATTTATGAAACAAATTTTAAAGTAGCAAATTCTCACAGCTGAGTACCTGTTCCATATATTATCTTCTTTGTTCTTCTCTTTGCCTTCTATAACCTCTGCATATTCAAGATTGAAAATTAAGCGATAATATATAAGGTATCTGATGCTAGATACAAAAATTAGCAAGTCATATGATAAACAGCCGATATAAAACTGCGATAGAATGGTATATATGAAACTATAATCTGTGCGAAAGCTTTTAAATTTAGGTTAAATTTATGTTATTACAACTTTATTTTCTGTTATATTACGGTGAAGGCTGATTAATTTTCTAGTATTTTAGAAATAAAACATTTTTTGGGTATTGGTGGTTCTCGATTAGAAGTTTGGCTTACATATGATATTTTTATTATATGTTCAAATCTTCTTGGCAAAGGCTTAATTGTCGAATGTCTTATCCAGCGTATTATTATTTGTGATGGTAAAATCTGTGAGTGTTATGGAAAAGGAACAATGTACAAATTCCTAGAAATATTTACAAAAATAAAAAAATATGTTCTTTTCTAACCTACCTTTAAAATATCGTAACAAATGAATAAATCGAATTTTTATTAAAAACTATTTTTACATTAACGTTTCACAAAAAAATTATTTTCCATCTTTTGTCAAAATGTTTAAAAATTTGTTACCTATGGCGAAAAATATTTTTTATAAATATAATATAGCGTCATCTGTTGGGGTAAAATATATTTAATTCTTGCTGACTCAAAGTCACTGGTGTTTATTATGTAACTAGCCTCGCCCGTTAAGAAATAAGTTAAATATGTTATGTTACAGTGATATAGATATTTACACCAAAACACTTTAGAAGCAAGAACAAAAACATAAAAATAATCTAAATACACACACTGAAGACTCTTAAGTGATAAAGGTACACCATCGAATTTCCTGCACTCTTGGTTCCAAAGACTTGCTGGATTTTCCGTTTTTTCGGACCAACAGGGGTCACATAACAATAATAATACACATCTGAATAATTAATTTATATCACCCCGTGTCCCTGAAGTACCATAAACTACTAAAAACTTAAATAAAACAAATATTGCATTTAAATGAAATACATTAGTACAGGTATAAATGGTACAAGTTTATTAGTAGAGGCATAAACAGTTTGGTTTGTTTTGAATTTCGCGCGAAGCTACACATGGGCTATCTGCGCTAGCCGTCCCTTATTTAGCAGTGTAATATTAGAGGGAAGGCAGCTAGTTATCCCCCTGCCAACTCTTGGGCTACTCTTTTATCAACGAATAGTGTGACTGAGCGTCACATTATAACGCTTCCACAGCTGAAACGGCGAGCATGTCTGGTGTGACTCTTTGTTTATCGTTATTTTGTTCTGTGTTTAAAATTACACTTTTTTGTGGATGTTCTGTGGATTTTTGTTACAATGGTGAAAAACATGAGATAGTTTTTCATCATTATGTTCAGTGAATCTGATTTATAATTTTCTTTCGATTTCGCTGATGTAAAATTTTGGATAGGTTTGGTCTGTTCTGGATTTCGCTCAAAGCTACACGAGCGAATAAAGACAAGTTGATTGGCCGTCACATTATAATGCCCCCACCTGCTGAAACAGACGAGCATGTTTTGGTGTGACGGGGTTTCGAATTTTCATATTACGAGTTGAGTGCCCTAACATCTTGGCCATGTCTATGAAATTCTATCCAAGAGATATATATATATGCATTGAAATGAATTAGGCCTGTGTGACGTTTGTAAATTTAAATGAACCCTTAAAAAAAATAGATTCTGCAAATATTTTGCTGGTAGAGTTTTCAGAAGCTGATTGGCTTGTGGGGTGTATTAGATCAATATTTATTGCATGGTAGAATAAATATTTTGTATTTCTTTGTAAAAATAATAGTAACTGTTTCGTATTCTTCCACATTTTCATTTTTTTTCGTTCTTTAGTTGAAAACTTTTGCAAAAAACTATCACCCTTCACATTTTAAGATGAAAGATGTTACATATCCTATCATAAATATTCTTATTTCAGTTGCTTCTGAAGCCAAGAAGTCATTACAGTCCCTGTGAAATTAATTCATATTTCCAGTGAAATAAAACTGACTCGAATCTCCACGCTGGGGTAATCAGTATCTCTTGAAGAAATGGACTTGGTAGATAAACTTCATTCGAATAACTCACCTCATCGAGTTGTCTCTGGTTGGCATCAAATAGAAAGTAACCATTCAATCGTATCTGTGGAATAGTCGCAATATTCTTGTAGTTTACCCATTTCCTTAATAGATATAAATGATGCGCAAACACAAGATGTTCTTGATTTGTCTCCAAATGACTCTGTGGTTGATCTTACTGAAATCAAAAACCACAGGGTGACTCTAAATGTTGGTGGTGTCAAACATCAAGAGATGTGGAATACTTTGAAGCGCTTACCTCAAAACCGCTTAGGTCGTGTACGACTATGCCGACATCCTGAGGAATTTGAAGAATACTGTGACGAGTATAATCCTGATGAAAACCAGTTTTTTTTTATCACAGTCCTGCGTCATTCACTTCGATTATTAATGTTGTCAATTACTGGCTAAATACTAACAAGTGTATTCTAGACTATGTTTTTCATCTAGTTGAATTACGTAACAGAACTATTTAACTTTAGGATAATTTTACGAGTGGCGTTTATTTTTTAGTCTCAAAGTATGTGATAAAGTTCACGTAAGCTGCTGCGTTTTTGTTATTGTTGATTTTTACGATCTTATTAATTGTCAGTTTCGTATTTAAAATTAATAGCACATAAATCCGAAATGAACAGTTTAAAACGAATCTAGAAAAAAGGTACTGAATTTGTGTAATTTTTGTTAAAATTCAGAATTTTAATGTTTTGAAGACTGGGAATTAAATTAATCCTTGTTGTATTCTCTTTTGCTTTGTATACCTAACCTCGTCAAAGCATTTTTGTAGCTATTTAAGCAAGAAGTTTCACATTAGTATCAGAAAATTAAGTGCAAGGTTTGAATAATATCCAAAAATTAATAATCGAAGTGAATGATGCAGAACTGTGATCATTCTGTGTACATATACACAGAACTTTATATCCGAGACCCTAACCCAACTATAGACATTCCCAGCAACCAATTAGCAACCCTCATAGAATTCACCACGATAAAGACAAACTTCATGCTTAACAACCACAACTATATTACAAATGGCCTAAGCATAGGCAACCCAGTATCACCAGTTCTAGCCAATATTTTTATGACACAAGTTGAAACACAAGCAATTAACACAGTATTACATCCAACACTGTCCTGGTACAGATATGTAGATGACACGGTTGCGGAATTCAAATCTACAGAACACATACTTAATTTTTTCAATCACATTAACTCTGTACATCCCAAAATTAACTTCACATGTGAACAGGAAGAAAGCAATCAAATATCATTTCTTAACCTCAAAATTACAAGAACCGACACACAATTCAAAACAGAAATCCACCGAAAAATCACCCATACTAGACTATACATTCCTTAGGACTCAACAAATGAAACAAAACAAAAACTCAACATACTAAGAAACCAGATAAACACAACCATAAAACTATGCTCACCAGATAAAATTAACGGTGAATTAGACAAAATAAAACAATACTTCATCAACATCAATAAGTTTCCTCTACAAACCTTAGAAAACATTATTCGCACACACATAAACAGAAAGCAAAATCAATCAACAAAAGTAAATATATCTCACAAATCAAAAAATCACGAAACCATATACTGCTGCATACCGTATATTCCTGACATCAGCAAACAAATAACCAACATTTGGCAAAAACTAGTAACAAAATATGACATTCCAGTTAATACTAAATTTATTCAAAAATCAGGCACAAAACTGACGTCTATACCATATAAAAACTGCGCTGACAAACACAACACCAACATTATTTATAAAATACAATGTGATAACTGCCACGACTTCTATATTGGAGAAACAAGTAGAAAAATGGAAACCAGATTCAAAGAACACAAAAAGTCACCTCCACACGATTCCGAACACTGCAAGCCAAATAAACACAACACAACTATAGAAAACACTCAAATACTGAACAAAAAAACAAACATAAACAAACGCAAAATTGAAGAAGCCTTATTTATACAACAACTTAAACCCAAAATAAACCAATATAAAGGAACGCCTTTATACCTATATCAATATAATAAAATAAATAAATTATATATTCAAACAACTAACACCGCCCACTACATTCCGACACTCAGTTACACAACCCCTTCCAAACATGTGGTCAGCTTCCGGTCAGTTACCTCTTTCTTTGTGAACCTGACGATGACCAAAGAAGGTCGAAACGTTGTTCGCTTTTCAATGTAAAATATTTTCTCAACCCAAACGAGCCGTTTTTGCATATATATATATATCTACAAGTGGGTTTTCTCGACATCACCGATGGTTTGAGATGGTAGCTGTCATGTGATATCCTAGCAACAGAAAATTGACCCAGAGGGAGAATATGTTGAAAGTGGTGGTGTCATTAGGTTATAGGTTCAATTTATGCCACTAGGGGTGTGTACATTTAAAATGCTTCATCATCATATAGTTGTTTGTTTTATAATCGGGTTAAAGTACTTTTTATTATATTAACATAAACAATCGAACTTTAGATTTATATATTGTATACCACATTACAAAAAAATACTATTTCATTTTCAATAGTTTCTTAACACTGAATAAAACTGTATTGTTTCAAGGTGTTGTTACTATTGCCATCTAGTATTTAAAATACAAACCAGGATAACAGAACTAGAAATGTATTCATCTAATGAGAAATCCCTGATGTAAGAGATATACTCGGTTTATAATTTTATGATTTTACATTTTTATTTTACAATTAGAGAGTTAAAAATATAAATGGAAGATGCAACAACCCCTACTGAGCTAAAAACTAGACCAGATAGACTAGAAAAAATAAAACTGTTCTACAGCCTCTGCCGCCAGTTACTTTACAACTATTGTCTCAGGCAATTGTGACATTTAACCGTCGCTTTTGAAATGTACTCATGGCCTCAAAGTACAAGTTCGTTTTTGAGGCAATTGGTAATGAACGACGAGCTCTCGGTTGCAACGTCTGAACACCTTAAGTGAAAAAAGCACCACTTTAATTTATTGTAATTTATTGGTAAAATCGGAATCAATCGGTGGAATAGCACCTAAAATCACAAGACTCATAAAGCAAATAATTGGATTTACTGTCACCTGAACACCGAATCATGTTCAGGAATATCGCAGTTTGAACCAAGAAAAACTGACGTTTTGTTTTTCACTATTAAGCATGAAAGTAAAAACGTGATCAAATCATAAATCGTTTTCATCATCAATTTACGCCAAAACAAATTACCTGAAAATATCCATTTACGATTTAGGAAAGAATCCTAATTATGCAAAAGTAGCTTTCAAATAATATTTACCTCCATCGACTGATTTCAATTGTTCTTTAATTTTGAAAACATCGAGAAATGGAAGTTAAGCTCGGCATGGTCAGGTGGGTTAAAGCGTTCAACTCGTAATCTGAGGATCATGGGTTCGAATCCCCCTCGCAACAAACATGCTCGTCCTTTCAGGAGCGAAGAAATTATAATGGGACGGTTATTCCCACAATTCATTGGTAAAAGAGTAGCCCAAGAGTTGGCGGTGGATGATGATAACTAGCTGCCTTCCCTTTAGTTTTAAACTGCTAAATTAGGAACGTCTAGTACAGATAGCCCTTGTGTAGCTTTGTGCGAAATAAACAAAAACAAAAACAGCAGGAAACGAAAGTCTCATTATTGAATTCAATAGTAGTGTCTCCCAATTCTGAGAGTCGACAACTACCATTATACATCGTTTTACATCCACAAACGTTCGTAATTTAAACTTATCATCTCCAATATATTTTCTGGTATCATCAAGCCAAGTTATCTTCTGTTATCGAAGAATCTCTACTATCTTTTGATCAGACCCATTTCTCAAAGGAATTTTTTAGCATTTGTACTTTTTGTCTTTCTGTGTTCCAATAACTTATCGTTAGTTATTTTTTATGTAAACCGTTGATCTTCATAATTCCTCTATAAATAAATTATTTGATATTCCCTTATCATTTTGTTCACAAATATATTTC
Source organism: Carcinoscorpius rotundicauda (assembly GCA_011833715.1). Taxonomy (NCBI): domain Eukaryota; kingdom Metazoa; phylum Arthropoda; class Merostomata; order Xiphosura; family Limulidae; genus Carcinoscorpius; species Carcinoscorpius rotundicauda. Next base: position 76,961,088 of record CM022397.1, on the reverse strand, counting down.
CATGTTGGAAAATATGATAGCGGTAAAAAAGGATGTGGCTTATTAAAAAACACATTTATTTTGATTAGAAGCTTTTAGATATTTCAGAACACTTATATTTTTTCCTTAATATTTCCTTTAAACAAAATTATAAAAATTAATTATTAATCTAAGAAATACGTGAAACGTTCTATCCCCTTTCTCACTCTCGCCTCTCCATACACTGATGCTCACACCCTCTACATTGAAACTGCTTTTGTGAGTTCCAAGTGAAAGTCCAAACTATTGAATCACGATAAACTTTCATATGAAAGTACAACTTCTGAAGGAATGGAAGTTCGTAGTTTGATCTTTATTTTCTTTTACATTTTATACTTTTTGAAGAAATTATCTTTAACCCTGTAATAAGGTACAAATACAACATATCTTTAATATGTAACAACGTTTTAAAGTTTTAGAAATAAAATAAAATAGATATTTCTCACATCACTTGAAAGTTGAAAAGAATATATTATACTTTTACAATGTAAGCTCATTATAAGAATCACGTTTTATGAGCATTATTGAAACATATTACATTTGACTTCCTCATCTATTAATAGGATTTTCACTGTTAATTATTACGTCCGAAATTATTTCAAAAAATACTGCTTTATCTGATCAAACACTTTCAATCATGTTTTTTAAAAGTAACCCAAAACCTTAATTCTCAAGTCTTTAACATGGTAGTCCAATTATTATAATTATCTATGTGAGAATTAATATTTATCATGATTTGTTAAGAAGTTTGCGCAATGCTGCAAAACGATTATCTGCATTAACCCTCCTTTATTTAGCAATGTAAAACTAGAGGGAAGGCATCTAGTTATTACCACACACCGCCAACTGTTGGGTTACTAATGAATAGTGGGATTTACCATACCATTATAACGCCACCACAGATGAAAGGGAGAGTATGTTTAAGGGGAAGGAGATAATTTCATATTATTTTTCACTACCTCTTGAAATTTACTTTAATTCTAAGGATGACAAGTCATCATTAATTTAAATAAAAGTTACACTGTTCAAAACGTTAAACATTTCTCTGTAACAATATTTCAATTGTTCTAAAAGTTATATCTGAAATAACAAAATCCTACAACTTGAAACTTTAAGAAATGATATGTCAAATAATACTCCCTTATTAGTCGAGAATATAAGAAGTTATGTGTCAAATAACACACCCCTACTACCTCATAATATGAAAAGGTATATTTAAAACTTCTATTTTAATGTCTTTAGGCTGTCTTGTCAGAAATGTTTCAGTACTGTAAGTTTTGATTAACAAATCTAATATAGAAACAATTTTTTATGTGTTTGAGTCATATTTTTGAATAATAAAACTAAAAGAGACTTTTGTTCATTACGATGGACAAAAACAGAGTGTCTGACTGACTAAGAAACTAAAATAGGGGTAAAGTTTCAACGAAGAAAAGTTATTGAAACAAGTTGATCAACATTAAAGTTCCAACAAAGATAGTTAAGAGTTCAAGCCGATTTTTTTTTTCAATTGATATTCATTTTGACTAAACATTAAAAGATGAAACTTCCTTCTCTGCAACTTTCCCTACACAATTTTCCCCAAGCTATGGATCTCCATCACATAGAGCCAAACTACGGAACTAAAACGCAAATCATCTTTGGTTACATTTCTTTGTCATATGCAATTACCTTTTCAATCCACTAAGCCCTCGTCAAGTGCAAAGGTGGCGGTAAAGAAGAATATAATACCCAGAGGCCCGGCATGGCTTAGTAGTAAAAGAGTAGCCCAATAGTTGGTGGTGGGCGGTGATGACTAACTACCTTCTCTCTAGTCTTACACCGCTAAATTATGTACAGCTAGCGCACATAGCCCTTGTGAAGTTTTGCGTGAAATTTAAAACCAACTATAATCACGAGAATTGAGCTTTAAGTTTTCAAAAATTAAAGATTTTTGTTTTAAAAGACAAAACTATCAGCAGTTTTTCTTAAAAAGAAACTGTAAACAATAGATATCGTGGGGATACTCGAGAAAATATTAAATTAGCAAGTTAAGTGGGATAAACTTCGAGTATTTGGTTTTAAGAATTTATAAATATGCTACGACTCTACAGGTTAACGTGGAATTTGACATAGAATGATTTGAAAGGGAATAAACGCGTGTTTGAATTAAAACAGATGAAAGAAAGGGAATAAAGCAAGCATTGTTTGTTTGTTTTGGAATTTCGCACAAAGCTACTCAAGGGCTATCTGTGCTAGCCGTTCTTAATTTAGCAGTGTAAGACTAGAGGGAAGGCAGCTGGTCATCACCACCAACCGCCAACTCTTGAGCTACTCTTTTATCAACGAATAATGGGATTGACCGTCCCATTATAACGCCCCCACGGCTGGGAGGGCGAGCATGTTTGGCACGACGCGGATGCGAACCCGCGACCCTTAGATTACGTGTCTCACGCCTTAACACGCTTGGCCATGCCGGGCCTATAAAGCAAGCAACACCTCAGCATTATCATTATCAGGTAAACAACATTAAGGTTTAGCAATAATGTAAATAATAATTATGTGTTGACAAAAAACCTGAAAGATAATTCATAAAAAGAACTAAAATATGTTTTACTTTTTGCACTAAACAGAGTTTTAATACAAAAATTATTTTATGACAAAAACAAAATATAGATGTTAACATAGATGTCAACAACACATTCCTTTCCTGCTGGAACAGCGTTAAGTCTTCAGATTTACAACGTTAAAAATCAGGGCTTCGATTTTCATCGGTGGACACGGCAGATAACCCGATATGGCTTTGCTATAAATGAAACACACGCACACAAACAACACATTTTTCTTAAAATGCAAGGCCCACCTGGTAGAATATAGTATATCTATATACTTCATTCTACCAATAAACGTGAAATGAATGTCATCTAAATTGTTAAATTTAAATAAATTTTACATAAATTGAATCTAGGCTCCATGTGAAGTATCTAATTATAGCACCAATAAGAGTTAAATGGTGTTGTAATGATGGAAATCACACATATAGTTAAGAACAGTTATGTTAATTAGAAAAAGAAATAAATAATAAATGTCTTGATATATTTAATAAAAACTCTAGCATACACTCAGAACGTAATGTGCAACCAATAAATTAATCTCTTGAATATTATTCCTTGGTAAGACAGCGGTAAGTCTTCGGAGTTACAACGCTATATGCGTACTATATAAAAACTACACTGACAAATATAACACCAACATTATTTATAAAATACAATCTAACAACTGCTACGATTCCTATATTAAAAAAAAACATTCAGAAGAATAGCAATAGTTTAAAATAATATGAATAAACACCTTTACAATTTTTTGATCACTGAAATTCACCTAAACACAACATAACCATATAAACGCAAAATCAACGAGGCCCTGCTCACACAACAACTAAAACTAAATCAATATAAAGGAACACCATACATACACTAATTAATAACCTAACAACTAACTTCAACGCCCTCAACAGTGCCGTACCCGTTTACACTCTCGTCCCTTTCACATTATTAACCTGAAGGTCGAAACATTGTTCTCTTCTGTATATTGACGGTAAAATGTGGGCTATTGTGAACGAAGTGTCACAAAAAACATGCATTAGTGCGTTGTTACCAGATAAACGTAAACGATGAGCTATAAAACTATGACCAATACGCAATCTAGCTAGGACAACTTCCTCTCTCTTTATGAAAGCAAGACAGCCACAGTGAAATTGAAAGTAGATCTGGAAAACCTTATTATCGCGTGTCTCACTCCATGTTGACTGTCAACAGACACGGAGTAAAGCCTATAATACAGGACCATAGTCCATGTATGGGAGAGGCACAACTGGGATAGCACCACAGCAGATGGACTTAGCTGCAATGTCAGCGTGCTTGTTCCCGCAAAGACCAGCGTGGCCTCGTATCCAGAAGAACTGGATAGAAATGGATGATCAAAATAAATTGGATAGTCAGTTTTAAGTATCAACTAGACCAGGGTGAGAACTAACGTGAAGCAGTTGAAAGGCCAGTAGAGAATGAAGTGACTTCATATGAATTGGACAATCGATATACTTTATTGCTTCTGTATGATCTACAGCAATAAAAATGGCGTACAATTCGGCAGTGACCAGAGAAAATGTAGAGGGGACGTTGTGTGCAACAATCGAACCACAATATACCATGACAGCGGTTACAGAATCACCTGATTACGAACCATCGATATAAGTAGGAAAGGAGAGATTGTTCAAAAGTATTCGGCAAGTAAAAGGCAGAACTTTCAGTCGGACAGCTGCATTAGATACAAAAGCCAAATGAACACTGGGATCTTGTCTGTGCCGCTGAGGAAGGAAAACAACGCCAGGTAAAATGTTGTGGTAAAAATTGAAATTTTGAAGTAAACAGTAAACACAATTGCAAATCTCCGGGGTACAGAGGAAATTCATGAGACTCGGTGTACAAACTCTGAATGGGAAGAGTGTGGAAAGCCTTCACGCACAGCCAAAGCTCTCTATGATGAATGGGGTCTAATATCTTTAAGGCAGTGCCATAGACTAGAGACTTTTATTGCAGTTTTGAGTAAATGAGGGTACGATAGATCTTTTGCATAAAATCTTATTCTGCTGCCGGAAAGGTAAAAGAGAGACATAAAGTATCAGTGATGTCGAGAAACCCACTTGTTGAGAATTTTATATGCAAAAACGGCTCGTTTTGAGTTCAGGAAATATTTTAAATAGAAGAGCGAACAACGTTTCGACCTTCTTCGGTCATCGTCAGGTTCACAAAGAAAGAGGTAACTGACCGAAAGCTGACCACATGTTTGGAAGGGGTTGTATAACTGAGTGTCGCAATGTAGAGGGCGCGGTTAGATGTTTGAATATATAATAATCTATAATATTAATGTAGGTATAATGGCGTTCCTTTATATTGGTTTATTTTGGGTTTAAGTTGTTGTATAAGTAAGGCTTCTTTAATTTTTCGTTTGTTTATGTTTGTTTCTTTATTTAGTATTTTAGTGTTTTCTATGGTTATGTTGTGTCCATTTGACTTGCAGTGTTCGAAAACGTGTGAAGGTGACTTTTTATGTTCTTTGAATCTGGTTTCCATTTTTCTACTTGTTTCTCCTATATAGAAGTCGTGGCAGTTATCACATTGTATTTTATAAATAATGTTGGTGTGGTGTTTGTCAGTGTAGTTCTTACATAGTATAGACCTTAGTTTTGTGCCTGGTTTTTGAATAAATTTAGTGTTAACTGGAATGTTATATTTTGTTACCAGTTTTTGCCAAATGTTGGTTATTTGTTTGCTGATGTCAGGAATATATGGTATACAGCAGTATATGGTTTCGTGATTTTTTGATTCGTGAGATATATTCACTTTTGTTGGTTAATTTTGCTTTCTGTCTAGGTGTGTGCGTATAATGTTTTCTACGGTTTGTGGAGGAAACTTATTGATGTTGATGAAGTATTGTTTTATTTTGTCTAATTCATCGTTAATTTTATCTGGTGAGCACAGTTTTATGGCTGTGTTGATCTGGTTTCTTAGTATGTTGAGTTTTTGTTTTGTTTCATGTGCTGAGTCCCAAGGAATGTATAGTCCAGTATGGGTGATTTTTCGGTGGATTTCTGTTTTGAATTGTGTGTCGGTTCTTATAATTTTGAGGTTAAGAAATGATATTTGATTGCTTTCTTCCTGTTCACATGTGAAGTTAATGTTGGGATGTATAGAGTTAATGTGAGTGAAAAAATTAAGTATGTGTTCTGTAGATTTGAATCCCGCAACCGTGTCATCTACATATCTGTACCAGTATAGCGGTGGATGTAATGCAGTATTAATTGCTTGTGTTTCAATTTGTGTCATAAAAATATTGGCTAAAACTGGTGATACTGGGTTGCCCATGCTTAGGCCATTTGTTTGTATATAGTTTTGGTTGTTGAACATGAAGTTTGTCTTTATTGTGGTGAATTCTATGAGGGTTGCTAACTGGTTACTGGGAATGTCTATAATTGGGTTAGGGTCTCGAATATAGAGTTCTAAGGCTATCTTGCAGGCTTCTGTTGTTGGAACTTCTGTGAAGAGGGATATAACATCGAAACTGGCCATTAAGGCTTTATGATTAAGTTGATTTAGATTAGACTTGAAATTAAAAGAGTCTTTGATGAATGAGCTGGCTGATGTTGCATATTTGGAGAATGCCCATGCTATGTATTTATCAAGATTGTAATTAAACGATTCATATGTTGACATTATTGGTCGTAATGGACAATCTGGTTTATGAGGTTTGGGGATGCCGTATATTTGCGGTGTGCGTGAGTCGGTTTTACGTAGGTAGGAATAAAGTGTCTGTGAAATTGTGTTGGCTTTTTTCATTTGTAGTAGTAATTTGTTTAGTTGCGTCTCATGTGTCTTTGTTGGATTTGTGTGTATTGGTTTAAATTTGTTCGTGTCTGATAGGATGTTATTCATTTTTTGTATGTATTCATTCGTGTTCATTATTACTATAGCGTTACCTTTATCTGCTTTTAGAATTTTTATGTTTCTCTCTTGTTTTAGGTTTTTAATGGAATTAATGTCTCTTTTTGTAAGGTTGTTTTTTAGTTTTTTGTTTTGTGAAATTATATCCCTCTTCACAGAAGTTCCAACAACAGAAGCCTGCAAGATAGCCTTAGAACTCTATATTCGAGACCCTAACCCAATTATAGACATTCCCAGTAACCAGTTAGCAACCCTCACAGAATTCACCACAATAAAGACAAACTTCATGTTCAACAACCAAAACTATATACAAACAAATGCCTAAGCATGGGCAACCCAGTATCACCAGTTCTAGCCAATATTTTTATGACACAAATTGAAACACAAGCAATTAATACTGCATTACATCCACCACTATACTGGTACAGATATGTAGATGACACGGTTGCGGGATTCAAATCTACAGAACACATACTTAATTTTTTCACTCACATTAACTCTATACATCCCAACATTAACTTCACATGTGAACAGGAAGAAAGCAATCAAATATCATTTCTTAACCTCAAAATTATAAGAACCGACACACAATTCAAAACAGAAATCCACCGAAAAATCACCCATACTGGACTATACATTCCTTGGGACTCAGCACATGAAACAAAACAAAAACTCAACATACTAAGAAACCAGATCAACACAGCCATAAAACTGTGCTCACCAGATAAAATTAACGATGAATTAGACAAAATAAAACAATACTTCATCAACATCAATAAGTTTCCTCCACAAACCGTAGAAAACATTATACGCACACACCTAGACAGAAAGCAAAATTAACCAACAAAAGTGAATATATCTCACGAATCAAAAAATCACGAAACCATATACTGCTGTATACCATATATTCCTGACATCAGCAAACAAATAACCAACATTTGGCAAAAACTAGTAACAAAATATAACATTCCAGTTAACACTAAATTTATTCAAAAACCAGGCACAAAACTAAGGTCTATACTATGTAAGAACTACACTGACAAACACCACACCAACATTATTTATAAAATACAATGTGATAACTGCCACGACTTCTATATAGGAGAAACAAGTAGAAAAATGGAAACCAGATTCAAAGAACATAAAAAGTCACCTTCACACGTTTTCGAACACTGCAAGTCAAATGGACACAACATAACCATAGAAAACACTAAAATACTAAATAAAGAAACAAACATAAACAAACGAAAAATTAAAGAAGCCTTACTTATACAACAACTTAAACCCAAAATAAACCAATATAAAGGAACGCCATTATACCTATATTAATATTATAGATTATTATATATTCAAACATCTAACCGCGCCCTCTACATTGCGACACTCAGTTATACAACCCCTTCCAAACATGTGGTCAGCTTCCGGTCAGTTACCTCTTTCTTTGTGAACCTGACGATGACCGAAGAAGGTCGAAACGTTGTTCGCTCTTCTATTTAAAATATTTCCTGAACCCAAAACGAGCCGTTTTTGCATATAAAAGACATAAAGTATGTTCGGTGCCCTTTTACATTTGACGTGTAGCTGCTTGATGTGTGGAATGAAAGTCAATTTACAATCAATTGTAAGCCTCAAGAACTTTGCCTCAGAGACAAATGGAATGATAAATTTATTTAATCAGAGCTCAGGATAGGAGTCAAAGCTTTTTTTGGTGGCAAAAATGCATGGAAATGGCTTTAGAAAAAGAAAACATGAAACTATTTGTTGTGGTTTACTTCAATAAACGAGTGAGAGCAGCCTGTAGCTGCTGCTCAATAAACATCATGCTCGACAAATGACATGAGATATGGAAGTCATCGACATAGAGTATGTTTGTTACTGTAGGAAGGAGTTGTCCAGTGATGGCATAAATTTTTATACTGAAAAGTGTGACACACAATACAAAGTTCTGATGGAGTTCAAGTTCCTGTGAGAAAGAATGGGAAAATGTTAAACCCATACGAACTTGGGATCGCTGGTTTAAGAAAAAACTTTTTCCAAAAAATGGGCAAATGGCCATGCAACCCATATCAGGAAAGATTTTACAAAGTGCCGTAAATTCACGTAGTATCATAAACCTTCTCAAAGTAAAAAATATATAGAAAAAAGATGATGCCATTTAAAAAGGGCTTCTCTGATTAACGTTTCAAGTGGATTCAGGTGGTTTATGGTGGAGTGTCATCATAGCAACACACATTATATGGGCGACAAGAGATTGTTTGATTCGAGAAACCAAATAAGACGGGTATTATCCATCCTCTTTGTATATTACAGAGACAGCTGGTCAAAGCAATTGAATATAAATATCAAGGAATCCGGGGCTCCTTCCTAGGCTTAGAAGAAGGGAGGACAATAGACAAGCTCTAAGTATCAGGAAATGCATTCTTCTTCCAGATTTGGTTAGCGTCCAGACAAATAGAAAGAGAGGCAAGCGAGAGATGACACATCATCTCGTAGGGAATATCATCAGGTCTGACTGATGTAATTCCATAACAATGAAGAGCAAATTTGAGCTTTGTCAGTCTAAATGGATAATTATAGTCATAGAGACAATTTTCTCTTAAAAATAGACGTTAATGTTCCGCCTGAATATTAATAGCTATGAAGATGGTGATGAGACAGAAGTACCAAATGTACGAAATATTTTTCTGAGAGTATCGGCGAAGTTCTAGGCATCAGCCACTTTCTGGCCATCAGAGAACAAGATTGAAAGAGATCAGAAACATACTACCCACTTACTTTCCAAAGTTATCACATGTGACTTTGGAATTGGTGGCAGAACAGATGCTGATTGTGAATTTAATCCAAGATTCCTTATGGCTTTCACACTTTACCTGTCAAAACGGTGCACAGTTTTTTTCAAAGAAAATGCATTCTGAAATGTGACATACCTACGAAAGGTATTCTAGGGTCCATTTTTAGCCTTTCGTACCATGTCGGAAATAGAATTCCACCACTTAGTAAAATATCATGGAAAACGTTTTGAGATTTTAGAAATAGACTGAGCAACAACTTTAACAGTACAGTCGGTTACTGATGTCACATAAGACTGCAGACAAAGACAATTTAAAGTTGTGAAAGAGAACCAGTTGTCCTGTTCGAGCTTTCACCAAAGGAGACAGGTTGGTGGTATCAACAATGGTCTGGCTCTCTAAAATAATGCGAAAATAACCACTTTCCTGTGGGTCACTGTGAACCCTCCAAGAAATGCAAGAGAAAAGTGAAGGGGAGCAGAAAGAGTGTTTTTCTTTTTTCGTTTGTATAAATTGAACGCAAAGCTACATGAGGGCTACTTGTGCAAGTTTTCATTAATTCAGTAGTGTAAGACTACAGGAAAGACAACTTGTCATCACCATCCACCGTTAACTCTTGGGATAATCTTTCACCAACGAATAGTCGAATTGACAGTCACATTGTAACGCCCTCACCTCTAAAAGGGCGAGCATGTTTTTCGTAAAACCAGACTTCGAAAAATTATGTAGAAAAAAAATTTAAGGGTTTTATGATATTTCAGAGAAGGCTTAAAATTCCTGAGTAGGTTGACAATATTAATGAACAACAGGCTCTAACATCCTTCAAAATTATTACATCACACGTTCTAACATTTTCTCATAGCTGCACAAAATCAATGGAAAACTCTCTTCAATTACTGGCCATAATTCATTTTTAATTGGTTTTAAGTCTCATCAGTACCTTCAAATGATTCAGGTTTAATAACTTTTTACATTTCTTAATATCAACAAATGATACAGACTTAACAGACTGCGTACAGTAATAATGGCGTCCTTTCTAAAATCTCCATTCATTCATTGTAGCAAGAAGAGAATATTCCCGATGAATACAGGTCTTTTCTTTCTCCATTAGAGTCTAGAAACTAAAAATTGCTTATAAATAATGTTCAACTAATTGCTATACAAAACCCTGCTTATTCTTATGTTTTAAAATACCTATTTTTTTCACAAAACATCGAGATGAACCAGAATTATATTTATTTGTTCCAATTCGTTATATATCAAAACAGACCAGTTAAGGGCTCTTTAGACCATTTTTAATAAGGACTTGAGCTTACAAATGCTTCCCACCAACATGACGCTTGATAAATAAAAAGTTTGAAGGTTTAGCACAGGGGACCCCAAACTTTATAAACTTGCGGAGCTTCACGTCAGAAAGAAAACACATTCTGAAGTCTTGAGGAAAAGATGCACATAGATATAAACAACTGGTGAAAAGCGTGGGCAGGCGGCATAAGCGGTTTGAAACTCCCTCGCACCTCATACTCGCCATTTTAGCCGTGGAGGCATTATAATGTGACAGTGAATGACACTTTTCATTGATAAAAACGTAGTCCAAGAGTTGGAAGTGGATGGTGACGAGTAGCTGCCTTCCCTCCACTCTAACATTACTAAATAAGGGATGGCTAGCGCCGACAGCTTTTGAGTACTTTTGAGCAAAATTTGAAACAAACAAACTTCAATCTCTAAAAATATAAATTTAGTAAAAATATAAAAATAAAAAAAATCTTACTTCTACTTACTTTTCAAAAAGTTCTGCTTCCAAAATTTATATCGGTAAAAGTATAGTGTGCTCATTTATTTATTAGGGGCGCAGGTTGGCTTGCTTTTTGTTCACAAAGTCGTTAAATATCTGGAGTTGTAGATGTTACCTTTAAGCGCAAATTATCTTCAATATTTATCCTGTTTCAGAATTGGTATTTGTAGCTGTATAGAATAAAAATGCTTGCTCACAAAGATATCTTGTTGGAAAACGCACCAAAATTTTTAAAGCTCTGTTACTTATTTCAAGATATTCCGTAGCCGCTTGAATCCAAAACTGTGTCATTTTTTCCTGCTGAAATTTTGTTTTTAGGGTATAAACCTTTAAAATTTTAATAAGCCGTTATTTCTGTTTCAAAGGCAAATCGTTGGTATTTCCATAATCAACAAAGGGATTTTGAATACACAGTAATTTTAATAGATGAGGAGGGAAGTGACCCCAAATAGTTGTACACAAAACAGATGTGGGCTATAAGACTGAAATTATTGTATCTTCACCAAACGAAATTTCATTCATAAGTAAAAAAATCCCACTAAAGTTTTCGAAGCAGTCAACTTGTCAGAAAAGTATACATTCACCCTAAAGTTTTAGCTTAAGTTGAAGCGCTTCCATTTTACTCTGATCGTTATAGTAAGTTAACCTAATACACTGCATTGTAACATTCATTTTATTTAGATAGCTAAATATGTTCAAAAGGTAAGAAATTTTCTGTATCAAGCATTTGTCCCTTAGTTTGTACACAAGTTCAAAATGGCATTCAGATAAAAAGAAACCTGTATCCTCACGCAGTTCATAAAACCGAGCAAGAACTTTTCCCCGAGAAAGCTAACGGACTTCAGTTTGCAGCAGGAATATTTTATGGAAACTTCCCAAATTCTCACAGAGTAAACTGTAAATCCTCGGTTTGAATGGTCTTGATTTCATAAAATTAACTAGTTTTGTGTCTTCATCCAATACCTCTTTTAAGTTTTCAAGCATTCGCTTCATTGCAAGTGCATGATGATGAAGACAACAATGGATACTCTCGATGTTCGGGTTTTTCTTTTTCATGTGTGCCACTGCACCTGGAAATTTTCCATTCAAAGCTACAGCTCCGTTAGTGTAAATACTTGAATAAAATTCCCATTGGATTTCATGTTCTTCCATAAATATAGAGATCAGTTTAAACATTTCTTCGCCTGTTGTTTGAGTAATCAAAGATTTGCAAATTCACATAACTAGCTTCGTGAATATAGCGAATAAACACAAGCAACAACGCTTAATCTGCGACATCTATTGATTCATCCATCTGAAGTGAAAAACACTGACTCTGTTTTCCTTGCCTTATCAACTCCGTTAAGCAAACTGCTGACACATGCATGATTCTTCGAGAAACTGAGTTGTTAGAAAGGGGCACAGAGTTAATGTTTTAAAGAATTTTTTTTCAATCAATCATTCTACAAAATCTTTTGCGCATGGTTTTATTAAATCTTCTGCTTGTTTGAGCTTCACATGATTTTGCATTACTGTAACTAATACGATATGAAGCAATAAGAGCACCTTTGTCGTTCTGATAGACAAACGTAAAAATGTAGTTTTCCTTGCATTTAATTGCAAGCACTTTATTTTGGAAATACTTAGAAGTTGGATTTTTTAGTTGGGAGTGTGTGGTTTCTGGATGTCCTTTAAACATTGCTGTATGTAAATTACTGCTACTCAACACTGTCTACATTCAACACACAACCCACTAGGTCCATCTTTGTTACCTGTCAATGTAAAACCATATTTAATAAAACTTCCATCATACTTTCGTTTCTTCCTTGTTTCGATTTTGTTTCTCTGAATGTTTTCAATTTGAGACATAGAGCAAATATCTTGATTGTTGTCTTGAGGAATATCAGACAAAAGCATAATAAACTCCATTAGAGAGTTGTTGACGTTTTTGTCAAATAGTAGCTCTGAATACAGCTAATAATTGTAGGAGCTGGATGACCAATTGTTTGATATGTTAGTACAGTCCATTCTTGGTACGTTGATTGACTAATGACTAGAATTCTTAGTAACACCTGGGAAATGTTCACTGACCAAAAAGCTGATTTTAGATTTCAATTATTTGATGAGCTGTGTTGGGTGATGCTGTAGAGATGCACTTTTTATTCCTAATCTGATAACTTGCGAAGTAAATAACGCATACTATCAGCTAATTCCGGGAAGATTTCTTCATCCAAAGTGAACTGATAAGCACAAAACTATGCATTGTGAAATGGAACACAATGAGCATTCACAAGATGTTGATACAAGAAACAATCTCATGAATAGGACAAGGAAGACCATCAAATGTATATGGGGCGTGTACACCAATTTCACTTTTGCATTAAAGTAATTATGCCCTTCACCAATTTTGGATACATCAAGGTGAAAAACTTCGTTTCACTGACTTTTATCTACATTTGCTTTTCTGTGATACCTACTTCAAAGAGTGGATTGACTTTACCATAGAGTATGGTGATAAGTTGGGAACAAATGTTTGTAGTTGTCAATGTACATATACCTATTAATGTGTGTTTAATTGAATAAAACGAAAATAAACTTTGGAATTTTAGAATAAATTTTATCCAAAAAATCTTAGTTTAGCTAAATTCTGCCTGAGATTTTTTATTTCATAATGTCAAGACAAAACGTTGCCTTTATTGACTTATAAATAACAGCACAAACAATGGTAGTCAGGTAAAATTTTTGCACTTCACGTGATTTACACTGCACAAAAAAGTTTTTATCTTCTTGAACACTGTTGGGTGTTCCTTGTAGATTTTTGGCTGCTGATCAAGAAAATCACATCCAAATTTGCCCATCACCTACCGCTTCATCGAAATCTTCAGTTTAGTCATGTTTTTTTAATTTGAGTTCAAAAATTAACGTTTCTGTAAGAGACCTAGGAACAATATTTTGTGCAGTCTAGGCATGAAATCAGGCTACGTTGCAAGGTGTTCTGTGGAAGTATGCAGCCCGGCAGTGCCTGGGCAGGCCGAAGCCAGCTTGACACTGTCTCAGCAGGCTAAAAACGTGGTTTACATACACAGATGCTGGTCAATGGATTAATATAGACCTTAGAGTGTGTACGTATTGTTTAAGAATATAGTATTGCCTCAGTAACACTGTAACAAGTAAGTTAGATGTTATAGACGTTTTAGAGGACAATTGGTGTTGGTCAGTATGTCTCGTCAATGTCGTAACAGTCGCAATACATTCTGCTATATTTGTGGCGAGTTCATCAGAGACGTCCAATGACTGCTCTTGTGAAGAAAGCATATCATCTGTACATCGGCTGCAAAATTTGTGATCAAGACCAGGAATGGGCGTCTCACATTTGTTGTGCGATATGTGCTCTCTGTCTGAGAGCTTGGCTTAGAGGTACTCGAAAGACAATGGCGTTTGATATGGGAAGAACAGAAAGAACATACAACGGACTGTTACTTCTGATTAACTAACGTGTTTGGTTTCTTTGCCAAAAACAACAAGTCAATCAAATATTCTAATCTACCTTCATCAATGAGACACGTGACACATGACGACAGTCTTCCAATTCCGAAACCACCAGAGGAATGAACCTTATACGAACCAGAAGAAAAAACTTCAACGCAGAGAACTGGCAGTGACATGGATCCGAATTTTGAACCTTGCATTTCAGGCGGTCCACATCTCATAACACCGTCAGAATTAAACGATCTGATCAGAGATTTAGGTCTATCAAAACCAAAGCCAAATTGCTTTGTTAGAGACTGCAGAAATGGTGTTTGCGTTCACCAGGCACGAAATTTTTTTGTTTTTCGAAGCCACCAAGATAATATAACCAAATTCTTTGAATAAGTTGATAGTCTTTGTTTCTTTTTTGACATTGAAGGATTGTTCTCTGCTTGACGTCTCTTTATTGATTTATCAACGTCAAGCCTCAAATATCTTCTGTCGCATAATGACAACGTTTACCCTTCAATACTTGTCGACTATGCAGTACACATAAAAGAAACCTACGAGAACATGGATATGTTGCTGAAGCACATACAGTACAGCAAGTACAACTGGAATATCTGTGGAAATCTGGTAAAAGAATAGTCCAAAAGTTGGCGGTGGGTGATGATGACTAGCTGCCTTCCTTCTAGTCTTATACTGCTCAATTAAGGACTGCTAGCGCAGATAGCTCTCCAGTAGTTTTGCACGAATATCAAAAACAAACAAACATACTCCGGAACCAACTGAATTTGAGATGATTAGAAAGCTGAACGTATAATACTGCTTTAAATATGCAACTTTATGTGGAACATCTATACTGGCTTTAAAAGTAGTATTCGTAATTTCAATATCCTTTTCGGTTATTTTAAACAAAGTTATAGCGAAATAATCAGAAAAGCATAGGATTCTTCTGGATTCTTACAGTTCGTTGAAAAGTTACTAGTAATAGCTTTTAATTACTTAACTCTATCTTAATATAAACAGTTATCACGATACACAATCGTTAGCCTTTTACTTGTCTTTGTGAGGTTACAAAGAGGCTATCTGAAGAGAATCGAACCTTGGTTTTCAGTATTGTAAACTAAAAATTTGCCATTGACTCATAAAGAAGCAGTTTTTTGGATACTGAAACGATTGCGAACTGAGGCCATTTCAACATTAAAGTTTAGGAAGTAGTCTACAAAGATATACAGAAAGAAAACAATTATTAAACTGAGACTAATTGTGAACTATTCACACAAAAACAAATTGTGAAAATATTAAAAAACCTCTTATTTTAAACACTACAATGTGTTTTACCAGTTCTTTTTATTTCGGTATAATAAAATAAAACAATAGAAAAAGATATAATTAACGTTTATATTTGTTTTCTTAAAGTTTTGGTTTGTTTTGAATTTTGCACAAAGCTACACATCTCCTCAGTATCATATCGGTATGACAGATGACTTACAACGCTAGATACCGTGTTTCGATTTCCATCCTGGGCAAAGAACAGATAGCACTTTGTACTTAAATAAAAAAGGCAAGCATAGAGCTACATTTTGATATATCTGTGCTGTGCCCAACTCTTGTTTCAAAAACCGCTTTTTAGCGCTGTGTTACTAGGATATGTTGTTATAATGAAGAACAGGAACCAAGTAATGCTTTTAACTTTGACCTTGAAGTTTTAAGCATCTTAACTTAACACAAGCCTAAATTCCTTTGTTCGATGATTGTGTTTCACAAAGCTCATATCATTATAGGAATTAAAACACGAACATCTTTTGTTGTCAGACCAGTCTGTTGCAGTTATTAGGTAATCTAACGTAAACAATTGGTCTTTTGTTGTCATCTGCCTACGTTATTCCCAAAAGTAATTATTGTCCATACAGAAACAAATTCAACCAACAAAATGTGGTGTATTTTCTCTTAACTTATTCACTTCGTAGCACTAGAAAGCAGAATACTCTAAATTTAGTGACTAAATCATTTAGAATGAAAAATTGGGTGGTTCTTGTGTTACTCGTAATAATTACCGCAATTTTACCGACTACAGGTAACAAATACACACGTCGTACGCTGAATTTTTGAAATTACAATGTTTAAGTCATTTCTTTTCATTTTTTTTAATATATACAGTAAGCAAATCAAATATTTCCACAATTTCACTGTGTGTTTATTCATATTCTTGATGGCTTGTTTGTTTCTTTTAGAATTTTGTGCAAAGCTACACGCGGGCCACGTGCCTTAGCCTTTTCAAATTTACCAGTGTAAGACTAGAGGGAAGACACCTACTCGTCACTGCCCACAACCGACTATTGAACCCTGAAAGGGCGAGCATGTTTGGTGTGACGGTTATTCCAACCCGTTACCTTTAGATTACTTGACGAGCGCCTTAATCACTTGGCAATGTAGTTCCGTACACGCTTTAGAAAAGTTACTTAGTGTAATACTAATTTTATGAGGCTCGGCATGGCCTAGCGCGTTACGGCGTACGCTTCGAAATCTGAAGGTCGCGGGTTCGCGCCCGAGTCGCGCTAAACGTGCTCGCGCTCCCAGCCGTGAAGGCGTTATATTGTTACGGTCAATCCCACTTTTCGTTGGTAAAAAAGTAGCCCAAGAGTTGGCGGTGGGTGGTGATGACTAGCTGCCTTCCCTCTAGACTTACACTGCTAAATTAGGGACGGCTAGCACAAATAGCCCTCGAGTAGCTTTGTGCAAAATTCCAAAACAAACTAATTACGTATTTTCTGTAAATGTTTATTTTATAAGTGACCTGGATTAAGATTGTTTTTAGAACAAATAACCACATGAAGAAATCTGGTAGTTTTCCAGTTATAATGCCACATATGTACACATACAGTTGAATACTGTAGCTGGTCCCACATGCTGAATTACATCCAAAGCGGGAAGACAGTAGCTTCAAGTTTTATTCTGAAGAATGATAAAGATATATGTTTTTTCATCAGAAAATTGCATTAAACTTCAGAATGGCAGAAGGAATAGTCTTCAAACTTACATGTGGAATTAATTAACTCCAGCTTCTCCTGCAAAGATTCATTTAAAATCTATAATAAAGGTTCATATTTTATCGTTAAGATAGTTTATATGATTTAATGTTATTTTGAATGTTTTCGTTTGCTGAAGTAAAATACGTGTTTGTATTGTTTTCTTTACCTAGAACTTAGGTTTTCCCATCACCGTCGGAGAAATTACGTTATCAGAGAACCTGTATCTTTTCAGGCACCACCAACCGTCATTGACCACAACATACGTCATGTAGCGGATATAAGAAAAAAAAATCTAAACTGAAGCTTAGAGCAGCTGAAATTTCTGGAATCGACATCAGCAACAGATAACGTATAACGGTTCTAGTTTCTTTAAATGTTACACCTAACCGATAAGTGTAACAGTAAACTTTCTGAGTTTATTATGTTGTGAAATAAAAAAATGCGATATATATTATTGATTTCTTTGTGATCTGTCTTATGTGAAGTAAATGACAATAAAAAGTTGCCCATGAAAATATATGTGGTACTCTGGTAAACTGAAATACTCAAATGAATTGAACTAAAGCAATGCAATCCATCTCCTTTTTCTCAAACTATTACTGAAAAATATGTCCAACCAAATCTGTAATTAAAACCAAATTCTTTACACACTTCAGTATCGCCATATTGACTAATTTGTTTAAACGCTTCTGTATCAGTGCATCCGGCAAAACTTTTCTTTCAATACATTGAACAAATTGTTTAGGCACCACTATTTTGGTACATAAGACTAAATTGTTTAAATATTTCTATATTTGTACATTAAACATATTATTCATACACTTCAAAATCAGTGCCTTGGACTAAATAGTTGCAACACGTCTATACCGCTGTATAGGACAAATTCTTTACACACTTCTATATCGTTGCAATGGACTAAATTGTTCACACATCTTTTATATCGGTAGATTGGACTATGTTTTTTGAACACTTCTCTATCATTGCATTAGAATTGATTATTTACACATTTCTATGTCAGTACATTGGAGTAAATTATTCAAACACTTCTATATCGAACATTAGACTAAAGTGTTTACAAACTTCCGTATCGGTAGATTAGTCTGAATTGTTTAAACACTTTTTTTATCGGTACATTAAACAAAATTGTTTAAACACTTCTATATACGTACACTAAACTAAAGTATTTACATATTTATATATCTGTACATTAAACAAATTATTTACAGACTTTTATATCAGGGCATTGGAAAAAATTGTCTCAACACCACTATATCGGTGCATTCGATAAATTCTTTACATTCTTCTCTATCGGTCTATCGGTGTAAGCTAAATTGCTTACACATTTCTATATTGTACATTGAACTAAGTTCTTCAAACACTTCTATATAGGGGCATTGATTAAAATCTTTACACACTGCTATAGCAGTACATTCGAATAAATTGTTTAAACTCTTCTATATAGGTACATTAAACTAAATTGTTCAAATACTTCTACATCGTTATATTAGACTAACTTTTTACACCCTTCTATATTGGTACAGTGAACTAAATTGTTTGCACACCTTTGAATTTGTGAATTGTAGTTAGTTTCATAACACTTCTATATCGGGGCAGTGACATATTCTTCACAAGCTTCTCGATCGGTGCAATGGTCTAAATTATTTACACTTCTTTTATATCGGTAGATAGAACTAACGTCTTTACACATATCTATACCAGTGCATTGGACTGAGTTGTTTACACACTACTATATCGTTGTAAAGGATAGGTTCTTTACACACTACTATATCGCTGTAAAGGATAGGTTCTTTACACACTTCCCCAACGGTACATTAAACTAAATTGTTTAAACATTTCTAAATCGGCGCATTCCACAAATTCTTTGAACACTTATATATTGGTACTTTAGAGTAAATTGTTACAGACTTTTACATCGCTACTTTAAAAAAAAAATGTATACCCTTCTGTATCGGCGAAATCGACTAAACTGTTTAAACACATCTATATATGTATATTGGACTAAATTATTTCAACTCTTCTATATCGATGCATAGGGCAGATTATTTACACACAATACTATACAGGGAAAATATACTGAATTGTTTTAACACCTATATATCAGTACATTGAACTGAATTGTTTAAACACTTTTACATCGTTGCTCAAAACAATTTTTTATACACTTCAATACAGGTGCTTTAGACTAACTTGTTAGCATATGTTTTTATATCGGGAGATTAGACTAAGTTCTTTACACACTCCTGTATCTGTACATTGAACAAAATAATTTCTCACTTCTGTATCGGTGCATCGATCTAAAATGTTTAACAAACTTCTATATGTTTAATATAACATTAAACTGAATTATTTACACAATACTATGTTCGAAATCTTAAAGGGTTTTGGTCAGATATCTGAAGTTCCCGTTTACTTTGCAATAATGACAATTATAACTTCAAAAGTTTATAGTATAACAATTGTAGCACATTAATAATAAATGCTTATTTTCTAGACTTTCATTAGTTTTCTTTTATAAGCGTCAGATGAAATTGTTAAAATTGCAGATAAAAAACTACAATACTGTCCTGTTTTGTTTTTTTTTTTTTTTTGCACATCTACACCAGAGCCATTTGTGCTAGCTGTCCTTAATTTAGCAGTGTAAGACTAAAGGGAAGGCAGCTAGTCATCACCACCCACTGCTAACTCTTGAGCTACTCTTTTACCAAAGAAAAGTGGGATTCACTGTAATATTATAACGCCCCCATGTCTGAAAGGGCGAGTATGTTTGGTGTGACTTGAATGCAAACTTGCGCCTCTCATACTACAAATCGAGTCCTTTAAACAACTGGCAATGCCGAGCCTTAGAAAAATTGTAAACAAAAACTTTATGAGATCCCAGATATTTAGAAACTTCTAATCAAACTAAATGCCTTTAATTTATTATCCCATTTTTTTACATTATTAAGTTTTTCTTTTACACTTCAAAAAATATTTTGCTCTAACAATTTACCCTGAAAACAAGCAAATCTAACTCTTCTTGAAATTAACCATTAAATATGCTCGCTCCTTCAGCCGTGGGCGCGTTATATTTTGCAGTCAATCGTTGGTAAAAGAGTTACTCTAGAGTTAGAGGTTATGTCCAACTGTCTTTCCTCTAGCCTTACACTGCAAAATTAGAAAGGGCTAGCACACATAACCCTCCTAAACGTTTGCGCGAAACTCAAAACAAAACAATTTATATAAGAAATCCCTCTACGTTGTGGACACTATATTCCTGAAAACAAATAAAATACACAATTGTAAATTACTGATAATTTACACCGAGAAACAACAATGTTACACTTTAAATATTATAGAAAATATATTCAAAAGACAAGCTGAATGTGCTGATATGGTACTTCAAGACAAGTGGCATGAACACTTAGCTGTTACTTAAAATAAAATTAATATTGAAATTATCGGAATGCTAAACTTGCATATTTATTTTTTTTTGAACTCCTTTATGTATTTCTGTTAAATCGATGCCTAGGAATCATACTGTGATGAGAACGGTTTACTCCATGAAAAGTATGTGAAAATCAAAGTTTCTTTTTTTTGTTTCTTGAAGGATGCTCTGTGTGAACATCGAGGAAACACTTCATGTTTCAGGAAGAAGTGGATGCATGATATTTGGTAGAAATTCGACGGTCTTTTCAGCGGCCGTGCGATAATTAAAGAAGTTAATATTGCTCGACAAACATTAGAATCTGTAAGTTTATTAATGTGTACATATCGAGAGTTGCATTAATTTATAATTTACTCTGGATTAAAAGTAAATTTGTTGTGATTTAAGAAATTATAAACATTTACGCATGACCCATAACGAGAACAAAGTTCTGGGAATAATATCTTTGCGCAAATAACTTTGGTATTGACATATTTTAGCTTAGGCCGATAAGTTCAAAGATAGAATTTAATTAACCAATAGCCCACATACGCCTAACTACTTTGCCGACACATTTTCAATTATTCTCGCACACTTACCAGCAAGAGGGAAAATCAAGACTATCTGACTCACCCATAATATGTAAGCCTAATTCAAGGGGTAGCTATGACCATTATTTTTATTTATATGTTTCGAGTATATTTTTGACAATTTATTTTTTCATTACCTTCTCTAGTTGATTTGAGAACTAATAAACAAATGTAATAACCAGTATATACTGATAGAAAATTTCCTCCACCTATGTACGTAAAAAGTACTGCTAATTCAGACAACTTTTCGATCTCAGAAACTTCTGAATTTAAATCGTACCAATTAATTTCTATCATTGTACGTTTCGTTGCACAGTACCACATAAACTTTGTTCACTTCTAAATTACTGACGAAAAAAAAAGAGAGATGTAATTGTAGAAGATATTAATAAATGAATATTCCTCTGTTAAAGCAATTATCATATTTCTGATTAAAATTACATTTTCAACCGTGAATTAAATATTTAATATCATTATATTTTTATAATTAATTCACGACTTAGAAAACGTCGCTTTATCAAAAAAATAGCTTTTTTAAGTCAATATAACTTTTCATGCCTTCTATATATATTTTTAATTCAATACGAATTCTTATACATCCCATTTATATTTTTAATCCGGTGTGAATAATAGTAACCTGCTGTTTGTATTTTTAATTCAGTATTATTTGTTGCGCCTTCAAGTTCTATTTTTAATTAGGTTGCTTTTTTTTTGTTTTTTTGAATTAAGCACAAAGCTACACAATGGGCTATCTGTGCTCTGCCCACCACGGGTATCGAAACCCGAATTTTAGCGTGCAAGTCCGCAGACATACCGCTGAGCCACTGGGGGGCTAATTAGGTTGCAGCTGTTGTAACTCCCACTTGTACGTGTGAAATAAAGATATATTTTAATATAGAAGTTATAATAGAATTTTAAATAACGATTCTAACAAATATTTGATAAAAATAATAATTTGAGTCTTTCTTGTGGGTCGGGACGTTCTTAAAAAACTGTGGACGGTTCACGATGAGCTAATTAATTTTTTGAGTTGATGTTGGTACAATTCAGTTGACGTGGAGATATCTAGTTATTCACACTCCTCGCTTTTCACCGTTTAATTTTCTTTGTTTGTTTAGAACAAAGAGCAAAGCTACACACTATCCGTGCTCTGCCCACCACGGGTATTGAAAGTTTTTGTGTATGTATTCGCAGACATACCACTGTGCCACTCGGGGGCTTCGCTATTAAAGGTATGTAATGACTTCATACAAATAACAACATCCGACGTTAAATAGTTTTGAGTATTCGATATATTTAAACGTTTGTGGTCAGATATGTGAAGTTCCCGATTACATCGCGTCAATGACAGTTATTACTTTAGAAGTTTATAGTATACCAACCATAGTACATTAATAATATATGCTGCCTTTTCGAGAATTTTATACATTATCTTTTATAAGCGTCAGGAGAAACTGTATAAATTGCAGATGAATGCGTGGCCTGGCATGGCCAAGCGCGTAAGGCGTGCGACTCGTAATCCGAGGGTCGCGGGTTCGCGCCCACGTGGCGCTAAACATGCTCGCCCTCCCAGCCGTGGGGGTGTATAATGTGACGGTCAATCCCACTATTCGTTGGTAAAAGAGTAGCCCAAGAGTTGGCGGTGGGTGGTGATGACAAGCTGCCTTCCCTCTAGTCTTACACTGCTAAATTAGAAACGGCTAGCACAGATAGCCCTCGAGTAGCTTTGCGCGAAATTCAAAAAACAACCAAAAAACAAGCAGATGAATGTACAATACTATCTTTCACGCAATACATATTTAATATTATAAGTTACACGTATTTCTATATACATATTTAAATGAAAAGTCATCAATCCTAAAATAAATATATAATAGCAAATCTGTCACAGTTTAACAGGTTTTCACATTTTTCAATACTTGCAATACGTTCAAATTTGATAGGCTTAAATATTCCTCAATATTAGATCATGATGCACGATTAAGAGGCTGTAACGTTCATTAAAAGCTTCACCAAATACAGGTTTAATCATATTTATCATTCTTACAAGTCAGTACATGATACAGAGAAAGTTTGAAATTATTTAATAGATTGACATGATCAATGGATAACAGGCTTTAACATTATTCAAAATCAGCACTTGACCTATAACAGATCCTAACATTTTTCCACAGCTGCACATAATCATGGAAAACTCTCTTCAATAACTGGCCATGATTCATGTTTAATATATTTTAAGTCTCACCAGTACTTTCACATAATACAGGTTTAATAACTTTTAAAATTCCTCAACACCAACACATGATACAGTAATAATGGTATCATGGTACAGACTTGGGTACAGTAATAATGGGGACAATTATAAATCTCTACTAATTCTCCATTAGATTCTAGAAACTAATTAACTGCTGATAAAGAATATTAAATTAATTACTATACAAAACCCTGCTTATTCTTTTGTTTTAAAATACTTATTTTTTTTTCACGAAACATCGAGATAAACGAGAACTATATTTACTTGTTCTAAGTTGTTATATACCAAAATAGACCCGTTAAGGGCCTCTTTATACCATTTTTCTACAAGAATCTGAGTTTAAAAATGCTTTCTTTCAACATTTATTTTCCTGAAGAATAAATTTGAAGACTAAGCACAATGATTCCCAAGCTTTTCAGACCTGCGTTGCTTCATCTCAGAAAGAAAAATTATTCTGGAGTCTTAATAAAGGTTAGAATTAAATTCTTTGTGATATATCTCAGAAAGGCTGGTATGGGTATTACCAACATTACCAAAATATTTAAGAGAACAATGTTTCGACTTTATTGAGTCATCTTCAGGTAATCAAAGATAAACTTTGCAAGTGACCATTGCAGGGAATATGTCTTACGGTTGTTGTTGTTTTGAATTAAGCACAAAGCTACACAATGGGCTATCTGTGCTCTGCCCACCACGGGTATCGAAACCCGGATTTTAGCGTGTAAGCCCGCAGACATACCGCTGAGTTACTGGGGGGCTATGTCGTACGGACGAGAGTGTCAATGTGTACGGCATCGTAGGGGACGTTGCAGTTAATTGCTAGGTTGCTAATTAGTATAAGTATAAAGGTTTTCCTTTATATCGATTTAGTTTTAGTTTTGTATAAGTAGGCTTAGAGAAAGGTAGGAGAACTGCCTGGCACCATGAATCAGGAAAAACACTCTCCTGCCAGATAGATTAAAAACAATTAGAAGAATAACAAGAGAAGCAGAAGATAGATGGCGTAGCATTTCATAGTGTAGAGACTGTCAGCTCGAAAGGAAAGAGGTGATCGCTCTGCCCGAATATTGATAGTTAAATAGGTCGAGTAACAAGAAGAAGTACCAGATAGCCAGCAAATCCTTTCACCTATATTATCGGCGATGCTCCGAGCATCAGTTACTGTCTGATAATCAGAGAGCAAGATCAAGAGGGGGACAGAATTATATTGCCCACTGACCTATTGAATCTTGTCACATATGAATTTGGAACTGATTGTATAAGTTTTGCTGGTTGTGAACCTAATCCAAGATTTCCACTGGCTTCAACGTCTTTCCTACCAAGGATGTGAACGGTTTGTTTGTTTGTTTTTGGAATTTCGCACAAAGCTACTCGAGAGCTATCTGTGCTAGCCGTCCCTAATTTAGCAGCGTAAGACTAGAGGGAAGGCAGCTAGTCATCACCACCCACCGCCAGCTCTTGGGCTACTCTTTTACCAACGAATAGTGGGATTGACCATCACATTATAACGCCCCCACGGCTGGGAGGTCGAGCATGTTGGGCGCGAACCCGCGACCCTCAGATTACGAAGCGCACGCCTTAACGCGCGAGGCCTTGCCAGGCCTAAAATAAATGTTTTTTTTTATTGCTGAGTATCGGTGTTTTGAATTAAGCACAAAGATACACAATAGGCTATCTCTGCTCTGCCCACCACGGGTATCAAAACTCGGATTTTAACGTGCAAGTCCGCAGACATACCGCTGAGCCACTGGGGGCTATTTTAGTACCAGTCAGATGGTTTAGGTTTATCATTTGTCCCTATCTAAAGGTATCATCACGTGCAATAAAAAAAAGCGAGAATTTTTGATGTGACAGGGATTCGAACCCGCGACCCTCGGATCATGGGTGTGAACGGATTTGTTGGAAAGCGATGCAGTGCGGGAGTGTGGAATACCAACAAGAAGTACACAAGAATCGTTTCAGAGCCTTCCGTGCCACATGGCAGGCAAGATTCTACCACATACGAGAATATTGTGGAAAACGTGGTTTCAGGAATACACTGAAGAGCTGCTTGTATAATACAGTAAGTTACCACTGCCACACAGTCGTCTGCTGGTGGTTTACAGACGATAGCAGGATCAAATTTTGTGAGAGGAGTGAACGAGGGCACGTTTAATTGATTCTGCTTCCACCAGGGCACGCGAGTTAGGTGGTATCGACCACGGTCAGCCACTTTCCACAAATTACAGTAAAATGATCACTGCCTCGTTGATTATTGTCAACCCATTGATGAAAAATGGGACAATAGCGAAGGAGAGCAAACTGACAGATCTGTGGTAGAGAAGGGTACACTAGGTGCGTAGCAATAAGTATAAGAACCAGTATTGAGTATTGTGTAGAGATAGGTTGTAATCAGAGAGCTACACGGAGTGATCCTCCTTTCAATATCCGCACTTCCCCAGTCGTGAATGTTCGTTGAAGTCTCACAGGATTAAAATTAAAAAGAGAGACAGCAACTGTTCAACGACAACATCAAGGCCTGATTGATCATGTCTCTTCAGGTGTCTTGTAGAGAAAACAAACAGTGATGGTGTTACCCAAGGAAACACGGATGGCTACGGCCTCAAAGGGTGTTTTGTTTGGCAAAGACAAGGAGGGCACATGCTGATCAACCAACAGTGCCACCCATCCATGTTTGTCATTTCTGTACAAAGAAAACAGCCGAAAGGTGACTATGTCGGCATGTTTCAGAAATGTATACTGCAAGGAAAGACATACAGGATGGTAAGAAGGAATTAGTGTTTTGATGTCATCCAGATTAAAGCGTAAATCTTAACAGTTTTAGTGGATCAAGAGGGTCAAAACGAATTGGGTAGAGAGCCCTTCTTTTCACGACCACATCTTCTTCCTTTACTGTCTTTATTCGAGACAGGAATATCGACCTCCATAGATCCTGCCCTGGGTCGATTGGACAGGTCTTTGCTATTGAGCGAGGGTTCCAGCGAGCGAAGACGTAAATAAATGATAGTTTTGCATCTTGGGGTGGGAGAAAACGATGTACTTGAGACCTTACCCAAAACCAAAGGAAGTAAATCTTGGGATTTGCTGGAATGTATGTTGAAGACAGGTGTTAAAGTTGATTTCTCAACTTTGTGTAAACAATTTTGTTCAATGTTCCGAAATAGAAGTGTGTAAGCGATTTAGTCCTTTGTACAGGTATTGAAGTGTTTAAACAAGCTGGTCTGTTATACTGACATATAAGTGTTATATCAAGAAATTTGTCTTATGTACCGATATAGAAGAGTTTAAACAATTTATTCTAATGTAACGATACAGAAGAGTTTGCAGAATTAAGTCTATTGGACTCTCATCGAAATTAATTTTTTTCTTTCTTTCATTTAACGTATTGAGTTATTTTACGGTTGTTGTGTACATAAATATGGTATTTTTCTGTGACTACTTCTCATTCCCTACTCTCGCTTACGACACTTGTTTTCGTACTTGTGATATGCAGAGCAGAGATAGATCATTGATTTGCTTTGCTTTTATGAAAAACAACCAGTATATGAAACCATATTGAAATAAAACTGAATAAAGTGTTTTAGTTCACGTTACAAAGAATGTTTTTATATATATTGGAGTTTTATAATAAAGTAAATCCAACTTAGAAAGTGCTTTGAAAAAAATTGATATTTCAATTAATTATCAAAACTAATCTACTGTGATTAATCAACTGTTGATAGAACTTTTATATGTCAACGTATTTGGTTGAACATATTTTTCAGTAACAGTTTGAAAAAAAGGAGACTGATTGCATTGCTTTAGTGTAATCTATTTGAATATTTCAATTTAGCAGAAGAACAAATATATTTTCATATGGAGTTTTTTATTGTCATTTAATTCATCAAAGACAGATTATAAAGAAATCAAGATTATACATTGCAATTTTTTTATATAACTACATAATAAAATCAGAAAGTTTACTGTATGATTTATCTGTTAAGTATAACATAAAAAGAAACTACAAACGTCATACATTATTTATTGCTGATGCGATTTCGGAAATTTCAGTCTGATTAGACTTCATCTTTTCTCCTTTAAATAACGTTTGGTATAGCGATAGATCTTTGGTGTTGACTGAAGGGTTTAGGTCTTTTGTCAACATTTTTCTCTGTTGGAGAAAATGGAGAAACGCTGATTCTAGATAAAGAAAACAAACGAAACGCTATGTAACCTTACAAAACGGTAACACTGAAAACAATATTCATTCATATAAACTATATTAACTGTAAAATATGAATATTTATTATACATGTTAAATGAATTTTTACTTGTGCAGGAGAAGCTGGAGTTAATGATTTTTACTTAATTGTTTGAAGACAATTCCTTCTGCCATTCTAAAGCTTGATACACTTGTGTGAAGAAAACGAAACATATATCTTCATGTTTCTTTAGAATAAAACTTGAAGTTATTGTCTCCTCAAACAAATCCTGTTTAACTACTACACTTTTCTCTCGATTTTTGTTTCAAAAATAAAGCGCGTGATCTAGTGGTTAACATGTCCGGGATGTGCATTCAGAGATTTCTGGTTCAACACTTTCTGTATAATCGCACTTTTCACTTTGAGTGCTTTTCGTGGTTGTATATACCATTCTCCCTCTGATAACAATAGTGTAACACAAGATTACAATCAGTGTAGAAAGTTAGGTATGGCTGTATGCAATAGCTTCGCACAAAATTCTCAAAAAATTACCAAAATAAAAATATCAAAATTTATCTTTCCGCTTAGGGTGTGACTGAACGTTTGAGCTGAGCTACAGTATTCAACTGTATGTGTACATAGGTAACGTTAACATTGGAAAAATACCGGATTTCTGCTGTTGGTTATTTACTCTAAAAATGTTACCTCACTTATTAAATAAACATCCACTCATAATACTTCATTAATATTATACTTCGAAAATAAATTTTCTAAAGAGTGTACGGCCCTGCATGGCCAAGTGGTTAAAGCTCTCGCCTTGTTATCTAAAGGTAACGGTTTGGAATACCCGTCACATCGAACATGCTCGCTTTCAGACACGGATTCGTTATAATTTAACGGCCAACTCCACTTATCGTTGGAAAAATAATGGTCCAAGAGTAGGTGGTGGGCAGTTAAGAGCAGCTGTCTTTCCTTTCGCCGTACATTGCTATATTAGGTGAGAATAAAGCAGATGGTCATAATGCAGCTTTACACAAAATTATAAAAGAAACAAACAAGCCATCAAGGATATCAATAAACAGATAGTGACGCTAGAGAAATATTTGATTCGCTTACGGTATATATTTGGGAAAAATAAAAAGAAATGACTTAAACATTCTAATTTCATAAATACAGTATACGATGTGTGTATTTGTTACCTTTAGTCAGTGGAATTACAGTGATTATTACGAGTAACGCCAGAACCACCCAAATCTTCATTCTCGATGATTAAGTGTATCCTGCTTTTTAGTGCTTCAAAGGAAATAAGTTGAGAGAAAATACGCCATCTTTTGCAGGTTAAACTCGTTTCTGTATGGACAAAATTTACTTTGGGGAATTATGATTGCAGATGTTTATGCCACGCGTCGTTATGAGAAACAAGACACATCTGTTCACATTAGATTTTCTGATAACTGCAACAGACTGGTCTGCCATAAAGAGATGTACGTGTTTTACTTGCTATAATAATGTGAGCTTTGTAAAACACAATCATCGAACAAATGAATTTAGGCTTGTGTTAAGTTAAGGTAGTTGAAAACTATAAGGTTAAAGAATAGAGCATTATATGGTGCCATGTTCTTCATTACAACAACTTATTCAAGTAGTACAGCGCTGAAAATCGGGTTTTAATACAAGTGGTGAGCACAGCACAGATATTTCACTATGTAGCTCTGTGCTTAACATGTTTATTTTTATCTAAGCACAAAGGTACTCGAAGGTCTATCTGTTCTTTGCTCGAAACGGAAATCGAAACACGGTATCCAGCGTTATAACTCCTCAAACATACCGCTTTGACACTAAAGGAATGTGCAGATTTACGCCAAATTCAAAAGAAATAAACCGAAATTCTATGATGAAGTCTAAATTTAAAAAAACAACACAAATAGAAGGTTTCTGATAGTGATAGAATTCAGGTTTCGATAATCGTGGTGTGCAGAGCACAGATAGTCCGTTATGTAGCTTTGCGCTTTATGACAAATAAACTAAACGATTACAGTCACTTGTTCATCATAATATACCCCAGTTTTAATCGCCCTGGTCAAATACCCTTGAATCCGACACATACCAATCTCCAATTTTATTGTCAAAAGGGAATGAGAAAATAACACATTGATGCTGGACTGGACTTTAACAGGTCGAAGGATAATATCCCAGTAATCATTTGATAAAATGAAACGAAATTTTAACAATATGTTGTGAGGAAAGAGTAGCTCGTAATCTTAAAACCGTGAGCATCAAATGTGAAACCACCGATTCATGCTATTCCCACTTTGACCTTTATTTAATAGTAAATATGCAGACAAAACACCCACTTCAGTAATAAGTAATAATTTTTTAAAGAAGTAAGTTGTTTTGACAACTTTTACTCTGTTGTATTCTTACTATTATACCAGGTTTTTTAACTGTTTGTTCTGAAGCACAATTTATACAATGAGCTCTTTTCGCTGTGTCTAAACCTGATTTAATAACGGTGAGCTGAGCCATTGTTTTTCAAACTAAGCTCCGCAGAACACTTGGGCTCCACCACAGTTATTTGCGGATCCGTGTGGAAATTTTAGAATGTTAACATATTTTTTTAAAAACTGTAACATTTAATTACAATGTGCTGTACAAAGAAGTAAAATATATCTTTAATATAAGAGGTTTTTCGCGAATTGGGCTTTTTAATATTTTATTTTCTTTAACACACGAAGACTTTATTTAGCTTAGGGGAAGTGTTAATTAACTTCAACAATAGCTCGACTGGTTGTTGACAGATATGATATCATCTCAAGATCGAATGCGTCATTGGAGATGCTAAATACACTAATAATTTTCGTTTGAAACATCAATCAACCCTGAGTAGTGATGCTAACTATCTTTCTAAAGCCAGATTTGGATTAGCGGCTAAATCTAAAAAAAAATGAAATATGACGTCATAGCTGAAACTTGTCCAAATTTGAAACATTGTGATAAAGTTAGATGCAGTATCTATTGTATGAATTTCAGAATATATTTATATGAAGTATAATGATATTTATGACAACTATAATCAGAAATTGCTATATTAGGTTAGATTCGTTGTAGTTTAATTAGAAAAACTTGGTACCAATGAGCACTATGATGTCTTATACCCGCATGATGTCATGTTTCATTTTTTTCACTTCGTTCGAGATTTAGTCGAACGTCAGTTTTGACTTAATATTTTTGTTATTTGGCTTAAAATGTTTGTTATAAAACAAATGAAAACTATTGAAAATATATAATTTTTACGGTTTTGCCTTTTTTCACACATATTTATTTCCGACTTTGTTACATAAAACACTGATCTCAGGTCAGCATGTCATTGTATGATGATAAAACTTAAGTACTTGAACGAATTTTCATTAGGAAAATATTTTGTGTTCATGAAAATATTTCTGAAACGCCAAAGATATAAGAAAACGTTTTTATACCAATTAACAATTAGTTGTTACCCTTATAAAGGATAAGTGACTGAATATCAGTAATAAATCGCAGTGTGCAAGCACTTAAACACAGGATGATGCAAGAAATACCGAAACAAGAATGAAAAGAAAGTATGATAAAAGTTTTATTGAATATGGTTTTTCATGGACAGGTTATAAAAATGGTCCTAGTGGGTTGTGTGTTGAATAACAGTAATTTGCATACAGCAATGTTTAAAGGACATCCAGAAACCACACACTACCAACTAAAAAATCCAACTTCCAAGTATTTCCTAAATAAAGTGCTTGTTTTGTTTGTCCATCACGACCACAAAGGTGTTCTTATTGCTTCATATCGTATTAGTCACAGTAATGCAAAAGCAAGTAAAGATCATACAATTGCAGTAGATTTGATAAAACCATGCGCAACACTGGCGAAGAAATATTTATTTATGGAAGAAAATGAGATCCAACGACAATTTTATTCAAGTATTTGCACTGATGGGGCTGCAGCTATGAATGGAAAATTTTCAGGCGCAGTGGCACATAGAAAAAAGAAACATTCGAACATCCATAGTATGCATCGATGTATTCGTCACGCACTTGAGATAAAACGAAAGCTGGAAGGCTTAAAAAAGGTATTGGGTAGTGTCATAAAAATAGTTATTTTTATAAAATTAAGACTAGTCAATGCGAGGATCTTCAATTTACTCTCTTAGGATATGGGAAGTTCTCATAAAAAGTTGCTGCTTAATACTGAAGTCTGATGTCTTTCTCGGGAAAAATGTTCTTGCGTGATGGTAAGGTTGTTTTTATGTTAATGCCATTTTGAACAGGCGAACAAATTAAGGGAAAAATGCTTGATACAGAAATTGGCTTAAATATCGGACATATTTGCCTACCTAAATGAAGTGAATGCTATAATGAAGGGTAAGAGAGTAACTTATTGTTGTTGTTGAATTAAGCAGAAAGCTACACAATGAACTATCTGCGCTCTGCCAACCACGAGTATCGAAACTCGGATTTTAGCGTGAAAGTCCGCAGACATACCGCTGAGCTGCTGGGGAACAACAGAGAAACATGAAAGCGCTTTAACTTAAGCTAAAACTTTAGGGTGAATGTAAACTTTTAGAAAACTTTGGTATTATTTTTTACTTATGAATGAATTTCGTTTGGTGAAGATGCAATAGTTCCAGGCTTGCACCGCATGTCTGATTTGGGTACAAAAATTTGGGGTCACTTCCCTCCTCATTTATAAAAATTACTGTATATTCAAAATCCCTTTGTTGATTCTACAAACACCAACGATTTCCCTTTGAAAGAGAAATAAAGGTATTTGAAATATCAAAGAATTATACTCTAAAAACGAAGTTTCAGCAGGAAGAAATTACACAATTCTGGATTCAAATAGTTATGGAATATCTTGAAGTAAGTGAAAAATATTTGAAAAGTTTGATGCGTTTTCTAACAAGATATCTTTGTGAGCAAGCATTTGCATTGTAAACAGCTACAAATACCAAATTTGTTAACAGACTAAATAATGAAGATGATTTGTGCTTACAGGTGACATCAATAACTCCGGACATTAAACTCATTTGTGAACAAAAGTAAGCCCTTCCGCGCCATTAGTAAACATATATAAAAAGTACACTGCATAAATTTTGGAAGCAGATCTTTTTGAAAAGTAAGTGGAAGTAAGAATTTTACTTTAAATTTTTATTTTTTTTACTGAATTTTATTCTTAAAGATTGATGTTTGTTTGTTGTGAATTTCGATAACTACTCGAGGGCTATCTTGAACGAACGAGTATGTGGAGTTACGGGGATTCGAACTGTTCATACCTAAATTACATCATTTATAAAATAAAAATATGCACAAAGCACACTTAGTATCAAACCCTCAAAGTAACTTTTTTGAAGAAATCAATTCGTAACTATTTATTTAAGTCATAAAGATTCTGAATAGATAAATACTAATGGTCTAAAGATACATTAGTTGTTTAATCATAAGTTTGCAAAATCTAATAAAATGAAAAGAAATGCTTTAAACATTCTAATTTCATAAATACTCTATACAACGTGTGTATTTATCACCTGTACTCAGTATAATTACAGGTAGCGCTTGAACCACCCAAATCTTCATTCTTCGATGGTTAAGTGTATTCTGCTTTATATTGTTACAAAAGAAACTCAACTGTTCACATTGGATTTCCTAAAAACAGCAACAGACTGGCCTGCCACAGAAAGATATTCGTGCTTTACTGCCATAATGTGTTTGTTTTTGAAACTTCGCGCAAATTTATGCGAAGGTTATCTGCGTTAGCGTTCCCTATTTCAGCAGTGTAAGACTAGCGGGAAGACAGCTAGTCATCACAACGCACTGCAAATTCTTGGACTACTCTCTTTTACCAACAAATAATGGATAGATCGTCACCTTAAAACGTCTCCACGACTGAAAGAGCAAATATATTTGGTCTAACGTGGCCATAATGATATGAGCTTTGTCAGATATGAGCATCGAACCAACGATCTTACGCTCATGTTAAATTGAGGTAGACACGAAATTTAAAACAAAGAACAATATATTGTATTCTGTTTCTTATTGCAAACCCCACTTTCAGTGGCCCAGTGTATGCCTGACGACTAACAATGGCACAGATAGCCCTTTATGAAGCTTTGTATTTAACCTGTGCTTTTAGTTAAATACAAAGCTACAAAAAGAGTTTAAAAAGTCAAAACGTATATCATTTTAAAAGAAGAGATATTTAAAGATTTTCTATCTGTAAACAAATTTATCACTTGTGTTAACAATGTTTTTTTTATTCACAGTGAATAATTCAAAATTTGTCTGAGTTCAGTAAGTGTTTTTTTTTTGCTTGTTTTCCTAGACTACCTCGAAATTTTGTTGCTAGAATGATTTCAGTTCACAATGACATTGTCACGCTTTGGGTCAATGGTAAGTTTACAAGCTTACTCTGCATAAGCCCAAGGTTCGATTTTCCTAACATATTCTCTCTGTAACTTTGCAAAAATCATAACAACGACAACAAGTGAAAGGCTAACGATTGTGTATCGTGATAATTGTTTATATTAGGATACACTTGAGAAGTAAAAAAACTATTAATCGTAATATTTTAATGAACCTTAAAAATCCAGAAGAATCGCGTGCTTTTCTTACTGTTTTATCAAAATGTAGTTTAAAGTAGCGAATGAGTATGTTGAAAATACGAATACTTGTTTTTGAAAGCCAGTATGGATCTTTTACATACGAGTTAATACTTAAAGTTACTTACAAAATTACATTTATAATTGTAATCATCTCAGAGTCAGATTGTACAGGTATACTATCACTCGTTTGAATAGTTGAATACGTGAATTCATTAATACAGAAAATATACCCTATTTACAAATGTTTTATATACACATCAGTAATGTGTATGTTGTTAAATTATCGCCCAAATGAGTATTTCAGTTTCAAAAAGCAGCGTAAAAAAGAAATTGGACCCAGAGATTTAGTTCATCAAAGAAAACATAATTAAAAGGTGGAAGATTTCTGTATTTCAAAAACTTGTTATATTTTTATTGTTCCTTGCTTTTCCAGTTAAATACTTATTTGGGCGATTATTAAATATCATATCCCTTCATGGCGTGTATTGAACAGATGTGTGAGCACGGTATATTTAGGTAATTTTTCTTAATTTTTTCTCAGCAGTTCTTTGTTTACTTATGATTCATTTGTACACCAGTTGTTGTAAACCCGGAAACTTGTATTAATATTTTTCCCAGATAAAACTTTAAAGCTACAGTCACTTTTTTGTACACATTACTCTAAGGCAGGAATCACCAAACTTTTTTCACATGGGGCCAGATTACTTGGGGAATGAGAAGCACGGACTGCATGATCATTATGTTCAATACTCGTAAGCTGGAACGAAAGCTTTCTGTAAAACACTTAACACTAAGTTTAGAATGCCACATTAGCCATGTGGGAGTAGCATGCAATACACACATACAATAAAAAACAAACAGAAAAACAATCAACATTTTTATTTACCAAAAGGTTATCAAAGAAGGTAACATTAACAAAAACAATTGTCACATCGTACATAGTGAGTACATATTTGAATTTCACTAAGCCCCAAAAAAGTTAGTGAGATTTATCAAATTGGCGTTTGGCTTTCAAAATATCTTCAATGTTCGGTTTTGAATTGCTGCATCCAGTCATTAGAATTGCTTCCAAAAGCTCATCAGTCAACCTTGATCGATGTACCGACTTCACATACTTCATTTTTGAAAATGCTTGTTTACTGATTTAAGTTGTTTCGAACACTGATGCCATACCAGATGCGAACTGCTTCAGCTTTGGAAAATCATCTTCAGGTATGCAGCTGTAAAATTCAATAAGTTGTCTCTCTCTGTGTTTTGCTTTCAACAAGTCATTTCCTTGCAAATTGATGACCTCCAGCTGAAGTTCCACTGTCACGTCATCAATGACACAATCAAAAGGATTCTGAAAAAGGAGAATGTCACTTTCGATTCTGTCGAGATCTGAAAATCTCTCTAAAATGCCTATTTAAATCACCAATAATCTTTTACTGAAACTCCAGGTTAACATCTTATGTGATTCTAGCATGAAACTCATTGAAACACTGAAAATTAAAGAGTTTTCCTTCTTCCAAATGTACTTTAAATAATGACAACTTTCTCCAAAATCTTTTAATGATTCTATAGAGAACACAGACGAGGTTATTCTTCCCCTAAAGTTTCAAGTTCAATTCATTCACGTGGGATGTGATGTCAACCAAAAATGACAACTTTGACAACAAGGTTGGATCCGACAGAAGTTGATCGGCTCTGTATTTATCGATAATAAATATATCTATTTCTCTTCTTAGCTTATAATAATGATACAAGACTTTACCGCAACTGAACCACCTCACCGCCGTGTGATAAGGCAAGTCACAGAAATCCGAATCAATTTATTCAAGAAACGTCTTGAACAGGCGATGATTAAGCGCATGACCCCGAATGAAGTTCACAGCAGAAATGACTGTACGCAAGAAATATCTAAGTGTTTCCTGATCAGCTCCACCAGACGGTTCCTTAGTTCTGCCATATTTTTTCCTCCATCAACTCTGTACACCTCCAAGCTGATTCCACTGAAGTTTATAGTCTTGCAAAGTTTAATGCACTTCCATTAAAATGTCATCTCCAGTTGTTCTTCCGTGTATGCTGCAAACTGATGCCAACTCTTCCGTGATCTGAAAGTCTAAATTAACTCCACGAATGTACACGAGAAATTCTGATGTACTCGAGAGATCAGTAGACTTATCCAGTGTCAGAGAATACCATGAGAAGTTTCTAGCTTTTTTGCGTATCTGTAATGCTATTCACTTTAAGTTTTTGTTCTCTCCGTACAACTGAAGTTTCTAAAAGGCTGATACTTTAAAAAAAATTGACTTTTTCGGGACACAGGTTATTTGCTGCTTCCATCATACACTATTTGATGAAGTTGCCGTCAGTAAAATGTTTTCCTCGCTATTTTGTAACTTGTACGAGTGACAGATTCATTTTGAGCAAATTTTCTCGTGAAGAGATTCTTTTGAAATTCAAAAACACCTGAAAAATTAAAAAAAATTCCTGAATTTAATTTTTTCAGAAGGGAACTTTTCTGAAAATTTTAAATATGTTGATAGATGTATTGTTTCATAGTGACGCCGAAGATTGTACTCTTTCAAAACGGTAACACTTTCGATGCATATCACACAAGTAGCTTTCTGTTTTTTGTTTCCACAAAAAAGTACTTTTCTCCCCATTCTTCACTGAAAGCACGACACTCAGAGTCTACGTTTTTTCTTTTAAAAGCAGCCATAACGATGGGTGAGAAAACAAAACAGGATCTGAAAATGGAAAACACAGAACGCTGTGAGTAAAGTATTGTACTGGTCCAAGAAAGCACAAACAAAATATATTGAAACGTACGTTTGCCACGACTCTTACCTTAGAATGAGTTACGAAAAGCGCATAACCCGACGACTCAGAGAAACGAGCTTGCTGATGCGGTAACCCTAGGCCGCTGAATTTACAAGATGAGTCGATAGAACAAGGGTTAAGTCTGTACTTATTTTCTAAATTCTACTGCTTTCACAGATACGTGCCTCGATATGAATAAACGGGCAGCAAGGACGAAAGAATTTTCCTGTTGATTAAAAATGCGCGTGGCATCCATGCTTGTTTTCATCATAATGTCAACTTTTCGTTGAAAAGCTACTATTAATAGTTTTTAATTACTTAACTCTATCTTGGTATAAACAGTTATCACGATACACAGTCCTTAACCTTTCACTTCTTGTCGTTGTTATGTTGTGTTGCCAAGTTACAGATAAGCTATATAAAAAGAATCGAACCTTAGATTTTAACATTGTAAACTCGTAAACTTACCATTAACCCGCGCATAGACAGTCCTTTTGTTACCAATATGATTGTGAATTGACTGTGAAATATATATATGTGTATATATTTGTACAAGTCTTTTATAAAGCGAAAATGTCATTTTTTTTTATTATATTTAATTGTTTTCTTAATAATTTCGCTTCAAGAATTGTCATACAGCCGCTTCAAACTTTCTACAGTAACGATCGACATTAATAACAAATCGCGGATAACGTTTCTAGATTCCTTAAAATAAAAGGCGTTCCCGTCAATTTTCTGAGTTCATAATGTAGTTATATTATTATAATACCTGCAGCATAAAACCGAGATTTACTTATAATCTGTCTTTATTGAAGCAAATAATAAAAAGGTTTATATGAAACTGTGTGGGTTTCTCGCCTAAACTGAAGCAATGAAATAAATTGAACTAAAACAATTAGTTTTATTTTTTTAAAAGCATCACTGAAAAATATGTTCACTTAAAGCATAAAATTGTTTACAACAGTTGATAAGCTACACTTGGTTAGTTGTAATAACTTGTTGTAATATTTATTTCTTCAATATTCTTTCTAACTTAGATTTCTTTTATTCTCGTTTGTTTTTGAATTTCGCGCATCGCTTCTCGATGGCTATTTGCGCTATCCGTCCCTAATTTAGCAGTGAAAAACTAGAGGGAAGGCAGCGAGTCATCACTACCCACTGCCAACTCTTGGGCTAGTCTTTTACCAACGAATAGTGAGATTGACCGTCACATTATAACGCCCCCACCGCTGAAAAGGGGAGCACGTTTGGTGCGACGGTGATGCGAGCCCACTACCCTCGTATTACAAGTCGCATGCTTTAACCCACCTGTCTAGGCTGGGCCTCTTTTATTCTTTAAGAAACCAAACATTTTGTAATGGGAACAGTAAACTAAAACACTGCATTCAGTTTTATTTTATTTTTGTGTCATATACTGGTTGTTCCTTTTAAGGCAAAAACCAAACAATGGACTATAGTGGTCTACCTTTCTACTATGAATACAAACACCAGATATATCGCATCGTAAGCCTGCAGACTTCGTGCTGAGCTGGGTTTCAGGGTGGGGGCTAGTGTCACTAACAATACTGTGTTCAAGTAAAGTAACCTCTCTCATTACGTCAAATGACAGAAAAAGAAAAACACATTTCAAAGAGAGTACAATAAATAAAATTGTCTACATACTTTGACATTGATACATTGGACTAAATTGTTTACATACTTCCATATCGGTATATTAATTTCTTTACACTCTTTTATATTAGTACATAAAACAAATTTTTTTGCACATTCTGAGCAGCAATCTTCAACATATATACCACATGTTGTACCTCATTTTCTTTTCCTACATTCTCTTTCAGATAAACCTTTACGCCAAATGTCTCCCTTTCTCATTCAGAAGGAACTTAAGGGACTTGCTGGCTCTCCAACTTCAGTAAAAAGTTTCGATCTGGCGACATATTGGTGGAAACATCCACATCTTAACACAGTGAACTCCTCTTCCATTCAAAGGCAATTACAGATATCCCTATTGAGGTTACACCTCATGCTGCTTTGACTGCATCACGAAGAGTTATTATAGAGAAGGACTTGAAGAAAATGTCCAAGTCGGAGATTTTCGCTGGTTTCTCCACCCAAGAAGTTTCAGCAGTGAGGCGTATCTCAACAGGCAAAGATGGGATTATAATCCTGACCAGTGTCCTCATTCTGACATTTACATCACCACATCCACTTTCCACCTTCAAGGCAAGTTATCTTAATTGCAAGGTATTTTGGCATTGGTTCGGTCACTCGAAAACGATCGTGGTTCTTTGACGTTTGCTCGTAACGGTTGCAAGGATCATGATGCTTATGAGCACAAAACGGACCCTCATTACTTTAGTTGCATTTCTTCTTACTGTTCCTAATTTCGTTCTTGTCCTAAAAGATGGAATATAAAGAGGTGCAGCATTTGAAAACTATTCATAACATTACTTACCCTGAGACTCGAAAGTGTCTCTTCACCACTTCATCTCGACGTTTTGCGCACTACTACAGTGCACTACTACTTCAACAACAACAGTGGGAGTGCAGACAGATGTCTCTGTGCCTCCAGTAGTATCGTTCTGAAACCAAATAAAAAGTATTTTGTCCTGCATGATTAAAAAGTTGATTTATCAACGTCAAAATCAACCTCTGTCTCTAACATACATTCCAGTAAATCCCAAGATACACAACCTTTCGTTTCTCAGGTACATCTTCTTCTTTTACCTCAAGATGCAAAACGATCATTCGTTCACGTCCTCAGTCGCTAGAATCCTCTTCCAACAGCAACGATCTGTCCGATCTGTTTATTGAAACACAGCAAAAAAAAAACGACGTGGTCATAAACAGAAGGGTTCTCCACCCAGTTCGCCTAAACATAAATAAAAATGGCCATCTTGATACAATGGAACTGTCGAGGTTAATGTTCTAATCTGGATGACATCAAAACACTGACTGCTTCCTACAAACCTGTATGTCTTTCCTTACAGGAAACATTTCTGAAACCTGCCAATGCATTCACCTTTCGGTAGTTTTGTTTTTACAGAAAGGACAGGCTGTGTGATGGAGAAGTGCATGGACGGGTATCACTCTTGATTGATCAGCATGTACCCACTCTGTCTTTACTACTCGTCACACTCTTGAAGGCCGTAGCCATTTGTGTTTTCTGGGGATCGTACCATCCCTATTTATTTTCTCAACCTGTCACCTGGTGAGACATTTGATCAATGAGACCATCAAGGTCTCATTGAACAGTTGCCATCTCACTTTTTATCCTGGGGGATTTAATGGATATCATCCCTTCTGGGGAAGTGCTGATATTGATAAAAATGGTCGCTCTGTAGAGCTTATGCTCTGTGATCACAACCTTTCTTTTTTCAATGCTGGTTCTTATACTTATTTTCATGCACCTAGACAATACTTTACCATTATTGTTCTCTCAATATGCTCCCCTTGTCTATTCTCCCATTTCTCATGGAGGGTTGACAATAATCCACGAGGCAGTAACCATTTTCCTATAATTTTGAGTTAGACTGACAATGGTCCATGCCACCCGGCGCACGTATCCCGGTGAAAGCTGGATCAAGCAAACTTGCCCTCTTTCAATGCTCTCACAGAATTTTATCCTGCCATTGTCTGTAAGCCATCAATGGACGTCTGTGTGGCACCAGTAACTAACTATATAATAAAAGCTGCTGCTCAATATATTCCAAAACGACATGTTTTCCAAAATATCTTCATGCATGGTGGGATCCTGTCTGCCACATTGCACAAAAGGCTCTAAAACGGGCCTGGAATACTTTTCGTAGGTATCCCACACTCTCGCACCACATAAATTTTCAGCAGCCCCGTGCACGTGTTCGTTGAGTAAGGAAGGCATCAAAGCCAGAAGGAATCTTGGATTAACTTCACAACACGCATATCTTCTACCATTACTTCCAAAGTCACATGGGACAAGATTCGAAAAGTCAGTGGACAGTATAACTCTGTTCTTCTCTCGCTCTTGCTCTCTGAAGTCCATAAAATAACTGGGCATAGCCAATACTGTAGGTGAAAGCTTTTGCCGGGTATCTCGCACTTCTGCTTCTTCTTCCACCTTCTTAGCCTTCAAGATTCGGGCAAAGCAATCATTTCTTTCCTTTTGTGATTATAATTATAATAATTATTATTATTATGATTATAATAGTCCCTTTACACTGGTGGAACTCAAACTGGCGCTTTATCAGTCTGGCAGTACATCGGTTGGACCTGATGATGTACACTATGAAATGATGCGCCATCTATCTTCTGCTTGTTATTCCTCTGATTGTTGTTAACTAGATGTTTTTCCTGATGCTTGGCGCCCGGCTATTTTCCTAATTTTCTCTTAGCCTGGGAAGGATTTCCAAGGTTTATTTGATCTACCGTGCATTTGCTTTGACGAGCTGTCTCTGTAATACCTTAGAGAGGATGGTTAATGCTCGTCTTGTTTGGCTCCTCGAATCAAAGTACCTCCTCTCGTTCACCCAGTGTGGGTTACAAAGAATGCGCTCCACCATGGACCACATGATTCGACTTGAAACATAAATCAGAGAAGCGTTTCTGAAATGATAACATCTTGTATCAATATTCTTTGACATTTAAAAGTCTTATGATAAAACATGGAGGTATGGCATTTTGAGATACCTCCATATATATGGGTTACCTGTTCATTTGCCCATCGTTATTAAAAACTTTTAATGGACAGGAGATTTCAAGTTCGTGTGGCTTCAACATTTTACCGTTCTTTTCTACAGGAACTTGGAGTCCCTCAGGGCTGTCTTTTGAGTGTCACACTTTTCACCATAAGACTAATGCTATCACTGAACAATTCCTTCTTATTGCTGCAAATTGACTCTATTCTAACGAATTTCACATCTCATGTCAGTCGTCAAACATAATTTAAATTGAGCGGCATCTACAGATTGCCCTCAATCGTTTACTGAAGTGGACCACAGCAAACGGCTTTAACTTCTCTCTCTCTCTCTCTGAAACCTTTTGCATGCACTTCTGCCGCCTAAACTACGTATTGGTGAAGTTGTGCTGCCTGGTCCCTAAGACAAAGATTTTGGGGCTTATCTTTGTCCATAAACTGACTGTATAGCACACATCTAGCAGCTACTGGTTAAATGTACAAGAGCACTGAACATCTTTCTTGTACTCTCTTCCCCCACTTAATGAGCGGAGAGATGTTCTATGCTAAAGATATATCGTGCTCTTATTCGATCAAACTCAACTATGAATCATTGGTCTATGGCTCTGCCAGGACGTCTGCTTTAAAGATGCTGGACCCCATTCATCATCAAAGACTCTGTGCTTGGGCTTTCCACACATTCAAACTTCAGAGCTTACAGATAGAGTATCCTGAACCTTCTTTGCACCTCCGCCATTTATAAGTGTCTTTACTATATGCTTAGAAATTTCGTTCCTTAACAAAACATCCCACCTAGGGTTGTGTT
This sequence comes from Carcinoscorpius rotundicauda, assembly GCA_011833715.1. Taxonomy (NCBI): domain Eukaryota; kingdom Metazoa; phylum Arthropoda; class Merostomata; order Xiphosura; family Limulidae; genus Carcinoscorpius; species Carcinoscorpius rotundicauda. The sequence continues at coordinate 76,918,160 of CM022397.1, read as the reverse complement.
TTCCTTCCTCGATGAGCCATGTTTTTTCAGGCCAGAGAGTCTGCCGTTGCTCCTTTTGGCCTTCATATTCAGGCACAGTTAGATGAATAGGGTCTTTTTTGGATAACATTGCTGTAGTGGCTGGTCATCCCATCCCCCACGTCTTCTTAGAGTTCCCCAAATGTGACCTATATTTAAGTCATCTGAGAAAAGTAGATACTCCTGATTGGAAATACCAACAGCTATTTGCTGAACATCTTTAAAACCATCCTCCCATTCTTATTTATACAGATGGTTCGAAATCAGGAGACTATGTGAGCTCTGAAATGGATTTTTGTGACTCGATGTTTGCGCGCAAAATCCCCTCTACAGCTTCTTTCTTCACAGCTGAACTGTACGCCATTTCCCTTGCCCTAGATCACAGTACTCGAATTGCACTATTTATACTGATTCGCTTAGTTTTGTACTGGCCCCCTAAATCGCTTCACATTACTTCACATCCTGTTCTCGTTGACATTCAACACCGACTAACCTATTTCTCTCTATTATCCACTTATATTCAGTTTTTCTGGATACTTGGACACGTTGACATTTGCGAGAACGACTTTGCCGACACCGTAGCTCTGGCTCTATCAGCTAAGTATTCAAGGCTCAGCTCCGTGCCCGCTGACAGTGAACTTGGTTTGAGCAACCTGAAAATAAGCTTTTCCAAATAAAGCCCTATACAAGACTTTGGTCATCTTGCTTTCGTAAGGATAGGAATGAGGAAGTTGTCCTAACTAGACAACGCATTAGTCACAGTTTTTTAACTGATAATTTTCTTTTATTTGGAACCGATGCACCAATGTGTAGTCTGCGTAACAATCAGGTCACAATGGGCCACATTTTACTTTCTTGTCATTGTTAAGAGTCGTAATGACGGCACCATTTTAAACATGTTCTGTCCCAAGATTTGTCTGTGACGTTAAACAATTATTGATAATAGTGACACTGTCCACCTTGGAAATATTTTTTTAATTTTTTAAAGACCATTAATCTTTTTAATGCTATTTATTTTTTCAAATTTATTTATTAGACTTTTTTTAATGTGATTCCCTTGAAGAATCAAAGTCCATCTTGTTTGATTTGAAATTACAAAATGGTCGTAACGTCAAATATCACTAAACTAGGACAGGAAAGACCAACTTTAGGGGACTATCCGTTAGTCATCCTGGGGAGCCATAATTAAACTTTTGTTGCATCTCTTTTAAAACTTTTATTACTTTACTTCCTGAAATTGTCATAACGTAAAATAACTCGGAATCAGGACTGGAAAGGCCAACTACAGGTGACTGACAGTGGTTATTAAGCTTACCTGTTAGTTTTTCAGGTGATTTATGATAATTACAATTATGCTAAAGAAAGTTCTTTACAACTTTTATCACTGAAGTTTTTTTCTTACCGCTGTAGAATAGATGTAAAAATGGTTTTATACTATTTTTGTATAAAAACCACCGAACCACAAGATACCGTGACAGGGCCCACAGAATCACCTGACTTTGAACCATCGATATCAATACAAATCGAGGGATTGTTCAAAAGTGTTCGGCAAGTAAAAGACGATACTTTTAGTCGGAAGTATCCACCTTCCTTAGATGACTGAAAGAAAGGTAACAGGTGGGAATGGTAATAAGCCATAGTTGGATGGGTTGACCAGTAGAAACAACATCGTCATCCAAGGACAGACCCAATTCAGACAGCTGCACTTGGTTACAAAAACCAAATTGAACAATGGTAACTTGTCTATTCCAATGAGGAAGGAAAACAACCCCAGGTAGAATGTTGTGGTAAAAATTGACATTTTGAAGTAAACAGTAAAGACAGTTGCAAATGTCGGGGGTGCAGAGGAAATTCATGAGACTCGGTGTACAAACTCTGAATGGAAAAAGTGTGGAAAGCCTCCACGCACAGCCAAAACTCTTTTTGGTGGATGGAGTCCAACATCTTTAAAACTGATGTACATAGACTAAAGACCAGTTTTGAGTAAATAATGGCAAGATAGATATTTAACATAAAATGTTATTCTGCTGCCCAAGAGGTGAAAGAGAGACCTCAAGTATGTTTGGTGCCCTTTTACATTTGACGTGTAGCTGCTTGATGTGTGGAATGAAAGTCAATTTACAATCAAATGTAAGCCTCAAGAACTTTCCCTTAGAGACAAATGGAAAGATAAATTCATTGAAACTGAGCTGAAGATAGGAGTCAAAACCTCTTTGGTGGAAAAAGTGCATAGAAATGGCTCTAGAAATAGAAAATGTGAAACTGCTTTTTGTGGTCCACTTCAATAAACGACTAAGGACAGCCTATAGCTACTGCTCAATAAACATCATGCTCGACAACCGACATGAGATGTGGAAGTCATTGACATAGAGTTTCTTACTCGAGAAAGGAGTTGTCCAGTGATGGTCGTTAATCTTTATACTGAAAAGTGCTGTACACAATTCACAATTCTGAAGGAGTTTAAGTTCCTGTGGGAAAGAACAGGAAAATGTTAAACCCACACGAACTTGGAATCGCTGGTTCAAGAAAAACTTTTCTATAAAGATGAGCAAAAAGCCACGCAACCCATAGCAATAAAGGTTTCACAAAATGCCATAAATTCACGTAGTATCATAAATCTTCTTAATGTAAAAATTATGAAAAAAAGATGCTGTCTGATTAGGGGTTTCCCTGATTAACGTTTTAAGTCGAATCATGTTGTTCTTGGTGTAATGTTGTCATAAGAACACACATTGAATGGGCGACAGGAGATCGTTTGATTCCAGCAATTAAAGAAGATGAGCGTTATCCATCCTCTTTACATACTGCAGAGACAGCTGGTCAAAGCAATTGGATCGTAGTATGATGGAATCTGGGGATCCTTCCCAGGCTTAGAAGAAGGTAGGACAATAGCCAAGCACTAAGCATCACGAAAAGCATTCTTCTGTCATCTTTGGTTAAAATATGTCCAGACGAATAGCAAGAGATGCAAGAGAGAGATGGCAAAGCATCTCATAAGGAATATCACCTTTCACTGTCTGTCTTTGGAGGGTCATCCCTGTTGCCACCTCTTGCAATTCATGGTTGGCACAGGACGCAGGCTCTTTGGTGTTCTTTTGAGCCTAGAGGCAATTATGTGTTTTGACTCTCCTTCCTGGTACGTCGGCGCTGCTGCTACGTTAGGGCGGTGTCGTACCGTGTTTGTCGTTTTACCGACAGATTCCCGTTCTTTCTACCATCTGCTGGCCTCTGCATGTACCCACAGGATCGAGCGATATTCCCCTGCTCTGCCGTGGGAAGTTGTTTGGGGCCGCATTGGACTGAACCATGTTGATCGCGACCTCCAGTCTTTCAACTGGCGTGTGGTGCATAACATCCTACCGGTGAGGGAGCGTACCGAACCGTGGAACTCGTGTACAAATGAGTTGTGTCCAGTGTGTCACACCCAGGTGGAATCTGTCTTGCACAGGCTGGTCCTCTTTACGACGTCGGTAGACATCTTGAAAAGCGTTGCGGGCCTTTTGCTCGGAACAACTTGGTCTTCGAGTAGGCTCCGGTGTCGTACTTTTCAATACTGAGTAGGGCCAGATATTGGCTGTTACTCCACGTAGAGGCGGACTATCAGCGCCTTTGTTCCGGGACATTTTACATCTCTGGTGGCCGGATGTCTCGACTTTTTATGTATTGGTAGGGGTCGAGTGGAGATCGGCTTCTGAGCTGCCCTGCCTCCACTCTCACTTCTTGTGTTTTTGTTTGTATATCATTCATATTTTTCATTTGTAAATAATTATGCTTGTTTGTATTTCATGTTTCTTTTCATTTATAAATATTCATGTTTGTTTATATATCATGTTTCTTTAGAAACGTGTTTGTGTTGTTTTATTTATCGGGAACGCGGGTTTCCCCATTACCGTCGAAGAAATAATGCTGGCAAACAACGTATACCTTTCCAGGTACAACCAACAGTCATTGGCCATACCAGAGGTTACCAAACTACGGCCCTCGAGGTTATTTTATTCGGCCCGCCAGCAGCTAGCCGCTTTAAAAAAAAAAGTAACATTTCATCACCGATGGTCGCTTTAAGCTGGCAAACACAAGACGCTATGATAAAAATAAAAAAGATTGTCACGCGCATTTTTAACCAACAGAAAAATTTTTCTTTCGTCCTTGCTGCCCGTTTAATCATACCGAGGCATGTATATATGAAATCATTATGATTTCGAAAAAAAGACAAACTTAACTCTCGTCCTATTCACTTTGTCTTGTTAATTCAGCGGCCTAGGGTTACCGCATCAGCAAGCTCATTTCTCTGAGTCGTCGGGTTATGCGCTTTTCGTAACTCGTTCTTAGGTGTCGTGGTAAACGTACGTGTCAATTATTCTGTTTGTGCTTTTTTGGACCAGTACAATACTTTTCTCACAGCGTTCTGTGTTTTCCATTTTCGGATCCTGTTTTGTTTTTTCCCCCATCGTTATGGCTGCTTTTAAAAGAAATAAAATAAACTTTGAGTATCGTGCTTGCAATGGAAAATGGGGAGAAAAGTACTTCTTTGTAGAAGCAAAACAGAAACCTACTTGTGTGTGTGATATGCACGGAAAGTGTTTCCGTTTTGAAAGAATACAATCTTCGGCGTCACAGTGAAACAAAATATCTATCGACGAATTTAAAATTTTCAGAAAAGTTTCGTTCTGAGACATATGAATTCATGAAACGTGTTTTTGAATCTCAGAATAATCTTTTCACGAGAAAGTTTGCTGAAATTAAAGCTGTCACTCGTACAAGTTAACAAATAGTACACAGGCATCTGAAGGCATCTTTATTAAAGACTGTATGATGGAAGCAGCAAATGAGCGGTATCCTAAAAAATACAATTTCTTTTAAAGTATCATCCTTTCAGCAACTTCAGTTGTACGAAGAGCAGTAGAACTTGAAGAGAACATCGCATTACAGATTCAACAAAAAGCTAGAAAGTTCCTATGGTATTCTTTCTGACTTTGGATAAGTCTACTGATCTCTTGAGTACGTCACAACTTCTCGTGTTTATTCGTGGTGTTAATTTAGACTTTCAGATCATGGAAGAGTTGGCATCTGCGGAAGACATTTTCAAGGAATTGCATAGAACTCTGAAAGACTAGAACTTTCAGTAGAATCAGTTGAAAGGTTTAAAAGTTGATAGAGTAAAAAATATGGCCGGAGTTAAGAAGGGACTGGTGGTGCTGATTAGGAAACAGATGGAAGATCTTAAACACCCAAACGCTCTGTTCATACACTGCATCATACATCAGCAAACACTCTGTGGAAAAGACTTAGATATCTCTTTCGTAGTGAAACCAGTCATTTCTGCAGTGAACTTCATTCGTGGTCATGCATTTAATGATTGCCAGTTTAAGGCGTTTCTTGAAGAAATTGATTCGGCTTTCTGTGACTTGCCTTATCACACGCCAGTTTAGTGACTCAGCTCTTGTCTCGTTTTTATAAGCTGAGAAGAGAAATAGATATATTTATTATCGAGAAATACAGTGCCGATCAACTTCTGTCGGGTACAACCTGGTTGTCAGTTTTGGTTGACATCACATACCACATGAATGAACTGAACTTGAAACTTCAGGGAAGAATAACCTCGTCTGTGATCTCTATAGAATCATTAAAGTACATTTGGAAGAAGGAAGCCTCTCTCAGTGTTTCAAAGAGTTTCATGCTGGAATCAGAGAAGATGCAAACCTGGAGTTTCAGAAAAAAAAATTGTTGGTGATTTAAATAAGATTTTTAGATCTGGACAGAATCGAAAGTCACATTCTTCTTCTTCAGAATCCTTTTGATTGTGTCATTGATGACATGCCAGTGGAAACTCAACTGGAGGTCATCGATTTGGAAGGAAATGACTTGTTGAAAGCAAAACACAGAGAGAGACAACTTATTGAATTTTACAGCTGCATACCTGAAGATGATTTTCCAAAGCTGAAGCAGTTCGCATCTGGTATGGCATCAGTGTTCGGAACAACTTAAATCAGTGAACAAGCATTTTCAAAAATGAAGTATGTGAAGTCGGTACGTCGATCAAGGTTGACTGATGAGCATTTGGAAGCAATTCTAATGACTGGATGCAGCAATTCAAAACCGAACATTGAAGATATTTTGAAAGCCAATCGCCAATTTGATAAATCTCACTAACTTTTTCGCGGCTTTGTAAAATTCAGATATGCACTCACTATGTGCGATGTGACAACTGTTTTTGCTCTTATCACATTCTTTGATAACCTTTTGGTAAATAAAAATGTTGGTTTTATTTCTCTTTGTTTTTTATTGTATGTGTGTACTGCATGCTTCTCACACATGGCTAAAGTGGCATCCTACACTTAGTGTTAAGTCTTTTACAGAAAGCTTTCGTTCCAGCTTAAGAGTATTGAACATAATGATCATGTAGTCCGCGCTTTTCATTTCCCAAGTAATCTGGCTCCCTGTGAAAAACGTTTGGTGACCCCTGGGTCATACGATACGTCATGTAATGAAGAAAAAAGTTAAACTGAACTTTAAAGCAGCTGAAATTTCTGGAATCGAATCAGCAATAGATAACGTATAACGTTTCTAGTTTCTTTAAATGTTACATAAAACCGATAAATGTAACAGTAAACTTTCTGAGTTTATTATGTAGTGATATCAAAAGAATGCGATATACAATCTTGATTTCTTTGTGATCTGTCTTTTGTGAAGTAAATTACAATAAAAAGTTGCCCATGAAAATATATGTGGTACTCTGGTAAACTGAAATATTCAAATTTATTGAACTAAAGCAATGCAATCTGTCTCGTTTATCAAACTGTTACTGAAAAATATGTTCAACCAAATCTGTCTGTTTGCAAACTTCTACATTGGTACAGTAGAGTAAATTATATACACACATTTATACCAGTATATTAGACTAAATTCATTACATACATTTATATAAGTACGTAAGATTAAATTCTTTACACACTTCTGTATCGCCATGTTGACTAAATTGTTTAAACACTTCTACATAAGTGCAAACCAATACATTGGACAAATTGTTTACGCATCTCAATTTCAGTACATTGGACTAAATTGTTTAAATACTTCTATATTTGTGCATTGGACCAAACAGTTTACACACTTCTATATCGAAAACATTGTACTAAATTTGAATATTAATGCATTCCACAAATTCTTTACAGTGTTGTATATCGGTACAACAGACTAAATTGCTTAAACACTTCTACTTTGTTGCATTAAACCAAATTCTTTACATACTTTCACATTCGTTAAAACCTTGTATATTGGTGCATTAAAATAAATTTTTTACATACTTCAAAATCTAATAAATTGTTTAACACTTCTATATCGAAACATTAGACTAAATTGTTTAAATTCTTCTATATCGGTAGATTGTACCAATTGTTCACACACTTTTACGTTGATGCATTTGACTACAAAATCTACACACGTCTATATCTGCACATTGGACTAAATTGTTTACACACTTCAGAATCTTTACATCATACTAAATTGTTTAAACATTTCTATATCAGTGCATTCAACAAATTCTATACACTTCTACATGGGTACTTTGGACAAATTGTTTACATACTACTATATCGGAGAATTGTACTAAACTGTTTAAACAGTTTAATGTGTATATTAGATTAAATGATTTACACTATCATTTTGATGCATTGGTCTAAATTGTTTCAACACTTTTATGTCGATGCATCGGACAAATTCTTTACACACATTACTATCTGTATATTGACTATATTGTTTACCCACTTCTGTGTCGGTGCATCGGACTAAACTGTTTGAACACTTCTATATCGATCGATCACACTGAATTATTTACACACCTCTAAATCGGTATGTTGGACTAAATTATTTAAACTCTTCCATATCTATTTTATAGGTATATTACTCTAAATTATTTACACACTTGTATATCGGTATATCAGACTAAACTGTTTAAAAAGCTCCATATTGAAGATTAAGGGAAATTATTGGCAAACTCTTCCATATAGTTACATTAAACTGAATTGTTTACGTACCTGTATATCTGTATATTAAACAATTATTAACACACACTTTTACATAAGTGCCTTGGACTAAATTGTTTTAACACTTTTATACCGCTGAATAGGACAAATTATTTAAACATTTCTATATTTTTGCAATCGTCTAAACTGTTTACACACTTCGATTACGGTACATTGGACAAACTGATCACGAACTTTCGGTGCACTAAACTAAATTTCAATAATACTTCAATGTTGGTGCATTGTACAAATTCTTTACACACTTCTCTAGACTAAATTGGATATAAATTTTTATACGGTACATTGACTAAATTTTTCAAACACTCCTACACCGGTGCAATGGATTAAACTATTTACCCACTTCTGTATTACTATATTTAAATAAATTATTTAAACATTTCTATATTGGTGCATTACACTAAATTTTTTCACACTTTTATATCCCTTCATTAAACTATATTGTTTACACACTTCTATATCTTTACATTTTACTAAATTGTTTAAGCATTTCTATATCTGTGCATTCCAGAAAATATTTTCACACTCTTGTATGTCAACAAACTGCAGTTAACTCTTCAAACACATCTAATTATGTACATAAGACAAAATTTTTCACACTTCTCCATCTGTGCATCGAACTAAATGCTTTTAACACTTCTATGTCAGTGATTTGGATTAAATTGTTTCAATTGTATAAACAATTGTGAGTCGGTACTTTAGACTAAATTGTTTACACAGTTCTATATCATTGCATTGGATTTAATTGTTTAACATCTTTGATATAGGTGCTTAGGAGAAATTATCTACAAATACTTCTATATCAGTACATTAGACAAAATTGTTTAAAGACTTTTATACAGGTAAACTAGACCAAATTGTTTACACACTTGTATATCTGTACATTAAACAAATTATTTACACACTTTATATCAGTGTATTCGACTAAATTGTTTTGAACTAAATTGCTTAAACACCTCTCTATCGATGCATTGGATAAATTCTTTACACACTTCTCTATCGGTACAGTAGACTAATATGTTTAAACACTTCTCTGTCGTTATACAATAAGTGATTATTTACACATTTCTTTATCGGTACATTCGAATAAATTATTTAAACACTTTTGTATCGGAACATTAGATGATAGTGTTTACAAACTTCTATATATGTACATAAGTCTGAATTGTTTACACACTTATATATCGGTACATAAGAGTAAATTGTTTACATAGTTCTATATCGATCAACTGGACTAAATTGGAAACACTTCTATATCTGTACAATAGACTAAATTATTTAAATACTTCTATATTGGAACATTAAACAAAATTGTTGAAACACTTCTATATACATACACTAGACTAAATTGTTTACACATTTATATTTTTGTTTGTTTGTTTGGAATTTCGCACAAAGCTAATCGAGGGTTATCTGTGCTAGCCGTCCCTAATTTAGCAGTGTAAGATTAGAAGAAAGACAGCTAGTCAACTCTTGGACTACTCTTTTACCAAAGAATAGTGGGATTGACCGTTACATTATACGCCCCCACGGCTGGGAGGGCGAGCATGTTTAGCGCGACGCGGGCGCGAACCCGCAACCCTCGGACTACGAGTCGCACGCCTTACGCGCTTGGCCATGCGGAAGAAAAGAGGTGCAGTTTTATATGCAAAAACGGCTCGTTTGAGTTGAGAAAATATTTTATACAGAAGAGCGAACAACGTTTCGACCTTCTTCGGTAGAGGGGGCCTCTACATTGCGACACTCAGTTACACAACCCCTTCCAAACATGTGGTCAGCTTCCGGTTAGTTACCTCTTTCTTTGTGAACCTGACGATGACCGAAGAAAGTCGAAACGTTGTTCGCTCTTCCATGTAAAATATTTTTTCAACCCAAACGAGCCGTTTTTGCATATAAAATTCTCAACAAGTGGGTTTCTCGACATCATTAAAAGAGGTGCAGTGTTTGAAAATTATTTATTGCACGACTTACCCTGAGGCTCGAAAGTGTTTGTTCACTGCTTTATCTCGGACGTATTCTCCTGCACTTCATTCCTTTACTGCAGTGGGAGTCCGATACATGTCTCTGTGCCCCCACAAGAATCGTTCTCAAACAAAATGAAAAGTCTTCTGACCTACATGGTTAAAAAAGTCAACTTCAACACCCGTCTCTGTCTATAATATACATTCCAGGATATTCCGAGATACACTTCTTTGGGTATGGGTAAGGCATTTCCTCAGGTACTCTTTTCTTTCCACCCCTAGATTAAAAATAGTCATTCGTTCATGTTTTCAGTCGGTGAAATACTTTTGCTTCAGCATAGACCTGTCCAATCGACCCCGGGCAAGTTTCATAGAGGTCGACAGTTCTGTCTTGAATAAAGACAGTAAAGAAAAAAGACATGGTCGTAAACAGAGAGATTCTCCACCCAATTCGCCTACACATAAATAAAAATGGCCATCTTGATCCAATAAAACTGTAGAGATCTACGTTCTAACCTTAATGACATCAAAATACAGATTGTTTCCTACTATCCTTTATGTCCTTCCTTACAGAAAGCATTTCTGAAACCTGCCGACACACTCACCTTTCGGATGCTTCATTTGTACAAAAATGACAGACATGGAGGGGTAACACTGTTGGTTGATCAGCATATTCCCTCCTTGTATTCGCCTTGATGCTCTCATTGCACAGTTGATGTCTCTCTTTTTAATTCTAGGGAATATTAATTGACATCTTCATCTCTGGGGAAGTTCTGACATTCATAGGAGGGGTCGCTCCGTATATCATATGCTTTCTGATCACAATCTTTCTCTTTTCAATACTGGTTTTTATACTTCACGCCCCAAGTCAATCGTTTGCTGTTATTTGATCTCTCAGTTTGCTCTCCTTCACTGTTATCCCATGTTTCATGGAAAGTTGAAAATAATCCTCGAGGCAGTGATCATTTATCTATGATTTCGAGAGTGGTTAACCGTGGTCGATGCGACTTGACCCGCGTGCCCTGGTGGAAGCTGAATCAATCAAATTGGCGCTATTTCACTGCTTTAACAGAATTTGATTCTGCTATTGTCTATCAGCCATCAATAGACGACTGTGTGGCAGCAGTAACTGACTGTACAAGCAGCTACTCAGTGTATTCCTAAAGCCACATTTTCCGCGATATTCTCGTCTATGGTCAAATCCTGCCTGCCACATCGTATGGAAAGCTCTGAAACGGGCCTAGGATACTTTTTGTTGGTATTCAACACTCTCACATTGCATCGCTTTGCAACAAGTCCGTGCACATCCTTGGTTGGAAAGACGTCAAAGCCAAGAAGGAATCTTGGATTAATTTCACAACCAGCATATCTTCTACCATCAGTTCCACATTCACATGGGACAAGATTCAATAGGTCAATGGGCAATATAATTCTGTCCCGCTCTATATCTTGCTCTCTGATTGCCAGAAAGTAACTGATACTCGGAACATCGATGATAGTCTAGGTGAAAGGTTTTGCTGGGTATCTAGCACTTCTGCTTCTTCCTCCACCAATTTAACAATCAATTTTCGGGCAGAGCGATCACCTCTTTCCTTTCGAGCTGAAAATCTCTACACTATGAAATGCTACGCCATCTATCTTCTGCATCTCTTGTTATTCTTCTGATTGTTTTTAATCAGATCTGGCAGGAGAATGTTTTTCCTGTTTCTTGGTGCAAAGCAATTCTCCTACCTTTCTCTAAGCCTGAAAAGGATTCCAATATTCTTCTGAACCACCGTCCATTTATTTGACGAGCTGTCTCTGTAATACCTCAGAGAGAATATTTAATGCTCATCTTGTTTTGTTCCTCGAAACAAACTACCTCCCCTCGCCCACCCAGTTTGGGTTCCGAAGAATGTGATCCACCGTGGACCATCTGACTCGACTTGAAACGTCAATCAGAAAAGCCTATGTCAAACGACAACATTTTGTATCAATTTTCTTTGACATTGTGAAGTCTTATGATACAACACGAAGGTATGGCAATTGGTGAGACCTCCATACATATGGGTTACATGTCCATTTGCACATCTTCATTAAAAATTTTTAATTGGCAAGAGATTCCAAGTTCATGTGGCATCGACACTTTCCCGTTCTTTTCTGCAGGAACTTGGAGTATCGTAGGGCTGGGTTTTGAGTGTCACTCTCTTATCTATAAAGATTAATGCCATCACTGAGCAATTCCTTCTTACGGCTGCAAACGTGCTCACCTCGTGTCTGAAGGTCTCAGGTTCGAACCCCAGTTACGACAAAATTGCTCGCTCCTTCGGCCCTAGGGATCTTATAATGTCATGATCCATTCGTTTGTAAAAGAGCTGCCACAGTGTTGGTGGTAGTTGATGATGACTAGCTGCTTTCCCTGTAGTCTTACGCTGCAAAATTAGTGACGACTAGCGCAGATTGCCCTCGCGTAGCTTTTCGCAAAATTTTAAACAAACCGAATTTAATTAGCTTAATCGTAAATCTTTAATAAACAGTTTTGATGTAATTTCACTTTTAACAGAAGTCACAACTACTAAAACCTGAAAGACAGCCATAAAACTTTATATCTAAGACTTCAACCCATTGATACACATCTCCAGGAACAAAGTTGCTAGCATTATAGAATTCACTACCACCCAAACTAATTTTGTTTTCAATGATCAAAACTAGCTTCGCCAACATTTTCATGACACATGTTGAATCTGAGGCTACAAAAACCTTACGAGTTCTTAGATATTTAGAAACTTCTAATCAAAATAAATACCTTTAATTAATCACCCCATTTTCTACACCATCATATTTTTACCATTTCCAAAATATTCAGCTCTAACAATTCACCTGATAAACAAGCAAAACTAACTCTTTTTAAAATTAACCATCAAATATTTTCGTTCCTTCAGCCTTGGGGACGTAATAATATTGTTGTTAATCATTGGCAAAAGAGTTGCATTAGAGTTCGAGGTTAAGCAAAGCTGTCTTCCACTGTTAAATTACAGATGGCTAGCACAAATAACCCTCGTTTACGTTCACTAATGAAAACATACAATCTCAATAATATATCCCTCTACATTTTTAACATTATATTCCTCAAAACAAATAAAATACTCACTTGTAAACTGCCGACACTTTCTACAAAGAAAAAACAATATCACATCTGAAATATTGTGGAAAATATATTCCAAAAAACAAGCTGAATGTGTTTATATGTTACATCAATGAACAAGCGAGTTAAACACTTAGCTGTCACTGAAAATAAAATTTATATTGAAATGATCTGAATGTCAAACTTGCATATTCAACTTTTTCAAAATTACGTTTCCACGTAATTCAGTTAAATCAATGGCTAGGATCCACAGTGTGATTAGGACGGGTTACTGGATGAAAAGTATGCGAAAATCAAAGTTTTTTTGTTTATTGAAGGATATTCTATGTGAACATGAGGAAACACTTCATGTTTCAGGAAGAAGTGGATGCAAGACATAAAGCGGTAACTCTTTACATGTTAATAAACATTATAGTGTTTGATATTTGGTAGAAATACGACGGTCTTGTCAACGACCTTGCTATAATTACAGAAGTGAGTATTGCTCCACAAACGTTAGAATCTGTAAGGTTTCTCATGTGCAGATGTCGAGACTTGTATTCATGTATAATTCACTCTGGAATAAAGAGAAATTTGTTTTGATTTAAAAAATTATACTCATTTACGCAAGACCCATAAAGTGAACAAAGTTCCAGGAATAATATCTTTGCGCACGATAACGTTGGTATTGACATATTTTACCTTAAGCCAATAGTTTCAAGGATAGAATTTAATTAACCAATAGCTCACAATGGTACATACGCATAACTGCTTTGTCGATATATTTTCAATTTTTCTCGCCCACTTAACAGCAGAAAGGAAAATCAGGACTAGGTAATTCACCTAATAATACGGAAGACCATATTCAAGGGGCAGCTGTGACCTTTATGATTGAAAATTTATATTCCTGTGGAGAATCTGTGACCTCCGCTATTGAATAAAAAATCAAAGTTGATTTGATAACTAATAAACACTTGTAATAATTAGTAGGGACTAATAAAAAATTTCTTCCACTCTTTTACGCACCATAGTGAAAACATAAGATCTACTGCTATTCAAACAACTTTTCGACCTTATAAACATCTGAATTTAAGTATTACCAATTAATTTTTATTGTACGTTTCGTTGTACAGTACCACATCCATTTTGTTCACTTCCAAAATACTGAAGATAAAAAACAGGTGTAATTGTAAAAGATATTAACAAATGAATATTCCTCTGTTAAAGTAGTTATCATGTTTTTGATTAAACTTATATTTTTCAACTCATGAATTAAATATTTTATATCAATACATCTTTCTAATTAATTCACGACGTAAAAAACGTAGTTTTATCAAAAACATTGACATTTTTAATTCAATATAATTTTTCGTACCTTCCATTTATATTTTTAATCCCGTGTCAATCATTGTAACCTGCCATTTGTATTTTTAGTTCAGTATTATTTGTTGTGTCTTTAAGATCCTTTTTAATCAGATATCAGTCGTTGTTCCTCTCATTTATATTTGTTAAAGAAAGATATATTTTAATATACAAATAATAACAGAATTTTTAATAACGATTGTTACAAAGAGTTAATACAAATAATAATTTATATACAAGGGTTTTAGAAACTTACAAACAATGTTGATCTTCCTTTTAGGCGGGAACTTCCTTGAAAAATTGTGGACGGTTCACGATGAGCTAATTAATTTTTTAGTTGATGTTGGTACAATTCAGTTAACGTGGAGATATCTAGTTGTTCACACTCCTCCCTCTTCACCGTTTAATTTCTTTTGTTTGTTTAGAACTAAGATCAAAGCTAATACCAGCTGTGCTTTGCCCACCACGGGTATTGAAACCCGGGTTTTAAAGTATAGGTCCGCAGACATATCACTGTGTCACTGGGGAGCTTCACTTTTGAAGGTATGTGATGTCTTCATACAAATAATAACGTCCGAGGTTAAATGGTTTGTAGTATTCGATATCTTTAAACGTTTGTGGTCACATATCTGAAGTTCCCGATTACGTCGCGTCAATGATAGTTATTACTTTAGAAATTTATAGCATACCAACCATAGTACATTAATAATACATGCTGCCTTTTCGAGAGTTTCATGCATTATCTTTTATAAGCGTGAGGTGAAATTGAATAAATGGCACATAAATCTTCAATACTGTCTTTCACACAATACGTATTTAACATTATAAGTTACATGAATTTCTATATTCATATTTAAATAAAAATCCCCATCAATACTAAAATAAATATATGATAGTAAATCTGTCACAGTTTAACAAGTTTTCACTTTCTTCATTACTTGCAAGGCGTTCAAGTTTGATAGGCTTAAATATTCCTCAATACTAGATCATGATGCACGATTAAGATGTTTGAACGTTCATTAAAACTTTCACTTAATACAAATTTAATCATCTTTATCATTCTACTAAGTCAGCACATAATACAGAGAAAGCTTGAATTTACTTAACAGATTGACATGAGTTATGGATAACAGGCTCTAACATTATTCAAAATCAGCACTTGACATGTGAAAGGTTCTAACATTTTTACGTAGCTGCGCATAATCCATGGAAAACTCTCTTAAATAACTGGACATGATTCATATTTAATATATTTTACTCTCATCAGTAATTTCACATTATACAGGTTAAATAACCTTTAAAATTCCTTAACATCAACACATGATACAGACTTAAGAGATTGAGAACAATAATAATGTAGTCTTTTCTAAAATCTCTGTTCTTTCATTATAGTAACAAGAGACTATTCTCGATGAACACAGATATTTGCTTTCCCCATCAGAGTCTAGAAACTAACAAATTGCTGATAAAGAATGTTTAACTAATTACCATACAAAACCTTTCTTTTTCTTATGTTTTAAAATACTCTTTTTTCACGAAACATCGAGATAAACCAAAACTACATTTACTTGTTCTAATTTGTTATTCATAAAAATAGACCCGTTATGGGCCTCTTTAGACCTTTTTCTTGTAAGGATCTGAGCTTACAGGTGCTTCCCTCCCACATTACTTTTGCTAAAGAATTAGTTTTAAGACTTACCACAGGGGTTCAGGGGTCTTAATAAAAAGATACACTTACAATAGAAACAATCGGTCACTAGCACCAGATAAAGTTCACTTCAAGCTTCTGGGATGCAAATTTATCAGAAATATAAATATTTAAAGAGAAGTTCTTGCTTCAGCTTACTTGTTCAAAAATTTTTGCTCGTAAAATTTATATAAAAAAAAGTGTACTGTACAAATTTATTTATTAGTGGCTCGAGTGGGTTTGATTTTGTTAACAAAACAGTTGAATATTTGGAGTTGTAGTTGTTACTTGTAAACGCAAATCATCTTCAATTTTTTTATCCTGTTTATAAATTTGGTATTTGTAGCTGTACACAGTGAAACTGTTTGGTCACAAAATTGTTTTGTTGGAAGACGCATCAAAGCTCTGTAACCTATTTCAAGATATTCCATGGCCATTTGAATCAAAACCCGTATATTTTCGTCCTGCTGAAATTTTATTTTCAGAGCGTAATTAGTTAAAATTTCTATAAGCCGTTCTTTCTCTTTCAAAGGTAAATCGTTGGTAATTGCATAATCAGCAAAGGATTTTGAATCCACAGTACTTTTTCTGTGTAGGAGGGAAGTGCACCACAATACTTGTTCATAAATCAGGCATGTAATGCAAGACTGAATCTTTTGCATCTTCACTTAACAAAATTTCATTCACAAGTAAAAAATCCACTGAGATGTTCGAAGCAGTTACGTTATTCTATAAGTATACATTCACTCAAAAATTTTAGTTAAAGTTAAAGCTCTTTCGTTTTACTTTATGCGTTGTAGTAACTTACCCTGGTACTCTACATTGTGGCATTCACTTAGTTCAAACGGGCAAATATGTCGGAACTGTAAGCCACTTTCTGTATCCACCATTTGCCATTCATTTGAACTCAAATTCAAAATGGTATTCAGATAAAATGAAGCATATCTTCTCGCGCAGTTCAAAAAACCGAGCAAGCACTTTTCCCTCTGAAAGACAACAGAATTCAGTGTGAAGAAGTAAATTTTATGTAAATTTCCTATGTTCTAACAGAGAAACTGTAGATTCTCGTATTGAGTTGTCTTGATTTTGTAAAATTATATATTTTTGTGACATCACCCAATACTTCATTTAAGTCTTCTGGCATTCATTTCATTGCAAGTGCGTGACAATGAAGATAGCAATGGAAACTCTCGATGTCCGTGTTTGCTTTTTTATGTGTGCCAAAGCGACTGAAAATTTTAAAATCATAGCTGCAGCCCCAACAGAACAAATACTTGAGTAAAACTGCCATTGGATCTCATGTTTTTCCATAAAGAAATCGATCAGTTTAAATATTTCTTCCCCTGTTGTTTGAATAGGCAAAAGTTTGCAAATTACCATATCTTGTTCAAAACTAGTTTTGTGAATACAGTGAACAAAAACAACAAACATCGGGTAACCTGCGACATCTTTTGATTCATCCATCACGAGCGAGAAAGTTCTACTCACTCTTACTCGCCTTATTAACTCCGTAGAGCAAGTTGCTGACACATCCTTGATTCTTCGATAAACTGAGCTGCCAGAAAGGGGGACAGAATTAATGTTTTTAAGAAATTTCTAATCAATCGTGCACTCTACCAAATCTTTTGCACATAGTTTTATCAAATCTTCTGCAATGCTATGAGTATCACCTGTTTTTGCAGTTCAGGAATTAATACGATATGAAACAATAAGAAAACATTTCTGGTCCTGATAGGCAAATGAAGGAAGTGTAGCTTTCCTTGCATTTAATTGCAAACACAATATTTTGAAATACTCGTAAGATGGATTTTTAAATTGAAAGTGTTTGGTTTCTAGATGCCGTTTTAACTTTATTGGATGCAAATGATTGTTACTCAACACTGTTTCTCATTCAACACACAACCCATTAGTTATCTGTGCATGTAAAACTATATTCAATAAAACTTTCAACATACGTTGTTGTTTCGGAGGCACGGCATGGTCGAAGATAACGCAGATGAATTCGTTTCAAAGCTTGGATGATTTTTACTTATATCAGATTTATTACTGAAATTCAGCCAATTATCCATTATAAGTATGACAACTAATTATTAATTTGTCTAAAAACGTATTTTTATATCTCTACGTTTCAAAAGTATTTTCACGGACACAAAATATATTCTTAATCAAAATTCTTTCAAACACTTGAGTTTCATAATCTTACAATTACACACTGACCTGAGATCAGTGTTTATACAACTAATTCAGAAATAAAGATTTGGGGCAAAAAGGCTAGACCGATAGCATAATAGGTTTATCAAAAGAAAGAGGGCAAGTTGTTATTTTTCAAGTTTTTGTTTGTTTTTAACAGAAATTTTGAAGCAAAATGACGAAGTATTCAGCCAATCCTGATGTGCGTTTGAATCTCGAACGAAGTGAAACATGACGTCATGCTGGTGTCATTGTCGAAGTTAATTGAGATTTACTAGCACTTTCACCTCGAGAACTTCTCCGAAGCTAAATAAAACCATTTGGTGTTAGCAGAATAAAATATTAAAAGGCAATAAACCTGTTATATTAAATATATGTTTTGCTTTTTTATATAGAACATTCTGATTAAATTTTATAGTTTTATGAAAAACATATCAACATTCTAAAATTTCCTCGCTGAGCCTCACATAACTATGGTGAAGCACAAGCGCTCTGCGAAGCTAAGTTTAAAAAACAATGGATTAGCACACCATAATTAAAGAGCTCATTGTGTAATTTGTGCTTCAAACAAAACAATTAAAAATCCTGAGATAATAGTATGAACACTACAGAGAAAATGTTGTCAAAACCACGTATTTTTAAAATAAATTAATATTTATCACGAACAATAACATGGATTATATTTCTCTCCATGAAAGTGTGTGTTTTATCTGCAGATTTACTGTTGAATAAAGGACAAAGTGGATACAGCTTGTCTCAAATTTTAGGCTCACAGTTTTATGATTAAGAGCTCTGCTTTCCTCACAACATATTGTTAAAAGATCGTTTAAGTTTATTAAATGATAACTGGGAGATTATCCTGCGACTTGCCAACGTCCAGTTTAGCATCAATGTATCATCTTTCTCATTCATTGTGTGAAGAAAATCGGATATATATATATGTGTCAGTTGAAACACTATTTCACCATGGCGCATAAAACTAGTTGTATATATCATAATTTTCAAGAGTCTCTAATTGTTTAGTTTGTTTGTTATTAAGCGCAAAGCTTCCAAAACGACTATCTGTGCTCTACACACCACGATTATCAAAACCAGAATTCTAGCAGTATTAGAACACAGACATCCCTCTTTTAGTTTTTCAAATATAAAAAAGCATGGTATTTAGGTATGTTTGTTTTTAATTTCGCACAAAGCTGCATGAGATCTGTCTGCGCAAGCCGTCCCTGATTTTGCGATGTGAGACAAGTGGGAAGCATCTAGTCACCATCACCTTCCGCCAACTACTAAGCTACTCCATTATCGGCAATTAGTGGGGTTTATCATCACTATAGAACGCTCTTACGGATGAAAGGGGGAGCACGTTTAGTGTGACGGAGATTTCAACATGCGACTTGTTGAATACTCTGAAGTCTATAAAATCTATCAGGCCATACCTGATTGGAAAAGAGCGAACCACTTACGATATGGAACCAAAGAACTCGAGAATTCGAAAAAGGGGTTGTTATGCTTGTGGAAAAGGAAACAAATCGCACAGGAGCTTGTTTATTAAAGCTGTGCAAACCGGAATCCGATTTCTAGCAAATTGATAGCTAAGTTTATTAAATAGAAACTGATAAGTATTTTGATAAGCTATTACACAATAATTTGAAGTTAACAAAGCTTCATAAACACGATTATTATAAAATCCCTGAATCTAGTATATAAAGATAAATATAAGTGATAAAAAAGTGGATTAAATATTTCAAATTTCTATACTTCAGGAAACTGTGATATTTTAATTGTTTATTTCGCTTGGAATTGAAATACTTGTTTAAATGTGTACAAAATACATCTGTACGCACGGTATATTCAGATAATTTGTCTAACTTTTCTCGAAAGTGTTCTGTTTGTATTTATGTTCATTTGTATACGAGGTGTTTGAAACCCAGAAATGTTCAGTAACCTTTTAACTCAGGGAATCGTAAAGAACTACATTGACGTTTGTGTACATATTTCTCTATGGAAATCAGGTGTCCATCAATTCAAACAAGAAATACGTACTACTCAGACCCTGCATGGCCAGGTGTTTTAAGGTGTTGGACTCGTAATCTGAGGTTCGCGAGTTCTAATCCCATCGCACCAAACATGCAAGTCCGTTCATAAGTGGGCGCGTTATAATGTACGATTAATCGCAGTATTAATAGCCCAAGAGTTGACACGGAAGGTAATGATAACTAGCTGCCTTCCCTCTAGTCTTACACTGCTAAATTAGGTACGGCTATCGCAGATATCTCTTCAGTAGCTGTGGGCGAATATCAAAATCAAACAAATATTCTCCGGAACCAACTGATTCAGAGATAATTAGAATGATAAACGTATAATATAGTTTTAAAAATGCAACTTTTATGTAGAACATCTGTACTGACATTGAAAAAAATATTCGTACTTTCAATATCATATCTGGTTATTTTAAAGTGAGAAAACCACGTGATTCGTTGAAAAGTCACTATTAAGAGTTTTTAATTACTTAACTCTATCTTAATATAAATAACTGTCACGATACATAATCGTTAGCATTTCACTTTTTGTTTACAAGCTGTTTACATCTTTTCCTGATGTTTTATTTTATTATGCCGAAATAAAAAGAAACGGTGAAATATATAATAGTTTTTCAAAGAACAGGTTTTTAAAGATTTTCACAATTTGTTCTTGTGTGAATAATTAAAATTTCTCTCAGTTTAATAAGTTTTTCTTTCTGTATACCTTTGTAGACTGCTCCAAAACTTTAATGTTGGAATGACATCTGTTTACAGTCGTATCAGTATAAAACATCAGAAACAGATGTAATCAACATTTTATTTGTTTTCTTGAAGTTTGGGTTTGTTTTGAATTTCGCGCAAAGCTGCATATCTCCTTAGTGTCATAGCGGTATGTCTGAGGACTTACAACGCTAGATATCGTCTTTCGATTTCCATTATGGGCAAAGAACACATAGCCCTTTGCGTAGCTTTGTACTTAGGTAAAATTTAAACACAGAGCTACACTGTAAAATATCTGTTCTGTGTCCACCACTTGTATCAAAAACCGATTTTCAGCGCTGTGCTTCTTGGATATGTTGTTGTAATAAAGAACAGGACACCATACAATGCTTTTTACCTTAATCTTGAAGTTTTTAACCTCTTTAACTTAACACGAGTCTTAATTCATTTGTTCGATTGTTGTGTTTGACAGTGTTCACATTATTATAGGAATTAAAACACGTACATCTCTTTGTGACAGACCAGTCTGTTGCAGCTATTAGGTAATCTAATCAGTTGAGATTGTGTTGTCATAATGATGACGCGTGACATGAATATCTGCATACATAATTACCAGAAGTAATTATTGTCCATACAGAAATGAATTCAACCCATAAAAGGTGGAGTATTTTCTCTCAGATTATTCACATCGAAGCACAAGAAAGTAAAGAAGGAAGATTTGGGTGGTTCTAGCGTTACTCGTAATAATCACCGTAACTCCACCCACAAAAGGTTATAAATACAACCGTCGTAAACTGTATTTATGAAATTAGAATGTTTAAGTGATTTTTCAGATTTTCCAAATATTTACCGAAAACGAATCAAATATTTCTATGTTATACTAACTATGTATTATGTGTGGATGTTTATTTCATAAGTAACGTGACTTGAAAACTTTTAAGAGCAAAAATGTACCAGAAGAAATCTGGTATTTGTCCAGTTTTAACGCTACATTTTTTGATACGGTTTAATACTGTAGAGCATAAAGCGGGGAAAAATAAATTTTGATATGTTTATTCAGGTCAATTCTTAACAATTTGGCGCAAAGCTACTGCATACAGCCATACCTAACTTTCTACAGTAACCGTCATTTTCTGTTAAGCTATTTTTATTAGAAGAAGAATGCACATCCTGGACACGTTTACCACTAGATCACGCGCTTTATTTTCGAGAGAAAATCGAAAGAAAAATATAGTTGAACAGGATTTGTTTGAAGGTGGCAATGATTTTAAGTTTTATTCTAAAGAATCATGAAGATATGTGTTTCGTTTTCTTCAGACAATTGCATTAAGTTTTAGAATGGCAGAAGGAATAGTCTTTAAACTGTTAAGTAGAAATCATTAACTGAATCTTCTCCTGCACAAGTAAAGATTAATTTAAAATGTATAATAAAGACTTATATTTTATTATTCATATAGTTTATATGGGTGAAATTATTTTCAATGTTTGCTGATTCCGTTTGCTAAGTATAAATACGTGTTTGTATTATTTTCTTTTTCTGGGACTCAGGTTTCCCCTTTACAATCGGATAAATAAAGTTCGCGATTACTTATACCTTTTCAGACACAACCAATAGTCATTGGCCACACCGAACGTCATTCAGTAGAGATAAAAAAGCCGAAAGTGAAGGTTTGAGCAGCTGAAATTTTCGGAATCGATTCCAGTAATAAATAGAGTAGAACGGTTCATTACTTGCTTTAAATATTATAAGTTTTATAGTTTTTTAATCATTATAACTTCCTAATATCTTTAAATATTACATTTAACCGATAAATGTTGCAGTAAACTTTCTAAGATTATTATGTACTGTTGTAAAAAATGCAATATGTATTTGTTTTGGAATTTCGGACAAAGCTACTCAAGGGCTATTTGTACCAGCCGTCTCTAATTTAACAGTGTAAGACTAGAGGGAAGGCAGCTAGTCATCACCACCCACCGCCAACTCTTAGGCTACTCTTTTACCAACGAATAGTAGGATTGACCGTAACCTTTCTAACTCCCCACGGCTTAAAGGGCGAGAATGTTTAGCGCGACTCGTGCGCGAACCCACGACCCTCAGATTAGGAAGCGCACGCCTTAACGCGCTAGGCCATGCCAGGCCTCGCAATGTGTAATCTTCATTTGTTTATAATATGACATTGAAGAAGTAAATGTCAAAACAAAGTTGCACATGAAAATATATGTGTCCTTCTGCTCACCTGAAATATTCAAATAGATTGAACTAAAGCGATGCAATCAGTCTCCTTTTTTCAAACTGTTACTGAAAAATATGTTCAACCAAATAAGTTAATATGTAATAGTTTTATCAACAATTAATTAGTCACAGTACGTTAGTTGTGATAAATAATTCAAATATTAATTTTCTCAAACCACTTTTTAAGTTGGATTTACCTTATTTTTCAACTCCAAGACATATAAAAACATTCTTTGTAACGTGAAATAAAACACTTTATTCAGTTTTATTTCAATATGGTTTCATATACTGGTTGTTTTTCTTAAAAGCAAAACAAATCAATAATCTGTCTCTGCTCTGCATATCACAAGTACGAAAACAAGAGACGTAAGCGAGAAGTAGAGAGAGTGAAATAATGACAGAAAAATACCATTTTCATGCAAGAACAGTGACATAAATCAATATGTAAAATGATAGAAAGAATAAAAACACATTTCGATGAGAGTCCAATGGACAACATTTTCTAAACACTTTTGCATGGGTACATTAGAATAAATTCTTTACACACTTATATCAGTACAGTAGACAAAACTTTTACACTCTTCTGTATCGTCGCATTGACTAAATTGTTCAAACATTTCTACATCGGTGCAATAGACTAAATTCTTTACACACTTCTCTTTGAGTACATTAGACCAAACAGTTTACACATTTGTGTTTCGATACATTGGACAGATTGTTTACACATTTCTTTTCAGTGCATTGGACTAAATTCTTTACAACTTCTATACGGTACCTTGACTAAATTGTTTGAATGTTTCTCTCTCGGTGCATAAGAATAAATTATTAAAACACTTCTAAACCAGTACAGTAGAACTAATTGTTACAAATTTCTCTATCTAAAAATTAGACAAATCTTTTCACAATCCCTGTGTCGGTGCATTGAACTAAATTGTTTACACACTTCAATATCGGTGCATTGTACTGAATTGCTCAAACATTTCTATATCGGTGTATTCCACAAATTCTTTACACATTTTTACATTGGTACAATAGACAATTGTTTAAACACTTCTACATGGGAACTTTGGACTAATTGTTTAGATACTATAAAATCGGTGAATTGTACTAAACTTTTTAAACACATCAAAATACGCACATTAAAGTGAATTATTCATACTTTAATATACGTGCATTGATCTAAATTGTTTCAACACTTTTATGTCGATGTATTGGATAAATTCTTTACACACACTTCTATATCAATATTTTGGGTGTATTGTTTAAATAATTCGATGTCGATGCATTGGACAACTTCTTTAGACACTTCTGTGTTGGTCATTAGAATAAATATTTTCAACACTTTTATATTGCTACTTTGGACAAATTCTTAACACACTTCTATGTTATGCATAAGACTAAACAGTAAAAACACTGCTATATCGGTTGCTTGAACAAATTGTGTACACACTATTATGTCGTTACATTGTACTAATTTCTTTAAGCATTTTGATATCGATGCATTCCACATATATTTTACTACTTTCCATGTCGGTAGATTAGACTAAATTCTTATACTTCTACATCGGTACAATTTGTTACACTCTTCTATATTGGCGAATTGCACTAAACTCTTTAAACACATCTATATTTATACATGAGACTGAATTGTGCACACTTCTGAATTTTCTCATTGGGCTAAATTCTTTCAACATTTTTTTCTTGTTGTTCAGAACAGATTTTCTTCTCACTTTTATCTCGGTCCATTGCAATAAATTATTTAAACACTTTATATCGGTACATTTGACTAAACTGTTTACGTTATGCAAAATCGGTTTATTGTAACAAACTTTTTAACACTTCTATATCAGAACATTACACTAAATTGTTTAAATGCTTCTACATTGGTACATTACATAAAATTATTTAAACACTACTTAATCGGTACATTAGATTTTTGTTTTTAGAAATTTATATATCGGTACATTAGGTTAAATTGTTTACATACTTTATATCCGTGCGGAGGAGAAATTATTTACACACAGTTCTAAATCTTTACAATAGTTTTAATTGTTTAAACACTTGTATATCAGTGGATTGAACAAATTATTTACACAATTTTATCACTGTAAATAAAAGTTGTTCATTTTGACCACCAGGGTATAGTCACGTCTATTTTCTGCTAAAGAGATATCGTGGTCACTGTCAAATTGACTTTCTAAAATGTATCAGTAAGCAAGATGACTATCATTTTGTAGTCGCAGATATAAAATTGACTATTAAGTAGTAATGATGATCTATCACTAGTCAGTTTGACCACTTCCCAGTCACCATGACTATTTCATAGCATCACCGCTATCAGGCGCGAGCGAGACTATCTCTTTTTCCAGAGGGATGTACAAGGTCGAGTTTATCTGAAGGCGGGAGCTCCTTGTGCAAGAAGGGCTGCAGGTGTTATTTGTGGAGAGAGGTTGATCATTCCACAAGGTGTTCGAGGAGAGATTTAGGGGCTCACATACAACAATACAAACACAGAAGGGGGAGTAAAACGGCGCAGTCTACTCCTCAGAGGCAGCCGAAGGTAGGGATGACACTATAAACAGAAAGATAACGGGGGCCGGGGAGAAATCACACACAGCAATATTTTGTCGCACATATGAGAATTACATATGACGTTTATAAAATTTATAATAACCAAAACTTGTACTGACATTGCACAATTGCTATGGAACCACGTAGATGACGGAAAGAAGATATCCAGGTAAATATTAATCATTTATATCTTATTTTCCTACACTAAGTTTCAATAGAACAATATGAGAATACGAATGTTTAATATTCTAGATTAGCAAAAATGAATCCATCCGTACTTTTATGTTCAACTTGTTATGTGTAAACAAGGATGGTTGCCCGTTACATTGTGTAGGTCTGTACTACTGTTGTCCAGAAGTGGTAGAGTAGAAATATTTATATTTAGGTAATGCTTTCAAGCAAGTATGAAATCGGAAACATTCCCCAATGTGGACATCACAAATGCACACATTTGGTATCTTGAATGTATATCCTGTGGTGGAATCAAAAGCCAGCAATGATCCACGTTGCTGCTCTTTTTTAATTTAGCGCCAACTTCACCGCTGCTACACAGATGACAGTTGTAAACTCATTAAAAGGGATCTCGTGTGTTATTATTTTATGGACCTTTGATAATGAAAGATGAAATACGATAATACGTAAATAATAAATCCTTATTTTTAATAAATCAGGAGAGCAACAAATGCTAAAGCGTACACACTTTGTGCGACGTGTGTATTATGGCGGGATCCATTGACACAGCCAACAATGAAGTTACAAATGGGGCGACAAGACAAATTATTTGAAAACAGCGAAAAAGTGAAACATATATTGCGTTTAATGTGTGTTTCTGTGATTTAATATGACAAACTATCTAAAAATCTCTCTAGGTACAAAATGTATTTAAATTTTTAAACTCTATTCTTTGAAATCGAATAGTGCGAGATACGAGCCAGCGTCAGACCGTACACTGTGAATAGAAGGCCTGTGATCCTACAAAATATTCCCCAACCCTTTTCCCTTCTTTGCTTCCAGGAAACTTTCTCAGACTTCGGGGGCCTTCCATAATCCATACCACGTCCATACTGGTGAGAGAAATGTAGGATCCGGGAAATATCGCATCGGGTCATGAGCAACCGAGTTGTGTAGTTAAAATTATGTGTGTTTTCTTATAGCAAAGCCACCTCGGGCTATCTGCTACGCCCACCGAGGGAATCGAACCCCTGATTTTAGCATTGTAAATCCGAGACATACCGCTGTACTTGCGGGGGGGCCAGTTGAAATAATAAAAACTGTATACCGTTACGAAAATCGGGGGATGCTAAGGAGGGGGGTTGTGGCAAGAATTTGCATTTTGAAATAGTTTTTATTCTCTAGATTGAGAGCAAGTCCGAGGATTTCACCATCGATTCGCGGGCGACCGACATTTGCTTTTTGTTATTGTTGAAATTTATCATTAAATTTTATAAAATAAATGATACATTTTACGTCACAGAATGAAAACCTGTAACACTTGGATGCATGTCTTGCATGATATTTATTAATAGACTCTGAAGTTTGGTAAACTTTGGAGTTAAACATGACAGAACAGTAAGACGTTTCAAACATTTTCGCTTCCATTGAATGTAATTATAAGGTCAGGCATTTTAGCAAGCTCCTTTCACATTTTTCTTTGGTTCGCTTTATGAAAATGAGTCTGGATTTGTTATCCAATGTAGGTTTAATGGATGTGAAAGACCATACAAAAGCATCAGATATTTGAAAAGACATATAAATAAAAAGCATGGATGGTCTACAACAACCAGTATGCATGATAATGAGGCTGGTGGTTAATGTGCCGAGTACATCATGGAACAGAGGTATAAAAATTCTGACAGTGACGAGGCGGTTGATGGTAATAAGGAGATTGTTGTCATAGACCAGAGAAGAACCTTAGCTCAAACAATTCTGCAGCTGTGTGAAAATGAAAAAAAAACAACATAAAAAGCTAAAAGTAATCTTTCAAAATTTGTCCTGTTCTATTATGGCTGCCAAAGATAAACTTTTATTCCAAACTATAAAAAAGAACATTGACCAGTGAGCTCCTAGAAATAATATAGTTGCAGTGATGGAAGCTTGTAAGAAAGAAAGTCTTGACTTTCATTCAATTATTGTAAATTTCACTGACCACAATAATTTCTAGTCTGACATTTAAGATAATTTGTCATTTGTAAAACCCATTAAGTATGACCTGGGAATTGCTGGTGATGGGAAACATGACACAATACAGTACTTTTCTTTATTAGATACTCTGAAGTGTTTGCTTAAACATGGTGATATTTTTAGCTAGGTTGTTTATCCTCGCCATTCAGCTGATAATTGTCTTAGAGATGTCGTTGATGGTGAACATCATTTCTGGAAAGAAACTCCCCTTGCCCTTCAAATCATTCTCTATTTTGATGAGTTTACAGCTGTGAACCATGCTGGAATACAAGGTTCTGCTTACAAATATGCACTTTCTGCTGTCAGTTAGGCAATATTGAACCTGCTTTGAGATCTCAGCTTCATTGTGTATTCTGAGCGATCTTGGTGAAGAGCCAAAATGTAAACAGTCATGGGCTAAATACAGTGATGAGACCTTTGATTGAAGAAATATATGTTTTTGGAAATATTGGTGTTGGCACTGTCAAACGAGGGGGAACATTCAAATTCACCTCTTATTTTTGTTGAAATAATTTGTAAGCCATGCTATTGGAGGGTTTCTTGAATCATTTTCTGCTCTTAGATCATGTAGATTCTGCATCCTAACTTGGGATGACTTAGGAAAGTTAACTAATATTTCAAAATGTCCAGAGAGACATATTGCATCTTATAATTACCAAGTTGCAATGGTCGAAACTGAACCGACTTTGTCAAGTACATATGGGGTTAAAAAAAGATCGTTCCTGAACGTTCTGCAGCAATTTCATGGGGCAAATGCTCAACCACCTGATATATTACATGACCGTTTTGAATCTTGCTTGGTGTCAGAAATTTTAGTTTCACTCAAAGATCGGTATGTCTTGTCTGGATATTTCAGCCTTCAGTGCCTTGCAGGCAAAGTTTCACTACAAAGGACCTGATAAAATCAATTGGCCTAAGCTTGTTATTTTGAGAGGGTCTGTACACATTAAGCAAAAACCTGTGCAAGTTTGGTGTTTCTTTAGGTTATTTCCATTACTCATGGGTGAGGCAGTGCCAAAAGGCAACAACAAATGGGAAGATCTGTTGACTCTGCTGGATATGGTAGAATTGATGATGTGTCCAGCAATGTCACATGCAAACATTGAATTCTTAGATGAAGTGAAACAACAGTTTCATTCGCGTTATGAAAAATAATTTCCAAATAGTGCTCTCAAGCCAAAGAGAGTAAAACTTTGCATTACCCAGAGATGACCCAAAGATTTGGTCTACTGAGGAATGTGTGGACCATGAGATTTGAGACAAAACATCGTTTTTTGTTGATGTTGCAAGACGTGCCAAAAACAGGAAGAATCTAGCCAAAACAATGGCAATAAGACACCAAAATAAACTCTGTTCACATTTGGAAACCAATGGATTACATGGAATACATGCCTGTGACTAATCCTGTCAGGTTGTCTGTGAAGTCACTGGAAGAAGAGTGTAACCTTACCAGTGCATTTGTTTGAGAGTTTGCCACTAAAGCATCTGGTTGTACAGTCAACTGCTTCACATAAAACACAGGGAGAGTGGTTGTCAGTAGCTATGAATTCAACAGTCTTCAATTTTCTTCAGTGATCTGTTGGTTTGTTCTTTGAACAAAACCTTTTTTGTATTGTCAAAGATACCAAACTGTTGATTATCACAGTCATCTGTATGCTTACATTGTACAGCCAATGAAAAGCAATGAACTCCTGAGCATTCAAGATCATTATGATCATTACTTATTACCTTGTAATGTAAACAAAGGTGATAATATGATCATCCTACATCACTACATTCGTGGTGACTGAATGATGACAAATTTCAAACAAAATTTAATTATCAGTGGTAAATTTTAACCTGTTTTATGTAATTTATTGTGCACCTTCCTGTGACAAATTTCATCAAAAGATTTAAAATAGTTTATGTAAGTTTGTTTCTGCCTTTTTGTGACAAATTTCATCAAAATATTTAAACAGAGAGAACTTGTGTCATATTAATATGTATCATGCATATTTGCACCAAAATCACCATTGTTATTTCCATCTATTGAGGTCAGACAACTTATATTTGCATTCACCTTTTAAATTCTATTATTTGTAAGGGGAAAACGCAAATTACTTATTTAGCTGATTTATACCAGTCCTGCTGATGTTAGATTTATGGATATTTAATATATCTTTTTGTGTTTTCGTAGTAGTTCTTCAATTACAACTTTTCTGCATGTGTATGCATATAAGTCATTTTTGATCAGTGCTGCAGATTTAGATTTCATAGAGGTTGCTTTATCCTACTACATTACCTACAATGAAAAAAAAAATGTGAAAGTATCATGGTAGGAACTGAAGATTGGGAACCTGCTGAGAGTGGTATACACATTCAATGTAGTTCAATTTCTCAATTTTTTTATCAGGAATTCAAACTAGATGTTGATGGCTTTGATAGTTGTGCCACTGAAGATATTGTGGAAGCATTCACTATGTATGTAGGGAAATTTATATCTTTAACTTTGCATTTCCAACAAAACTCAAAAAAACTTTCAACTTTGTGAAAAGAATTGTTTTAAAGCTCTTTAATGAGTCTAGGAAAATTACCAAATCTTAAAAATATGCAGTAAGATGTTTTCTTTCGTTGCTTGATCTCTTGAATGTCAAAAAACATATCAGCGGGAAATCTGTCAAAACGTCCAAAAGTAAAAGAAGAGGAAAGTGTTCAGAGCCGTAAGGTTATATTAGATCTGGTAACAGTAATTTGTCATGTGTATTTGATCCAAGATGAATTTTCAAAAACCAAATATAAAGTTCAGTAAATGTAACTTTTTATTTTCAAATTGTTGCTGCATTTTGAATTTTATTGTTGTACATGAATATTGATGTACACTTGTGTTCAGTTTGGAATAAAAATGGTGTTGTTAAAATGCATATTATATTTTTCAGGATGGTGGCAATTTACTGGGACTTAGGTTGAATCATCAGATGGCAGCGGGGTCGACCGCTTAGTGACGGTTCTGCTGACCACAACTGACTGAAGATGGTCTCTTTGCCTAACAGTGACTTTGCAAAGGTGGTCCTGACCGGGTTAACATGACTTATCTTTCATAATCGTTGGATAGTCATAATGACAACAGTCCATTGTTAATGGATTTTCGTAATGACAACCGCTCCTTGGACGAAGTGGGTCACATTGACTGTGTAATGATTATTCTGTAGTGGTTTGCAGGTAGGCAATGAGACTATTGTTAGGTAGACAGTATTGGTCAGAATGACTACCTGACGAAAGTCGTGATAATTATCATAGATCAGTGAAAGTTATTACCTGCATATGTCACTGCCACCATCACCTGACTATTTTCCGACTACACAACAGTAAAAATGACTAATATTTAATAGTCATATTAGTTAGTCATCGATTTTAGCGACTACTTGGAAAGTATTTTTCGGCTCCTCTTGACCACCTTATTTACAATTCAAAAGTCGTCGCCTTGACTTGTTCTTATTTTCAGTGACATCAGTGAATTGGACTAAATTGTTTACACATTGCTATATCGTTTCAGTCTACTAAATTATTTAAACATCTTTATATTGGTGCATTCCATAATTTGTTTCCATACTTCTGTATCGATGCTTTGGAAAAATTCTTTACACGCGTCTTTCCAGGTCCTTTAGACAAAATTGTTTACATATCTTTTATATCGGAAGATTGGACTGACCTCTTTACACATATCCATATCGATACATTACACAAACTGTTCACCCACTTCCAGACCACTGCGATGGACTAAAATATTTACACACTTCTTTCTCTTTGCATTGACTAAGTTTTTTACACACCTCCTTATCAGTACTTTCAAATAAATTATTTAAACTCTTCTATACAGGTATATTAGACTAAATTGTTTAGTACTTCTTTTTCGGTGCATTTTACTGCATTCTTTAAACACTTAATGTAAGTGCATTTTACTAAATTGTGTACACACTTCAATATCGGAAGTCTGGACAAATTATTTAATGACTTATATATCGGTGTATTAGGTAAATTTCTAATCCCTTCTATGTTGGTGCTTTTAACTAAATTATTTAAACACTGCTGTATAAGTACATTGGACAAATTCTATATCGAAATATCCGACTAGACTGTTAAACAATTCCATATCGGTACATAAGACTGAATTATTCACACATCTATATCGGCGGTTTGGACTATAGTATTTAGACACTTCTATATCAGAACATTGGATTAAACTTTTAACACATCTTTAGCTGTATATTAGACTAAATTATTTAAACATTTTTATATCGCTGCTTAAAACTAAACTTTAAACATTTCTATATCGGAACATTGGATTAAATTGGTTAAAGACTTCTAAATCGGTGGGTTGAAAAATTGTTTACACACTTCTATGTTAGTGCATTGGAATAAATTGTTTGCACACTTCTGTATCTATACAATAATTAAATTATTTACATACTGCTGTATCTCCATCTTGATCTAAATTGATTTCACACTTCTGTATCGTTACCATGGACTAAATTCTTTTAAAACTTCTACATCAGTATATTAGTTCAAATTTTTTTAAGCACTTCTATATTGGTACCAAAGATTAAAGCATTTACCCACTGCTGTATTGGTACTTTGTAAAATTGCTTACACACTATTATTTCGGTGAATCGGTCTGAATTGCATGGAGATTTCTCTGTCGGTTCATTAGACTGAATGATTTACACTTCCATATCAGTGCGTTGGACCAAAATATTTCAAAACTTTTATATCAGTACATTGCACAATTCCTTTTCACTCTTCTGTATCGTGCATTATCCTAAATTATTTAAATACTTCTTTATCGGTAAATTGGACTAAATTGTCTGCACACTTCTACATCTGGCAAAGAGATGCAGATATCAGGAAGCAATCAGTGTTCTTATGTCATCCAGATTAGAACGTAAATCTCGACAGTTGCATTGTATCATGGTGATATTTTTATTTATATGTAGGCGATTTGGGTGTAGAACCGTTCTGTTTACGACCACGTCTTTTTTCTTTATTGTCTTTGTTCGAGACAGGACTGTCAACCTCCATGGATTCTGCCCTGGGTCGATTGGACGGGTCTTTGCTATAGGACAACGATTCCAGCGACTGAAAACGTGAACGAATGATCGTTTTGCATTTTGGGGTGGGAGAAGACGATGTACCTGAGAAAATGCCTGTACCCGGAATCAAAGGAAGTGCATCTTGAGACAATTTTCTTTAAAGTATACAGATATAGAAGAGTTTAAATAATTTAGTTTATTGCAGCGATATAGAAGTATTTAATAATAATAATTTCTCCAAAGCATCATTGTGGAAGTTTTCAAGCAATATTAATATAGAACTGTGTAAATAATGTATCAGTTTTAAAGTATTTAAACAATTTAGTGCAATGCACCAATATTTAAGTGTGAAAACAATTTAGTCCGATGCAAAGATACAGAAGTGTGTAAATATTTTAGTCCAACGAACTGATATAGAAGTGTGTGAACAGTTTGTCCAGTGTACCGATGTAGATATGTGTAAATCGGTTAGTCCAATCTTGTGATATAAAAGATTTGTAAACAATTTAGTATATTTCAACGATATAAGTGTGTTAAAAAAATTGTCTCGTGCAGCGTTATAGAAGTGTTGACTTAATTTAACCCAGAACACTGATATAGAAGTGTGTGAATAACTTGTTTAATGTACAGATATACAGGTATGTAAACAATTTAGTCCAGTGTTCCAACATGGAAGTGTTTCTAAATAATTTCTCTTAAGCACCGTTACGCAAGTTTTTAAATAATTTAGTAAATAATTTACCGTTATAGAAATTTATAAACAGTTTAATCTCAAGCACTGATGTAGAAGTGTTTAAACAATTTAGTCTAATGTACCGATAAAGATGTGCTAAAACAATTTATTCCAATGTACCCATATCGAAGTGAGTAAACAATTCATTTCTAATGTATCGATACAGAAGTGTTAAAACACTAGTCCTACGCACCGATATAGAAGTGGGTAAACCTTTTGTCCAGTGTAGAGATACAAAAGTGGGTAGAGAACTTCGTCCAATCTACCGATTCAAAAGATGTGTGACAATTTAATCTAAATCATCTTGAAAGAAGTGTGCAAAGCATTTGTCTTATGCATGGATATAGAAGTGTATAAACAATTTATTCAAATGTACCAAGATGGGAGTGATAAAAACAATCCAGTGTATATACCGTAAAAGATGTGTGTTGTACAGAATTTGTTCAATGCATCGACGCGGAAGTGTTGAAACAATTTAGATCCATGCATCAATGTTTAAGTGTGAATAATTCCATCTAATGTTCGTGTATAGAGGTGTTTAAACAGTCTAGTACAATTTGACGATATGGTAGTTTGTAATTAAAATTGTCTAAAGTTCCCAACTAGAAGTGTATAAGAATTTATTCTTGTGTGTGAATATATACGTTTTTATAGAAATTATGGAATGTACAGATATAAAAATGTTTAAACAATTTATTACAACGTACCGAAATGGTGATGTGTAAACAATTTATCAAATCTATTGAAAGAGAAGGGTCTTAAGGGTTTTGTCTGATATACTGATATAGAAGTGTTTAAACAATTTTGACCATATGGTGGTACAAAAGTGTGTTAAGAATTTTGTCTCATGTACTTGTTTAAATGTATGTAATAAATTTAGTTAAAGATACCATTTTAAATGTGTGTATATAATTTACTCTGGTGTTCCGACAGAGAAGTTAGTAAACAGTCAGATTTGGTGGAAAATATTTTTCAGTTACAGTTTGAGAAACGGATACCAATTGCATTGATTTAGTTCAATCTATTTGAATATTTCAATTTAGGAGAAGAACACACATATTTTCATTTGTAACTTTTTATTATCTTTTACTTCATCAAAGACAGATTATAAAGAAATCAAGATTATATATTGAATTTTTTTATATCACTACACAATAAATTCAGAAAGCTTACTGTAACATTCATCGGTTAATTATAACATTTAAAGAAACTATAAAAGTTGTATATTATTTGTTGCTGACGGAAATTTCAGCTGCTCTGAGCTTCAGTTTAGGCTTTTTTATTTTCTTCACTGAACGATATACGGTATGGCCAATGACGGTTGGTGGTGCCAACCTTTAAGTTCTTTGCCAGCTTTATTTCTCAGTCTCATAAAAGAAAACAATTTCCGTTCTGATAAAAAAAATAACAAATACGTTTTTAACCTCAGTAAACGGTAACATTGAAAATAATATTCTGTCATATAAACTACAATAACTATAAAATATTACCCTTTATATTAAATTTTAAATGAATCTTTACTTGTGCAGGAGAAGCTGGAGTTAATGAGTTTGTAAATTTAAAGACAATTCCTTCTGCCATTCTAAACTTTAATGCAATTGTTTGAAGAAAACGAAACATTTATCTTCATGATTCTTTAGAATAAAACTTGAAGTTATTGTGTCCTTCAAACAAATTCTGTTTAACTACATTTTTCTTTCGATTTTCTCTCGAAAATAAAGCGCGTGAACTAGTGGTAAACGTGTCCAGGATGCGCATTCAAAGATTTATGGTTCAACACTCGCTGCATAAGCGCACTTTACACTTTGAGTACTGTAATAGGTTGTAATTTCCCTACTCCCTCTTATAAGAATAACGTAACACAAAATAATGGTTACAGAGAAAATTAAGTAATACTGTATGCAGTGGCTTTACGCAAAATCGTTAAGAAATTACCTGAATAGAAATACCAAAATTTATCTTTCGTCGTTTTGAATGTGATTGAACGTTTGAGCCGAGCTATGGTATTCAACTGTACATGTGTAAATGGGCGTTAAAACCAGACAAATATCAAATGTAATGAGATAATTATTGATTCTAAAAAGTTTTTAAGTCACACCACTTAAAAAAACAAACAAAATAATACATAATTAGAATTATACTCTGACACTAGCTTTTCTAAAAAATGCATGGTTCGACATTGTCAAGTGGTTAGGGAGCTCGCATTGTAATCTGAAGGTAACAGGTTTGAAAACCCGTCTCACCAAACATGCTTTCCCTTTCAGGCGCAGGTACGTTATAATTTAACGGTCAATTCCGCTATTCGTTGGTGAAAGAGTATTCCAAGACCAGGTAGTGGGCAGTGATGAGAAACTGCCTTACTTCTAGTCTCATACTGCTAAATTACGAAAGACTCAGGTAGATAGCTCTTGTGTAGCTTTGCACAAAATTCTAAAAGAAACAAACAAGCCATCAATGGATATGAACAAACAAATAGTGACGCTGTAGAAATATTTGATACTCTTTCAGTATATATTGGGATAAAAATGAAAAGAAATGACTTATACATTCTAATTTCATAAATACAGTTTAGGACATGTGTATTTATTACCTGTGGTCGGTGAAATTACGGGGATTATTACGAGTAACGCTAGAACCACCCAAATCTTCATATTCGATGACTAAGCGTATTCTGCTTTCTAGTGCTACGGAGTGAATATTTGAGAGAAAGTAATCCCCCGTTTAAAGGTTGAATTAGTTTTTTTTCGAACAATAATTATTTTCGGGAATTACGTGTGCAGATGTTTATGTCACGCGTCATTGTGACAACACAAGTACGACTGATTAGATTTCCTGATAAATGTAACAGACTGGTCTGTCACAAAGAGATGTACGTGTTTTACTTACTCTAATAATATGAACTTTGTTAAACACAATCATCGAACAAATGAATTTAGGTTCGTGCTAAATTGAGGTGGTTAAAATTTCAGGGTTAAAGTAAAGATCATGATGTGATGTCCTGTTCTTCATTAAATCAACATATCTCAGTAGCACACCGCTAAAATGCGGTTTTTGATACATGTAGTGAGCACAGCACAGATATTTCACTGTGTAGATTTGTGCTTATATTGTTTATTTTTATTTAAGTAGAAACCAACGCAAAGTGCTCTCTGTTCTTTGCCCATAATGGAAGTCGAAACACGGTATATTGTGTTGTAAGTTCTCAGACATTCCTCTATGACGTTGAGGGGATGTGTAGCTTTGCGTGAAATTCAAAACAAACAAACCTAAATACTATCCTGTAATCTAGATTTTAAAAACTCAAAGAGAAGGGTGTCTGCGTACTGATACTGATGGAATTTGAGTTTCGATAATCGTGGTGCGCAGAGCACAGACAGTTTTTTATATGCATAGCTTTACGCTTAATAGAAACAAACTAAAAGGCTACAGACTCTTGAAAATCATAATAAACACATACATGTGAAATGTGTTGTTTGAGAACTATAATTCTTTCCTGAAATTATAAAGTTTAATTAGAATGTGCTGTACAAAAAGTAAAATATATCTTTAATATAAAAGGTTTATCGCCTTTTAATATTTTATTCTGCCTATCAGTAGACTATTTTATTTAGCTTAGGTGAAGTTGTCGAGGTGAAAGTTTTAATACAATTTTAGTTAACAACCAGTTGTGTTTAGTAGCTGTGGTACCATCTTAAGATTTCATGCGTAATTGGAGATGCGAGAGAACCTATTAATGTTTGAATGAAACGTCGGTCAACACTGGGTTATGATGCGAACTGTCTTTTAAAAGTGAAATCTGGATTAGCGTCGAAATCACGAACGTAATGAAATAAAATGAAACATGGCGTCATAGTTGAAACTTGTCCAAGTTTGAAACATTGTGATGTATTCAGATGTAGTATCAATTCCATTAATTTCAGAATATAATTATAAGAAGCATAATTATGTTTGTGACAAATATAATTGGAAATTAGATTAGGTTTAATAAGTTGTAGTTTAGTTAGATAAAGTTGGTACCAATGAGCTTCAAGATGTGATACACTTGCGTGATTAAGATTTAAATGTAAATTTAGAGCAAGATCAAGAGAGGGACAGAATGTTTTGCCCACTGACCTTTCGAATCTTGTTCCGTATGAATTTGGAACTGGTGGTAGAAGATATGCTGGTTGTGAACTGAACCCAAGATTCCCTCTGGCTTTGACGTCTATCCCACCAAGGATGTACAAGGGCCTACTGGTAAGCGATGCGGTACGAGAGTGTGGAATACCAATAAAAAGTATCCCAGGCTCGTTTTTGAGCCTTCCGTGCGATGTGGCAGGTTGAATTCCACCGTAGACGAAAATATCGTGGAAAACGTGATTTCAAGAATATATTGAAAAGCTGCTTGTATAATGTAGTCAGTTGCTGTTGCCACACAGTCGTCTATTGATGGCTAACAGATGATGGCAGGATCTAATTATGTGAGATTAGTGAAAAGGGCACGTTTGCTTAATCCAGCTTCCACCAAGGCACGCGGGTTGGGTGGCATCGACCACAGCTTGTCTCTTTCAAAATTATTGGAAAATGATCAATGCCTCATTGGTTATTGTAAACTCTTTATGAAATATGGGAAAACAGAGAAATAAATTGCAGTAAAGGACTGACTAGGTGCTTGAAATAAGTATAAGAACCAGCATTTAGGAGTAAAAGGCTGTGATCAGAGAGCATATGCTCTACAGAGCGACCTTCCTATAAATATCGGCACTTCCCCAGAGATGATGATGTCCATCAAACTCCTCTAGGATTAAAAAGGGAGAGAGCAACTGCTCAATGAGAGCATCAAGATTTGATTGATCACATGACTCTTTAGGTTATATGTGGAGAAAACAGACAGTGATGGAACGACGCAAGGAAACACGGATGGCTACGGCCTCCAAAAGTGTTTTGAGTGGCAAAAACAGGGTGGGCACATCATGATCAATCAACAGTGTCACCTCTACATGCACTTGTCCATCACACAGCCTGTAATTTCTCTACAAAGAAAACAGCTAAAAGGTGACTGTGTCGGCAGGTTTCAGAAATGTTTCCTTTAAAAAAAGGTATACAGAATGGTAGGAAGTGATCAGTGTTTTCTTGTCATCCAGATTAGGACGAAAGTCTTGACAGTTTCATTGTATCAAGGTGGCCATTTTTATTTATGTGCAAGCGAAGTGGGTGAAGAACCCTTCTGTTTTCGACCACGTCTTTTTTTTTACTATCTTTATTCGAGACAGAACTATCGACCTTCATGGATCCTGACCTGGGTCGATTGGACAGGTCTTTGCTGTTACAAGAGAATTCCAACGACTGAGGACGTTAATGAATAATTGTTTTCGATCTTGAGGTGGGTAATAAAGATGTATCTGAGAAAATACCTGAACCCAGAACCAAAGGTAGTCGATCTTGGGATTTGGTGGAGTGTGTATTGGAGACAGAGATGGGTGTTGAAGTTGATTCATCAAATTTTTAACCGTGCAGTTCAAAAGACTTTTCATTTGGTTCAAGAACAATTTTTTGGAGACACAGAGACATTTGTCTGCACTCCCAAACTGGTAATGGAATAAAGTGCAGCAGCATATGTCCGAGATGAAGTGGTAAATAGAAACTTTCGAGCCTCAAGGTAAGTAAGGTTATGAATCGTTCTCAAACGCTGGACCTCTTTTTCTTCCAACTTTTAGGGCAAGAACGAAAGTAGGACGAGTGAGCAATTTCAATTGACGCAATGATGGTCTGTTTCACACTCGTAGTCATTGTGGTTCTTGCCACCGTAACGAGCACACGTCAAAGAACCACGACATGACGTCTTCTCGTGCCTGAACCTCTGACACGAGATACTTCTGAGAAGGTTTGGAATGCATGGCCTTACCCTGCGATTTACATAGCCTGCCTTGATGGTGGAAGTAGTGATGCTAATTTCAAAACGAGGATATTGGTTGGCATTGTGACTTCATCTTTGCGAGTCGAAATACGCCTCACTGCATAAACTCCTCGAGTGCAGAAACCAGCGAGAATATCTGATTCAGAGGAGTTCTTTAAATCCCTCTCGATGGTAACTCCTCGTAATGAATTCAAAGCAGTATGAAATGTAACCTTAGTTGGGATGTTCGCAATTGCCATTGAATGGAAGAAGAGTTCACTGTGTTGAGATGTAGATGTTTCCACCAATATGTCACCAGACAGAAGCTTCTTTACTTACTTTGGAAAGCCAGCAATTCCCCCGAGACCATTTTAAATGAAAAAGAGACACATTTTCCCTTAAGTTTGTTTGAAAGAAAATGTAGTATAAGAAAATGAGGCACAACAGGTGGTACAGATGTTGAAGATTGCTGCTCAGAATGTGTAAACAATTTAGTTTAATGAACCAATAAGAAACAGTGTAAAGAAATTAATATATCGATATAGAAGTGTGTAAAAAACTTATTCTAATTGAAGTGTGTAGACAATTTAGCCTAATCAATCAATATCGAAGTATGCAGACAATTTTGTTTATAGTATTCTCGTTGAAATTTGTTTTTATTTCTGTCATTTGACGTAGTGAGTGAGATTACTTTATTTGTGCACCTGAAAACGGTATTTTTTCAGTGACACTCGCCACCCACCCTGAAACCCAGCTCAGCCCGAAGTCTACAGGCTTACGACGCTACTTTTCTGGTTCTCGTACTCATTATTAGGAAGGTGGACCACGTTAGCCCATTATTTGGTTTTCCCTGAACAAGAACAACCAGTATATGATACAAAAAAGAAATTAAACTGAATGCAGTGTCTTACTTCACTGTTCCCAATGCAAAATGTTTTGTTTCTAAAAGAGTAAAAGAAGTCCAATTTAAAAAACCATTGAAGAAATAAATATTTCAAAACGTTATTACAACCCAAGTGTAGCTAATCAACAGTTGTTAATAATTTTATACTCTAAATGAACATATTTTTCAGTAATGTTTTTAAAAAAATAAAACTGATTGTTTTAGTTCAGTTTATTTCATTGTTTCAACTTAACCGAGAAACCAACACATTTTCAAATGAACTTTTTTATTATTATTTGTTTCATTAAAGACAGATTGTAAATAAATCTAAATTTTATGCTGCAGGTATTATAATAATATCACTACATTATAAACTCAGAAAATTTACGGGAACGCTTTTTTGTTATTAATGTCGATTTGAGAAATTTCAGCTGCTCTGAGCTTCAGTTCAGGCTTTAGATTTATGTTTCGACCGATGTCTCATCGGGATTTGTAATGATGACTCATAGAGACGTTGAAATAAAATTTCTCTCTGGAAAGGTTTTCTTCCTTTATGAAAAATATTTTTCGATTATTAAAAAGGAATAAACCTGACATCTAGATAAACGTAGAAGAACGCGTGTCAAACCTAAGTATTATGATACTCAAAAGCAGTAACATTGCAAGTAATATACCATCAAATAAACTACACAGACAATGAAACACTTTCGATACATTTTGATCAAATATTTTTGATACATATACAGTGAATCTTTATCTGTACAGAAGAAGTTAGAGTTGATGGTTTTACATTTGTGAGTTTGAAGACGGTTCCTTTTGCCATTATAAAAATTAACTCAATTTTTTGAAAAATAAAACTTATTCAACTTTATACCTATTCTACAACATTCTACTTATTCTTTAGAATAAAACTTCAAGTTAATGTTTGATATAAATTTCACACCTAACTACTCGAGGGCCATCTGCGCTAGCCGTTCCTAATTTAGCAGTGTAAGACTAGAGGGAAAACCACTAGTCATCATCACCACCCACAACTAAATCTTGGGTTACTCTTTTACCAACGAAAACTTGGATTGATCGTCACATTATAACGCCTCCACGACTGAAAGGACGCGCATGTTTGGTGCGACCGGGATTGGAACCCGCTACTCTCCGATTAGGAGTCAAACGGCTTAACACGCTTGGCCATGCCGGGCCTGACGTTAATGTTCACTCGAAACTGACTATTTTTAACGATATTTTTCTTTCGATTTTTCACTCGCAAATAAATAGCGTTATCTTTTGTTTAACCTGTCAAGGATGTGCATCCAAAGATTTATGGCTCAAGACTCTTGATCAAAACTTGCTTCACACTTTGAGGACTATAAGAGTGTTTGTAAACCCCCTTTTTCCTTGAATAGGACTGTTTGTTTCTTTGTTTTGAATTTTACGCAACGCTACTTGATGGCTATCTGCTCTAGCCTTCATTAATTTAGCAGTGTAAGACCAGAGGCAGCTAGACATCTCTACCCACAGCCAACTACTGGACTACTCTTACACCAATTAATAATTGGATTGACCATCACTTTATCACGTCCCCACGGCTGAATGGGCGAGTATTTTTGGTGCGACCCTAATACTCAAATTAGAATAGCTTAACAGCTGACGCTAGTTTCTGTTGAAAGTTAGAAGTGGCTGTATGCCGAAGCTAGGAGCGAAGTTGTTAAGAAAACAGTAAAAGAGAATGATAAAAATT
The DNA here is from genome assembly GCA_011833715.1 of Carcinoscorpius rotundicauda. NCBI lineage: Eukaryota > Metazoa > Arthropoda > Merostomata > Xiphosura > Limulidae > Carcinoscorpius > Carcinoscorpius rotundicauda. The sequence goes on along the minus strand of CM022397.1, from coordinate 76,875,788 downwards.
TAATTTTTCGCGTAAAATGTTATAGAGAGTTTGTGCCTAGCTACAGTGTTCAAATATATCTATATATGTATTTCATAGTCAATTCACAATCATATTGGTAACCATAGGACTGTCTATGTGAGGGTCAAAAGTTGATTTACGAGCTCACAAGGTTAAAATCTAAGGTTCGATTCTTTTCATATAGCCCATCTAAAACTTTGTAAGAGAAGATAACAACGACAAGAAGTGAAAGGTTAAGGACTGTGTGTCGTGATAACTGTTTATATTAAGATAGAATCAAGTAATTAAAAACTATTTATTGTGACTTTTCAACGAGCCACAACAATCCAAAAGAACAGTTTGCTTTTCTTATTATTTTTACATAATTTAAAGTAACCAAATATGATATTCAAAACACGAATATTTGTTTTTAAAAGCGAGTACATATCTTCTACATACAAGTTACATACTTAAAGCTCTATTCTACATTTATAATTGCAATAATCTCAGAATCATTTGGCCTGGCATGGCCAAACGCGTAAGGCGTGCGATTCGTAATTTGAGGGTCGCGCTAAACATGCTCGCCCTCCCAGCCGTGGGGGAGTTATAATGTGACGGTCTAATCCCGTCACTATTAGTTGGCAAAAGAGTAGCACAAGAGTTGGCGGTGGGTGATGATGACTAGCTGCCTTCCCTCTAGTCTTTCACTGCTAAATTAGGGACGGCTAGCACAGATAGCCCTCGAGTAGCTTTGTGCAAAATTCCAAAACAAACAAACAGAATCATTTGGTACAGGTGTGTGTGTATCACTCGTTTGAATAGTTAAACACTTGAATTTCTCATTTTAATTTGTACAGAAAAATGATTGTAGTTTTTAAGTTTCACCTGGGAAAATATTAGTACTTGCTTCAAGGTTTGCAACATCTAATGTACAAATGGATCATAAGTAGATACCGAGCATCTGAGACAAAATTTAGAAAAATTATCTAAATATACCGTGCTTTCACATCTGTTCTATGCACGCGATGAAAGGGTATGATATTAAATAATCGCCCCAACGAGTGTTTCAGTTTGAAAAGCAAGGAACAATAAATAATCACAAGTTCTTGAAATACAGGAATCTCATACATTTACTTACACATTTTGATTAAATGTATTTTCTTTGATGAACTGGATTTCTGCATCCAATTTATATTTTTAATGTTCGTTGCTTTTTAAAACTGAAATACTCATTTGGACGATGATTTAACAACATACACTTTTGTCATGCGTGTGTGTGTTTTCTTATACAAAGCTACATCGAGATATCTGCTGTGTCCACCGAAGAGTATCGAACCCTTGATTTTAGCGTTGTAAATACGAAGACTTATCGCTGTTCCAGCGGGGTACACCGTGATGTGTATATAAAACATCTGTGAATAGGGTATATTTTGCGTATTCAGGAATTCACGTGTTAAACTTTTCAAAAAAGTGATACGTTTTTCTGTGCAATTTGACGCTCAGATGAGTACAATTCTAAATGTAAAAGATAGCTTTAAGTGCGTAATTTATATGTAGAAGATCCGTACTGGCTTTCAAAAACAAATATTCGTCTTTTCAACATCATCTTCGGCTATGATAACACAGTAAGAAAAGCACGCGATTTTTCTGGATTTTTAGGGATCGTTGAAATGTTATTAATAATAACTTTTAATTACTTAACTCTGTTTTAATATAAACAGTTATCACGATACACAACCCTTAGCCTTTCATTTGTTGTCGTTGTTATGATTTTTGCAAAGTTACAGAGGGACGATGTAAGGAAAATCGAACCTTGGATTTTTGCAGTATAAGCTCGGAAACTTACATTTGACTTAGAGCGTGACAATGTGATTGTCAACTGAAATCGTTCTAGCTACAAAATTTCGAGGCAGTCTAGGAAGAAATACAGAGAAGAAAAACAACAAACTCTTCTTGAACTTGAACAAATTTTGAATTATTATCAGTAAACAAAAAAAATTGTAAATATAAGTAATAGTTTTGTTTACGGATAGAGAATATTTAAATATCTCTTATTTTAAAAATAATATACGTTTTTCCACTTTTTTAGCTCTATTTGTAGCTCAACTAAAAACACAGGTTAAACACAAAGCTTCATAATGGGCTATCTGTGCCATTTTAAGTGGTCAGTCATACGCTGGGCCACTGAAAGAGGGGTTTGCAATTAGAAACAGAACACAACATATTGTTCTTTGCTTTAAATTTCGTGTCTCTCTCAATTTAACATGAGCGTAAGACCATTGGTTCGATGCTCGTATTATTATGGCCACGTTACACCAAATATGTTTGCTCTTTCAGTCGTGGAGACGTTTTAATGTGACGGTCTTTTCCATTATTTGTTGGTAAAAGAAAGCAGCCCAAGAGTTGGTAATGCGTTGTGATGACTAGCTGTCTTCCCTCTAATCTTACACTGCAGAAATAGGGAACGCTAACGTAGATAACCTTCGTATAAACTTGCGCGAAGTTTAAAAAACAAACACATTATTATGGCAGTAAAGCACGTATATCTCTCCATGGCAGGCCAGTCTGTTGCATAGTTTTGGAAATCTTATGAAAACAGTTAAGTTTCTTTTGTAACAAGAACGTAAATTTAACATCTGTTTACATAATTCGCGGAAGTAATTATTCTCTATACTAAAATGAATTGAACCTACAAAAGATAGAATATTTTCTTTCAACAAACTATACTCTTTGAAGCAATATAAAGCAGAATACACTTGATCATTGAAAAATGAAGATTTTTGGTGGTTCAAGCGTAACCCGTAATCTTCACCGTAATTATACTGAGTACAGATAATAAATACACACGTTGTATTATTCTGTATTTTTCAAATTAGAATGTTTAAGTCGTTCGTTTTCATTGTATCAGATTTTTCAAACTTATGATTAAAGAAATAAAATATCTTTAGACTGTTAGTATTTATTTATTCAGAATATTTATGGCTTAAATAAATAGTCACAAAGTATGCTTTGTGCAAATTTTTATTTTACAAATGACGTGACTTAGAAACTTTTCCATTAGAAATAGCCAGAATAAATCTGCTGTTTTCTTAATTTTAAAGGCTATATAAAGACTTAAATTATGTAAATTAATGTAAAACAGGAAAAGTTTAGTTGTTTTCTTAATAATTTCGATCAAAGCTTCTGCATGCAGCCATTTCTAACTTTCTACAGTAACCATCGTCTGTTCTTAATCTGTTTTATTTGAGGAAATAGGGGGCTTAAAACCACTTTTATAGAGATCACGGTGCGAAGCATGTTTTCACTCAAAGAGTCTTGAACCATAAATCTTTGGATGCACTTCGAAAGAAAGAAGTAGTTAAAGAGAGTTAGTTTGAAGTGCACAATAACTTCAAATTAAATTCTAAATGATAAGGAAGAACATATATAATTTGATTTTTCAAACAATTGAATTAAGTTTTGAAATGGCAAATGGAAGTGTTTTCAAACTCATACCTGTAAAACCATTATCTGTAACTTCTTCACAGTTAAAGATTTACTTTGTAAGAACCATTAAGTTTGTGTTTCTTTGTTTGTTAATTTTCGCTCAAAGCTACACGAGGGATATCTACACTAGATGTCCCTAATTTAGCAGTGTAAAACTAGAGGGAAGGCCACTAGTCATCACCACCCACCACCAAATCTTGGGTCTCTTTTACCAACGAATACTTGGATTGATCGCACATTATAACTTCCTCACGGCTGAAAGGACGCGCATGTTTGGTACGACCGTGATTGGAACCCTTAACACGCTTGGCCATGCCGGGCCTGACGTTAATGTTCACTCGAAACTGACTATTTTTTAACGATATTATTATTTCGATTTTTCACTTGCAAATAAAGAGCGTTATCTAGTGTTTAACGTGTCAAGGATGTGCATCCAAAGATTTATGGTTTAAGACTCTTGATACAAGACTTTCTTCACACTTTGAGGACTATAAGAATGGTTGTAACCCCCCTATTTCCTCAAATAGGATTGTTTGTTTGTTTTGAATTTCACGCAACGCTACTCGAGGGCTATTTGCTCTAGCCGTCATTAATTTAACAGTGTAAGACTAGAGGGAAGTCAGCTAGTCATCTCTACCCACCGCCAACTCTTGAACTACTCTTTTACTAACGAATAGTGGAAATGACCTTTACATAATAACGTCCTCTTGGCTGAAAGGGCGAGCATGTTTGGTGCAAGTCCAAAGCCTTAACTCACCGGGCCATGCTGGACCTTTAGTATGTGAAAATGCCATATTTCACACTTACTTTAGTTTCTGTGATTCTATATTATCTTCAAAGTTACCGCTTGTGAGTATTTTAACAGTGAGGTTTGATACGTTTTCCCCTTTGTTTATCTATAAGAAGAGTTCCCTAAAAAATTCCATTCTGAAAGTAACTTAAGGCTCTCCTGAACAAATTGTCTCTCAAAGTCCCGACGAGTCATCATTCGATATGTGTATATGAAACTCAAACTGAAGCTTAGAGCAGCTGAAGTTTCCCAAATCGACATCAGCAACAAATAAAGTATAACGTTTCTAGTTTCCTCTAATGTAACAATTAACTGATAAATGTTACAGTAAACTTTCTGAGTATATTATGTAGTATTATGCAATATATAATATTGATTTCTTTATAATCTATTTTTGATGAAGTAAATGACAATAAAACGTTATGTATGAAAATTTTTGTTTTTCTGCTGAGTTTAAACATTGAAACTGACTCGTTATATGTGATTAATTGTTTTAATTTGTTAAAATATTCATTTCTTTTCCAAGTTCTTTTTAATTTCGGTTTCACTTAATCTTAAGCTCTAAAATAAATAAAAAACATTTTTTACCGAGAACAGTGGACTAAACCACTGTATTCAGTTTCATTTTTGTATCATAAACTAGTTTTTGCTGTTCTTGGTAAAACACAGAACATGCTGTATGTACGCTTTCTAAAATTAGTACACAATTCATATAAGTAGCGTTGTAAGCCTGCAGATTTGGCGCTGATCTGAGTTGGGGTTAGTGACACTTAAAAATACAATGACATAAACGTAACCGAAATCACGACGTCAGATGATAGACGACACAAAAATAGTTTCGATGAAAGTACATTATGCCAGGCAGGGACAAGCGTGTTAAGGCACTCGAATCGTTATCTGATGGTCCCGGGTTCGAATCCCCGTCACACCAAATATGCTTGCCCTTTCAGCTGTGGGGGCATTAGAATGTGATAGTTTGTCACACTTTTCGTAGGTAAAGGAGTTCTTTAGCTCAAGATTTGGCGGTGGGTAGTGATGACTCCCCGCTTGTCTTACTCTGCTAAATTGGGGACGGCAAGCGCTGGTAGCTCTCGTGTAGCTTTGCGCGAAATAAAAAAAAATCAAACAAAACAAATAAAGTACAGTAAATTAAATCGTTTGCATATTTCTTTATGGGAACAAAGTGTTGAAGTGGTTACATACTTCTATATCGGTACGTTAGACGAAATTGTTTAAACATTTGTGTATAGGCACTTTAAACTAAATTGTTAACACACTAGTCTATCAGTTTGTTTGTTTATATACTTATATATAGCTATAGTAATTGAAATTATTTACAAACTACTGTTTGTCGGTACATTTAGCGAAATTTTACAAAAATTTATACATTGGTATAACAGACGTATATATTTTGATGTTTTATAATTAATTCACTCCAAGACACTTGGCTTATTTGTAATATTTTTTCTCCAAAGTTGTGCTCATGTTCTACTTTTGAAAATAATTTGTTGCTTCAATGAAAGGAATTCTATAACTCAGTAAAATGGAGGCCATTTTTAAAGTAATGGTAGGTGTAGGGTACGAAAAGATTTCTTTTTTCAGGAAGAGGGCATTGATTTTATAAAAAGAATTAAAAATTTAATGTTCGTCATTTCATTGTTATTTCTATAACTTTATATGACACAATATATATATATATATTGAAAAACACAAATATTACCAGTTGTTAGCAAGTGTTTGATTGCCTTTATCATAATGAGTGTTTCTTAGTGTGCTTTATGTAAGTAGCGTAGACAGCCTTCGTGTAGCCCAAAATTCAAAACTAACCAAACCTTAAGAAAGTTTTCAGAGATGAGTGTTAAAATCGTTCTTTAACAAGCCAAAATAGTAAGTAAAGAAGGTATTAGATCAGGGATGGGCAACTCCATGGCCAGTAGAAAGCCCAGTTGTGGTCAGCTAGAGTTTAGGAATCAACATTTCCATCATTTATTTTAATCGCAAATTTGGTAATCAACAACTGTACTGTCTCACGTCGTCGCTAATGTTGCGCACTTCATCACTGCTACAGACTCCGCCCATTTTGTAATGTCGGTCTGGTTTAGATGTTTGTCATGAAGTGTGCTTTGTTTTGCATGCGATTGCAAACATATTTTTATTGTACAACTTTCAATTGTTTAAATATATTTTGTTTTCAATTCCATAATATAAACAAGTGAATAATTCAAAAATAGAATCTAGATGATGGTGAACGCTTAGAAAATAAAGACAATTTAAATAATTCTGGTATTACTAATAAAAAGAGAATGGCGCGTGACTGGAAAAACGTGAAACGAGAATTTAATGAAAGTTGGGAGTTTAAATTTTTAAGTTTTTAGGAATAATAAAGTATACAATCTTAAGAGACATTTTAATACATTTCACGACGAATTTTAAGTAAAATTTACATTTTAAAGCAAAAATCGTATGAATGAAATTAGCTGTCTGAAAGCTGAACTTCATGAACAAAAGTAAAGCCAAAAAATATTTTTATCGTCGATAAAACTAGTTACGTTAACTAGCTGTAAAGCAGCTTGGATTCTAGCTCAAGAAAATAATTAATTTTCTGATGCTGAAATAGTAAAAGATTGTGCTCGTTGAAACTGTTGGAGAATTATAATTCAAAAACGAAATATGATAGTCTTCAAAAGGTAAATAATTTGCAATTAAGACGAAGAACAATTGCCCACAGAATGCTAAATCTAGCGAACATGTGGAAAAACATCTTTGAAAAATTTCTTGAAATGTCAAAACATTCAATCTGAATTTTAAAAATTTGGTTTATGTCACAACAGACGATTCTCCCCAATGACTGTGGCGAAATTGGGATTTGTTTTTTTTTTGAAGCAGCATTTAATTGCTTCCGGCACCAATTTTTTGCTGCTTGTTTGAAGCTTTAATGTTTAACCAGCTGAAAACAGAATTTTGCTTGCTTGTGAGGCAAACAATGCCCAACTGTCTTTGATGATCATTTGTTGCTTTAGTAACAAATGATCGTATACCATGGGTTTTAAATATATATTGACAACCATTTGTACTTTAAATTTCCAATCTGGACTGTGGTCGTTAGATTCCAATAGCATCAAGTGTTCATTAGATGTGGTTATGTCGATTTACCTCAGTCATAACATATGGCACCTGTATGTTTCTATATATAGCAACGACTTTTTCCTGATGTGTTTTTTAAGCCATCCCTGTTTTGCATCTGCAGAGCAGCTTTGGAGATAGAATGTTTTAATTATTCCAGTTGTTGTGTACACTACCTCCATATTCATGACTTTTTCTGGTGAGCTTTTCAGGCACACCTTTACTAATATTTTTTTTATTCCAGTTAGATAGATGAGAAGTTATAATGGTTGACAACGGTAGTGGCTTCATGACAGAAACCATGTTCCTTAGACTGAACAATCCTTGTAAAGAACTTTCTTTCCAAGCACTGTCAGTGTTATGTTTTTGCTAACACCTGTGGGAAAGGAGTGTTAGACGAGAAAGAAGGCAGCTAGTCATCACCACCCACCGCCAACTTTTTGGCTGCTCTTTTACCAACGAATAGTTGAATTGACTTTCACATTATAACGCAACACGGCTAAAACGTCGAGCAAGTTTAGCGCGACTTGGATGCGAACCCGCAACCCTCGGATTATAAGTCGAACGCCTTAACACACTCGGCCATGCCGGGCATTAATTAAATTTGGTGTAATTTTAGTAAGTGACGCTATTCACATTTGTTTCTGAATATTCGATTAAAATACCTCAATTTTTTTATTCGAAATTTTAGGCGCAAAAGAAAGAATAAAAAAAAGATAGAAAGATTAGTATAAAGCAACTTAGCAGTGTAGTCAAACGAAACAAATAGTCAGTGAAAGGCATCATGTCGGAAACGTGTCGGAAATATTCAAGTTTGAGTTACAAACTTAAATTACGACAACGAATAGAACAGCCGGACGAACGTAGTTTAGTCTATGTTATGGTTAAATACCTTCTTTTATAACTATTTATGTCATGACTGTATTGTACGTTGATCATCCACGTTAACAATGGAGTGTCAAAGATATTTCTTCGTTTTATATGAATAAAACAATATAAATGAGTTTGAGTGTATGTATTGATTCTGTTCATGTTGTAGTTTGACAGACTACGACTTAATAAACTTTATCTTCGTTCCTTGAATATGTCTTATTTTACTCCGAGACAGGTGTCCTTCAGGGACGAGTGCAAAGCCTTTTCATCATATATGTCAACAATATTCTCCTAGACAACTTAAAATTACGAATATGCATCACAATTTGTAGATGACGTTGTACTTTGAAAGAGTGCACATTCCCCAGCATTAAGTGTGATAAATCTACCATCACAACTGAATATAATAGTAGAATACTGTCAACAATAATTTGTTTTTAATTCTATTATCTCAATTTTACACCTCAACTTAAGACACAAATCCAGAGACTTGGATAAAACGTAACTGCTTGTAATTCTCCTGTTTTGTTTATGTATAACTTCTGTGATTTTATTCGTGGTAGAGCTTATAACTTAAATTTCTCTTTAATAATGATAAACAAATCCTCCAATGGGCTGTTTTTCTATATACCCGTAAGATGTTTATCAGTTCTAATTTCAATGTTTTGTTTCATACTCGACTAAATGCACATTACAAGTTATTTAGAAGTTTAAAAATAACTCTTCCATGATAGTTTGCCTACTACTTTTAACGCAATACTGTCGTGTTTTTAATCAGACTGGCATACACTTAACTGTTCTAACTTACATCTGTTCTTGAGCTTCCCTTTAGATGTCACAGCTTGCATCATCACTTCTTTTAACTGAATTACTCAAAAGTGGAGCTAGTGTATACGTTATTATTACATGCATTTACATAAGAAAGAGTTATAGAAATATCTAAAATGGAAGGTGATTAAAGCATGATCTTCAGAGGTTACTTATAAATCGTATTTTCCTTTTTACTAAAAATACAAGACACTACAAATTTAATAACTCCTCTATCTCCGAGTTCGTGCAGGTAATATACATATATACTTATATATATGAGCACAATATACAAGTGATTTTAAAATGTTAGTGTAACCTCGCTCACGCAAACCACAGAACTAATTTACAAATACGGCAAAAATGTGCGGTTTATCTATTTCTCTTCGTTTACACTTCGTACATTTACCTATTTTAATCTGACCATTTTTTATCTAACAAAAACATTTCACAAACTTTTGGCCAAGTATTATTCATGAAGTAAATTTCATATATATTAACAGAAATTCCAAAGGAAAACCAGAAAGAACTTATAAACAGCAAAGTTAATATAAACAGAATGTCCTTTTAGTTCTTGTTTTACTTCTTTCTTTTGGTTCAGAAACTAAAATTCTTGCCACATATTGAAAATATTACATTTTAAAAGTAGGAAATAAGCTTTATATGTTCCAAATATAAGTATGTATTTAACTCTAAAACCTCATCGAGTTAACTTCTGTGTTCACCGACTGGAATCAAACTCCTCATCGTAGTGTTCTCCGTGCGTGAGACCCAAGTGACATGAAAACAATATGATGTTAGAAAGTAATACTGTCATAATTTTGAGTTCTGCTATCCTTAACGATTCCTGATATTAGTCACAGTGTAATAAGACTGTCGGTGTAACATTGTTATTTCTTTCTAAGGAAATCATGTAGTCGAAAAGTATTGTTGTACATTTTAAACATTTTTCTGTATACAAATGTTTGTATGTCTAGACTGTTTCTCGTCCAGGTTAAAGATTCTAAGTACCTACTGTCTAATTTATTACCAAACATATCAAATGCAGAAACAATCAATAACTAAGGATTACTTTAAATAAACTGTAGAATGAAACATTAAAAAGCATCTTACAGACCAATACAATGTGCACGAAGTCTTTATAAATCACAAAGCAGAAATTCACGATGTTCATATCGTTAATAAATTGGTTTAAAATAGTTAAATTATTTGAAGTCAATTTCCTTGGCTAAAACAATCATTAACATATACTCTACAAAAAAAGAAACGCAAAAGGCAAAATTTGAAACAAATTGTGATATCCGAGTAGTTCTGTATGATATGTGTGAAACTTTGCACATTCACTGCTGAACATCCAAAGTATGCAAAGGCGAAGTCCACGCACACTAGTTAAAGTTTAACGTCACTCAACGTCATTTACGAGTATGCCCCCGTGAGCATCAATAACTGCTTGGCATTTCCTGCACATTGAAGCGATGAGATGGCAAATCACCTCTGGTGGTATGGCTGTCCACTCAGCCTGCAAAGCTGCTGCAAGCTGAGGTAGAGTCCGCGGTTGAGGTTGTCGCCGTCGAAGATATGGGTCCAACTCGTCCTAAAGATTTTCGATGGGGTTTAAATCTGGTGATTTGGAGGGCCAGGGAAGAACGTTGATGTTGTGGTGTCTAAAGAAAACCGTGATGAGTCGGGCTGTGTGAGGACGGGCGTTGTCATGTTGAAAAACGTCGTTGACGTTCACCATGATGGGTTGCACATGGGGCCTGTGAATCTCGTTGACGGTTGCGTACGGTCTGATCGGAAATCCTACGCATCCCTGGTATAGTTGAGGCAATATAAGGCGCAGTAGTGGTCCTATCCTGAGAGTGACGTAACCGGATGTAGCGATTTTGTGCGGGCGTGGTCACACGAGGTCTGCCAGATCGTGGACGGTCACGAGTTTATTCATGCTGTTGGTGACAATTTATAGCCTTATGATGGTGCTTGGGTGGACATTCACAGCTCTGGTAACATTTGATCGAAATTCTTCTGCTTCTAAGCGACCAATGGCGTTGTTGCGTTGTGCTTCAGTCAGTCTTGGCGTAATTGTATTGTGTGTCGGTGGCTTAACACTGAGCGATGGAAACCGAGAACCTGTCACTTTTATAGGGATTTTGCACATGTTGCACTTGCAGAACATGCAGATCTCTTAAACAAATTTATTGGACACGAATGCGTTATGGCGAAAAATCCGATGTTTACCTCCGTTTTTAATGTGCACAACATTTATTGCCATTTTAGACTGACAATCAGTGCTTTAACACGTGTAACATCACATACTCTAAGCTTGTAACATTATCACATAAAATTTCCCTTTAAGATAAAAAATATTCCTTTTGCGTTTCTTATTTTGAAGAGTATCTTTTGGATGAATTTTAAATTTTCAGCTTACATGTATGAAACAGTTACTGCAAGTAATAGTTAACCCAGTTATCTAATAACTTCAAATAACACAATCATGAAGATTTTGATGGTTTATTGACTAGAGTAACATCACTATTTCCATGACAAATGTACTTTTTAACAATAAATAAGTTTAAACTTCAATTCCCATTACGTTCCTGACTTCTTCGACCAGCTTGTTCCAAAGGTCTCCAAGGTCATCCTTGTAAGGTCGGAAGAACTACATTGCTTCTCGAGCAACTTCAGTGCTGACGTCCTGAGCGTGAGTGATGAACTAAGAAGTAGAAACAATGTCATCTTCAGAATGGTTTCACTTACGTTAATACTGAATTATGGACCTACGTGGCATGTTAGTAAATCTCTTGACTCACGCGTTGAATAAAATGAAAAATAATTCATTGAAAAAAGTTTAAACCAACCTCCAGAGCGATCAATTTGACCTTGGCCAACTTGTCTTTGGCGTTTTCGATACCGGCATCCCAGACGGACTTCACCCATTCAGCGAACTTCCAGAATTTTTCCTTAATTCCAAGTCCGAGGTTCTCAAAGAAATCATTCACCTATTCCCATAAGTCCTTCAAGGAATAATAACTGCTACCGATCACTAGGATCTTGTTTACCAAGTCCTGAAGAGCATCAAGTCCTCGTTCTTCGATGGTCTGAATTAGGCTTTTGGAGAGCTGTCAATGCTATCGAACCATCTAATCACTATTTATTCAAATGAGTAATCACTCAAATAGTAGATAGAAACAATCTAAATAAACGTATTATTTTGATATCATTTTTATTCAAATATTAAGATCTTCATTATAAGAACATCGTTTGTTTTATTTTAAGAGAACAGTTCTGCTTTTGTCAATAAAATTTGAATGATATAATTTAATTTGAATAATCGTATATAATACCATCAAAGTTTTCTTCGAAAAGAAATAAAAGACGAACATTACAGTAAACGTTCTATACGCAGATATAACTTTGTGCCTTTCTTCTGGAAAATAGGTTTTTTATACAGACGTTAAATCTCAACCGACTTTTATGTGTCATTATATCTAGATATTTGTCATCTTACCATTACTGTACTAATAAAAATAACCTCCTACCTCACTAACAGTTCCCAGTTTCTCTTGAATGTAGTCTATGATACTCTAGATATTCAACTTCTCCAAGATCTGCATGAAACATTTAATCATTTGTCAATCAACACTATTCTGATATGTTAAACATTCACACATAAACTGTAAAATATCACTTGAAATGTACTTTTTATATTATTAAAATTACAAAATATAAATTACTACTTTCGATACTTAATCATTTTGTATGGTTATATAAATAAGTATACGTAACACACACCATGTTCTTGATCTCCTCATGATGTCAAGACCACCCACTAGGTTAACCAGGATGTCCAGCAGACTGCGCTTGCCAATACCCAGCTTCTCCAAAAGTCCAGTTACCCAATCCTTTAGTCGATCCTTCAATTTCAGCAGAAGTTCCAGGGCTTTACTACCAGCGTCCAGTCCGAGATCTTTAAGTTGTCCAGCGATCTTCTTAGCCTTGTTTGAAAACTATTGTATTCAGTATTGTAAAAACGTGTATTTTCTGGTCAGTATTTGGTATAATGATATACATGTATACCGTCTGTAAATGTTAAAATGTCACTACTAAACATTATTGACCATTATTATTAACAGTAGTTACTCTTCTTGATAAATTTTGTTTCTATGATATTTTATAAAAAAAAGCGCTCGTAATAGTTATACCTTATCCAACAAGTTCTGAGCGACTTCTTTACCCTGATCAATAGAAATATTTTATTTTATTCAGGACATTATCCAAAGTTTCTTTCAGAGTATTGCCGAGTTCAGTCTTGATGTCTTCTTCAATTCTGAAGGAAATTATGGCATGGCCGAGCGCGTTAAGGCGTGCAGTCGTAATTTGAGGGTCGCGGGTTCGCGCCCGAGTCGCGCCAAATATGCTCGCCCTCCTAGCCGTGAGGGTGTATAATGTCACGGTCAATCCCACTATTCATTGGTAAAAGAGTAGCCCAAGAGTTGGCGGTGGGTAGTGATGACTAGCTGCCTTCCCTCTTGTCTTACACTGCTAAATTAGGGACGGCTAGCACAGATAACCCTCGAGTAACTTTGTGCGAAATTCCAAAAAACAAACAAACATCTTTAGGTTCATAATTATTTTTTTATAAGTCTGATTAAAGAAAATATTAAGAAAAATTATGAGCTTTTTCAAATATTTAAAAGCTTCTAATTAAAATAACTGTTTCTCTTTAATAAGCTACATCCTTTTTTACCCCTATCATATTTTTATTTCACTACTTCCAAAATATTTTTCTCTAACAATTTACCCTGAAAACAAGCAAACTAAACCATTTAAAATATAACTACTTAACCTTTCAGATGTGGTGACATTATAATTATAACGACGGTTAATTCCATTACTCATTGGTAAAAAAGTAGCGCTAGAATTGTAGGTTGGTAGTGATAACTAACCGCCTTTCCTCAAATCTTACACTGCTAAAATAGGGAAGGTTAGCCAAGATAGTCCTCGTTTAGGTTTGGTGCATCTACATATTAAAAAGTGGGGAATATTTTGTGATGTCTTACGCTTTCGATTCGGTTTGTCATCTCTAAAATATGTGCTTCTATAACAGGACTAAAGAGTGACTGATTTAAGTTGTGTATTGTTTAAATAAATTAAATGAAAAAATGTTCATAATTTAAGAAAGAGGCTTGTTCAACGTCTACGTTCAAATTAACTTTGAGGCCTGATTAGTTAAAGTTATTATAGTCTGTAAAATTTATTATTCCAGTCCTTTGGATAACATTACTCTTATAATCACATACGTACAGTACAATTTGTTTTATCCTCCATTTGCTAACCTTTGTCCTTTACCTATTCATCCAACATGTAAATATATTTGTGAAGAAAATGATTAGGGAATATTAAAATGGCCGTAGTTTAGTTACAAACAACAGCTAAAAGCATTTGTTTACAGACTAATTTTGAAGATCAACGTCTCATATAAAAAAATAACTAATGATGAGTTATTGTAGCATAGAAAGACAAAAAGTACAAATGCTAGAAATCTGCTTTGGGAAATGGGTCTGATACCAGAAAATATATTGGAGGTGATAAACTTAAATTACAAACGTTTGTGAATGCAAAACGATGTATAATGGTAGTTGTCGACTCTCAGAATTGGGAGACACTACTATTGAATTCAAGAATGAGTCTTCCGTTTCTTTCTGGTTTTTTTTTTCATTTCGCGCAAAGCTACACGAGGGTTATTTACGTTAGCCGTCCCAAATTTAACAATTTAAGATTAGAGAGAAGTCAGCTAATCGTCACCGCCCACCGACAACTCTTGGGCTACTCTTTTAACAAAAAATAGTGGCATTAACCGAAGAATTATAACGCCTCCATGGCTGAAAGAACAAACATGTTTGGTTTGACGGGAAATCGAACCTGCGACCCTTAGATTATGAAATGAACGCCAAAATCCACCCTGCCATGCCGAGCCTAACTTCCGTTTATTGCTGTTTCTGAAATTAAAGAGTAATTGAAATCAGTCGATGGAGAGTTGTTTGAAAGCTACTTTGGATAATTAGGATTCTTTCCTAAATCGTAAATTGAGATTTTCAGGTAGTCTGTTTTGGCGTGAATTGATGATGAAAGATATTTATGATTTAATCACGTTTTTACCTTAATGCTTATTGGTAAAAAACAAAACATCAGTTTTTCTTGGTTCGAACTGCAATATTTCCGAACATTCTCCGAACGTTTAGGTGACAGTAAACTCTATTATTTGATTCAAAGCCCTTGTGATGTCAGGTGCTACTAGAGCGATTGATTCCGATCTGGTCAATAAATTAAGGTTAGAGACCGGCGCATTTTTCACTTAAAGTGTTCAAACGTTCTAACTGAAGGTTCATGGTTCATATTTCAATTGCCGCAAAAACGAACTTCACACTTTAAAGCCATGAGTGCATTTCAAGAATGATGGCCAAATGTCACAATTTTCTAAGACAAGAGTAGTAAATAAATTGGCAGCAGAGGCTGTAGAACAGTTTTATTTTTCTAGTTCATCTGTTCAAAATTAGAGATAGTTAGCTGACTCTTCGTGTAAACCTAACAGACACCGAGTTATATAGGGACTCTAGGAAGAAGAATGGATTTCTTTGAATTGTTGTGTGTCAGTATGAGTTGTTGTACTTCCCATTTGTTTTTTAATTCAGTGTGAGTTGTTGTATCTTCTATTTGCATTTTTAATTCTCTAATTTTAAACTAAAATTGTAATATCATAAAATTATAAACCGAGCATATCTCTTACATCAGGTATTTATCATTAGGACATCTGAGGATCGCATATATAACTTATCAACTGCGGTTAACATCATACGATGCAAACATTTTGCGCACAATATTGCGAATGCCCTGCAACAAAAATCTCCAAATAATTTGCTCATAGGGTGGTTAACAGATTTACCCAAGCCACAAACGAGGGATTAAGAGCTGTCTGTTCCTCAGATATAATTATATTCAGATCCTATTCAGAACGTTTTTGTCTGTTGGAACATCCATAAATCCCTGCGAGTTCTAACTAAACTCTACATTAACCTGCAAGATAAATTACGCATAAATCATTTATAGAAACGTGTTCTCAATACAGGTTTTATGTTTCCTCAGCTGTAATAAAAGATTGAAATCTTATCAGTTTGTTGGACAATTTTCTATGTTTTAAAGCCTGTTAACTGTACTGCAAGTAACAACTGAAGCGTTATATATAAGTTAATCAATGCAACTCTTTTTAGTGAGTTAACTAGAAATATTCAATAGTGTTGATATTGAATTTCGTCAAAGTTACACATGCACTCTGTGTTTATCGTTCCTAACCTAGCAGGGATAGATAAGAGGTAAGTCAGCTACACAACACCATCTACCTCCTATTTTTGGGCTGTTCTTTCATCAAAGAATAGTGCAATATATTTTAACGTTATAACGTCATCAGGGCAAAAAGGGCGAGCATGTTCGGTGACAGAAATTACAACCCGCGAATGAAGTTCCTTAATGATCGGACCATCAAATTTACAAAACTATGGCACTAAAATTAGAAGTTCGATCTCCTGTGGTGAAATGAGCGCTAATAGCCACTGTAGTTTTGCTCTAAAACAGGTGTCATCAAACTACGGCCCTCAACATCATTTGTCTTGCACGCCAGCAGCTAGCCGCTTCAAAATAAAAAGTGACATTTCATCAAATGTCCGACTGTCATAACAAAATAAATCACAACGATGGCCGCTTTAAGCTGGCAAACACAAGACGTTATGATAAAAAGAAACAAGGCTGTCACGCGCATTTTTAGCCAATAGGAAAATTCTTCATTCGTCCTTGTTGCCCGTTTATTTATATCGAAGCACGTATCTGTGAAAGCAAAATTGCACGCGGGCCACCTGCCTTTCCTAATTTACCAGTGTAAGACTAGAGGAAAGGCACTCATCACTGCCCACCACCTACTATTGAACTCTTCTCTTTCCAACAAATAGCGGAATTCAGCATTAAAGTATAATATCCCGTGCCTGAATGAGCGAACATGTTTGGTGTGACGGGTAATCCGTTACCTTTAGATTACTAGGCGAGCGTCATAATCACTTGGCAATACCGGGCCGTACACTCTTTAGAACAGTTACTTAGTATAATACTTATTGTATATCATGTGTTGATGTTTATTTTATAAGTGACTTGACTTAAAATCGTGTTTAGAACAAATAACCACATGAAGAAATCTGGTATTTGTTCAATAATGATGCTACATTTATGAACATACAGTTGAATACTGATGCTTGTGCCACTCGCTCGTCTCCGTCGTAGCACAATCGCCTAGTGCGTTCAGCTGTTAACCGAAAGGTTGGTGATTCGAGCCCACTTGGGGGCGTTTACTTTTGGCCCGGTGTGGCCAAGCGTGTTCAGACGTGCGACTCGTAATCTGAGGGTCGTGGGTTCTCATCCCCGTCGCACCAAATATGCTCACCTTTTCAGCCGTGGGGGCGTTATAATGTGACTGTCAATCCCACTACTTGTTGGTAAAAGAGTTGACGATGGGTGGTGATGAGTAGCTGCCTTCCCTCTTGTCTTACACTACAAAATTAGGGACGGCTATCACAGATAGTCCTCGAGTAGTTTTATGCGAAATTCTAAAAACAAACAAACAAACCCACACACTCAATCTCATCCTAAGCGAGGAGACAGTAACTTCAAGTTTTATTCTTGAGAATGATAAAATTTATGATGTGTTTTCCTCAAACTTACGAGTGAAATTAATTCCAGTTTATACAGCAAAAATTCATTTAAAATCTATAATAAAGGTTCATATTTTATCGTTAACATAGTTTATATGATTGAATGTTATTTTCAATGTCTTCGTTTGCTGAAGTAAAATACGTGTTTGTATTGTTTTCTTTACCTAGAAATCAGGTTTCCCCATTACCGTCAGGTAAATAACGTTAGCAGAGAACCTGTTCCTTTTCAGGCACCACTAACCGTCCTTGACCATAACATACGTCATTTAGTGGACAAAAAAAAAAAAATTAAAAAAAAAAACTGAAGCTTAGAGCAGCTGAAATTTCCGGAATTGACATCAGCAACAGATAACATATAACGTTTCTAGTTTCTTTAAATGTTACACTAAACTGATAAATGTGACAGTAAACATTCTGAGTTTATTATGTCGTGAAATAAAAAAAAATGCGATATATAATATTTGTGATCTGTCTTTAATGAAGTAAATGGCAATAAAAAGTTGCCCATGAAAACATATGTGGTACTCTGATAAACTGAAATATTCAAATGCAATCAATCTCCCTTTTCTCAAACTGTTACTGAAAAATATGTTCAACCAAATCATTCTGTTTACAAACTTCCACATCGGAACATTAGAGTTAATTGTATACACACATTTATACCCGTATATTAGACTAAATTCATTACATACATTTGTATAAGTACATAAGACTAAATTTTTTTAGTCTTATTTTTCTTTTAATTCCTTTCATTACATTGGAGAAACTTCAAAAGAAATTAAATGTCTTTAATTAATCAACCCATTTTTACAATATTAAATTTTTCTTTTACCACTTCAAAAATATTTTGCTCTGACAATTTACCCTGAAAACAAGCAAATCTAACTCTTCTTAAAATTAACCATCAAGTATGCTCGCTCCTTCAGCCGTGGGGGCGCTATATATTGTATTCAATCGTTGGTGAAAAAGTTGCTCTAGAGATAGAGGTTTTGCCTAGCTGTCTTTCCTCTAGTCTTACACTGCTAGATTAGAAAGGTCTATCACATATAACCCTCGTGAACGTTTGCGCGAAATTCAAAACAAAACAAAACAATTTAAATAAGAAATCCCTCTACGTTGTAAACACTATATTCCTCAAAACAACTAAAATACATACTTGTAAAGTGCAAAAAATGTACAACGAGAAAAATCAATGTCATACCTGAAATATTATATAAAATATGTTCCAAAAACAAGCGGAATGTGCTTATATGGTACTTCAAGACAAGTGGCGTAAACACTTAGCTGTCACTGATAATAAAATTAATATTGAAATTATCGAAATACCAAACTTGCATATTTATTATTTTAAAAAAACAACTTCTTTATGTATTTCTGTTAAATCGATGCCTATGAATCATACTGTAATTAAGACGTGTTTTTTGCATGAAAAGTATGTGAAAATCAAAGTGTTTTTTTTTGTTTATTGAAGGATATTTTGCGTGAACATTGAGGAAACACTTCATGTTTCAGAAAAAAGGGGATGCAAAAAATAAAGCTGTAACTCTTCACATGTTAATGAACATGTTAGTGTATGATATTTGGTAGAAAGACGACGGTCTTGTCAACGACCGTGCTATTATTACAGAAGCTGACTCACCCTATGATATGTAACTTAATTCAAGGGGTAACTATGACCATTATTTTTATTAATATGCTTTCTGTACATGTTCGAAAATTTATATTCATGTAGAGAATGTAAGACCTCCCCAAGTGAATAGAAAATCAAAGCTGATTTGAGAATTAATAAACATATGTAATAATCAGTATAAACTGATAGAAAGTTTCCTCCACTGATATACGCACTATAGTGAAAACGTACTGCTAATTTATTAGACAACTTTTCAACATTAAAAACTTTTGAATTTAAATCGTACCAATTAATTTCTCCTATTGTACGTTTTGTTGTACAGTACTACATAAACTTTGTTTACTTTCAAACTACTGACGACAAAAAGAGAAATGTAATTATAAAAGATATTAATAAATAAATATTATTCTGTTAAAGTAATTATCATATTTTTGATTAAACTTAGGTTTTTCAATCCGTAAATTAAATATTTAATATCAATATATTTTTCTAATTAATTCACGACTTACTAAACGTAGCTTTATAAAAAAAATGGCTTTTTTAAGTCAATATAGTTTTTCGTACCTTCTATTTATATTCCAATTCAATACGAGTTCTTGTACATCTCATTTATATTTTTAATCCGGTGTGAATCATTGTAACCAGACATTTGTATTTTTAATTAAGTATTATTTGTTGTGCCCTCAAGTTCTATTTTTAATTAGGTATCAGTTGTTGTAACTCCCACTTGCATTTGTAAAAAAAAGAAATATATTTTTAATATACAAGTAATAATAGAATTTTAAATAACGACTCTTACAAATAGTTAATACAAATGATAATTTATATACAAGGGTTTTAGAAAAGAACAAACATCGTTGAGTCTTTCTTGTGGGCGGGAACTTTGAAAAATTGTGAACGGTTCACGATGAGCGAATTAATTTTTTGAGTTGAAGTAGGTACAATTCATTTACCGTGGAGATATCCACTTATTCACAATTCTCGCCTTCACCGTTTAATTTCTTTTGTTTGTTTAGAACTAAGAACAAAGTTACACACTATCTGTGCTCTGCCCATTACGGGTATTGAAAGTGTTTAGTGTATGTGTTCGAAGACATATCACTATGCCACTCGGGGGCTTCACTATTAAAGGTATGTAATTACTTCATACAAATAACAACGTCCGACGTTAAAAGGTTTGGAGTATTCGATATATTTAAACGTTTGTGGTCAGATATCTTAAATTCCCGATTACATAACGTCAATGACAATTATTACTTCAGATGTTTATATTATACCAATCGTAGCACAGTAATAATATATGCTACCTTTCGAGAGTTTCATACATTATCTTTCATAAGCGTCAGGAGAAATTGTATAAATTGCAGATAAATCTACAATACTGTCTTTCACGCAATACACATTTATTATAAGTTACATGTAATTCTGCATATATATTTAACTGAAAGAAACCTCGATATTGAAGTGAATATATGATAATAAATCTGTTAGAAGTTAACAGGCTTTCACATTTGTTTTAATTCTTGCAATTCGTTCAAGCTTGACAGGCTTAAATATTCCTCAATACTAGATCATGATGCGCGATTAAGAAGCATTAACGTTCATTAAAACTTTCACCTCATTCAGGGTTTATCATCTTTATCATTCTTCCAAGTCAGCACATGATACAGAGAAAGTTTAAAATTACTTAACAGATTGACATGATCAATGGAGAACAGACTCTAACATTCTTCAAAATCAACACTTGACCTGTGACAAATAATGTTGGTGTTGTGTTTTTCAGTGTAGTTTTATGTAATATGCGCTTCACTTCTGTATCTAGTTTCTCAATACATTTAGTGTTTACTAGAATGCTGTATTTTGCGACAAGTTATTTTTTTCCAAAACTGGGTTATATTTTCGCTGATGTTGATAATACGTGGTATACATCAGTATAAGGTTTTTGTAGCTTGTTGTATCTTGCGATTTGTTATTATCTGTTTGTTGTTAAGGAAATTTGTAGATGTTGATGAAGTATTGTTCTATTTTGCTAATTTCATCATTAATTTTATCTTTGTGAACATAGTTTTATGGCTGTGTTTATTTGGTTTATTCATATGACCATAATAAGATTATGGTCAGTGTAAAAAGTTAGGTATGGTTGTATGCAGACATTTCGCGCAAATTTCTTAAAAACTTACCAAAATAGAAATATCAAAATTTATCTTTCCCGGTTTAGAATGTAATTGAACGTTTGAGTCGAGCTGCGGTATTCACCTGTGTGTGTATAAATGTAGCGTTAAAATTGAACAAATACCAGATTTCTTCTGCTGGTTATTTACTCTAAAAATGTTTCATCACTTATTAAATAAACATCCACTCATAATACATCATTAGTATTATACTTCGAAATTAACTTTTCTAAAGAGTGTATGCATGGCCCGGCATTGCCAAGTGGTTTGAAATACCCGTCACACCAAACATGCTCAATTTCAGATATGGATTCCTTATAATTTAACGGTCAACTCCGCTATTTGTTGGTAAAATAGTTGTCCAATAGTAGTTGGTAGGCAGTGAAAACCAGCCGCCTTCCCTCTGGTATTTCACTGCTGAATTAGGAAAAGCTAAGGCCGTCGTGTAGCTTTGCACAAAATTCAAACAGAAACAAACAAGCCATCAAGGATATGATTGTTGTTGTTGTTGTTTTGAATTAAGCACAAAGCTGCACAATGGGCTATCTGTGCTCTGCCCACCACGGGTATCGAAAGCCGGATTTTAGCGTGTAAGTCCGCAGACATACCGCTGAGCCACTGGGGGGCTCAAGGATATGAATAAACAGTCAGTGACACTATAGAAATATTTGATTCGCTTACGGTATATATTTGGAAAAAAATAAAAATAAATGACTTAAACATTCTAGTTTCATAAATAGAGTATACGACGTGTGTATTTATTACCTGTGGTCGGTGGAATTACGGTGATTATTACGAGTAACGCTAGAACCACCCAAATCTTCATTCTCGATGATAAAGCTTTCTAGTACTACAAAGTGAATACGTTGAGAGAAAATACTCCACATTTTATCGGTTAAACTCGTTTCTGTATGGACAATAATTACTTCTTGGAATAACGTACGCAAATGTTTATGTCAAGCGTCATAATGACACAAACACATCTATTTGTCTGAAAATCGGTTTTTGATACAAATGGTGAGCACAGCACTATGTAGCTCTGTGCTTAACATGATTATTTTTATTTAAGCACAAAGCTACACAAAGGACTATCTGTTCTTTGCCCACAACGGAAATCGAAACACGGTATCCAGCGTTATAAGTCCTCAAACATACCGCTTTGACACTAAAGGAATGTGCAGATTTTCACCAAATTCAAAAGAAATAAACCTAAATACTCTGATAAAGTCAAAACTTAAAAAAAACTAAGAGTAGGTTTCTGATAGTGATAGAAATCAGGTTTCGATAATCCTGGTGTGCAGAGTACAGATAGTCCTTTATGTAGCTTTGCTTTTAATAAAAAATAAACTAAACGATTACAGTCACTTGTTCATCATAATATACCCCAAGTTTTAATCGTCCTGGTTAAATACCATTGGAATCAACAGAAACTAATCTCCAATTTTATTGACAAAAGGGAATGAGAAAGATGACACATTGATGCTGGACTGGACTTTAACAGGTCGAAGGATAATATCCCAGTAATCATTTGATAGAATGAAACGAAATTTTAACAATATGTTGTGAGGAAAGAGGAACTCGTAATCTTAAAACTGTGAGAATCAAATACAAAACCACCGATTTATGCTGTTCCTCGTTTTACTTATATTTAATCGCAAATACGCAGACAAAAAAAAACCCACTTTAGTAATAAGTAATAATTTATTTGAGAAATATGTTGTTTTGACAACTTTTACTCTGTTGTGTTCATACTATTATACAAGGTTTTTTAATTGTTTGCTCTGAAGCACAAATTACACAATGAGCTCTTTTTGCTGTGTCTAAACCTGATTTAATAACGGTGTGCTAAGCCATTGTTTTTCAAACTAAGCTCCGCAGAGCACTAGAGCTTCACTAAAGTTATTTGAGGATCTGTGAGGAAATTTTAGAATGTTAATATTTTTCCTAAAACTTTAACATTTAATTAGAATGTGCTGTACAAAGAAGTAAAATATATCTTCAATATAACAGGTTTATCGCGTATTGGGCTTTTAAATATTTTATTCTCTTTAACACCCGACGATTTTATTTAGCTTAAGGGAAGTGTTAATTAACGCCAACAACAGCTCGACTGGTTGCTTGTAGATGTGATACCATCTCAAGATCAAATGCGCCATTGGAGATGATAGATACACGAGTAATTTTGACATCGGTCAACCCTGAGTAGTGATGCTAACAATCTTTCAAAAGCCAGATCTGGATTAGCGGCTAAATCTCAAAAGAAATGAAATAAAATGAAACATGACGTCACAGCTGAAACTTGTCCAAATTTGAAACATTGTGATAAAGTTAGATGCAGTATCAATTGTATGAATTTCAGAATATATTTATATGAAGTATAATGATATTTATGACAAATATAATCAGAAATTGCTTTGTTAGGTTAGATTCGTTGTAGTTTAATTAGACAAACTTGGTACCAATGAGCAAATGATCATGCGGGTGTATGACGTCATGTTTCATTTTCTTTCACTTCGTTCGAAATTTAGTCGCGTCAGTTGTGACTTAATATTTCTTGTTATTTGGTTTAAAAGTTTTGTTAAAAAACAAACAAATACTAATGAAAATATATAATTCTTACAGCCTAGCCTTTTTTTCACATATATTTATTTCTGACTTTGTTAAATCAAACACTGATCTCAGGTCAGCACGTCATTGTATGATGATAAAACTCAAGTACTTGAACGAATTTTCATTAAGAATCTATTTTGTGTACGTGAAATTATTTTTGAAACGCCAAAGATATAAGAATACTTATCCAAGTTTCGGACATATTTGCCTATCTGAATGAAGTGAATGCTGTAATGCAGGTTGGGAGAGTAACTTACCACAACGAACAGAGTAATATGGAACTTTGGAGTGAATGTACACTTATAAAAGAACTTGACTACTTTGAAAACTTCAGTATTTTTTACTTATGAATGAATTTCGTTTGGTGAAGATGCAATAGTTCCAGGCTTGCACCGCATGTCTGATTTGTGTACAAAAATTTGGGGTCACTTACCTCCTCATTTATAAAAATTACTGTATATTCAAAATCCCTTTGTTGATTCTACAAACACCAACGATTTCCCTTTGAAAGAGAAATAAAGGTATTTGAAATATCAAAGAATTATACTCTAAAAACGAAGTTTCAGCAGGAAGAAATTACACAATTCTGGATTCAAATAGTTATGGAATATCTTGAAGTAAGTGAAAAATATTTGAAAAGTTTGATGCGTTTTCCAACAAGTTATCTTTGTAAGCAAGCATTTGCATTGTAAACAGCTACATATACCAAATTTGTAAACAGGCTAAATATTGAAGATGATTTGCACTTACAGGTAACATCTACAAATCCAGATATTAAACCACTTTGTGAACAAAAGCAAGTCCTTCCGCTCCCTTAGTAAAGAGACAAATAAACTGTACTTTTACTTATATAAATTTTGGAAGCAGATCTTTTTGAAAAATAAGTGGAAGTAAGAATTTTTCTTTAAATTTATATTTTTTTGCTAAATTTTATTTTAAAAGTTTGAAGTTTGTTTGTTTAGAATTTCGATAGCAACTCAAAGTCTATCTGCGCTAGCAGTCCTTAATTTAGCAGTGTAAGACCAGAGTGAAGGCAGCTACTCATCACCACCTACCGTTAACTCTTGGGCTACTTTTTTATCAACGAATAGTGGGATTGACTGTAAAATTATAACGCCTCCACGGCTGAACGAACGAGTATGTGGTGCTATGTGAAGAATAAAAATCTGCACAAAGCATACTTAGTTGTTGTTGTTGTTTTGAATTAAGCACAAAGCTACACAATAGGCTATCTGTGCTCTGCCCACCAAGGTTATCGAAACCCGGTTTTTAGCGTTGTAAGTCTGCAGACATACCGCTGAGCCACTGGGGGGGCACATACTTAGTATCATACCCTCAAAGTAACTTTTCTGAAAAAATAAATTCGTAACCATTTATTTAAGTCATAAAGATTCTGAATAAATAAATACTAACGGTCTAAAGACATTTTAGTCGTTTGATCATAAGTTTGGAAAATCTATTAAAATGAAAACAAATTACTTAACCATTCTAATTTCAAAAATACAGTATACAACGTGTGTATTTATTACCTGTACTCAGCAGAATTACGGTAAAGATTACGAGTAACACTTGAACCACCCAAATCTTCAATCTTCTATGATTAAGTGTATTCTGCTTTATATTGCTTCAAAGAATATAGTATGCTAAAAGAAAATACTCTATCTTTAGTTGGTTCAATTCTCAATGTAAATAGATGTTAAAGTTACGCGTCATGTTACAAAAGAAACTTAACTGTTTGCATTAGATTCCCTAAAAACTGCAACAGACTGGCCTGCCACAGAGAGATATTCGTGCTTTACTTGCATAATAATGTTTGTTTTTGAAACTTCGCGCAAGTTTATTCGAGGGTTATCTGCGCTTGCGTTCCCTATTTCAGCAGTGTAAGATTAGAGGGAAAACAGCTAGTCATCACAACGCATTACCAACTCTTGGGCTGCTTTCTTTTACCAACGAATAATGGAAAAGACCGTCACATTAAAACGCCCCCACGACTGAAAGAGCAAACATATTTGGTCTAACGTGGCCATAATGATATGAGCTTTGTCAGATAGGAGCATCGAACCAACGATCTTACGCTCATGTTAAATTTAAATAGACACGAAATTTAAAACAAAGAACAATATATTGTGTTCTGTTTCTCATTGCAACCCCTCGATCAGTGACACAGCGTATCTCTGACGACTTACAGCGCTAGAAACCGGTTTCCGGTACCCCTAATGGACATGGCATAGATAGCCCATTATGAAGCTTTATGTTTAACCTGTTTTTTTAGTTAATTATAAAGCTACATATAAAGCTAAAAAGTGAAAAAACGTATATCATTTTTAAAAGAAGTGATATTTAAAGATATTTTATCCGTAAACAAAACTGTCACTGATATTCACAATTTTGTTTGTTTGCAGTGAATATTTGAAAATTTGTCTTAGTTCAATAAGTGTTTCTTGTCTGTTCTTTTCTGTATGTCTTCCTAGACTGCCTCGAAATTTTGTAGCTAGAATGAGTTCAGTTCACAATCTCATTGTCATGCTTTGGGCTAATAGTAAGTTTAGGAGCTTACACTGCAAAAACCTCAGTTTCAATTTTCCTAACATCGTCCCTCTGTAACTTTGCAAAAATCGTAATAACGACAATAGGTGATTGTGTATCGAGATAACTGTTTATATTACGATGGACTTGAGTAGTTAAAAACTATTAATTGTAATATTTCCACGAATCCTAGAAATCCAGAAATATCGCGTGCTTTTCTTACTGTTTTGTCATAGCATAGTTTAAAGTAGCCAAAGAGTATGTTAAAAACACGAATACTTGTTTTTGAAAGCCAGTATGGATCTTCTACATACTAGTTACAGACTTGAAGCTATATTTTACATTTAGAATGGTGATCATCTCAGAGTCAGATTATGCATGTTTACATATAACTTGTTTGAACACCTGAATTCCTAAATACAGAAAATATACTCTGTTACAAATGTTTTATGTGCACATCAGTAAAGTGTATGTTGTTAAATTATCGCCTAAATGAGTACGTCAGTTTCAAGAACAGCGTAAAAAATAAATTTGAAGCAGAAATCCAGTTTATCAAAGAAAACACAATCAATGAAAAAATTCGAAATAAGGTGACTGTGTGAGCTCTGACACAGACTTTTGTGGTTCGATATTTGCGCGGAAAATCCCCTCTACATCTCCTGTGTTCACAGCTGAATTGTACACCATTTCCCTTGCCCTGGATCACATAGAAGCTAAGAAGTACTCGAATTGCACAATTTATACTGACTTCCTTAATTCTGTACTGGCCTCTAAATTGCTTCACATCCTGTTGTTGTCAACATTCAAAACCGACTAACCTATTTCTCTTTAACATCTACTTCTATTCAGTTTTTTTGGATACCGGGCCAAGTTGGTATTCTTTGATAAACTGGATCTCTGTGTCCAATTTATAAAATGTTGGTTGTATTTCTCTTTGTTTTTTATTATGTGTGGGTTTTGCATGCTTCTCACACATGACTAAAGTGGCATCCTACACTTAGTGTTAAGTCTTTTACAGAAAGCTTTCGTTCTAGCTTATGAGTATTGAACATAATGATAATGTAGTCCGTGCTCCTCATTCCCCAAGTAATCTGGCCTCCACTGAAAAAGGTTTGGTGACCCCTGGGCCATACCATACGTCATTTAGTGAACAAAAAAAAGTTAAACTGAATCTTAGAGCAGCTGAAATTTCTGGAATCGAATCAGCAACAGATAACGTATAACGTTTCTAGTTTCTTTAAATGTTACACTTTAACGTTAAATGTAACAGTAAACATTCTGAATTTATTATGTTGTGAAATTAAAAAAAATGCGATACATAATATTGATTTCTTTTTGATCTGTCTTTAATGAAGTAAATGACAATAAAAAGTTGCCCACGAAAATATATGTGGTACTCTGGATTTTCAGCCCTGTGCTATTTTGATAAGCTTGTTTTGAGAATAAAGATTTTGGTACTTTTTGTATTACTCGTAATCATCACCGTAATTCCATTCACTGCAGGTAATAAATACACACATTCTATATTGTATTTATGAAATTAGAATGTTTAAGTCATTTATTTTTATTTTTTTCCAAATATATACCGTAAGCGAATCAAATATTTCTGTAGCGTCACTGACTGTTTATTCATATCCTTTATGGCTTGTTTGTTTTTGTTTTGATTTTGTGCAAGGCTAGACGAGGGTCATCTACCTCAGCCTTTCCTGATTTAGCAGTGTAAGACTATAGGGAAGGCGGCTAGTCTTCACTGCCCACCAACTACTATTGGGCAACTTTCTTAGTCAACAAATAGCGTAAATGACCGTTAAATTATAACGTCCCCGTGCCTGAAAGGGAGAGCACATCTCGTGTGACGGGTATTTCAAACCGTTACCTTTAGATTACAAGGTGAGTGCCTTAATCACTTGTCAATGCCAGGTCATACACTCTTTAGTAAAGTTAATTTCATTGTTTAATAACAATTCTGTATTATAAGTGGATGTTTATTTCATAAGTGACGTCATTATAAAAAACATTTTTGGAGTAAATAACCAACAGAAGAAATCTGGTATTTGTCCAATTTTAACGTGATATTTACATACATACAGTTGAATACTGTAGCTCAGCACAAACGTTCAATCACATCCTGAGCGGGAAAAATAAATTTTGATATTTTTATTTAGATAATTTCTTGAGAATTTTGCGCAAAGCAACTGCATACAGCCATACCTAACTTTATACACTGATCGTAATCTTGTGTTACGCTATTTTTATAAGAAAGAGAATGGTATATACAACCACTTATAGCATTCAAAGTGAAAAGTGCGGTCATACAGGAAGTGTTGAACCATAAAGTTTTGAATACACATTCTGAACAAAGTTAACCACGAGATCTTGCGCTTTATTTTTAAGAGAAAATCGAAAGAAAAATGTAGTTAAACAGAATTTGTTTGAAGGACACAATAACTTCAAGTTTTATTCTAAAGAATCATGAAGATACATGTTTCGTTTTCTTCAGACAATTGCATTAACATTTAGAGTGGCAGAAGGAATAGTCTTCAAACTTACAAACTCATTAACTCCAGCTTCTCCTGCACAAGTAACAATTCATTTAAAATGAAAAATAAGGTTCATATTTTAATGTTATTGTAGTTTATATGAATGAATATTATTTTCAGTGTTACCGTTTGGTGAGGTTAGATAGTGTTTCTTTTGTTTTCGTTATTTAGAACGCAGGTTTCTCTCAATTTCCAAAAGCGAAATATGCCGTTGGCAAAAAACCTATATCTTTGCAAATACCACCAAATGTGTGTGTCCATACCAAACGTCAAACAACAAACAGCTAAAGCTGAAACTGAAGCTTAGAGCTGCTGAAATTTCCGGAATCGACTTCAGTGATAAATAATGTATAAGCTTGTAGTTTCTTTTAATGTTATACTTGATCGATCAATGATACAGTAAACTTTCTGATTTTATTATGTAGTTATATGAAAAAATGCGATATATAATCTTGATTTCTTTATAATCTGTCTTTGATGAAGTAAATGACAACAAAAAACTCCACATAAAAATATGCGTGTTCTTCTGCTAAATTAAAATATTCAAATAGATTTAACTAAAGCAATGCAATCAGTCTCCCTTTTCTAGAAGTGTTACTGAAAAATATGTACAACCAAACAAGTTAATATATAAAAGTTCTATCAACAGTTGGTTAGTCACAGTACGTTAGGTGTGATAATTAATTGAAATATCAATTTTTTTCCAAACCACTTTCTAAGTTGGATTTACTTTATTAAAAAACTCCAAGACATATAAAAACATTTTTTGTAACGTGAACTAAAACACTTTATTCAGTTTTATTTCAATATAGTCTCATATACTGACTGTTTCCCAAAAAAGCAAATCAAATCAATAGGCTGTCTTTGCTCTGCAAATCACAAGTACGAAAACAAGTGTCGTAAGCGAGAAGTAGGGAGAGAGAAATAGTCACACAAAAATACCAAATTTATGGATACAAGAACCGTAACAAAAATCAATACGTTAAATAAAAGAAAGAACAAAAAATCATTTCGATGAGAGTCCAATAGACTAAATTATATAAACACTTGTTTATTGAAGGATATTCTATGTGAACATGAGGAAACACTTCATGTTTCAAGAAGAATTGGATGCAAGGCATAAAGCGGTAACTCTTTACATGTTAATAAACATAATAGTGTTTGATATTTGGTAGAAATACGATGGTTTTGTGAACGGCCTTGCTACAATTACAGAAATGAGTATTGCTCCAAAAACATTAGAATCTCTAAGGTTTATCATCTGCAGATGTCGAGACTTGCATTCATGTATAATTTACTCTAAAATAAAGAGAAATTTGTTTTGATTTAAGAAATTATACCCATTTACGCAAGACCCATAAAGTGAACAAAGTTCCAGGAATAATATCTTTGCGCACGATAACGTTGGCATTGACATATTTTACCTTAAGCCAATAGTTTCAAAGATAGAATTTAATTAACCAATAGCTCACAATGGTACATACGCCTAACTACTTTGTCGACATATTTTAAATTTTTCTCGCCCACGTAACAGCAAAATAAAGAATCAGGAATACGTAAGACTAAATTTAAGGGGCAGCTGTGACCTTTATGTTTAAAGATTTATATTCTTGTGGAGAATCTATGACCTCCGCTATTGAATAGAAAATCAAAGTTGATTTGATGACGAATAAACAATTGTAATAATCAGTAGAGACTGATGGAAAATTTCCTCCACTTATATACGCACCATAGTGAAAATATAAGATGTACTCCAAATTCAAACAACTTTACGACCTTAAAAACTTTTGAATTTAAGTATTACCAATTAATTTTATTGTACGTTTTGTTGTACAGTACCACATCCACTTTGTTCACTTCTAAAGAGCTGAAGATAAAAAAAGAGGTGTAATTGTAAAATATATTAATAAATGAATTTTCCTCTATTAAAGTAGTTGTCATATTTTTAATTAAACTTAGATTTTTGATCCCGTGAATTAAATATCAATTCATTCACTACTCGATTCCATCTAGGAACACAGGGCCGCCATCTCTTGCAGATTCTTCAACAGGGTTTTAAGTGAGTAGATTGTTAGCCCACTGCACCGAGCCGTCCCTAATTTAGTAGTGTAAGACGAGAGCGAAGGCAGCTAGTCATCACCACCCACCGCCCACTCGTGGGCTACTATTTTAGTCACAAATAGTGGGATTGATCGTTACTTACAAAGCTCCCACGACTGGGAGGGCGAGCATATTTAGCGTGAACCCGCGACCCTCGAATTAGGAGTCGCACGCCTTAATGCTCTTGACCATGCCGGGCATTTAATATCAATATATCTTTCTAATAAATTTACGACTTAGAAAACGTCGCTTTATCAAAAACTTGGCCATTTTAAGTCAATATAGCTTTTCGTACCTTCTATTTATATTTTTAATTCAATACGAGTTCTTATACATCCCATTTATATTTTTAATCCGGTGTGAATCATTGTAACCTGCTGTTTGTATTTCTAATTCAGTATTATTTGTTGCGCCTTCAAGTTCTATTTTTAATCAGGTAGCAGTTGTTGTAACTCCCACTTATTTATATATTTTAACAATAGATATATGTTGATATACAAGTAATAACAGTTGTTGTTGTTGAATTAAGCACAATGCTACACAATAAGCTATCTGTGCTCTGCCCACCACGAGTATCAAAACCCGGTTTTTAACGTGTAAGTCCGCAGACATACCGCTGAGCCACTAAGGGCAGTAATAACAGAATTTTAAATAACGATTCTTACAAACAGTTAATACAAATAATAATTTATATACAAGGGTTTGAGAAACTTACGAACAACGTTGATCTTCCTTTTTGGCGGGAACTTCCTTGAAAAATTGTGGACGGTTCACGATGAGCGAATTAATTTTTTTAAGTTGATACTTCCCTCCCACATTACTTTTGCTAAAGAATTTGGTTTAAGGATTAGCACTGGGGTTTAGGAGTCTTAATAAAAAAGACACACTAAGAAAAGAAACAATCGGTCACTAGCATCAGATAAATTTAATTTTCAAGCTTCTGGAATGTAAATTTATCAAAAATATAAATATTAAAAGAGAAATTATTGCTTTAGTTTACTTCTTCGAAACTTTTTTGCTTGTAAAATGTATATAAAAAAAGTACAATGTAGTAATTTATTTATTGGTGGCTCAAGTGGGTTTGATTTTGTTAACAAAGCAGATGAATATTTGGAATTGTAGTTGTTACCTGAAAAGGCATATCATCTTCAATATTTATCCTGTTTCTAAATTTGGTATTTGTAACTGTACACAGAGAAAATTTTTGCTCACAAAATTGTTTTGTTGGAAAACGCATCAAAGCTCTGTTACTTATTTTAAGATATTCCATGGCCACTTGAGTCAAAAATCGTGTATTTTCGTCCTGCTGAAATTTTATTTTCACAGCGTAATTAGTTGAAATTTCTGTAAGCCGTTCTTTCTCTTTCAAAGGCAAATTTTTGGTAATTGCATAATCAACCAATAGTTGTACACAAATCAGGCATGTAATGCAAGACTGAATCTTTTGTATCTTTATTTAACAAAATTTCATTCACAAGTAAAAAAATGCACTGAGATGTTCGAAGCAATTAAATTCTTCTGTAAGTATACATTCACCCAAAAGTTTTTTATTTTACTCTATGCGTTGTGGTTAGTTACCCTGGTACTTTACATTGTGGCATTCATTTAGTTTAAACAAGCAAATATGTCGGAACTGTAGGTACATTTCTGTGTCTAGTATTTGCCTTTATTTGTACTCAAATTCAAAATGGCATTCAGATGAAATGAAACATATGTTTTCGCGAAGTTCAAAAAACTGAGAAAGCACTTTTCCTATGTCCTAACAGAGTAAACTAAAGATCCTCGTATTGAGTTGTCTTGATTTTGTAATCATCCAATACCTTATTCAAGTCTTCTGGCATTCGTTTCATTGCAACTGCATGACAATGAAGACAGTAATGAAAACTCTCGATGTCCGGGTTTGTTTTTCTTTATGTGTGCAAAAGTGACTGAAAATTTTAAAATCATAGCTGCAGCCCCAACAGTGCAAATACTTGAGTAAAGATGCCATTGGATCTCATGTTCTTCCATAAAGAAATCGATCAGTTTAAATATTTCTTCGCCTGTTGTTTGAGTAGGCAACGGTTTGCAAATTACCATGTCTTGTTCTAAACTAGCTTTGTGAATATAGTGAACAAACACAACAAACATCGGGTAACCTGCGACATCTTTTGATTCATCCATCACGAGCGAGAAAGTTCTACTCGCTCTTTCTCGCCTTATTAACTCCGTAGAGCAAGTTGCTGACACATCCTTGATTCTTCGATAAACTGAGCTGCCAGAAAGAGCACAGAATTAATGTTTTTAAGAAATTTCTAATCAGTCGTGCACTCTACCAAATCTTTTGCACATGGTTTTATCAAATCTTCTGCAATGCTATGAGTATCACCTGTTTTTTCAGTACAAGACCTAATACGATGTGAAACAATAAGAAAACATTTCTGGTCCTGATAGGTAAATAAAGAAAATGTAGCTTTTCTTGCATTTAATTGCAAACACTACATTTTAAAATACACGTAAGTTGGATTTTTTTTAAATTGAGAGTGTTTGGTTTCTAGACGACGTTTTAACTTTATTGGATGCAAATGAGTGTTACTCAACACTGTTCCTCATTCAACACACAACCCATTAGTTACCTGTCCATGTGAAACTATATTCAATAAAACTTTCAACATACATACTTTCTTGTTTCGGTTCTTCTTTCATCGTCCTGCGTTGAAGTCCTTGCAATCGACGATAACGCAGATGAATTCGTATTCGGACTTGGATGATTTTTTTCTCATATCAGATTTATTACTGATATTCAGCCATTTATTCATTATAAGGATGACAATTATTTATTAATTTGTCTTAAAACGTATTCTTATATCTTTAGTGTTTCAAAAGTATTTTCACGGACACAAAATATATTTTTAATGAAAATTCTTTCAAGCACTTGAGTTTTATAATCTTACAATCACAAACTGACCTAAAATCAGTGTTTGATGTAACTAATTCAAAAATAAAGATTTGTGAAAAGGCTAGGCCGTTAGCATAATAAGTTTATCTAAATAAAGAGGGTCAGTTGCTACTTTTCAAGTTTTTGTTTGTTTTCAAAAGAAATTTTTAAGAAAATAACAAAGTATTCAGCCAATCTTGATATACGTCTGAATCTCAAGCAATTGTTGTAATTTTTAATTAAGCACAAAGCTACAAAATGGGCTATCTGTGCTCTGCCCACCACAGGTATCGAAACTCGGATTTTAGCGTGTAAGTCCGCAGACATACCGCTGAGCCACTGGGGGAACGAATCTCGAACAAAGTGAAACATGACGTTATCAAATGATAACTGGGAAATTATCCTGCAACCTGCTAACGTTCAGTCCAGCATCAATGTGTCATTTTTCTCATTAATTGTGTGAAGAAAATCAGATATCAATATGTGTCAGTTCAAAAAGTATTTGACCATGGCGCATACAACCGGTGGTATATGTCATAATTTTCAAGAGTCTGTAGTTGTTTAGTTTGTTTGTCGTTAAGCGCAGAGCTATCTGTGCTCTGCACACCACGATTATCAAAACCAGAATTAGTTTTGTCAAATATATACTTCATCATAGTATTTAGGTATGTTTCTTTTGCATTTCGCGCAAAGCTGCATGAGATCTATCTGCGCAAGCCGTCCCTGATTTTGCGATGTGAGACAAGTGGGAAGCATCTAGTCACCATCACCTTCCGCCCACTACTTAGTTACTCTATTATCGGCAATTAGTGGAGTTTATCATCACTATAGAACGCTCTTACGGATGAAAGGGGGAGCACGTTTAGTGTGACGGAGATTTCAACATGCGACTTGTTGAATACTCTGAAGTCTATAAAATCTATCAGATCATACGTGATTGCAAAAGAGCGAACCGCTTACGATATGGAACCAAAGAACTCGAGAATTCGAAGAAGCGGTTTTCATGCCTGTGAAAAAGGAAAAAAAAAAACGCTTAGGAGTTTGTCTGTTAAAGCAGTGCAAACCGAAGACACATCTGAATCCGATCTCTAGCAAATTGATAGCTAAGTTTATTAAATAGAAACTGATAAGTATTTTGATAATCTATTGCACAATAATTTGAAGTTAACAAAGCTTCATAAACACAATTATTATTAGATTCCTGAATCTAGTATATAAAGAAAAATATAAGTGATAAAAAAGTGGATTAAATATTTCAAATTTCTATACTTCAAGAAATTGTGATATTTTAATTGTTCATTTCGCTTGGAATTGAAACACTCGTTTAAATGTGTACAAAATACAACTGTACGCACGGTATATTTAGATAATTTGTCTAACTTTTCTCAAAAGTGTTCTGTTTGTATTTATGTTAATTTGTATACCAGGTGTTTGAAACCCAGAAATGTTCAGTAACCTTTTAACCCAGGGAATCGTAAAGAACTACATTGACGTTTGTGTACATATTTCTCTATGGAAATCAGGTGTCCATCATTTCAAACAAGAGATACGTACTACTCAGACCCTGCATGGCCAGGTGTTTTAAGGTGTTGGACTTGTAATCTGAGGTTCGCGAGTTCTAATCCCATCGCACCAAACATGCAAGTCCGTTCATAAGTGGGCGCGTTATAATGTACGATTAATCGCAGTATTAATAGCCCAAGAGTTGACACGGAAGGTAATGATAACTAGCTGCCTCCCCTCTAGTCTTACACTGCTAAATTAGGTACGGCTATCGCAGATATCTCTTCAGTAGCTGTGGGCGAATATCAAAATCAAACAAATATTCTCCGGAACCAACTGATTCTGAGATAATTAGAATGATAAACGTATAATATAGCTTTAAATATGCAACTTGTATGTAGAACATCTATACTGACATTGAAAAAAAATATTCGTACTTTCAATATCATATTTGGTTATTTTAAAAGTAAGAAAACCACGTGATTCTTCTGGATTGTTACGATTCGTTGAAAAGTCACTATTAAGAGTTTTTAATAACTTAATTCTATCTTAATATAAACAATTATCACGATACACAATCGTTAGCCTTTTAGTTGTTGTTCACAAGTTGATTACATCTTTTCCTGATGTTTTATTTTATTATGCCGAAATAAAAAGAAGTGGTGAAATGTATAATAGTGTTTCAAAGGAAAGGTTTTTAAAGATTTTCACAATTTGTTCTTCTGTGAATAATTAAAATTTCTCTCAGTTTAATAAGTTTTTCTTTCTGTATATCTTTGAAGATTGCTTCGAAACTTTAATGTTGGAATGACATATATTTACAGTCGTATCAGTATAAAACATCAGAAACAGATGTAATCAACATTTTATTTGAGTTCTTAAAGTTTTGGTTTGTTTTGAATTTCGCGCAAACCTGCATATCCCCTTAGTGTCATAGCGGTATGTTTGAGGACTTACAACGCTAGATATCGTCTGTCGATTTCCATTATGGGCAGAAAACACATAGCTCTTTGTGTCGCTTTGTACTTAGATAAAAATAAACAAGTTAAACACAAAGCTACACTGTGAAATATCTGCGCTGTGTTCAACACTTGTATCAAAAACCGATTTTCAGCGCTGTGCTTCTTGGATGTGTTGTAATGAAGAACAGGACACCATATAATGCTCTTTACCTTGTTTATTGATTGCGTTTCACAAAGTTCACATCATTATAGTAAAACACGTAAATCTCAATGTGACAGACCAATTTGTTGCAGTTGTTATGAAATCTAATGTGAACAGTTAAGCTTTTGTTTGCATAATGACTCGTGAAATAAACATCTGCATACATAATTACCGGAAGTAATTCAGATACGAATTCAACCTATAAAAGGTGGACTATTTTCTCTCAAATATTCACTTCGAAGCACTAGAAAGTAAAGAATGAAGATTTGGTGGTTCTATTGTTACTCGTAATAATCACCGTAATATCACACACAACAAGTTATAAATAAAATCGTCATTTAGTTACACGCCTTACGCGCTTCGCCATGCCAGGCCCCATCTCTTTATCTGTATATAAATCGTTTCAATACTTCTGTATTGCTGCACAGACCAGATTCTCTTCGCATTTTTATCTCGGTACATTGCAATTAATTATTTAAACACTTGATATCGATACATTAGACTATAGTGTTTACAAACTTATATATTGGTACATTAGTCTAAATTGTTTACACATTTGTGTATCGGTACATTGGACTGAACTGTTTACGTACTTCAAAATAGGTTTATTTTAATAAATTTCTTAACACTTCTATATCAGAACATTACACTAAATTGTTAAAATACTTCTACATCCGTACATTACATAAAATTATTTAAACACTTCTAAATCGCTACATTAGATTAAATTGTTTACACACTTTATATCCGTGCGTAGAAATTATTTACACACAGTTCTAAATCTGTACAATAGACTAAATTGTTTAAACACTTGTATATCAGTGGATTGAACAAATTATTTACACAATTCTATCACTCTAAATAAAAGTTGTTCATTTTGACCACCAGGGTATAGTCACGTCTATTTTCTGCTTCAGAGATATCGTGTTCACTGTCAAATTGACTATCTAAAATGTATCAATAAGTAAGATGACTATCATTTTGTAATCGTGGATATGAAATTGACTATTAAGTAGTAATTATGATCTATTACTTGTCAGTTTGACTAACTCTAACTCAGTTTAAGAAATTAGTCAGTATGACCACTTCCCAGTTACCTTCACTACTTTGTAGCAGCATTGCAATGTTGGTCTTAAGGATTACTTTGTAGTCAGGAAGACCAACATCATAATCAGCATTAACTAATAAACTGACAGTCTTGATGTTTCTTTTATCATTAAGGCGCAGTTCAAGTGAATAACTGCATACATGTATTTTGTTCCATAAATACAACAATTGAAACGTGACCAGGGTTAAACTTTGCAAGAATTTGTGTTTACTTACTTTTATTTTGAGTGGAGTAAATAAATTTCTTTCACACAAAATAAATCCTATCTAAATAAATCTTATTTATCGACCACTTCTATTTCTTCACTGTTTTATTTGACAATTGTGTTTTTATATTGTTGTGTGTGTGTATTGGAATATTCGAATATCAAATCCAATAATCAGTACATTTATTATTACAATCCACAACGATCTAAGTTATGACTGAAATAAGCTTTCCCCCACGTGGTTTACACTCGTGCTGACACTACACGTCTGAAAAATTCATCGATTCGTCTTGTGGTCCGTATGCAAATTGAGTACAAATTGAAAGCAGCTGTATCAGGCGCGAGCGAGACCATCTCTTTTTCAGAGGGGTGTACCAGGTCGAGTCTATCTGAAGGCGGGAGTTCCTTGTGCAAGGAGGGCTGAAGGTGTAGGGATGACACTATAAACAGAAAGATAACGGGGGCCGGGGAGAAATCACACACAGCAATGTTTTGTAGCACATTTGAGAATTACATATGACGTTTATAAAATTTATAATGACCAAAACTTGTACTGACATTGCACAATTGCTATGGAACCACGTAGATGACGGAAAGAAGATATCCAGGTAAATATTAATCATTTATATCTTATTTTCCTACACTAAGTTTCAATAAAACAATATAAGAATACGAATGTTTAATGTTCTAGATTAGCAAAAATGAATCCATCCGTACTTTTATGTACAACTTGTTATGTGTAAACAAGGATGGTTGCCCGTTACATTGTGTAGGTCTGTACTACTGTAGTCCAGAAGTTGTGGAGTAGAAATATTTATATTTAGGTAATGCTTTGAAACAAGTATGAAATCAAAACATTCCCCAGTCTTGACATCACAAATGCAAATATTTGGTATCTTGAATGCATATCCTGTGGTAGAATCAAAAGCTCGCGATGGATCAATGGTATCTGGGAATTTTGCCCTGGAGGGTCAGGTTCTCTTTGACCTCTTCCTCCTTCCTGAACTTATTTTCCATAACTGTTTGTATGTTAGGTCCTTCTCAGGGCAATGTCCATTTATAGTCTATTTCTGTTTTAAATGTTTATATAATTCACAATAGGTCAAGTTAGCTGGTGGCAATTTATTTTTTTATTTTTTTTAAATACATAAACATGTAAACTATAAATATAAGATTTAAAGTTTATATACATACATATTTTACTTTAATTTATTTTTCTTTATATTTAAAATATATGTTAATTGGGAGAGATATTTAGGATTTTCTTCATCATGTATGAGGTACCTGTCTAGTTCGCATAATAAATCATTTTTCATCCAATTTTTATTAAAGTACCTAATTGTAATATTTAGGGGTCTATCTGGTATGGTTGGTATGTTTGAGTATTTATGAATGAATTTAGATTATATTGATCTCGGGACTCTGTATGCGGTTGTGAGAAGTGTGTTTTGGATTGTTTGTAGTTTAGTTTTGATTGTTTTATTACTTACAGTTTTCCATGCTGGAGCTGCATAGTCTATTACAGGTCTAATATATGTTTTGTATATTTTCAATATGTTATCTGTAGATGCTCCACTGTGTTTACCAGTTAGACTCCTTACATAGTTGGTTCTTCGCCAAATTTTATTTTTAATTTCGTTGACATGATTGATCCAAGTCAATTTTGAATCGTAAGTCAGACCTAAAAATTTTGCTGATTGGGCAATCTGGAGTAGAGTGCCATTCATATATATTTCTGGCTGTTGTTTTTTGTGTTTTGTCGATTTCGTAAAGACTACGAGCTGAGTTTTTGCTGTGTTTATTTTAATTCTATATTTTTCACAGTATTCACTAATTCTATTTAATTGTGGTTGTATGTTTGTAGCTGCTATCGTGGGTGTTGCAGCACTTTTCCAGATTGCCACATCATCAGCGAACTGTGATGAGAATCCATGATTTGGATCCTTCAATGGCATATTGTTTACATACATGATGAAGAGTATAAGGCTAACCACCCCTCCCTGTGGGACACCAGCTAGTGGAGAAAAGTATTCGGAAAAAGTTCCTTCTACGTTTACTCTACATTTTCTGTTTTCCAAAAAGTTAGATAACCAGAGAATAATTCCTCGCGGTAGTTCCATTTCATTCATTCGGAACCTTAGACCGTCGTGCCAAACGGTGTCGAATGCTTTCTCGATATCGAGGAAGCAAGCGACTGTACATTCGTTTTTGTTGAAACTATCTATTATGGTTTCGGTTAATCTTATTAAATGGTCTGTCGTTTGTCTAAATTTTCTGAATCCATTCTGTTCTTCAAGTAATTTTGATGTAATCTCCAAGAATGTGGAGAGTCTATTACTTATTATTCTTTCAAGAATTTTGCCAACACAGCTGATCAGGCTGATTGGTCGGTAGCTATTTGGTTTATTCGCTGGTTTTCCTTCCTTATGGAACATTAAAATATTTGCTAGCCTCCAAGAAACTGGGATATATCCTGAGGATAGCGATAAGTTAAATAGTGAATTTAGGTGGTCAAACAATTTCGGAGTGCCCTTTTTTAGGAGAATAGCTTGTATTTCATCTTCTCCTGGTGCTTTGTTTTTGGTGTTTTTTATTGCTTCTAGTATTTCATGTAGGGATATTTCCGTTGTTAGTAAGGTGCTTTCATAATCAGTGTTAGAAATTGTATTTGTATCAGTTATGTTTACTGGAAATATTGGTTCATATTGATGTTTATTATTTGCTATGTAATTAGTGACTTTATTGCAGAAGTTTGTATTCATATCTGGATCTGTGTGAGTTTTAAATGTATTTTGGAGTTGATCTTTGAAAGCTTCGGCTATTTCTTTATTTGTGTGTGCAGTGGTGTTATTATGTTTAAATGGAGGATATTTCTTTGTATTTGTGTTTTCATTTGTGAATCTTTTAAGATGTGACCAGAATTTTTTCGGGTCAGTTATGTCGTTTAGTTTATTACAGTAATTGTCCCATTTATTTTGTTTTTGTTGTTTTATTTGAGTTCTGATGTGATTTCTAATGTTGTTTATTTGTGTTTTAGTTTCTCTGTTTCTTGTGATCATGTACTGTCTTCTCAGTTGTCTGCGCTTTTTGATTAGGTTGATTATTTCTGTGGTGGGTTTCCATGTGTTGTTTGTTGTTTTATGGTGTTGTTTTGGTATTGTTAACTTGGCTGCTTTCTGAAGACAATCCGTGATTGTTTGACAATAGTTGTCCATTTCGACATGCGTTTTAACTTGTTTAATAATTTTATTAGGTAACAGATTATCTAATTCTTGTTTATAGCATTGCCAATCTGCTTTACTGTAATTAAAATTTTCTTTCCTATATGTTATATTTTTATAGGGGGCGAGATCGAAGACGCAAAAAATTGGGAGATGATCACTATCTACATCTTTTCCCACTTGAAATTTTATTAATTGCTGACGTAAATTATATGTACACATACACAGATCTAGTATGTCACTAGTGTTAGTGGCATAGGATGTATGTGTTGGGGTGGTATCATTCAGTAAAGCCATGTTATTATCATCTATAAATTGTATTAAATTTCTACCATTGGAATTAGAACTTCGGCATCCAAAGGTAACATTTTTACTGTTTAAGTCTCCCGATGATCCATGCTGCTGCTCTGTTAAATTTAGCGCCAACTACATCGCTGCTACACAGATTTGTTACGGCCACCGCTGCACAGATAAAAGTTGTATTTTCATTAAAAGAGACTTCGTCTATTATTAGTTTATAGACCATTGATAATGAAAGATGACATACGATAACACGGAAATGATAAATCCTTATTTTGAATAAATCACCAGAGCTACAAATACTAAAGCGTACACACTTTATGCGACGTGTATATTACCGCGGAATCCACTGACCCAACCAACAATATATTGTATTTAATGTGTGTTTATGTAATTTAATATTTCAAGCTATCTAAAAATCTCTTTAGGTACAAAATGTATTTAAATTTTTAAACTCTATACTTTGAAATCGAATGGTGCGAGATAGGAGCCAGCGCCAGGCCGTACACTATGAATAGAGTGTTTGTTTTTGAATTTCTCACAAAGCTACTCGAGGGCTATCTAATTTAGCAGTGTGAGACTAGAGGAAAAGCAGCTAGTCATCACCACCCACCGCCAACTCTTGGGCTACTCTTTTACCAACGAATAGTGGGATTGACTCTGCTGGATATGGTTGAATTTATAATATGTCCATCAATGTCATGTGCAAGCATTGAATTCTTAAATTATGTGACACAACAGTTCCATTCTCTTTATGGAAAATAATTTCCAAATGGAGCTCTTAAGCCAAAGGAACATTTTACTTTGCATTACTTAGAGATAACCGGCAGATTTGGGCTATCTAATTTAGCAGTGTGAGACTAGAGGAAAAGCAGCTAGTCATCACCACCCACCGCCAACTCTTGGGCTACTCTTTTACCAACGAATAGTGGGATTGACTCTGCTGGATATGGTTGAATTTATAATATGTCCATCAATGTCATGTGCAAGCATTGAATTCCTAAATTATGTGACACAACAGTTCCATTCTCTTTATGGAAAATAATTTCCAAATGGAGCTCTTAAGCCAAAGGAACATTTTACTTTGCATTACTTAGAGATAACCGGCAGATTTGGTCAGCTGAAAAATGTATGGACCATGAGATTTGAGGTAAAACATCGTCTTTTTTGTTGATATTGCAAGTCGTACTAAAAACAGAAGGAATCTAGCCAAAACAATCGCAATGAGACACTAGTATAAACTCTGTTCACATTTGGAAAGTAATGGACTTCTTGTAATAGATGTCTTTGACCTGACTAATCCTGTCAGATTGCTTGTGAATTCACTCGGAAAAGAGTGAAACCTCGTCAGTGCATTTGTTGGGAAAGGCGATTTTCTCACTAACGCATCAGCTTGTACGGTCAACTGCCTCGCATAAAACACAGGAACAATTGATGTCAGTAGCTATGAATTCGACAGTCTTCAATTTTCTTTATTGATCTGTTGCTTTGTTCTTTGGACAAAATCTTGTTTGTATTGTCAAAGATACCAAACTCTTGGTTATCGCAGGCATCTTCATGCTTACATTATAGAGCCAATGAGAAGCTATGAACTCCTGAGCATTCCAGATCTTTATTATCATTATCCATTACTTTGTGACGTAAACAAAGGTGATAATATAATAATCCTACCTCACGAATGTATTCGTGGCGACAGAATGATGAAAAATTTTAAACAAAAATTAATAATCAGTGGTAAATTTTAACCTATTTTATGTAACTTGTTGTGCCCTTCCGGTGACAAATTTCATCAAAAGACTTCTGTCATATTAATATGTATCATGTATATATGCACCAAAATCACCATTATCATTTATTGAGGTCAGACGACTTATATTTGCTTTCACCTTTTAAAGGCTACTATTTGCCAGGGGAAAACCCAAATTACTTATTTAGCTGATTTATATCAGTTCTGCTTATGTTAAATTTATGGAAATTTAACATATGTTTTTATTGTTTTGTAGTTGTTCTTCAATTACACCTTTTCTGCACGTGTATACATATAAATCATTTTTGATCAGAACTATACATTTATATTTCAGAGAGGTGGCTTTATCCTGCTACATTACCTACAATGAAAAAAAAATTGTGGTGTCAGTGGATGATCTGGGATTGTTGCCCAGTAAGATTTTTGACAACCTAACTCTGGATGTAGATGCTACATCAGCTGCTCAAAGCTTCAGTTTAGGATTTTTTTATTTTCTTCACTGAACGATATACGGTATGGTCAATGACGGTTGGTGGTGCCAACCTTTAAGTTCTTTGCCAGCTTTATTTCTCAGCATCATAAAAGAGAACAATTTCCGTTCTGATAAAGAAAACAAAACAAATACGTTTTTAACCTCAGTAAACGGCAACACTTAAAATAATATTCCATCATGTAAACTATATTAACTATAAAATATGAACATTTATTATACATTTTAAATGAATTGTTACTTGTGCAGGAGAAGCTGGAGTTAATGAGTTTGTAAGTTTAAAGACTATTCTTTCTGCCATTCTAAATCTTAATGCAATTGTCTGAAGAAAACGAAACATATATCTTCATGATTCTTTAGAATAAAACTTGAAGTTATTGTGTCTTTCAAACAAATTCTGTTTAACTATATTTTTCTTTCGTTTTTTTCTCGAAAATAAAGCGCGTGATCTAGAAGTAAATGTGTCCAGGATGTGCATTCAAAGATTTATGTTTGAACACTTGCTGCATAAGCGCACTTTACACTTTGAGTGCTGTAATAGGTTGTATATTCCCATGTTCCTCCAATAACAATAGCATAACATAAAATAATGGTTACTGTAGAAAGTTAGATAATAGTGTATGCAGTAGCTTTGCGCAAAATTGTTAAGAAATTTTTTGAATAGAAATACCAAAATTTATCTTTCCCCTCTTAAGATGTGATTGAATTTTTTAACCAAGCTACGGTATTCAACTATATATGTATAAATGGGCATTAAAACTAGACAAATATCAAATGTAATGAGATTGTTATTTGTTCT
Organism: Carcinoscorpius rotundicauda; assembly: GCA_011833715.1. Taxonomy (NCBI): domain Eukaryota; kingdom Metazoa; phylum Arthropoda; class Merostomata; order Xiphosura; family Limulidae; genus Carcinoscorpius; species Carcinoscorpius rotundicauda. The sequence continues at coordinate 76,830,946 of CM022397.1, read as the reverse complement.
AAAAAACGTTGTTAGTCATGCCGCTTAAAAAACCAAAACAAAATATCACATGATTAGTATTATTCTTTGACAGTACCTTTTTTAGAGAATGCATGGTTCGACATTGTCAAGTGGTTAGGGAGCTCGCCTTGTTATCTAAAGGTACCAGGTTTGAACACCTGTCTCACCAAACATGCTCCCCCTTTCAGGCGCGGGGACGTTAAAATTAAACGGTCAATTCTGCTATTCGTTGGTGAAAGAGTTTTCGAAGAGCGGGTGGTGGGCAGTGATGAGTAGATGCCTTACCTCAGATCTCATGCTGCTAAATTACGAAAGACTCAGGCAGATGGCTCTCGTGTAGCCTGCACAAAATTCTAAAACAAACAAACAAGCCATTGTATTTAGCTTAGGGGAAGTTGAAAGTTTTAACACAATCTCTGTTAACAACCAGTTGATTTAGTAGCTATGATACCATCTCAAGATCGCATGCATAATTGGAGATGCAAGATAACCTAGCAATTTTCGTATGAAACATCGGTCAACACTGGGTTGTGATGCGAACTGCCTTTTAAAAGCCAGATCTGGATTAGCGGCAAAATCACGAACGAAGTGAAATAAAATGAAACATGACGTCATAGCTGAAACTTGTCCAAGTTTGAAACATTGTGATGTACTTAGATGCAGTATCAATTGTATTAATTTCAGAATATAATTATAAGAAGTAAAGTTATGTTTGTGACAATTTTTATTGGAAATTAGAATAGGGTAGATGAGTTGTAATTTAATCAGACAAAGTTGGTACCAATGAGCTCTAAGACGTCATACATCAGCATGATTTAGATTTAGAGCAAGATCGAGAGAGGGACAGAATTAAATTGCCCACTGACCTTTCGAATCTTGTCCCATATGAATTTGGAACTGGTGGTAGAAGATATGCTGGTTGTGAACTGAATCCAAAATTCCCTCTGGCTTTAACCTCTATGCCACCAAGGATGTACAAGGGCCTGTTGGTAAGCGATGCGGTGCGAGCGAGTGGAATTTCAATAAAAAGTATCCCAGGCCCGTTTTTGAGCCTTCCGTGCGATGTAGCAGGTTGAATTCCACCGTAGACGAAAATATCGTGGAAAACATGATTTCAAGAATATATTGAAAAGCTGCTTGTATAATGTAGTTAGTTGCTGCTGCCACACAGTCGTCTATTGATGGCTAACAGATGATGGCAGGATTTAATTATGTGAGATTAGTGAAAAGGGCACGTTTACTTGATCCAGCTTCCACCAGGACACGCGGGTTGGGTGGTATCGATTACAGCTAGTTTCTGTCAAAATTATTGGAAAATAATTACTGCCTCATGGGTTATTGTGAACTCTTTATGAAATGTGGGAGAACAGTGAAGGAGAGAAAACAGAGAAATAAATAGCAGTAAAGAACTGACTATTTGCGTGAATAAGTATAGGAACCAGAATTGAGGAGAGAAAGATTGTAATCAGAGAGCATATGCTCTACAGAGCGACCCTCCTATCAATATCGGCACTTCCCCAGAGGTGATGATGTCCATTAAACTCCTCTAGGATTAAAAATGGAGAGAATAACTGCTCAATGAGAGCATCAAGGTTTGATTAATCACAGACTCTCTGGACTACAGGTGGAGAGAACAAACAGTGATGGTACGACGCAAGGAAACACGGATGGCTACGGCCTCCAAAAGTGTTTCGAGGGACAAAAACAGGGTGGGCACATCATGATCGATCAACAGTACCACCTCTCCATGCACTTGTCCATCACACAGCCTCTCATTTCTCTACAAAGAAAACAGCTGAAAGGTGACTGTGTCGGCAGGTTTCAGAAATGTTTCCTGTAAAAAAAAGATATATAGAATGGTCGGAAGCAATCAGTGTTTTAATGTCATCCAGATTTGGACGTAAATCTTGACAGTTCTGCTGTATCAAGGTTGCCATTTTTATTTATGTGTAAGTGAATTGGATGGAGAACCCTTCTGTTTTTGTGGTTGTATATCCCCTACTCCCTCTAATAACAATAGCGTAACACAAGATGATGGTTACTGTAGAAAGTTAGGTAATACTGTATGCAGTAGCTTTGCGCAAAATTACCTGAATAGAAATATAAAAATTCATGTTTCCCCGGTTTGGACGTAATAGAACATTTGTGCTTAGCTACATTATTCAACTGTATGTATATATATGTTTTATTAAAATTGGACAAATACAAGATTCATTTTGTTGGTTATTTACCCTAAAAACGTTTTTAAGTCACATCACTTATATAATAAGCATCCACTCATAATACATAATTTGTATTACACACTGAAATTAACTTTTCTAAAGAGTGTATGGCCAGGCATTTCCAAGTGGTTAAGGCGCTCGCCAAGTAATCTAAAGGTAACGATTTGGAATACCCGTCACACCAAACATGCTCGCTCTTTCAGCCGTGTGGGCGTTTAATGTGACGATCAATCCCACAATTCGTTGGTAAAAGAGTAGCCCAAGAGTTGGCGATTGGTGGTGATGACTAGCTGTCTTCCCTCTTATCTTACACTGCTTAATTGAGGACGGCTAGCACAGATAGCCCTTGAGTAGCTTTGTGCGAAATTCGAAAAACACAACAAACGATAAACTTGGTACCAACGTGCTCAAGACGTCATACACCCGCTTGACGTAATGTTTCATTTTTTTTTCACTTCGTTCAAGCTTTAGTCGCACGTCAATTTTGACTTAATATTTCTGTTATTTGGCTTAAAATTTCTGTTAAAAACAAATAAAATCTTTTGACAATATATTATTCTGAAGGCCTGGCCTTTTTTTCACAAATCTTTATTTCTGACTTTGTTATATCAAACACTAATATTAGGTCGGCATATTATGAAATGATGATAAAACTCAAGTGCCTCAATGAATTTTCATTAAGAATATATTTTGTGTCCGGGAAAATACGTTTATAACACCAAAGTTATAAGAATACGTTTTTATATTAATTAATAATTAGTTGTTACCCTTGTAATGGATAAGTGGCAGAATACCAGTAATATATTAGATACGAGTAAAAATCTTCGTAGACCTAATACGAATTCATCGGTGTTATCGTCGTGTGCAAGAACTTCAACACAGGGTGATCCAGGAAGTACAGAAACAAGAAAGAACTGTTGGTATGATAAAAACTTTATTGAATATGGTTTTGGCTTGGCATGGCCAAGCGCGTAAGGCGTGTGACTCGTAATCCGAGAGCCGTGGATTTTAGTAAAAGTAATTTGCATACAGCAATATTAAAAGGGCGTCTAGAAACCACACACTCCCATATAAAAAATCCAACTTCCGATTATTTCAAAATAAATGGTTTCCAATTAAATGCATAGAAAGCTACATTTGTTCATTTGTCCATGAAGACAACAAAGGTGCTCTTATTGCTTTATATCGTATTTGTTATAGAAATGCAAAAGCAGGTGAAGCTCATACAATTGCAGAAGATTTGATTAAACCATGCGCAAAATATTTTATATAGGGTGCACGATTGATGAGAAATTTATTAAAAACATTAACTCTCTGCCCCTTTCTTACAACTCGGTTTCTCGAAGAATCAAGAATATGTTAGAAAATTACTTAACGGAGTTAATAAGCTGAGGAAAAGCGAGTCCATGTTTTACACGCAGTGGCACGCATAAAAAAGAAAAATTAGGCTGTATTCGTCACGCACGTGCGACGAAACAAATGCCAGAAGTCTTAAAAGAGATATTGGGTAATGTCATAAAAATAGTTTTAGTTTATCTTTGGCTGTTTTGCTTCCATAAGGACCGGAGAGAGGAAGTTATCTTGGTCACAATTTTAAAACTCATCATATTCGTATATCAGGTACTGATGCATCAATGTGTGGCTTGTGCGACACTTAACTCACAATAGCCCACGTTTTACTGTCGTGCCATCGTTACGATCGAGAGCGACGACACTATTTTAGACATTTTTACCCATGGATCTACCCTTGACGTTGGGCAGTGTCATTGGCAATGGTGACATTATGGTGTTTTTAAATTTTAAGGGCCATTAATCTTTTTAACAAACAAACAAATCGCCTACCCCTAGCGACACACTTTGGAACTACTCTTCTCCAGAAGAACAAATTTGGATCTATTTGTCTCCTCGCACCACAAATTACCACCATCAGCTTTACGGCGCCATTTTCATCCTACACCACTTTTAAGCCAGCTTCCCTCTGGTGGTACATTGTGAACCTATCACATTACGTGAGAAATTTAGTCTAATGTACCAATACAGAAGTGGTTGGCTGGTTTCGTGTTTTATTGCACAAAGCAGCATGATTATCTGCGACAAAATCTGGTGAAAAGTTAAAATTACAGTAAATTTAGTAAAATTCATAAAAAGAAATTAGCGTAAAACAAAACAAAGTTAAAAAACAAAAAAATAGCAAACCACTATTTATATTTAGTCTACAGCAGTAGAAGAAAAACTACATTAATACAAGTTGTAAAGCACTTTCTATACCACAATTGTAATAATAACTCTCCAGGTAGATTAAAAAGGTAGACAAAAAGGCAAGTTCGAAAAACCACCGTCAGTCACCTGAAGTTGGTCTTTCCAGTCCTGATTTCGAGTTATTTGGCATTATGGCCATTTTCAGAAAGTAAAGTAATAAACGTTTTAAAAGACTTGGAAAAAAAATTAATAATAACTCACTAGGATGACTAACGGGTAGTTCAAACAGTAGCGTTAGTCACCTTTTCAGTCCTGATTTCGAGTTAATTGACGTTACGACCATTTTCTAATTTCAAATCGAAAAGCACGGACTTTTATTCACATTTAAAAAAATATCTAATAAATATATATACAAAATTAAATAGTATTTAAAAATTAATGATCTTTAGAAAACTAAAAACATTTCCAAGGTGGACAGTGTCGGCATTACCAATAACACTGTATAACATTATCGACAAACCTTGGAATAGAACATGTTTAAAATGGTGTCGTCGTTACGACTCTCAACGACGGCACGAAAGTAAAATGTGGCTTCTTGTGATCTGAGTGTCACACAGACAACACGTTGGTGTATCAATTCCAGATAAAAGAAAATGATGAGTTACAAAACTGTGACTAATGCAAAGTCAAGTGAGGAAAACTTCCTTTAAGGCAGACGTCTTGGCAGAGCCATAGACTAGTGATTCACAGTCGAGTTTTGATCGAATAAGAGCATGATATATCTTTAACATAATATATCTATCTGCTCCCCAAGTGGTGGAACAGAGGACACGGAAGATGTTCAGTGCTCTTGTACCTTTGATCTGTAGCTGCTTGATGTGTGGCATAAAGGTAAGCTTACGGTCAAAGATAAGCCCCAAAATTTTTGTCTCAGAGACCACAGGCATCACAACTTCACCAATACGGAGTTCAGAATCAGGGTGAATACCTCATTTGCGGAAGAAGTGCATGCAAATGATTTTAGAGAGAGAGAAGTTAAAGCCGTTTGCTGTGGTCAACTTCAGTAAACAATTGAGGGCAGTCTGTAGATGGCACTCAATATACCTCATATTTAACGACTGACATGAGATGTGAAAGTCATTGACATAGAGTTCATTTGCAGCAATAAGAAGGAATTGTTCAGTGATGGCATTAATCTTGATACTGAAAAGTGTGACACTTAAAAGACAACCCTGAAGGACTCCAAGTTCCTGTAGAAAATAACGGTAAAGTTTCGAAGCCACCCGAACTTGGAATCTCCTGTCCATTAAACTTTTTTGATAACGACGGGCAAACAACCACGTTACCCATATATATGGAGGTCTCGCAAAATGTCATTCCTCCACATTGCATCGTAAGACTTGAAATGCCAAAAAATATTGATACAAGATGTTACTATTTGAGAAAGACTTCTTTGATTGACGTTTTAAGTAGAATCAGATGATCTATGGTGAAGCGCCGTCGTCGGAACCCACACTGGGTAAGTGAGAGGAATTTTTTGATTCGAGGAACCAAATAAGAGCGTTAACCATCCTCTCTAAAGTCTTGTTGAAACAGTTTGTCAAAGCAATTGGACGGTAGTTCGAAGGAATCTTGAGATCTTTCCCAGGCTTAAAGAATGTTATTATAATAACCTGGCGTCAGGCATCAGAAAAAAGTTATCCTACCAGATCTGGTTAAAAACAATCAGAAGAATAGCAAGAGAAGCAGGAGATAAAAGGCGCATCATTTCATAGTATACATCATCAGTTCCAACCCATGTGATACCCGACTAATGAATGGTCAGCTTGAATTCCACAAGTGTAAAGGGACGTTTATATTCATAGAGAGTGTCAGCTTAAAGGGAAAAACGTGATCGTTCTGCCCGAATCTAGATGGCTGAGAATGTGGAGGAAGAAGCAGAAGTGCTAGGTACCTGAGAAAAGCTTTCATCTGGAGTATCGGCGATGCTATCAGTTACCTCCTGGCCGTCAGAGAGAAAGATGGAGAAGAAAGGTAGAATTATATTGCCCACTGACCTTTCGAGTCTTGCCCCATATGACTTTGGAACTGGTGGTAGAAGATATGTTGGTTGTGAACTTAATCCGAAACTCCTTCTGACTTTGACGTCTTACCCAACAAACATGTGCATAAACTGGCTGAAAAGCGATGTGGTGCGAGCGTGTTGGATACCTACGAAACGTATCCTAGGCTCATTTTAGAGCCTTCTGTGCCATGTGACAGGCAGGTTTCCACCACGGATGAGGATATCATGAAAAACGTGTCGAGGTTTCAGGAATACATTGAGCAGCTGCTTTTATAATACAGTCAGTTATCGCTGTCACACAGCCGTCTATTGATGGCTTACAGACGATAGCAGAATAAAATTCTGTTAGAGTAGTGAAAGAGTATTGGAAATAAAAAGGTTGTTATCAGAGAGCATGCGATCAACGAAGCAATCCCTTCTATCAATATCAGCACTTCCTCGGATGTGATGATGTCCATTAAAGTCCCCTGGGATTAAAAACTGAAAGGAAGATTGTTCAATGAGAGCATAAAGGTGTGACTGATCATAGATCTCTCCATGGGACAGGTAGAGAGATCAAACAGTGGTGATACGACCCAAGGAAACACGGATAGCTACGACCTCCAAGGGTGTATCGAGTGGCAAATGCAAGGTCAACCAACAGTACCACCTCTCCACATCTTTTTTTTCCTTTTTTGTCTTCATTTGAGGGAGGTTTATCGACCTCCATGGATCCTTCTCTGGGTTGATTGTAGAAGTATTTGCTGTTGAAAGAAGGTTTCAGCTACTGAGGACGTGAATGAATTATCGTTTTGCATGTTGGGGTGGCAGAAGAAGATGTACCTGAGGAACAAAGGATGTAAATCTTGGGATTTGCTGGAAAGTATGTTAGAGACAGGGACAAGTGTTGAAGTTTATTCATCAATATTTAACTATGCAGGTCAAAAACTTTTCATTTGATTTGATAAAATGTTTAGAAGTCACAGAGAGATCTGTCTGCACTCCCACTGTAGTAATGAAATGAAGTGCAGCTGCATAACAAATGAAGTGGTAAAAAGACACTTTCGAGCCTCAGGGTAAGTAATGTTATGAATCGTTTTCAAATGCTGCACTTCCTTTTCTTCCAATTTTTAGTGCAAGAAAGAAAGTAAGACAAGTGAGAGCAATTGAAATTGACGCAACGAGGGTCCGTTTCATACTCGTAGGCATCATGGTCCTTGCCACCGTAACGAGCGCCACGGAACCACGACATGATATCGCCTGAACCGCTTACACAAGATACTTCTGAGAAGGTTTGGAATGCATAGCTGTACCCTGCAATTTACATAACATGCCTTGATGATGGAAAGTGGACGTGGTGATGTAAAGGTCAGAACGAAGATACTGGTTGGCAGTCTGACTCCATTTTTGCGAGTCGAGATACGCCTCACTGCAGAAATTCCTTGACTGCAGAAACCAGCAAGAATCTTTGATTCAGAGAAGTTCTTCAAATCCCTCTCGACGATAACTCCTCGTGATGAATTCAAAGCAGCATGAGGTGTAACCTCAGTAGGGATGTTTCCAATTGTCTTTAAATGGAAGAAGAGTTCACTGTGTTGAGATGTAGATTTTTCCACCAATATATTACCAGATAGAAGTTTCTTTACTGACTTTGGAAAGCCAGCAATTTCCCCGAGACCATTCTAAATGAAAAAGAGACACATTTGCCCTAAAGTTTGTCTGAAAGAAAATGTAGTATAACAAAATGAGGTACAACAAGTGGTACAGATGTTTAAGATTGCTGCTCAGAATGTATAAACAATTTAGTCTAATGAACCAATAAGAAACAGTGTAAAGAAATTAATATATCGATATAGAAGTATGTGAAAAATTTTGTCAAATGTACCAATATGTTACAGTGTAAAGAAATTAATATGATGATATAAAAGTGTGTAAACAATTTAGTCTAATATATTAATATTGAAGTGTGTAAACAATTTAGTGTTATGAATCAATGTCGAAGTGTGCAGACAATTTTGTTTATTGTACCCTCATTGATATGTGTTTTTCTTTTTTCTGTCATTTGACGTAGTGAGTGAGGTTACTTTATTTGTGCCTCTGACCACCGTATTTTTGTGTGTGTGTGTGACAATAGCCACCCACACTGAAACCCAGCTCAGCACGAAGTCTGGAGGCTTACGACACTATATATCTGGATCTCGTACTCAGTAGTAGGAAGTTAGACCACGTTAGCCCATTATTTGGTTTGGCCTGAACAACAACAACCAGTATGTGATACAAAAATGAATTAAACTGAATGCATTGTTTTAGTTCACTGTTCCCAATGCAAAATGTTTTGTTTCTTAAAGAATAAAATAAATCCAAGTTTGAAAGGGCATTGAAGAAATAAATATTTCAAAAAGTTATTACAACCCAAGTGTAGCTTATCAACTGTTGTTAATAATTTTATACTTTAAGTGAACATATTTTTCAGTAATGCTTTAAAAAAAAGAAAACTGATTGTTTTAGTTCAGTTTATTGTATTTTGTCAACTTAACCGAGAAACCCACACATTTTTAAATGAACTTTTTTATTATTATTTGTTTCATTAAAGACAAACTGTAAATAAATCTAAATTTTATGCTGCAGGTATTATAATAATGTCATTACATTATAAACTCAGAAAATTTACGGGAACGCTTTTTTGTTATTAATGTCGATTTGAGAAACTTCAGCTGCTCTGAGCTTCAGTTCAGGCTTCATATTTACGTTTCGACCGATGTCTTATTGGGACTTCTAATGATGACTCATAGAGACGTTGAAATATAATTTCTATCTGGAAAGATATTTTTCGATTATTATAAAGGAATAAACCTGACTTCTAGATAAACGTAGAAGAACGCGTATCAAACCTCAGTATTATGATACTCAAAAAGCAGTAACATTGAAAGTAATATACCATCAAATAAACTACACTGACAATGAAATACTTTCGATACATTTTGATCAAATATTTTTGATACATATACAGTGAATCTTTACCTGTACAGAAGAAGTTAATGGTTTTATACTTTTGAGTTTGCAGACAGTTCCTTCTGCCATGATAAAAATTAATTTAATTGTTTAAAAATATACAACATATTTAACTTTTTACTTATTCTTTAGAATAGAACTTCAAGTCAATGTTTGTTTTAAATTTCACACAAAACTACTCGAGGGCTATCTGCGCTAGCCGTCCCTAATTTAGCAGTGTAACACAAGAGGGAAGGCCACCAGTCATCACCACACACCACCAAATCTTGGGCTACTCTTTTACCAACGAATAGTTGGATTGATCGTCATATTATAACTTTCCCACGGCTGAAATGACACGCATGTTTGGTGCGACCGGGATTGGAACCTGCTACTCTCCTATTAGGAGTCGAACGCCTTAACACCCTTGGCCAGGCCGGGCCTGACGATAATGTCTACTCAAAACTAACTATTTTTTACGACATTTTTCTTTCGATCTTTCACTCGCAAATAAATAGCGTTATCTTTTGTTTAACCTGTCAAGGATGTGCATCCAAAGATTTATGGTTTAAGACTCTTGATACAAAAACTTGCTTCACACTTTGAGGACTATAAGAGTGGTTGTAAACTCCCTATTTCCTCGAGTAGGATTGTTTGTTTGTTTTGAATTTCACGCAACGCTACTGGAGGACAATCTGCTTTAGCCGTCATTAATTTAGCAGTTTAAGACTAGAGGGAAGGCAGCTAGTCATCACCACCCACTGCCAACTCTTGGGCTACTCTTTTACCAAAGAACAATGGAATTGACCGTTACATAATAACGTCCTCCCAGGCTGAAAGGGCGAGCATGTTTGATGCGACGGAGATTCAAACACGCAACCCTCAGATTACGAGTCGAACGCCTTAACTCACCGGGCTATGCTGGGCCTTTAGTATATGAAAATGCCACTTTTCACACTTACTTTCGTTTCTGTGATTCTAAATAATCTTCAAAGTTACTGCTTGTGAGTATTTTAACAGTGAGGTTTGATACGTTTTCCCCTTTGTTTATCTATAAGAAGAGTTACCTGAAAAATTCCATTCTGAAAGTAACTTAAGGCTCTCCCGAACAAACTGTCTCTAAAAGTCCCGACGAGTCATCATTCGATATGTGTATATGAAACTCAAACTGAAGCTTAGAGCAGCTGAAGTTTCCCAAATCGACATCAGCAACAAATAAAGTATAACGTTTCTTGTTTCCTCTAATATTACAATTAACAGATAAATGTTACAGTAAACTTTCTGAGTATATTATGTAGTATTATGCAATATATAATATTGATTTCTTTATAATCTGTCTTTGATGAAGTAAAAAACAATAAAACGTTACGTATGAAAATGGTTGACAACGGTAGTGGCTTCATGACAGAAACCATGTTCCTTAGACTGCACAATCTTTGTAAAGAACTTTGTTTGCAAGCACTGTTAGTGTTACGTGTTTCTGCTAAGGCCTGTGGGATAGAACTTTTACCAGGGGTGAAGCTAAGGATAGCTGAAAAGTCCTAAAACAGGTGTTTTTCATCTTTCCAGTCCTATCTAGTTATGTAGTATTCATACTGATTATTGGTAGTGCGTAATTTAAAAAGGTAGTGAATAAAACTTTGATAGAGCATAAGTAAGTGATGCTATTCACATTTGTTTCTGCATATTCGATTAAAATACCTCAATTCTTTATTCGAAATTTCAAGCGAGAGAGAAAGAATAAGAGATAGACAAAGAAATTAATATAAAGCAACTTAGCAGTGTAGCCAAACGAAACAAATAGTCAGTGAAAGGCATCATGTCGAGAAACGTGTCGGAAATATTCAAGTTTGAGTTACAAAATTAAATAACGCCAAAGAATAGAATAGCCGGATGAACATAGTTCAGTCTATGTCACGGTTAAGTACTTTCTTTTATAACTATTTATGTCATGACTGTATTGTACGTTGATCATTCATGTTGACAATGGAGTGGATTAGGTGTCCAAGTTATTTCTTTGTTTTAATAAATACAACAATATAAATGAGTTTGAGTGTATGCATTGATTTTGTTCATCTTGCAGCTTGACAGACTGCAACTTAATAAACTTAATCTTTGTTCTTTGAACTGGCCGTATTTTACTCCTGAGACAGGATTCCCTCAGGAACAAGTGCTAAGCCTATATCAGTCTCACACCTCACCCTAAGACACAAATCCAGAGACTTGGATAAAACGTAACTGCTTGTAATTCTCCTGTTTTGTTCATGTATAACTTCTGTGATTTTGTTCGTGGTAGAGCTTATAACTTAAATTTCTCTTTACTAATGACAAACAAATCCTCCAATGGGCTGTTTTTCTACATACTCGTAAGATGTTTATCAGTTCTAATTTCAATGTTTTGTTTCATACTCGACTAACTGCACATAACAAGTTATTTAGAAATTTAAAAATAACTCTTCCATGATAGTTTGCCCACTACTTTTAACATAGTACTGTCGTGTTTTTAATCAGACTGGCATACATTTAACTGTTTTAACTTACATCTGTTCTTGAGCTTCCCTAAGGATGTCACAGCTTGCATCATCACTTCTTTTAACTGAATTACTCAAAAGTGGAGCTAGTGTATACGTTATTATTACATGCATTTACATAAGAAAGAGTTATAGAAATATCTAAAACATGCTCTCCCTCTCAGCCGTGGGGGTGTATAATGTGACGGTCAATCCCACTATTCGTTGGTAAAAGAGTAGCCCAAGAGTTGGCGGTGGGTGGTGATGACTAGCTGCCTTCCCTCTAGTCTTACACTGCTAAATTAGGGACGGCTAGCACAGATAGCCCTCGAGTAGCTTTGTGCGAAAATTCCAAAACAAACAAACAAACCCTAAGGATGTCATAGCTTGCATCATCACAATATACAAGTGATTGTAAAACGTTAGTGTAACCTCGCTCACGCAGACTACAGAACTAATTTTCAAATACGGCAAAAATGTGCGATTTATCTATTTCTCTTCGTTTACACTTCGTACATTTACCTGTTTTAATCTGACCTTTTTTTATCTAACAAAAACATTTCACAAATTTTTGGCCAAGTATTATTCATGAAGTTATTTTCATATATATTAACAGACATTGCGAAGGAAAACCAGAATGAACTTATTAAAAACATAGTAAACATGAACAGAATGGTCCTTTTTGTTTTTGTTTTACTTTTTTTCTGTTCAGAAACTAAAATTATTGCCACATATAGAAAAATATTACATTTTAACTGACTCTAAAGCCACATCGAGTTTCATGCTGTGTCCACCGACTGGAATCAAACTTCTGCTCGAAGTGTTTGAAATTCGTGGACCTACCGCTGTGTCATAGGGAGACCCAAGTAACATGAAAACAATGTGATGGTAGTTAGCAATACTGTTATAATTTTGAGTTCTATAATCCTTAACGATTCCTGATATAAGTCATGGTGTAATAAGACTGTCGGTGTAACATTGTTATTTGTTTCTAAAGAAATCATGTTGTCGAAAAGTATTGTTGCATATTTTAAATATTTCTCTGTATACATAAGTTTGTATGTTTGGACTGTTTCTCCTCCAGGTTAAAGATTCTAAATACCTACTGTCTTATTTATTACCAAAAATTTTAATGTAGAAGTAAACAATAACTAATGATTTCTTTAGATAAACTGTAGAATGAAACATTAAGCAGTAACAACAACTTACAGTGTTCATGTCGTTCATAAATTGGTTCGAAATAATTAAAGTAATTGAAGTGAATTTCCTTGGCTAAAACAATCATTAACATATTTAGGATGAATTTTAAATTTTCAGCTTACATGTATGAACCAGTTACTACAAGTAGTAGTTAACTCAGTTATCTAATAACTTCAAATGACACAATCATGGAGATTTTGATACTTTATTGACTACAGTCACACAACTATTTCCATGACAAATGGACGTTTTAATAATAAATAAATTTAAGCTTCAATTCCGATTACGTTTCTGACTTCTTCGACCAGCTTGTTCCAAAGGTCTCCAAGGTCATTCTTGTAAGGTCGGAGGAACTCCAGTGCTTCTCGAGCAACTTCAGCGCTGACGTCTTGAGCGTGAGTGATGAACTAAGAAGTACAAACAATGTCATCTTCAGAATAGTTTCACTTACGTTAATACTGAATTATGGACCTACGTGGCATGCTAGTAAATCTCTTGTCTCACAAGTTGAATAAAAATGAAAAATAATTCATTGAAAAAATGTTTAAACCAACCTCCACAGCGATCAATTTGACCTTGGCTAATTTGTCTCTGGCGTTTTCGATACCGGCATTCCAGATGGACTTCACCCATTCAGCGAACTGCCAGAATTTTTCATTAATTCCAATTCCGAGGTTCTGAAAGAAGTGCTTCACCTTTTCCCATAAGTCCTTTAAGGAATAATAACTGTTACCGATGACGAGGATCTTGTTTACCAAGTTCTCGTTCTTTGATGATCTGAATCAGGCTTTTAGCGAACTGTCAATGTTATCGAACAATATAATCACTATTTATTCAAATGAGTAATCACTCAAATAGTAGGTAGAAACAATCTAAATAAATTAATTATTTTGATATCATTTTTATTCGAATATTAAGATCTTTGTTATAGAAACATCATTTGTTACATTTTAAGATAACAGTTCTGCTTTTGTCAATAAAATTTGAATGATATAATTTAATTAGAATAATCGTGTACAACAGCATCGATGTTTTCGTCGAAACGAATAAAAGACGAACATTACAGTAAACGTTCTTTCCGCAGATATAACTTTGTCCCTTCCTTCTGGAAAATAGGTTTTTTTATACAGACGTTAAATCTCAACCGACTTTTATGTGTCATTATATCTAGATATTTGTCATCTTACCATTACTGTACTAATAAAAATAACCTCCTACCTCACTAACAGTTCCCAGTTTCTCTTGAATGTAGTCTATGATACTCTAGATATTCAACTTCTCCATGATCTGCATGAAACATTTAATCACTTGTCAATCATCACTATTTTGATATGTTAAACATTCACATATAAACTGTAAAATATCACTTGAAATGTACTTTTTATATTATTAAAATTACAAAATATAAATTACTACTTTCGATACTTAATCATTTTGTATGGTTGTATAAATAAGTATACGTAACACACACCATGTTCTTGATCTCCTCATGATGTCAAGACCACCCACTAGGTTAACCAGGATGTCCAGCAGACTGCGCTTGCCAATACCCAGCTTCTCCAAAAGTCCAGTTACCCAATCCTTTAGTCGATCCTTCAATTTCAGCAAAAGTTCCAGGGCTTTACTACCAGCGTCCAGTCCAAGATCTTTAAGTTGTCCAGCGATCTTCTTAGCCTTGTTTGAAAATTATTGTATTCAGTATTGTAAAAACGTGTATTTACTGGTCAGTATTTGGTATAATGATATACATGTATACCGTCTGTAAATGTTAAAATGTCACTACTAAACATTATTGACTCTATTAATTACCATTATTATTAACAGTAGTTACTCTTCTTGATAAATTTTGTTTCTATGATATTTTATAAACACTGTTTGTCTCGGTAAAAAAAGCGCTCGTAATAGTTATACCTTATCCAACAAGTTCTGAGCGACCTCTTTGCCATGATCGATAGAATCTTTTATTTTATTCAGGACATTATCCGGAGCTTCTTTCAGAGTCTTGCCGAGCTCAGTCTTGATCGTCTTTAAGTGTCCATGGGAACATTCATGTACTAATACAGTTAAAATATTTTATCTACACTTACACAAAATAAAATGTCTAAGAGTTTCATTATATATTTTTATTTCGTAGCATATGATAGGTGGTTGGTTTTCCTCATTAAATAAATTCATATGAAACGAGAAATTATTGTAGTAAAGAAAATGACTTCGTGGGCAAATACTAATACTGAAAAAGGTAACTTGTGTACAAATACTAATACTGAAGAAGGTAACTTGTGTACAACTACTAATACTGAAGAAGGTAACTTGTGTACAACTACTAATACTAAACAAGGTAACTTGTGTACAAATACTGGAAACTTCTGACAAAATCTCCACTTACTCTTCAGATGCCAAACCAAGATCATAACCAACTATGTCGCGGAGTGGACCAACGTTTTCCATGCCCAACGTGAAGTCCATGACTGATTCGTCAGAAGCATGGTCAAGAACTGAAAGTGAACAACACAGTGATACAAGTTAAATATTACTAGATTATTAATTATTGAAACAGCGATATTTGTAAGTAAAACGTTCATAATGTAGCCTTAGTTTCATTATTCACTTTGTACTTTCTTCGTTGATTGTTGAGTATAAAGCCACACAATGGACTGGAGTCACTGGGGTCTAAACACCTAAATCTACTGTATGAATTAATATTATACATTAGAATATGTGCATTTTAAGATTATTTTTGGGGTTTTATTTAGTGTACTTTATATTCACAAAAGTAATAAAGTAGGACAAGAACCATCATAGAAACTTGCAGAAGCAAGACTGACGAAGAGAAAAGCCAAAAGGAACTTCATTTTGTGAAAAACAAAAATGTTTCAAATTAGTAGAAAATTTCAAATAAAACTTTTGTATATTTCCATTTAATGAAATACTGCTAAACTGTTTTATTTTTTGCCTAACTTTGAACGAATCTGTAACACAACGAAGAAATCGATAAAATAAACTGAAATAAATATTTACTTTTTGGAATAGTTAAGTTAATCTAAATAAATGTTTACTACTAAAGCACTCTTGCTTTAAAGTAAAAGCTGTAAAAATAATGATAGATGTAATCATAAAAGTACATTAATAGTTATTTTATATCAAAGGTAGAATAATACTTGGAATGACAACTCAGAACAAGGTATATTCTGCAACAAGAATATCAAGTACGAAGTTTTACTTTGCAAAACTAAAATGTGCAATTTCAGATAATAAAAGGCAGAATCCATAAATTACTTAGTCGTTAAATCTTCCTAGTTTTGCTGTTGTAAACTAAATTTATATAATTCATGGCTCATCAGTATTTGTTATTGCTTGATAAAATAAACCAAGAAATACATTCGGTTAAACCAGTTAACTGAAGAAGGAATAATGGACAGGTGAGTTAAGACACTCGACTCATAATCCGAAGATCGTGTGCTCGAATCCCCGTCACACCAATCATGCGACAATAAATTCACCAGCTAGTGCACTGAACAATTGTGAATAATTACATATGATAACGTAGTTACGTATGATTCAAATATATATACCATTTTAGGTTGTTAATGATAAGGAAAAGACATTATATCAGACAAGAATATTGGTATATAACAGGATTATAATTTATTTTCATTATATTTTACTCTATTGTTATTTTTTAAAAAAAGTCCTTCCATATGACATTTTCGGTTATATGCACGAACACGTCAGTGCGACATAATTTTGGAAAACTGTGTCAGTTATACTCATGTTTAATTCTATCGATATAAAATAGAAGAACGTGGTTCATAAATCGGTTAAAAATCACATGTGACATATACAGTTACGATGTAAGCTTTGTTAAATACTTAGACTTCATTGATAAAATATAAAATAACTATCATGCAGAAAAGAATTGAAAACAAGAATAAATATTTAAACTTTTTTATCCACAAAAAATAGTAATATCGGAATGTTTTCTTATTTTGTACCTGAGGCGTAACAGGAACTATAGAAACACAATTCTGAGATCTACTTATAGCAGAAATGCTACAGGATGTCCACCTGGATTTTATCATCAGTAGCCTTCAGATAAGATTAAACAAACTTCTTCCTCACACAGCAAGCACATAAAAAATGTTTATAATCTCTAGATTACAATAAAAATACGTGGCTTAAGACTTTCGCAACTGACACTGTGTGGCAGTTTCTACATTATTTACAGAAACACATATCTTATGAGTTTTATCTTTTTCTGTGACTCTTGGTGAGTAGCAATGAAGCCACACAAAAATATATCGATATAAAAACTGAAATAGCCCTAACATCTCTTTAATGGTGACTGTCTCGACTTGTTTCATTTCATCATGAAACTGACCTTACAACAAAACAGTATGATTGTCAAGTAAACATAATTCATCAGTTTGAAGACAACTGAATTCACACTTATTTGTATTCTCTTCTTGTGGAGTGGCACAACGGTACATCTGCTAACTTATACTACAAGAAACCCGGTTTCGATACCCGTTGTGAGCGTAGCACAGATAGCCTTATGTGTAGCTTTTTGTTTAATAATAAATAATAACAATATTCTTGTAATATGTTGATATAAAGAGGCTCAGTGTGGATACTAAAACAAACCTCTTCACTGTCGAATATAACATTTTGTAACAGATAGCCCTTAAGTATGACTATATGAATTTCTCATTTTATAAAGAAATTACCTAAATTTTTCGTATTAGACAATCGCATTATCAGTTATATAAACCTGTAAAATGATACTTCACTACAAGTACGTAGAGTAGGCTATAATTTCTACAATTTGTTTAATCAGATAATACTGTTTGTTTAAGCTGAACAACTTAAGAATACTTTTGTTCTGATTGAACATTTTGGTTACTTCTATTGTAGTTAAACATCTTGATAAACTTTTATTTTTGTTGAACGTCTTGGTAATGTTTACGTTATCGGATTAGAAGAAGTTCAGTTATTACATCCATAACCAAATAAAACATCAACATGTATCTTACATGAGATCATTCAGAATATTTTTCCATCAGTAAATATTCATATCTTAAGACTCATTTGTTCTAGAGCTCTGGTTGTTAAACAATAAATAAATATGGCCATTAGGGTTGGTCGTATCTTTATAGTTTCTCCACATTGTTTAATGGTAGCTAAAAAAAAACATGATTGATTTTTGACCATTTATACTTAGCAATTCTTTTAAAAAATTCTGGCAAAATGCATCAGATACAAATTCTTTGTCATCTGGCTAATTTTCGGGCCTTTTCAGTGGTACTGTATTTTAAAATGACCCTGGGTAGATGCATAAGATATATAAGAGTCAAACTGTTTATTAATTGACTAATTTTTAGGTATTTCCTTTTCGACAGTATTTGTTTGTTTGTTTTGAATTTCGCACAAAGTTACTCGAGGGCTATCTGCGCTATCCGTCACTACTTTAGTAGTGTAAGACTAGATTGAACTGACCGCTAACTGTTTGGCTACTCTTTTACCAACGAATAATTTGGAAAAGTTGGATTGACCGTAATATTATAACGACCCCACGGCTGAAAGAGCGAGCATATTTGGGCGACGGGAATTCGAACCCGCGACATTCAGATAACGAGTCGAGTGCCTTAACCACCTGGCCATGCCGGGCCTCTCGGGGTTATAGTCTCACACTATTCATCTTTCTTTACCGCCACCTTTGCACCTGAAGAGGGCTTAGTGGATTGAAAAGGTAATTGCGTATGACAAAGAAATGTAACCAAAGATGATTTGCGTTTTAGTTCCGTAGTTTGGCTCTATGTGATGGAGATCTATAGCTTGGGGAAAATTGTGTAGGGAAAGTTGCAGAGAAGGAAGTTTCATCTTTTAATGTTTAGTCAAAGTGAATATCGATTGAAAAGAAATCGGCTTGAACTCTCAATTATCTTTGTAGGAACTTTCATGCTAATCAACTACTTTTAATAATTTTTTTTCGTTGAAACTTTACCCATATTTTAGTTTCTTAGTCAGTCAGACACTCTGTTTTTGTCCATTGTAATGAACAAAAGTCTCTTTTAGTTTTATTATTCAAAAATATGACTCAATCACATAAAAAATTGTTTCTATATTAGATTTGTTAATCAAAACTTACAGTACTGAAACATTTCTGACAAGACAGCCTAAAGACATTAAAATAGAAGTTTTAAATATACCTTTTCATATTATGAGGTAGTAGGGGTGTGTAATTTGACACAAAACTTCTTATATTCTCGACTAATAAGGGAGTATTATTTGACATATCATTTCTTAAAGTTTCAAGTTGTAGGATATTGTTATTTCAGATATAACTTTTAGAACAATTGAAATATTGTTTAATCTTTTTTTTACAGAGAAATGTTTAACGTTTTGAACAGTGTAACTTTTATTTAAATTAATGATGAGTTGTCATCCTTAGAATTAAAGTAAATTTCAAGAGGTAGTGAAAAATAATATGAAATTATCACCTTTCCCCTCAAACATACTCTCCCTTTCATGTGTGGTTGCGTTATAATGGTATGGTATATCCCACTGTTCATTAGTAGCCCAACAGTTGGCGGTGTGTGGTAATAACTAGATGCCTTCCCTGTAGTTTTACATTACTAAATAAAGGACGGTTAATGCAGATAATCGTTATGCAGCATTGCGCAAACTTCTCAATAAAACATGATAAATCTAAATTATCACATAAATAATTATAATAATTGGACGACCATGTTATGGACCTGAGAATTAAGGCTTAGGTTTACTTCTAAAAAACATGATTGAAAGTGTTTGGTCAGATAAAGCAGTCTTTCTTGAAACAATTACGGACTTGGTAATTAACAGTGAAAATCATCTTAATGGTTAAGGAAGTAAAGTGTAATACAATTTCAATAATTGTCATAAAACGTGATTCTTATAATGAGCTTACATTGTAAAAGGATAATATATCCTTTTCAACTTTCAAGTGATGTGAGAAATATCTATTTTATTTTATTTCTAAAACTTTAAAACGTTGTTACATATCACATATGTTCTATTCACTTCTTATTACAGGTTAAAAATAATTTCTTCAAAAAGTATAAAATTTAAAAATAAATAGAGATTAAACTACGAACTTCCATTCCTTCAGAAGTTGTGCTTTCATATGAAAGTTTATCGTGATTCAATAGTTTGGGCTTTCACTTAGAACTCAAAGAAGCAGCTTCAATGTAGAGGGCGCGAGCATCAGTGAATGGATTGTTGTTGTTGTTTTGAATTAAGCACAAAGCTACACAATGGGCTATCTGTGCTCTGCCCACCACGGGTATCGAAACCCGGATTTTAGCGTGTAAGTCCGCAGAAATACCGCTGAGCCACTGGGGGGAGCCAGTGAATGGGAAAGGGACAGTGAGGAAGGGGGCAGAACGCAGTTTGAGACGGTAGCGGTCACGTGATATCTTAACTTCACAAAATAGACCAAGAGGGCGAATATTTCGAAAGTTGTTGCACCATAAGGTGTTAGGTTCAATTTATGCCACCAGGGTGGTGTATACTTAAAATACTTCATCATCATACAGTTCTTTGTTTTATAATCGGGTTAAACTACTGTTTATTATATTAACATAAACAATTAAACTTTAGATTTATATCTTGAACATCACAATACAAAAATATATTTCACTCTCCACAGTTTGTTAACGCTAATAAAACTACTGGTATCATTTCAAGGTATTGTTACTGTCGCCATCTAGTATTCTAAAATACAAACCAGGATAACAGAAACAGAAACGTATTAATTATTTACTTTTTACGCTTAAAGTATTTTTCAGGTTGATAATTAATTTTTATAATTGTAATTAAAGGAAATATTAATACAAATTATGAGTGTTCTGAAACATTTAAAAGCTTCTAATCAAAATAAATCTTTGTTTCTTTAATTCGCCACATCGCTTTTTTACCCCTATCATATTTTTATTTCACCAATTCCAAAATATTTTTCTCTAACAATTTACCCGGAAAACAAGCAAACTAACCCCTTTAAAATAAAGGGGTTTCAGCTGTGGGGACATTATAATGATCGGTTAATTCCATTACTCATTGCTTAAGAGTAGCCGTAGACATGGAGGTAGGTGGTGATAACTAGCAGCCTACCATCTATTCTTACACTGCTGAAATAGAGAAGGTTAGCCGAGATAGTTCTCGTTTAGGTTTGGTGCACCTATAGATTAATTAGTGGGGAGTATTTTGTGGTGTTTTACGTTTTCGGTTTCGGTTTGCCATCTTTAAAATACGTGCTTCTGTAACAGGACTAAAGAGTGCCTAACTAAAGTTCTTCATTTCTCCTTTACTTATTCATCCAGGCCTGGCATGGCCAAGCGCGTAAGGTGTGCGACTCGCAATCCGATGGTCGCGGGTTCGCACCCACGTCGCGCTAAACATGCTTGCCCTCCCAGCCGTGGGGGTGTATAATGTGACGGTCAATCCCACTATTCGTTGGTAAAAGAGTAGCCCAAGAGTTGGCGGTGGGTGGTGATGACTAGCTGCCTTCCCTCTAGTCTTACACTGCTAAATTAGGGACGGCTAGCACAAATAGCCTTCGAGTAGCTTTGTGCGAAATTCCAAAACAAACAAAACTTATTCATCCAGCATGGAAATATATTTGTGAACAAAATGATCAGGGAATATCAGAGAATTTGTTTATAGACGAATTATGAAGATAAACGGTTTACATAAAAAATAACTAATGATGAGTTATTAGAGCATAGAAAGACAAAAAATGCAAATGCTGGAAAAGTGCTTTGGGAAATTGAACTGATGAAAAGCTAGTAGAGATTCTTCGGTAACTGAAGATAACTTGGTTTGATGATACCAGAAAATATATTGGAGATGTTAAGTTTGAATTACGAACGTTTGTGGATATAAAACGATGTATAATTGTAGTTGTCGACTCTCGGATAGTACCACGGTATCTATTCGAATTTACAACGCTAAAATCAGGGGCTCGATTCCCCTCGGTGGGCTCAGCAGGTAGCCCGATGTGGCTTTGCTTTAAAAAAACACAACTCTCTGAATTGGGAGCTACCACTATTGAATTCAACAATGAGACTTCCGTTTCTTACTTTTTTTTCATTTTGGGCAAAACTACAAGAGGGCCATCTGCGCTAGCCGTACCTAATTTAGCAGTTTAAGACTAGAGGAAAAGGAGCTAGTCATCACCACCCACCGCCAACTCTTGGGCCACTCTTTTACCAAAAAATAGTGGAATTAACCGTCGCATCATAAAACCTATACGGCTGAAAGGGCGAGCATGTTTGGTGCGACGGGGATTCAAACCACGACCTTTAGATTACAAGTCGAACACCTTAATCCACCTTGCCATGCCGAGGTTAACTTTCGTTTCTTGCTGTTTCCAAAATTAAAGAACAATTGAAGGCAGTCGATGGAGGTAAATAGTATTTGAAAGCTACTTTGGCATTATTAGGATTCTTTCCCAAATCGAAAATGGAAATTTTAGGTCATTTGTTTTGGCGTAAATTGACGAAGAAAGATATTTATGATTTAGTCACGTTTTTACTTTTATGCTGAAGATTAAAACACAAAACGTCACTTTTTCATGGTTCAAACTGCGATATTCCCGAACATGCTCCGAACGTTTAGGTGACTCTAAATCCTATTATTTGTTTCAAAGGCCTTGTGACCTCATGTGCTACTCCACCGTTTGATTCAGATCTGACCAACAAATTACAATAAATTAAAGTTAGAGACTGGTGCATTTTTCACTTAAGGTGTTCAAACGTTGCAACCCAGGGCTCGCAGTTCATAACCAATTGACGCAAAAACAAACTTCGCACTTTGAGGCCATGAGTGCATTTCAAAAGCGACGGTCAAATGTCACAATTTCCTGAGACAATAGTTGTAAATTAACTGGCGGTAGAGGTTGTAGAACAATTTTATTTTTTCTAGTCAATATGTTCAAAATTAGACATAATTAGCTGATTCTTCGTGTAAACTTTGTGAAACAATTACGTTACAGGCACCAAGTTATATAGGGGCTCTAGGAAAAAGAATGGATTTCTTACAATTGTTGTATATCAGTATGAGCTGTTGTACTACCTATTTGTGTTTTTATTTCAGTAGAGATTGTTGTAACTTCTATTTGTGTTTTTATTTCAGTAGGGATTGTTGTAACTTCTATTTGTGTTTTTAGTTCTCTAATTTTAAAATAAACATGCTCAGAACATAAAATTATAAACCAAGCACATCTCTTACATCAGGGATTTATCATTAGGACATATGAGACTCACATATTTAACCCTTCAACTGGGCTGACATCATACAATGCAAACATTTTACGCGCAATATTGTGAATGGCCCGCGGCAAAAATCTTCAAATATTTTGGTCAAAGGGTGGTTGACAGATTTACCCAAGCCACAAACGAAGGATTAAGAGCTAACTGTCTGTTCCTAAAATGTAATTCTATTCAGATCCTATTCAGAACGTTGTTGTCTGTTGGAACATTGATAAATCCCTAAAAGTTCTGACTAGACTCTATATTAATCTGCAAGATACACTACGGATAAATCATTTGTTAAAACGTGTTCTTAATAGAAGTTTCATGTTTCGTCTGCTATCGAAATCTTATCACTCTTTTGAACAATTTTCTATGTTTTATAGCCTGTTAACTGTATTGCAGGTAACAACTCAAGCGTAATTTATAAGTTAATCAACGCAACTCTTTATAGTAAGTTAACTATAAATATTCAACAGAGTTGATATTGAATTTCGCGCAAAGCCACACGTGCACTCTGTGCTTCTCGATCCTAACTTAGCAGGGATAGATAAGAGGGAAGTCAGCTACTCAGCACCACCTACCTCTAACCTTTGGGTTATTCTTTCATCAAATAATAGTGGGATTGATCTTATATTATAACATCCCTACGGCAAAAAGGGCGAGCATGTCCGGTGACGGAGATTCCAACCTGCGAGTCAAGTGCCTTAATATTCGGACCATCAAATTTACAAACCAACGGCACTAAAATTCGAGGTTCGATTTCCTGTGGCGAAAAAACCGCTGTTTAGTTTTACGCTAAAACAAACAAAACAACAGCCACAAGCCATTAACAGCCAAACGATTAATATACACTACGTTCTGAATGCTTACATGTTCATTGTATTCCAGCCAGCCTGATAAATTCTAACAGTTATCGAAATCGAGTTGTCAGCGATGGATATGACGGATAGTGTGGTTGAAATACTTATACCTACTTTTTCTCGAAATAACCTTAGGGGACCGAATAAAGTCTATAGTGCTTGAAAAACAAATAATATTATTGCCTCATGGGAAATTCAATCGATAATATAATTATAGTGCAGTTCTCAACATCTTATCTTTGTTTTTTATCATAAGATTGTTTATTTGTTTGTTTGACAACATTTAAATTGATATACTAGAGGAAGGCCAGGTGGTTAGGACGCTGAACTTTTAAGCTGAAGGTCGCAGGTTTGAATCTCCGTCGTACTAAACTTGCTTTTCCTTTCAGTCGGGAGGCGTTATAATGTAACGATCAATCACACTATTCGTTAGCAAAAGAGTAGTTCAAGAGTTGGCGGTGGGTGACGATGACTAGCTCCTTTTCTTCTGGTCTTACAGTGCTAAATTAGGGAAGTCTTGCGCAGATACTCCTCATGTAGCTTTGCTCAAAATTCAAAACAAAGAAACAAATAAATATACATGAGGAAGGGCAGATGAGCAACTCTACCTCACTTCTAAATCTCAGACTAACATCGTCAGACGGATGTGACTGTCACTCTTAAGTGAAATCTCAGGTGCACAGTCCAACACACTAAGCCCTGGGCTGTACTAGGTGCTAAGTATAAGGCAGATCTTGACATAAAGTTATAAATAATTATATTAGCAGAAAGAAACAATGTATCGCGATTAAAATGTGTTAAATCATCATTTAGGAATTCCCTCTCTTAATATTATTTTCAGCCACAAATAAATGAACCTATAAAAATCGCTGTTTTAACGAATGAGAATTAGGCTTTCCTGATGGTCCTTTATTTCTTGAGTTGTTACCAAGACCGTTTTCAACTATTACTAATCTTATAGAGTTGAAGTTGGATTGCATCATTGTCAGTTTGGTGAGATAGACCATTAGTATCACTATTGTTTGATGGGCAATGAATTTATAATTCATAAATCTTTTTATATGCATTTGAGAAACATCTAATTGCTGTCTCCATAGTTTTGGAGAAATATGCCGTTACTAAATTGTACGTAGCTATTTGGTTTGAATGCTTGAAAGTTCGTTAATCGTAGAGTAAATTTCAACAGTTTAACGTTTTAGAGTGTGGGATGGCCGAAGAAAGGTTTAGGTGTTCTATTTAAACCCTTTTTTTTTTAAGCTCATCGGATAACCCCACGTGTTATTGTCAAACTTCATCTAGAGATTTCATGCATGAGGAACGCAGAAAACAGATCCAGCTGGCGTCAGCGGAAAGTAAGATAAAATAAAAAAGTAACAAATGACAATTACAGTTTACAATACCTTGCAGGTAATCTTTATTTAGTCAAGGTTTTCTACTA
Source organism: Carcinoscorpius rotundicauda (assembly GCA_011833715.1). NCBI lineage: Eukaryota > Metazoa > Arthropoda > Merostomata > Xiphosura > Limulidae > Carcinoscorpius > Carcinoscorpius rotundicauda. Next base: position 76,805,196 of record CM022397.1, on the reverse strand, counting down.
AAAACTAGTTCAAGGTTGGGTCCTGTAGGTAGGGCGGAGACGGTACCACAAAATGTCTGATCAAGTTTGCTTTAGTCCCTCAGGCACTGGGAAGCAAGGTTTTTGTCGTTGTCCTCTAAACAATAATCAGTCGAGCTACGTATCCGACTTGTCCGTTTCTACTTTTCTGCTCTATTTACTTGGCTACAGTATTACTTAGATTGAAAGAGAACATTTTACAGACGGTATACAATTCAGTTATATAGAACCAACGAAATAATCTCGTAGTCCGTGTTTTAACTTGCACGTATGTAAAAATGAGTGTTTTTTTATTAATCTTGAGTGATTGAAATAAGAACAAACGCTGTTATTACCAGTTCGTGAAATTTTTGAATGAATTGTTTTGAAGAGAAGAATTATACAAATGTTTTTTCAAAGTCGTGTTAGCAGTTATCACTGTTAAGAAGTACACATGACATTCTGGTTATGAACATGAATGTTGCTGTGAGTAACAAACAGTCGTGTAGACGTCAATACAAATGTTATTGAGAGTAACACGCTCTCATGTTGGTGTAATAGATTTAAATGTTGTGGTGAACTAGAGACTGTGATGGTGGTAAAATTAAATGTTAGAAAAGAGAGCACGAGATCATATTGGTGGCCATGTTGGCCACGTCGCTATGATGAACATGTAATCATTTTGGCAGGTCACTTACATGTGTCTCAGGTGAATACAAGTTCATGATGATGGTAAATTAACTTCACTACGCCGAACGCATAACCACGTTAATAGGTCAATTAAATATATCTGAGGTGAAAACGAGGTCATTTTGGTGATGAATCTGAACTTTGCTAAACTTAACATGTAATCATGTCGGCAGGTCAATTAAATGTTTCCGAGGTGAACACGAAGTCAGAGTGGTCGTAGATTTGAAATTTGCTTAGCTGAACATGGAAACCATATTGTTTGAGGTGAACAAAAGGAAGTCTTGTCAGTAATGAATTTCCGAATTATTCATGTAACCATACTGGTATTTCATTTTAACGTTGTAAAGCGACAACGAAAAGTCATGTTGGAAGAAACTAAAAGAACGGCTCATAATGACCACGTGGTTCAGGCGCTTGATCCGCAATCTTAAGGTCGCAGATTCAAATCTCTGCCACACCACATTTACTCGCCCTTTCAGCCGCTGGAATGTTATAATGTGACAGTCAGTCCCACTATTAATTGGTATTACAAGTCTTACACTACTAAATTATGAACGGCTAACACATGCAGCCCTCGTATAGCTTTGGTCGAAACTCAAAACAAACAGACAAACCAGCTAAAAGAAAGATTAAAAGTGAATAACATGAAACGAAGTTACCACTGGTAACCAGAAGAAATGTTAAAATAGTACTAACTTGAGGTATGATCTTATTCATTCAAGGTAAAGTATTTGTGAATAGGCTTGTTAACATAGACTGTAATAAACACAAAACGAACTTGTACATACAGCGCTATTTTAATAATAATTCAAGAAGTTGAAAATAAACTGCCTAAGAGTGGATAATACGCTGCTTAAAAGTTGACAATAGACTGCCTAAAATGAAGAAACAAAAAGCGACATTTATTAGGCTATACATTCACGTATAAAGTGTCTTTAAAGTTCGATCATATCGATATACAGAATTCCTCCTTATGTATTTACATATTCTCCAATACTTTTCTTTAACTGTCACATACTGATTTCAAAGCTGTTTTTTTCAGTTTATTAAGCTGGACTTTAGCTTAAAGACTGACAAATCCTGATTGGTGTAAAACCTCTTACTCTTGAGCTGCTAGAAAAGTGGAAAGAGGGGTGGAAGGAAGAACTGGCGAAAATCGGGGCAAGAAGACGTTTTGTTAAAATACATTCAAAGCTGGGTGTGTCATGCCCTCTCGATCCCACTGGTTAGGCGCCCATGGTCTGTTACTCTTTTTGAGCTGTATTACAAACTAAAATTTTTATTTAACACGTTGGTTCCATGTTTCCTTTCTCATCCGGAATTCAGCGCCAAATCCTATGCGCCATCTTGGCATGAAAAGGATTTGATCTATGACCTATTTTTCATTATGTTTATCTCGTTCTTAAATCTACCACCACTGAGCTTATTATCATATAGTATCCCTAAATTTATGTTCTCTGATAAAAGAAATACAACGAAACACTGGAATTCCTGTTACTAAATACGATATTCTTCTGTTACTTTAACAACACTGGATTCGCTAATGAATGTGATTTTATTTATTTATTTTACTCTGCCATCTCTCCACTTCTGGTTCATTCGCTAATTAATGTGATTTAGTTTAATTGTTTTACATTATCATCTCAATAATACTTTATTCTATTTATATGTTTCAAATATTGGATATTTTATGTGCGGCTAAGGCACAGTTTCAAACTCTATTATACAGTTATCTGCAGATCGTACCTTCCTTCTTTGTTTGTTTGATGAACTTCACTTGAAGCTACACAGTGGCCATCTGTCCTTCGTGATTGGTTGATAACAGGGAAGGCAGATATTGAGCACTACCTGCTATTGTACTATTGAGATACTGTTTATTAAGGAATAATGGGATTGGCCATACCATTATAACACCTCTACAGCTAAAAGAAAGAATATATTTAGAAACGGTATTCGAACTCGTAACCCGAATATCACGAATCAATTATCCTAACCACCAGGCCCCATAAAAAGGGAACTTCAATTGGGGAATAAATGGTCTGTGAAACTATAAGCATCTTTTTTTCAAAACCATATATTTTAGTAAATATTCTTTATTCAGTGTTTCTGGTTCGGTTTGAATTTCACGCAAAGCTGCACAAGGGACTATCTGCGTTAGCCGTCCCTAATTAAGCAGTGCAGGACTAGAAGGAAGGCAGCTGGTCTTACCACAAACCGCTAACGTTTGGGCTACTTTTTTATCAACGAGTACTGGTATTGACCGTGACATTATAATGCCCTCATAACTGAAAGGGCGAGCATGTTTGATATGATGGGGACAGTCAATTGGTTGTGCAACTATTTAAAACTTGGTTACAATGTTGTAAAGTATGTGTATAAATACGCAAGTAAGGAAAAACATATGAAATGACGTCACTCAGTTTAAATCATAAATTATCACCCAAAACTTCATCTGAATTACATCATATATGTATTAGTTACTAAACTTTAATCTGAATGACATCATATCTATCGGTTGTTTAACTGGAAAAATAAATGATTTTTTGGATGGTTGATAAATTACTGAGGATTCCTTTAACCAGTGACATAATATCGGGATTGAAAGGTCAAACATAAGTCTTCACCATTATACTGAGAATAAACGGTGTGTGATACAACCTAAATCGGCTTTTAAGCAGTGTTTTAATTTATAATTGTTAAAACTAATTATAAATTTGACTATTCATTTGGAATTAAACACAATCTACACAATGGGTATCTAAACCCGGTTTGTGACGGATGTGAATCCTTAGACTCATCACCGGTCTACTGGGGAGGTTTATTGTAGAGAAGTGAGCAATTATCGAATAAGCACTTCAGTTTGTTTTCTATTTACTTGTTTTTGTTTTTTTACAATTGGTTAAACGTTACTTTATTTAATATAACCTTTATTACTCCCATATTTACGAAATAACAATCACAAACCCATTTACTCTTCACACGTATTTATAACATCATTACGAAGATGCTTAATAAGTGCTAAACGTTTCTAAAGAGCCTCGAAAACAATCATGATTTCATGTGCAAACTAAACCGTAATATTTTCATATTGATATTTATTGGTTCAATTAAAGCTGTAGCTGAGGCAGATTAATGTCAGAGAATTTCTTTAAAAGTAAAGGAAAATAAAAATTTTAACCTCATCTCTGATCTAGCTACCTAATATGAAAATGTCCATGCGTTGCTTAGATGTTTCAATAACATTTAAACAACAACAAAAAGTCTAACACTGATCTGTCTCAGTGACACCTGGTGACAGTCTTCTTCAGTAATGTTGTCCTGACATATAGTGTTGCTGTGACGTTGTGGTGATTAAATCATGTATTCTCAACACACAAATATGACAGATGAAGTTTCAAACATATCAGCTTCCCAAGGCTACGTCAAGATCAAGTCCCTTGGCAGTTCACTCACATGTACTGTTTCACTGAAAAAAAAAAACTTTCTTATTATTTCACTTGTCATAAAGAGATAATTTTTAATAGGCCCTTTACAAAAGCTTTTCATATAAGTTTATGATTTTGCAATCCGATGTTGGTAATAATATGATAAAATTATGTTTTATTAGAAACATGTTTATTCCTTTGAAATTAACTGCTGTTTTTTTAATAAAGCCATAATTCTACAAAAAGATGCTATTTAAAGCCAGCTTTACAGTATTCATCCACCTCGTGATCTGATCTTTTTTTTTTAAATCTCTCCAATTGTTGTGTTCGGATCTCTTCATGCACTCCTTTGCTTGTGGTGCCTGGATCTTTTTAGGTACCCTTCCAGTCATGGCGATCAAATCTTTTTCGGTATCTCTCCACTCATAATAACTGAATATCTTCCAACAACTATCAAATTAGTGATCAAACGTTTAAAGGGGGCCATCATGGCCAGGTGGTTACAAAGATCAAATCGTAATCTGCTGGGGCGCGTTATAACGTAACAGTCAGTCCCACTATTTGTTGGGAAAAAGTAACCCACGAGTTGGCGATGACTAGCTGCCTTTCATCTAGTCTTACACTGCTAAATTAAGGACGGCTGGTGAAGATAGCCTTCGTGTAGCTTTGCACGAAATTCAAAACAAACAAACAAGACCTCCTTTTTACATAGAAGAGCGAACAACGTTTCGACCTTCTTCTGTCATCGTCAGGTTCACAAAGAAAGAGGTAACTGACCGGAAGCTGACCACATGTTTGGAAGGGGTTGTGTAACTGAGTGTCGGAATGTAGAGGGCGGTGTTAGATGTTTGAATATATAATTTTATTTATTTTATTAATATATGTATAAAGGCGTTGGCCTGGCATGGCCAAGCGTGTTAAGGCGTGCGCTCGTAATCTGAGGGTCGCGGGTTCGCGCCCGCGTCGCACTAAACATGCTCGCCCTCCCAGCCGTGTGGGTGTATAATGTGACGGTCAATCCCACTATTCGTTGGTAAAAGAGTAGCCCAAGAGTTGGCGGTGGGTGGTGATGACTAGCTGTCTTCCCTTTAGTCTTACACTGCTAAATTAGGGACGGCTGGGCTAGCACAGATAACCCCCGAGTAGCTTTGTGCGAAATTCCAAAAAAACAAAACAAACAAACAAAGTATAAAGGCGTTTCTTTATATTGGTTTGTTTTGGGTTTAAGTTGCTGTATAAGTGAGGCTTTTGCAAAATTAAAGAAGCCTTACTTATACAACAACTTAAAGCGTTGATCAGAGATATTAGTATTTTTATTAATACGGATATCCCTTATCGTTAAACGTGTGCATCATTGACAGAAACTTTTATTCGTGAAAAAAATATATATGTTTTCTGCGCCAGAGTCACGTGTGAAATTTAGTAACATATTTATCAATATTTTTGGTTTAATGAACATTGTGTACAAGATATGTTACGTCACATAGTTTGCTAATCTGTAACTATTTTTTTTACAGAATAGACTACTAATATACAATAAAAATGATTTATCACAAATTTTGAATTATACATTAATAAATATTTCGCCGATGTGGCTATCTGCTGTGCCCACCGAAGGAAAGCGAACTTTTGATTGTAGCATTGTAACTCTAAAGACTTACCGTGGTCTCAACAGGGTATTCAAAACTCATTTATTAACTACAGATTATAGGAGTGGGTCAAATAATACTTGGTAGTCAAAAAATTTAAATTTATTTTTATCCTTTTTTTCCATTCTTAGTCAACGTGTATTAAATGTATCGATATTCAGTTTTGGTAATTCACGTAGATCAACATTACGATAACTATTGATAAGAAACAAATGAAATAAGAAATAAGAATCTTAAAGAGGTTTATTGATAAGAACAAAGATACACCGTAAGTTATCTATAATCTGCTCATCTCGGTTATTGAAACTCGATTTTTAACATCGTAAGCCACTGGTGGTGATGACGAGACAATAAAAGTCTCATATTTTTATTCTTTTTAAAATGTCGTTTTGTATAAACGTGTCCCTTATGGTATGTCTGCGGACTTACAACGCTAGAAATCGGGTTTCGATACCCGTGATGGGCAAAATACATATAGCCTGTTGTGTTGCTTTGTACTTAACTTTTAACAATAAGAACAATTGTACAAACACTGCCTTCCAAGTATTTACTGATAGCTTAGCTAATAACATTTAAACATTCTGTATGATAATTCTAATTATCAAAAATAATTCTATAACTGAATTTTTGTTGGGCTAGTTTTCAGTAAACGCGTAGGATTAAGAAACAACTACTAGTTGAAACCAGACAATCACGTCTCGAGAGAGCGGCTTGCTTATCTGGGGTCTGATTCCTCATTATTTGCTATTAACAGTAGGAAACTACACCAATCCGGTTTTTTGCAATGAGAAGTTGGTTTGACCACATCTTAAAAATTATCTCAACATTTTAACCTTGACACACATTTCTATCAACTTAACGGCTTCTGGTGGTTGTTTTTTTTTATTTACATACGTTCTTATCGAGATAGCGGCTTTTTAGCGGTTTGTGTCTATTATATTAGTATGCCTCACCTCAACCTCACAAGGAGTTACTTGAAATAGCAGATATCGAAACAAAAGCTGAAGTTAAAATGTTGAAGTTGTTATCATATTTAAAAAAAACAAAAACTAGGAGGTAAGTAGACTTAAGCAGCTAATAAACATTAATTATTTTTATAATAATAAAATAAGTAACAAATGAAATGAACAATCTAATGTTTTGTTTCATTTGATCGTTTACACGGATGAATTTTTTAAAACATATTTCTGCAAAAGAAAGAGTGAACAATTAAATAGAAGCATTATTTTGAACAAACGATAACTTTTTTATTCTAAACAAACAATAGCAAAACATAAGGCAATTATCTAGACAGATAAATATCTATAATTTCTGTAGAGGAAGATGAAAAACAGAACAAATTACAATGTTTAAACATTATGTCTGTTATACTTAGGTGTAATGTACAACTGAGTATTGTGTATTTTATTAACTGTCGAGATAATAAAGATACGTTAGATATCATTTATAGTGTATCAGTTCAGTACCAACGGCAATTGCTTTCATAGTTTATGTTCCAGTGGTATGTTTGTAAATTTATAACACTATAAACCTAGTTTTGAATGTCATGTCATCGTGTAGCTTTTTGTTTAAACTACAATCAAAGGTACAAATAGCCTATAGTTTATTTACTAGGAAAATTTCAATATAAAGTGGCTGCTAAGAAACTTACAGAATCATCCTAATCAAGATAATTTTCATACCAAGTTTATTATAACCACGTTTATCATTTAATCTTTTGTAGGGAAGAAAACGAACAATTTTGTTAAGGAGCATCACACAATACATGCAATTATTAGGATAGACTAGAAAACATATTTCAATAACAGTTACAAAGAATTTCATTCTTTCTTTCTGTATTTAGTAACATTTGATACCTTTAGGGTGTCGCAGGAGCTAGAAAACTATCTTTTGGTTTATTTTTAAACAGAGCGTAAAAATCAATAACTCTCTAGACAGTAATCGCTTCAAATTACGAGAAAAAAATAACAAAATCGAAAGAAGTGGAATTATTTTTAACCGGGTCATCTAAATATAATCATTGAATTAGTAGTTTGTTCTGAATTTCGCGTTAAACTTCACGAGGGTTATCTGTGCTAGCCGTCCCTAATTCTGCGGTGTAAGACTATCAACACCCACCGTCAACTCTTGGGTTGCTCTTTTACCAACGAATAGTGGGATTGACCATAACATTATAATGCCCTCACAGGTCAAGGGGCGACTATGTTTGGTATGATGGAGATTCGAACACACGACCCTCAGATTACGAATCGAATGCTTAAAGAACTTGAGAAGACCGAATAACTAAGAAACTATTAACTTAAAAATATCTAACGAATAATTTTGCCCTCGCTGATATTCTGCAACGTAATTAGAAATTTCAACACGAACAGAACCTTATACAAACTTAGGTTTATCGTCCTTAATTCTGAACTACTAACCGGATACTAATCAGCAAGCAACACACACCACATTAAGAACTTTATCTGGTTCCAATGAACCTTACTGCGGTATTGACTGTTACAGATGAAAGTTTGGGATCTGTTGAACAAAATTATGTCTTAAACTTTGATCCCTCGATCTGCAACCTGACATGTTAATCATTAGGTTATGCTTTGCTTAATTTTAGACAATAATTTTTTCGTAATTTGGATAACAATTAGGACTGAAAAAAAAACTTAGAAAAAAGTCTGCTGTTTTATCTCACATTTAATATTATGTTGTGTAAAAGTTGATTAAATTATTAATTACAGGAAATTATATAATTATCTCCTACTTCACTGACCACTGTATACCGTCTGTTTGACAAGTTGTACTTGTGTGGACGCAAAATGTATTTATTTTCACAGTCGCCCCTCAGTGACACAGCGGCATGTCTGCGGACTCAGAACTTAGGAAATTTGTGTTTAGCTTCAATCAAACAAACAAACACCGGATTTAAGAAATAAAGTTTTTCTTTAGTTCTATAATATCTTCGTTTTTAGGCGGTTTGCAGAGGATTGATAATTTTAACTCTTTTTGTTACAAATTAAACGGGCCAGGTATGACCAGATGGTTAAGGCGCTCTACTTGTAATACGAGGGGCGCGGGCTCGCTTCCCCGTCGCACCAAACATGCTTGCCCTTTCAGCAGTACGGACGTTATGATGTTCCACTATTCAATGGTAAAAGAGTAGCCCAAGAGTTGGCGGTGGGTGGTAATGACCTATTCAAAATATGTTAATTTTGTATATATTTCTCTTAATAGTTGTTGAATGTATGTTTAAATACAAAAGGACTTTACCGTTTAAACATCTATACGTAACAATGATTTCTACAGTGAATGAAACGTTGTACCTGTTTCACAAATATTCTTGTTTACTATTAAAGTTGTAACTTTTACTAAACTGATATATATTTGTTTTCTTACAACAGGAAAAAGTTGTTTCACAATGACATCAAATAACATGACAAATTACCCGCCATCAACCGTAACATAGATCACTGTAATTGACTTTTTCCAAGTGTCTCCCTCGTGGTACAGCGGCATGTCTGCAGACTTACAACACTAGAAACCGACTACAACATCCGTGATGCGCAGAACACGGATAACCTATTGTGCAGCTTTGTTCTTAATTTCAGACAAACAAACAAACAGTCTTCCGAATGAAAATATTGGTGACCATGAACAACTAATTCTGTTAATATCTTCTGACGAAGATAACAACACAAATAACTTTTAACTTCCATGGAATTTTCTTTCAGTTCCGGGGTCACAAATGTCCTGGTTTTCTGTTTACATGAATTTGATCATCTTAATTGCATGGACGACAAGTCAGTGTTGGAGAACGGATGACGCATGATTAGAAGCTGTCCCCACCACCACCGAGAAGAACGTGATAATAAAATACCAGTTTTAACCCTTCTTATTGAAAGTTCTGATAGAATGTTCTCAAATTGTGTTCCTGAGCTAAATTTAGATTAACAGTTTGATCAGTTGTTTATCAACAATAAAGCCGCACAGTGATAGCTCAAAACTACATTATACAATATAGATGACAATCATACTGGACAATTACAGCTGATAATGTTTTCCCACTAGACGAATAATTCTGAAAGATGACTAATGTTCAGCATTTCCGTAGACTAACAATTTACACAAACAATGTAGAATGTGAACTGGACTAGATAGTGTAGATTATCGTCTGTGTTACGAAAACAGATCGGATATTGTGACTTTACAAGATGTAATGTTGTAGGTTAATGGCTACTTTCCTACAGTTAAGCAACATTTTTAATCTAATTTTATGTCACCAGCGATTATTAAAATTTAATCACCCCAAAACCTCTGTAAATATTATTTTTTCGGGCTCACAACCCTGTAGATGTGTTTTTTTGTTTGTTTTAATAAAGTAATATTTATTGTTCAGGAAAAGCTGTGTTCCAAAGTTCAATGTTTCAGTTCACCAACATTGAATTTTACAGACAATATTTTTGTTTTATTTTATAAATCATACCTTTTTAAGTATTTTTACCACGTTGATATAAACAAAAGTTAGGACTAACAGTGTATGTTTGGAGTATAGAATAGAAACTGTAAGGATAAACAGTGCAAACTGAAACATATAATTTATAGTGTAAACTGTCAGTTAGAGAAAACTGTGAATAATTAAAGTTAGTTGAATAGATACTGAACGCTGGTACCAAAGTAAACAGCGTACAAGTAAAAGTATCGGATCCCAGTGACCGAAATGTTTATCTATTAATTTAAATTATTTAAATTAGTTTAGCCTTTAAAAGGTTAATTGTGTTGCACTCTTAACTTGATGATTTTAAATTAAGTCGCATTACTCTAACAATAATAAAAATAATGTAAAATGTAATAAGTGATACAATAAATAATTTAACATTCAACATTGAAGTAACTCCAGTGATAAGCTATAGACTGCGTATCTTGAGAATATTTCTGCACCGTATATTCCATTGCATGTCTTCTCTACAAAATTTCTCAAAGTAATCTAGTAAACGAATATAATGATTTCACACTGCTAAGTTGAAGAGTTTTATCGCAGAGAAATATATTGGTAACTTGAACTAATATGTCTCTGAATGAAATGGCACAAATATGTGCTTCAGTTTTCAGCTACCTTATAAAGACGACAGTTTCACAGATATTTTATGGAAGTAACTTGCGCTTACATTATTGGAACTATTTTTCCAGAAGAAAACCCCTACTGATTTGCTACGTAGTTTTGTCTGGTGCACATAGGTGGCTTTCACTTCTAACGTTTGTGTTCATGGATTCTCAAGTGTTACAATTCGCCTTGCTTTGATAATCATAACTGGAATACAACTTGTTGTAGGTTTCTTCCTAAGCCGTCCTGCTAACTTAAGTTAATTTACATTTATTTGTTTTCTAAAACTCTCAACTACAAAGAATTACTTTTTCTTGGAAGTTATTCATCGGCATCTATATTTTCTATCGGAAAGAGCTATTCAGGAACGATCAATACTTGATGGCATCACTTCATCTAAGAAGCGCAAAAAATGCCAACATGTAATTCTTATCAAATTTTTATGTTTTATAAAACACATTAAACCGTAGTTAACACATTACTTTTGTAAATTCTGTAAATGACCGAAGATTAATTCAGGATTCAGAGGGTTAAGTAACTTGCACTAAAATAATTTTGAATATACAACTCGGTAGGTCACTTGTGATATGGGATTTTAACAGTCCTTTACAATGCAAATTATTCACACGAACAGATCGTAGCAATGTGTTTATGTCAAGAATTTATGATTTCTAAGATGAAAATGCCCCGGCATGACCAGATGGGTTAAGGCGTTCGACTGGTAATCTGAGGGTTTTATTTTTTCTCCATCATGCCTGTCTTTAACCTTGTGTTTATTCGTCTTTGTTTTATAGTTCACGCATTCTCTTCTATTTTATGACCATGTGGGTTAACGCGTTCGACTCCTAATCTGAGGGTCACAGGTTTGAATTCCCGCAAAACCAAACATGCTTGTTCTATCAACCGTGAGGGCGTTATAATGTGACGGTCAATCACACTGTTCGTTGGTAAAAGAGCAGCCCAAGAGTTCGCGGTGGGTGGTGATGACTAACTTCCTTTCCTCTAGTTTTACACTGCTAAATTAGGGCCTAATTGTTTACTGAATTTTGAAATATAATTCTTTAAATGCTATCAGCTGTTTATGGGAAAAACGGAATGGTTTAACATTATCATATTTCTCGAACGAGGTTTTAGAGTGCTCATATTTCTAACAAGATTTTAGCGTAGTTATAATCCAAGCAGAACTCTTTTCTTGAGCGAGGTTGAGAAGTCCATAATAAAAGTTAATTGAAAGCCTTTCAGGTACACATAGATGAAATCTAAGTTTTCACACTCTAATTTTTCATTAACATTTTATTCTCAAATTCTGTATTTCGAACTTATATTTTCTTTATGATTGTTATCATGACGTTTCGCTGAAACAGCTCTTAATACGAACTGGTTGATAAAGGACAAGCTTAATAATTGTTTCTCCTTTTGCTTAAAAGTTACAGATTCGAGTTTTCAACTAATTTAAATAAAAGTGAAAATCAAGGCAAACGAAAAAAAACGTATAAAAATAAGTGTGTTATTCTTAAGTCATAGTTATAATCATCATTATTGTACTGGTTTTCTGTTGTTTCCTGGTCAATTCTATGTTTCTAACAGGGCCTATACCAGTAATTGAGAAGTTTACGCATATTATCAATTGGCTGTCTGGGTAATTATCAAAATATTACCAATAAGCTTTCTGGGTAATTATGAGAAATATTACCAATTGGCTGTCTGGGTAATTATGAAAAATATTACGAATTGGCTAACTGGGTAATTATGAGAAATATTACCAATTGGCTGTCTGGGTAATTATGAGATATTACCAATTGGCTCTCTATGTAATTATAAGAAATATTACCAATTGGCTGTCTGAATAATTATCAAAAATTTTACGAATTGGCTATCTGGGTAATTGTCAGAAATATTACCAATTGGCTGTCTGGGTAATTATTAAAAATATTACCAATTGGCTGCCTGGATAATTATGAGAAATATTACCAACTGGCTGTGTAGATAAATATGAAAAATATTACCGATTGGTTGTCTAGGTAATTATGAGAAATATTATCAATTGGCTGTCTAGGTAATTATCAGAAATATTACCAATTGACTGTCTAGGTAATTATGAGAAATATTGCCAATTGGCTGTCTGGGTAATTTTCAGAACTATTACCAATTGGCTGTCTGGGTAATTATGAGAAACATTACCAATTGGTTGTCTGGGTAATTATAAGAAATATTACGAACTGGTTGTCTGGGTACTTATCAGAAACATTATGATTCCAGCAAATGAATAAAGAAATATTAACGACTAACATGAATATTTTATCAACAGTGCAGGCCAACTAAGCGCAAATTAATTTTATGTCATTACACTTCATGGGAATGTTAGCTGTCTTTATTATTATTTGGGTTAACATTGTTTACAAGCTTATTTTTTTCACAGAAAAAGGTAGATATCTCATTTTTTTTGCAGAAATTCTACAGTTCGAAGTTAACTCTCTGAAACTGAAAAGTTCGTTATGTTCTACATCTATAAACGTTCTGGTCATATTTTGCAGTTTTCCTATTATTAACTATTAATCGCAATTACAGCTTTCGAGACTTACAATATACTCCGGTGGTAGCTGATCAGTTATATTCTGTTCTTTTTCTGAACGCGTCGGTTTATATAGTTTAAAGCGAGATTCTCGAATGTTCAATAATGTTCAAAGACTCGCTAGCGTTTTCGTAAAACAAATATTGTTTATTCTTACTCTCAAAAATCTTCTACAAATTTGGAGAACAGGCAGATCTTACTCAATACACATTCAACAATATAAGCCACATGCATAAAAAAACTATACCGAAACAAATGTGGATATCAAAATAAATGAACAACAATAAATTTGTAACAACTCAAGGTATTGAGTTTTTTTACTCAGTTATGAATAATTGATATTTTTCATGAAAAGAGTCTGGGTTTAAAAGTAAGTTTAAGCTCTGTTGTGAACACAGAAATGCATTAAGTCTTCTACCCTCAGTGTAAAAGTAAGTATAATTTTACAGTTAAAAATGAATTCTTTGCTTTGCTACCTGCACCTTATTCAACATGAGCACGAGTTAAGGCATTTTAAAAACATAAGCAGCAGTAGCACTTTGACAATACTTTTGAGGCAATAATCATAAACTTTATTCTTTACTTTGGTTCCTTCGTCACCTATTTTTGGCATGTTGTGCGTGGTCATTTAATTAGTTCATCAGGCAGGGTTCTTTCACCATCCTTACTTCGGACTGGGTGCTAGCATTCAATATTGTATTCGAGACGTAAGTTCCTTCAGCTTCTCAATAATATATTTTTAAAGGAGTTGTTTCAAACACTTTTGTACACCAGGATGAAATAAATATTAAATTTCCTTTTTTAATAAATAGTGTTTTTAAATTAATAAAAATGTATGCACAATGGTAAAAGATAAGAACGTAAAAGTATGTCTTCTTAGTTTCAAGTATTAAAAATATAGCTTTCTGTTTCTCGTGGCCTGGTGTAGTCTATAATGGTCTATAAAAGTTTCTGGAGTAAAAACCGTGGTTTTGCTCTTTATTATAAGCTTCTATCCGTAAAAGCGTTATAATTGTGACAGTGTATCCCATTACTTTTAGGGTTAAAACTTCGGACACAACCCTTGGAGCAGAGGGTGCTTTCGGTTATCTGCCATTTCCCTAATAAGTAATTCAAAAATAATGATGAGTACAGCTGTACCATAGCGTAATCTGCCATAAAGTGACCTTTTAGTTAAAAATTCTAACTCATGTTTCACACATTGTGTTCTTTGAAATTAAACTTATTAATATTTTGAAAAGCTCAACTTTGTCTACGATTATTAAAAAGTGACGTTATTTAAAGATTGTTACGAGTATTTAGTGCTTTACTTTGTAATTTGGTCTCACATCGCCAGGTGGTTAGGGCGCTTGATTTGTAATCTGAGGGTTGCGGGTTCGAATCCCCGTCACACGAAATGTGCTCGGTCAATCCCACTATTCGTTGATAAAAGAGTAGCCCAAGACATGGCGGTGGGTGGTGATGACTAGTTGCCTTTCCTCTAATCATTATGGTGTATAGTAGAGTTACTACTATTTTCTAGATTTCTAGTATTAAAAAAAACAATCCTGCGTTAAAAAGTGATTATCAAGTTTAAAGTCTAGTTTAACACACTAGATAAAAATTTTGAAAATGATTAAAATTGTATTTGCATACATCGTGAAACCTTTTTATCAAATTCAAAAAACTAGGTGTGGCCAAGTGATTAACACCAGCCTAGACTGTGAATCCAAGAGTTCGTGGCTCGCGTTACATTATTTTAAAAACGCGCTCTGCAGTATGTGAGTTATAAGTAATATTTTATGAACAATTTCATCTGTCAGATAATGATCATATATTTTTATGTCTACCAACGTCCTTCTATGGCTTACTGGTAAACATGAGAACTTATAACACTAAAAATTGTGCAGCTTTTCGTGAAAACACAAAAATATCTAATGTCTGTTAATAACAACATATATTTTGTGTGTTAATGATTACATACTTGGATGTCTGTCAATAAGATATACTTTTATGTTTGTCATTGAATATGTTTCCATGTCTGCTAAGATATACTTTCCTGCTGCCAATGATATATAATTCCATGTCTGTCAATGAGATATATTTTCATATCTGCCAATGATCTCTATGTCAGTTTGTGTTTCTACGAACACTAATTCCTTATCTGATTTCCATGCTGAGATTAAAGTACCAACATTGGATTCATTTATAACTTAGAAAGTGTACTGAAGACGAAAGTTTGACCATTTTTATAGTTGTACAAAGGATAACAACTTCGTTCTTTTCTTGAGAATTCTGTATGACTACAATTAAACGAGGGTGAGAAACAAGGGGCTGTGTCTGACTTTATCGGTATTGTTTTGAATATCAAAGAGCCAACCAAAAACTGGGAAGACAGCTAGTCATCACCACCAACCGCCAACTCTTAAGCTACTATTTTACCAACGAATAGTGGGATTGACCATCACATTATAACGCCCCCATGGCTGAAAGGGCGATCATGTTTGGCGTGACGGGGATGCAAACTCGCGACCGTCAGATTACGAGTCGCACGTCTTAACACGCTTGGCCATGCCCCAAAGGAAAGACTCCTGTTAAAGTTCTCCGCTGGTACAGCAATAGGTCTATGGCTTTGCAACGCTAAAATCAAGCCTTCGATTCCTCTGGGTGGACTCAGCAGATAGTCCAATGTGGCTTTGCCATAAAAAAAATACACACTCCTGTTAAAAACATGTTAGATCTCATTTTATATGTTAAATTCTTCGTGAATTTATTCACCAAAGAAAAGAGTCCCGTTAAAAATAAGTTAATATCTCATTTTATTTGTTAAATTCTTCAAGACTTTATTCACCAAAGAAAATAGTTCCGTCAAAAACAAGTAAAAACCTCATTCTATTTGCTAAATTCTTCGTAACCTTTATTCACAAAAGAAAAGAATTCCGTAAATCTCATTTTATTTGCTAAATTCTTCGTAACTTTTATTCACCAAAGAAAAGAGTCCCATTAAAATCTCATTTTATTTGCTAAATTCTTCGTGACTTTATTCACCAAAAAAAGAGTTCCGTTAAAAATAAGTGAAAATCTCGTTTCATATGATAAATTCTTCGTTACTTTATTCACTAAAGAAAAGAGTTCCGTTAAAAATAAGTTAAAATCTCGTTTTATTTGCTAAATTCTTCGTGGCTTTATTCACCAAAGAAAAGAGTTCCGTCAAAACCAAGTTAAAAATCTCATTTATTTGGTAAATTCTTCGTAACCTTTATTTAAAAAAGAATAGAATCCCGTAAATCTCATTTTATTTGCTAAATTCTTCGTGACTTTATTCAACAATGTCCTCCAGATTGGGGGTTGTGCAATAGGCTAACAACCTACTCACTTAAAAACCAGCCTGTTACAAAAACCGCAGCGTATGCGGCCCTATGTTCCTTAAGGAATTCAGTAACATTATTATTATTATTATTATTTATTCACCAAAGTAAAGAGTCCCATTACAAACAAGTTAAAATCTCATTTTATTTGCTAAATTTTTCGTGGCTTTATTCACCAAAGAAAAGAGTTCCGTTAAAAATAAGTTAATATCTCATTTTATTTGCTAAATTCTTCGTGACTTTATTCACCAAGGAAAATAGCTCCGTTAAAAACAAGTTAAAAATCTCATTTTATTTGCTAAATTCTTCGTGACTTTTATTCACCAAAGAAAAGAGTTCCGTTAAAAATAAGCTCAAATCTCGTTTTAGATGATAAATTCTTCGTGACTTTATTCATCAAAGAAAAGAATTCCGTGAAAAATAAGTTAAAATCTCGTTTTATATAAATTTTTCGTGACTTTATTCACAAAAGAAAAGAGTTCCGTTAAATTCAATTTAAAGTTTTCATTTTATTTACTAAATTTTTCGTGAATTTATGAACCAAAGGAAAACCCGTTAAAAACAAGTTAAAATCTAATTTTATTTAATACTCTGATGTACGTGAGAAATTTTTAACGAAGCTTTTTAAAATATTTTCTTTATGTTGTTCCAATTTGAAATGAATAAATCATGTTGACATTCTAGTGACGAATATTCTATGTTCTATTATTAATTTAAGCTTTGTAAGTCTATTATCGTGAGATAAAAACATATATGATAGGCTGCTTATAAAACATACACTACTATTTTTTTCCTGGTAGTTATGCTTTAAATAACTCTTCTAGTAGTGCATTTTCACCATCACATCATAATATAATATTATGGATATTACTCAATAATGTCACATTTTAAAAACATTTCGCAGAAAGTCACTAATTTGTTAAAATATATCGTTTGTTATATATCTTTATATTATATCACAGGCAAGCTAACAGCAAACATTTATTGAAAACATTCTAACGATATAAAGAATGTATAAGCGTTGTCGACTCTTTCTAACGTTCACTAAACAGAGCTATTAAGTCTTTAAGGATATTTATCAATTAATTCAATATTCAAACTAGCTTTTCTTTAGCTCATTATCGTAACGAAACACCACCAAGAAAAATATTTATTTTTACAGGGACTGCTTATGAAATCGAACTGTTTCTTATGTATCAATATTTATCCGTCACCGTAAGTTTTAACTTCATATTTTAATTGAAAACCATAATGCTATTCGAAAATTATTTGATTAATATTTGTTACTAGTTCAATACAATCTCATCTTATTTAGTTACAAGCTACTTATTTTCAACAGTTGTTTTTATTTTAATGACATTGGACATTATCATTAGTTTTGTGAGTTGTATTTATTTTCTTTAATTTACTCAAAACCCTTAACATTGAAAACTTAAGTTTTCTAAATTTCATTTATAAAGGCATTTAAAACGTGTTTAGTTAAAAACTACCACATTTATTAAAAAGCTTAGATTTAACAAGCAAGATCGTAACAAATATCTATTTCCCACAAAAGATGTTTTTTTGTTTTTTGAATTTTGAAAGTGCCAAAAGTTTAAGTTATCTGAAAACGTCTCACAACATAGAAACTAAAATAAGAATTCCATGAATCGTATAATGAAGACTTGTTTGCATATTTTAGTATAAAATTAATATGATTTACGCAATAAATAACCGTATAACCAGAAGCAGCTTTAACTGTAGTAAAAAGGTTTAGTGTTGCTAACCTCAATTTTTTATCTGCTTCTGGCCCGGCATGGCCAGGTGGTAAAGGCATTTGACTGGTAATCCGAGGGTTGCGAGTTCGAATCCCTGTCACACCAAGCATGCTGGCCCTTTCAGCCGTGGAGACGCTATAATGTGATGGTCAATCTCACTATTCGTTGGTAAAAGAATAGCCCAAGAGTTGGCGGTGGGTGGTGATGACTAGTTGCCTTCCCTCTAGTCTTACACTGCTGAATTAGGAATGGCTGGCGCAGATAGCCCAAGTGTAGCTTTGCGCGAAATTCAAACCAAACCAGCTGCTTCTTTTTTAAAATCGCTTGACGTTGTTCACGTAAGTTCGTTCTCTGGATTAAAGTAGCCCTCTCGTGATAAAATTTTTGTATGAGACTTTAAGAAAATAGCTTTTGTTTTTGTGCATATTATAATGGAAGATTATTTGCAAAAACAAAATAACTTGTTCTCATTAAATACAGTTTGTCAAGATTTAAAGATATATGCGAAAGAAATTATTAAAATTTTAGTAGAAAAGAACATCGAAATTAATCTAAGTACACTTTTTTAATAAATCTTATTACTCTAGTTTTCAGCTTAAGCATTTTATATTTAGGCTTAAGTCAAAATAACGATTCTATAGAATACTGAGTTTTATACTTAAATTAAAATTGTGGAAACAAATTTTCTGGATTAATACCTGTATAAAACTGATTTAAAAATGAAAATCACGCAACATTTAAATGCTATATTTCACTTTAAAATATATTAATTAATTCAAGAATTACTTAATGGGTGATTTGTTTGCTTTTTTGTGTTAAAGTGTAACGCTAGATATAAGCCTTCAAGACTACAGCTGAACCACAGGGGAGCTGAATAAATTAATAGAAGATAACAGACCAGTAAAATGTTACCAAAATAATTGAATTTCATCGTGTTTTCCTCGCTCCTAGCTTGTTTCAGAATAATTCTACTTACAGTTGGAAAACATTCCTGAAACCGGAGTAAACTGTAAGGATATTCTGATATTTCTTAAAAACTGACTTAAGCACAAATAATTAACGTTTGTTTGGTGAGACTCAGTTCTAGTGGCTAACACTCAGTTTTGATTGTTTTGGTGTTTATCGCAATCCAAGAGTTTGCTGAGGTTCATCACGTGAATTGAATTATCCAATTATTTCTAAGTTTCTTTCTTGATTGGGCTCATCTTAGAAAGTCCGGACATCACATATGGATTGACCCAATCATAAACAAGGTCGACTGCTCACAGGTTCTGAAGAGTAATCAGATTAAAATATTTTTTGTGTGCGTGTCAGCGATTACAGTGCCAAGGCCAATGCTTCCTTTTCACCTTGAGAGGGTTAAAATAAAAAGAAATACAATAAATTTGAAACAAAAAAGGGGTTTTGGCAAAATTTTACCTAAAAATAATCTTCTTTATGTACCTTATTCACTAAAACCTTTTGAGTTTCATTATAGTTAATTTTCAAAGTAAATTGAAATGGAAATAAATGGAAAACAGTCTAATCAGGCTAGAAAACAATTTTAATTATTTATAAAATTTATAAAACAATGGCAAACTGCTATTCATAAAATATTAAAAAAATTAGTAAGTTATTGAGAATTTCAATATAAACCACCATAAACTCTCCTTTAAGGAATATTTTTTATCTTAAAGATAGCCTGTTGAGAAATAACACGTGCGCACTAAAATTAGGATTACAAATATTATATTATTAAAGCCTTACTTTCAAGAATTACAAGATAACAAAAAACTTAGAGTCGGACTTCTCAAAATATGTACATTTAAAAGTTTTTACATTTGTTTTGCTTACATTATTTTTAAAACAATAAAGGAATGACTTTATTCGACGGTTTAATGTTGCTGTTTTTCATATATATAAGATAAATAAACCTTTCTTACCTTCTTAAAACGAATTATGACTACACAGATGTCCACAAAAGATATTTCTTCTTAATTTTTTACAAAGTTTAATTGTTTTAGGATGGTTTGTGTAAGAGGTTAACATTTTGTACGCCATCAAAAACGTTTCAGAACAAGAAATTAATAGTAATTTTGTTATCGTTTTAAATAAAACGTACAAATGGTGTTGGGTTTGGTGTGGTTTTAAACGAAACTTCATTCAGCATTTAGAACGTACATTTTCCTAATTTAATTTTACTAAACGCTAAGTACAGCAGAAATAGAGACTGAATCATCTTTACAGCAGTTAATACTTACTGCCAGTCTTTACATTATGTCGTGAATGTCGAGAGTTTTATTCATGAATGTTTCATTACTTTACAGCAGCATAGTCGAAACTTTGAATGCTTTGTTTTTAAATTTCGTGTTGTACTGTTTCGTTTGTTTTTAAATTTCTCGCAAAGCTACACAAGGGCTATCTATCTTCGCTAACCGTCCCTAATTTAGCAGTGTAAGACTAGAGGGAAGACAGCTAGTCATCATCACCTACCGCTAACTCTTGGGCTACTCTTTTACCAACAAATAGTGGGATTGACCGTTACATTATAACTCCCCACAGCTGAAAGAGCAAGCATGTTTGGTGCTACAGGGATTTGAACCAGTGATCCTTAATTTACGAGTCGAACACCTGAAAGCACCTGGCCTTTGAATGCATTTTATTATCTGGATCATTTCGAATATTATCGGTTGGTTTAAATTATATCACTGGAAATCTTTGTTTAAAATGTCTCATTATAGATCCTGTAATGAATCACTGGATATCCTGAAAGTGTATAATTGCTTTTACATGCAAAAGGCAGAATTTGTCACAGATTAATTTAAAAGGGCTTCCTTCTCCTGACGTTTCAGCAACAAGTTTGAAGACTCGCAGCCCATTGTGAAACTCTAAATTTACACAATAACATTTAAGAAGGCATTCTACAATAGTTTAATTATAAAATAAGAGAAACTAAAATACATTGATGTAATTTTAAAAATACTTTCTAGAAAAAAACATTTTGTCGTGCCAATATCCGTTTGTTGTCAAACTCAACAAAGAATTAGAGATTCTAATTGTGAGATGTGAAACATTCCCGGAAACTTGGGAAAGATTTATTTAGAATTATATATCTAACCTTAAGCCAAGATCATTTAAGTACATCTTTTCAGATTAACTAAAAATACGTTGTATGTAACAAACATCTGTTCAAGATTTGATGACTTTTAAACATGTCATAAACTAACCTAAACAGCACTAAGAATGCGTACAATAAATAGCATTCTACAGATTTATCAACACGTGTTAGATACAATAAAAGCAATGAAGTGAAAATAACGTAGATTAATGCTATAGAAACAGAATACAAAGACAATTATCATTTAAAAAACTGGGTTAATAAAACAGGTAATTAAGATGCAACCCATAATACTGTAGATGAAGAGATAATAACAATCTACCTTGGGGCCGAACTGGGGTCTCATCTCATACAGAGATGAGACAGGAACAAGGAGTTACATATCACTTTTAGGGCGGAGTAGGTCTAAGGTCACGTGGAAGAACGGTGATTGGCTTAAAATGTGGTCAGTTTAAATATAAAAGGTCTAGTATAGGAGGTAGCAATCACACTTTGTCGTGAAGAGACTTAGAGTACCAAATTTTACGTTTAGCCATGAAGGTAAGTTTACGTAATTTTCTCGTGAACTCTAAACAATACTTTACATACTTTTAATAAAATAGAAGACAGAGTTATTGCATTTGATAAATATTTTTGAAAATCATTTTTACAAAAAACGTGGAGAAATTAAAAATTAAACAGGTTGATTTCCCACCAAGAATTTTTTTTCAAGTTCGAAAAAAAAAAAGGTATTTGACAAATAACTTCTACAGCTTTTAAATTTTGTTTTTATTGATTCATTATTTTGTATTTAATCTTTAAAATTTTCTGGTTTTCGACCCAATGAGTTTTTTATCATGGCTAACAAGTTCTTTTGTTCTTCTTCTAAGCTGTTGATCATTCTTGCACTTGTTGCTGTTAGCCAGGCTGTTGTCTTACACCACCCTGGCTACTACTACCCTCGTTACTACTACGGTCTGGGAGTAAGCAACCAGTACAGAAACCAGGATGTAAGTGTTTTACGATTAGTTATCGCCTATCAATTATTCTGAATTGCAGTGTGACTAATGCTACGTTTTTGTCTATTAGTTTTGCTTATAACACATTTACAATAAAAACTGCATATGCTGCCCCCCAGTGGCTTAGTCTGCGAACTTACAACGCTAAAAACCGGGCTTCGATACCCGTGGTGGGCAGAGCACAGGTAGCCCCTTGTGTAGCTTTGTGCTTAATTCAAAACAGCAACAAAGATTGCATATTGACAAAATGCAATACATAAAGTATTGTGTATTAGTGTATTTGTACACTAATGAGTACAAATTATTAGAATATATACAATAAGTTGAATGCGATCGTCATATAACGCCTCAAAAAAATACAACAAATTTTCAGTTTAACAGTTTGAAAGTTTTGCCTCAATGGTAGTCAGTAATTTCTTCACATTTATGCCTTGATTTATTTTATTTATTTATTTTTTACATGTTAACACAGATCATCGGTAACTACAATTTTGGCTACGATGAAGACCACGTGTCCGGCGGTTCTTACCGCAGGGAACTCGGCTCTGGTCTTGGAAACGTGAAAGTTGGTTCCTATGGTCTGAGAGAGGCTGATGGCAACATCCGCCATGTCGACTACGTCGCCGATGGTGCTGGCTACAGGGTGAAGATGCGAACCACTGGGGACATTCCCGAGAAGACCGCTGCTGACGTTGAAGTTAGCAAGATCAAACCCATTGAGGTCAAGCCCGTTGAGGTCAAACCCGTTGTGCAGTACGCCCCTCATTACTACAACTGGGCTCTTCCCCAGTATTCTTGGGGTTATCCCTACAAATACGTTGTCTAATTTCCTCATATCTGTGTGAATATTAGAGTAATATCTTTTCCCTGTTTTACCTGTACAGCCCCTACACCTGAACTTGCAGAAATCACAGGAAATAAAAGTATCTCCCACTTAGCATACTTTCTGCGTATTGTGTTTTTATTGGTGCAGATACATGAAGACAGGAGAACGCTCATCAGAATCAAGGGAAGGGTGAAAAATTTTACTGTTAATCTAGATACAGTCGTGAAACAACAGTGCTTCTTGGATGAATAATTTAGCAGCCATCTATGTGTTTCATAATTTACTTATTTTATAATGATGGATGTTTAACTTAAGTTTAAAGAAATAACACGAATCAACTCATTGGCATCGGTTATTTTCTTCTTCTTCAAATCACAAAAAAAACTTTAGTGCTTTTCGCAACAGATGAAAATTTCTTCTCAGCATATATACGTTTAATTCTGTTTTAACAAACTGTATACTTACGTCTCTGTCGACTTTTAGCGCTTGACATGACAATCAACTTTAAAGAAAATTTTGCGAAATTTGAGAAGAACTTTAGTTTGTTTTCAGTTTCGCGCAAAACTATTTGCAGTGCTATCTGCGCTAGCCGTCCCTAATTTAGCAGTGTACGACTAGAGGGAAGGCAACTAGTCATCATCATCCACTGCCAATCCTTAATTTACTCTTTTACCAACGAATAGTGGGATTGATCTTCACATTATATAGCCTGTTACGTTTTTTATGTGGATTGAACACAACAAAAAGACACAGATAGCAGCTTGTATAATTTATTACAATGATCTACTTATGTGATAGACACAAAATAAATTATCCAATAACAATAACAGATATCCAGTTTCAACCTTCAAAACCACTTATAATATAAAAAGGTACTGGTTTGTGCTTAATAATATGATCCAGAATGAGTGTCCAAATCCGAAATCCAAAGTTCCAATCTAGGCGGGGAATTTAGTCCCACGGAGAAATTTTCGAAGTTTGAATGGGTATTTTAAAAAAAAATTCACAGTCCAATTTTTATTGACTTTCGGTATAATCGTAATCCGACTGAATTGTAAAGATTAACGGAATAAAAATTTCACCGCTTTAGTCGATCTAGCTCTATTCACAAATCCAATTTGAATAATCACACGGCAAACGTTTAAGCTTTCTCAAACGAGACAAACTTCTTGACCAGAGTAAAAACGGATGACTCACTTCTTGACCCGAGTAAAAATGGATGACTGCTTTCCCTCGCATTGCCGACTGTTTATATATTTGTAGGCCTCTTTTCTCGAACATTCACCGGAACTTCGACAGAGCAATCCGCGCATGTATGTTCTTGCACGAGACTCCACGTCCAGACGCTAGGCCGCCAAACATTTCCATTTATAGTCATATATTTGATCTACCCAATTCTAGAAAATTCCAAATGTTATTCCAAACGAAGAACAACGTATTTCACTGTCTAAACCTTGAAACAGTAATACAAATATGGAAATATAAATAATAGAAATGAAAATCCATACACAACACGACATGTCGTCGCCCACAAAACATTTACATAACACTCTCCCCCTTAAAAATAAAAAAAAAGTTTGAACTTGTGAAAACCTTTTTTTTCTTTGTTTGTTTTTTAAACCAACTCAAAAGGGTTAAATCCAGTAGATTCTTGCATAACTTCACGAACTGCAAACAACAACAAGGGAACACCCTCAACCCAGTTCTTTGAGTGTTTGTGGCAGTAATTTGGTGGAAACGATCAAGGATACCTTGTGACTCAGGATGGTATGCACTGGATGAAACTTGATGGATATTTAGTTCATGTATGGCTTGTTGAAATATCTTGGACATAAAATTTGAGCCTTGATCTGATTGCACAACTTTTGGAATCCCGAACATGGCAAAGAATTTGACAAGAGCCTTGACAATATTGGGAGCAGTGATTTTTCTCAAAAGGATTGCCTCAGGGAAACGTGTAGAAGCACACATGATGGTCAAGAGATATTAATTTCCTGCTTTGCTTTTTGGCATTGAGCCAACACAGTCGATAATGACTCTTGAGAACGGTTCTTCAAAGGCAGGAATAGGCTGCAGTGGTGCTTTGGAAATCTCCTGATTTGGTTTTCCAGTCATTTGGCAAGAATGACATGTCTTACAATAATCAACGACGTCTTGGCGCATCTTTGGCCAATAGAAATGTCGTCGGATACGATCTAAGGTCTTTCTTACACCTAAGTGTCCTGACAACACATGGTCATGAGCAAGACTAAGAATATTATACCGATAGCATTTTGGAATGACGATTTGGTGAATAACATTCCACTCTTCATCAGCAACAACGTCAGGAGGTCTGTATTTTCTCATTAACACACCTGATTTCTGGTAGTAACAAATAGGGACAGTTCCTATTTCATTTTCATCAACAGCCAGTTGTAGAAGAGAACGAGTTTCAGGATCATTGTCCTGTTCCTCAATAAGTTTGTTGCGATGAAGAGAGTTGAAAAATGACTTGGAGTCATCAGTAGAACTTAAAGTTGAGTCAGAAATCTCATCGATGTGAGACATGAACGTATCAGATAAAGGGAAATCCTCTTTGGACTCCTGAAAACGTGTTTGAGAACGAGTAACAGCACAGGCGGGAAAAACATCAGAAAACTCTTCAACGAGTTGCTCTGTAAATAACAGGTGCTTCAACAACACGAACCTCTGGTACCACCTTACTACCAGCCAAATCATTCCCCAAAAGCATAGACGCACCTTCAACAGGCAATGAAGCTTTAATACCCACAGTCACTGGGCCTGAAACTAAGTCCGAATGTAAATCCAATCTATGAAGAGGAATAGAAACGACGCCACCTTCTACACCAGAAATGAGCACATTGGCCCCAACGGATGACTTTTCAGAAAACGGAAGTACACTTTCCAAAATCAAACTCTGAAAAGCTCCAGTATCCCGCAGGATTTTAATTGGTTGTAGATGTGAATCGCCAACAAAAGAAACAAAACCTTCAGTCATGAAAGGCTTAAATTTGTCCTCAACAAGATCTTCAGGTACATCAATAATATTGGACTTGGAATCCACAGCGGACTGGACAGGGTCAGAATCATTGGGAACCAATGATGTATCCAACAAGGGCGAAATGAAACTATGGGGTGATGGCTTGTTTTTGATCTTATAGCACTCAGAAATCAGATGGCCAGGTTTCTTACAATAAGCACATGTTTTGGATGAGAATGACACGTTTTTGGTAGATGATGAGCTTTAAGAATAAGATGAAGTCTTTGTTTGAGAATTAGAAGTTTGCTCTTTTTTGGTTTTTTGTTGACATTTGCATAATGCTTGAATGAGTCATTGGGTTTCTTTGCTGTGTGATTTGTTTTGTTCTTGTACGAGAAATCTTTGTGAGTCAAAGCATACTCGTCTGCCAAAACAGCAGCATCATGAATTTTGGAAGCTTTTTGTTCATCGATGTAAGTTTTTAGCTCTACGGGAATACATCTTTTAAACTCTTCAACTAACATGAGTTCTCTGAGTTTTGTGTAATCATCTTTGATTTCTTTGGAATTACACCACCTGTCAAACAGAGTTTCTTTTTCACGAGCAAATTCGACATAAGTTTGGCTGTCAAACTTTTTGTAACCACGAAATTTTTGTCTGTATGCCTCTGGCACCAATTCATAAGCATTCAAAATGCATTTTTTGACGTGCTCGTAATCATAACTTTGCTCGGCCGTGAGTTTGGAAAATACTTCCTGAACTTTACCTTTGAGAACACTCTAAAGTAATACTGTCCAATATTCGGTAGGCCATTTTAGCCTAAGGGCCAATTTTTCAAATTGTTGAAAATATTTATCCACAGCCTTTTCATTGAATGGAGGCACTAAACGAATTTGTTTGGAGGCATCAAAATTATCCAACTGCATTTGGACAACCTTTTCTTCTGTCTGTGCCTTTCTTATACTGATTTCCTTATCAGCTCTAATGCGTTCTTTTTGTATTTCGGCACCAAGGCGTTTGCTTTCCTGTTCTGCCTCAATACGTTTGGTTTCTATTTCTAAACGAAATTTCATTTCCATTTCCATTCTTTTTAATTCAAAATCTGGGTCAAAATGAGCGGCGGAAAATTGTTGTGCAACTTTTTGAGGTAAAACTTTTTGGCTGACCAAATGTTCAATAATAATTCGTTTAATATCTGCTTTCTTCATTGTTTGCTTCACTTCTAAATTAAAATGTTTTCCAACATCAAGCAATTCAGATTTTTTTAATTCATTGATCAATTCGAAAGAGGAAGTCTGATTAAATTTGTTTATAAAATCTTCAAGTTGGAATGCCATTTTCAATATACAAGCTGTCTATCTGTATAGGATATAAATCTAATATAATAATCTAGAATGAAAGTCCAGAAACAATTCACAGTTCAACAATTTTGATGACGTTCCCTTTACGATGATTGTCTCAAATTTGCCTCGGTTTCTCTTAAACGGTCCCACACGTGTCGACACCCAGCACAACCAGCAATTCAAATGAATCGCAAAGATTGACGAAACAAAATCACAGTCTCATCTAGGGGTTTGATTCTCGCTTGGGGTTGCGAGAGGTCCCGGGTTCAGATCCCGGACGAGCCCCCAATTTTCTGTTACGTTTTTATGTGGACTGAACGCGACAGAAAGACACAGATAGCAGCTTGTATAATTTATTACAATGATCTACTTATGTGATAGACACAAAATAAATTATCCAATAACAATAACAGATATCCAGTTTCAACCTTCAAAACCACTTATAATACAAAAAGGTACTAGCCTGTGCTTAATAATATGATCCAGAATGAGTGTCCAAATCCGAAATCCAAAGCTCCAATTTAGGCGGGGAATTTAGTCCCACGGAGAAATTTTCGAAGTTTGAATGGGTATTTTAAAAAAAAATTCACAGTCCAATTTTTATTGACTTTCGGTATAATCGTAATCCGACTGAATTGTAAAGATTAACGGAATAAAAATTTCACCGCTTTAGTCGATCTAGCTCTATTCACAGATCCAATTTGAATAATCACACGGCAAACGTTTAAGCTTTCTCAAACGAGACAAACTTCTTGACCAGAGTAAAAACGGATGACTCACTTCTTGACCCGAGTAAAAATGGATGACTGCTTTCCCTCGCATTGCCGACTGTTTATATATTTGTAGGCCTCTTTTCTCGAACATTCACCGGAACTTCGACAGAGCAATCCGCGCATGTATGTTCTTGCACGAGACTCCACGACCAGACGCTAGGCCACCAAACATTTCCATTTATAGTCATATATTTGATCTACCCAATTCTAGAAAATTCCAAATGTTATTCCAAACGAAGAACAACGTATTTTACTGTCTAAACCTTGAAACAGTAATACAAATATGGAAATATAAATAATAGAAATGAAAATCCAAACACAACACGACATGTCGTCGCCCACAAAATATTTACATAACATAGCCCCATGGCTGAAAGGGTGAGCATGTTTGGTTTGACGAGGATTCGAACCCGTGACCCTCAGAGGACGAGTCGAAAGTCTTGACCCCCCTCGCCATGCCGTATTGTGAGAAAAGAAATGTAAAAGTCGTTAAATGAAAACAATTGTTATTGACTAATAAACATGGGTTGGAAGTGAACCTTAAATCGCTTGAAAGTGAGTCGCATTCATAAATAAATTACAAGAAACGTGATGAAAGAAATTGTTTAAGGTAAAGGTTTTACATTCAATGTGAAAAATAAATAAATTATTAAGAAAGCACACTGAGTCAATATTGCAGTTTTGCATATCAACAAGATACCCGGATTTCTAAATTAAAACAAATGAATAGAAGCAGAGGTTGTAATTACGTTTGGAGCCAGAATTAAATTGTATCATTAATAATGAAGAGATACCATGTAGACTCTTCATACGTCAATGTAAGCCAATGTAATACAATGCTACGTGTTTTAATAGTATATTTTTCATTCAATACAAATACATTTAAGTTAACTAATAACCTCAAAATGCACCAACAAAAGTATACTCACAGTGGAACACATAAAAATATTTGAACAACAGACAGCCCAGCATGGAGAGGTGGTAAAGGTACCTCGACTCGTAGTGGTTCGAATCCCTGTCATACCAAACGTAGTCGCCCTTTCAGCGTTAGGGCGTTATAATATGATTGTCAATCCCACTATTCGTTGATGAAATAGTAGCACAAGAGTTGGAGGTGGTTGGTGATGAATAACTATCTTCCCTCTAATCGTACACTGCTAAATTAGGGATGGCTAGCGCAGATAGCCTTTGAGTAGCTATGCGCGAAATTCAAAACAAACAGTTAACAATAAGATAACAAAATCTTCAACTTTAATGGATCCATTTAGATTTTAATCTGATAATCAGGATTTCACTAGTTATGGTAAAGATGTTAATAATGAGAATATAGCAAAAGTAAAGATTGAAAATTTTATGTTACAAAAATACAAACAAATTAAAAACAATGAAAAGGAATCGTGAGAAAGTGAGTTTAGATAATTCTGTACACTACCAAAGCCAAATCAAAGTAAAGGTTTTTGTTAATTTCGCGTAAAGCTACTCGAGGGCTATATGCGTTAGCCGTCTCTAATTTAGTAATGTAAGACTAGAGAAAAGGCAGCTAATCATCACCGTCAACTCTTGGGCTTCTCTCTCACCATCTCTAGGATTGACCGTCACATTATAATGCCCCTACGGCTGAAAGGGCGAGCATGTTTGGTGCGACGGGAATTCGAACCCTCGACCCGCAGATTATTAGTCGAACGCTTTAACCTACCTGGCCATGCCGGGCCATTCAAAGTAAAGGAATCGTGAGATACTGAGATCCGATAATTCCATCACAGTGTATAAATGTCTAATAAATTTTCTTAAAAACATAGAAAAGGACTTATAGACAGAACAGTGGTTAGAGATATATTAATTAAGAAAGCAGTCAGATTAATAAATAATATTTAAGTCCAATTATAGTACGAAATTATTATTGGAAAACGTAATAAGACTTGCCACACGAGCTTGTTCGACATCGTCATGTAGAACCAAAAAACATAAATTATTTCAAAGAGATTTGGGTTGTTCTGATTAAACACAAAAAAGGAAGTTTGGCATTATTTTTGAGGTATAGATCGCTATACCAGACCTGTGACCTGAGAGCCAACATGGAGAAATTAAGTTGAAAAATGTGAAGTAAATCCATGTAACAATGGAACATGTTTGTAATGTTCTAAACGTGGTTGTGAGTCCGAGTCAGACAAAAGAAAGAATGCTACCATTCTTGATTTTTATTAACTGTGTTCTGTTGTTTTTCAATGTCATATTTATTACTATTATTTATTTATATTTAGATACTGCAGATGTTCTTCAACGGTTCTATCTTCAGTTCAGGGATGAGTTTCTCGTAATCTGTGATGTCGACCCATTTAGGTTTACGGTAATTGCTGCTGTGTGTTTGCAGAATAAGTTTATACTACCAAGGTCAATATCTCTAATACTTAGCTATGGATATTTTATATTTGGATACATGAGACTCCTTCAATGGAGAAAGAGTTAATGCTACAATACTTTTATGCAACGTATAAGAAGGATTAAAAAATCACTATGTAGATTTCACATACATGTATCCAACGACTAATAAATGTTATGAATATCCTATTAGACTCCAACAATTATAATGATAATCTTTTCTACTTTAAATAACTATTTTAAAAGAACTTTGTTCATCCTTCATAACCTCTGAAATGTAATGGGAAATTGACTTTTCTCTCTGTAAAACATGTGTTGGTTTAAAATAAGAGAACATTTATCAACACATCGGTTACAAACGAAGTGAAAAAATGGATCGAGTGTAACTATAAGACAATACAAATTTATAAACTTAACTATTTCCGTGGAAGGTCCACACATCTGTTTCATAATCAAATTATACGCATTTCTAGAAATAAAATAGAAAAGTTCAGATGTAAACGGGAATATAGTAAAGAAAAAAGTGTACATTGTCCCCTGAAAACATAAAATTTAATCCAGGCAAACTTTCGGTTGCAAAACTTTGTCTTAACTTTTTTCTGGGGTTTTTGGGGTATGTCTGAAGACAAATCACAACTGACCTACGTAACTTCTGTCAAAGCAAATTATTCGTTAATGAAAGATAACAGATGTCACTTTAATTAATAATACAGTTATAAATCTTCATTGGAAACATAAACATGAATATCTACTTCATAAAGTCAAACCAACATCTGTCTGGCATCGGTCAAAACAGCACATTTTAAATTATATGATACATTAGAGAAGTTAGGTTTGTTTGTTTTATATTATAATACAGAAACTATGGAGGAAAAAATAATGCTACAAAACTTTTGTGCAACGTAAAAGAAGGAGAGAAAGTCAGTTATGTGGATTTCACATATTTATATCCGTTTATTGTTATTAATTATGGTAATTATTCTTTAGGATTATCTTGGAGAGTTTACATTGTGGATCAGTGTGGTCCAAAGAACTGTGGTTATTTACGTAACGACGGAAAGTCATGCTGTAAGATGGTTTGCCCTTAATTTTATCAACATTAAGTAATTAAAATTTCCATCAATAAAATATATGATAACCGATATATTCAGTCCTTTTCACCCCTATAACAGTAACCAATCTTAAGTAGATTTATGTAAATCCAAAGACCATTTACAACAAAGAAGAATTATCGTCCAGTTTACATCAAACGAACCATCCTTCCTGACTTTAAAACTTTAAAGCAGTTCTGTATGAATAATGGTTTTTACATCCCATGAAGCTAACTACTTTTCATGGTCTATGGATCGAAAAGAGGGCAGGAGGGCATGTACAAAGCCTGAGGAGTGATTCCCAAGTGTGCTATAACATGATCTATATAAAGTGAGACGCACTACAATTTTTTATTATTGTAGTTCGAGATTTAGTGTCATGTCCAGCAGGAAGTGCTAAATCATTGTAGTTTCTTGGTGGATAACTATCTGCTACACCCTTTTACATGTTTAGTGTCATGTCTAACAGGAAGTGCTAAATCATTGTAGTTCGAGGTAGATAACCATCTACTACATGCTTTTATATGTTTAGCGTAATGTCTAACAGAAAGTGCTAAATCACAGTTTGTAAGTAAAGTTTTAATCTATAATCGTAAAGTAATTTATCGTATCTCTAAGACAATTGTATGATTTTATAATGAATTTCAAGCGTTGTATAAGAAATAATGGAAACGTTCCCAGCATTCAATTTGTCGAAGCTTTTCCTAAAAATTTTCATGACTATTTACAGTCTAGTAGACCAAATATCCTTATTATTGACGATATTATGAGCGAAAGCGGTGAAAATAAAAAGGTGTCTGAACTCTTTACACGTGGAAGTCATCATTTGAATTTGTCAGTACTTTATATTCTACAGAATCTGTTTCATTAGGGGAGCAATATGTGTAATAGTATTTTAAACTGTCAATGCATTACTTTGAACAAGACAAATATTTCCATCAGGTATCAAATATTCTGAATAAACTTATCAAAATACACCAAGACAGACACATGGTTACTTATTCGTTGATTCGAAACCTCAAACAACTGAACAGATCCGTTCGAAACCGTACTTTTTCCTTAAGATAAATTTATAGTATATGTAGCAAAGCAAGTTAAAAATGCTATTGAACCGAATATTAAGAATAAAGAATATTAAGGGTTTTATCTGAAGAATTAACTATATGTAGTTAAGGAACTTGCCATTCAAATATTTATTCACAAGACATATAAACGTATTTTTGTTTGAACAACCGTTTCCAAGTAAATATCTATCTGATGCTGACCGTCGTCAATGTAACTGGCTGACCCGACATTTCATGGAAATCTGGTAATATCGACTATTTCCATCCAATGGAGTTTGGATAAATTGTTGAGAGAGAACTTTATAATGTTTTATATAAACGGTAGAGAGAAAGCCAAGATACTGGCAAGTCTGCAAACAGTGTCTTGTTACTATTTGGAATTGTTTTAATGCCCCAAGGTTGATTAACTATTAAACTTTACTCTGTGTTGTCTGTTTTACATTATCAGTTACTATCACTACAATGTGAAGAAAGTAGTCTTTATATCAAAATGGATGTATCAATAAACAGTTTTTATTTCTTGTGATCTTTTCATTTATTCATCACTTAGACTTATACGACATTAACAGTTGCTCCATGCTTTACCTAAAGTTAAACGTAAAAATATTAAAGGTATAATTGCTAGAGAAAGATGGCTGATAAGAAAACACCGGTAAACAGAAAAGAAACTTGCTAATACAGAAAGGAGGGGTGGCCCGGCATGGCAGGTAGGTGGGTTAAGGTCATCACTTTCAAGCGATTTGAGGTTCACTTCTAACACATGTTTGTTAGTCAATAACAATTGTTTTCTTTTAACAACTTCTACATTTCTTTTCTCACAATACGGCATGGCGAGGTGGGTTAAGACGTTCGACTCGTCCTCTGAGGGTTGCGGTTCGAATCGCGGTTGCAACAAACATGCTCGCCCTTTCAGCTGTGAGTGCGTTATAATGTTACGGTCAATCCCACTATTCGTTGGTAAATGAGTAGCCTAAGAATTGGTGATGGGTGGTGATGACCAGCTGCCTTTCCTTTAGTCTTACACTACTAAATTAAGGACTGCTTGTGAAGATAGCTCTCGTGTAGCTTTGCGCGAAATTTAAAAAACAAAGAAGCAGAAAGGAGAGTTTTTACTGTTACTAGTAGTACCAATAATTTCGTTATTTGGTAGTTTGTTCCAAAGGGCTATCAGTAAAGCTGCTGGAATTTAAAAATATATTAAAATAAATGGTTCTCGCTCTTGAAGAACTGGTACATTCCCTTTATCAACCCATGATTTATGTACGACCTGTATATAAAATATTAAACTACAGATAACAATACGAAGTAAGTCATTCAAAATGATACATTACCCCAAGATGATAAACTAGCTGCAACAACGTCATCAGACCTTTCATTCACAAGCCATGGAACCCGTTAAGTTAGAAAGGAAGCGTTGACAGTGTTTCTCAGAAATAAACAAGAAGCTAAAATACTACTAAACTTGATACATTCGAGTGGTTATCTAACGTGGAATGATCGTGGAGAATTAGTGATTAGGAGAAGATCCATCCTGAACAGTAAGATAATTGACCTAATCAACTACACGATACGAAAGCGAAAAAAATTTAACTCTACAGGCTATTAAGAATTTATAGAACGATTACCAAATATGAACATTTACCCAAAAGTTGTTGTAAGAGTAGACAGATAGAAGCATATGAAATATAATGCAAGTGTCAGAATACCTAGACGTACTGTACCGAAATGGGATGATTTTAAATAAAGTGTTACTGTATTATTCCTGATGTTCTAAAAACATGTTGGTCCAAGAAGTCTTGATTAAAATGAAATATAAATCCCATAACTCAAGAGCTTTCAAAAGGTGGACCTTTTTTCTTCAGGGGAAACTGGGAGCTATTATTTGTGTATTATCATATTATTATATAATTCATTAGTTTGTGTCTTGACTGTCATCATGAGCTGTTACCAAACTTTTCACTTTAGTAATAGCTTAGATGACTCATAATTCTGCATGCTGTCTAATAAAACTCTGCAATCTATATATTATAACATTATGTGTATTGTTTATCGATCCCTGAGCAATAACTGAGTGTTTCCAAATTTATATTTTACTAGTTTGTAGAAAGTGTATGTACCTTGTCGATTTAACCAGTCTTTAACCTGACTTACGAGCTTTTTGGGGGCTGTTACAGATCTAAATAAAGGTTATACAATGGCAGGCTGATTTGGCGAATCTCTCTAACATAAGTAAATATAATAATTAGTTTAAGAATTTACTCACGTTTATCGACATGTTTTCTAAATATGCAGGGGTTGTTTCACTCAAGGATAAGAAAGGTGTAACACTTGTGACACGTTAATTTGGAAAGGTTATATGCCTGGATGAACAGACGAAATATTAACAATTTATCAGAGAATAGAGAGAAATCCACCACTTTATAAACTACACGACTATCTCATAAAATATTAAATGAAACATTTTAAGAATCTGAACTACAAAGTTATAAGGACCCCAATAACGTACACACTGTTAAAGAAATATTACGTGACATGGGAAAGGGCAAAAACAAAACAACCAGTAATTTCTGAAGCGAAAAGGAGATCCTAATACATTTAATACCTGTATTCCTGTCTTCATAAAATGTTATGATAACTCTATTTCTCATTATTCAACATGGATCATTTACACGTGACGCTACATAGTAACATTGGATAGTAATTATTTTTCTATTAATACTCTGACAAACTATATTAGTCATCTTCCGAGATCTTTTAACCTAGAAGTATCGTGGGAAGTGGCCATAGTCAAATTACTATTACCACATAGTTGGTATAACGTGCCTGATGGGACAGGATAGATGTCCTATCATGCTGTTCAGGCTCTCATTCTGATACAGTAATAAATTCTATTAGATCAGCTCACAATGATGTACTTGAACATTTGATTATAATTTTAAACCAAGTAGAAGATACACTTCCCAAACCCGACGATGAACGTACATTTAGTTATTGTTCATTCACTCAAAAAGTAAGAGTGAACGAAAATGATGGAGTTTTTATAACTGTGGATATTGTACTATCAGTTATACTTTGAATTAACAATCATCACAGAACAAAGGAGCCAACTACATCATCATATATTATTAATATGCATTGCGTATTATATTCACTCCATGTTTACTCAAATATTGCGGAGCCTTGTATTGTCGACGATGCATATGTACCACTGATACACATTGCTCAAGTTAAAGGGCAGGATGTAGGCGTGATCATCGAAACCTTTACAAATCCTCAACACAGTTCGTTTCTAAACAACATTTTAGAGTATAGTAAAATGCCATTTTTACAATGAAGAGCAGCCTTAAGAAGGATGATGTAATGCCCAGTATGGTATCACCATAGTGTGATCCTTAAATATTTCATCAAGTCATATTTTCACCATATTCAGTTTTTCGTTTTACAAGCTGTGCTCAATTGCATTCATCGAGATCTATCGAAATAACCCTAATTCACCGCTCTCTGGAATGATTCATGTTGCTCAATATTAAAAGATATAGACTAGCTCGTGTGACAGATGTTACAGCAACATAAATCTGGTGATAAGTTAGTAAGAGACTAAAAAATACAATAAATAATAGTAAGGTAAAAGTTTGTTTGGTTGCTTTTTAATTTCGTGCAATGCTACAAGAGTTGGCGGAGGGTGGTGATGACTAGCTGTCTTTTGTCTAGTCTTACACTGCTAAATTAGGGACGGCTAGCGTAGATAGCCCTCGTGTAGTTTTGCAAGAAATTCAAAACAAACTAAACCAAATGTTCATTTAAAACTAAAAAGAAGTTGTTAACTGTTTCGGATAAGTATATGCAGAATGTATTCATCTGTAGCATTATTATACGCATGTTGTAAAATTTGCGAGAGATAAAGTAAGATTTGGTCGTGGCCGTTAGAAGGTCATCACTACAACTGGTGAAAACATGTTTTGGAATTACTTCCTCTAGCAACTATCAATGGCGAAATACCAGGTTATTTTGCATCTCAAACCAGATTATACATTTTTGATAAATGAACTTTGCAAAAGATAAATGATACTTGTACCTAAATTTGGAGCACTGAGCAACTTAAAAACTTCTGTTAAGAATTACTTGAGCATAGAATAAAAATTGGCTAAACTGCTAAATAAAACTTGAAGACCTATTATAGAGATACATGATGCTCAGAATAAATAAGTAAATATCGTTTATAATGGTAAATAAGATTGGCAGACATGCATTTTATTATATATATACTGTGAGAGGTAAAGAAAGTCAATGATAGTTTTGTTTCTCTCTCTTTTTTTCTTTCTTTTTTGGTTCAAAAATCCCAGTTTTGTTTGACCAGTCCCTGTTAGGTCAACGGCAAATTTACGAAATTGCAGCGCTAGAACCGTGGGTCAGACTTCCAACAGTGGACAGAGTACAGACAGATAATTTCTAATTTTAAACAAAATCAAATCATTTGATCGTTACTATGTTTGTTACAAGTATTGGAAAAAGTAGATAACAATATAATTAGGAGTGAGTGTAAAACATTATTATCAAATAAACTGGATATTAAACTAATGGAAATATTAGCTCTAAAATACATCTATTGACTTGGAAAGGTCGTAATGAAAATATAATGATTCTTAATAATGTAATTAGATGTAAGACTTCAAAAGAAACATGTACTTATAATCTATAAAAAACAGATAAACAAGTTTTACCAGTGAATGTTATTTTTAAAGTGTTTGAACCGTGTACTAAACAGTGAAGTTTATGAAGTGAATTATTTATAGAGTTTGGATGCTCTGTTTGTTGTTATTGAATATGTAGCGTTTATTGAAATAAAAAAAAAATGAATATCGTGATTTATATATTAAAAGGGACATCTTAACCCGGGTATAAAATATTACAGAAAAATGCATAAAAATTATTTGTTGAGAACGTTATTCATAGAAATGCTTTAGTAAATGCAACATGATAACAGAGACAGGAATACGGAATTTTTAAAGATAAACTACCAACTAAACCAAAATAAGTTTAGGTGAAAAGTTGCTTTTTTGTGAAGCGCCATACTTCAGGAAAAAAATAAATTCTAATTAACATTTTTGTCAGGGTAGTTGTAAACAGGTTAAAATAATACGAAGAATTAAACTAGAAACATACTCAAAGAGGGTATACTTCCCCATATAATGCTCTTGAGTTTTGCAATACCCTACCCAACTCAGTCCCCCACCTTTTAACACGTAGATCTAATTGCCAATTCATCTTTTTATCTAAAATTGTTCTTGAAGTTTTCAAAATCCAAAGAAAAGAGGATAACCTTCTTTATGACCGATGACCTTCACCTTTGAGCTGAAGTCACACAAAACTGAACTTTCAACCTCTGTAGGAAAATTGATCCAAATCAGATAAAAAACGTTTCGAATTACACTGTTCACACACACGCGCTCGCGCACAATGGACATGAAAACAAAATCCACATTTCGGCCATAGTTAAAATTAATATATCTCATACCTTTAAACAGTGGAATACGATTTTTTTTTACATAAAATTCACGTCAATATAATCTTTTTGTGATTTTACATGAATAACTTGTGTGTTTTATTTGAAATATTATACTGTGTTTCATGTAATTCTGTTTTCTTATTTTACACCAATACCTTCTAAACGTTCTTTACGAAACATAATACTGTGTTTCATCATCTCTTTTGTGATTTTACATGAATAAGTTGTAAGTGTGTTCTATTTAAATTTTATCGTGTGTTTAATGCGAAAAATTGTCTTTTGGTTTCAATATTCACATAAAATATATACCACGATTAGCGTTCATTTTATTTTAGTCATGACAGTTGCATTTCGTGTGAAGCTACACGAGGACTATTTACACTAGCCGTCCCTAATTTTGCAGTGTAAGACTAGAGGTAGGACAGCTAGTCATCAACACCC
Organism: Carcinoscorpius rotundicauda; assembly: GCA_011833715.1. NCBI lineage: Eukaryota > Metazoa > Arthropoda > Merostomata > Xiphosura > Limulidae > Carcinoscorpius > Carcinoscorpius rotundicauda. Next base: position 76,766,169 of record CM022397.1, on the reverse strand, counting down.
ACCGCCAACTCTTGGGATACTCTTTTCCAACGAATAGTGGAATTGACCGAAACATTATAACGCCCCAAGGCTGAAATGGTGAGCATGTTTGTTCTAACGGGGATTCGAACCCGTGAATCTTGGATTACGAGTAGAGTGCCTTAACCACCCGGCCATGCCATTCTAATTCATGTCGGTGAATTTCATGTTATCTGTACTGTTGTCCAAATTAATTCTGTAATGACTATACGTTTCCCGCCAAGTATAACAATACGTTTCGCAAGACGTAATTTTCACGAAAGGTAGGTCTCAAGCCACATGAGGATCACTTGTTCTAATTACTCACGCCATTATACAGTAGTGTGTTGTCTGTCATCACTCAGTAGACACTAAAATGATGTTACATAAGGGAAGCTAATAGTTGCAATTTGTACGTAGTGACATCAGTTGAAAATGCACATGCATTGTATCAGGAGAATAATTATGTATTTTGTTCGCTACAAGACAGCATGACATACGAACTTGTAAAGAAAGAAATATAGCTATTTGTTACTGTTAAGTTGGGTCTCACTCTTGAAATAAAACATTTTCGGAAACCCTGCTGCAGTAAATTTAGTCCGTTTTTATTTATTTATCTTCATTCAATATTATCTAGATGTTTCATGTAAAATGTGGCATTGTATATTACGTGATGTTTTCTGTATTTTTGTTTATATTCACGCAACATTGATTTTATGTTTCATGTAAATTATAGCATTTTATTCCACGTGGTATCATATCATATGTGTGATATTCATACAAAGGTGATTGTATAGTCCGTGTAAAATATAAAGCTGTATATTTTATGGTGTTATCTGTGTTTTTATGTATACTTATACAGCTTTGTTTAACGTGTCTTACGCAACGTGTATTATTGCATTTTAAAGTATGTTATATGCACTCTCTGTCATTCTCTGGCAGTCGAATATCAGTCACATTCATAGTTAATAGATTCTAGGATCACCCATTACGTAAAGTATTTAATTAGCCAATCAGTTCGTATTTTACGTTTCGTTTGCTAACTTACTAATACCTTCAAAGAAATCCTGAGAAGAATTGATTAAGCGGTAGGGGCTGGGATTCAATTTTGAGTATTCTTGTTAGTAAGGCTTATTTGATATTTACTAGACTGAAGTATTCTGTAGCCCCCCTTAATCATTCATTAACCTAATATTTCATGTGTGATGGTTGCTTAAGTTTGTTTTTTTTTCTACAAGGTGTTCGGAAAGTCACTGTGCACTTATATGTGTATATGATTGTAAAACTACACAATGACTTTCCGAACACTCTGTATGTCTTTTCTATTTGGAAGTTGAAAAAGATTTATTTTATCTTTCTTTCTCGTGTAAAGTTCATATCCAATTATTTTTATACTGTTATATCCGCTTCACAGTGTACTGTCACGTTCTTGAATTCTAACTTTTGTCAGTATTTTTGTTTAAACAATGTACTGGAGTGCAAATTCACAAACGATACTGTAAATATCTTTTCTTCTTTATTTTCTAATCACTAAACTCCAAGTTTATTAAAGAAGTCAGTAAAGTAACTAGTGTTACTACACTCAAAGTTAATTCAAGAAGTCAATAAAATAACTGGTGTTATTAAGCTCAAAGTTCATTGAAGAAGTCAGTAAAGTAACTAGTGTTACTAACCTCCAAGTTTATTAAGAAGTCAGTAAAGTAACTAGTGTTACTAAACTCCAAGTTTATTGAAGAAGTCAGTAAAATAACTAGTGTTACTAAACTCCAAGTTTATTGAAGAAGTCAGTAAAGTAACTAGTGTTACTAAACTCCAAGTTTATTGTAGAAATCAGTAAAGTAACTAGTGTTACCAGAATCTCTCCTCTTGCAATGATGAGAAAGAAATCCTCAATCGATAATAACAGTATATTAAACTATTTTCCAAGTGATATTTGGGTTCTTTCAGACTATGGAATTTTCTCTGCTGTGATCGAATGATGAAGAGATAAACTTGAGAAACGCTGGGACTTCTGGGTTTTTGTGGTTTTTTTTAGTATTCCAAGGTACTGACTGTCGCACATTAAATTTATAAAACATTTATAATCGTTTCGTGAATCTCTTGTGCACTTACAAAATCCCTTTATCACACTTATAATTTTGAGAAAAGCACGTATTCTATAATTAGGCTTTACTTTTCAGTTTAAATAACAATTGCACACGTTTAATCAAATAACATTTTAATTAGACTCAACTTATACTGTAACCATTTGGTCAGACATCAGAAACCAAGGAGTTGACGGTAGTAAGGGTTATTAACAAGTTACCTTCCCTGTAGTTTATCAGTACACACTAAGTGGCAGGATATACGTAGAATAACCTTCACATAATTTTGGAAGAAAATGAGGAAGAACGACTCAAATTTTAGAGCATTTGACTCGTAGAAAATTGTCATCTTGTAAATACAAAGGCGGTGTTTCTCAGACCAAATACCAACAGTGATCCTGCAATATCTTAAAAAGAAATTGTAATGTATATTTAGAAACGAGGACTCTAAACAAGGTTAGCATGACAAACTGTGTCATCAAAGCAGCATATAATAAAGGAGCATACATATGTTACAGAGTGACACACCTTTCCCTACATTTGTAGGTGTATTTCCTCCTGGTACTATTTAATATACACTGTTTACAGTACTGGATAATTAGATCAAGGATGTTGGAGAACGACCTTGCCGGACAAACCAGCGTGCACTGTCAAGGTTGTAGAATGCCTGTGTTTAAGAATATCCGAAAGGGAGCGGCACGATTTTCAATGACATTTGGAAGAGTACAGATGGTAGGACTCTAACAATCTGTGATACAGAGGTGGGTGTTATCATTATAGAAAGTGTATAACCTTTCAAAATCTTGCTCGGGTTTTCCATCTCCGAATATTTCATTTATGGGTGGAGCCTTTGTTCACTTCCACATAATAGTTATGGTAAGTCATGTGATAGATGACCAACTGTTTTAACAAACTATAAAAGCCAAGTGGCCAAACATTGGGCACTACTGCTGCAAAGCATAGAACAAACCACCTCCCTAAATCATGAAGGTGAGTCGCGTTTCGTTTTAGGTTTTTGTTGTATTGCACGTGAAAATTATTTTGTATCGTTTATGTATATGTATGTAAACATATGAAATACATTCCAATGTAGCTTTAAACCACTCATTATATTTATATGTGTTTGTTTTTTGGACAACAACACTTAATGCAACTTTCACCATTTCAGCTGCTTCTGTTGTGCACCTTGGTAGCCGCTGCCCAGGCTGGTATACTTTATACCCCAGGTCTCATTGGAACTGGAGCCAGTGCCCAATACCGTCATCAAGACGTAAGTATTCAATTTGAATTTTGTAATATTCTGCTAGATCTGGGAGGTCTTTCGGTAAAGGATTCGCTAATCAAGTAGCGATAGAATTACGTTTAATTTTTTGTAAGTGACTCAACTGATCTTGCCCTACAAACTTAACGTCTTTTGATTATTTGATAGAAGATTTGAGCTCGTTTTGAAAATCTGAATTTAAAATAAAAGAGCCTTGTTTGCAGGTAATAAAAACTGGATAAAAGTAACAAAATGATCTTTTTCCAGTGGAAAACTTTGTGAAGTAAAGTTTCAATTTGATAGTTTTTACGTAAAAATACCGAAAGAAAAAAATGTTTTCAAATGAATCTTAGCTTAAAGTACGTACTAATGTTTTACAAATTGTTTTTATCCCTACTTTGATTAATTAAAGGTAATAACGTAGTTTTTCTGTGTAATAATATTGAAAGAACTGTTTAAGTGTTTGAAATTAAACCTAAAACAAGAGTCTGTCATGAGAGTTTATGTTTGTTGGAAAACATTTAAATGGACGGTTAAAACACAATTATTATATAATACATTTTGCTTTAGAGCATTGGCAACTATAACTTTGGTTACGATGAAGGTCACTTTACGGGCGGAACATTTCGCAGAGAGTCTGGCGATGCTTTCGGTAACAAGGCTGGTTCCTATGGTTTGAAGGATGCTGATGGCCGTGTTCGTGTCGTCAATTACGTCGCTGATGCCGCCGGGTACCGCGCCGACATCTCAAGCAACGAGCCTGGCGTTGAGCCGAAGGATCCCGCCAGTGCTTCCATCAACAAGGGAGTTGCTGTCGCGGCCCCTGCCGCTCACGCTGTTGCATACGCAGCCGCTCCTGCTCTGAGTTACGTCGGTGCTCTTCCTGCTGCCCACACCTACAGTTACACTCACGCCCTACCGGCTTATGGTTACCATTATGCCGGCTACTATGGAGCTTACCCCTATGTCTGGTAAATAACTCATTAAAGTAACCCATTTTTCAACACGCTTGTTTAGATGTCCATTTTATATGTTTTTAAGGAGAATAAAAAGTATCTTTCTAAACCTACGGCTCTTTCCCATTATTTGGTAACAAATAAAACGTTTAAGAATTTTTATATAGTTGAAATGTTAAAGGCCTGGGTCTCACGCTTCATCATAGTTCTAGATTACTATTACATAAGGAATCATTATAGCATGTCAGACACCCCACCATAAAAAAACAAAATAACAAGTCACTGGTATGAAAGCGTGCAGGAGAAGAAACGAGAACAGTGACATTCAGAAGTATAAAACATTCGAACACTAAACCACGTGTCTGGAAATAAAGCTCCGTTATTTGTCTTCTAATAGTAGCACATTTATTGTTTATCTAAATATATAGACAGCCAAACAGACATGGGACAAATTATTAACACTGAAAATTGTTATCACCGAATACACAGATAGACAGAGGTTCGTCTGAACAACAGATTAACATTGCCGAAAACTGTTATCCTTGGATATACAGATACATGAATGTTTGTCTGCACGATAGATTAACACTGCTGAAAAGCGTTACCCTTGAATATACAGATGTACAAAGGTTTTTTCTGCACGTCATTTAATATTACTGAAAACTGTTACCCTTGAATATCGAGACATACAAAAGTGTATTTGCACGAAATATTAAAATTGATAAAAAGCGTTACATTTTTTTATACTGATATGATATTTAGACCAAGCAAATGATACTTAGATTACTTTGAGACACATGTTATTGAATTCGAACCACAAAGTTATTTATAAAAAGTGTTAGTTTCACTGTAAAACAGACTTTTAATATTTTACGACACCATGACTTACATTCACTAACACAAGCAGTTAAAGAACATCATTTAAAACCTAACCTATTTCTCTGTTTATTGGACACGAGAACTGGGTTTCTCGAGAGGTATGCTTTTATAAAATCGTTTATTATCATCATATATCGTTTATTATTGATCGTTTTTAATCTCAAAAATGTGTAAAACATTTATTTTTTAAAAACTGACCACACTGGAGATGTACTACGGACAGTTTTTTTCAAGCTACAAGTCCTTCTTATCACTCCAATATAAAACAAGTTACATCAACTGTACTGTGAGATCATACAAAAATTGTGCAAAAACTATCATAACTTTATTTTCTTCGGTCGTGTTGCGAAATTGTTTAAGTCCTTCATCTTCCTCAATCAAAAAGTCCAGTGTTTTCTCAGCGTTTGTGTTAATAGGTAACTATAAGGTCATCCCTTAAATAATGTCCAATTTTAGATTTAGAAAAATAGAAAGGACTTCAGATTATTTTAATGTTATGTAATCAGTAATTTATGTTTCATTATTTTTAATTACTTCCTGCCAACGATTCACAAGCTTCTGAATGTCACTTCTATAAAATTATTGGGGTTTGGAAGAAAAGAAAGTAGAATAGATGATAATCAGATGGAACAAGGAGGATGTTGAAGTGTTTTCCAGTCTAGCTCTTCAACCTTAGCAGATATGATACTTGCTGTATGGGGCCGTATATTATTTTGGTGTAACACACCTTTACGATTGATCAAAGCAGGCCTTTTTTTCTTTCAGTGCAATGCTCAAGCGCTCTAACTGTTGACAACAGAAGTCTGATGTAATTGTTACATTAAGTGGCAGCAACTCAAAATGGACTACACCAACAATATCCCACCAAACGCTTAGCAAGACTTTCCTTGGGTGGAGGTCCATTTTGGGCTGTGCATTAGCCAAGTAACCTGCACTAAGCCATTGTCTGCGGCGTTTAACATTTTTATAAAATATTTATTTTTCGTCTCCTGTCACTAACCTGTGGAAAAATGTTGAGTTACGTTCACGAGAGTGCAGAGAAGTGCCAATGTCCACTCTTGCTCTAAGGTTGGCTTCCGTCAAATCATGGGGAACCCGTTTTCCAAGTTTTGACATCTTTTCAAGATGTTGCAGATGATGGTGAACTGTTGAATGTGTTAAATTAAGCTTCTGCAGTAGTTCTTCAACTATTACAGCACAATATTTATCAAGTGCAGCCAGCAGCAAGTCATCATTAAACTCAACAGGTCAACCTGAATGTGGTGCATCACTTAAGCTGTAGTCATCTGATCTGAACTTCTAAAACCACCTTCGACATTTTCTTTCATTGAGAGACCCTGCATCATAAACACCATGAATGTTTTGTATAGTTTCTGCTGCACTATTGCCTTTTTAAACTCATAAAGTTGTGTGCCTAATGTGCTCCTCAGACACATCCATCTTCATAAGGGTTTGTTTTATTAATGATTAAAGTGGAGTTAGGCTAGTTTATTTTATTTGTTTCAACATTTTCATACACGTCCTGCTACATATTTTGGTCATTAAAGCCTTCTACAAAGACAGAAATGATGATGCACTTTCTGTATTAAATTTTCGGCCATTACTTACGGGATGACCTGATACAAGTCATGCATACATTGTTTGGAAACTGCCACGTGAAAGCTTCCCGATCTTGCTGTTGAAAATCGTAACTCAGTTTTGCTGTTTCTACGTGAACTTCCTCGACTATATTTCAAGAAGTTTTTTTTCACATTGGATGGTTATCCTAAGGAGACATAGGATTAATACAAACGTATTAACTTACTTCCCTTGTTAGGTCTGCATGAAACATATCTATGAAATATAACCCTGATAACCCGAGTGCTTTCGAAATATCCACCTTTTGAAAGAGCTGAGATTAAATGGTTTTTATTTCATTTCTGTCAAGACTTGTTGAACTTAGGTGTTTTTCTAACATCATGGCCAGGTGGGTTAAGGCGTGAGACTCATAATCTGCGGGTCGAGAGTTCGAATCCCCGTCGCACCAAACATGCTCGCCCTCCCAGCCGTGGTTGCGTTATAATGTGATGATCAATCCCACTATTCGTTGTTAAAAGAGCATCCAAGAGTTGGCAGTGAATGGTGATGACTAGCTGCTTTCCCTCTAGTCTTACAATGCTTAATTAGGGATGGCTAAGGCAGCTCACCCTCGAGTAGCTTTGCGCGAAATTAAAAGAAAAAAACAAGCAAGCATACATATTTCTATAATTTTCTTGTAGATATCGTTGTGAATTGTTAGCTTATAACAGTCCCCCGCTGGTACAGCGGTAAATCCAGGGATTTACAACTCTAAAATCAGGTATTCGATTCCCCCTCAGTGGACTCGGCATATATCCTGATGTGACTTTGCTATAAGGAAAACACACGCACACAGTTTAAATATCGTTGGCAATCAGAGTGGCCAACTGAATCAATTGTAATTGTAATCTTATAAGTAGGTAAAAATAATATATTTAACTATCTGTACTTATTATCGTAATGAATTCTAGTTTTAATACCAGTAACTATATTATTTTATCGAAAGTTAATAACTTCGCTAAATTATGTCAATGCTGGACACTTAATAAAATATTTAATACTTTTGCTCTTGTTTCTCTTCAGACCTTCCATATTTGAGGTGACAGTAGCAACATTTAATGAGTAGAATTTGTACATGCATCTCATAGATTATATAATAATCTATAATAGCGATAAACACTGTATACAGAGAAATTAATTTCACAAATTAATAATGGTTTTAGTGAAATCTATTCCAAATATACATGACTAACAGTATAAAGAATTTTTTTAAAATCTCAGATATGAGATGGCCTGCCCCCTCAACATGATTAGAAGGAAACTCTTCTATAAATGAACATATATTACTTTATATATCTACTCAATCATAATTGAGTTTAATTTATGCTATTTTACTTGTCCAACGCTAGTACAGCGGTAAGTATACGGACTTATAACGCTAAAATCAGGGGTTCGATTCCCCTCGGTGGACTCAGAAAATTGCATGATGTGGTGTTGTTATATGAAAACACAGACACACTATAAGAATCTGTTAATTTTCTACGATATTGTGTGTCTGTACTATTACATATGGATGATGTACGTTTCATTTCTACTACCTTGTTTGCATTGTTTTTGAAGAATTGATTTTAGCTTTCTCTACATTTATTTTTTTTTTTGAAAAGTTATTTCTGTACCTATGCAATATGTAGTGCCAACTATGCTATCACACCTTTGGCATCCATGACGGCGTTAAACTTAACTGACGTGTGTGTGTGTTTTTTTCTTATAGCAAAGCCACATCAGGCTATCTGCTGAGCCCACCGAGGGGAATCGACTCTCCGATTTTAACGTTGTAAATCGGTATACTTTCCGTTGTATTAGCGGGGGCAACTTAAATGGCCTAGAATTGGACATATAGACACCACTGAGAATGATACTGATAAATTTGGGGTTATTGTTCTTGGTATTGTATGACATGTTATAAAGTTACGATCAATCCCACTATTCGTTGGTAAAAGAGTATCCCAAGATTTGGCGGTGGGTGGTGATGACTAGCTGCCTTCACTCTAGTCTTACATTGCAAAATTAGTGACGGCTGGTGCAAATAGTTTTTGTTTGTTTGTTTTGGAATTTCGCGAAAAGCTACTCGAGGGCTATCTGTGCTAGCCGTCCCTAATTTAGCAGTGTAAGACTAGAGGGAAGGCAGCTAGTCATCACCACCCACTGCCAACTCTTGGGATGCCCTTTTACCAACGAATAGTGGGATTGACCATAAATTATAACGCCCCCACGGCTGAATGGGCAAGCATGTTTGGTGCGATGGAGATTCGAAGCCGCGATTCTCAGACTACGAGTCGAACGACTTAACCCACCTGGCCATGTCAGGCATTTATTCTAAATGAAGTACAGCTACTAATATATGTAATACAGGTGCTAACATGTGGATCTAAAACTTCAAGACAGTTAAAGAAGTAAAAAATAAGTTAGAATTATTTTGGAAGCAAAATCTTGGCCATTAGCCAAAAACATTTCAAAAACGACAAAGAAATCAGAAACCTCAGTACATACAAGAAAGTCGCTACAGATATTTTTGCAAATGCCACAATAACACCCGAATGAACAAGCCAGATCGCAAAGGCGTCACAAAATAACAACAACAAAAACAAGACGCGAAAAAGAGTATTCAGACAAACATTGTAAGAGAAAATAAAAAAAATCCTTCAAGCCACAAACAAGTGCTGTTATTTTACGGCTGGAATTTGTGACAAACATTTCCATCACACCATTCCACAGTTCTCACGAAAATCAGCACATTTCCTTTCCAATGACCATAAGCTACTATCTGCTTTCGTTTTAGATAACATAACAGTATAGACATAAAATTAGGGTTAGAAAACGCATCTATCTTCTACACTTTATTCACGCTTAACATGATTTATATATTCGAGATAAAAAATGACAAATATCATTAAACAAGAACTTTTTAAAACTCAACTGAACATTACTTATACAAACCAACGAAACATTTAGAGCTAAAAGTGAGAAACGAAACCTTGAGCAGTTGAAATGAACGTCGTAAAAAGGCACTAGCGCTGATAATTATGTAAATATTATGTGGTTAGCAGTTTTCCCATTGTTTTTTATAGTAGTTGATAAGAAGATTAAAGGTAAGGCCAGCTGGTAAAAATGTTGTAATGATAAAAGTTTTGGGTTATTCTACCTGCAACAAGAACTTTTTGTTCTTTGAGTTTCCTCTGTTCTTTGTTTCGATACCCTACTGGGTGAAGGACAGATAACCCACTGTGTATCCTTGTGTTTAATTCCAAACGAACAGTTCTTTGTTTTAGTTTCAGTTTTTAAAAGCTACACGCGGACTATCTGCGCTAGCAGTTTCTAATTTAATAATGATATGTTACAAGAAAGACAGCTAGTTAACATCACCTACCGTTAACTTTGGAGATTCTCTTTTATCAACGAATAGTGGGACTGACTATAACATTATAATGCCCCCATTGATGAAAGAACGCTCACGTTCTGTGACAAAGTTTCAATCAACTTAATCATCAGGGTATGCCAAGTTCGCGAGCGAACACTTTTGTTTGTTTGTATTGAATTTCGCACAAGGCTAAACGAGGGCTAGCCTTCCCTACTTTAGCAGTGTTAGACTAGATAAAAGGCAGCTAGTTATCACCACTCACCGCCAACTCTTTTACCAACGAATAGTGGGATCGACCGTCATATTATAACGCCCCACGGCTGAAAGGCAAAAACGTATGGTGTGACAGAGATTCGAACCTGTGACTCTCAGATTACGTGTTGAGTGCCTTAACCACCTGGCCATGGCGGGCCGACAACTTTTGTTTATAATATTAATACAAAACTGTATGTTTGAAAAAAGTCACACTAATAAGTTTTACTCTACTAGTAAGACTGGTGTTACCGATCACCTTCAAAGTTCCTGTGATTTCCTTTTCATGGCTTCATTGGCACTGAAGACGGTGTATGTGGAGGGGGAGCATTGTCCAACCATCGTTTAAAAGGAGGCGCGACTCCCACTTTTAACAAGAAGAGAGGGATTCTTTGAACAATTTTGTTTATAATGTGTGGTTGAAAATAGTAGTAACTATATACTATTCCATCTTTCAATCGTCTTTTGACAAGCTTTATTTGGGCGGACGAAAATTTTATTTATTTATTTACTTCTATAATAGCCTCCCCTTCTTCTCAGTGGTGCAGCGGTACAGATATCCTATTACTTCGCTTTGTGCTTAACAACAAACATACAAACTTCACAAACTAAATAAAAATTACTACAGGCGACTAAACACAACAGTCACACTTAATGTTTTGATTTTTTTTCATTATTATCACAGAATAAGAGAAATTGTTATTTAAGGTTTAAATTCAGTTTAAGTAAGTAGCTGTGATTCCTAAAAATGAACAATGTACATAAGTTATTAAAACATCACTAAAGTAACTATAAGATTAACAAAACAAAGAATTGGATTACTTGTCATAACAGTTGCCTCAAAAGGTATCCTTTGTTGAAGACACTTTAGTGTTGATCTTTCTCCCATTTAATGTACAAAATGATTTCTGTGACCTCATCTGTGGGAAAAACTCTTAAAATGTGAATTAGGGCAAGAGAAAGTATACATACTGAAATATTATATTCAAAGTTCACTCAATATCTCAGAAGCTAAGAGATAGGCTTAGGGCTTTGGTGTTCCTTGAAGTGAAGTATCATGAAGGTAGGTATTCATCTTTCTGTATATGTGTCAAATAATCACAAATTAATAATATAGTTCTGTTATTCATCTATACTACTAACAAGGATTTGTTTTCACATTCGTTGTATTGCTTTTCTTTAGTAAAATATAGCCAGAATAGAATATTGCAATGAGCCTATAGCAAAGATTTGTTTATGTTAGTTATCATGAATATATCTCTACAGAAAATCCGTTAATTTTGATTATTATTAGTTTGACTTTATTATTTGTCACTGTTTTTCTTTCAACTAATAACTCTTAAATGTTAGGTTATTAAATAGTATAGGTATAAAGGTTTTCGTTTATATTGGTTTAATTATGATTTTGGCTGACATCTAACCACAATGCCTACTATAATACCGTACTCGATTACACTCTCGTCCTAAAGCCACGTTCTTAGCAACAGTCGGTTGCAAACTTTCTTTGTTTACGTGAAGGTGGCCTAAGAAGGTCGAAACGTTTTTCTCTGTTTCATTAGTTAAAGTTTTCATACCAGCCATCCTGAGATACATTTTTATTTTAAGTGGTTTCTAGTCATAACGAATTGTTCATAATTTAACACTGTTTTCTTCTATTACTGTTACCTATATTGTATTTTATATTATTGTTGAAGTACTTAATATATGAGCTAAATTCACTGTTTAATTGTGTATGTTCTTCTCTCTTTCTCGATCTGATCAGGTTCTAATCGTATGTGCTCTGATGGCTGTTCCTCAGGCCGGAGTATTCTACAGCCCAAGCACTCTTAACCCACGTTCAATATCGTAGTAAAGACGTAAGTTTATGAACAAGACATACTTCCATACGTGTCTTAATTATAGGAAATCATTGAATAAGTAGGAAACTCGATACTAGTAAAACAGAAATATAGTTTTAACTGTGTTCAAGGAATTTGAAGGAGGGGCGTTATATATATATATATATATATATATATAAAATGCGAAAACAAACAGAAATTAAATAGAACGTTTTTGTTTGTTTCTTTTATTATAATAGAGCTAAGGTACCTATAACTTTCGTTACGACGAAGGCCATCTTGCTGGCGGAACCTTTCGCAGAGAGTCAGGGTATGGTTACGGTAACAAGGTTGGTTCCTACGGTCTAAAGGAAGCTGACGGCCGTGTACGTACCATCCACTACCGATGCTACTGGTTTCCACGCCGATGTAAAGACCAACGAGCCAAGAGTGGAAGCCAAATACCCTGCTGATGTTACCATCAACAGATCCAAGGTTGTCGCTCTTACTGTTATCTACACCTCTCCTGCTGCTTACACCCTAGCCCACGCCATTGCCCCTACGTCTACAACTACAAATACACCCCTGCTGTGTATAGGTATGACTATGCTTCTGTTCCTGCTGAATTAGGTTACAGTTACACTTCTGGCACTTGGTCACTACGACTATAACCTTTCCGGACACCATTATCACCTCGGAAAACATAATGTATGGTAGATATATCTTATCTTATTAATTACACGTTAGGGTATACCTCATTTTTTCTTGCCATTTTGTGGAATGTATGACATTTTTTATTGTGCAATAAAAGGAATGTTGTGAGAGTATTGGTGTTTTGATTAAAGTGTCCAACAATCCATCGCAATAACATTATAATAGACTTCGCAACTAAAGATATGTAACGCAAAAAAAATTATTTTCGACAACTTTGTTGCATTTCACGCAAGATGAAGTTTAAACTAAAAAATTCACTCTGTAAAAGTAGAGCCCGAAGCATGAAAATAAACTGATTGTTAAGTTTTGGAACATTTAATATAAACTCTACGCTGTAACTCATCCAATAAATAACACAGTCAATAATATGTTGAATCTTGTAAGAAGTTTAATTATTAAAATTTATTAACAGGCAGTTCCGTGTTTTAGAAACTCAGCTGCTTTTGTCACAAAGTAACTATTTGTTGAAAAGTAAAATGCAACTGGTGCTGTCAAATGTGAGATGATACTTGTGTGGTACTGGTAGATGATAGACATACTTGTGTGGTACTGGTAGATTATTTTATGTTTCCAAGAAACGCAAGCTTAAAAAATTCATATAGAAAATAATTGAAACTCAGATAGAAAAGGAAGCGCACGTATCCAAATAAAATGTTCTTTATTCATGCAACAAACAAGTATTAACTCAATTGGCCGAATTCAATATTCGGTAGTGAAGACTGGATTTGGTTGATTGGAGATAGAACAGGATTTGCACGTTAAGAGGAAGATGAAACTATGATCCAGAGTCAGATACCGAAATAGATCATGTTTAAGACAAACCAGGGCACGGTATCCCATAATCCATATATTACCTGTATCAACGACCATCTTATTAAACATATTCAAGAAAAATAAACTCCAAACTCCAACTAGGTCTCCGCACACCCTTGAAGTGAATACGTCCTCAATACAAGAGATTATGATTCAGAAATATGGTCAAACAAGTATAAGACTATTAAATAATGCTGTATGTTGTCTTTGTCTAAGTAGAAGATTAGTGCAAGCTGACGACCTTCTCACATTTGGTTTAAAATGGTGGTCTAACTACTACATGCATAAGAATTACATAAAACTTTTTATAAACTACTTAATCATGCCCAAATAAATATGTTGTTTGTTGTTAATCGCAAAGCTAGACAATGGGCAGTCTCTGCTCTGCCCATGACAAATTTTTAAGAGCTTGATTCCACAGACACACTGCTGTGCCACTGGGGTGCCACAATGGTACTTAGTAGTTATGGAACGACAAACATGATAAAATTTCAAATTATCACATTTGCAATCCTCTGACGATTTAAAAAGTCCGAAATGGCACAGTGAAATGTCTGTGGACTTATGCTGCTAGAAACCGGGTTTTGATACCCATGTCAAGCAGAGTAATGATTTCCTTTTTTGTAGGGTAGCTTTGTGCTTAACAAAACAAACAAAACGATTTTATTTTTTATTCTCGGGAAGTTAAAATAATAAGTTATTTGACTTTATACCAGAACGCCTCCCGTTAGTACAGCAGTATGCCTACAGATTTGCAACGCTAAAATCAGGGGTTCAATTTCCCTCGGTGGGCTCAGCAGATAGCCTGATGTGGCTTTGCTATAAGAAAATACACACTTGTAACAGAAAGGTGATGGGTCGGGATGTTTTAAATATATGAGAGAGAAACATTAATTTCGCATATGTATTTCCTCTTATTTTGATCATACCTTAACGCCAACACAAGTCTAAATTCTTACTTTAATTATGAAAGCGTACGAAGAAATGAGCTCTCGGGGCACACGAGTTTCTTTCTGTTTTCGGCAAGTATTTTTTTAAGGGCAGCACTAACGCACGAGGCACCAGCCAAATAGGGAACTACAGGTAAAATCCATCGTAATGTTAAACAATGTAATATAAACGTTGGATCAAAATATCACCTGACACTATCTAAGTGATTTTTTCTTTTAAAAAAATTAGAATCGGAAAAATTACTTTTAACCTAGTGCGGACTCAAGAGGTGTCTTTTGATGTGAATTATTATTAAATACATAAACATTTTCTATGAGGCGCATACTCGAAACTTGTGTGATTTTAATCGTTCATGTTTCTCCTAAAGCAATAAAAAAGTTATACATATATATATACATAGTTATTGTTTTCGTATTGGACAGACTTAAGGAGTTTCACTTAAACGTAGCATGCTGCTATATGTCTTGTTATAAAACTAATAGAGTGGTACTCTTTGGCCCGTCATGGCCAGGCGGGTTAAGACGTTCGACTCGTAATCCGACAGTCGCGGGTTCAAATCCACGTAGCACTAAACATGCTCACCCTTTTAACCGTGGAGGCGTTATAATGTAACGGTCAATCCCACTATTTGTTGGCAAAATAGTAACACAAGAGTTAGGTGGAGGTGGGTGGTAATGACTGGCTGACGTCCCCTTTGTATTACACTGCTAAATTAGTGATGGCTAGCGCAGATAGCTCTCGTGTAGCTTTGCGCAAAATTCACAAAACAAATAAACAATAACAGAATACCAAGTACGAGACGTGACATAAACAATGTGTAGACAATCCAATATTTATTATAGTATTTTAAAGTTATTTTCAGTTCATCATTACCATAACATCACACTCTACATTTTCTTTTATTCTACGTTTGGTGAATTTGGTTCGTTTATTTTAGAACAAAATCACATTCAGTGACTTGCTCTACCCACCAAGTGGATTCTAAATGTGGATTATAGAGTTGTAAGTCCACAGGCCTACCGGCGTCCCATTGGAGTACATATGTGAGTAAAAGAAGTATACAAAATAATTATTGAGCAGTTGGTCAGCTGTACAATATCGAATAATGAATTTGACCCAAAACTGGCCTAAGTTTCTGTATCGGGATTTAAAAAGAACTCAAAACTCCTGTAAAGGTTATAAACACATCACCATTATCAGAGAACTAACTGTATTTCTTTGGTTTGCTGTCTGAAGCTGTGCTGATGAGCAATGAATAGGCATAACTGCAGTTTATAGAAGAATATGCCGATAAATTATGACTCTTATTCAACCTTTGTCGAAAAGGAATGAAATCTGTGAAATAATATAATCAAATATTATTTAGAACGTTGATGAATAGAGACACCTACGATAAGTTATTTAAATATTAAATTTTACTGAAAAATGTTTATCGATACACGTGTATGTGTATAGACAGAAAATAATAAGGATAAAATAATTATAATACATACAACTTACAAAGACGATTAAACTAAGTTATTTTTATAATTTAACGTATTCTTAAATTTGTTAGATCCAAAACTATAGTAAGAGTTGGTAGATAAACAAATAATTGCTCTGATATCCAGAATGAGTGTCTTATATTAATAAGTATCTCTTTCGATATGTCTGCATGATTCAATATATGTATTGCTAAGGTTAGACTTTTTGATATACAGTAAATTCTATACATTTATTATTATACTGTATAACACTGCCAGTGAGTTTTGCGTTTAACAACACAATGGGCTATCTGATTTCTGTCCACGCCATGGAATTAAACCTAGAATTTTAACGTGGTAAGTATGAAAACTTACTGCTACTGAACAGAGTATTATTTAAATAGAGACTTGTATATATATCATAATGAGAGTGACATACTTGGCACTATAACAATTCTACTTGAGCGACTTGACGCACGTTTTTATTGTTTCTCGCATTTTTCTGTTTTAACTGGCCTGGCATGACCTAGCGCGTTAAGGCGTGCGCTTTGTGATTTGAGGGTCACGGGTTCGCGCCCGAGTCGCGCCAAACATGCTCGCTCTCCCAGCCGTGGGGGTGTATAATGTGACGGTCAATCCCACTTTTCGTTGGTAAAAGAGTAGCCCAAGAGTTGGCGGTGGGTGGTGATGACTAGCTGCCTCCCCTCTAGTCTTACACTGCTAAATTAGGGACGGCTAGCACAGATAGCCCTCGAGAAGCTGTGTGCAAAATTCCAAAACAAAACAAACCAAACCTGTTTTAATAGTTACGTTTGCTTTTCTAAGTTACAGTTTTAACGGTTTTACGTATAAGAGCTTTGTTCAGGTTATGAACTTTTGGAGTGAATGTTATGATGAATAACACAAAATCCTAACTTTCACACAATGTATTTATAACATAACATACCATTACAGTATTTAATACTACCTTATCAAAAGTTTTGTATAAGCTTTAACAACTCAATACGTATGTATTTAAAACATATTATACATTGTACGATGATCAAGATAACTTTGCGGAAAGAGGTAGCAGGGGAGGTATTGGCAGTAGGTGTACTTTCTGTTACCCGCGTTTAACGAATAGCTCTTAATGTCTCTTTCCACAACGATTAATTAACTGACCCAGAGTTATTTTTTAGGATGAAGTTGTAAAGTCACGGGTCAAAGTAGGAAGTGGGTGTAACTGAAAAAAATGACTCTTCATATCAGCCTTTTTCGGAGTTGTTGGAATAAAAACTTCAGCTGAGTTTATCTATTGTTACAATAGTGTAGGCCATTTTTATTTTATTGCATTTATCCATACAGAGTTCTAGCGGTCTTCCTGAGATAACTAAGATATCTATGTACTTTCCTTCCCTCCAACATTGTGTGTATGTTTCTTTATAGAAAATTTATTTTTAGTGAAGGACGTAGCGCCACCTATGAATGTAGTTAACGTTAATTTACGTCACAGAAAATAAATGCTCAATAACAAGAACAATAAAATTGTGAACTACCCATTAGCATGCCTCTTATTCGAAACTGTCATCCAATATCGTGTGATTCAGATTGGCTCAACGATCTAAGACTAGCTAGATAACGGTCAGATACACAGAAATTTGTATTTTATGTTTTTACGGTTAAATTTGAATACCGTAGCTTTTGGTAACAACACAATGTATAAATGTATAACGTTTTATTGTTTAATAATTTATGTTTGTTATCGCCATTGTAATATTGTTTGTGTCATAACACTTTGAGCAGTTCTAAGGCTCAGAATACCAGTACTCGAATATTTAACAAAAATAATTTCATTTTTCAGCTTTATGTTACGTGTACTGCGCTTGCTCACTTTTCTAGTGGTTTTGGGTCACATTAAGTTTACACATTACACTGTAAATGTGTTTAGCTGGATTATGGAACTATTTTTCATTGCTGTTTAACTGTTTTATAGAAAACTTTGATTTGTTTTAAAGTCCAGACCTGTAAAAATATATCCTGCCCTCTGTTGGACAAATATTAAAACTTTAAAACAAGACAAGCCTTTCTATGTTTCATGGAAATTGTTGTTGTTTTGAATTAAGCACAAAGCTACACAATGGACTATCTGTGCTCTGCCCACCACGGATATCGAAACCCGGATTTTAGCGTGTAAGTCCGCAGACATACCGCTGAGCCACTGGGGGGCTCATGGAAATTAAATAGAGATAATAGTTTTTAAAATTGGGAATAGCTTTCTGTTATTAAAAACAAATCATACATCCACAACGTCTGAAAAGTTTTAATTTTTTAAGCAACGTCAGAAATCGGATAAATATAATATTTAATTAACGCCGTTGAATTTTAAAAACGAAAATTTACAACACTGCCACATGAATCTTTCTTTGTTGTTTTTTTTCAGGTTAACTTTTTCTACAGATTTTTCTAATTGTGATAATTTGGTGTTCATACTACTTGAACGAATCTTTTCTTTAATATTAATAAATAAATATTTGATACAAAACAGATAATGTTTTTTATAAACTAAAGTATCAATTACAGTTGTTGTCATAAACTTTTCATACAAAATAAAGGACTTTCTGACACTTTGTGTATCGGATGAGGAGGAATTTATCGCTTAATATACAACAAATTATATTATTCGTTTAGTTACACTTTATATAGAACATTCTACCTTTTGTACTATTTTAAGCACAAAACGTTTAATTTATAGGCCAATTAACTCTATGCAGCAGTAAACCATTAATAAGAACTTTAAAGACTACTATGTGATATTTCATGTGACAAGTTAAAGAAAATAATATGGATTCTGTTTCTTTTTACTGTTATTCTAAGCAGTCGTCTTACGTTTTGTTCTCATTCACCAAGGAAAAACAAAAACTCGAACCAAGCCCGTACACAGAATGCTTGAAAGGAGTTCTAATCTGTGAAATCGAAAGTCAACACAAATTGTGCGAAGCACAATCAACATGCCAATGCTCTAAGTTTCTGAGGACATGTCCCCCTCCAGCAAATTTGTAAAACAAAATACGTGCAATGAGATTAAATCTGGAAGCAATTTTGCATGAAATATAGCTTT